>OW386168.1:51018350-52275420 GCA_936431705.1 Cheilosia pagana | reverse complement strand
TCTTCGCTAATCTCTTCTCTTCTTCTCTTCTCTTCTCTTCTCTACATATAATAAAACTGTAGAATAAAAAATGCCTGACCGCGCATCACGCAGTAACTATTGGACGAATTTTTAAGAAACTTGGCATAGTGATTGCTTATCTTCTGGGTCGGGACTTAGGATACTTTTTAACCCGGAATATAACTTGGTTTTTACAAAATAGTCAAAAAAACGGATATATGTAAGGAAAATTCTGTTTATACAGACCTAGCTCAGTAACGGCTTATCGGATTGAAAAATAAAAAAATTAGCTGAATTTAGTAAATTTTCTCCTGAATCTTTTAAGATATAAAACATCCTCCTGCGTTGTCCTGAAGCAGAGCAATGTTCAAAACAATTAATCAAAACATCGCCCACGATTTTCTTTCAGTCGGTAGTCACATGCAGATGCAGCAGCGAGTATCGTTGCAGTAGTGTGTGTGTGTGATTATTATATGCGCGCTCTAATGTGATCATATGTTTAGCGCTTCAATGGGCAGTCGTCTCTTTTCAGCGCATACATTCAGATCGAACACCTTTTCAGGTGCTGTTCATTGGGAAAAGTTTGGAAATGGGCTGGGGTGGAGTTCGTGTGTCAATGTCAAGTTGTTTCATTCGTGCTGCTTCTTTTCGCCGACATTTGAGGGGGGTAAGAGGGAACAAATAATATATAAGCTACCCTTTCATATATCTTCAAAAGCAAAAAAAAGGGACATGCGACATGCTCAGTTATGAATGGAATCGAAATTGAACATCAGTGAAGCTAAGATTTCCATTGAATGCAAGTTCTTCGTATACCCTGCATGGGTACCACTCTCATTCACTTCAATAGAAACACCAACTGGTTCCCAAGGTGGCCGTAACTTGATCAATTTTGATTTATTCCACCTCTATGAAGCCTCACCTTTTTAGTTGATTATTTTCACAATTAAAATGATTCTTTCAAATCTTTAGGTGGCCGTGATGAGTCTTCTTCCATCACACACCTAACATGACCTTTAAGAACATAACATAGCCTCAGGCAGAGCATGTAACCTTATCCTAGTCTTAGAGTGATGATCTCCTCAGACTTGTGAAGCATCGAAGCGTCGGATATTGTCTATTTCTGAATTTTTTTAAGGTTAAAGGGGCAAATGCGTTGATTTTCCAAGTAGGTGCATTTGAGGCTTGAAGTTTGAGCAATAATTTAATTGTCGAGCAGAAGCTTTTGCAGAAGTTTTCTCTACCAATCAGGTCTCTTTTTTGACGATAAGTCCCTCCTTAAAGCGGTTACAACTAGAACTTGAGTTACGTTAAAAGCGGTTGTAATAGTTTAATTGTTGAGCAAGATTCTAAAATACATACATATTTCAGAACCTACAGTGGTTCAGAAAAATGAGGTATAACAAACCACTCGGGAATTCTTAGAAAAGCTTCAGGGATGTCTACAATTACTGACTCTTATGATGAGGATTTTACCCGCCTAGAATGTTTGCAAATTATAGACAAGGGTTGCCCTGCTTGGCCCGAAAATTATACAGCAAATAAAAGTGAATGAAGATGAAATTAATGAACATCAAGGCTGAGTTCCTTTAGAAAGGTTTTTACTCAATCCTTTACTAGAGTTACCAAGTTCGATGTGCAAAAGCATACCTTACTTTTTGTTGGCTTTTTCTATAAAGCCTAAAGGCTAAAGATGCCCAAATCAATCACAAGACTCTGATAATTGGCAGCCCACCCCCTGAAAGCGACCCAGAACTGATTTCCTGTGAAAGCAGATTCGACTGCAATCCAGTGCAGTGGCATGTCGTGTCGCTAAAGTATTGCCAAACCAGGGCTCATCTAACCCACTGATGGGTGTCAAAAATGATGCTTCGCTCGCTAACCAAGCGCAATATAACCAAACGCCCCTAACCCCCAGTGGAACCAATAACGCTTCGTCAACCTAAAATGACTGTTGGCCAATCTATAATTGCGTGTAGTTTCGAATCGAATGTCCAACTTCATTCATGCGCTACTAATTGTACGTCATTTAGAGACGAGCTGGACTAAAATGACTGCCGCTCCTGCTGCTGCAATCAATTTCCCCAGAGCGTACCTATTCGTGATGTGTTTCCGAAAATTTGTTACAAACGCTGTGCCGCGCCGTGCAGTGCGGTGGGGATATTTCACTCTCGCATACATACTCCCATCTATATAGATTTAACCATTTCAAAGGACGGATTTCATTATGTTTAGCAAATATAGTACGTATAGAGTAAACCCCACGCACAGGGTGTGCTCCGGCCGACTTGTCGTAACAAATCGGTGGCAATTTGCAGGACAATTAATTGGTGTTTTGTTGTTCGGTGTGTATATGTGCGCCGTGAATGTGCGTGATGGGTGAGTGTCTGGGGAGTACCTAGTATAGTACACACTGGCAAGTGGCAGAGCAGCTGTGTACTCACCCGAGAGTGTTACAATTGCTATTTGCTGCTGAGACATAAAGCCTTTTAATCCTTTGCAAATACGAACAGTCCTGTTTGCAATTGTTCTATGTTTCATCATTATGTTGAGCAAGTGTGTGGTGTATCCTGATGGTGATGGTGGTCCAGTTGGTTGGGTGGGGGGTAAGGGGTTCCTATAGACTCTGTGCAATAATTGATCGGATTAGAGAACTGTAGACGTTCGGTATTGATCCTTTGGCCGAGTCGTTGAATTAGCTTGAAGGATGCGTCATTGAGGGCTTGTATGCAGTTTCTGAAAATGAGGTGAACTAGAGCTAGATTCTTATGTTAATGGTAAGAACTACAAATACAAACAGAGGGACCTGTCTGGCATTTTATAATAAAACGTTTCATATTTTTAGAGTCTTTTCCATGTAGAAATGGCAAATACCTACCTTCTGAGCAGCCTGCAAATTTCACTCAACTCAACCTCAGTTCGAAAAGCAAAAAACAGAACTCTTAAGTGGAACGTCAAGTGAAGTTTTCAAATATTTGTAACTAAATTAAATGAAAAAAAAATAAATCTTACATTTCGCATGGACGACAGTTCCCTTTAAGAAACTCCATGCACTCTACGCATCCGCAGGCTTCATCACATGCTTTCTTTTTTTTCTGACTGCGATTAAGGATTTTTACATTTTTTGAATTTGACAGAAAAAGATCTGTTTTGAATTTATTACAGCTAAGCCTCTGCAGAAAGATGTGTGATGATAGCTCAAAATATGAATCTTATTAAGTTAAAATAAAAAAAGAATTTATAGCCGTAAACAAAATTATTTTTAAACTAAATTTCATCCATACATAGGCCAAAAAAAAGTGTCGTTGCCGCTAATGTCGGGAACCAATGTACGTATTTCCAAGCGATTTTCACTGTCATGATCTGGCTTTCTAAGGGAAAGTTTACGCATATTGCAAATTGCTCTATCACTTAAGGAAGCTGAGCTTTAAGGGCCTAAATCAAGTGTTGTCCTATTTCAAGCTAAATTCATGGTTTAGTTCTACAACGGCTTATGCGATTTATGACCAAAAAACCGGTTATAGATACTTCATTCCTGTTTTAATAAAGCTAAAAATCATCTGCCTTTGTAGTCCTAAAGCAGAGAAATGCTTAAAAGAAGTCATCAAATCTGCAGTACAAATTTTCCATTAGCGCATCCATAGGATTTGTGCGTATCGTGTGTAAATATTTGTAGTCGCCGATCGCTGCTCGCCGGAATGAATAATTAAAGCTGCAAATGAAATGAAATTTTGTGGATTGGCATTGTTGGTTCCAGTTTGAAAGATAAAAATTGTAACCCCATAAAAACGGAGTGCAAACTAAAACTCTAAAAATAGAAAACATTGGAATGGATTGCGTTTAACTTTTTAAGTTAAATAAATAAATAAATAATAAATAAATAAATTTCTACTGTGGTGTATTTTTAATTTATATATTGTAACAAAATCATATAAAGGTCAGTGCAACTTTCCGTGCAAAACAAATTTTTTTTGAAACGATATTTCTCGATACTTATGGGAGCTAATGTTGTACAACTTGAAACTTTGCTAAAACTAAGAAGGATAGAGAAACGGGGAATAACACTTTCCATACAACGAATTTATTTAAAATACTACATCTAAACACTTTTGAAAGCTTAGGCTAATGGCGTTCTACACAATGTGGCAGTTTTTTAAAAAGGGCGTTAGGCAAAACCTGAAGTTAAAAGCTTGGTTCAATACATTATACTGCAACTGAATGTACAGACAAGAAATACTTTCACTTTTTTAAAAAGCAAAAGCAAAGTATTCATAGCTCTTACAAAACCTTGATTTTTTGGCTAAGCTTGGGCAACTGCATATAGGGTAAGGTCGGGCCTGTCAAATCCTACTTTATGAGCCAAAATAAATTATTTTAACTTCTTACTATTTTTTAGAGGCTCCGTAATACGTAGCCTCTTGAAACTCCAATTAAAGTTTAATCCGACAACCCGACTTCGTGCTTGTGAAATTCGGGACCATGAGCAAGAAGATTTTTGCTGCTTAGGTATCATTCAGAGTGTGGATGAGACAAATTCCTTGCCTTACACAATTAAATATTATCGCCACCAAAGGTCCCATTGAACCAGTTGTAGACGACATTGGTAGGATTGACTTTAAGGGCTGACATTGCTGCAAAACTGCCGTTGCCCTCTAATCTCCCTGGTAGCTCCAAATCAAGGCCACAATTTTATTTTTGTGGACATCAAAAGTTTCCGTACACTTTTTAAGTATGTATTATGAAATAAGGAAAATTAAACTTATATCATTTGAAAGGTACTGTGCTATAGATGTGCTTAAACAAAAAATCGTAGGTATATGAAGCCATTAAGACTGGTAAAATGAAGTTAAGAATTTCCCATACAAAATGCTTAGTAGTTAATCGAAAGCATTTTGTTGCCATTCAATTTGTCGCCGTCATGTTTCCATAGTAACGAATTTAATCATCTTAGATTAGAACCTGTTGGAGGGTCTCATTAACCCATAAAGATATGCTATTTAATTACCCCTAAAAGTAAGCAATCATAAAATCCCGTTTCCATTCTTTTTTCATAGCGGAAATGTATATGAATTAAGATTTAGCATATAAATAAATTAAAATAAATAATAAATAAATTATGTAAAAAACAAGTCGGCTTTCGTTACTTTATCTACAGACAAAATTGGTCGAATTTCGACCACGGGCGGTACTGTGTTTAATATTAGTATACTTATTATTTTGTGTTACTTACTAAATATTTATGAAGTATCTTTTTTGTTTTGTTTTTTTTTTCGTTGTCTTGTGCAATTTATTTTATATTTTTATGAAATGTATTTTTTTTTTGTTGGTGAATTTATTTTGTTATTTTAATTCGACGTCTTTAAACTTAAATAAAAGTTGAAAATATAGAAAATATTATTTGTTGATCAAAAAAGCAATAAGTTGTTTTATAATTTTAAAATTTAAATTTGTCCTTCCAGATTCAAATATTTGGCTACAACTCCCAGCTGTACTCGAACTTCTCGGAAGCGCTGAATCGCCCCCAAGGCATCGTTGGCGTAGCAATCCTCCTGCAGGTAAAGTCACCCATGCTTTATAATTGCAACGCTAACCCACCGCCATCTTCTTTTTGTGTCAACAGCTTGGTGACCTGTCAAACGCGGAACTGCGGATGCTCACCGATCAGCTGGAACGAATTCGCTTTGGCGGCGATGAGGCGCTAATAAAACGCCTGTCGATTCGCGGACTCCTACCCGATACCGATCACTACATGACCTACGACGGTTCAACGACGGCACCAGCCTGCCATGAGACAGTCACGTGGATAGTTCTCAACAAACCTATTTACATCACTAAACAGCAGGTGAGTACACCCGGAGAGGAGGACAATTCTAAACAGGAATTGTATGGCGCACCCGCATCGCCGACAGTAGTTCAGTAGCTTCCTCATGTGTGTATACACAAATAAGGCGGTCCTGCAGCTACGGCATCAGCATCAGCATTTCAACTTCATTTCATTCTTCGCCGGTGACAGCGCTCACAATTATAATTGTGTGCCGCCGTCGTTGTTGTCGCCGGTTCTGTTCTGTTCGTGTGCTATTTGCATTGCACCACGTCACTACTCACCAACAGCATTCAGCCGCACAATGATGAGGAGGTCTACAACCCCTGGCGGCGTTTTGTTTATGTTCAGGAAATGTTTCCGCCACAATGGTAAGATGAGTCCTGAATGCCAGAGCTTGCCGTCGAATGAACTTCCGCACACCAACTTAGAGGATGTTTTCCTCCAGTTCGACTCCTCTGTGTAGGTAGGTGTATATGGGTATATGGCACCATAGTACCCCACTCAAAGCTAAGTGGCGGCGCATTTCGTGCAACTTTAAGTTTTCCCGCCCATCATGTGAAATCAATTAATGTGACTCTGCGTGCCGTTGCCGAAGCTAATAGTGTCTGGCAAGTCCCGGTTATGAATAAATAATTCACGCAAATAGTTGCGAAAGCTTAATTAACGCCTTGGTGGATTCTTTGAGCTGCCTTCGAGGAGCAGCAGGCGGTTTAAACACATTTCACTCTTTTATTGGTAAAAAAAATGAACTTTGCTGATGGCGCGCATTATGCAAGGACGGTTCTGGGATGCATTTGGGTGGGTGCTCCTGCGAGAGGCAGAACGAATGTCATGATGTTGCATAATTGAATACTTATTTACCTTTTTCGGTATGCGAAGCAATTTTTCATAAAATAAAAGGTCACACGGTGCGGTGTGATGAAGCCGCGTCCCCGTGCTTGTTAAATGTTGCGTGTAATTTACAATTTGTAATTAAAAGTGCACTGTAATGACATGAAGTGTGCAACGTGCTGCACAGCCATCCGTCTGTGTGTTGTGTGAGGCTCATTAAATGATGACACGAAGGCGGGTTCATAAAGAGCTGCCCATGGTTGGGTGAATTGTTGCGGCAGTAATCATCAGATTGTACCAGTGGCATTATTATGAGTTATAATAATTTTCATAATTTTTTTTTTCCGAACAGCTCACAGGTAGAATGATGAAGTGCTTTTGACGAACTACTAAATATAGTGGGAGAGGTTTTATCCTTTATGTGGCCCATTAATATTGATATGGAATGGATTAAAATATATGAGAAGGCGTGTGCAAATAAATAAATTTTATTGTGTTGCAGTAGATACTGGGGTCGGTCCTCTGCAATGTGAATTTATTGATTCGGGCAGTATTTTATTGCCATCTTCTTAAGTAGGAGGTGACGTTGATGGGGTTAAGTATACTTTTCAAGTGTGCATTGCTCTTTTAGTATTTAGTTACTGAGGGCCTTCGAAATAGAGATGTTTGTGCCGTTGAGAGCTGCAATACTTTCTGACAGGGAAACGTCACAGTAATCTTTGTCTCATAATAAGGCCTTGCCAAGCTTAAAATAAAAAAACTCACTCTCATAAAATCAAGCTCGCTCAAATAGGTGCAATACCTCGCACGGTTTGGTCTCTACGGAGCCATATAGACCTCCAATGGGACTAACACCCCCTCTCGCATGTGTAGGGCCACCATTAGAACTTTGCTTTTAGTAGGTGAGTCATATCATTCATTGTGGGTCCTATAGCTGCTCTGTCCGGTAGCTTCTGTTTACAGCAACACTTTAACTCCTCCTGGAGCATAGGGCGACAACCAGGTCCTTCCATCTCTCTTTATTTTCAGCTCGATACCTCAGCTGTGTCCACGATCGCAAATCCTGGGACTGAGCTTCCGTCATAACAGTTGACCTCCATGTTATTCTGGGCCTACCAAATCGCCTTACAACTTGAGGATTCTATTGGATCGCTATGTTGTCGTCTGGTTTCCACAATGTATGGCCAATCCATTGCCATTTTTTCTGTTTGACGTCAACATCCACTTTTGTTTGTCCAGTCCTAAGCCACAATTCATTGTTGGAAATCGTTTGCGGCCACCGTATCTTAAGGATGTAACGCAGACAACGATTAACAAAAGCCTGTTACCTGGTCGAGATATTGGCGGAGCATTTCCACGCTTCACATGCGTGTAGCAAAACATACTTTACATTGGACTTAAACAGTTTTATCTTAGTGCGAAGCGATATTTTGCTGGAGTTCCACACTGGAGAAAGGATTACAAATGCACTACGAGCTTTATTTAGTCTATTTCTGACATCCTGGTCCATTCCACCATCGAGTGACACATAACTACCCAAATAGTTTAAATGCGTGACCACCTCCATGGTCTCCTGTCTCAGGATAACCTGCTGTTTTTGGTCCGGCTAGTGTGCATAATCTTTGTCTTTCTGATGTTTATCCTTAGGCCAGCCACCTCCCCATTTTTTTTTTTGCAGTGAATGACACTTTTGGTTAAGTGCACCAATGTTGTTTGCCAGGAAACAGATATCATCGGCATAGTCCAAATGTCTTAGCCTTTTAAACGGGTTCTATTTGATACCAAGTCTCTCGTTTGTTCTCACCGTGGCAGTCAATACATCATCAATCGCAAGTAAGAACAAGATCGGTGGCAGTACATCTCCTCGAAGGCCTTTTCAAAATCGACGAACATGAGAGCGTTGATTAGTAGGTACTCCTATGATTGTTCAAGGATGATTCGCAAGGTGTTAATATGATCGACACATGATCGACCACTGCGAAATCCCGCTTGGTGCCTCTTGAGCGTCGACTCGATCCTGGACTTAATCCTGTCGAGAATTATAGTTGCCATCAGCTTTGAGAATACGGACAAAACAGTGAAAATAGTGGAAACAAAATACAGTCCACCTGCTTTGTTTTTTTTTTAGAAGTAGGATTGAGGTTTTTATTTCTGCACTTGTTGGGGGGTTGATGTCAATTCCCCTGATTCTTATTTGTACTCTGGTCATCATTGAGCAGTGCACAAAAATGCTCCTTCCACCTTCGCAGTTGGTCTTCTAGTGATACTAAAACTAAAACATGTACCAAACCTCAATGGTGAGATCTGTGTTTTTAAATCGACCTGCTCTTGGTTTATGGTACAAAGGAGTTTCACAGTGATGACATAATATGTATCATAATGATGGCTTTATGAAAAGGCGCCCAAGTGAAATATTTACAAAAATCGCCTAAACAATTTCGCTTGGAAATTGCAACTTATTTTGTACGAAATGAGGGGGTTTTTGGTCTCATTTTTGTAGATTTCAAACCATAAAAGTCAAATCAGACTTTTGTTGATTTGAAACCATAAAAGATACATTCGATAAAATACTTTCCGGTCCTTTTCTATTTACTTTATAGAAATCGTTTGATAAATTATGCCTACACTTGCATAGCTTGTGGTATGGAAATGTGAACAATTACCTAATTCTGATGACAAGACTTGTCACTTTGTGGTTATGATGCCTCATTAGCTAATAATACTACCAACAATGATGCTTTTAGTTTAACGACCTATTTATATGATTAATTTGATTTAATGACACACTAATACTTATCACATTTGATTCACTTAAAATGTTATCTAACCGACTTTCTGGCTCTAAGAAACCAACCAAATCACCCAGCCGTGAGACGTTTTCAAACCTATACTAATCGAAATTCGAGTCCACTCCTTACCGAAAGATGATTTATTTATAGACATTAGTGACGATGTTTCTCGTATAACCTTCCGTGGCTTTATGTGACGAATTTACTCTCCGAAACTGGATTATTCATTTTTAATATGTACGGACTATCATTAAACTTTCACTGATACAGTGATTCAAATGTTAGAAAGCTCCGTTTATGCTTTTTGAAGCCAATTCGTGATGGCTCTATAAAATACGGATCACTCTTGGTGAGCATTCATATTCCGACTCAATTTTTGTAAACGATCATTTGGCTGTCGAAAATGTTGTCAAAGAGTTTGATTTTTGTGTACCTCGTGGGATGTGCTCTGTTTCTATCCAATTTTGCTATGAGTGGAATTTTGAGTAATACAAAAAATATAAATTACTAGCGGACCCGACAGACGTTGTCCTGCATGCTTTTTGAAGCCACCTATGATTAATATAATTAGCTTGTAAATCGGGAAATATGCTTTCAATCAAAGCATCTTTCGTATTTACCATGTTGCAGAAGTTGTCCGGCAATTTGATGCATTGTGTGTCTCCATGCAATGGTATTGCTCCATTGCCAATGTTGAGCAATTGCTCGGAGAATGATAGTGCCAGTGGATCGTTTTGTAGTTGAATTCTTATATTTGTGTTAAGACGTTATGTACAGACATTTCGCCATAGATATGATTGTTTTATACATGCGTTAATTTCGTCCGCATATGTAGCGCGTGGAATGACCGGCAATGTCTGTCTAAAATCACCGGACAGCAGCAGTAAAACACCACCGAAAAGCCTGGTGCTATTATTTAGATCTTTCATCATTCTATCGAGAGCTTCAAGTGAATGCTTGTGTGCCATAGTGCATTCATCCCAGATAATAATTTTGCATTTTTGAAAAAAAAACCGACGGTTCTGGACTATTTGTGAATTCGGAGTACGTCGACCAATATTTCCTCCTCGTTCACGAAGACGTTGAATTGTTGTATGTATATGTGAATATAATACACTTAATATTCACTGAAATGCGACACCGGAAATATCAAAAGGCTCCGTACAAAAAGGCGTTTTTTTACAATTTTGTTTTTTAATAAAACATCGATTTTTGGGGCACTGTATTTGTATGTTCCGTATGAACAGTGGAGTGTGATATTGTTACAACTTTTTTTGTCTTATATATTCCAAATAAATATATCTATCAATTTTGTATTTTACTTAATAACTCGCAGTCACGATTCGGTTGCTTTTGAAATACGTATAAGATTTTGAATGTAATTTTTGTATGGGCGATACCACGCCCCTTTGTCCAATTTTGACCAATCGGCTTCTAAACCATCCAGGGCGCTACCGAAACGCATACAAAAAAAATTATTCAAATCGGTACAGCCGTTTAGGAGGAGTTCAGTGACATACACACGTACAGTAGAATTATATATATAAAGATAATATGTTTAAAAATCATAGAGCAATTATGATGGATAGCATTTTATCAGGCCCGCAATTTAATAAAAGTTCGAAATATACCCAAAATTTAAGGAGAAATGGATGGAAAGGAGAGGACTAACTTTTATAGTAAGTGTTTAATTTATTGGCATTATGAATAAACATTAACCCTTGTTTTTAAATGAAGGTTGCGTAGACGTAATCAACTGGACACTGCAGTTATGTCAAATTTTTGTATGTTAGCTGACGTTTGAAAGCTTACTAACTTGTGCACAATCTTTATATATATAATTCTACTGTACGTGTGTATGTCACTGAACTCCTCATAAACGGCTGGACCGATTTGAATAAATTTTTTTGTATGCGTTTGGGTGCCGCCCTGGATGGTTTAGAAGCCGACTGGTCAAAATTGGAAGAAGGGGCGTGGTATCGCCCATACAAAAATAGCATTCAAAATCTTATATCTTAAAAACCACCAAATCGATCGAGTTCAAATTTACACATAATCTTAGGTATTGGCCCAGGAGTATTCCTGTGAAGATTGGTCAAAATTTGACAAAGGGGCGTGGCACCACCCATATAAAAAAAAACAATTATAATCAATGCATTAAGACAAAGACTGGCCCGTCAAAGAGTCACCGATACATTCAGAACACGTGAACAACCGCGTTTGCAAGTGTATCGCGCATTGACACGTGCATCACTTCTTCGCCTTGCGTTTGAATATGAGTCGGACATCGACTATTCGTCACATTCACAAATTGTAATCGGTGCTATGAACAAACAATGCCAACACTGTCATGCACTGAAATACAAAGGTGAATCGGCCGGTTTCTGCTGCGCGTCTGGAAAAGTTGTAGTATTGCCACCATTTAATTCGCCGCCAGAACCATTGAAAGCACTATTGGCTGAAGCTACATCACATTCCAAATTGTTTTTGCGTAAAATTCGCAAATTCAATTTTAAATGACCTCATTTGGAGCAACAAAAATCGTTCAGAACGCGGATGGTCGCAATTTTCAATCAACGTTTAAGATTCAGGGCCAAGTGTATTATCAAATTGGTTCTTTAATGCCGATGCCTAATACCGATTCAAAATTTCTCCAAATTTACTTCATGGGTGATGAGGAACAGCAAATAAACGCACGCTGCCAGTACAACCAAATCGAGCAGATGGAGGAGCGACAAATTGTGGGTGTTTTAGAACCGTTTTTTTTTTTTTTTTTTGAAAAAATGCCAAAATATTATCTGGGATGAATGCACAATGGCACACAAGCATTCACTTGAAGCTCTCGATAGAATGATGAATGATTTAAATAATAGCACCAGGCTTTTCGGTGGTGTTTTACTGCTGCTGTCCGGTGATTTTAGACAGACATTGCCGGTCATTCCACGCGCTACATATGCGGACGAAATTAACGCATGTATAAAACAATCATATCTATGGCGAAATGTCTGTACATTACGTCTTACCACAAATATAAGAGTTCAACTGCTAAACGATCCACTGGCACTATCATTCTCCGAGCAATTGCTCAACATTGGCATGGAGATACACAATGCATCAAATTGCCGGACAAGTCCTGCAACATGGTAAATACGAAAGATGCTTTGATTGAAAGCATATTTCCCGATTTACAAGCTTATTATATTAATCATACGTGGCTTAAAAAAGCATGCAGGACAACGTCTGTCGGGTCCGCTAGTTGTTTATAAATATGGGAATAAATATATTTGCAACTTATATACGTTTTTACATATTATTTGATGTCAATATTTGACGGCTTTTGTTGGTTTGATAAAGTAAGTACGGTGTGACGGTCTCGGAAAGTAGCCCTATCGTTTTTTTTAACACTTGGCATTTAACCTAGGAAGACCTTTCTATATGATCCTCTATATGCCTGTGTGGTGATATCTGTTTTTCTGACGATTGGTTTATCGGTCAATAAAACACGATCTTTCGCGATCTTTTTTAATTTACTGCATAAAGACACTTCTTTTGAAAAATGTGAAAGTATCAGATCATAACAAGACACAGTTTCATGGCTTTAAAGAATAGCCAAAGCATATGCAACACTGTTATTATAGACGCGCCCATTCACACGTTTACTGACAGTTAAGCTGACCCATATTTGACTCAAAATCAGTTTTATTCTGCTCCAATCGCCTTCAAACTATTAGCATCAGGAACAAAACAAAATTGAAGTCGATTTCCGGTAGTAAGGAATTTAAGGGAGGCCAAAAAGCTAATGAAAAGAACAACAGAGGTCCAGTAACCCCGTTTACAAGTCCTGATTTCGCAAATATAAAAACTCATACAAGTGGTTTTCAGAAGCTAAACTTTGGCGGCAAATTTTTATTTTACCTATATTTTTACCTTCGAGTTTGAAGCAAAAGCAAGCTTGCAAAGTTCTTGGCCTTCCACTCTTTGTTCAGATTTCACAAATATCCAGCACCGATTTTAAGTTGAACTAGAAGGGTCTGAATTTGCTGCATAACAACCTCCACTTAAATTAAAGTTATTTCATGTCCTACCTGATGCAGAAATTGACACAGTCAGTTGCATTAAACCGCT
The DNA here is from genome assembly GCA_936431705.1 of Cheilosia pagana. NCBI lineage: Eukaryota > Metazoa > Arthropoda > Insecta > Diptera > Syrphidae > Cheilosia > Cheilosia pagana. The sequence goes on along the minus strand of OW386168.1, from coordinate 52,261,851 downwards.
TGAAAGAAGAGAAAGTGTGAAAATACCTGGACCTACCTCCAACGCCAGTTCTCTCCAAGTTAAGTACACTCCTTTGATCTTCAAAGCGACAGTAAACGTATGCACCTTAATGACACATGCATCAACTCTGAAAACAAAAAGCGCCACCTAAATCAAGGTCAACGAATGCAAATCCCGATCCCCTCATATGACCCAGTGCATCCTTTTATTTCATACATTATTGCATACATTATTCAAGGAGGTTTCCCACAAAAAGCACACCATTCACCGCAGCGAAGACGGATTCTCACTACAGCTGCATACGGACTTTGAAATCGTTTTACCTTTTGCATTCCCCCAAAGTCCCTTGTATTATCCTTTTCGCTGGAGTAATTTCCGCAAACTTTTCGTGATATTTGTAATTTCCTCTAAAGCCGATTAAATAAAAAAAAATAAAAAATTCTCTTCTTAGACAGAGATGTATATGCACTCGCGTGAATCCCGTATCCCGTGTCCCTTGGGACCTAGAATAATTTCATAAATTTTTCTACAGCTGCCGTGTCTATTTTTTTCCGCTCCATTCTTACTATCCTTGCCCTTATTGTGCGAGCACCAAAGGACACTTATCTGCAGCTTTACGCCAGTGAAATGAAGAATTTCACTATTCCTAGAGCTTTCACTCTCGCTGCCATGTTTATTGCATGTGGTTACGACGACCGTCGGCAGTTGGAATTGCATTCGCTGCATGGTCTACTAAAGCCACGTTACCATCACCCATGACAGCAGCGCGCCCCGTGTGAAATTTAAAGTATTAAAAAAAATGTAAAACTCCCAACCATTTTAATTAAAATAATTCCATGCGGGGACATGAGGACGACAAATCCCCTGGTTCCGATTTCGAAAGGAGCTATCCTCCAACTCCTCCGCTGCGCAGCTGTTTGTGTATAGTTTCGCTGACGACACGAAGCGGCAGCAGGCGACTCGGGCTTTCGTAATTTTTCAAAATTATCTATTCACGATTCACAAATGTGTCGTCGTCCTTAAAATGCAAAAAAGAATGATAAAAACAGCAACCAGAAAGAAGCTGGAGCGAAATAGGGCGCCGCGAGAATAACTTCTGGATTTGAAAAACAAATGTGCCAATCCCCGCAAGGATTGGGTGGTGTGCTGTAAGCAGACTTTCATGTGTGTACTCTTAATCTGTGCATTCACGAACAAAAATAAATAAAATGCACTACCCTGTCTGAGAGGATTTCCCAGATTCCAGACACACCCGGATGAGTGTTGGGACCATACGTACAACAGAACTGTGACTTAATCATTTGTGGGTACTGCGAAAAGTTTATTGTTGCCGTCGTCCGGTGCAACTGCGATTTTAAGTCGACATGGGAACAACCAGTGTAATTTCCAGGGATGCGAAAACGATTAGATGAACTTTCATGTTAATAAAAGTGTCTCTCTTGTAGTTATGATAGAAATTCTGATGGGTGTGCCAAATTCCTCCATCTTTAAATAGATTATTTTTGAAGTTGACTGCTTCCTTTCAATTTATTCCTGTTTGATATTTTTGCAGCTACATGCGCTGCGCCGCCTGATGCAAGGCACCCCAGATCATCCGAAAGCTCCGCTGGGCAACAACTATCGACCGCCGCAGCCGCTGCTCCATCGACCGGTCCGGACAAATATTGACTTCAAAACATCGAAAGTGAACGGCAAGGCTTGCCCCACCATGTACAGAGAAGTTCACTACAAAGGTACACCTTTCCAAGATTTAAGCACCCAACTCTCGATGCAATTCCATGTTTTGTCTCATTTCAGCGACAAGTTGGAAACAGCACTGAAGGCGTGACATTGTGTAACTGGAGCTTCCTCTATATAAACCATATACATATATAAATAAATAAATTACAATAACCTACCTATATGATAAAAATATACAATTTGCATTTATATGTAAAAGGAAAAAAAAATTAAATTCTCAACCAGCTTTAGCACATAAGTTTAAAAAAAATGATACATCGACAGATGGAATCATGTTGTACAGAAAATTAACCAATGGAATTATATAAATGAATACTTAACGAACTTAGAACAGAAGATAAATCCCACCCGCATGTTCCGGGAGGAGCACAATCAACTAACGAGTATATCAAAACTATGGCTAAATAAAAATCTATAAGGATACCCTGTAAACTGTTTATATTTGATATATATGTAAAAGAGAATGGAAAATATTAATCGACTGTTATAATTTAGGTAAATAATTAAAAAAAAAAATAGGCAAGTGAAGTCAACATATCCAGGACATGTCCATATGAACTTGGACAACTTTAATCAACTTCATTTATTTAGGTGAAATGTGTTTTAATTTTTGTATTAATTTTAAGATTGCTTGTAAATAGTTGTAGCAAATCATAATTAGCTTAGCTTGGAGTTCGTTTGAAGTGTTCGGTTTGTTTTTAATTTATTTTGAAACGTGTTGTGGTGGGGATTTCTTGTCATTTTTGACTGAAGGGATTTAGGTGCATAGAGAGACATTTTTCGGACCATACATATTTGGATATTTGAATTTAGTAACTGGTCTGGTTGATTTTTGAACGAATAAGTATAACCGCAGATGCTGGCTGCTGACAGCTCCTACAGAAAGACGCCATTTTCAATCTAGGATTGTGTCTCTCTTGGACTCAACACTGGACAAATTAATATGGTTGTAAATATATAGCACGTAATAGGCAGTCTTCTCAGTCTACGACTGGATGTGCTAGATTTGATCCTGCATTTGAAATTTCAGCTAACATTCTAAGTCACTCTGTAATGAGGGAAGTACCACGATTTGGGGTGTTAGTCTACATCTCAATTCCCTAAAGTATTTTTATGGACAATAAATAAAGCTTTTTATAATTTTTACAAGAGTTGAGCGATAGTCAGACACGTTCATTTATGAGCCCGATTTTTAAGTTTCATGGATTTAATCGCCGTCAATAAAAATTATAATATTCCTGGCATTTTACTAGAATAACTTCAAGCCAAGAGACGACCGTGAATAAAATAAGAGGGCATTACAGAAAGGGCTAGAGGAACTTCTATATTCGGGATTTAAAAAAAAAGAAACAACTTCTACGCATCCAATCACTTTCCAACAAGTTTTTTTTTGTATAATTATGCTATTAACAGTTTTAACCCACAAAAAGAGGATAAGACTCATTTTGGCAATGTTTTGGAACTCCCAAACAAGTCTAAGTCCCTAAGAGTTTGTTACTTACGAAGTATGTACTTATTTTCTAGGTATAATTGATTTTGGAGCGCAATTAGGTATTAACAACCATTTCAGAGTTTTATACCCGCCTTCGGAGTAAGAACAACTTCAACATTATATTTGAAAGTGGTTTTCTAGAACCATAACTAGCAATTTCGGGTCTGTGTAGGCTTCATATGCATTTCCAGCCTGCCTTGCATTTACTTCTGATACTGCCTTGAGGTGAACCTGGGCCTTTTTAGCCACTTCGAACTATGTCTAACTGCCTACATTTATGACGCAAACGTTTGGTCTTTACACCATTTTCTGGCAGTCGGTAATTAATCATCATCCGACCTTAACTCATCCTAAGGCTTGTAGTACTTTAAAACCGAACCGCTCAGCTAGTTTAGAAAGGCTTGAGTGTTTCAAAATATTTGTTAACGTCCAAAAATAGTTTAGGGTCAAATTCTGATTTCAGTTAGGTAACTACTCGATTGTGATTTACATAGTCTCATTTTTGTGGCCTTTTTATAACAACTAGTACCGCCCGCGGTCGAAATTCGACCAATTTTGTCTGTAGATAAAGTAACGAAAGCCAAATTCGTTACTATGGAAACATGACGCGACAAATTGAATGGCAACAAAATGCTTTCGATTAACTGCTAAGCATTTTGTATGGGAAATTCTTAATTTCATTTTACCAGTCTTAATGGCGACATATACCTACAATTTTCTGTTTCTGCACTTCTATGGCACAGTACCTTTCGAATGATATAAGTTTCATTCTCCTCATTTCATGATAAATTCTTAAAAAGTGCACGGAAACTGTTGATGTTCACGTATTAATATAATGATATCCGAGTGGCATTTCATCCAACTTTAAACAGATTTTTTTTAACGTCTTCCATCAAATGTTGATCAAAAACACAGAGAGAGATTAAGGTTTTTTCTCCAAAAGGACTTGACAGGTAGCTGGGTCATCGCAGCTTATATTTAATCAGTCACTTGTTTCGATTCAGCCTGAGAAGACTCAAAACGCGTTTCCTTTTTTTTTTCCTTTTCGCCTTTAAACAAATACATGCTTTAAGCAACACATTAGTACACCCGAAAGTCATCTCGATTGTTTCTACTTCTATTCCACCAAACCTATAGAGTGACCAAACAACCACCAACCCTTAAACAATGCCCAATACTGGCTCCGTCATCATTAAATATTTTCTCAATTAATTTTCGCAGTTATTTTCAGAGGATTGCACTCACTAAATTAAACGAAAAAAAAAAATCACTGAATATAAATTCAATTTCACTGCCGTATCACCGCTACAATTCAATCCCATCGCTTGCAAAGATACATAGATTATAAATAATACTCACACGGTACGCGGGTAGCTCTGCACGTGCACACACACCGCAAATCAGAGCAAAATCGCTTCCCATCGGTTCAGCCTTAATCAACCGCATAATTTGAGTCGACTGAATATATAAACACAAATAATTAAAATCATTGCAATAATTATTATTCGCTGATGATCATTTAATCGGCGGAAAATTGTCTGCGCTTTATTTGATGCTCGCCTAGATTTGACCCAAACCCAAACTCAAAGCCAAAGCCAGCTATTCGCTATAGTGGCGTGTATTGGTGTTTTTCTTTTTTTCACCATCCCCAGCGCCGCGCTGCATCCCAGTTTAATTATTTTTCCACACCCTCAGTCCGTGCAGTGCGATTTGTAATTAACCCGATAGTAATTGCTCTCTATGCTGTCAAATTGATTTCACCAGCAGTAGCAGTAACGCCGTGGCGGTGTGATGGGAAAAAACAAGCTTAGCTATACAGACTGCTAGCTAAATAAATCCTTTCAGTCATCTAAAAATAAAATGAAATTAAATCCGTAAAATAAAAAGCTTATCTTTAAATGCATTCTGTATAAATTGCAAAATATCTATATCGAGTATTATCTATCAACATACTCGCTTAAAAAGGTTAACCAGGGGTGGGGTTCTGTAAGGTGAAAACGTTCAATCATTTTTACCCGCTTTATGTAATGAAAAACATTTTCGTTTAGCGCGAAAAACTGCTTCCTAAACGTTTGCAAATATGTATGAGTAGGAAAACGATAGATTTCTTTCGTTTTAGAAATGCGAAAGTGATTTTCGTTTCGTTTTTATTTCACAGAATCTCATTCCAGGACTGACCAAAGTTAAAGTAAAATTATACATAGTAGAGAAAATAAAAAAATTGTAATTAGTTATGTTAAGTAGTTAAAGTAATAATTATTTTAGGTGAAACTAAACTAACACTAATGTACTATATTAGCATTAACAAAAATACCTATTGTATTGAAAAATATTTATTAATATAAACAAGAAAAGCCTTGCTGAAAAAAAGAATAATACTGTGCAAAATGGCGGTGTTTTATTCAAATGACATTTTGGTGCGGGACACACTGTGTTCATTAATTTTAGCGTCCGGTCAATGGTTTTCAAAATCAATAAAGCATATTTTTTAAAAACAAAAGCGCGTGAATTTGGAGAGTTAGATTTTTTTTATAAATCGGCTCATAGGAAATGAATACCCTTGAGCTTTAAAATGTTTGTTAACTCTTGGGACCAATCGGAAATAACAAGGCAGAAGATCCTGGAACTTTTATGCCGCCTTGAGAAGCTTCGACGAAATATTTATGCTAGCGAATCAGATTCGGACGTTCGCGGAAGATAAATGTGGAAACGGGTATTGAACATGGGGTCGAATCGCGTCGTCCGCGAACGAGCATTACGTGACTGAATTTGTTTTTGTTTCATATATAAAATCAACTTAATTCCGTGAACGTAATGCTCGTTCACGGATGACGCGATTCGACCCCTGATATCCATCAACCGAATTATGGGACCTAAGCTGCCAGACAGACAGATTTATAGTGACGGCGGAGTGGTATTTTAGAAATATTAAAGTTTCAAATAAATTGTAAAGGAGCATTCAGGAATAATACGACCTAGCGTAGGACATCCGTCTATACTAGTTACAGCGCTCAGAAAACGCTCACCTGCGTTAATTTGGTTGTTCGTTTTTGGTGCCCTATTGTTATCACTGAAATCCTGGATACAAGCCTAGTTTTAGTTGCAGCACATCACATAAAGCACTTGTCATACATGATAAAAGCTGGAAAAAGAGTGATTTCAACGGGCAACTTAAGTATCTAAAGGGATGCACCCACTTAATGCGCGTTGTATCATCTTCTCCCCCATCAGTTCGGTAGGTATTCCCTTGAATCACAGTGATGGAAATGAAACCGTCTGCCCATGCGGTTTAAGAATTTTTCTTCGTAATCCGCTTGTGTACTTGTAGTTTGACGGGGTATTTGCTCCTTCTTCGAGATAACCCTTGAGGAAGTGGAGCAGTTTGTTGCCTCAGCTGAAACCAGAATGAGAATAAAGCTATGCTCAATTTAAAGTGATTTGCTCTAAATCAGCCTGAGGGTATGCAAGCATTTGTGATAAAGTGTTCACTCAACGGACCTAGTTTACCGGTAAAGCTGGATCACCGATTGTGCAATTTCTCTTGAGCATATATGGCATAGTAGGATTCGATCGTTAGGTATGTTTTTTTTTTTACATTTTCAAAGTGTTTAGTTTGGTAGGTTTAGCATGGGTCGAAAATTTTACTTTCTACTTTTTGACACATTTAGAGGAAAGCGACAAAACTTTCTATATTTTGAGTTGGTAGCTAATAAATAGACGCTTCTTTTAATCTATTTGGCTTAGTAGAACTGTAATAAAATTTATTTTTAAAATAAAAAAATGTTTTTGGTAGGTCTATGTTACCTTGGTTAGACCATTTAGGGAAGAGCGATAAAATATTTGAATTTATGGAGTAGTATCCTGCAAAAATACGCTTCGGGGCAGTAATATTCGAACTGGTTATTTTTTTATTAATTTATTCATAATTTTTTGGCTTTTACTTGAAAAACAAAAGAGTTTCACTACGAACTGACAATTACTTAAAACACTAAAATGGCGATTGTGGGCAACTAACCCATCAGATTAAAAGAAAAAATAACATTTCCGCAGAGCCATTAAATCGGTGATCGATATGCGCAAAATAATCCTTCAATAGTCAATGTGGCGGATCCAGTATTACAGGTAAGCTAGGTCCATCACAGAATCTTACTCTTCCCGAAGAGAGACAAAATCAAGAAGAGAGCAATTAATTGGGATTAAATACCAATTTAATCCCTAGTTGTTGTTATCCGGAAAGCTCTTTGCTTATTAGTCCAAATTCCTGCGCCCCTATAGAAGGTTCAAATTTGTGTGGCTTGCTGGCAAACAGGGACCGCAAAAGGTATCGATTTTATTTGAATATTGAACATATCAAGGTGACACCGTGTCTTGTATTAATTCGCAAGAGGATCGCTGATATAGCAGGCACCTTTGAGCTGCCCTAAATCGTTTTACACAGCTTGTGACTGAAGCGCTGTGACTTTGTAAACTTTGGGATGGAACCTCGAATAGACTTTATGATCGCACATCCATCTGTCAACAGAAGTTCTGAAGACATGTTCCTTTTCGAATCAGTTTAGGACAATTTGGCTGTAGCCTTGTATGTCGTATAGAGGTACAGACCCGTCCCGTAGTTCTTTTCTTCAACTTCAAGTGACTCGTTGCTTTTTTTTTTTAATATTCTTCATCAGGTTTGTAGGCGATTTCTTCTCACGAACTTTTTTTCTCCTTAAACCCATTTGCAGAAGACCTCCTAAATATTACCATGTATATGAAGGCATTTGAGCTCTAGCCTCCAAGTTCAAATTAGTTAACCACTTGGTCGGTGCAAGCCGAAAAAAATGTCTGAAAGGTCAAATATGGAAGAACAAATTTTAAACCGCTTGGGTCTCTCAACCTAATGAACCCCATTCCATGTCCCTTCTAAAATTCCTGACGCTACAATACAACACATACCGCTGCCCACATTATCATTAGTCCTTCAACTTCCTTGGAAAGTTTTGCAATCTACACCCAACGGCAGGTAATGTCTCTCAAAACAAAAACTCAAATATCACTCGAGAAGCAATTTCAACCGCACCGGGGTTTTACGGTTTCGTGCAAGGAAAATCAATTTTCAAATACCGCCTAATAATAGCCCGCCACCATCATGAATCATATTGACAGAAACCAAACCTCATTATACGAAACTCACGCGCTATTCCAACATAGCTATGGCATATACGGCGTATTGTGTGACAAAACCACTATAACCAATGACACACGCGTCAGGACGAAAGAAAATACGTGCTAGATACTTTGACAAATGTCTTTCCATTGCGCGTTGTCTTCTCGCATGACTGTCAGATATTAGGCCACCCGTTACATGACAAACACTTCTCATTACTACCTCATATATGGATGTCCTTCCGCCAATTGATTGTGCTGACACTCTACGGGTGGTTTTTCGGTGTATACACAGCCTCATGTTATAGCGAAAACTTCGATGCCACTCCACTGTCCCCCAATGCGGTATTTTCTCATCGACGCGTTTCAACTTCAGGCGGGGAGCGAAAGTGTTTATGGTTATGGCCCCCAATGAACCTAATAACCCACTGAGGACTATAGTGTGGGAGCGAGCTCTTTCATAACCGTTAGGCTAATACTCGTATACTGCGTACGTGATTCGCCTTAGACATGATGCCAAAGAGAAGGACGACAACGACATACGCGTGCACTAGGACTCATTCGATTTTACGACTCATTATGTCAGATGTCTTCGGTGGCTATATATGTATGTGGGGTGGGTTGGGTTTGCTTTGGTATGGAGCGTCTGTGTTTGTCGCCCTTTAAGCCCCCGGAGAAGTGGCTTCTTCTGTTTGTCTGTGCCTCGAGGTGGTATAACTGCGTTTAAGCACGCACCCACTAACGATTATTTTTCCTGTGTTTGCTAATTTTACACCTCCTTATTCCGGGGTGTGCTCCTTAAGGGATGGAGTTGACTTAAAACTGACATACTGATGGATATGACCGGCAGAATAATTGTGTTCCGCTTTCCCATGGATGTTGTGCAGGGAAGGGACTCCTTTAAATTGCAGAAAGCTTGATAATTTTATACTTCGCATTAGAGTCTGATTTTTGCACTGTTACGAGTTGGACAAATGGACACTAAATCATTTTCAAAACGTCCTTTAAGTGCCTAACTGAGTTGTGAAGACAGCTAAGAAACTAGTACCCCACCGATCTGGAAATGAAAAACGACCCCTCGATTAAAAAATCTCTTAAGTAGCTTCCCATTGAGATCTGCAAAAGGATCACATCAGGAGATTATTCGTAGATTGCATGATTTGGAGAGATGTTCAACCACAAGTCCCTTGAATAGGAATTGTACCCACACCCATACCCATTGACCACTTCCCGATTGACTACTACTACTGTTTGCCACTTGATATAGCTGCCTCTTAATTGTGCACCACATGGCAGACAGAAAGTTTCTCTTCCGAAAAGCCATTCGACCGATTGCACCCAATCAACACAATGACAGTGTACAAACTTTGTTTCCGACCGCAATGCTTGTCATTTAACCGATCCTTGAATGAATGGTGAACATAAAATGCAGGTTGGCTATTGTTGCCATTACTCTTCTTCTATATTAATTCGAACAGAAGCTTCGCATTCTATAGCACCGGCCCCAGACCTCCATCATCATAGTTGTGATCACCAAAATGGGATAATTTAAAGTTTTCAACTTTGACAGGCAACCGGAAGTAGAAGTTCAAGTGATAGCATACACTCGTGCGCGTCTCGCCTTCGCCTCCAACCCAAGAGTTTCATTTTCTCCTTAAAAGTCAAGCCATGCAGAGCAGGCAGGAGCAGCGCAGTAGTATCGCACCAGCAGCAGCAGCAGCTACACCAGAAACCGATTGCAACAATTTTGTATGCATAAGGGAAAGTCCTTCAGAGCAGACGCCACCAGCTTCCTGCTTTTGTCTGAAGTTGAGTTGTCTTTCCTCTTCGGTTGTCCTCATCATCATCATCATCATCGTCGTCGTCGTCGTCGTCATTGTTGTCTTTTTGTGCATTGACACTCTTTGCATGCGGCCCAAGTAGGGAGGGTGATGTGAAAAACGTATCGCAGCCTGCATGCAACTGGTGGACTGTACTTGATGGTGATGTAGCAGCAGAATTCATTTCTGGCCCAAACAATCTGGCCAGAAGGACAGGGCATCAAAGTAGGTATATGGGGCCAGGAACTGAATCATTGTCTACTTAGGACACGACGACGGGGGGGGAATGGTTTTTTTCTCTGTTTCTTTTTCACCCTTGTAGATAGATAGTCCTGATATCTGGTGGGTATTGTTATAATGATGATGGCCCCATTGCACTGATAGAGATATCGCCCGTCTTCCATTTTCTTCTTCAACAATGGACAAGTTAAACTGTTTGGAAGGAAGAAAGTTTTAATTTTGAAATTTTTTATTCGTTTTTGTGCTGCTTTGTTGAAAGTTTGTCATTTATTATTCAATGGTGGAGATTGTTCTCGAGTGAGATAGACACTTTCAAGTTGCAGATACACACCACAGGCTCTTGGACAATCAAAACACTGGTCAAAAATCAGAGGCATTGTCTGGCTAATTTTTGAAGGGACCGCAAGGGGTGTGTGTTTGGTTCGTTTGGACTGGAGATGTCGTTTTACTATGATGGGTAACAAAAATACAAACTACATCTCTTGACGCCTGGCAAGCATCAGGAGTAAGGCTATTCGGGGAAAGCTTCGGAATTGCGGTACACCGTGCAATAACTTCCAATACCATATGATTCCTTTGGAATTATCGGCCCTAGCGAGGTATCCGTCGGAACGGAACATTTTCCGCAACGCATACTCTGTCGGAGGCTCAAATCCAAATCGTAAACAAATTCCGCAACCAATTTCGGAAAAATATTCCGAATAGATGTTCCGAAGAATACCTCGAAGCAAAAAACCTCCGAATCGTATAAAATCGGTGAATTTTCCGTTCCGACGGAAAAAGTCAATGCTTGGTGTGGATTTTGGGCTGGCGGCTACATCGGTCCATATTTCTTTGAGAACGACGTTGATTACCAACTTCTTTTAGTTTGAATTGAATAATTAGGAAACCAGCGATATGTCACATGCGGCTTTACCAGGACACCTCACCCCATATTGGAAATTTTGGACGGGGAAGTTTTCGAGAGCATATGGCTAAAGTGGAGGCGATTTAACTGGCAACCTAAATCATGCGATTTTACCCCATTATACATTTTCTAGTGGGGTTTTCTGAAGTCAGAGATCCATGCAAATAAGCCACAAACCACAGAGGCCATCAAGGCCAACATAACCCTTACATTCAGTCTGATTTATGCGACAGAGTCATGGAAAATTGGACATTTCGAGTGAGTGAAACTCAGAGAAGTCGCGGCGGATATTTAAACCATTTTAAATTCCATAAATAATGGCATCAATACATCTTTTAAACGAATAAAAAATGTCGATGATACCTCAAACACACTTTGTTTAATTTAAATTTAAATATAGGAAGCGCTTAATGAAAGCCCTCTTCAGACTTCTGTTTTCGACATAAATTTGTACAGACAACCTACCCGTGGTAAGTTCATTAAAGCCGTAGACTGAACTTATGCAATACCCAGTTAATAAAATGTAGTACAACCTGCATGGCTCGGTTGTGTATATCTACATTAAATTTATAAAGGAAAAAGTGTCTTTTATTTAATAGACCAACACATTTAGAGTCTCACTTGGGTAGATTTGTTTTGAACGATTTGTGTTGACATTTTGTCGTTATGTTAATTGATGCATACAACGGCCAAAGATACCCAAGATTTTAGACAGTTTATATTCATTTATTTGACAAGACACTTGGGATTGGAAAGCCGGAACACCTTTCGAAATAAGGGGAATTTTCGCGCCCAGATTTTTTTTTGAAAATTCGCAAGATAAGTCTAGACTCGGGGCTCTTTTATTGCTTATCAAATTCTTTATGATTTAATTTGTCAATATAAGTACGAACGTGATAAAACTTTTAACGTCTCACACACACTTTTTTGTAATAGGGATGGAGTAAGCGTTTTTTGCAAAATTTCCTGCTACAACTCAAACGTATCGGTGATAAGGATCAATTTAACATTTTTAATCATTTCAGTTGTGTGTTGGATTTGTCTGTTTCTTTATCACCATTCGAAAGTTATGGTTCTTTTCGATAACAAAATTAATTATTGTTTTCCTCATGGCACACATCCATTAATCGATCTTCAACTGAAGGAAAACATCGGTTGTAATGACTGTGGCTGTAAAGATATCGAGAATTAAATGAGTTTAACGCACCTAAATACTGCGAAGTTAAGGAAAACGGTTTTGGAACCTACTTCAAAAATGTATTCATTTGTATTTAAAGAGCAATAGCTTCACATGATTTGGAATCGTAGAAATATGACCTAAAAATTGGCGGTGATTTAAAAAATATTTGTAATGCAAATTCGCATAACCGTTGGTAGCTCTAATGTGAGGATTCTACCGACCTATTAAAGTGGCGATGCTCTTGCTCATAAACTTTCAAAAAATGACTTCAAAAACAGGCCACATAAGGACTTAGGTAAGTCGATGAGAAACCTATTAAATATAATCCTTTTAAAGTCCTGTCTTTAACGAATCAGAAGATGTCCACTCCTTTTTCAATAATGAACGACCGGCCGGAGATAGAGCTATTATTTTTTGTCCGAAAAGCGATCAAAAAAAGTTATACGTTCTTTCCAAAAATACCACAACTTCACAGGGCGCACTTAGGGTCAATTGCCTTTGATGTGGAGCGCCTTCATATACCCTACCCCATTTTTGTTTAAACGCATTCTATCCCATCTCCAACTGATTGCAAACACTTCCTTCGCTTATCGCGCAGCGTATAATTTTCATATATTTGAATTCGCAATTCGGAAGGCGTTATTTTTAGAACACTCAGTCAACGGCACAAATCCGCACGCTTGCGATAAGGCGTTGTCGCGCCAACCCCACCAAAATGCTTACACTTAAAACGTTTAGCGTCGCAAATAAAATTTTTGTTTTATTACTTCGTAAAAATGAAGAAAAACTGATTAAAAATACAGCTAACAATAACAACTTTTTGTAATAAATAGATCACACACCATACACGCCCGCATTCGCACTCTTAGCCTAATCACGTCTTAATTTCTCGCCGAGAAACACCAGTCAACGAACCCCTTCACGAGACAAGATCACGATCTCCGTTCTGCAAACAAAAACAAAAGATTAATCTTTATTATGAGCGACAGACGTTGCCGATTTGTCATGGCAAATGACACTTACTTCTCAAAAATGTCACTACTCGGCGACACCGATTGTTGTGGTCGCGTTTCATGCCATTGCCGCACGGCTTGGACCTTTGAACGGTGATTAGGAGATTACTGGTCTTGATGGTGTCCTCATTGTTGAAAAAAATCACCTTCCTGCTGTCGGTGGTGGGAAAACTGGCACAGAGCATGCCCAACGCCAAAAGTACGATATAAAACTTTGGACACATTTCGCTTCGAACTTATTTAGATACACGGCTTACGACCGAACTGACCTCTACGCTGTCGAACTGATCTCCGGCAAGTGAGGTTTTATTTGAATTGTCAACGTAGTACTGCCCAGCCATCGGATTCGATTGATTTTGGAATTTTATCAGCCGAATTGGCCGGCGATAAGATAAGCAGGTTACCCGCAGAAAGTTCGCTTGCAAGTATGTAGGAGCGGAACTTTTGTAGCACGCGATTGCCAAGGTGCGGCATGCCTGTAAGAATAGTTATTGTGATAAGCGCTGAGGAATGTGTGGCACACGGCTGAAATAAAAAATTCACCGACTTCGACGCGACGAATACTTCGAGGAAGACCTATCTCAAGAGAGGTGACGTAGTTTGGGTAGCTATGAGTAAAAATTTAAGGAGTAAGTGCTTAAGGGTATGCCCCCTTCTCAGTTGTCAGCGCGGGCGATGAATTTCAATACTTCCATTGGACTTTGAGTCTTGCTAAGTCCCCGCGACAGAGGGTGACATAAGTTGTCCCGGGAAAGATTAGCAATTGCCAAAGTTATGACGATGTGAAATCACTGACGAATTAATGGTTACTGGGTAACTGTCACCTTGTAACTATAGCGGTGACAGTTCTTACTTTTAGAGATAAGATTGTGAGTCTAGTTGTAGTGGACCTGTCTATTAGTTTTAGGTAGGTACCTAAGCCCCTGCTTTTTAAATAAACAGACGTGCGTTTTCGCTCGAAGCAAAGGTAGTTACAGTCGGGTTTTAAGAGTCATTCATTAAGACACATTAAAATTCCATCCTTGTCGATTTAAGACAATATTTCAAAAGCGTTATTTGACCGACAGAGATTTGGCTGACCCACCCTACTTGTACCTTCAGTTATCAGCAGCTATAGCGCATTGTATCCATCTGTCAGATAGTAGAGAAGTCGCATGGGGCCTGCTTTTTAGAATTATCTCTTTTAACGGAGTATGCCTTCATTTTTTATTTATAAAAGGTGATAATAAGACCTGAAACAGATCCAAATTCCGGTCCTTTTTAGTACCAAGCAGAATACCTCTTTTTTACTTAATGGCAGTGAAACTCTGATTACTCTGATTATTGAATCACTCTTACCACTTACCACCAGCGATAGATTGACAACCAATATCCTCTTCAGAGTTATATTGACAAAGTTGCGCCAGTCCTAAAATCTCCCCTAAAGTAAAATTGCATTCAGGAAATATTCGAAAAGCTCTTTCTGGCGGTCTATGTGATTTTTGGTAAGCGTCCATGACTAAAAAATCAAGAATAAAAATTAAGAAACGACAAAACATGCAAATGCGGTGCAAAGGAGATAAGAAAAGTAAGCTTTGACGTAGGTATACACGACTTTTCTATTCGAGTCTTCGAGCCAGTGAGAAGATGCGACGAAATTGAAATATTGCTGAACATGATCACATTTATGTGGTCATCTACAGTGATGGTATGAACCCTTAGAGATAAGAGGTTTCAGTTAATTGTAGTCAACACACTTATGTTTTTTTAACGGAGCTCTAGGGACATTAAATAGCTTTCCAAAGTGATACATTGAACGTTATTTATAGGTCAGGCTTTTTGGTAAAATAAGAGTCTGCTGCTTCCGCCGTAACCTCGAAAAGGAGTTGAGTAAGAATGACTGGATAAAAAACTGCCAAGGGGGTTTGACAGTTTTTAATAGGTAGTGAAAAAGAGAGCCGACGGTATTACATTCACCTGGTATTCATAAGCGTTGTAGCGTTTTAGAGTTTTAGGGTCTTGTGCAAAGCCTTTCGAGCTACTCTTCAATATTAGCAGGATACTGACAACTCTGGAGTTCTGGACCAATGTTTCACGATTTGACAGCTCTACAACCTTTTATGATACTAAAGTTTGTTACACTTGGCCAATTTTCCATGAGAAGTATTTGAATACATTTATTTAAAAAAAAAAACCTTCATTGAGGCCAAATTTTATGTAGTTTAAGTAGAGCCTTTTTTCAAATTCGTCATTTAACAATTTAAGACAATTATCGGTTATGCGGATCTTAGCTTAGTTCTTAAAATTATAGTTTTTCAAAACTAGATGGAGCGTTAGCGACGTAACAGGAAATCATTTAAAAATATGCGAAATGTATTTTATTGGAAGGTGGATTTTAGAACGAAATTATTACATCGCCACCCTCCCATTCGTATTCAATATTTGAAATCATTAAAACCATTAACAATGTTGTACCTTAAAAATGAATAGTTGCTCATTTCCAGCTTTAACCTCAGGCAAAAAACACAAATTGCTCCCTGAGTTTCTTTTTATCAACAGGCTTGTAAACGTCTAAAAAACATCTAAAAGTATTACTCTCCAGAGAAAGCCTTTCATTTTAGCTGTTTGGACTTAGTATACAATTTAAGATCCCAAATTCACAGAATGAAACAAACAGTTTTAAGAAACTATACCAACGGTTTATATATTTTTTTACTTAAGGAAAAAAAAAAACATAAACAATTTTGAGACTATCTCGGAAAACAAAGCAGCAAAACATTTTCAACCTCTTTACCTATGAAAAAAAAAATTTCATCTGTCTACGAATCTCTTTAATGTTTCAGTTACATCAATTTTAATAACATCACACACCACGTCCATATTCCCAAAATGTCCACTCAATATAATTGGTCTTAAAATGTCAGATCCATTTCACTTTCAGAAGAACAGCATCGGTCCCAGAACTCCCTCACAAGCGGAAAAACTTATTTTTGTTCTATAAACAAAAAACAAACAGTTAGTCCTACAGATGATACCAACTCCCCAAGAGTTATACCGTACGTACTCTTGCGAAAACCCGCCGACATTGTTGGTTATGGTCCAGCTTCATGTTCTCACCACATTGCCTTGATCTTTGAACAGAGGTTGAAAGGTTTTCCAAGAAACTGTTCCTGTTTTTGTTTTTAAAGAAGATCACACTTCTGCCCTCAGTGCTAGCGATGCTGACACAAAGCACACCAACCATCAAGACAAAGCAATACCACTTCGGACCCATTGGTACCTCAGGGCTCTTGAACCGATCTAAGTCAACTGCGGTGTTTGCTTGGGCTTTGTTTAAATCGCCAATGTCAACAATGTTGCTAGAGTTTTTCGCAGAAATTCCCTTAAATAATCGCAGAGGAAGTTGTATACTGTTGACTGTGGAGCGAGCAGTAAGTATGCCCTGTTATTTTTCTGCCGCCGCATGATTGTAATAACAATTTTGATAAGCGCGTTTAAAAGTTGTGCTCGGCGAACATTTGTTTAATTGCTGGCGCATGACGCCAAAAATGTATATCTGAAGCATGAGTAAAAGTCGGAAAGGAATGCCCCATTCCTATCCGATTTGTCAAAGCCACTCAATAATCAATGGTTTCATTTCCGTTTTGTACAACCCTATTTGCGAAGTCATCGTGACGATGGAGAACTTATGTTGTCACTACAACAAGGTCTAGGTAGTTTCACCAAAAATTAAATCGCGCAGATACAATATGATTGAGCAAGGTGAGGGCAAATAGTGCATAGCAACCATCACTTATCAGATCACATTTTTGCTAAAAGATAAGAGTAGGTGGTAGTGAAGTGAGAGTGCATGGAGGTGGCGGGTGATAATAGTTAGATACATTGTCAGATGGTGTACATGATTTGTGTTATCTCTACATGGGGTGAAACGGATTTTGGTATCCGGTTGTGAAATACTAATCTGGGATCGAATCGCGTCATCCGTGATCGAGCATTACGTTCACGGAATTAAGTTGATTTACATGTGAAACAAAAACAAATTCCGTTACGTAATGCTCTTTCACGGATGACGCGATTCGACCCCTGATCTGACTGTATAGCATTTTTTACAAATCTATACCAAAAACCTGTATTGTTTCGCGATTTTAACAAATTGTAGACAGCTTTTTTACATACTGATGAAATTATTGTTCAGTAAAATGGAAACTTTAATTCTTTAAAATATTGAAAAATGGGTTTACCATTTAAGTAAGCATTAAAAAAGCAAATTATTTTCTTGATTATATATTAAACTATTTACATTTTATTTAAATAATGGTCATTTATATTTTTTTAATCACAGCGATTTAGTAAATTAGATATTTGTATTCATAGTCAATTTCAAACTAATTAATAATTATATCTTATGCACTTATCCTTTAACATGTGGAAACTGGAATGGCCTTAAAAATTCGGTCTATCTAACTTGATTTAGCTTACGCCTAAATGTTATACTACAAAGTGAATAAATATGACAGCGACTGTTAAATATAACAGTGGAGGCAAAGCGAATTGAAAAAGATAAGATTTCCATTAATAGGGGAAAGATCACTACAACAATATAGAAGGAAAAATAAATATAAATTAATTGATTAAAAAAACTGGAATCAAATTAAAAAGCTAAATGCAGGAATTATAACTAGCCTAATCATATTTGCGACTTTTTTTTATTTAAAACCTTCCTCTCGGGAAAGGCGATTCTATAACACTTCGACACCGCCTTAAGATACACTTGTAGATAGGTGAACAGAAATTGAAATTTAATTCAAGTGATTGCGTATTTTTTTTGCCTTTAAAATTCAGCAAACCTTTCTGGAAACTACACTACCAGCAATGGAAACCTTCTCTGCGGACAGAGCAGAACTTGAAGCTATTAACTTATGTGTTAGTCAGGGTATTTTTAACTGGGATCAATAGCTTACCATTACGCAGTAAGGCCCGTTGATCTCCTCTCCTGAAGGGTAAAGGGTAATTGTCTCCAATTAGAGGTTTGTTTTTCGAATTGCTTTTCCCAGCGATTACCAATTTACCACCTGAGTGCAGATTTAAACTCATTTCAATTCGGTATTTGACCATGGACTGCTCAAAAAAACTAGTCAAAAATTAATAAACTCATTAAAACTTTATAAAACCTTTAAGTTGGAAATTATAGCGAGGTCGATTCATTATTTGGGAGCAATTGCAGAACCGAGAAATGTTTGATCCATAATAAATATTTAGAAACTTTAATTATCTTGTTGATTTTGGTACTTTTAACAGATGAAATCCTTCTGAAATTAAATCGCGTATATTATCTTATTACCGTTAGAAAACGTCTACAATTATTATTGTAATATTAAGTAAAGAAAGGTAGAGCTTCTACATACATTAGTGCCTAAGGGTATGCAACAGCAATAAATAAATCTCAAATGAAGGGAAGGTAGTTTCAAAAATAATAAATACTTGGTGCTGTGAAATAATGGTGGAATAGTTTTGTATTAGTTGTAGTTAAATTGAACAATATACCTAAAATTTTAAAACTTTAGGCTTTTGGTCGACATAAACTTGCTTTCAACTGATTTTGTGCAGTAAAAAATGCAAAGTTGTGAACGAAATGAATCTTTTCTTATAGCTGAAAGCCCTGGTAGCTATTGCTGCAATTGTATTAAAATTATAATTTAATTACTTATTAAAAAAGTAAACACTTTTATTATTTAACCTTATACTTAAAAGTTAGGGGCGCTAACTGTGACTTAAAAACACACGGGAATATCTACGAGGAAAACCTTAGAAAATAAATTCTAATTTTGTAATTAGAACTACATTGGAACAAGTATTAAATTTTTCAATAATTTACGAATACTTTTCTAAAAGTTCCTAAGCATTAAATAATGATAATTATGTTTTTTTTTTTGCGCGTTTATGTTTGGTTAGTTTACACATATAAGTAGGTACAGATTTTTTTGCAGATTTTTTCCAGTTAACTTTTATAACTTACTTGATTAACAAAAGAGAGGAAAAAGGATTTAGAACAAAATTGGTGCAGTGGTTAGGTAGGCTTAGACCTGGAAATCAGTCGAAAAAAAGTCCCAAAAATTATTCCAAACTAGGCTCTAATATCTTTCGACGTTTATCACAATTAAAAAATAAACCAAAGGAATTTAAAAATAAATTCGTACAAAATATTTTTGTTTTATAGCCCACACAATTTTTTTTAAATCTCGAAAGTAATGCGGCTTCATTCCACATTTGGTGTCTGGTGATTTTTTTAAGCTTCAAGATTGTATGCCGAGTATTTATAATGTTTACAATTGATATATAAAAAATGTATTATCAAAATATTTTTCATTCACTTACGTCGTGGCAGGGAATGCCATGATTCCGTTTGATACAAATTTATTTCATCACAAAACAACAAAACATTTTGTAGACTCAATTGATTTTTATTTAGGAACATTTCATTTCATTTAATCTGTGTTTACAGATGTAGATGATTCATATTTCACAATGCACCGTGGGGCGTCTTATCGTTTGGCCTTGAACTTGACGCGCAAGCACACTACCGACTTGACAGGGATTGTGCTCTTTCAATCGGAATTTGGACGAGAGTATTTAAAAAATACAAACAAATTTCAACAAAGCACCAAACAGTCTCCCTTCTGAGTATCCACTAACCAAAATAGCAACTGTCCATTTTATAGTCCGAAAATGTGTACCATACTTTTGGGCTGTCACACTATACGGAACTATTACCGCGTGCACAACTACACTGGACGACCTGATAAGCGAGTAGCACACCAAGCCATATCACAGAAAAGACATATCAATCACTCCAACTGAGTAGATTTCTACTTTCCCATCCCCTTGGCAACTTGTCCTATTGAAATGAACACAACGTGACAGCACTATCAACCCCAATCTTTAAACAACTACAATCAAACACACAAGAGATACACTGTTACACCCTATTAGTTTATTTGCACAGTAAAATAATTTAAAATCGAACATTCTTAAGCACTTAAATATATTTAGTAATATGTTATTATTCCTACAGTTATGTCTAAAACAGCACCACTGCAAACCGCATTCTGTATCTTTCGCCTTAGTAGAGAGAGATTCATGCAACCGTCACTTGGCCGGCATCTATGAGCACTTTGCGCCTGAAACGAAACGAAAAATCACATTCAAACACTTTGCAACCAAACAGCTTGACCCAAAAAACCCAAATGTAAGAAAAATTTAAGTATACCCGGATTAAAGGACACCACCCGCCTACACCGCCCTCGGTGATCACGTTTTTGACACTTGGGACAGGGTTTCTCCCTGGGGCTGCCTGTTAAGATCTGACCAGTCTTCACCGCATCGTCTCGCGGTGCATAGAAGATTACACGCCGGCACTCGCACGGATCGATGAACAGACCAAACGTACTCAGAATGCAAACGATTACCAAACACTTGAGATGCAACGAAGCCATTTACTTTTGACCCAAATAGAAGGCGTGCGCGTAAATATATAAGAGTTGGAAGCTCGACCGCCTTAAAACTCTCTCGCTGATAGCAGTAGAACAACTGAAGACACTGAGGCACTTGCGAGTTAAAAATGTCGAACAACTCGTCGTACACCGTTCTCTTTAAAGCAATTGTGATAAATGACAGCGTTTTGATTGCGCCTATCATAGATATATACCCTGGTTATCTCGGGCGTTCTCTTTGCTGGTAAAAAAATATCGATGACGACCATAAGGTGCGAAATATAGCATGTTCCCCTGGTTATACACAGGGATCGGTGTCAGCATGTGCTGTGATCGATTATGCTAACGACGAGCGATCGTCGCGGACTTTGGATAGCCAGGCGATGTCATTAGAAAACGTGAGGTAGATAGCATAGCAGTTATTTATTACACTGTCTAGTGGCAGGGGGTGGTTCTTAGTCACGCGTTCGAATGGGGATCATTTGAATGCACAATGACGCACAAATCACGCTGAAAGTGAACCGTTTTGTGTTAGCTTGTCAAACATTTGTGTCGTCGTAGTTGTCAAAACAAATAGTGTGTTTGGAACTTGTCGGCATGATATCTGATCTGTTTTTATTTTTATCTTTATTTGGGAATCTATACTCATCTGAGTCAACAAGGCATGAGCTAAGTCCGGGAAGCACCCAGCTGACAGTTGCATCATGCAGAGTTCTGCGAAACATAAGCCGAATGATGTTCGAACATGTTTTGCAAGTAATCATTTGTTGCGAAAATATCTTATCTGCATCTGATGGGTTCTATTAATAGCAGGGGGCAGCGACTTATTTCCGGTAATACTTTGGAAAAAGGTCGTTTAAGTTATCAAGGCTTTGTTTGGGCTTATTGTTAATTTTGTATAAAAAATTATATATATAAGTGAGTAGAAACATATTTCCTTTGAACAAGTTTTCCAAAGATGCATTGAACCGAATCGTTCTCCTTTCGAAAAATGTGTGATTTGATGAAAGATAGACATATTTATTTTTAATTAATTTTTTAATAGCTATACGAAACACGAAAGACGCAACCGAATAAAAATTGTCACAACTATTAAATTTTGGTCTGTTTCCAATTTGTTTGTCTATACTCTATAGGTACCTATTGTTTAAAAAACTTAACATCTTGCTAATTTCGCAACGATCACAATTCACAAATACTTTCTTTACCCATCGATCAGTTGGGCTGACGAATTGCTCATTTAATTTAAGTGAAATTATTTTTGGCTCTCTTCACAATAATTCACTGTCAATTTGTCAATTTGAAATGGAAACTGAAAAAAACTATAATATAGCTAATAACAAATGAAGGCACATTTACGAATTCGTTTTAAAAGACGAATGACCCGATTTCAAAAATTATTTCACTAATAGAGAGCTACACTATCCCTGGATGATATAGGGTAAATTCGACAGCACTTCAATACCCCGCATACGAAAGACTGTCATTCACTAGGTTTTTGTTTTTGGAACAGTGTGAATATGCAGACGAGGAGCTATGATCTTTGTCTACTTATTCGAGAGCTACCCCTGTCACGATTTGGAAAGCACACAAATAATTCGATTAATCGTGCAAAAGTAAAAGCTGGGATGAAAAACAATGCTTAACCGTTACGAAGATCTTTTGTTGTTTGTAACGAACTAAAAAATTAAAAAAAAAAAAAAAACAACAATCAAAATCAATAAACGGATAAATCGATACAGACGAAGAACTACCACCGATTTCAAGCTTCGGACCTGTGGGAAGCGTATAGTACGAATTTTGCGTTTTTTTATTTAAATGTTTATAAATAAAATAAAATAAAATATTTGGGGCAATAGGTCCCTATAGAGGTACGCTTGTCCTTGTTTCTCATAACCATTAGTTTTCTGTGAGTTTTTACGAATGAAAGGGACACACAATGCTTTAATATTATGCCGAGTCAGAACGATTGAATTGAGAAGCTCTTTCATGGCAGTTAGACCGTCGGATGTTTGTCAGACGTTCACATGCCATCACTTTCGGTCCTTTTCTTTTGCCATAAATAAAGTCGAATAAAAGCTTCATGCAAATGTTTCAAATGGTTGTAAGCCGTGAGTAAGTAACAAAAAATCTTTAATTAATAAAAAATCAATAAGTATTTATGAAATCAAATCTAAGTAGCTTTTTTTCTATTTCTTCGTATTTTCCTTTTTCTTTAAATAGAAAATAATATTTCAATAAAAAAATAAAAATAAAATTATCAATTCCTGTAACAATATTTGTAGACAAAATAAATATATATATATCAATCCATCTTTCTCCTTAAAATAAACTGCATTTAGTAAAGAATTAAAGAAATTCATTTTATAAAATTGGTGTCGTTATACAGAAGAAAAAAAATTTTGTCTGATTTAAACAAGCTCCTTGGAAGCTTAATGCGGGACCACAATAAACAACAACCATCTCGTATCATTTTTAAATTTTTAGTAGTTCATTTAATTTATTTCTTAAATTCTTATTGTCCCAAAATGTGCAAGTGCTTTTATACTTCGAAAACAACAAATACCTCACCTCCGAAAATCAATAAAATAATTCCAACACAACTGCTCACAATAAGTGGTTATATTTGCATAAATTAAATAAACAAAATGAAACTAAAAATAAAATAACACTTTCAGGGGAAAATTTATTATTTGCTCAACCCCAAATGACTGCAAGAATAGATTTAGCTATTCACATCCATTCATAAAAATGTTCGTATCACACATATTCTGTTCGGCGAACATTTTAATTGCCTACCGCTTATCACTTGTTTAACTTCCACGAGGCCATAAACACTTATTTTGAGCCGGTGTTCCTTTCGCCGCGACACCTTCCGGTATGATCAACCCTCTTGCATGGTATTTCTAAAATTTTCAGCAGCCTCGGCGTTTTAGCTAGACCATGGTCGTCTATGTTTTGTACAGAAATTGGTACGGCCTTGCTGGCAACGGCCAGAAGTACTAAAATCGCTACCACCATCACAGATGTTTTCGAACACATCGCACCAGAGTCACACAACTGATTAAACAAATAAAAGCAGAGATTTTTTTATATTACTGGAGCAGAGATCTCCCGCTGTGGCTTATAAACAATTTGAACCTAATTAAAGTCAATGTGTCGACCTGAAAGTCTGGTTTTTCCCTTGCAACTGAAACTGAACAATACAAATCGATCGGCGTCAATTGGACAAGAGCAAAGATTCCGCATGTACTTGTAAAATTGTTTACTGCATTTTATTTATAATCGATTTCTGTAAAGGGTTCATTACCCCCAGGCAAATTACATAACTGAAAGAGAGGAGAAGAGTGTCAGACAACTTGTAGTAGAGTATCGGAGACACAATACACAACATGGCGAAATTGCCCAGCTGCGAATATACTTTCAGATAGCTACACCGTCTGTTGGACTGTTCAAATAACTAACCATGACATGCAAAATAAATTGCTGTGGTGTAATTAGGTATAGCCGCCACCAATCATGTACAGATAACATTAAATGTGATGAACAGCAGCTGTTGACTTCAGCCGATAAGAATGAAATATAAATAAATAATACATGAATTGCAGTTTTATTTATTAAATACATGGGCGGATACAAAGTGACAAATGTTTTCGAGTTAGCTGTTATAAACTTTCATAATTTCCGACTAAAGTTGCAACTCATTGAGCAAACATTTCAAAGATATCTTGATAGATGTCAACTTAAGTCGGCTTAAGTCGCACTAATTTCTCAGGATCTACTTAATTTTAAGTTCCTTCACGTCGAACTAGAACTCTAATCGGAGGTCTTCCAATTACCAACTGTAGGTACGATAAAATTCAATCTGGTGTCAAATTAATCATTCAAATTTGACTACTTAAGGCACTTAATTCAGCTTTTGGTTGCAATTTTGGACTACGTGTCTTAGTGATAAATTCAAATAAAATTACCAAGAAATTCAACTGAATGAGCTCGAAAGTGGAGAAGGTTGTTAATTTTGGGCCAAAAAACAGTTTTTATTTTTATTTTACAAAATGAGCAGTGTCGGCTTAAGGGTTGGGCATTTGCGTGGGGCGACAGATTTTAGGGGGCGTCCCCTTATGCTTGGAATTAGGTTATGAAAATTGACTTTGATGGTAAATGTCTCTTGTAGGTAGTTGATTTTTTTTTTCAGTTACCTATACCGACCAGTTTTATAGGATCTAATTTTTGGGCAAATATGGTGCGACTCATATCCACCATATTCCAAATAGAGACGGCTTTTGAAAGCACTCACTAACTTACATTATATACCAATGTATCTTTATGAGACACCAGACACTTTGTTTTAAACAGTGAACGAGACCACATCTTTTTTTTAAGACTAGACAGTCATTTACTCTCATGTGAAGTATGCCCTCAGAGTGAAAAGTTGTCGCAACTGCCGAGGGTCTTCTGTGGTCTATTTATAAAGACTTGCAGATGGTGTTTTAAAGACAAATGGTGTTTTTAACAAGTCAGCTGTAGGGCAGGGCTTCTATTAACTTGTGGGTTAGGTACTTATTTCTCGTGCTGTTGGGTGGCTTAGCAGCAGGAAGCCCAAGCTTTTAAAATCAGCCATAAATCGAAAACTAGTATACCTACGTCTGGAAATAGAAGAGCATGTTCTGTGTGTTGTGCCGTCTGCTTTTGCTTAAGAAAATATTTAAACAATAGTTGACGCTAATTTCTAATGAAATTATATTCACAAATTCCTCTTTCCAAGTAGATACAGACTCGATTGTGTACTCTCAGTAAATGAATACTTGGAATTTCGTATTTTTGAATACATACATTCTACTTGTACCGAAAAGTATCTCGCAATACAGCTGAAAAATCATAAAATACTAATGTCTGATAAGAATGCTGCTTTTGTTGTAGAAAATTGCACCACGCCTTACTAAGGTCTAGACAGGTTTCCTTATTTTAGTGTGAGGTATAAAGGTTATCTATCATTCACGTTTTTATGATCTTATTCCATTTTAACAATTTAAGAAAATATTGGGGCATCGTTGGAAGTAGCATCTGCTTGACAGTGAAACAAAAACACTCTAGCTAAATTTACTTATAGATTATAACCAATAAAACGGAATACTAAAATTAACATTTAAACAAATCATTAACCTATGCGTTGCGTACCTATTTGAATGTTCATCACTATAGTGAACACTTAATTAATCCTCTTCTCCCGATGGCCATGACCAGTCGGCGCTACTCTGCTGTTTGCGACACCTTCCCCTATGGTCTTGTCTACACCTCGACTTTGCATTAATTAATATACGATTCGTGATCTGTAAAGTATCGTTTTTCACTCGATCAACGACAAAGTGTGTCACAGTAACTTGGGATAATAGCAGAGCACACACCACGAGGTACACAAAAATCAAACTATTGGAATACATTTCCCACAATCAAATGAACTGTTGCCTCGAAGCGGAATGCTAGCTACACTAAGCCAGAGCGATCTACATTATTTTTCTGAGTCCAATTCTGGCTTCCAGAGACATAAACAACAAGAATAGCTTTCTTATCGTTCGTCTCGTATGAGTGTATGGGTGATTACTTGCTGGCTTAGAATATGCGCACTAGGAATTCTCAGATTTAAGAAAACAATGGCATAAATATGACCTTAGAATCGTCCGCTCACGCTTTGTTGGAATAGCACCATCGAATTTCATCGGGGAGTAAGAAAAAAAGAATCCGCTATCGGTTTCACTGTGGAAAAGTCATTCGCTTTATGGACTTTGACTTAGCTATACCAGAAGAAGTCAACATAATAAATCCTTTCCAATCATGCGTTTCTTTTAAAAATTTAGGGAAACACTTTTACTCATTTTATATTTATACACAAAAAGTTCGGATGACTTATCATACATCTACGGTTCTCCCCATACTGTGGAGCTGAAGCTGTATACTCCTGAACTGCCAATACTCTGCCGGCTTTTTTTAACTTTACTGGACCTCATAAGCACTTTAAATGGTAACCGAGATTGGTTTTGGTTTCGAGGAGATTCCATACATTTTTGTAGATTAAAAAGCGAAACTTGCTTAAACTGCGTACGGCTTAGCTAAAATGCATTGTTGAATTTAAGCTTTGTTAGAAGCTTTCATTTAAGGGCGAAGAGTGTACCTACAGTCTTATAGCGCAATAAAATAGTGGCAGAAAAAATAAATAGCTGGCGCAACAGGTCTATGGAACCGTAGGCCTAGCTTCTCACAACCATTCGTTTTGTGTGAGTCTTCCATTTTCGGAACGAATGGAAGGGATCTACAATTTTATGTCAAAACGGTCCAAACGGCTAATCGAGAAGATTTATCATATGACAATTTTACTCTCGGATGGTTTTTAGACGCTCGCGAGAGGTAACGCTGTGGAAAAAACCTTAATATGGAAATCGGAAGTTTTCGGGGATCGAATCTGGGACCCCGCGCTTAGTAGTCCAACACTCTAACCACTAAGCCACTGCGCCTACAAAAACCGTCGCAAGGGGTCTTGTAATGGCTTTGTTCAAAGGATAGTTGTAAGTCAAAGCCACGACGGTTTTAGTTCCACTTGTGGTAAACGGATATTGCGGTTGGGTCGAATGAATCATAACAGATATTCACCATCCAAAGTATAACTGCGTGTTTTGTATCACCCGTTTTCGTATGACTAAGCAGCAGAGGGGCTACCGGCTGCTTAAATCCAAAGATGGTCAAAAGCACAAGCACAGCTCACAGAAGGTATAAACGAGTATGCCGTGTATGAATGAATGTGGATTAAGGTTGTTCTGTCTTTGCAACAAATATTTAAACAAAAAATCACGCTGAATTCTAATTGAATTGTAGTACCGCTTTCCAATAAAAGACTCTATTTGTGCACTCACATTAACAGATTAGAATTTTCTTAGAATTTTCTATATTTGTCTCAATTTCAAGTTTTAACTTGCACCGAAAAATTCACTCTCTTCAGTATATCTTTATTTACAGCTTAATAAACTGCTGGAGTCTGATAAAGAATGATGATGTCACATTTTTACCTAGAAAATATAGATAGGTAGGGACCATCATCCACAGTGCCATTAAAGAAAAATCGTCATCCCTTAAATATTCCAGTATTGATAGTCATAATATCATCAGGAAAATCCTAATCCTGTTTTATTGGAACTATTTAACATTTTTAATATTTTTTTTGATACTAGTTTGAAAGGCAACAGATTTTTTCGAAATTTCTTCAGCGAAATAGAACTTCACCAGTGTTTTTGGGGGAAGTCTCTACAATTTTTTTGTTTTAGAATAACCAAAATTCACTCCACTTAGATAAGATATTAAAAATTGAGCCCACCTATAGGACTTATAAGACCGTTTAAAGTAAACAAAAAACGTACATGTACATACCCATTTGAAGTTAATAAAATCACTAAACTAATCGCGTAGTCACTCCTCTTTCTCGGATGGCCATTTCCAGTCCGGATTCCCTGTCCCTATCTCGTTGCGACACATTCCCGTATGGTCGAGTTTGCATCTCGTGGGCGCAACAAACAGAAAACGAACACCAACTTGGATAGAATCATTTTTAACTCGACTAACGATAAAATGCGGCGTAGCACAATTGGATGACAAAAGAGCACATCCTACGACGAACACAAAAATCAAACTTTTCGAGAACATTTTCGACAGCGAAGAACTTTAACTATATAGTGCCTTGGAGCGGAATGCGTCCACTAAATTGATCTGCGTTTTTTTCTTTTCGATTCTTATCGGGAATTGGCTTCTCATAAGTATGAAACGACGAAGAGAGCTTTCTTATCACTCTTTCTGTCTTCAATTACTGTATCCGTATCAGTAGTTTTTCCTCGGCTTAGCATCATGCTTACTTGGAACGCGTAGATCACACCCAATGTATGTCCAGCGCGATGATCAACGATCAAAGATCAATATAATATTGGCAGCGTCAGTGATCGTTTTCGCAACCTATTATGTAAGGAGGGCACCTTGAGTAGCACAATCGTAAGGCGCCGAAGTGGGACATAAGTCTTTTTTAAATGAGACATAGGTCCACAATTGTATTGCTACCATAAATTCTCTCCAAATAAAGGCCAACGTTGCATCCAACGTTCACAAAGTAACGATGAAAATAAAACGCACATTTTAAACACATTTATTTCATAACAATGAAAAGTTTATTTTACTAAAAAGAGAAGAAAAATTCAAAAAAACAAAAATGGAATATTAAAAAATGATTTTTTTTTAGTTCTCAGAAACAAAATCTTATTTTACTCTATTTTTCTCTGCGAGTATGAGAAAAACGAAAAAGATTAAAATAAAATTTTGTTTCTCAGAACTAAATTAAATTAAAATAAGAGTGGAAATTCGCGGAAATTTCTTTAAAAAAAACCATGTGAGTGTTATTGAATTTGAGACTAAGAAACCAGTAATTTTATGCCAAAGCCGATATACCTACATCCATAAAGCATTTTAGACCGGACAATTCGAAGTTCGAATGAAAACTTCAGATCTAGTTTTTGGCTTTTGTTTACACAAACTACCAACCGCAAAATTTGCCTCTTTATCCTCAGTTATCCTCAGGGTAGATTCTATCTGTAGAACTCAAGCTTATACACCTGTTGACTCGCAGTTCAAGTGACATCCAATTTTTAAATTTCTCGTATACGTAGTAAGAGAAAGGTATTGTACCTAATCGTAAAAAAAATCGAACTCGAGATTTTAAATAAATCTAACATTACGATGATATAGGAACTCAAAAAAGTGGGTCTCGCAATTCTGTCCGTCTGTCCGTCCTTTCTTGAACTCCACAGCGCAAACAGCTGGACAGATTTCTTTCAAACTTCGGATTTGGAGTTGGCGGGCTTACAGTTCGGGGCCATTTTTTTTTGCTTTCTTTTGTTTTACCTACACGAAAACGGCTAAAGCGTGTTTGACAAAAATGCATACTTGGAGTAAAATTGACGTTTTAAACATTATTGCGTTTTTCGATTCTAAATACCGGAAACGCTGATTTTGAAAACTGCTCAAATCTCGAAAACGCCATTTTCGATTTGGATAAAACTTTAAAAACCAAGTAATACTAACATCCTGAACAATACCCTATACTCAGATTTTAGCTAAATAGTTGAGCAAGATTATTTTTCGAACTCAACATTGCAATATTTGCTACTATTTTGTACGCATTATTTTCCAAAACCAGCTCTAAATATTTTGACTAAAATGCTTATTTACGATAACATAAATATTCTTAATAAAACCCCGTACTTAGTTTTTCTTAGAAAAATGCAAATAATGCCGTCTTATAAACATTACCGCACTACCAGTTAAAATGTAATCACAACTACTAGAAACTCCTTTTTTAGCAAATATTTCCAACTTCTTCTTTTTTCACCCATATTAATCATGAACCTTAACATAATTCCAACCAATTGGAGTCTACAATATCAGAAACCCGAACTTCATTTACCCCCAAACACGTGCAAATTCAAAAACAAATCTCTGAATTCTTACATCACAAACCCTACTTCGAGTCATGGCCACCTACCAGAATCACCAATTTGAAAAATCTTGTTTTATAGCCTATAAACAATAATAAAATAAAAATAAACCAACCAAACTGATGATATGAACGAGAAAGTTTCGTGCGATCCAGTCGTGCACTTTATTTTTTTTACTAGAATGTTTGATTCACTACGATCCACGACAGCCGCACAGTCTAAATTAATACAAGGACAAACGTTCGAGGTTCAACGACACAAAAGCCACAATTAGCCACCATTTATCAACAAAGTCATTGGCCCTTTACACTATCTAAAACGCCGGGCATCAAATTGGAAAGGATCACATAGTAAATATATATAAATGTTCCCATCTACTTTTGCAACTGAAAATTGTGTTCATCTACTGAATAACAGCCCCATAACTAGCACTCAATTAAATCAGTCGTCACTTCAACCAGGATCAGCAATAGATAATCTTAAACGCACCCTTGACCCGATGCTAGTTACTTACACCGCAAAATTGAAACCAAAGCGAATTTTATTAATACCTTTATTTATTGTTTTAGATTTATCTAATGTCATACATTTACACCACTGTCTCACTGTTCTCTGGCCTACCCACTCTTTCGACTCTTGAGTAGTTCA
Organism: Cheilosia pagana; assembly: GCA_936431705.1. Classification (NCBI taxonomy): domain Eukaryota; kingdom Metazoa; phylum Arthropoda; class Insecta; order Diptera; family Syrphidae; genus Cheilosia; species Cheilosia pagana. The sequence continues at coordinate 52,230,673 of OW386168.1, read as the reverse complement.
AATTCTGCAGGCGATAGCCAGCCTACTTCGTCTGCTTCGTCGTCGGCCGAACGGCACCTGCCCCTGTGGTCCAGCCTGCATCGCGCTTGAATTCCAGTCCCGAACACATTTCGCACGCCGGTCTCGATAAGAGTATCGTTTGCAGCTGTATGAGTTTGATTACTGATGACGCGTGGCGTCACGACACCAGACAAAATCACAACACTAACCACGAGGTACACCCCAATCCAACTCTTTGAGAACATTTTTCACAGTTTGGCTGCAACTATTCCGTTCTGTTCAAAATCCAGCTAATTACTGATGATTGTAGCCGCCGAAGTGCTGACTGCTGATCCCATCCGATAGTCGCGCAACTGCAATCTCCCAAATGCCACTGGGTCATTGAAATAAACAAATCGCTCCCTTATCGGTGCCTTATCGCTTGTTCTCTCGCTGCTAGGTGTACAGCCTCTCCTTGCGACACTTGCCAGCATGGTCGACCAGTTTACAGGGTACCTCGAGGAGTTTAAGCCTTCGCGTCCAGACCGCACTCGTACTATCAACGTGTTCCACTGGCATAGCCAATGCAACATGGCTGGCGAGACTAACTGTCAATAAAATGAGGATTGCCATCCTGATGGTGAACGCTGGTGATACTGCTGCCATTTCGATGAAGCTTCGACGACGACGAACTTAAGAATGCAGTCCCAAGCACCGCTATTGGGGGTTCAAATAATGTTTCAATTTCACCACAGCTCAACTCAATTAACCGGACACAACGACGATGTTGCTGATTGTAAATTGGCGCCGAAAGTAGGTCTCTAATTTATAGGACTGCGCGTGGTCGTCAATAATGTAATAAGCTTGGCCTTCCCCAGACCATCCATAGGACAGTAGATGATGAGCCGTGATTGAATGGAGCTCGCGGGCACGTTTCGATTGGAAACAGGAGGGAACAGCTGTTGGGAGCTTTTCTGGGGTACTATACATACGACCTCATAGCCTTTAGCTCGTCAATTAAGTCAGGCGAATGGGTTTTCCACGTTCAATAGAAGATTTTGCGAATCGTTTGCTTCCAATCTGTGAAGATGTTTATTTCCGCGTAATTGGACTTTTTAGCGGCTGACTCAGATCTGAACGATTTGGGTTAATCATTTCATCTGACCTTACTACATATGACTTATTGAGATGTCTGTTTGTCTGCCGGCGTGTCTGTCTTTCATTCGCATATAGTTTTAGATCCACGTCTACCTGTGGAAAACGAAGAAAGAGTGAATCCTGCAACTAACTCTGGTTTAAAAACGAAATTCTAAAATTCATTCACTCAATTTTGAACACTTTCTGTAACCGCAAAAATGTTTCCAGAAATATAGGATCAAATAACTTGAACTCAAAACGAGTCACTGCTTTTCAGTCAAATTATCGTCAAGACTGAATTTTGAGTATTTGCTGTAAGAACTTAATTTAACTTTCTCTCAAACTTATAGCAAACCTTTCTGACTATACAAATGTATTGGTTCATGATTGTTAACTTGTTAACAAAGATCTACGCTTCGAAGTACCTGATTTATCCATATTAAGCATAAAACTGAACACTAAAAATCTGACAAAACCACATGAAATTTTAAAAAAAAGTTCAATAAAAGTCCAACAGGTTTCATTGGGCGCCACTCGCCAAGTCCTTGCATTTATCGGAGATATTTGGCGCGTTTCTAGTGACTTACTTAAGAAAAATATGATCTGTCCTTTGTAAACTAACCTTGTATAAATAAAACGCGGATTTAATTTGTACCAATTTTTAATCATGGCTGAAATTAAGAAAAAAATGATTTCTAAGTACAACCATCAGAGTTGGAGAAAATAAACCAGCAAGAGAGTTCAGAGTTTGTTTTTAGAGGGTAAAGACATTTCACTTAATCCGGGTTAAATTTTCTTTCTCTGATTTGTGTCCTTACTATTATTATTTTTAAATTTAAATTCAAGCAGAAAACGCATACAGACGGCACCCTGTTAATAATTAATATTAGATCTTTAAATGAAGGAGCGAATTTGTCTGAGAAATGTATGTAATAACAGTGAAAACCGCATTCAAATTCGTTATCAATACTTGCTCAGTCTTCTAAACATATTTGCTAAAAGCAACATATCGGGTTTAATACAAGCGGTGCCAAATTTTAAGCCTTCTTTATGATTTTCCGATCTTGGATTGCCATTTGGGCATTTTCAGGAAAATTGTTTCCCAAATCAATCTTAATAAAAACAAAATCACAAAATATGCTGAAAATCAGTAGGTATCTACAGAAAGGCATATTTTTTAAAGACTACCTAAAACTTCATAAAAAAATGTGTAATGAATTATATTTTAATTATTTTTATTATTGGTCTTTTGAACACGGCTGACGGCTCTATGTTTTTAAATATAACTAGTTGTATTCGAAGTTTAATTAAAAAATTTAACAAAGCATGAAAAATGCGCGCTTCCTTTATTTTTTTATTTTTCCAATTATTGTTATTATTTAATTTGTTATTTATTTAACAGACATTTAGATGTTTTTTTTTTTAAGACGTATTTTCAGATTTTCGAAACAAAGTTTCCTATAATTTTCAGAGAAATAGGTCTAGTGATTTTTGAGTTTAACTTAGATTGCAAATTATTTATAAAAATAATACAATTTAAAAATATGCTAAATGTAATCGGATTATAATCTTTACATATAATAAAACTGTAGAATAAAAAATGCTGGACCACGCATCACGCAGAAACCACTGGACGGATTTTGATGAAACTTGGCATAGTGATTGCTTAAGTTCGGGGTCGGGACTTAGGATACTTTTTTACCCGGAATATAACTTGGTTTATACAAAATAATCAAAAAAAACCGGATATATGTGAGGAAAATTCAGTTTATACAGACCTAGCTCAGTAATGGCTTATCGGATTGAAAAATAAAAAAGCAGGTGAATTTAGTAAATTTTCTCCTGAATCTCTTAAGATATAAAACGTCCTCCTGCGTTGTCCTGAAGCTGAGCAATGTTCAAAACATCGCCCACAATTTTCTTTCAGTGGATACCACTTTCAGTAGTCATGCAGCAGTGAGTATCATTGCAGTAGTGTGTGTGTGATTATTATGTGCGCGCTCTAACGTGATCATAATATGTTTTGCACTTCAATGAGCAGTCGTCTCTTTTCAGCACATACATTCAGGTTGAACACGTTTTCAGGTGCTGTTCATTGGGAAAAGTTTGGAAATGGGCTGGGGTGGGGTTCGTGTGTCAATGTTAAGTTATTTCGTTTGTGTTGCTTCGTTTCGCCGACATTTGAGAGGGAACAAATAACAGAACTTTGCGTAAATCTTTTTTGTGTAGACTTTTTAGTAGGAATTAAAATTATTTTTTTATTGTCTTTGTTTTTGCTTTATATTGCTTTTGGAAAGAACCAAGTTAGGGAACCTATTTATAAAAAACGGCGGGTGATGCAAGGCGAGCACGGGTCAGCTAGTTTATAATACAATTGTTCTTCTAGATTAAGTAATTTTTATGTGTGACGACAAATTTAAATCGGAAGATTGCGATTGTGGTGGCCATATATCCGTGCTCCATTCTGTAAAATAGAACTGCACCGCATTTCATATCACCCACTGTAGCATGATTTTCTTAAAGAATTTATAGACTCCACTTGTTCATCGCACTTAAAGCCAAAGCACCCCACTATATATGCCATGCACTTGAAGGGCCGCAAGAGCGTTCGCTGCCAGACAGCCAATCACTAAACAAGTCATATTCCATTACTTACTCACATTTTTCGAATCTGTCCATCTCTCGAATAGAAAAAGAAAAAAAACTATACGACCAACTGAAAGAATCCATCATCTCGACATGTGAAGAAGCATTCCTACGTCAGTGGCGTGCGTGCGTGCGTATACGAGCGTACTAAATTCCTGCGCATTGGTATCAGCGCTAACTAATTTAGCATCCAAAGCCAAACAACCAAGATCTCTCATCCCATTGCTGTGCTGGTATGAATGAGTTCTTCTCTTAGAAGAGCTCGCACTGTATCTGTATCTTCTCCCACGCCCGCCAACAACATAAACATAAAACGCTCACTACCCCCAGCCCATAATATCTAGATACTTTGACTGCTAGAGCAATGCTACACTATACCACTCAGTCTTTCAATTCGTCTCTGCCAACGAAGGCTGTTTTTCGAGGAATTTTCGTCTATCTTACCTCATATCGTAGAGATACGCTCTGTGTGTTTGTGTGTGTGTGATTCAAAGTCAGGCGGCACACGGCGGCGGCGGCGGGCAGCGACTAACGGGTAAACGTCATTAACTTCTCGTGATTTCGTCACACGACCAAAGTGATTCAATTGTGAAAGTAGGGGCTTACTTTGTTGACTAAGTGCGCGGTTGTACTATACCTCCAATGACTCGGATCTATTTATCAAAATAGAAAAAAAAGAAAAACATCCAATCGGTCAACTAACCAAAAACCGTTCTAAAAATAATAAATATGATTTGTTGTTTCGAATAAATTTTTTTTTAGAATTTTTTCGATTCCATTTCACACCTTAGATACTCTCCGCGGAGAGCGCTTCTTAAATATAAACAGAATTCTCTGGCACGCGTCCAATGCTAATTTTTCTTTCTTTTTCCTCGATCGACGATTGTCTTTTCATTCGAAGTAGGACTATAGGTTGCGGGATATCACGAGAGATACATATCTGATACATATTTCATTCTCAAATGTATCTATCGCTGTGCTTGTGTCTGTCTAATTGTGTATCTTTTGTGTACAACAGGTGGCGTTCCGCTGAGATTACAAGGTCTTTCCTCTGATCTGAGTCATAGCCAATTTGCAATGTCAAATTCATGGATTGACAGCGGTGATGGCACCGGCATTTTTTGCGAAGCGGACCCGGATAATAACGTGCTTCAACTAAAATTGAAAAAGCCGAAGGCGTGGAAATGGGAACTGACGGCATCGAGGTCATCGCCAAATATAGCCCTGCCGAGGATCATGTTGTTCAATCACAAGGGGAACTTGTTGGTTGACGCCAATCAGCAAGTTGACGATGCAGTGTATAGAATGCCAGCTAAGCCTGCAAGGCGGCGAGGAAAGAAGCTTCTAAGAGCGGCGACCACAAACCTTGAGGGATCTCTTCAAGAAGACGAGGACACAGGGTTGGGCTCGTTGGATTCTGCCGAGAAACACACCTATATAAGGAAGGATAACAACTTCTACGATAGTCTCCGACCTAGGGAGCAGCCAGTCAAATATAGAAAACTGTCAGTCGATCGGGGAGAAAACAAACTGAATGGATGCAAATCGTGGAGGCATTCGGTGCCCGACGAAATTGACTTTGGGTCCTTGCAAATCTGCGAGGCGACCGACTCGGATCTAGCGCCGCAGAAAAGTCCCTCACTGGAAGATGTAAATATCAACACACCCTGGAGGCGAAAGTCCAGCCCCAAAGAGAAGAGCATTGAACCGCGGCACCGAAACAAGGAAACGTTTTTGGACACTTCTCCTGAAAGGCTGTACGTCACGAAGGCCTCCTGCAAGCCATTCAACTCGATTGGGCACCTAGATGCTGAGCCGCCCATACCCAAACCTTTTGAACGTCGAGCTTCGTCGTTCAAAGAGGTACGATTCAATGTTCACCCAGCGTCCGATGACGAGGACACCAAACCGAGAGAGAAGCGACGCTATCGACGATCAAATACCAGCCGTTCGACTCTCACCTCTTCCGGTTCGATTTTGGAACGCTTCAGTGCAATGAAGTGCCGACTGTCCTCGCCGGAATTCGAAACAGGTGAAGTGCATCAGGTTCAAATGGGACCACGATACTTTCTGCGCACCAGCCGGGCCGGCACCATTGTCGTTGCCGAGGAGAATTTCAATAAACAGCGACGGGCACGTCGAAGACCGCCAAAGACATCGTCCGCTGAGAACATGCTGAGCCCTTCAAGTTCGTCGATTAAGAACAACAGCTCGTGCAGGGAGGCTGGGCTACTGGGAGCAAGCCTCGGGGCACCATGTTCGCAGAGTCAGAGTATGAACAACTTTGGAGAGTTGAAGGTGAATCGTCAGCGCCGAAAAGCGATGCCAATCCGACGACACAAGAGTGATGGCAATATTCTATTGGCAACCTCATCCGACGAGGAGGACCAGAGATCGCGCGCCGTCCGACATCGAAGGAATGGCTTTTGGCGGCGGAACCAACAGGGTGAGTTCACATAAGTTGATAAGGAATACACATCTCAGAGTTTTTTTAAGGCTGACGATCCGCAGAAGTTCTCTTCCCTCGAAGAATTGATAGAACTTCTGATATTAGGACCTTGCTTGTGTGCGTTTTTTCTGGAGCCGTGTGAACTTCCATCTAATGTGGCTTATTTGTTGTATCTCTTAGGCATCTCTTGCATTTTAAAAACCGTTTCTGGATAGCCTCGCACGTCAATAGGAATTTCAATTGACGTGCATGTTTGTTTCGCACACTATTGCTGTCCATATCTGTATATGGAGCTGTCCATCACCTTTACGGATTGATATTATATCCACTCAATGTCCATTACAAGTGTGATAAGCAGTTATGACGTATTGTGAAGCTCGGTAGCTGCGTCACTGATGTTTTCTTCATCCAGTTGAAGATATCAAACAGCAAGTGGGATTACCACAAGCGTAAACGAATTAAAGGGGGCGGTGGGGTGGTTTCTGGAACTGCGCAGTACGCAGTGCAGACGTGTTTGCTGATTTTAAGTGACAGCTTTCAACATGATAATCTAAAAGAACGTTAGAGTGTTTTAATTCTTGAAATATGATGGAATACACGTCGTTATGATGACTTGACTGAAGATACTTAATTTTAGGTTGTAAATATAGGGTCACCAGATTTTAAAAACTTGTGTTTTGCAATCCAAGACTTAATGTCATCAATATCTAAGAGTGACCAAAGGCTGTTTTGAGAGGGCGTTTTAATCTCGGTGTTGTTTTTAGGAAGGTCAAGCCCCAGAACCGCCTGCGCTCTCTTTAATTCTAATTCATTCTAGTCTATCTCATTTATCGAGACAACTCATCCACAGACAATAAATCCAACTCTAACTACTGCAAAGGGTCAGCGACTACATGATCGTATCCAAAACTGACGTTGCGTTCAAAACCTTTTGACTGGAGCGAAGAAAGCCACCCTCTAAAAGCTATCAAGACTGAAAATCGCGTTGTCCGTGAACGAGCATTACGTGACGGAATTTGATTTTGTTTCACATGTAAAATCACGTAATGCTCGTTCACGGACGACGCGATTCGACCCCTGGTATAGTCGGCCTTAGGATCAGATTCATAGATGAGTTGTGAGCTTTACCCGAGCCTTTAATTCGTTAAACTGGCTGATAGATAAGATGATCCTAAGATCACGATTTTCGTAGATGAATTGGATTAAATATAATAAACCAGACCCCATAATTTCACTTTATTAATTTGACTAGATCCCCAATCCCCTAGCCGTACACTGTAGCGATTTTTATTCCACGGCGAATAGCAACTGTTTCCGCTTGCGCACTCGTTAAATACGTGACCTACATTTCGTTTCGCATTAAGCGCAATGAATGGGGGCATTTACCCCTAGCGAAATTAAATTATTAGGGAGAATAGCTGCCGGCAGTAAGTAGATAATGGATTGCTGACATCTGAAAATGTTACAAATATAAAAAATGCAGAATAAAAAAAATTACAATTTTGGCGGAAGCCGTAGAATGTTTGAAAATTAAAATGGCCTCTACTCCGGAAACGCGATTCGCACCGAAGTGGTTGGTGAGCTCTTAGATAGACGACAACTATGTCTGAATTTATTCAAGCTCTTCAAGCATTTGTTCCCAAAAAAGGAAACATAAGGATTTATGGCGATTTATTTTTGGTTCTCTTAAAAAATCAGACAAGGATTTGAGATCATTTACATGGATTGGGAGGGACTGTTGCATCTGGAGTGCTCCCAATGGAATGACTGATATAATTTCAAAGACGAAGATGCGACCGAAGTTTTCTAAAGACCATCTTTAAAATGACAAACAATATTTTTGAACAAATGCTTTATTTTCAGCTGAATCACTCGTCGATGGTATTTTATATTTAGTTGCGATTTAAAATCTGATACTGACACATTTATTAAATTTATTATTTATTACTTTTGTTTGTTTATTTACTAAAGATTTATGAACCTGTTTAAAAACATACACATTCAATTCTTTAGATAAGAAATTAATTTTGTACGCATTGGAAGGCTCGTTGGTAGCGTCATTTTTGACGTCATTCACCTACCTTGTGACAAATAGATCGGGGAGTCTCAAGGTGATTTTACTGACTGAGAGGGTGTGCTTTAATTAGGGTACTAAAAATAAGTTCATGGCTCTAAAATTGTACTCGTTTTGAGGTAACTGTTAGCTATTGGTCAGTTAAAAATGAGTTCTCAAAATGAGCTTCTCAAAAATAGTATTAAGATAATTTATAAGTCACTTACGTAAACGTCGGCCCTCCGCCTGTTCTATGTCTATATAATTAATTACCTTTCGATAGTTGGATGGAAGCCGTCCATATTATAGTACTCAAGGAGATTATGCAAATTTTACTAAGCCTCCTATGGCTTCTTAAGCTCTGCAGATATTTTTTTAAAGCACAGTGCCTTACGCTGGATTACAGTCATATTATTAAGTTAAGGAAAGTTCAATAATGAACGGGGAAATTCAGGACATAGCGAATTTCTACAATCAGAAAGAGTAGAAAGCAGCAGCATTCGGTTTGTTCACCTATTATCGTTACCTCGCGTGTGTCGCAAGAAAGACCTTTTGGGCAAGTCTTTTTCTTGTTATTTTTTATCAATGACATTCCCAAAGTTTTTTTTTTTAATTTTATACGGACGATTTGAAAGTCTTTCGGTGTATAAAGCATGATTCCATGTTTCTACAACATGATTTTGAGGCACTATGGAATTGGTGTTTGATTGGTTCCTTAATATTTAAAAAAAAATGTCAAAGTCTTGTTGAAATCGTTCATCTATTAACTTCTCTTAAATATTAAAAACGCTACGTCTCTTTCCATTGTAACCTTTTATAAAAGGGTAATTTTTCATGTCTAAAACCTAATTTCTTGTAAAAATATCTACCTTTTAAGATCCCAAAGCTAATTAAATGTAGGGATTTATCTTCCACAATCAAATGAGTTTTGTGATCCACTCAATTTGAAATATCTGTTAGTTTTTCTGCATTTTTAAGATTTTCTGTCGAATATTGTAGTATCTACTATTTGGGTATATTTGTTTGAAATTCATTATTTTAAAATCGAAAAAATACAAGTGACAAGTCTCGACTGGGACATATAGATATGCCTTCCAATGGAACAAGGTGTAAATTATTTGGAATCTTGACTCTTAACATTCGAGGAAACTTCTCAGAGGTAATGTTCATTCTTGACGTAGGTACTGCCAAATCACCGATATTTTGACCTGAATCAACTTCAATGTTCCTGCGAGAATACTTTAAAACCTATTTTTTTAATGTTCAATGTCACAGTACAAATTACGATGCCAACGAACCATTTTCAAGGTACTTAAGAGACATATACTCTAAACAGATTTTCATTTAAAAATAATTTGTGTCCAACCTTTAATGGCAGCATTTAATTTTTTTTTGTTAATAGTAGTAGTAATAGTAGTATATAGTGATAATAGTATTATTATCAAATAATCACTAGAGTTCTGTAACTTTGTTTGATGAAATGAAGTAAGCTTCAAAGCACTAAAGATCTTCGTCGAGCTTGACTCTATTTCTTCATTATAAAGTCAGCCGAAGAACAAATGCCTGGCAATCTGAGTAACGCATTTAAATTTTGGTACCTTCTTGAATCTTTCAGTGCAAAGGCTCCAAAGCTTGGAGTCGTTACACTGATCGGACTCCTCATGAAAATGCCACATTCCTATACAAATCAATTGATGTAAGATTTAAGATGATTCCCCTCATTCCAAAGGTCGTCAAGAGACCCATTAGAGACCTAATAATATCACCAATGTCTATGGAAAGGTATTACTAACCTCTGACCTACAAATAACTGAATTAAGGCCCTGGGACTGTGAGTTACTACAAAATGAACAAGTTTTGTTCTTTTATGTAAGAAGCCCCACAAAAAATATTTCCTACCAACCCAGTCCGTGTAACACATCAAAGACAAAATAATTTCCCCGTTGACGTTCAGTGTTTATCTGTTTAAATGCCAGATCAATTTTAGAGAACATCAAATACACGACTTGTTATTTTTGTATCAGGTCGCATTTCGTTGCCTTCCATTTGTTTATTTCATTTCGAATGTTTATAAAATTCGCCAGCAGCCAGATGTAAATGACAAAATTCGCTTAGACACCCACGTGATCATTACTCCGACAAGTTTCTGTGTACATATTAGTTCCTCTGATTGATCAGCTTACGATGTTGCGGAAAATAATTTAACCATATTTCTATATGTACATAAAAAAAACCGCTAACTAAAGCCACTTCCTTTTTTCAATTTCAGATGCCAAGAACCAAACGAATTTCGGCGGATGAGAGATCGATCTAGCTCTGGATTTTCCCGCACTTACTCATGGAAATGACATTCCATCCCAAAATTTAGCTTTAGTGTGCTTTTATACCCAAATTTTGATTTATTTTCTGCTAGTTTTTAAATGCTTAGCAAATTTTCTGCAAGATCACTTGACGACAAACGGTCGCCGCCTACAACTATGCAACGAACGACGTCCATTCACCATTTACGATTGCGACCTTTATCACAAAAGCACAAAAGCAGAGCGATAAGAGCGCCCCACAAGTCTACCGCATATCTTGTTCGTGTGCACTCAGTCGGGTAGTCTCGAAATGGATTTCAAATCAATCTGGTGGACGAGTATACTTTTTATCGTTGCGCTGTTGGTGAGGCTGCATGTTACGACGTCAGCGCCGAAGAAGGTGATCTTTTATGCTCCGCTCGGTATAAAGTCTGCCGCCCTATTTGGGGTCAACGAGAAGTGTCGTCTCGATCACAGAGGTCGCTGTCGCAAGGTAAGCTGTGACTACTCCAGCTGATTGTGTTAGTAACAATTTTCATTGTTTATTACAGATCCACCGCAACTAACCGGAGAGCTTGTGAACGGAAGTAGAGATTGCTGTTTACTCGTTTTGGGTTTTGTTTATCAAGAATTTGTGTTTTGTGAATCATTTTGCCAAAAATGTTGAATAAATTTTGTAAATACGGACATTTTGATTGTGCCGGTCGGTGGTGTTTGAGCTATAGTCCTGTTTAACTGTCTGATTGAGAAATCGAAGCCTTCGATTGAAATGTTTCTATTCATGCGCAATAAGCTTCAAGTTAAGAACGTTGACCGACCGAGCTATCTGTGATGTTATTACTGTTGCCTTTTTAATTGTTGTATTAAGTATACCTATAGTTGAATGCAAGCCGTCCATATTATAGTTATCAAGCAAAGGATGCAAGCACAATGCCTTCCGCTGGATTACAGATATATTATTCAGCTTAAGATGGCTCAGTAATGAACGGGGAATGATGTTATTACGCGAGATATCCGTTATCCAACCTTGAGCTGAAAAAAGTTGTCTTTTTGTAACTTTTTACACGAGATGACAAGTTATATTAAGAGAAATTCCGAAAACAAAACGCGACCGATTATTTTTCACAAGAAAGATGTTTCTGAAAATTCGTCGGAAATCGTGTCAGAAAATAATCGGCACAAAAAAAACGCGATATAGGACACTAGGTCCGGCTTTTCTAACCATGAGTTCTTACTTTTTAGACAAATGGTAGGAACCTACAACTCTCGTATGTTTTTCAGACCTTCTCGAGAGGTTGAGCATTTTAGTCTAGGTCAAAAAACTAAAAATCGTGTGGAAAAACGCTTCAAAAAAGAGCGAAAAATTTCCTGTAAACATCTGTGCTCAAAAAAGTGTAAAGCTAGTATTACACGATATGTTTAATGAACATACGTATGCTGACAATCATATGCTAAAAATCCGCAGCAAACACGCATATGTTCATCTGGCGTATGATGCCCTATCACACGATATGTTGAATTTGTCCCAAAGTAGCAAATTGTTTGTTGACAGCATATGCTAACAAACAGTTTGCTATCACATTTTTTAGGACATATGAAGCCCTATTACACGATATGTTGAATTCGGTTTGCTGAAAAGTTTGAAGACCCGTATGATTATATGCTGAAAAATTGACAGATCGCGATTTTAATTCATTTGAAAAGAAAAAAAGAAGAAGAATTGCATTCTACACTACGTGTTGAATTCCTTGTATTTATTGTAAATATCGTTTTATTGATTAGACTGTATTTGCTTTAACGTTTTTGTTTGGTTTAGTTGAAAAATAAAATGCATGCAAAAAAAGAGCCCTCGCTGTAATATTGGCCATATGTGTATTCGACGATGACGACAAAGAGGAATTGCTACGGAAGCAGCGAAAAGTTTGGATAAGCGATCAGGATACGGGTGTTGGGTCATGCTGCGCGCCGAAGAAGGATTTTGTGAAAAATTGTACCGCGAATTGCGCAAAGAAGAGACAGATTTGTATCTAACGTTTGTGCGCATGACACCTGAGCAATTCGACCATCTACGTGCCTTGGTGACACCGCACGTTACACGGTGATGCGCAAAAGCGTTTCACCATAAGAACGACTTTTATTGACGCTTCAGTATCAATGTATACTCTCCTCTCTTCACTTTAGGGTGTGTGGTAGTTTATTTACTTCAACAGTTTTGTGTTAAGGTTATCTCGCCCCTAAATAAACAGATATCTACATTTTTAGTTTTGAATAAGTCTATTGTCATTTGAAAAGTTGATTTCGTCTTAGGGAACAGAAACAAATCACTACTTCTCGATCTATCCTTCGATCCGAGAGCTAGTCCCGAATTGTCCAGATGTCGAATGGGGATATTTAATACTGGCGCTGAGTGTAAATTTTTACCAATCAGTTCGGCTTACCACCGCCTGAGCCGCAGCCCGGTCGAGAATTTCCCGTTCCGTACAGTCTTGTTGCCGATAGCTGCGAACTAAACAACTCAGCCGTTTTGTTTTTAACAAGCAATCAGGACAACAAAATCACAAAAAAACACGTACAAAATGTATCGAAACTTCAAAAATATCAAAGCCGTTTGCTGAAAAATGTGGCGTATGCTCATGAGCCTACTTTAGCTCGTCAGCATACATCATACGAGTCAGCATACGCCAAAAATGTGTCCGAATGTTAGCATACGGTCCCAAAAGGGGTATTACACGATATGTTCAGGTCGGCAACATACATATGCTGACTAGCCAACAAATTTGCCAACAAACAACTTTTAGCATACGTATGATGACAGAAATTTTGATATTATACGATATGTTGTTATTGGGACACATTTTTCAGCATACGTATGCTGATTCAGCATATCGTCTAATACTAGCTTAAGTCCTCGGGGGGAGGTTAGAGTATTGGCCCTCGTTCTCGCACTTTTGCCCGAAAATCTGGTACCTAGTGTTAGATGGTATCTTCTGGTATAATAATTCTGAAGAGAAGTTCTTCTTCACTAAAGATTTCTTTGTTGTCTCCTTGTATTGCTTAATGCCAATTTCTGCACTAGCATTTATCCTGTCCTAAAGCCAGAAACGCAACTCAAACCAGTGTCAAGATTTTCTTACCTAGCTTAAAGCATTGCTGATTCGAAATGATGTGAAAAAATTTACCTCGCACTGGTAAAACGAAAAAGTTATACCAAGGACAGATTTATTTTGCGGGACTTTGTTATAAACACAGGCTTATCTTCCAAAAATCTCGAGCTTGAAATGAATAAAATATGCAGAAAATCGAGATATGCGAGAGGACAATTTGGAGGCTTCTAGCTGAATTTGATTTAAGTACACATTCTATAAGGAAAGTACCGTATACAACTCACGAAAACAAAATCAGGTGGCTACAATTCGCCCATGAGTATAAAAATAAATCAAGAAGCTTCTGGAACTCAGTTTTGTGGACGGACGAGAGTTCGTTTCAGTTTCATGGATCACCGAAAAAAAGATTTGTTCGAATTCCGAAAATATCTCGTCAAAAACGCATCAGTTGTTCAGACCAGTAAGCATTTCGTCCAACGGCCTTGTAGATTTGTATCCAATCGATTAAACAATAAACCAACACAAATGCTTTAAACAATCAGGCATTCCCATCTGGCGATAATCCTGCTGTCATTTATTCTCCAACAAGAAAAGCCGAATGATGGTGCAACTTTTGCGGCACATTGAACCAGAAACATACAACTGGCCACTCAAAAGGCCAGATTTAATTTCATTAAAAATGTCTGAGTTTACATTAGAAAAACGAACTTGGAGCAGAGAGGAGTCCATTTTTGTAATAATAAAGCTCTGGGATGACGTTTCCGCATAAACGCTTAAAAATTCATCGAATCGGTTCCAAGACGATTGCAGAATGTTGTTGAGGCTAAAGCGAATATATTTATTCAATATTCAGTTTGATTTTGTTCCCTATTCAATTTAAATTTAATATATTCAATTAAAACTTATTTGTCAAAATAATTATTCCACATTTAAAAGTAAGTTTTATTCATTTCAATGAATTTAAATAAATATATTAAATTTAAAAGTCGGCGCAGTGGCTTAGTGGTAGTGTGTTGGGCTACTAAGCGAGGGGTCCTCGGTTCGAATCCCGAAAGAACCAAATTACATCTTAAGGTTTTTTTCCACTGCGCCACCTCTCGCGAACGTCTGACAAACATCCGAGAGTAAAACTGTCATGAAAGAGCTTCTCAACTAGCCGTTTGGACTCGGCGTACAATTTTAGATCCCTTCCATTCGTCCCAAAAAATTGAAAACCCACACAAAACGAATGGTTGTGAGAAGCTAGGCCTTGGGTCCCACAGACCTGTCGCGCCAAAATAATTATTTAAAATTTATATTTAAAAATAAAAAATTGAGTTTTTTCATCTCTTTATTTTTTTCAGTTCTGACTAGAATTAAAAAAGAATTTATTTTTGATCTTGCCAAAATACTTATGCCGACCATTGTATATTGGTGCTGCTTGAAAGTAGCCCGAGTAGAAAAATGTAACAACGATTTAAGGCCTTTAATCACCCAGACTGGGCATATTTCGTTATCATTTTGCAGAGTACCATACAAAAACGCAACATGAAATATATTTCATAGCGAGAGCTTTTCTTCAACTCAAATTGCTTTGCCAATACTTCCGCAAGTGGCCTATAGCCATTTTCCAAAAACTATGCAACAAATTCCGCTATAAAAGCCTTCATCACAAAGCCTGTACAAATGCGCAAAAGCAGAGCGATAGCACTCCACTCCACATTCACTCAAAAGCAAAACCAGTCTGGAAATGGATTTCAAAGCAATCAGTTCGGTGATCATATTCCTGATCGTGTCGCTGCTGGCGAATATCCCAGTTACAACACCCGCCCCAAGGCAGGTTATATTCTATACCTACACAGAAGGTCCAACTGCGAAGAAAGGCAGCATATTCGTGTCGACAGAGCGTTGCAAACTGGACTTTCGAGGACGCTGTCGTAAGGTGAGCGTGAACTAGTCAAGATGGTTATCTAAGTCAACGAAACTAATCAGATATTCTGCCCCCCTAATTACAGGTCAGACGATGGAGGGTTGCCTAAATGATTCCGTATTCAGCAAGTTGTAGTGGTTGACGTCTTATTTATTAAAAGTTTCGAAAAAAATGTTCCTTTCTGTTTAGTGATTTGTTGTATATCGTCAAATGTGAATAAACTTGTAAGTAATGATTAAATTTCAATGACAATATTTGTTTTTGTTGGCGAAACAAGTTGCCTGAGTCATTTGCAATGTGGTGTACTTGTCAGTCTTTCTAATCGATCGATGGATTTGATAACATATGGGGTAAAGGCATTATCGATACGTCATGACGCCGCACAAATGGGGCCAAACAAAGCATGGGGTTGTAGTTTGTTTACCTATTTGATTTAGGGCAGTAAGCCGATCGAGGTTAACATTATGTTGCGGGGACTCCAGCACATTCTTCACTCGCTTATCGGCCCAAACACTATTTTTATCATTATGCTGTTGGTGGGCATTTGTTTTTTTTTTTCTCCTTCCTGTTTAGCTGAGCGGATTGTTTTTGGGCTGAATACGATAAGAGAAGTTAGTATTATCGTGCGACTGGTCGGTTGTATATGATATCAGTTTGTTTTTTTATGCCCAATGTGTGGATGTAAAAAATGCATAACCCAAAACCGTTTGCCAGTATCAGTCAGGACATGACTGAATCATAAATTCTAGAAAGAGCGTTGATTTTCTTAGTCGATAAGGATATTCAAATCAAGGACCATTTAGTTCTGGTTCCCAATATATTGACCAAAACTTCGGAATTGGAGTTTGTGGGCTTACGGGGCCACTTTTTTTGGCACTTTAACCCTATTATTAACGGTACTTTCCATACAACGGTTTTAAACAAGTTAGATTATTTCAAAAACGACTCCAACGATTTTAACCAAAAATTGATATTTAGGACTAAATAGGTGAGGTTAACATGGCTGCATACCCAGTTTTTTCGCTAAAAAATCGAATAACGTTAATTTTGAAAATTTAACATATCTCAAAAACGGTTCGTACGATTTTAAAGGTCAGTTTTAAGGTAATATGATCATTCCTAACATGATAGCAAACTCTATTTTTCTCTTAATTGTCTATAATGGATTTTTGAAAAAGAGGCATATTTTGAGAATTTGATTTCTTTTGGTTTACCTACATAAAAACGGGTAGGTACAACGATTTTGACCAAAATGCATACTTGGAGTAAAATTGACGTTTTCAACATTATTGCGTCCTTCATTTTCGATTCTAACCACCGGAAACGCTGATTTGGAAAACTGCTCAAATCTCGAAAACACGATTTTCGATATGGATAAAACTTTAAAAACGAAGTAATACTAACATCCCGAACAATACCCTATAATCAGTTTTTAGCTAAACAGTTGAGCAAGATAATTTTTCGAACTCAACATTGCAATATTTGTTGCTATTTTGTACGCATTATTTTCCAAAAATTGCTCCAACGGTTTTGACCAAAACCCCCTTTTTATGATAACATAAGTATTCTTAATAGGACCCCTTACTTAGTTTTTCTTAAAAATGGAATTAAAGTCGTGTTTTAAGAATTACCCTGCTACCAGTAAAAATGCAATTACTAGAAACTCCTTTTATCATATTAATCATGAACCTTAAAATAATTGCAACCAATTGCAGTTTACACTATCAAAAACCCGCAATTCATTTGCAACCCCCAACCCGGGGTTGGTTTATCTAGCTTTTAGAAAATAAAAATAAACTAGCCAAACTAATTTTGAGGTAGTTAGGGACTTTGTCTACCTCGGCTCCGCTATAAATTCTGAAAACGATTTCACCTCAGAAATCAAACGAAGAATCACTCTTGCCAACCGCTGTTACTTCGGCCTAAGAAGGCAATTGATTAATAAGGCCTTGTCGAGAAACACTAAGGAGACTCTATATAAGACCCTCATCATCCCAGTCCTGCTATATGGTGCAGAAGCATGGACGCTGTCAAAGACGGATGAAGATCTCCTTGGTCGTTTCGAACGAAAAAGAAGAGATTTTCGGTCCCGTTTGCGTTGACGGGTTTTGGAGGAGGAGGACAACGCAGTAGAGGAAGACCTCGCCTTAGGTGGCGCGCACAAGTGGAAGGGGACCTCAACCAACTTGGAGTGCGCAACTGGAGGCAGTTAGCCAAAGATCGCGCTAACTGGAGAGGCGTATTGGTTGAGTAAGTAAGTAAGTAAGCCAAACTGATGATATGAACGAGAGCAGAGCCTGAACTGTCAAAAACAAAAGTTCGTGTTCCCTCTAATTTTGTTTCTTTTTTTCGCTCAGAGCTCAGAGAGTGTCTATTTATCTTAAGTCTATTAGGTTGCTCTGGACAAGATGTAACCTAAACGCAAAAACTAGATTAGTTATTTACGTCACTTTTCCTACGTCAGCCACACATGCGAACTGTCAACTTAGTACTCAGTCACGAATTTCTTGACTAGATTTGCCGGCTACCCCTCCATAAACGTCAACTGAAACAGCTGTTCATGCGACCGATCTCGACCAACCAAAACTGAGACACAACAAGTCGGCAAGCTGTCAGACTTGCTAAGCTTTTACTTAAACATTACAACTAGAGCTCAGTTGTGTGTCATTAATCAGATCTCTGTGCACATGCTCGATGTAAATGTGCTCTGTTCAGTCAGTGTTTTGCTTTGAAAAGGGGGGGAAAACGCCTGAAGGTCCCCAAATGCATTTTTCTTACTAAACTTTATTTTATACCAAAGTTTCGCTTCAAAATAAATGTAATTTTCAATGTTCCTTCAAAACCCCATCCACGATTCCTTCTGGTACCTCTTTCACCGCAACTACTGTTCGCATGCAATATCCCCAAAACTATGCAACGACAACTTCCGTCCGATCACCTATTTGGTTTGGCAAAAGGTTATCAATACAACGCTAGCTATTTATGGTTTTCCGATTATCACAATTTATTCACATTTTGTTTCGAGTGATCGAATCAGTGCGGTTTCCTTGAGCATGGCCTTAGCAAGGTTTCTGTCTGTTTTTCTTGTATTTTTCGCAGTGACGTTTGTTATATCGGTTGAAAGTTCGC
The DNA here is from genome assembly GCA_936431705.1 of Cheilosia pagana. Lineage (NCBI taxonomy): Eukaryota > Metazoa > Arthropoda > Insecta > Diptera > Syrphidae > Cheilosia > Cheilosia pagana. Next base: position 52,211,967 of record OW386168.1, on the reverse strand, counting down.
TAAATAAAAATGCAAATGTTGTTTACACCCGCTGGGTTCGCCGAAGACCTGTGCAAAATCATAAAAACATATATTACGATGAAGTAAGGGAAGTCTTTCATACCAGGCGTAGACCACCACCGTTTGCGTTTTTAAACGATGAGACTTTAACAAGATTTGTTCGATGCGATTATGATCCTTCCTTGCCTGACTGTGAGTAGAAGTGTGCTAAAGTGTGTCATTATATTAATAACTGCTTCCATAGGTGAAGAATCTGGAGTGAGAACAACTTCAGGGAAGCCAGAGAGTGCTTCGACACTTAGAACAACAACTTCAACACGCGCAACAACTACAACAACTGTTGCGCCTTCAACAACGTCCACAACACGTTCACCATGGATTTATACAACACGCACAACAGTTCGGTCTCAATGGGTTGATGCACCGACCACCACATCCACCACTTCGACAACATCAACTACTCCAGCAACTACGTCAACTGCAACAAGTTTAACTCCTGAAAGACCCGAGGCACCAACTACAGAAGAACTGCCCCTCCTACCAGACATCGAAGACAATGATGAGGATAACTATACTGAAGATGATGACAGCCCCGCAACAAATTATGAAGAAGAAGAGTCGACAAAAAATACTGATTACCTAGACTATGATCCTAAAGGGGAAGCAGAAGTTGCAGACGAGGAAGACGACGATTATCTCACAGAAGATAATAAAGTGGAGGCTGATGGTGACCCAAATGTTGTTGAAAGCGCAGCTTTAACGCAGGAAACAACAACCGCTAAGGCGAAGTCACTATTTTCTTGGTTCTGAGGTGTCTGTCCGCCTTGGGGCCCAGCATGAGTTGTAGCTTATTTAAGTTGTTTGCAAATATTTTAACGAGTGGTCAGTGTATTTTTTTTGTTCACTATTAAGCGTTAATAAAAATTGACATAATCCCTTAGAGCTATCAGAGCCAAGCATCAACTTTGTTCCATATAGGCCAGCCAATCGTTTTGCATTATGTAACTACCCTTAAGCTCAGTATGAATTTTGAATACCATTTCCTCTTCGTGCTAATAACATTCTTCTGCTAACCCAACACCACGGGTGAGCAGTGATGCCATTCTAGCAGTTTCGAAGACTGGAGAGTATTTTTTTTTAATGTTTTCTTAGCATTTTCTGGACTTTGTGTGTTTTCCGATTTTTGCTCTTTATAACTGGAATTTTGGTCTTTACTTTAGTAGTGCGACGAATTTTCAGATGTTTCCCTCGCATCAGATATAATTTTAAAAGGGAGCGGGTAAATAAGTGCGATGAATCCAGCCTATAAGGGAATTTTTGATAGGCAAAATACGACGAATGAATCTGATGATTATTCTCAAAGACTGTGAACATCACGAAAAAACCGAGGAAGTAGATAATGGACCTAATTCGTCAAAAAGGTAAAACCACTGTTGCTAGATTCCTAGAATCAAAAGGGTAATCTCTATATATATAAAATTCTCGTGTCACAGTTTTAGTGTTTAAACTCCTCCGAAACGGCTTGACCGATTTTGATGAAATTTAATATGTATATTCATTGGGTATGAGAATCGGTTTATAACAAATTTTTATACCCCTAAGTGTTAAGGGTGACTTACCCCAAACAAAATGTTGCATTGTTTGGAAAATTTTTTTTTTTTGGTAATTTTTGTATGGTGTGGCATTAAAAAACACATTTAGTCCTTAATTTTCAACCTTCAACCACTAACCCCTACTTTTAAATAGCATTTTATATTTTTTATTTCTACTGTATTATTCTAAAGAAAAAATAAAAAAGTTTCTGCAGTGCTGTCATTCATTTCTATTTTATAAATAGATTCCTAGCGAATAGGTACTTGATTTTTTAAATTTTCACCAGTTAACACTATCTACCAAAAACCAAATAAGTCGAATCCCTCGAATTTTCACGGGAGATAAAAATTAGTTGGAGTTAGACTGATTACTGGAAAAATTCGAGTAGAGTGATTTGCTATATTTTTCTTAAGCGAATTTATTTAAGGTGAAAAAATAGAAAAGTAGGTACATTTTGAACAAAGCCCATCACTCTAACTAGAACAAGAACACAAGTGTTGCGCACCTGCAAATTTTGCGCATTTAATTTTTTTAACAGAATATGTATTATGTACATATCCAAATGCATTAACATAATATTGTATGTAGAAACACAACATATCGTCACGACGCAACACTTTTCTTTCTTTTTTTCTGATTTTGTTTTCTTCAGACGAAAAATTCGACTTAGAGGCATATTGTAATAGGTCTAGAATCAAAAGAATATGTTTGAGTTAGAGGGGATTTTCGATTTAGAGGGATTTCGACTTAAAAGATGACTTTCTATGCAAAATTGAAGGGGATGCGAGTTACAGCAGGTTCGACTTAGTGGGATTCGACGTATACCTACATGAAAGCCTACCAATTGAATTTAATATTCACAAAATGGTGTACACACGTAAGCCATCAACTAAATATTGTGTGTGTGTATCCATTTTTATTCATCATCGCCATTGTCACGGCAAAGCGAAGGTAAACCAAACCCAAATAATATGTCGGGCATTAAAGCTCTCACTGTCACATGAAAGTTGATTTTAAGGGAACATTTATTTTTATCTCTTCTTTTTCTTCCCTGAGTGAGAACCACGTTCCACGTACCACCTACCACCTCTTTGTTGAAGTTCAACCCGCTTGGTCATGCGCAATCAGCGGGTGCAGTGCAGGCATGTAATGTGAGGTGTGTGGACGCTTCAGACACTTTTACACAGTATTTGTCCAGCTCTCTTGCAAAATTTCTATTTCATTTCTTCATTTTATTCATCCACGGATCGCATTTTAAATTTCGATATAGTGTGGGGCCTTGGGGTCTTTGGGGGGCTTAGGATTGAGAGATATAGGGTGTGAAATGTATGCGGGAATGAGCGAGAGAGAGTGATTTAACATATGAAACGAATATCATTTGTTAGCTTAAAGGTAATAAAAATGAAGAATTATTTTATACACTGGTAAGAAATATCTCTTATTCGCCAACTCAAACGTTATGAGAAATGTGAATGTGAGAAAGTTCAGGAACACTACCTTCGAACAACAATAAAAGCTTGTTCAGTATTTATATCTACAGGAGATTTTTTTCAAATTTGAAGCATATTAGGTCAAACGCATGGTTACTTATTTACCACTTTCAATATCATTAACATCGACTGCTCTAGAAATAATTCATATGGCAAAACAACGTTTGCCGGGTCAGCTAGTTTAAATCTATAAAAATGGTGTGAAAAATGTATAGTGATTCATCAATTGAGAACGGCTCGACCGATTTGGCTCAATGTTTTTTTCAGCTGTTCGTAATTACCAGGAGAATATTGTTACGAAAGAAAATTTTGGTAAAACCCCCCGAAAAAGTCGGGAAATTGGAAAAATCGAAATTTGATTTTTGTATGGAATTTTTTGTGCAATTGTTGGCTGTTGCATGCTGTCACAATGTTTGAGGGCGGTCGAACTGCACATTCCGCTTCGAAGCTGCCGATGAATATTCTCACGGTTGACAAGCCAACGTGCACACTGACCAAGAATTCAGCGACAGCGAAACTGATGCGAGAATGCAAAATCATCATTTGGGATGAATGCACAAAGGCGCATAAACGAGCTTTGGAGGCAGTTGGCTATGATATTGCTCTCCGGAGATTATCGTCAAACGCTTCCCGTCATCCCGAAATCTACTGCTGCCGATGTGAAGGCATGTCAAGCAGTTCAAATTGTTCATGAACATGAAAGTCGCATTGCAGAACGACCAATCGGCTACAGAATTTTTGTTGATGTTTAGCCAAATTTTTGTTGATGTTTCGGCTGGATTGATATCGTTCCCTGCAAAATTTTGCGAGTTCACATCATCAAAGGAGGAACTCATCAACAAAGTGTTCCCAGGCATTGAACAAAATTATAAAAATCTCGATTGGATTAGAGAACAGGCGATACTAGCAGCGAAGAATGAGGAGAGGACATCGGTAGCTTGAATTTGATTATTCAAAGTCAAATCGTTGTACAAATTCGTTGACCGCGTGACCGACGAGGATGAAGCGACCTACTAGCCGACGGAATTTGAACTCGCTTGATGTGCCCATGAAAATGATGAACAATTTGAATCAAGCGACGATCGTCAAGGGCAAATTCAAAGGAGAGGAAGTCCTTATCCCATGAATTCCGACTATTCCAACTGATCTTCAATTCCAGTTCAAGCGTTCGATGAATAAAACACACTTTTTTGTTTAGCTATATTTTTTGGTCAAAAAGCCTGGCATTTTCCTTTTTTAAATCCTGGAAACACTGCCGGTGAGTCTCAACGAGTGATCGCTTACTAAGGACTTGTGCTAGTATACCCAAACCCACCATCAGTAGATACCGAGTGAATGAGAGGAAGACTTATATGTTAAAGTTTGCATTTCAGAATTTTGGTAAAATGTAAATCTTACTTAATATGGCATAGACTTATATATGCCTATGGCTGCCTATAACGGAAAGTATAGTTATCATCTTAAAATCGCTGAATCATTTCGGGGCTCAGCAAATGATATTGGTGCATTTTCGTTGCTGAAAATATCGAAGAAGCGCTGAAAATTCAAAATTCTACAATGTTAAACCAGTACTTTTCAACGAAACATTACAGCTTAAAATCATAATCTGTAATCTGTATTTCGTTCGCAACTGACAGCAACTGTCGGACCGCATATAAAAACATCGGGACCTGATTATGTCTTTCAAATTGTTACAAAAATTTATATTGTGATCAAGAATGACTTCAGTAGTAAGTTAAGCAAAATCGTTAACTTTTGACAGAACAACAGTAGAGCATAGTCAAAAGTAGTGCGATTCTCTTTGCAGTACCTTCGTAGCTACTCACTACTTCGATTCGAAAACAATCATTTTTTAATTTATTTATGATCACAGGAACTTATTTCACATTGATTCTCAAAATGATTTCTATTTCCACAGGCTGGCTTTTAACATACTCCAAGAGGTAACTGCGCGCAGTTTCTACATACGTTTTAATGACATTTGACAAATAATGTCAATAGAAAACTCAAATGTTATCAGAATTGTCACCCATGCTTTTGACCCTTAAGGCGACCGTCTCACACGTCAGAGTTCCATCAAATTAATTTCCACACACACAGTTTGTTAAAATGAAATCGAGTAAAAAATTTATTTCGTTGGCTTAAACAATTTTACAACAAAAACAACTGATAATAACTCATACATTTTTAATTTTTTTTTACAGATTCAAGGGTATCCGAAATGATTTGACCAACATTCGAGAGAATACCTTTTTTCGGCGTTGAAGTCTTCTCTGTTGTCGTCGTTGAAGTCTTCTCTGTTGTCGTCGTGTGCTTGTCACGAGATATTATACACTCGAGTATTCCGTTTATATTGAATACAACATTTTGCAGATCCTCATTCATTTTGGTAGTTGAATTTTTGGAAAAGGCTATTATTTCCTTTAAATTTTCGATCACAGAATTCATGAATTCTTCTATTTTCTTCACCAATTCCGAATGTTCATTTATAACGATTTCATTTATATTCTCTGTAGTCTTCTCGTCTTCTCTGTTGCTAGACTTAAGTAAGATTTCTGGCGCCGCATGGACCAATTGTCCTCCGGCTTCTGTCAAACCGATTTTTGTTAAACTCTTAACAAAAGGAAGAAGTTTCGCATGGCCACTGACCACGGCCACGGCAAGGACGAAAATGCTTACAATGAGTAGCTGATTCATTGTGTATGATATTTTTTTGTCTTACTTCCACACAACCGAGCGGAGAACCTTTACGCAACTAACTAAATTCTCCTAGCTTGCGCGGCTAGTTATAAAGTAAATTTTGATTTCCGTACTTGCGGCCGATTTGTGCGAATAACTAACGCACTTCAAAGGAATTGATTAATCATAAAGTTCGTCTCAAAGGTTAACGCCCAAATGTGGCACTCGGCATTGTTCAAATAGTTTCGTTTGTTTATTGTGCAGCACGGAAGGTTATCATTGTGTCCCCAAAAAAAATATTATTCACATAAAAATTCTTCGCAAATAATCAACTCGCAGGGGGAATGGGTGTGGAAGAGCACATTTAGATTTGAGGGCAGACTTAGTGTTCTTTTTTAATTTTAACAGTATTGATAAGTACTTCGTCCAATTAGAAGCTAGTCGAAGCGGAGCTACATAAGCAAGTGACGTGCGCAATGGACATCGGCCGTAGTATTAGTGCAGAAGGCGAAGGGTGGGATACGAACCTGTGGAGACTCTAAGTCGAGTTTAAGCCCGCACGCATTCGTAATATTTTCCACGAACTTCAGGTAGGAACAATTATCACAAAAATAGATCCTGGCTACAGATGCTGCCAGGTATACGGTATTAAGAAGAAGCTTCACTGATACTCATTTATGGTCATCGGTTTAAGCTGCAGATGGACCACATTAATTAGGGTTGTGAGATCGTCGCAAAAAGACCAGGCGCCATAATGGTCACATCGCCATCCGCGGTTAAAAACCTAATTTTGTTTGAGAGCCCAACCGCTGTTAAGTAATTAAAGAACTCGCAGGGGGAATGGGTGTCGAGGTGCTTGCTTCAACTCCGATCAATTGCCTTACATTCACAGTGAAGGTGGGAGTTATTCTGTGTGACTTGTAGGTCCTTACAGTTCCTACCTGCATGTTTATGGTTTTTGTAAAGCACAGGCCTAGGTTCTCACAACTTTTCGTTCTGTCAGTTTTTTGCATTATTGGGACGAATGGAAGGGATCTACAATTTTACGCCGAGTGCAAACGGCTAATTGAAAAACTCTTTCACGACAGTTATCCTCTCGGATGTTTATCAGAGGTTCGCGAGAGGTGTCGCAGTGGAAAAAACCTTAAGATGTGTTTTTCAGTGGTTTCAACCTGGTATTCCTCGGTTAGTCGTCCAGTCACTCTCATAATTAATTACCACATACTAAATGCAAAACTAAATCTATAGAATAGAGTATACGATCGGACATGGCTATTCTCTACAAGAAACATTGCAGAACGATGTTGCAAGTCCTGTAACAAGAAACTATACTCTACTTCTACATTTCAAAATGCAAAATTATTTACCCTAAATTAAAAGAACGCCCTATGGTTTTGTTTTGGGTTAGGTAGGTAGGTAGGTAAGTTGGTGCCCTTGTGGCGGTTGCCACGGCTTCACGTAGACCATCAGTTGGGTCCATTGTGTCCAATTACGGGTACCATCCATTAAGAACCTGTTAAAGAAATTAATTACACCGCTTATTAAATTGAGCCCCATAGGTTTAGTAAGAATCACTTGGGGTCTTAAAGCTCTGTTAAGTGCAGGTTCTTTAGTTTGTCCTGAGAGTAGCTGATGATGCAGAGTCTGTTTATCTATAATATTGTTTTGGGTTAATGCACTGAAAATGTATCAAAAAGTTGGACTACAGCGAGTCTACGAGGCAATTTCTAAGTTTTCAAATCCTTGCCAATGGTAAATATAAATTTGAGCAAGAATGAATGCAATCTAACCATACTTGCATCGATGGTAATCGCAAATATTGCGCGCTGTTGCATAAAGCCGTAATATATTTGACGAGCTGTCAGATATCCAAGAAGCCGATCATTGACCTCGAAATAGAGAGGCTAAAGAAATTTCTGTTTACTCTTACAAGAATTACCCTAAGAAAAATTGAGAAATAGCCATTCGTAACATCTATCACTTGTTAGTTGTTGCTCAAAAATGTCTACTGGGAATTTATAGTAAAATTTTAGCAGCAAAATAATAGAAAGCCCATAGATGGGCACAAAGGTAAAGAGTTTAAGAAAACAAAATTCCACTTTACTCAGCTTTGCTAAAAAAAGGTTTGGCAAAAAAATCGCATCATGTCATTTTGAAGAGTAGTTTTGACCAACCATCCAAAATCAAGGTATTGAGTTTCGTAATAGGAGTGAATTTAGATATACCGTTTTCCATTATCTTGGTTTGTTCGGATGCTTAAAACTCGAGAACGGCTCAACCGATTTGAATGATCTTTGTTTTGTTTTGTTTGTCTTACATCAGCGATGGTTTAGAAGAAAAGAAAAGTTGGAAAATTCTCAACAGGTGGCGTTGTAGGCACACATTACATTTTTCATGGGGAAACGCACTTTGAAAAAAAAAATAAACTGGATAGAAATCGAGTAGTGACACTTCAAATATAGAAAAAAAGTATTTTTAAAATCACAGTTTGTTGATCTTTTGTGATAGAAACACTTTACTGCTAAGTGCAATCAAAAACAATACAAATAGAAAACCTTGGATTAAAAATAAATAAATAAATATTTTGGCGCGACAGGTCTGTGGGACCCAAGGCCTAGCTTCTCACAACCATTCGTTTTGTGTGGGTTTTCAATTTTTGGGACGAATGGAAGGGATCTAGAGCTTTACGCCGAGTCCAAACGGCTCTTTCATGACAGTTTTACTCTCGGATGTTTGTCAGACGTTCGCGAGAGGTGGCGCAGTGAAAAAAAAACCTTAAGATGTAATTTCGTTCGTCGTTAATCGGGATAGAAATCGGGATATGGCACTTGCCATGTAGGTAACAAAATAATTAAATTACTATAGGTATCTGGACATTTATGAAGCCTTGAATTTTTGTAAATGGTGTTCAACACAATGGGGCAGTAATCAAAAAGGGCGTCGTTGCACCTCCCTTAAAAAACGACTCTGCGAATTGTGGCGGGACTTAATACGAAATGCACGGGCAGCGCCGTGGGAGTACAGCTAGTATGTAATACATAAATAAACTAATTTTATTAAATTGTAAACGTTTTCTTTTGAGTGTTTTTTAAGTCTGGCAAACACAAATTTGTACAAATGCTTCACGAACTCGAAAAATATTGTAGTTTTGTAATATTTCAAAGCACATGAAAAATTATTTTTCTCTCCAAAAGCAGCTGAAATTTGAAACTCCCCCAACATGCGCTGTAGCATTTCCCTAAAGAGGGCTCGTTTTAACGCATTAATGGTTAATTCTGTACTTGAATTTCGTTTGGCAAAACCACATTTTTGACCTCTTCAGGCGACCTCACGTCAAAGCTCCAGAAGTTTGCAAACAATCAATTTCTATACACATTAAATTTCGAAAAAAAGTTGCGTATAGGTAATAAATTTATTGCGTTGACTAAAATACTTTTACAACCACAACTGATAAAAACACACACATATTTATTCCTTTTACAATCGCCCAAAGCATTTAGAATTAATTCCCTTCCGCACTTCTGGATTCTGGTCAGCCTTTAGGTCGTCCGTAATGAGTTTCATATTGCCGGCGCTGAGTTCACATCTGTTGTCCTCTCCTCTTCGTAACTTTGTATTTTGTCATATATGGCTATCAGAAGGGATAAAGCTTCTGTGAGCTTATCTATGTACTCCTTCACTTCATCTTTGACTTCAAAACCTTTCACCAGATTGATGGCCTCCTTTTGGATGGCGCAAACGAAATTATTTAAATTCAATTTTTTTACCGTCAGTTCTTTCCCTTCGGTGTCGGAGTATTTACCATCGATACATTCCGCGTGGACACTGACCGCGGCCACGGCAAGGACGAAAATGCTTACAAAGAGCAGCTGCTTCATTGTGTAATGTTTTTGAATTTATTTCTTACGTTAGCTACTTCCACAGAACCGGGCGGAGACTGACTTAATTCGTGTAGCTTGCGCGACTAGTTATTTATAGTCTTAAACGACGAGATTGATCATGTGAGTTAAAGAGAGCAGGGAAATCACTCCTGCTCTAATTGGTACTATAGATTAGAACCCGAAACGGGGTTGTGGCAGGCAAATTAAGTCTCGATAACATCTTTAAAACAATAAAAAGATTCTATAACGATAACCATTAAAAACGCAATAATTAAATGAGTATTATCAAAGACAATAAACAAGCAAAGACAATGAACAAAAAACGGTGCTATAGATGCGTAGTCACCTAAAATCGGGGAGAGATAATACTTAAATAAATAATGTTAAAACTTGTAACCATAATTTAGGTACTCAAATAAAACGCGTCGCTCCGCAAGATTAAATAATGTTTTTTTTTTAAATTGGTGGAATTAAAACAATAATACAGCTACACACAAAAACAAATATTTATTTTGGAAAAAAATAATGCGACTAGTTATTGAAATAATAAATTGATCCTTTGACAATCTTTTAACTTTATTTTACTCCTGTGACAGACAGAGATGGTATGCTGTTTGGTTAGCTAAGCAAAAAGGAAACCTAAAAAAATGTCTATTATGTAGGAGGCTGCTCTTTTGCTCAGTTCCTATTTCATTCATGCATTCATGCACCATTCACCACTTTCTAACAAAAACCAAATATACACGAAAGCCTACCTACCAAATAAATTTAATATTCACAAAAAAGTGCATACGCGTAACCCATTAACTAAATATTTGTGTGTGTATCCATTTTCATCCATCATCGTCGTCTTCACGACAAAGCAAAGGTAACCCCAAATATGTCGGGTTATTAAAGCTCTCACTGTCACTGGACATTTGATTTTGAAAGAACATTTTTTATTTGTATCTATTTTTTCTTCCCTGAGGAGAGAAGAGTATACTGTGAGACCTCTTTGTTCAATTGGGTCAACCCGCTTGGCCATGCGCAATCACACACACACACACAACACAGTACAGCGGATGCAATGCAGGCATGTAATGTGAGGTGTTTCGTGTGTGTCGATGCTTCAGCTCTTTTACACCGTCTTTGCTCTGCTCTCTTGATGAATTTCTATTTGATTTCATTTTATTTATCCATAAATCGCATTTCCTGGGTGTGTTGGGTCATGGGTGTTGTGCAGGCCGGGGGGCGTGGGATTGAGAGACATAGCAGAAAGCAGATACGGTGTAAAATGTTTACGGGATTGAGGGAGACAATGATTTATCATTTTAACATTTGAAGCGAATACCTGTTGGCATAACGTTAATAAGAAGGAAGACGAATTATTTTATACAGTGGTAACTGGTAAGAAATATCTCTTATTCGCCAACTTAAGCGTTATGAGAAATGTGGATGTGATAGAGTTCGGGAATACTACCATTTAACAAAAATGAATACTATTGGTTACTATTTATACCTATACCTATTGTTAAAAGGCGCTTAATTTGATTTGTTTGATTAATAAAACTATCTAGAGGAGATGTTTTAAGAAATTGAAGTATTATTATTTTCATAAATATTTAAAGCACATGAACCTACACTTATTCATAAAAAAGATATCAAGCACATTGTAACAAATAATCAAAGAAACCACATTTTGCACGGGCGAAGCCGAGCGGGTACAGCTATCTTTATATATATAATTCTACTGTACGTGTGTATGTCACTGAACTTCTCCTAAACGGTTGGACCGAATCGAATAAATTTTTTTGTATGCGTTTGGGTGGCGCCCTGGATTGTTTAGAAGCCGATTGGTCAACATTGGACAAAGGGGCGTGGTACCGCCCATACAAAAAATACATTCAAAATCTTATATCTCGAAAACCACAGAATCGATCGAGTTCAAATTTACACATAATCTTAGGTATTAACCAAGGAGTATTCCTGTGAAGTTTGGTCAAAATTGGACAAAGGGGCGTGGCACCGCCGATACAAAAATTACATTCAAAATCTTATACGTATTTCAAAAGCAACCGAATCGTGACTGCGAGTTATTAAGTAAAATGCAAAATTGATTTATTTGGAATATATAAGACAAAAAAAGTTGTAACAATATCACACTCCACTGTTCATACGGAACATACAAACACAGTGCCCCAAAAATCGATGTATTATTAAAAAACAAAATTCTAAAAAAAAAAACGCCTTTTTGTACGAAGCCTTTTGATATTTCCGGTGTCGCATTTCAATGAATATAAAGTGTATTATACATACAACAATGCCACGTCTTCGTGAATGAGGAGGAAATATTGGTCGACGTACTCCGAATTCACAAGTAGTCCATAAAGGTCGGCTAAATAGATCGGCAGAAGATAAATTGACGGACAATGCAAATTTAAGAAACCAGGCTGTAATCAAACGTGTAAATAAAAATCAAGAGCAACGCAACGAACGTCTTCGAGCCAATGCATTAAGACAAAGACTGTCCCGTCAAAGAGCCACCGATACATTCAGAACACGTGAATAACAGCGTTTGCAAGTGTGTCGCGCATTGACACGTGCATCACTTCTTCACCTTGCGTTTGAATATGAGTCGGACATCGACTATTCCTCACATTCACAAATTGTAATCGGTGCTATCAACAAACAATGCCAATACTGTCATGCACTCAAATACAAAGGTGAATCGGTCGGTTTCTGCTGCGCGTCTGGAAAAGTTGTATTGCCACCATACAATTCGCCGCCAGAACCATTGAAAGCACTATTGGCTGGAGCTACATCACAATCCAAATTGTTTTTACGTACAATTCGCAAATTCAATTCATGCTTTCAAATGACATCATTTGGAGCAACAAAAATCCTTCAGCATGCGGATGGTCGCAATTTTCATTCAACGTTTAAGATTCAGGGCCAAGTGTATCATCACATTGGTTCTTTAATGCCGATGCCTAATATCGATTCAAAATTTCTCTGCCAGTACAACCATATCGAGCAGATGGAGGAGCGACAAATTGTGGGTATTTTAGAACACTTTTTTTTTTTCAAAATGCAAAATTATTATCTGGGATGAATGCACTATTTCACACAAGCATTTACTTGAAGCTATTGATAGAATAATGAAAGATCTAAATAATAACACCAGGCTTTTCGGTGATGCTTAACTGCTGCTGTCCGGTGATTTTAGACAGACATTGCCGGTCATTCCACGAGCTAGATATGCGGACGAAATTAACGTATGTATAAGACAATTATATCTATGGCGAAATGTCTGTACATTACGTCTTAACACAAATATAAGAGTTCAACTACAAAACGATCCATTGGCACTATCATTCTCCGAGCAATTGCTCAACATTGCACACAATGCATCAAATTGCCGGACAACTTCTGCAACATGGTAAATACGAAAGATGCTTTGATTGAAAGCATATTTCCCGATTTACAAGCTAATTATATTAATCATACGTGGCTTGAAAAAGCATGCAGGACAACGTCTGCCGGGTCCGCTAGTTAATAATAAAATTCGCCGTGACGTTTAGGTCTTTATTTCTGAAAAATAATTCGTGGTGGCGTAGTGGAAAATACTTTAAGATGTAATTTGAGTTCTTATGGGGATTGAAGATGGGATTTCTCGGTTAGTAGTCCAGCCACTCTCATAATTAATTACCGCATACTAAATACAGAACCAAACATTGGCAGTATAGAACGAAAGCGTTTCAATAAAATACGATCGGATCGCTGTTCTCTGGAAGAAATAATATTGCAGAACGATTCAAGTCCTGTAACAAGAAACTACATTCTACATCTACATTCTATATTCATATAGTGGATGTCCTTTTGAAAAGCTATTCGTATAATAAAAAATACAAATTAAAATAATTTTAATTAGCCGTTTAGAGAAGGTGCATCGTTCTTAAGTTGGACTGCAACGAGGCTGGAGGGGAATTTTTTTAGTTTTAAAATTCATCCCAATAGTAGATATAAATTTTACCAAATATGAATGCGATGTAACCATATGCATCGATGGTGATCGAAAAATTTCTTCTACTATTTTTAAATAGAAAGCCCATAGATGGACACCAAGGTTTATGCGTTGTTTGAGTTTTTAAAAAAACAAAATCCCACTTTACTCAGCATTGCTAAGTTAAAAAAAACTCGCATCATGTCATTTTGAAGAGCAATGTTGCCCAACCATCCAAAATCACGATATCGAGTTTCGTAAAAGGAGTGAATATAGATATCCCGTTTTTATTAATAATACACACAAACTAATTTAATTAAATTGTAAACGTTTTCTGATTTTTTTCGTTGGAATACATGAACGCAAATTTGTTTTTTTACTTCTGGCAAATACAAATCTGTACGAATTTGAAAAATATTGTAGTTTTGTAATATTTCTAAGCACATAAAAAATAAATTTCTGTCCAAAGCAGCTGAAAGTTGAAACTCCCGCAAAATGCGCTGTAGCATTTCCCTAAAGAGGTCTTCTTTTAACGCATTTTTGATTTAATGAAATGGTTAATATTCTGTTCTTGGATTTCATTTGGCAATACATATTATATAATCAAATTTGTTAGCCACATTTTTGACCTCTTCAGACGACCGCACGTCAAAGCTCCAAACAATCAATTTCCACACACTGTGATTCCAAAAATAAACTTGAGTGATAAATTTATTGCGTTCACTTAAATACTTTTACAACAACAACTGATACAACATCGCACTTATATTTAATTCTTTTTACAATCGCCCAAGGCATCCAAAATGAATCCCCTTCCGCACTTCTGTTCAGCCTTAAGGACGTCCGGATTAATGAGTTCCACATTCGAGAGTAGACTATGTGCCGGCGGTGAAGTCTCCTCTGATGAGGTGCTCATCTTATCCTTCAATTCGCCGAATTTTGTCTTCACATCGGATCCGAATTTTTTGGCACTCTCCTTGAACTTCTTTGCTCCTTCTTTGATTTCGCCGCCCAGCTTCTTGGCACCTTCCTGCACCTTGATGGCTCCCTTTTGGATGGTGCAACCGACATTTTTGAAAAACAACGATACGTCACTCTCCTCGCTGTCGGTGGATTTTTCCAATTTACCATCGATACATTCCGCATGGACACTGAACGCGGCCACGGCAAGGACGAAAATGCTTACAATGAGTAGCTGCTTCATTGCGTATTATTTATTTATTTATTTATTTATTTATTTTGTTTGTTACTTGCACACAACCGAGCGGAGAACCTTTGCGCGACTGACTAAGTTCGTGTTGCTTGCCCGGCTAGTTATTTAGTAAGTCAAACGAATAAATGCCAGACAAGTGGACTGGCGCGGCAGTCCGCTTCAGGAGACTTACTTGATTGGTTTGGTTATGCTTGCGGCCGGTTGGGGTGAATAACAAACGCACTTCAAGGGAATTGATTCATCATAAAGTTCGTCTTAAAGTTTAAGGCCCCAATTGTGGGACTGGGGGTTTGTTGTTAAAGTTTTGTTTGTTTATTGAGTAGCTTGAAAGGTTATCATTGTGTCTCCAACAAATTATTATTCACACAAAATTCTTCGCAAATATTCTAAGGTGCGGAATAGGCGGGTGTGGAAGAGCACATTTCAACTCGAGATGGAGATTAATTTTTTTTCGAAATTATTCAAGCTTTTGTAAACACTTCATTGAACTAGACTTATATCCGCTTAGCTGGAAGGTCGATTTTAAATAAATAATACTAAGACCGAATTTTAAGTCACCTAACTTCCGTTTAATAATTTTGTACCTTAACATAATATAGATTTTAAGACACAAAGATGTATATTTTGTGAGGTCTTTGGGTTCTAGTTGGTAGGTTATAGCACCAGCGATTTTTTTTTTAATGATAAGGTGCTTAGTTTTTTATCATTGAAAGATCTGCAACCTTTTTCTATTGGTAAGGCAGTAGGCTCTAAAAATAAAGTAGAAACCTGGCACTGAATAAAAGTCTATTCCCAATATTCTACGATTGTTTTAAAAATGATTTTCTAGCCATAGTTAAAAACAACCAATTTCGTCACCCCTGAGTCCGTGCAAATAAAATTCAACATATATTCAGTGTACAATATAATTGACTTCAAGTTTATTTTTTCCTCCGTCACCGGTACGCCATCATCAATTTCAGTACTAAATCATGACAATCGCGCGGCAACGATCTCCAAGCAAATTGATAAATTGAAAGTAATCTGATCCAATATACAAGTATAAGTTGGTTGGACAATATGGTTGTAATTTCTCGGAAGAGTCATGGTGAGACACATACAATACTGTAGCGAAATCTCGTTTACTGTTTACGCAATCGAGGTGCTCCAGTTCGGTCGGGTGAACCAGTAATTCAAAGATTTGACTTGTAAATGTAAATCCAACTGAATGATTCATTTATGGGGAAGTTAAAAAGTTTATAGAAAAAATACCTTGTTGTGCGCGACATTAGGCCATCAGGGAGCATTGTCTGATTGATACGCTTTGTCGAGTGCTTTACACTCAGGGAAAAAATGAAAACTAAAATGTAATACGATCTATTTGATTTTACGTTGAATTCAATTTCGAAAATAGTATTTCTTTTTACTTTAAAACATATTTGATTTAAATATGCAATGTTATTTTAAATTAAGTCACCCTAGATTCAAAGTGAAACGTATTCACTTTTACTTTGAAACCATTTTTTTATATACTTAAACTACTCTGAACGTAGTTTCAAAGTGTAAGATGTTAATATTTGTCCAATATAAAGTTTCGAAATGACATCTACGTACATTCAAAGTTTTGCATAGTTAATTTAACGTTGTTTTTAATCGCCATTCACTTCAAAACGTTTCATTTTTTTTATGCCGAAATTGAACGGTGCAAACAAATAATAATGTACATGCATTTCCTTAACAAAACTTTGTTTCAAATATGAATGAAGGCAGCTTAAAGTGTTGCATATTCATTTTTAAGTGACAACAATCTAGAATCAAAGTAGAACATGTTCATTCGTACATTGATGCTACTCTTTTCAATAACGATCAAAGTAGATTCAAAGGGAAAACTATTTACTCGTAAGTCCCGCTAAGTGTCGCGTCGCGACGTTTTGTTTCTCATTCATTAGTATAAAGATGGAGCAAATCAAAGTAGTCGACGAAAATGGACAGCTTATTAATATTTTTGATTTGACTCCATCTCAAAAAATTCAGTGTCTATTGTCTGAGGATGACGAAAAATTCAAAAAAAAATCCCTCAAGGAATTTGAAATGGAATACCTGCTTCCAGTGCTAAAATGTGAGTTTTGTGAGATTAAGATTAATTCCTGGTTTGTAGAAATAAAATTAAGTGCAATGAATGGTAGACGAAACAAATAAAGTGTAAAGTTAAACATGTATGGAAATAATTTTGTTAAGAACCATAATAGTGCAATTTAAATGTGAAAAAAGTATTAACTTGATACCTTGAACAATTTTTCAAGCAGTCAACAACAATGCACAACCAAAAATTATTTCCATATTAGTTGTCAAGGGATTGCATTTAATTTTATTACTTTTAGTTTGTGTAAACTTTTAATTTTTGTAACATTTCAGCCAATGACGTAACGTTTAAGAGATTAATCAGACAGAGGGCAGAACTCAGGGGCAAACTGTTAAAGTGAAAAAAATAGAGGTAAGAATTATTAGCAAAAATTAAAACTATAACCGTTGATTATATCAAATGCATTATAGTATCCAAATGAAGACGATTTCGATCCAATTGAAGTGAAATCATTCATTGAAATTGGCAACAAAATTAACCATATAGTGATAAAAGATATATCATTTTTACGAGCTCACCTTTCCATTTAAACCCATTAAATAATGGGAAAACATATTTTAAAAATAATTTCATTTAGACAAAAATAAACTTAATGGATCATTAGGTAATAATGAATAATAATTTAAGAATTTTATGTTATTATGTACCTACATTGAAAATAAAATTTATGAATTTCAAATTATTGTTGTATTGATTTTTATTAAAAAAAAAACAAGATTTATGTATCTACTCAAATTTTAAATTTGACGATCAATTTATTTTGAAAATACATATTTCAAATAAAATCAAAGTTGAATTATACTGCTTTTAAAGTTAAAAGCATTTGATTCTACAACGAACTATTGTCGTATCAAATAATAAACGTGGTAATTTCAAAGTCTAAAGAAGTTATGTCTACGATGCGGCATGGTAAGATTAAAGTTAAAAAATGTTTTTTTCAAAATGGGTTCACTTTGAATCAATACATAAACGAAGTGAAATTAAAGCTTAAACATAGTATTTTCAAAGTTGGATTTGTTTAAATACACGATGCACAGTGATTACTTCAAAATGTATTTGTAGTGTTTTTAAAGTCACATCCGTTTGATTGTACGTTGAGTCATTGTCAAATTAAAGTTGAAGCATAGAATTTTAAAAGTTGAATGTATTTTAATCTACGATGCATTATATTTGAATCGAAATGTATAAACTTTGTTTTAAAGATAGATGAATTTGATTTAAGTATGATTCCACATCAAATCAATGTACATACGTGGTTAAATCAAATTCAAAATATATACTTTTTAGAGTATGAAAACCCTTTGATTTAAAAATTTTCGTAGTCGAAGCTAAATCGTTCCGAAAAATATTTAAATCGAAGTGGTTTTCTTTGATTTTACGTTGTTTTTTCTCTGGGTGTACCTATTTTACGGGGGATTGCGTTGTAAAATCGATTGCTGCAATTAATTATGACAGTAAATTGATCTCACAGTCGATTTACTATGATTTCTTTAAAAATGGAAAACCAACTGCAATTAATTTTGACAGAACGCAATTAGTGTCAAATTATCTACTCTTAGGTAATAGTCTGGAGTTGATTACTAGAACTGTCACAGTCACAGTGCTTTGTTTTTAAATGATGGCTCTGATGAAATATTTTGCCAATCCCTGATGGAGCAATATAGAATGAGTTCTAGGACCGCCAAAATTTATCGCCTACACCTCCATTAACTTCTATCTAGACCAATTAAGAGAGTGGCAGATGCTCGTATACCGGAAGGTGTAAACTCGAACGTTTCCAACGCTAAAAAAAACACAAATGATGAATTAAATAGAATGCCAGCTCCCGCAAGTTATGTAATAAAATATTTTGGCGGGCGCTCGCTCCACGCGATTCAGTGAGAAAAATGGTTGCGATCCACAACAAACTGTCAAAGTCGTAAGGTGCACATTTACTGAGACTCTTCATTAACTCTTTCACGCGTTACGCTTACGACACTGCTGCCAGCTTCAATGTAATGTCATCCATTTCTGCTCCCAGCTTAACACTTAGCAGCTTGTGTCTATAACACACCTAATAACAAAGATTACATTTTTCAGCTTGAGTGTATCCTCGCACAGCACTTTTACACATTCCTTATAAATCACCACGCATTGCTTACTGCACTGGAAAAAAACTAACAAAACCTCACAATGGATAAGCGTCACAGTGAGCGACAATGCACATCAAGTTAAAACCACAAACACTCAAAATCAGAATTTCATTTTTATTTCCAAAAAATCGTTGATTACAAAGCATCACAATGAGTCAGTTAATGACTAAAGAATCTTCTGGCACTTGCCCTGTGCATCGAGAATTTGTCCATCAGTACATTCTCCTGAGAAGTCAATTTCATTGACCTCAGCTGGAATCTCTTCCATGACCACAGTGACATCCGATTCGGTTGCAGTTGCATTCTCTGTTGCAATTTCCGTGTCAGTTGCATCAAAAGTCGTTCTATTGTCGGCGGCCGTCCACTTATCCATTAGATCATTCAATCGGCTAATGACTCCTTTGCCGAATTTCTTTGCACTCTCCTCCAGCTTCTTGGCTTCCTTTTCGATTTGTTCCACCCAGGGTTTGGCCCTTTCCAGAGTGCATTGGACACTCTTGAAGAACTGATGCACTTCGCTTGTGTCTTCTCTGTCAACCGTACCACATACGGCAGCTGCATCCAATGTCTTCGGTGCTGCGCCCAACAAAAGGTGCAGGGTCAATGACACCGCAAAGAATCTTTTCATATTAAAAGCGCTGACTAACACCAGAAATGAACCGAACCCCAAGGCGATCTATTGAAAACTGAAACAAGTTCTGCAACCTGAGTGAAAATGTACTTTGGCCTTAAGCCACGGTACAACTTTCAGATGGTATTTGCAGAGGAGCAGCAGAGCAACCACGATCCAACAACCAAGAACCAAGAACCTTTATTTGCATTTTACGTGTTCGGAGGGGATATACATGACTTGGAATTAAAATGCTCACGCAAGGTGGGTGATGGTGCACTGAAAATGTTAAGTGCGACTTGTAAAAGCCAGTAGTAAACCTGTTGTTTTCAAGCAGGCAAACTAAGAAATTATTAATAACAATACTGTCCCATGGCACTCAATGAGGCACATTTCATCAAAGAGAGAAAAAATAAAGGGCACGACTGGGTCGCACGAAACTTTCTCGTTCACATCAAAAGTTTGGAAGATTGATTTTTATTTTATTTATGTCGTATGTAGGTAAAATACTCAGAGCCTAGATAAACCGTACAGAAAACCTAAAAATAAACTTGGCTTAAACATATTGATTTAATATTTATGCCAGTTTAATATTGAATAACAATTTGGCAAGTTTGGTCCCAGTTTTTTATGTCAAATAAAATATTCAAAATTTTTGGCATGTCCCAATTTTACATTTTCAAATTTTGCAATGCTTGGTTCGTAAAAGACAATATTGGCTAAGATCTGGGGATGAATTACAGAGTAGGTATACTATGTGACCGAATTTGTTATTGTTTTGTATGTAAAATCAACAAATTTCAGTGACGAAGATATTGCTCGCTCACGGATTTCGTTTTCGAGACATGAACAGATTTTAAAAGCATCGTTTTGCGGTGATTCGAATGGAAAATAAAGGACTCATTAACTTAGAAAACAGCAATTTTACTCCAAGAATGCAATTTGGTCAAAATCGTTGTAGCCGTTTTCATGTTTACTTACGATAGAAAAGAAAATTCTCAAAATATGATTTTTTTTCAAGAGTTTGCTATCGAGCAAGAAATATTACCATAGGAATGAATTTTTTTTTGCAACGGTTTGACCGTTTTCGAGATACCTACATCTGTCCAATTTTCAAAAGTATCGTTATATGACTTTTTATCGAAAAACTGGGTATGCAGCCATGTTACCTTCATGCGTTTCAGCTTAAATATCAATTTTGGTTTGAATCGTTAGTGCCGTTTTCATGTTAACTGCAAAAAATCAAATGTTAAAAACGGCATTTTTCAAAAAAACGTACGTTGCTCGATAATCTGTCATGTTAGGAATGACCATATTACCATAAAAATTAACTTGTTTAAAGATTTCAAGTTTTTAAATTAAAAGTTTCTTGAAAAACAAAAAACAAAAAATATTAAATACATAGATAGATTTAAGGCCGAAAGTCAATAGTTTTAATCATAATGTTAAGTTTAGAGTGCTCGCTTGGAGCCAGTAAGCTAGAATTAAGATGTTAGTTTTAAATTAGATTTAATCGTAGTATTAAGTTAATGAATGAATAAAATAAGAATGAATTGAAAACTGAAAAACTGATTAACTTGTTTAAAACCTTCATATGAAAAGTACCGTAAAAATAATGCTAACTTGCAAAATGTGACCCCAAACTGTAAGTCCAAATCCGAAGTTTAAAACAAGTCCGTCCAGCCGTTTAGGCGGTGGGCCTCAGGAGAGGACGGACAGACGGACAGAATTGCGAGACCCACCTTTTTAAGTTCCTCGTTCGTCTTTTAGTCAGAATTTATTAAAATCTCGAATACAATATCTTTCTCTTACTACGTATATGAGAAAGTTAAAAATCAGTTGATGGCAATACTATCAGAATTGGGTCAATATACTTTTTTTTGGTGATGGGATTAAAGATTTCATCCGCCAAATGAGCTAAAAGAAGTAATAAGTACTCAAGAACAGTTTGGCGTGTTCGCTGCGAATCGCTGTGTCATTTCAATGAAAGGGAAAGCATGCAAAATGAAAGAATAAATGTTCCAGTTTGAGGTGTGCTTTATGTCAATGTATTATAAACAATAGTTTAACCCTGGCTATTTTGTGGTCCCTAGTGGATCAGTGGGACACAGCTTGTGGACGTACCTATACTTAAATATGCATTTGATACACGCTTGAAGTTGCAGCGGTTATTAGATAAGCTATGAATTTTTGTCTTTTATTACAAGATGCATTCTTATTCACGGGTACAAAAATGTGTATTCTATTTCAAAATTAGAAAGGACAATCGGACAAGGGAAGCTACCCAGCTGCTAGGAATTGAGCAATGTAATAAACTTACTGTTCGTCTACTTATGAGCCAACTAAGTATATTTAAGAGCAATTCTTATTTGCTGCACGGCTTCTTAAATAAATGTGCGTGACTGCGTCGCAGGTAACTTTCTTATTAAAAGAAAATTTATTTGTCTGGGAAATGCCGCTTAAAATATCTAGGTTCTCCTGGAGTTGTGTATGTAACACAAGTATGTAGTCAGATACACCTGCTAAGAAAAAAAAGTAAGAAGCCAAACTACCTTTACGATGGTTAGTTCGATAGACTGGATCACACTTTACAAACAGCGAATATTGTAGAAAGTCTCCTACTAGACAACATTTTGATTAATTTTTTCTTTAGTCAACTATAGATTCTGCTAATATTTCAACAGAAAAATACGCATTTTAGAACGAAAACTCTATATACCTACTTCTTTTGTTTCAAATTGTCACAGGCCGAGGACTTAGGATTCGAAAAAAAATTTGTAAAGCATATTATATGTAATGTATTACAAGGCTAAAAGAGGTTTTCCTATTTTTGAATTTTAAAAACATTACATCGTTCAGTGCCTGAATAAACTAAATACGCTCTTTTCCGCATTAAAGTTTTCGTCAAACAAAAATTGTTCACTTTTTTCCTCCCCCACTGTAACCCACAGGAAAAGCTTTTTTACAGTCAAAAGCTTTCGCACCACCAAACTTACTAGGAATGTTGTTACTTGTTAGTTACGCTACAAGAAACAAGTTCCACATAGGCATAGCGCATTACTCATGCTCATCGCAAAAAAAATCACAGATTGTTTATTTTTGCACAGAAAAAAACAAATACTTCTAATGATACAAATTAGCACCAAAAAATCATAATATACCTATTAATGAAAAAACAAATAAAAAACTCTGATAATGACAACCGAAAACAAAACCGCGACTTGTTTTCTTTCAGCCAGCAACTTTGTCAAATCTCCAACTACCACCTACCACCACTCCAAGCTCTCACTCTACCGATCGCTGCTGATCGCATATCCACGATTTTTGTTAATTCAGTTCTCATTCGAATCTCAGTCGATCAAGTCCGCCTAGAGAAAAATCACCCCGCAATATCTCTAACGCGATCAGTAGTTAATTAGTTAGTTAACAAAAAATATATTGTTCTGTGTGCAACGATGCGTTTCCATCTACTCACCACGATAGTGCTTGTCGCCCTAGTGTCGTACGTACACTGTGGATGCGAAAAGAAGGCCTCTAGCGAGGAAAATGAGTCTGGCGAGAGTGATGTCGGCCAGTTCTTCAAGAATCTCGGATGTGACATCAAAAAGGGCGCCGGCAAGATCTCCGACACCGCCAAGCCATGGGTGGATGAAATTGGCAAATCTGCCAAGAAATTCGGTGGCACTGTCGCCGACACCTTCTCCGATCTGAAGGACAAGATCACCGGTACTCCAGATAACAGCACTGTAACGGCCGATTCTACCAGCAGCAAGCCAGCGGAATCTGGACCATCATCATCGTCGGCCACACCAGAGGCCCAAACCCCATCCAGCGTCGACGATCGCATTCTCCTGGATGTTGAAATCAGGTGCCCGGACGGCAAGCAGAGCGACGGAAGGGGTCACTGCCGCACCATCGCCTGAGTGCAATTACCACGTGTGATTAATGTTAATTAATTATTTTCGATATGTACATTGTCTTTCGAATTTTTCAACTTTTCTATGCAATTATACTCTATTAACATAAGAACATATTTGTTTTTTGTCTAAGCTCACTCGATGAGTAACTTGCTGTTGCGTGATCAGAATACCGCCCTGCTACCGTGCTACCGGAGATCAGCTGTAAGGTAAACATGTGACGATCGAAGGTCAATCGAAACGAGATGGTTTCGCCATAAAAATAAACGACATAAGGTCAAAGAGAAATTAAATTAAAAGCCAAACAGGAACCGAACCGATACGATCGAGTGATCTAGCAAATTGCCAGGCACTTGTTGTGTTTGGCATTTTTGCCAACTACGTTTTTTGGTTACTTAACGAGTAGGAGAGTGGGTTACTTAGAAATTAAATCATATAAATTTGAATTCAAATATACTAATCAAGTTGAACCGGTGACTTATAAGAGTAAAAATAAAAACAAAGTTTATGCAATCAAAGGCGAAACGAAAGATTATCACAATTTAAATAGATCGCTGATAATTACAAGGAATACTCGGGCAAAGTTTCAACTTGAACGTTCTATCTGTAAGCGAATGTGTATTAGCTTTCATGTGGTGTAGGTTGCGTCTTGACAAGGTAAACATAAAAAAAGTGTTTGTAGGCATGGTAGATAATGTGGGCTTCAACAATTTTATTGTGAAAAAGTAAAAAGTTAAATTTCCCGGTTATTCTGCGATCGTTGGCATCAAGAGGCGAACCTTTAACACTTCAACACCGAGATGACTGAAGCTAGGTGTTGTTGGTTCTGCACTTCAGTTGTTGTAAGTTAAAGTTAAAGTGTTCGTTTTCAAAAATTAGTATGTCAAGAAGTGTACCTACTCATATACGTTGCAATTGGATGAATATTTTCTGTATGTTCCTCTGAACATCTTTCATGGTAGTAGGTACCTATCAAAAATAAGGAAAGGGCAGCTAGGGTTATTCTGTGTGCTACATATTGTGAATTTGGAGTTATGATAGGTTCTACTATTTTTCGAACTGTTCCTCTGTCTTTAAGTAGAGCGAGGAAAAATTGTTGTGGTCAAGCTCTTTAAGGATCATTCAACTTTAATTCTTGTAGTTTCCTCGGTGTGTTTCAAAGACTTTTGAACTGAAGCATACTTGTTTAAGACTTTTTTTTTTATCTTCGAGAACTCCAAGTAACTTTGCTCATACCCGCAGGTCAATAATTTTTTGCCTAACAGCAGGACGGGTTTATAATATTAATGTGGTATTCAAATGGGGCACTCTTCTTGCTCTAGGTTACTTTTTATATCCGTTTGGTATGAAAAAAAGCTATCTGAATTTTTTCTAAAAATTTCTTGAGACTTAGCAATACAAGTGACGTTTCTATGTTCCATTAAACACACAAAATTTGTTTAAAAATGTCTCATAAGGAGGTCATGTACAAAGTCAAAATACTGCAAAGATAATTTTAAATGAAGAAGTCTATCGATTTATATTATTAAATAATAATATGAGTGTTGCTGATGTGTTGGCACCTTAAAAAGAATCGACGTTGAACGTACCCATAAGATTTGGATGAAGTCGTCTCTTTCTAATATATATTTTTGTCTCCTTATAAGATTGTTGGCGTTGGGATTTTTGAAAGTGCCGGCGTTTTTTTGCTCGATTTTTAACAGCGTGCTGAACACTAATTTTTAGTTTTTCTCTCTTTAAATTCGATTAAATAAATCATTATATTAATACGTAAACATCAAAAGTTTCCGTGCACTTTTTAAGTATTTATCATGAAATGAGGAGAATGAAACTTATATCATTCGAAAGGTACTGTGCCATAGATGTGCAGAAACTAAAAATCGTAGGTTTATGTCGCCATTAAAAAGTTAAGAATTTCTCAAACAAAATGGTTAGCAGTTAATCGAAAGCATTTTGTTGCCATGTTTCCATAGTAACGAATTAAATCATCTTAGATTAGAACCTGTAGGAGAGTCTCATTAACCGAATTTCGACCACGGGCGGTATTAGTTAATATTTATACTGTAACAACCGATGCCAAAACTTCTTACAGCTAAAAAACACTTTTTACTTCAGTGCTGTAAAAACCATTGACAGTGTTGATGGCTATGTCGCGATAAAACTCGATTAAACCTACATCCCCAAAAAGGTTATCCACGACAGGTACCTATACCTGAACTATAGGCCAACTAGTTAATGGGTTCTTCACAGTGATAGGATTGAACCAAATTAGGTGGATCCTAATCGTATGGGATGATGTCACAAATATTTTTAACTGGCATTGGCTGACTGCAATCCGAAGGCCTCTTTCCAAATACCTGTTCCGAAAAGAGCGCAATTTTTGTAAATAAATAAACAACCCAAGTACATGCCAAAACACAAATCCCATAATTTTATTAACACGGCCTAAAAACAGAAATCGGGTTTCGGAAATCTTTTTCCACCTATGCGACACATTGCGATCGGATCTGCTGAGCGACCGAATTTACGGCCATAATTGTCTTCAGGATTTGGTAGGCCATAGTCTCCGAATATTGGTGGTGATTGACAGTTTATGTATGAGACTAGGGCAAATAGCACCAAGAGAATGATACGAGGGACGTGCATATTTGAAAGATTCGGAAAAGAGCTTAAACTTCGTGCGTCTTCCTTTTCAGCTTTGATGCGGACCTGAGCTCATAGTTGCAGTTGGTCGCAGTTTTATATTTATTTTTGTTTGCATAGTTCGACACTTTTATAATAAATGCATCTCTAATCAATTAATACCAGAAATATTGCAATTATTTTAAGTAGGAAAAGCAGCGTAATTTAAGGGGCAACATTTTCCACAGTTAAATTTAAAAATGAAACTAACGCGCGGTAATGTTAAAAATTGATTGGATATGCAATTTTCTATACGGTGTCGAACGATGGCAATTAAAATATAACTACCATCAAATGCAGCTCTCAGCTTAGGTTTCCAGTAAAGCTGAGGAGGGCAGCCCACGACAATCTATATCGGTCAAGGATAATAAATAAAGTTTTAATAATGCGCTTGGAACTAACTACTCTCTTGGTGTTGTTTGCCACAGTTTCATATATAAGTTGTCTATCTCCACCAATATTTGGAAACTACAGCCTACCAAAGACTGCAGACGTTTCTGGCCTGTATCGCGTTATCGGAAAACAAAGAAATGTTCCGCGCCTTGGGTGAACGGTATTGATTGTAAATCAACTTATGATGTTGTTAATAAAATTGTGGATTTAGTTTTTCGATATATACTTGGATTGTTTATTTATTTGCAGTTTTTTTTTTTTTAGTTACACTTCTATGTAGAAGTCCTTTGCGACTTACTTTAACAATCATATATCAGGCACTTGGCATGCAACGCGCTCCGATTTAACACTGTTGGACCAATGTTACCCAGTCACTTTGTTAACAAAATGGAGTTCGGAACTACATACTTAACGACAGTATTGGACTCATAAAGTTGAAGGCAATTTATAACTACGTTAGTGATGTCAATAATTTAGGTAGGCAACTCATTTTCAAATCCCCGACTTATCTACATTTTCAATTCGAAATTCAGAAGCTGTCACATGACACATTCATCGCTGTTATCTTCTCTTCTCTTCTCTTCTCTATCTCTTCTCTTCTCTACATATAATAAAACTGTAGAATAAAAAATGCCTGACCGCGCATCACGCAGAAACTACTTGACGGATTTTGATGAAACTTGGCATAGTGATTGCTTATGTTCTGGGTCGGGCTTTAGGATAATTTTTAACCCGAAATATAACTTGTCTTTTACAAGATAGTGAAAAAAACCGGATATATGTAATAACAGAACTTTGCGTAAATCTTTTTTGTGTAGACTTTTTAGTAGGAATTAAAATTATGTTTTTATTGTCTTTGTTTTTGCTTTATATTGCTTTAAGAAAGGTCCAAGGGAGGAAACATATTTATAAAAAAACGGCGGGTGAAGCAAGGCGAGCACGGGTCAGCTAGTAGCAAATAAACTCGAAAGCGAATTCGTCGAAAAAACTCAATTAGGGATGCATTAATTTTTGTTAATTACCGTCCCAATGGGACTAATGCATTAAGTTCGAGTTCACTTCATAATTTGGACCAGCTTTAGTTCGAACGTCAACAGAACAGTGTCTGATATACAAACATATGAATCAAAAGGCATAGTTGCAAATAAGATGCGTTTCTTACTTCTAATCATATTCATTCTAATGTCAAACATCGACTGTTATTCTCGTGGTTGGCTTGACCCAATTACCAGTGATATGGCACATTTTCTTGGTAAACGAGAAGCGTCATTGATTATTCTAGACGGCAACCAAAAAGAAATACGATGTCCTAAGGGTCAAAAGCGGGATCACGTGGGTTCGTGCCGTCCAATTGCGTAATGAAACTTTTTATAAATGTCAGTTGAACTCTCTTAATAATAACCTTTGAACAAATCTGTTGTTTTAATTTAAATAATGCTACTACGTTTATAAAACATTTTAAAATTTGATTGGAAACATACATTTTTAAATCTATTAACGAAATAAATTTAAACAACTTCATGTTGGCCTGAATTGAAACTAGGAATCAGCGTTTGGAAGAGTTAACGCTTCTTTAAATTTTGTGGTTACAGAAAAATATGTAACATGTCATGTGTCATGTAGAACTTTTTACAAGGTTGTGCTAAGGAAAAATTGTACACCATTTAATTATGGTTGGTTTTGGGAAATACTAGTAATAGTAATACTAGAAAAAAAGAGGAAATTTTTATGTTCTGTGGGGGCATTTTGAAAACAAACGTCTGGGGGGACTTATCTGTTACAGTCAACTATATACATGGAAGCGTAAATTATACAATGCTGTAACACTAATCAAATTGACAGCAGCATATCCTCAGATATGTGATTTACACTTAGAAACAGGAGATGATTCAACAGCACTTT
Organism: Cheilosia pagana; assembly: GCA_936431705.1. Taxonomy (NCBI): domain Eukaryota; kingdom Metazoa; phylum Arthropoda; class Insecta; order Diptera; family Syrphidae; genus Cheilosia; species Cheilosia pagana. The sequence goes on along the minus strand of OW386168.1, from coordinate 52,183,371 downwards.
TTGACAGTTTCAACCTGGAAAGTAGTTTTCACTACAGTTTGGGTGAGTCGGTGTCATATGCCACACTTAACAGTAAACAAATAAAATGAAATAGAAAATCACAAGTTTAGTACAAGATTTTCTCAATTTCATTGGAGTATTATTTTATTTCATAAATAAACAAAGAAAAACATTACAAAAACCCTTATAAATAATATTAAAATAGGTTTTTTAAAACCATTAAAAAGTATCATTTTGCCCACACGTGAGAGTAATACGCCACTTTTGAAGGAGTGAAATGCCAGCAAACATGGTAATTCATTTTTATCGATGGGACATATCGGGCAGCTTCCATTTTCCAAGCAATCCTCGTGCATCCATTTTTGACATTTATAGCATTGGACCCAGTCACATTTTGGTCCCAATTTTGTCGTAAAAGTTCAGCTACTCTGGTGGGTAAAATGTGGAACAAATGTGTCATTTTACCCCGAAAATATAAAAACATCCCTGAACAAAAATGGACAGAACATATTACGTCTAGACACGGAGGAACATTACGAATACGAAACGAATCTTACCTCTTTTGAACAAACCTTATTGCAATGAAAAACCCGAAAAAATACGTTTCAAATCACACTGAATTTAACAAAAATACACTTGGATTTAAATAATGAAATGCATTTGGCTTTATTATATTGTTTGACTTAATTTTTTCGTTTACTGAAATTGTCAAAGAATTTTACCCGGCACATCTTAAATGCGCATGTTTTCCAGTCTAAGTAAGTCACACCCAGCGTTACTAGAAGTTTTCTTAGGCAAGAGGCTTTTTTACTCAAGGTGGGATTTTTACGTGGAAACTTATAAATTTGTTTAGGTTCAAATTAAGTTTAAAACCATGGGAGATGAAATAAGTTGCTAGTACAATACAGTTCGTAGAGTTAGATTTGAGGAATATAATAATTTCCATTTGCCACCAAAAAACTGCAGTGTTTTACTTCTTCAACTATTTTTATTTATTTTTATTAGCATGGTTGGATACTGCCATTTATTTCCCATTTTCGAGTTTCCTGCATATGGTTGTAAGGAAGCATCGAGATAGAATTTATGTATTTTTTCTCATCTCCATATATTTTACTTTATTGCAATTCTTTGCTTTCAATCATAAGGTACCTACTACTTTTCTGGTTTTTGATATTCTCGAAAAGCCCTTATACATAAGATTTATCTCTTCTCTTATTTGTTTAAATTAATAGATATATATATTTAGAGTTTTGGGATATAAATGTTCTTCTATAACTACTCTCTTTTCGTGATTTAAATATTCATAAAAACGGCAGACGGCAGTTTAGCCAAGCTTTAATTAAGATGAAAATGAAGAATTTAATAATAATAATAATATAATAATAAATAGTATTTTTTCTCAAAAATTGTATTTTTAAAACTACGCTTTAAGAAATACGGTATAGCTCGGGTATTAAACTAGTTAAATTATAACTTTTTAAGCCAGAAAAATAAATCTGCGTCGCGCGAATCTTGCTCGTTTATTTCAAGTTTGATCGGAAAATTTTTGTTTTTAATTTTTTGGATCTCATTTAATACACAGCATTCAAAAATGTTGTAAGTTTTTAATGAATGAATTATACTAGATATAAAACGTAAAATGTCGCATCAGTTTTACACCCGTACCTATACAAATTAAAGCTACATAATATTTCTAATTGAAAAGAGAACAGCTGAATTTGTAATTGAATGAAGAGTCAGTTTTTCCCACCCTAAGAAATATTAACAATCAGTACTCACTATACCCTAACGACGACATCCAGTTTTAATGGCGTCACAATTTTAAGTGGACCTACTCAGCAGATTGCAACTCTCACTTTTGCAAACATATATTAAAAAAGCTACCCGGAGTTCACCTATGCAAATCTACAATTATTGAAAGGCTTCCCCGAGATCAACATTTTTACATTGCTTGCCCAACCTATCTTAACTCAAATCATATTAGTTGCATTACACATACGTCGGCAATTAAAAGGACTATGCACACACATTTTTTTGTAAGTAAAAATTCATATGACAACCAAACCAGAACAAATTGATTAGAGCTATACAATACAAGAAATACTGTGAGTGATACTGCTAAATAACAAAAAAATCAATGCTTCCATTTCCACCTCACAATCCAATCGGTTGAAGGTGTTTCAGTTTATATTCGCAACTCAAACGATCAAGTCTGCCTCACTGTGACAAAGTGATAAATAAAAATAATTCAACCATGCGTATCTACCTCTTTAGCACCTTGATGATAGTCGGCCTAGTGTCTTTTTGTTTTTCTGCAGAAGATGTCTCTAACGATCCACTATCGATTTTCAAGAGAATTGGCCTGCCAATACCAGATGTCAAGATGGTACCTTCCGAGCCCTTATCGACCGTGAAGGACTTTGTCATATCTATACCAGATGTTATTGAGCAAACCGTCAAGGAAGTCATTCGTTCATATACCCGTGCTAGGAGGTGTGGACTGAACGAGGGGATTGACCACACCGGGCGGTGCCGCAAAAAAGCATGAGGATTGCTATTTCTGTTTCAATATACTAAAATGATTAATGTTAATAAAAAATTAGCTGTCGCTATTTTAAATAATTTGCATGTTGGTTTATTTATTCACTCTTTTGCGTAGCAGTTGTTTTAGTTTTAGCTGGGCAAATAAAATAAGCGGTGGGTATTCAAAATAAACACCAATCGTTTTGAACCTACAGACGGTGAATAATGTCGCTGCTGATCGATTCAATATATTTCAAATATAATGAAATGTACTGGTTACTTGGAAAATACTCCCAGCCGGCGTGGACCTTCGGTATACCGCTTTGGGGTTGTATTAAGAAAACGAATGCCAATATTTTACAAACTTTTCAAAATAAAGTACTTAGAGAAATTGTACAAGCACCATGGTACATTAGAAACGACGATATGCACAGGGATCTCGGAATTCCAACAATCGAAGCTGAAACTAAATAGAAGCTTCGCGAGAAAGCATAGAAACCGACTAATCGGACATATCAACAATACAGTCTGACAAATTTTGGATGAGAGCAACTTATTGCGCCAACGACAAAGAATGAAATTGTTCGACTTCGCAAGATAAGATTAACCGCGTCTAAATTGTGTAACATGAAGGATCTTTCATTGGAAAGTAACCTGCCAAAAGTTATTATTTCGTGATAGAAAAATTGCTCGATAAGTTATAAGTTAGCTGCAGTATTTAACATTCTATCGAAGGGTGCTATTCTCATAGTCTTTTTGGAAGATTTTCACCTACCTTTGTAAAAGAAAATCTTCCTTAGGCGGGTCTAAAGTTCAGGCGGGCCCAGGGCTAATTAAGAAAGCCTCTCTAAATACTCCAGTTTTTAGATAACTCTCTCGAGTTGCAGACTCCAATTCGGTAAAAGACTCCTTTTACTAGTGCACGCCACCTAAGGTGAGGTCTTACAAAACTGCACTGTCCCTCCGTGCTAACTCTCGAAGACTCTAAGGACCATCGCAACGCAAAAGTGTTTATTCGCTTTACATCTAAGACGAGGATTCGCTAACAGCTGTCATAAACTACAGCACATTTTGTTCTTCAATATGCATTTTTCTCAAGACAGTGGGAGTGGCAAGATTGGCTCTGTGGTTAGTTTTAGGTTCGATACCCGAAAAAAGCAAATTTCCATTTCCATTTATTTTTTATTGCGCCATCTCTTGAGAGAGTCTGACAATCATTCGAGAGTACACCCATCCTGAGGAAGCTTTTCAATTCAGTCATTGGCACGCGTCATAAAATTCTAGTAGTCTTTCGAAAAGGCTTCTTACGAAGAGATTGCGTAATTTAAACAAATTTTGGAGGGGATCTTCAGCTTTCGCAATGCTATGAGAATTCCTCAAACAAAACAACGTTTATTTTGACAGCTCGACAATGATGGCTATATAGTACATAAGTGTAAACTGTAGTGCCTAGGGTAAGCTTCGTTTTTACAGCTGCTGCAAAACGGGCATCCCTTTCCTTTTATTTTCATAAAGTGCGACCACAACTCAACTTTTTAACTTTCAGATTTCTATCTGTACAGTCTTTTGACGTACCTAAATGCAATACCAGTTAATTAGTCGTTATGAACACCTTGTGAAAATCGCGGCAATTTGTTTCTGTTTAACGAATCTTAAATCAAATTAGGTACCCACAGGAAATTGATTCGAGCCGCAATTTACTGGGAAAATATAAACAGAAACTCGTATGTAACACCAAAACTTATATAAGCCGAACAATAATAGTCCATTCGCTTATTGAAGAGTGACTGGGCTGAAGATCCATTAAAAACCGACACAAGCAGGACACTCAGTTTCGTTGTGAAAGATGCGCTTCCGATTTTTAACCGTATTGGTTGTACTGGTGCTAGTTTCTGGTGTATTGTGTGGAAAGAAAAAGGGAAAGCAATCGAATGCTGTAAGAATCCAGGAAGCGAAGACCAAATTTGCTACTGCGGTCTGTACAGCAGCATTGGAGGTTCTTGGAAAATGTATCCGAACAGCGATAGTAGCGGCAGCTGGAGGGGATACCGACGATACCGATGATGACGATAGAAGACGGTGATGAAAAATAATTCCAAAAAAATGGTCCTTATGATACAAATATACGCACACCTATTTTCGTCAATTTGATAAATTGGTTAGTTTTCATGTTTATTGTATTTACTAGCTGACTAGAGATTTGATAAAAAAAGAAGAAAAAAAGTAAATTTTAAAAATTTCGTCAAAATGTCAAGTACATTTTTTTTATTAATTAAAATTTAAAATTACAATAACTATGCAAATACAGTGGAAGTCACTTATAACGACCAGTTGCTTATAACGTCTACTTTCATTTCAATTGGTTGGTACATTATATTTTAAGCTGTTTTACCATCGGACATGACGTCGGCGACTCGTCGTATATAACGAAATGTTGGATATAACGACCAATTTTTCGGAAAGAATTTGTCCTTATCGTCGGTTATAACAACGAAATGAGAGAAAATACAAAAAAAAATTGTCTGTTAAATAATATGGCAGTGAAAGCTGCTTTTAAATGAGTTGTGATTTGCGCTTCATTAACAAAAAGGTTAGCATTTCATGTGATTTTGTTTAATTTTTTTCCTGAATATTTGTTGAAGCCAGATATAGCAGGCGGATATGGCGACCGCCGGTTATAACGACCTCATTTCATCGGTCCCTTCACCGTCGTTATAAGCGACTTCAAGTGTAGTTAATTAACATCTTAAAAGTAAACATTTGTCTATTGCGAGTGCTCTCTTGGGGTAAAATATTCGCTACGGATCGGTTTTCTGACGCGGGAGCCAGGCGACGTATAATTGATCATGCAAAAAGCTTGATTTTACAGATTAATGTTTATTAACATTGTCAAGTAGCATGTCGGTTGGAATCATAGAAATTCGTTGGATCACAACATCTTTTTCTATGTATTCCTGAAGAATTTGTAGCTTCGATGAAGTTGTTCATTAGTTTTTTCACCTCACCCCGAGTACAATTACAAAGACGTAGTTGGTTGATATTTCCAAACATAATGATTACCGATCCAGTCAATCAAACATGGTTTTCTTAACTTTGAGCAATGTTTGGAAACACCTTCTATATGTGTTGCCAGTTCGGTCTTTGATTCGGTGAACTGACAAAAATCATCAGGGAATGTAATGCATCCAGGCGAAGTGTCAACACGGATTTTGCCCTTGTCAATGTCCACCACTCTCATGAGTGCATCGTAGTACGCATATTTTGTTGCTGATTCAGCAGAGGAACGTTCCTTTAAACTGTATCTCTCAATAATTCAAAATCACACTGTGTTCCGCACTCAAGTGTTGATTAAATTTGCGTGCAATGGGCGATTGTGCCAGTTGAGGATTGGTAAGCATTAAGCACGTGTCCTTTATTAAAATAAATGCTTCATTGTGAATTTACAAACTCATTTCCAATTTCAATAGCCGGACTTGGTGTCCAAATACGAATCATCAGAATTGAAACTACCTTTATAATGTTTTTCTTCTTCTTCCTGTAAATATATTTTTCGACTGTCAAATAGTATGTCATACTTGAAAAAATAATATTTGCCCGTCTGTTCTTTGTGAGATTGTTAGGTTAGGTTAGGTTACTGGGTGGGTACAGCAGAGCGAGCCCTGTCGTACCCCACTTAGGTCCATGTGGACCCATTGTGATGCCCTTGGTGGGGGATCGTCCGGTGTTGTTGGCGATGAAAAACTCTTCCCTTGTTTGCAGCTACTCGACCTTGTCCAGCCATCCCGATGTATTTATGAACCTGTAAAGATTGGTTAGTGAGACATCAGAGAGCTCCTCTATATCATGGAAGTAGTAACTTCCAAGTGTTCTATTCCTCAAGTGACAGAGACTAGGGCACAGACAGAGGAAGTGAGGTGTGTCCTCATGAGCATCCTCGTCTCCGCAACCCCTGCATATATCGTCATCTATGAGATTTAGTTTCATTGTATGGTTCCTAAGAAAATTGTGACCTGTTAGGGCCCCTACCAGTTTGTATATCGCCGTTCTATCAAACTGCATTAGCGTTTTGGTCCGACTCATACTATATACTGGCCATAACTTTCTTGTGATTTCGCAGGTAGTTAACTCTTTCCACCTATTGTTGGCTTTCATACGGGTCTTATTTTCCACTCTCTCTCGGAGATTGCAGAGGGGTGGTTTTATCGACTGAAGCGCCCGCTCTTGATCCATTGCAGATCCATTTCTGGCCAGTTCATCAGCCATCTCGTTGCCGGTTTTGTTCCTGTGTCCAGGGACCCAACAGAGATGCGTAGTATGCTGCGAGCAGAGAACCTTGAGCTCTTCGCGGCAGCGGTGAACTAGCTTCGACTTTATTTCAATAGCAGAAACTGTTTTTATAGCTGCCTGACTGTCAATGAATATGGTAATATCGTCCCTTGGTATTGCCAACATTGACACCATATGGGCGGCTTCGGCAATTGCCAGAACTTCTGCTTGGAAGACACTGCTATGATCCGGCAATCTTATTGATCTGCGTATGTTTAATTCCTCACAGAAAATTCCGGCACCGGTTCCACAGTCCATCTTCGATCCATCCGTATAGATGGAAATTGATTTCCTTTTTGTGGGTTCATCTGTGTCCCATTCGTCTCTGCTGGGGAAATAGCAAGAGAATGGTATATCAAAGTCCATGTGGGGGGACGTGTAGTCAGAGGTGACAGTATTTGCCACGTAAATATCCAGAATCTGCGCGTGTCCCGGTCTGTAGGGTTTCCAGCTCTTGGTTTGGCTGATTCTTAGGGCACATTTTGCTGCAGATTCTTGCATGAATAGGTCTATAGGTAGTAGGTTGAGGATTGCCTCTAGTCCAGCAGTAGGTGTTGTCCTTATCGCGCTGGTTGTTCCTATACATGCCATCCTTTGTATTTTTGTCATAAGCTTAAGATTGGATGACTTGTTCGTGGCTTGCCACCAAACCAAGCTGCCATATGTCAGTATAGGTCGCACAACAGCCGTATACATCCACAGAATAATTTTGGGTTTTGGGCCCCATCTTTTTCCGAAGACTCGGTTGCATGCGTAAAAAGCATTAGCTGCTTTCTTAACCCGTTCATTAACATTTAGTTTCCAATTGAGCTTTCTGTCAAGTATAGTCCCCAGGTACTTAGCACTTTGTGTAATTTTTAGGGGGGTACCCTCAATATTTGGAGGCTCGAAGCTTGGAATTTTCCTTTTGTTACTAAACAGAACTAGTTCAGTTTTCTGTGGGTTGACTCCTAGCCCGCATTGTTTGGTCCACGTGTTAAGTGTTCGTAATGCGTTCCCTAGTAGTTCGCTTATGGTCGGTAGGAACTTGCCTGTAGCAAGTATTACCACATCATCTGCATAGGCAGTTACCTTGACCCCCATATTTCCGAATTTTACAAGTATTTCGTTAATGACAAGGACCCAGAGTAAGGGGGATATTACTCCACCTTGTGGTGTGCCCCTTGAGGCCATCACTCTTAGATCACTGTCACCCAGCTTGGCATTTATGTTCCTTTCGTTAAGCAAGCTCTCTATCACGTTGATAAGTGCTTGGTCAACCTTGGAATTTGTAAGAGCTCTTTTAACTGCACACGTCTTGACATTGTTGAATGCTCCTTCAATGTCTAGGAAAGCAGCAAGTGTGTATTCTTTCTCTTTTAGGGATTTTTCTATGGTACTGATGACCTCATGCAGTGCGCTTTCTACACCATGACATTGTGCCATACATCCCATGGGCACGGTAGTTAACCCGGGATTACGGGTTTTTATCGAGCTATTCCGCTCTAGATCCGTCATATTCAGTCGAAAGCAGTGGCACCTCGTGCAGGATGTGATTCTTCACCACGTATGACGATCTTGGGAAAAAACTTCCCCTGATTTCCTTCCGGAATCCGGTGCTTTTTCAGCCTGGAACGTATCCCAGACTGGGTCTACCCCGGATCTCCTGGGAAGTGACCTACTCAAGGCGAGCTGCAGTGGCATCTCTCCCTTGGTCCGGTCAGCTTCCTTTCAGAAACCTTTGCCACCTTGTGAGATTGTTAGACATGATATTGTAATGGGATATGGGATTCGCCTATAATGTTATGCAAATTGAGAAGCTATCCCAGGATCAGTATACTCGCGAATGTTTGTCAGACGTTAGAGCGAGGTAAATTTGTGAAGCAATTTCTTAAAAATAAGGAAAGGAGAAATAATATCAATCATTTTGTGTTCCTTGAAAACGTGTAAAACCGTTTTCCAATAGCAAAATAAATAAAAGTCGACCACAAACAAGATCAGCAGATCGCGGATAAAACTCTGACTAGTCTCAACCAATCCCTTACTGATTTTATAGTCGCCTTTTAAGGTTCCAGATTCGTCTCCTATCCATACCACTGAGAAGACAAACTGCAGACTGAAATAGTATCGCGCAAAAACAATTTTAAACGACGGTCTATCTATTATTTTACTGTCCAAAGGAGCTCAAGGGAAACGCCAAAGGCTTTTCATTTGAATTATGTAGAAAAAGTTTTCAGATAGGTTTGAAAACAGCGTCAACGCGTCTACTGTCACAGTCCCCACGCCTTCATTGACTTTTGCTTTGACTTCCAAAGTATGGCTTTCTTTCCAAATTTTGAACAAATTTATCTGGTTCTGCCGTCAACTGGCGTGAAAATAAGACCAGCGAAAAAACTCTAATATCCTTGTCCCTTATGAAGTAGCCAATTGAGAACTAAATACTTTCAGAAAATAACTTTGAAAAAGACTTTTGCTGTGTGCTACTTTGTTCGATGAAAAGAGAGCTTTAAGAATAAAACTCGGTCCTTATTTGTTAGTTGCCAGTACGAGTTATATCTTAAACCATCTATTTAGTCAAAAAAAAAACAAGGTTTAGGTCGCAACAGTCTGGGCGATGACCCCGCCGTAGATGGTACCCAAAAGCACCCTCGACTTTTTAAACTAGTAACCAAGGTTAAACCACTGTGCGACCAAATTTGTATGCCATGATGCTGACCATAATAAAATTAGTTGCCCATTTCACGTAAATGTATTTTCGTTCACTTTTAAAATATACAATGTGGCTCGACACTTTTATGCCGTATTACTTACCCAATTGCCAGTTTCGTCAACGATTCTCCAATTAAATGCTAATTACCATAAAATGGTTGGAAATAACTGATTCGAGCCACCATCAGGCTTGACTGTTGTAATAAGAAATACCCAAATAAAACTTCACCCTTTCCCGGCTTCATGCATATTGCCAAACAGTGCCTGTGAACGGACTAAAGTTCCTTTATTTTCTTCCCATATTCACGCTTTACGTATTCAAGATGCGTTTCCGCTGGTGTACATTATTCTTGCTGGTGCTACTCATTTCCTGTGCTTTGTGCAAGACCACCAAAAAGAAGGACCCAAAGGAGTCAGCCAGGAGTAAAGAAATAAAATATGGAGCTTATCAGACAATCGGTGTAAAGGCGATTAATGTTCTCGGAGATTGCATCAGGAAAGCATTGAAACCGCATGGGAATAAACCAAAAATAAGTGATGCACAAGACGTTAGCGCTGGTGGTAGCGTTGACGAAACCGCCAACCCTAACCCCATTGCAGCCCCACCAGCTAATCAAATGAAACGTAGTGTGAACACTGGAGATGTGCAATGTCCCGCTTGATTTGTTGTCAAAAAAAAAATATAAATTTAATATTTAATTTATTAAGTTTTCTTATTTCGTTTGTATTTTTGGGCAAGAGACACTTTATCAAAAGATGACAGGTAGGAAAAAATCTTTTAAAACTATGTGAAACACTGTTTTAAAGTTCATGTACCAATCAATGGAGGGGTGCCAACAATAGGCTATTTTACCTTATTTTGCAAGATTTTGGGCAATTTTATTGACAACCAGCTCCAAATATTTGTTGATCCATGCTAACAGGTTGTGCGTTAAATTTTGTTTATGAAATTGACGTATTTAATCATTTTACCGGGTAGCAAAGCTCAGTGCCTCTTTGGCTATTAGGGGTCTTACAAAGCCACAAGTAATATATAACGAAACTCGGACGAACATTTTTGAAGACAAGCATTATGAGGTGGTATCTCCCTGAACGTCAAGAAGATTGTTCCCTTCCTACCACCTGTAGATGCTTGAAACAGTTCCAATGCATTCTGCTTGCTACTTGCCCTGTGTCACGTTCACGTTCCTCTGCACCTGAAAAGCTTTAGAAATCACGTTTGTAAGGGACTGTTATGCTATCACCTTTAATATGTTGATCTCTTTTTGCCCCGGCTACACTTTTAAGGGAAATATACCTTATCCTTCATAATGAGCCACAGTGCAGTTCCAGAGCTATTGTTTCATTCATTGACTCACTTGACGAGCTGCATTATGCAGTCCTACCCTAACACCACCATACCTTTGAGCAGGTAGGTTTTCCCTGCTCAATGAAGCTGTACCTGTTTTACAGGGTATTTATTATGTGAAAAGGGTTATTATACTGCAACCTTTTGGTCTATTGTATGTGTATCCTCAAGTTTTACAGTGTAACAAGAATTAGATTTTTGTATAAAAAAGTATTTTGGTCATTTGAAAGAATTTGAGTTCAATGAAAAGGAAAAAATGCAACGGTTGAGGAAAAAATTAAGAGAGAGTGCTTAAAACACAGCCTGTCACCGTATGCGATTTTATGGGACTGCTTGTTCCCTGGGCTGGGCCCTTCATGTTAATTTTAAGACCACTTGTTACAAAATTAAACTAGTCCAGCTGTCGAGTAATGTTTAAAACTTTGGCATGTAACTATATACAGCACCTTTTTATTTTTTTAAATAAAAATTAGTCTTTAAACTTTGTGCTTTAAATTCTTAGATATGTTCTGATAAGCCGCCAACTATTTAAGCCTAGAAAGACAATAACAACTAAGTTACTGGTGTGATAAAGTCAAAAGAAACGATTCAAAAAAAAATCACTTCGTTGCAGACAACGGTCAAAACAGCTGATAGTTTTCTTATTAAGTGGTGTACCTGTACTAAATTAAAGTAGTTATGTATCAGCTTACTGTTCGATGGTTTCCGAATCAAAATAAAACTATTTTATTCTTTTACCGACGTTTCGTTGATGTTTTTTCAACTTCTTCTGGGGATTTTTTTCATTTTATTGGGTTTTAATCAGTCTTGAGTAGTTTTAACCATTTTTTTTATATAAATTAACACAAATAAGATACATGTAAAATAAACACTATATGTACAAGTAAGTAACTAAAGTTATCAGACAAGAATCTTATAAACTAGTATCACAGGGATTTTGATTTTAGTTGAAAATCGAATGAGTTATTACAATTTTGCAAATTAAATCAATGGTCCTTCGAGCCGGATATACAGAAATGATCGCTTCAGTGTTTGTCTTAATAAATGATGGGAAAATGATTACCTCCTAAGCAGATCATTTGTCGCCTAAACTGTTTGTAAAACTACATTGGATTGGACCCTTTTTGATGTCGACTAAAGAAAGAGTAATTTGCATCATTTTGAAATACATATTTTTATCCTTACTATAGGCCTTTAAATGTAGACAGGAACAGACTAAAGTCAAATTTTATATTAAAAGTTGGCATCCAACTCTTGGGCCTCTATACAATTGTGATAGATGTCAATATTTTTATATGAATTTTGACGCTTTGCTGGTCATCTAACAGAAGGAGGGTGATCTTCCCGGATCTCTTTCATCTGGAGAATTCAAAGAAAGTTAGCATGCCTAGGATTCTGCTCTAACAAACATTTTCAGTCTTCAAGTCAAATTTAACAAGCTCAAAATAATGAAACTTTTCTATCTTGACCTTCAAAGTATCTAAGGTTGCCATTTGGCTGTTAATAAGGCCCCCATGTGCTGAACGCTTTTTAACTTAATAATTGATTTCAGCGTTAATTTCAAAGCTAAAAAAAAGATCGATGCGACGAATTTACAAAACAATTCTAGCACTTTAATTAAAAACGAAGTCGTCATATCAGTATATTTAATATTTAATTAGTTATATATTAGTTATATATTTTCCATACAATTACTTTATAATAAAGCATGTCCATAACAAATTGCAATTCAAAATTGTAAATATATATCGACAGAAAATGATAAAAATACGACTCTATTTCGTTATAGGACATAGTCAGGCTTGCACTTCAGCAGAGAGTGGTTGTATTTGGTTGCCAAATTGTAGATTCGTAAAATAGAATTTCTTTAACCTTATTCAAGAAGATACAAGTTGTTTTGTGTGTCCAATAATGAATAACCGACTCATTACAATACTTGTGCTGGTTTTGCTTGTTTCTGGTATAAATTGTGGAAGAAATCAGCCTACGGATATTGGAGGGTATGCACGTAAAGTTGCAACAGGAGCAGCGGTTGCTCTGTGCACACACGCCATGGCTGCCCTTGGAAAATGCATCCTTGGTGCAGTGATCGGCAGTTTGGGATGATGCCCAACTCTCGGACTATGATTTGCTGTTATTGATGTTAATAAATGTGCGTTACACTATTCATTAATTTTTCTTATTCAGTTGTTTTGTTAAAGTAAAAATACAGTTCAACTGGGAAATCACAAATAATGGGGAAGATTATTTGCATGGAATGGTAAATTGGATTCAAAACTGTGGTCAGCAAGTTAGTCCACAATGTGTCTGCTTTATGCGTTTCGCTAATTCAAAATTTTATGACTTTAGAAAAAGTTGGTCATTCTTTTCTTGTCTCAACAGAACAAATTTTAATGGAATTTTCTTTAATACGAATCGTCGTTTGTTGTAGTTATTTGGGGTAACATTTTATCGTTTGTTCATGCGGGAATAGTGCTTCAGAAATTAGTCATATTTTTGGTCCTTATTTAATAAAAATTTGGGTTTGAAACAATCGCGTAATTGGTACGACAAAAACATATGTATCCTGTTAAAATAATTATAACTATGGTCAGTAGGATTTTTTTAATCATTAAATGATTTTTTTTAGATTGGAGTGGTTGATTAGTTTTGGCAGTACGACTGTATTACCCTCGTTGATGTATCCTGTGATTTTTTGTTCAAATTTCAAATCAAGGTCCCAAAGGTATTGAATGGCTGTATGGCTGGATTTCATTCAAAACGGGATGATGATTTTCTTCATTTAAACGGTGAAAAATTTTGGGAATTTCTTACACCGGGATCCTATTATTCTCTTTTAGAATTTAACAGTAAGTTTAGTGTGATCTTATTGCTCGGAAAGTACTGAAAGAAAGTCTCAAAACAAATAGGAAATGCTGACAATCTCCGGATCTATTTTGTTAATACTCTTGGACACTTAAACAAAAGTTTTCGAACCTTGTTTTCTCAAACTCAGCACATTCTGCAAGGAGATAGGCTTCAAATGTGGGAAAGACTACCCAGTGAGATCACTAAACGATAATTACCTGACCACAAGCAGTTCAATAAATCTTTTAGGTGACTGAACTTATTCTTTTTTCTATAATAAATAATATTAGTAATTTAAAAGATTTCCGTAATCTATTGTTGCATAATATTAATTAAGTGACGTACGTTTAAGTCAAACCGGAAACTATTCTGGTTGAACAGCACGCTCCAAGTGGTTGGGGTACTTTGTAGGGGGAATCACTTGAAAAATATCTAAACAACAATAATAATAAACCCATTAACAAAAATTAAGCTTACCATTTAAAAAATCGTCTACAGAAAGAATATTATGCAATTTTAACTATTTTCACAGGAAGAGGGTAATTGCTGAATGTATTGGCAGGGCAAAACTTTTGCCAGAAGCGAGAATTCATAACAAAGGACAACTGCAAATAGATCTAGCCCTAATAGAGGTATTCGTGAACGAGCAATACGAACGACTTTGTACTTTGCTGTTTAAACACTTCTCTCCGGAAAGGAGAACCCATAGCTTTAACAGCGGCCCGGGATGTACTAAAGCTTTTAAAAGTAAACTATTGTCTTTTTCTGAAACAAACCTCCAGAAACTACGCGCCTTCCCAACATCATGTCAGAGTACACAATCCAATTGCCCGACTCTTTTGACACAACAAAGATCCACCGCCACATTTTCAGTAATAAATTTCCTGAAAGTTCAAAGACCGAATCAAGTCGAAAATAAAAAAGACCACGTCTCAATCCCTTCACACAACAATGAAGCTGTAAAAAAAAAACTCCAAGCATAATAGACGTGCAAGGAAAGCATTCCTCCCCCTTTGAACTCGAGAACCAGAAGCTCCCTGCTCGATAAGAAATCTTTGTGTCGGCACCGCCTTCCATCCCGAATGACGTTATAAACAGCACAACCAGCCAGAACGTTTGTGAATACAAAAAAAAAACAACTCCAACTGTCGAGTGAAATGCCAACAACATAAAGGATAATAATTGCAAAGGATCTATGACAATCGTAATCAAAACAAACGGCCAAACAACTATTGCCACCCTGGACCTATACGCCTTCAACCGTATGCTACACGATGCAAACGTAAGTAACCTCCTTGCCAGGCTACAACAAATGCCAGAGCAAGCAAACCTGTCTCCAAACACCCTCAATTCCAATTCGTATGCAATGCATGTTGAACCCATTTACCAAAGTGAAAGAGCGCAAGGACACAGAATAGCAGGAAAAAAAAAATAAAATCCTGGTAAGAAAATTTTCTTATATGAAAAAAAAAACATCCCCAACAACAACCCGTAAAAGGACCAAATTCCGTACTGCTCCGCACCCGTTAAATTAAAATAGAGAAGTAGTAGTTGAACACAAATGTGAAGCACGAACCAAGAGCTCCTAAAAAGGATAAATGGTGTCATATACACAAAGAGAAGCAGCACGCATGATAAAAAAAATATAACCAACCTAGAGTACAACTTTGCCCAGACACAGAAAGGATAATCATCGTCATGTCAGTAAATTTATTTATTTTTTTTCCTTTCACTAAGAGTCGACTGCGAAGAGGAGGAGTAGGACAACGACGACTATGACTAGAACGAGGTGAATAGGCCATGGGATGCTGTTACAGCCGTAGAAGTTGTCTGACAGGACCTTCCGTTTGGCAAAACTGCACGAAGGGTAAATGGCGAGATCAAACGTCGAAACTCATCCAAATGGTGTACACAGTTTGGCTTTGGATGGCAGACGAGCAAATAAACTCATGCAGGTTATTTCAGGACTACCTAAGTGAGATGAGAAAAAATGAAACGGTAAAGTATACGGCCCCCTGTTGAATGAATATTTTTGCAAATTTGTAGTTGAATCATCAGTTTTTTTCCCCCGCACCCCTTGTGATTTGTGTATCTTTACTAGATTTGATTAACCAGTGAAATTATGACTGACTAAAGGTATCCCACCTTTAAGCGATAAAACCAAAATATTTATTCAACGACCTCCGAGATGGCATCCCTTTTGGAAAAATGTTGTCTGTCGGTGATGGTGTTCACAGAAGTTACATTTATTGGATAAGTCTGCTTTAGACTGAGCCAATCTGCTGTCATGAGTTTTGGGGCTAAGTAGATTCCGTTTCGATTTATTCGAAAACGAAGCATATGCAACAATTTGGGTTTTAAAGTAGTTTGTCGTTAAAAGTGTTTGACTTTTGAAGCCAAAAAATTTACATTATATTGCTTTGGGTGTTTCCTTTTATTTTATCACGGACAACTGACTGCTCTTTTGCACTAAAAAATATAAAGAGCAAGCCCTTTTTACCTTTCCATGTCGCTCTAAAGTGTTTTCGAAACAGTGCGAATTTTGAAGATGCTATTTTAAGGCTAGTTTATTTGTAGGGTGCTGATTAGACAACCCAAAAACTAGCTTTTCGCAATATAGAGCTTAAATCAAAGTCTGGAATGTAAGGTAAGCTGTTTTTAAATTTTATGAAAATTGGGCTGCTTTTTGAATGTTTTCTTGTATAAAAAGTACTTTTCGACGGACTAGTGATTATTTATGAGTTTTAAAATCGAGGCCAGTTCGACATTTTATTTGCCACCCTATTGATATTTACGATCAATGTTTGTAGAAAGTTTTGCTGTATTCCGAACCACATTCAATTGAATATGAGTCGCTTTAAAAAATGTCTGCTTGTCCTTATAAGTTGGAAAAGTATTTAAACAATGTAAATTTTCATAAAAACCGTGGAATACGTTTAAGAGAAAGAAAATATTTTATTAAGAACCTTTAAAAAATAACAATAAAAACGCTGGATTGATATTTTTCCTTTAAATAATAAAATACGTGCGCTTTTTTAAGTCACTTCTTTACAAGCTTCAAAACAAGTTGCATTGAGTACTGAATTTCGGGCCTTATTGAGATCGTTATTATTTACTCGTGTTTTAAAGCCTGAATTGAGAAATTTCAAAACAGATCTGAAGGAAACTTGAAACTAGAGAAATATGATTTTGAGACCGTCGGTACTAGTTTTAAAGTTGTAACATATTATTCACTAGAAAATAAAATTTGTTTTGTAAATCAACTAGAACTGACGATGTAAAAAAATTTACCGAATTTTTAACAATTTTAACAACTGCCCGCTGATAAGTCGTGGACAAGTTTTTCGAAACAAGACTACGTTTGGTTTATTGGTAATCTTTGTTCTTACTGAGACGGTTGGGACGATAGGGGCTAACATATTCTGGCTTGCTCCAATTCTTATTAGTAGATACCTGTTCCCAGTTCACCATCGAATATATCGAGCTTAATGAATGACCCTTTTTTTATTGCTTATATCTCAGAAGTCTCAAGTAGAGAAGAGACTATCACCTATCAGAGACTTGTGAAAGGAGTCTTTATATTTGTCACATCAGGCGCATTGTGCTATTAAAAAAATATTTTTTGAAACGTTGCTGTACCTTTGGACCTCCGCCGGGGTTCGCTAATAAAACTTGTTTTCCACACCATGAAACTAGTGTAAACGAGTTTTGCGTTATTTACTGCAGTAAGATTGTTACAACTCTTGTAATCAGTTTTAAATTCGATTTAAATTTTGAACTTCTACTTGAAACTAGGTTTTTTCTTTGATTTATATTTTAACTTTGTCCACTAGATTTTTTGAAATTAAGTTTAGATACATGTTGGCACAAGTACAATGGTTGTGGTTTTTTGAAAACATTATTTTTAGTGTTTTGTTATTTTTATTCCTCTATGTGCATTTTAAATTGTTTCCTGAGTATGCTTTTGGAAAGTGGAAAATATGCCTCGTGGATCAAAATGTCAGTAGCCTACATTAATACCAAAAAATATTGCATACTTTTAGGACACAAATGTAGGGTAAATTCTGCAAGTTTTCGTAAGCTGCTTTTGGCTAAAAAAGAAGTAGCACCATTTTGATCTACCTAAGTTTAAAATTTCAGACTTCTGAGTCAAATAGGTTCCAAATTATTTCACTTGTTCCAAATTTAAAGAGGGGAAAAAACATTTAAAATTTTATTTAAATAAATTCATCTAAAGACGACGCTATTTTTAAAACTCATTCAATGATCATAATCTTAAATGGACCCATGTAACGTCTCACTTACAACTTTGTTTCATGATGCTTGAAGAAGACGATATCACGATTCCATTTTGGCTCCACAAACTTTAAGGTACATTTATATTTTTTTAAATATACCTACTTATGAATTTAAACAGCGTTTCTGTCTTTGTGGGAAAAAAGTGATTCCTATTTTAGGAAAAGGGGAACAAATATCGTTTTGGTGTTAAAAAAGGGGGATTTTTTTAATCCGGGATCACTGCATGGATCCCCTTGATTCAATAAGCCTCTTTCATTTATTTACGTAACAGTAGCTGATGCTAATATATTGCTACACACAGCACTTGCAAGACTCCCTCTACAAGTACCCCACATCGATTATGCTGAAAATCTGTTGCCTGTTACCTTATATCGCATTTATGATGTCCGGAAGTGCTATGGTCCTTTTCTCGGAAACACGAAACGCACTTAGGGTCCTCTTTGCAGCAGTAGTACCTATCATTTATACAATTTTTAAAGCACTAAACAAACAAGTGCTAAATTCAATAAAAACTAAAACAAAAATCATTTCGCAACCAAGTCCATGGGTTTTTAATTGCACACACATTCATTAAATCTAATTTTGAACTTAACACTCGTTTAAACAAAAATAACTTAAAAATGAATTTAAATAAATATTTTTAACAGTTATATGTACATAGTTCCAGTAATCGTCAGATACTCGAACCCTGTGCCCATGTTCTGTAACTATGCGAGATCTCGCCGCGTATATTTTTCGTTGCTCGTATCTAGGCGCATGTTCACAGCCAAATGGCTCTTCATCTCACATTCAAACAGTTACAAAGAAAATGAGCACAGCTTAGGCACATTGAAATCCAAACAAAAAAAAAAATACCCAACCCCACCTCCGCCCACCCGAAATCCCCAAGCAGGTGCATACTGCATAGATTCACTCTCCACTGAATCCCGCATATCACAGACAAACTATTGGCAGTGATCTTTGTGCTTCTCTATATGACTGGAGTTGAAGTGCATGCCTCCGGCACGGCGCTACGTTCTAGTAGAATTCGTCATCGTCGAATTTGCTGTCCTTGTCGCCGTTGGGATCCCCTTCAGGGCAGCCTTCTTCTCCGCAATGATGCTGTTGGAGAAGACCATTTTTGCCTCGCGCTGGTACTCCGCTATGTTATAGTGGCTTTGCTGTGGACAATGCAAACATTATTAAATCAAATATCCCATCCATCGCGCACATCCTTACGTTAAGTGCATCGTTTATTTCAATGCGTAGCAGTCGCTTTAGACCACGCAGGTTGCGACCGGCAATCCGTCCCAACTCGTACCGTGTTATCCGGTACTTTTCTGTCGTCGTTGATGTGGACTCTGTGGAGTTGTCTCCGCCATCCATCATGGTGTCCTTCGTACAAAAAGGATTAGATATGAGTTTTGAATGCAAAATTTTCCCAATCAAGCGCTCTTACCGGACTCGGCGTGGTGGTTGTCGTCGTACGTGGCCGCTTTGTAGGCTTTCCATCCGAGAAGCCATCCGACACTAGGTCGTAGATCTCATTCAGTGTCACCTTGGTATCGTTGTATTGCTATGGATGGCACAGATAGGGGAAAATTTACTTGCATTTCTAGTTCAAGGACATCGGGCTATACTTACGTCAAAGGCGAGATTTTTCGTCACAACAATTTTCTGGAAAAAATCCCAAAATGCTCCGCGTTTCGTTCGACTCTTTGCCCCAGTACCGCTGTCGTCTGTGCTGTAGGATGTGACCGATATGACGAGCAGCAGGAACAGACAGAACTTCAATGACATCGTCGGTTGTGCTTTTATCGCCTGAAAAAAAAAATCATTTAAATTTTGACCTCACAAGTGGTATGTAAACAAGCCGACATCGATCGGAGATTATGAAAGACGCAATGAGTCCAAATTAACACTTTCAGTGGCGGCCAATGCCCCATGGAGTGTGACCGGATTGGGAAATCCCCAAGGCAGTGATTACGAATTCAGACTTTAAAGTTTATGTGTTTAGTACACAACGGCGAGGCGTATAGGCCCGTCAACCGTCAAGGTAGCCATAAGTGTTTATCTAGCATTTAACAGGTCGTTGGTCGATGCTGCTGTGGTGGTTGTTTGCAACGCTTAAATGAGGTCATTCCGCATGATTGGCCTAATGTGTTTGTGCATCTAGTTAATAAGTGTCAAGTGCTCAGGTAAATCAATGTCCTGGTTTTAAAGTGCACCTTCCGCAAGAATTCCCCTTCCCACTTATCTCTTTGTGGACCATTCTTAAACAGACGAAGAATAAATCCTCCAACGAGAGACAAGATCCTTCCCCCAAACTAATGCACACGGACAGGGACGAAATTTTAATTCCTCTGCAGGCTATTTCAGACGAATCTTCCCTTGCGCGAGCAGATGTCGTTGCCATTGCCGTTGCGTTTCGATACCCATCCTGTTGGCAATTGGTAAAGTTTTTGCACCCCCTTTTGAAGGGTGTAGCTCTAAAGTTAGTTTTATATTTTTGCACTAATAAAAGGATTGGCCACCTTAGGTGTGTAAATAAACACGTAAAGCCAAAAAAGTAAAGGGAAACTTTGACTACACTGCTGCAGAAAGGCGCAGCTCGTCCCCTTTTTGCTTTCGTGTAAATGTAACTGCAGTCTATAGCGGTGTGGGGCCAAGTCTTTTGTGCGGCAGTTAGGGTAGGTACTTCAAACTCCAGAGATACTGGTGGCGCGGGTGGAAGTTTGTTGGCTTTTTGCAAGAAGAAGCTCAACTATTTTGTAATAACATCATTAAAAAGTTAAAATTATTATTTTACGAGGTGAAAATTACTACTTGGATTTGTTGTGGTATGCTTGAGAGTCTGAGTCGATCTTGAAGTTCATTATCGACTGCCAATGTTGCTGGCAATAAACGTGGACAAGTTGTTTGTGGTGCATTTAAATGGTGGTCTTTTTTTAAGGAAGGTTTTTATTATTGTAGCTTCTTTTCTTTGGGAATGAAAGCATTTGCAGCATCTTCGAAAAGTATCCGACTTTAAGTTGTTCTCAACGGAGCATTTGTGTGGGCCTAGTTTGACGTCACTTTTCTCGGTGGCAGCGTGTTTCTTTTTGGCCATGGTAGTAAAATTAGAAGATAGAGACTATTGAGTGCAAGGCATTGAATTTTTTAAGACCCTATGCTCGCGATTAGAGAATTTAGATCTCCAATGAAAGAATGTTTCGACGAAAGCACGACGGTTGTTTCTTCAGTGCGATGCGTATGGTAGAAGTATAAATTCAAATCACTGGTGGCAGATTTTTTTAGTACCGGGCACCGTCATTGGATGTGTTTTCTTAATTGAATTTTCCATTTGATACGTAGGGAACGTGAACAAATATAAATCCGTGGATATTGATATTCTCAAGAAAACCGACTTCAATTGGCCGCTAAGTTCTTGACGGTCTTATATTGCTTTTTTAGAGGGGTTTAGTTTAAACCTTGCTTCATGACAATAAGTCCGAAAACAACTGCCGACCTAGACAGGTTTGCCACCAACTTATGTGTCCAAAATGGGACATCTAGGATGACCGCCATTAAGCTAAGCCATATGGATGATATAATTTTTAAAACCCATGAGATAAAAAGGTCGACTTTATATTTCAGACACGACTAGATTCGCCTACCTATTTAAATTGATAGTGTTCCCTCTGGCGTTTTTGTCCGCCAGAGAGGGATTGGAGCTCTTGGGACGAAATAAAAGATAACTTTTGCCAAGAACTTGAAAACCAAAAAATTTCTTCATTAGTATTATTTTTTAATATATAATTCATTTTACTTTCGGTTTTTTTAATCGATTTTTTTTCTTAATTTTTTTTATTTTTTTATTTAATTTTGGTTTTACTTTGTTTTTTTTTATGAATTTTTTTGTCTTTGTGCGCTTGTATCAGAATTAAAAAAAGAAGATGGCCGCTGATGGTGGTCTGACATCCGTCATAGTTATGGTGGCGTTGGCGCTGGTGTCTTCAATTGCTGTCAGCTCTTGCAACAGATAGCTTGGTCAATGGGCATTAATATTCTATTGAGGCTTGGTAATGCAAACGCAATGTAACTAAAACTTTGATTGCCAAATCAAAAATATTGTCAACAGTTATTACTCGATCAAGGGTAACACGATTTTGCCCTTATCGGTCTCAACTAGTCTAGTTAGGAAGGAATTCAAACCCAGCGAGTTTGAAACTTCCTGCCTTAGCCTAAAAATTGACGATTCTTACAAGTCCATGCCAAGTTCCGACATATCTGTTAAACTAGTTCCATTCTGCTGTCTGACGGTAGACGAATCTAACTCTCCCAACACAGTCGACAATCGCCCCATCGACCACTTTTCTTGTCGAAAAAGGTTGAAGACAAGATGACGCACTATCATGTTGCAATTTTAACATCATTCCTAAAACTTGCGTGTCACTTAAGGTCACCTTTGTCACTTTAAGTTGAACACGGCTGTCATTGGCGCTATTGTAAGTATTCAAAATGAAGGCGGAAAAGACGGGTATGGCTGTTAGTCGGCGCAAAACGCGTCATGTATGCGGGCTATGCAATCATGATAAAGTAGACTTTCATATAGTTAAAACCTTGTCTACTTGGGCTCTACTTTTACCTCGTTAAAAAGCTTCGGCATACAGATATCCATCGATCAATGATTCTAGCCTGCCTTAGCCTTTTGGGTCTAAGAATCTGTTTTATAGAAGCAAGGATATGCTTCACAAGACCTACTGTAAAATAAATGTCTTTGAAAAAAATGCCTCTTTGAAAGAAGCAAAAAGCAGTCAAGACTGAGTCATCCCTTGATTGAGTACATGCGCACACATGAAACTTTAAGACGTTAGACCCACCTAAAGTAAATCGAAGCAATTTGCTATTGAAGTACTGCTCAAGGTGACTCAAAAATAGCCCTAATGCGAGGTATTTTGAGGCCATTTGTCTAAATCGCACCGCGGCGACAGCTCTCCATTTCAATTTAATGATTTCTCTCACGTGTCTGCAAACGAAAACGCTAAACGACAAAGTAAACAACAAAAAACACACACACACATAGACACAGAGCACACCCACCACCTAAACGAGTAAGCCACAAAAATGTTAACAACTCTCAAACATCACACAATCCTCACCTTGACCGCATCTTCGGAGCGCCAAAATTTAAATTCACTTCCCACTTAATTACAATTCCGTGTACCGTAGTACACTACTAAGGCGGTAGACAAAAGCAATTTCCTTCTTTGCAAACTAATTTGACTGTTTTTCCATGTGAAATCTAATTTCGCTTGGGCATAGTTCAAGAGTTGCCGTCACCATCAACCCCAAGCCACTTTCGCATCATCGGCCGCCTCTTAAACAATAACGCCATTAAGCCATAGTACAAAGTAGATGATGGTCATTAAGTGATGCCACTCCTATACCTCATCAAGATTCCAATTTCATTTGGGCCGCATACTTGAAACTCACGTAAGACGATCTTGCACCTGATGCCTGCAATGTGTAGTGGAACATCCGGCCAGTTGAAAACTTTTCCAAGGATTGGCCAACCTCCACTTGATATTGGAAAATTAAAGCGAGACGAACAAAAGCAGCGAGTGGCAGTGGCAGACGACTTGCACTTGCACTTCGTGGTAATGGACACTTGAACTCTGCGGAAACTCATAAAAGCCAAAGAATGCCAAATCGAAAAATTTCCTCTTCAGTTTCGGTGTTCGGAGATTCGACGTTCGAACCTCTCGAGAACATTTTAATTATCCTTGCGAGCACAAAACTTTTCCCAAGAACTCTAATTCCATTCAACAAATCGAATTGGGTCTGATGGGCCAAACGGATTTTGGGCCAAAATATAAAAACTTTCCAATCTCGAGACGAACACGTTTCCTGAATTATCTCAATCTAAATGTCATTTAGTCACATTGCCTCTCTGGACAGGACATGGCTATAAATAATTCTGGGATCAAGTGTGAATACACAGACGCACACACACACACACACAAACACTCGAGTAGAATTTCCTCGACCATTATTATAGTGAAACTATGTATGAGCCAGAGCGAGGGATATTGTGTGCACTTCTCGACTACGCTTCACCTTCCAGTAAATTTATGGCTTTGTCCATAATCACGTACAGGATAGTATATATGTAGGTACACACACCGACCATCAGCTCCAACCGTCACAATGTTAATATTAATAATTGTGAATGAGTGTAGTACGAGGAAGGAGTAGCTCTAGCATCCCTGTGCCCGTGTCCCTGTATGTCTATAGCTCGGGCTTCAGCAGCTAATGGAATCATGTTGGCTTGGCCCGCACATACACGCCATAAAGCATATTAACATTCATTATTCAAGTCTCGGGCATTTATGATGTAAACACACACAGAAAGCGGTGGCAGCTGGCTGCCATTTACAAAGACCCTCATCCTTCATCTGGCGGTGGAAGCTGGCTGGCAGTTCATGCATCTATTTCTCTAGGTTTGCGTGTGCTTCGCACTTGGTGGAGATTTTATGGAGTTAATGTGGGTAAATGTGCAAGTTCAAAAGGCGGGCTACGTTATAAGCGAAACAGTGTCAACGGACCAACAGGTTACCAGACCAAAGGACACACTACACGCAAATGATGGGACTTTGGTGTAGTCGTAAGTGCCGGCTATATTTGTGTCACAGGTAGGCGAGGATTTAATTAAATGTCAAAATGAAAGTAACGACCTTGAAGGAGGAAGTCGAATTTGGAGCGAACTGAAGGATAGAGCGAGTGTTAATTTTAAGCAGGCGGTCAGAAGGGGGTGGGTTGCTGTGGAAGGTGTTAACCAAGCGTATGTCAGAGTCGTTCAGAAGCATCGTTATCTATAGTCCTTGTGGTTGGTGTGCATATAATTTTGATGCTTGAAATTATTTAAAAATAAGTTAAGCAAGCACTCGTTGGAATGTATCAGGCTGATAAAAAAAAATTGAAAAAAGTTTTTGGGCAGATTATGTAGTTTGTGTATCAAAAATATTGTAGCATAAGTAAAACTAATTGTATCACAAGTAAAAATGCAGACAACATTTTTCTGAATTCATTTTTTTCTAATTTATTTTTTTTACTGCGAATGTGACGAATAAAATTTGTTTAATTAAAATCCAAAGCAGAACTTGAAGTGTCCAAAAACAAGTTCATGTGTCCTTCTTAGCTTTTCTTTTTTTTTTTTTGTGTTTCTTTTTCGTTCACTGCATAATCGGGGCATACTCTTAATCAGTTCGAAATAAATCTGATCACAGCTTATTTTGACTTTTATAATAATTGCTGATCAAAAATGTCAATACTGTATCAGGCAGGGGGAGGAGATTGTATAAAAACTTGGCACCCCGGGGTGGAACTCGGAAACCTGATAGACATAATCACATTTTCATTAATGATTTAATTAATTTTGGCTTTCATATTTTCAGGAAAAACATTCAAAAACGTATTAAGTTTTCTTACAGGTTAAAGACTCAGTTTCATGCAGGGTTGCCAGATTGGCAATAATTTCAGTTTGATCGTTTTTGGATTATAAATCGGTTGAAACTCTTGTGGCGATAATTTCTTTCGTATTCATTTTAAATACCGAAAACTTTGATCTTTTTATCTTTTAAATATGATAAATATAATATTACATATTGTTAAAATATTTAATATTTAGTATTCCTTCGATTATTTTTAAAATGTGTTCGCAAGAAATCTGCAATCCGCTTCTTCATATTTTCAATCTGTCGCTATCCTCAGGAATTTTCCTTGAAGAATGGAAATCCTCTTTTCTTATTCCAATTTTCAAATCTGGATCTAAGAATGATATTGAAAATTATAGAGGAATTTGCAAATTATCTGCTTTGCATAAGCTTTTTGAAAGTATCGTCAAATCAAAACTTGAAGTTTTTACAAAGGAATTTGTTTTTGATGCGCAGCATGGCTTGGTGTCTGGTAAGTCCACTACCACTAATCTGGCTTGCTTCTCACACTATGTCATTAATGCTATCAAAGATGGTTATGAAGTGGACTGTGCTTACACTGACTTCAGTAAGGCATTTGACTCCGTCAATCATCATATATTACTAAAAAAAAGTTGAAAGTGTAATAAGGGAGCAAAATTAAATGAGACCAACCACTAATAAAGATTCTTTATTTCAGAAAACGACCACTCGCCACAAATGCCAAAAGATGCTATGCAGTATATTCCATCACTCTGCACTCAGAGGACGAGACATGCGATGCCAATCTGATGGTCGCCAACTAGCCCAGACCGAGACCGTGAACAACATCGTATGTTTGTGCGCACAAGCACCAAGCAGCTGGAAACCACCCTCTTGTGCTTACATTGTGTTGTGTGCAACTGCGTACACGGCTGGACAAGAAAATAAAGTTTACATTTTTTTCTGATTGCGGATGGCAGCATTCATAAGGAATTCTGCAATTCTCACCCTTGTGTTTTTACATTGTATCGTGTGCAACTGCGTACACGTCCAGACAAATTAAATAAAGTTTACAGGCGTTCTTATTGTGGATGATTGTATATATGTACAGGTGAAGTGCAATACAAAGACATGATTTACTGTCATGTATAAAAGATACATTACAAAAGTCTTGCGTTTCACTCAGCAATGCATGAGTGGTTAGCATCCTACTTGATTGGCAGAAATCAAAAGGTCAAAATAAACGACTACTTTTCACGATCTTTTGGGTGCGGATCAGGAGTACCACAGGGTAGTCATTTGGGTCCGCTCCTATTTATACTTTTTATCAACGATATTTCACGAGTATTAAAATATTCCCATTGTTTGATGTACGCTGATGATTTAAAGCTGTTCCTTAAAATGAAAACTTCACTTGACTGTGAGTATTTGCAACATGATCTAACAAACCTATCTGTTTGGTGCGTCAGTAATTGTTTAATGTTAGACATTAGAAAATGCTTTATAATATTTTTTCTCTTCTCATTTTGAATTTCAATACGAAATCGACAGTATTGTACTAAAAAGAGTGCTATAAGTTAAAGATCTTGGTATTATAATTGATTTAAGGTTCACCTTTGCATCTCATGTGGATCAAGTTATCGCTAAATCAAATAAACTTTCTGGTTGTATAAAACGAAATTGCAAAGAATTTTCGGACCCTCATACCCTTATTTCTCTTTTTATTGCGTTAGTTAGGTCTCTGCTAGAATATGCTGATGTAATATGGAACCCATTATACAAAGCTCACTCTGACCGCATTGAAAAAGAAAATAAATATTTTATATTTTGTTATTTTTGTTAAACAAAAATGAAACTTCTTCGACTCCGATTTTGGGGTACAAGAAAATTCAAATTGGGCTACCGAACTAGTTCAAAATATGGCAACCCTGAATGCAACCAAAATCTATGCCCTAATGAAAGGAAAAATGCAGTAAAAATTACAACTGACAGTAAGGTTTTGAAATAACAAAGTGATGCCAAATGATTTGAATCTGAATGTACTCCATTCGGAGCATGCTTGACGTGCTCACTTCAAACAAATTTTCGCCCTTAATAAATGCAGCACATTCTTTTTCTGCAAACAACAATACCTTTCCTAAACATAAGTCACAATTCAGGAATAACACCAAGTTCAAATTTCAGGTTAAACGTCTAACAATAAAAACAATTTCCTCCTTCCTATTGGTAGTAGTAGTAGGTTTCACCGAACGATACATTTTTGTATGCTCTACTTGACAGCCAAGTTCATGACATTGAAGGTCGTTGTGATAATAAATGTTAATCAACTGAGACGAGGAAGAGGCCAAATGTTAACCTCTAATATCCGCATTTCATGCTTCAAATCTATTAAAGCTGATAATTATTATTAATCAAACCGTGAAGATGACAATGCTGTCTTTATCTGTTTAATTTAATGTCATGGATGAATTATACCGATGCCCTTAGCGTAGATTTCACTCAGAAAACAGAGCTGCCATTGAAATACAATTCAAATGGCAAGTGCCTAGCTTGGTGATTGATTACTTTCGCACTATACTTTTTGTTCCATCAAATAAATTATGACTGGGCTTGAATATCTGCCGACATATTTGTGATCTTTTTTTGTAAAATATGCAGAGGTGAAACGCAAATTTGAACTCATTTTCCTTTATGGATTGGAGTCATATTTTGAATGCATTAGTTGAGCTTCTTTAACTATCCATTTAATCTACAATTTATTTCCATTGCATTATGTAAAATACCCTCATTTAATAGTTTTAAATGCCTGACAGAAACATGAAATTTTGTTTCGAACAGAATTTCCTAAAAATCGTTTTCATTTGCCATCGGATTACGTTCTCGTAAATTAAAATTCCTAATCTCGTACGCCGGAATATCACACGCAGTTCCGTTCTGCCAGTGCGAATGTTCAATTGAAAAATTTGTAAATTGAAAATCTGCATTCACATGGAGGTGCGGAGTCCTTTTGCCCTGCACCATTTCTCATTTCCTCATCATTTGAATATAATTCGTATTGCTAACGAACTCATGCATATAGAGCATTTACTTGTTTATCGGTATTAGGATTTTTCGTCCTTTTTTGTGCATTTGGAATTTGAATGTGTAGCTGCATGTGCTCGATCGATTAGCTGTATTTCAATATGAATTCCCAAATATAAATTATATAGAGCTCACATCACAAACAAACACAACATATGCATATACGAGTACACAAACATCCTGCTGGTGAATTATTAAATATATTTCACTACATCAATGTGTATTAGATAACAGGTAATGCAGCCTAGTGCATTCGAACGAGAATAATTGAATAATAAGGCTTGAAAATCTGGACTACATACAAAGGACGAAGGGTAAATTTTCGTTTCATAAAGGATTATCTTCCGTAGCAGTCCCTTTACTTTGGGAACTGGTCAAACAGGTCAATGGAGTAGGCAGGCAATTAATTTGTGCAAATCGAATAGGTAATCGGATTTCAAAACGCAAACACATGCGCTGGGGTAACCAAGTCAAATGGAACAGTATTTTATTACACAGTTTCAAATCAATGGACACATTTGTTTTGTGCAAATATTGGATGGCATGCGGTTACATTAATAACTGTATGTACGTTGCAGCAATTAGTGTTGGAATTGTGATAATCTCTACGGAGTGTTGAAATTGCCGACGATTTTCATAGAAAAAGCAAGCAGGAGAGGGAAATTCTTCACTTTAAGTTGGCGATTATATTCATCTTTAATCAGTCTCAAAAAAGCCAGTATGAAATCATAAATTTAAGAATAAATTTTCCTTAAATCTTCCGCAGGAACAGAAATGGACACCTTTTTAAAAAAAAAAAATAAGACTTCCTTTTGGTTAAGTCAAATATCGACATTTTCCCTTTAACAGTAACGACTGGGTGTCGTTAATTTAAAGGGATAATCTGACTGCAATGATTGTAGGTACTCTGTCCAAATGGTAAGACTCGCTTTTGTGACCATTTCGGAATTCAGCTGTTTCTGGAAATTTCAAGCTGTATACATTCAAAGTCAACGAACAGACAGACTGATGAGCGGAGTTTTGAAACCTACTTTTTTGAGTTCACTTTTAACATTTTAATTCGAAATTTTGTGTAAACAAAAATTTTACCCTCAAAAAGTTAAAAGTTTTTTTTTAATTAGGTGACTTCAAAATACGGCGGCTTACCTTGGTTTGGCGTGGAAAAAAATATTGCAAAGCTAGTTATGATATTTTTAAATCTAAAAACTTATTTCGAAAAATTGTTGTCTTTACAAAACATTTCAATATTTTCAACTTTAAGTTTAACTCATCTACAAAAGTGACCATTTCCGATAATCGAACTATGTATTTCAAGGAATTTGAATTTTACATAAACTTTTTATATATACCTAAAAATAATATTTGCATTGGTTTTGCGGGCGCACAGCACTCACAGGAGGTTAGACGAAATATTTGGGTAAAAATTAACAAGTCGCCAGAAACGTTGCGTTATCCCTAATGCAAGCTTTGGGAAGAGCAAAATATTTACAGAAAAATTCCAAAGAATAGAGACAGATGATTTATGCGATTAAACATTCTTTTAAATGTTACAAATGTTGCTGTCAATTAAATAAGTCGAAAAGGTTGTTCAATAGTATAGTTCAAAATATTCAAAATCAAGCTAACCGATGGTTGGATAAGTTGGCTTGCGAAACAGGGTAAACTTGCACACGTCACACTTAGACCAATCTAGGTCCGTTGTGATGCCCTTGGGGTCTACACCCAACACACATTTAAGTCTCAATCAATTTTTTTTCCTTTTGGGGAGAGATGAAATGCTTTACGGTGCGTAAGGAGGCCGGCTTGCGTTGACCATCCCCGTGTGTCCGGCTCTCTCGGAATGCCTTCGAGGTATACGGACTAAAACTCCTCCCAACCCTATGGTTTCTGACCTCCCTGGGACCGCTCTTCGCATTACTTCAGGGGTTTTGTAGTCATACGCCCTTTCAGGCTCACGTGCTTTCACGGTATTGTTCTTGTTTTCAACCTATTGCTCTTGACAAAAATCTCTTATATTATATTTACGTTCC
Organism: Cheilosia pagana; assembly: GCA_936431705.1. Taxonomy (NCBI): domain Eukaryota; kingdom Metazoa; phylum Arthropoda; class Insecta; order Diptera; family Syrphidae; genus Cheilosia; species Cheilosia pagana. The sequence continues at coordinate 52,152,814 of OW386168.1, read as the reverse complement.
TCCAAATCATAACCATTCTGGCCTACTTTCTTTTCAAGTTGTTTTTTTTAATATCATGCGACCATATGAACATAAAATTTAAATAATTTTTTTTTTGATAACTTTATATAAGGCTCAAAATTGGTGTGAAAATATTTTAAACATTTTTAGTTTGCAGTTTAACTTTTGTTTACAAATTATTTAAGTGCAATAATTTTTTTTGAAATGTTCCTCCCCGAAGAGAAGAAAATTTGAAATGGAACAGCATTTCGTATTCAAACGCAGCTTAGTCTTAGAACATTCGAAACCAACCAGGCTTTTGGGTTCTTAATTTAAATGACGTCTTTAAAAACCGTTGCGAATGAAAAAACATCACAATACTTTTCATTTCTTAATATACTCTACGATCGACGCTATCCTTTTCGAGGTTCCACTTCATATTCAGTGGACATACTTTCGAGGGATGTACTTAAACAGCAGTTGCTCAACTAAAATAACTCCAAGATGTCGTTTATACAACACATACATATAAAATTTATGGTCTTAAGTCCACCCGATCAGTCAGGCTTTTAATTTAAAATTCACAAATTTGTATCCGTTGCATACAAACTGCTTATTTTAGTCTCCAATCCACAGTCAAGTTTACGCAGTTCCTACAACGCTCACAGTTCGACCGAACTTATTTCAAAACTAACTTAATCAAAACACATTTCCAAATACCATTCATCACTCATTGATTCATCGCTCCAATTCCTCTATTCCAAAAACGAAAAAAAAAAATAAATAAAACACAAAGCGAAACATAAATCACCCGACCTTGACTCCACATAATTATTATATACCCACCATCTTTGCACTTAGCCATGCTAAATAAAGCCGCCAAATAAAGAAACCCAAAAAGTAAGTTTCCAATCATTGGAACTCCTAAACAAACACAACAACAAACACCGGGCCGACGCGAAACGCTCAAAATTCAAAGTCAACCGATGTGTCAACATGTAATTGCCCAACTGGTTTATCGGTTCGCGCTTGGACGTCAAGAAATGTGATGACAGTTGCGTAACGCCGGGCCCATACCCCGGTGCAAAGCCATCGACCAACACAATCAATATAGCTGAGCTGTCGTTGTCGCTATCGCTGTCGCTGTCCTATTAACAGGTGCTGTCGACCTCCATAACCGCAGTTCACGCACACCTACCCAGTGAGTAAGAGGTGAGACAATGTGTGAGTGGCATCTTGCGAAAGACAATGAGTCGATCAGAAGGTGGAATCTAGTTTTTCAAGAGAAGATCATCTCTTCTATGCAATTGCATCTTATGCAATTCCTCTGCGAAAAAATCCACCAAGCAGATTTGCTTTGCGATAATAGCCTCGCCTCACACCATTCCCGCTGTGGACTTTGGTATTTCATCTCGATCAACAGATATTGCAACGTAATTGCGCACTGTTTGCGCTTTATGTGTTAATTGGCACACTCAAGCTGCACAGTAGGCTTTACTGGGTAATGCAATATTTGCTGGTACAGCAAACGAAACCCCGTCCACAGACGCAACATAAAGTGAGCTTGTGCCAACAGGTCGGCTGATTCTTACAGATTTACCCGTAAAAGCCAACAACCTTCGGTTCGGCTGGTATCCATCGAAGGCAAGCGGGCCTTTCTAATTGGGTTAATGTAGTTGTCGCTCTGGCTGAGACTGAAAACGACGCCAATACCGATGCCGATGCCGATGCAAATGAACTAACCGAATGGCTCGCCAAGGCCATGCAGATGTTTATCCACAAAAAAAAAGGTAAAACGCGAATATGGTACGCTGCATAGATTGCGTGAGTTTTTTTTTACGGAATTTTGGTATTTCAGGTGATAAAGTCAGACGCGATTTCGGCTAAAAGCGCTAAATTTCGTTAAGTTTCTTGTAAAAACAACATTGTGTTTAACGAGGGCAATTAAAGCGTTTTTTTTTTACTTTAAAGTGTTTGAGGATGGATGCTCTTTATATGAAATGGCTTACATTTGGCACGTTTGCCTGGGCGCAATCAAAATAAGCGTTGGGCCATCTATTTGTGAAAGATGTGAGACATCGCACTATACCCACATAAAAGGTGGAGTCAAAGTTTATGCGTCTTGCCCAGTGTTTACAACTTGTTTCGAATACCAGACATATGGCAATTAATGGCTATGACATAAAAGATTTATGGACGTCATATGCTTAAAGCCTTAAGGTAGGTGAAATGGCCAAAAGCTAGCTGATGCTTTGGGCGATACAATTTTTTTGTTATGAACTAAGGGCTTGCTGTAAGTTTCATTTTGTAAGAGGGAGATGTTTCATCATGCATTTTAAAAAAATTCTGAAACACCATGTCGAGCTGAAATATTTAATGGTAAAGTAAACTAATGATGCTATTGTTCTGGGTTTAAATGATTTGTTAATTTAAGAAGATCGGAATGGGCCCATATTATGATCATTCCCTGTTTAACTTATAGATTTATAAGTTAAGTGGCCATTATTGCCCCTTTTATGGTGTAGAACACCAGTACCCGATAGTACTATCAGTGTAAAATGTGCCAATAAAAGTGATGAAACTTTAAAAAGGTGATTTAGAAGAACAACTTGACTCCCAGACTTGATTAAAATTGTAATGCAGCATTCTTGGAAAATGATTTCAAACTTGTTCATTCCACCAAATTTTTATAGACGAAATATTAACAGAGTTGTTCTTATCCTGCCCTCCAGCTTATCAGTGTCTTAAAAAAAGTGGACAAATGCTTTGACAATAGGTAAAAAGCACGTTTGAAGGCAACAAAGGCCTTAAAATATACTTTAAGAATATTGACAAATTATTGCTATACACTGCTAAATCGCGTGTAGAACGTCTGAAACAACGGGCTATAAACATGGACAACGGCTGCAAGGATTTTCGACCAAAATCAATTGATATTTGAAATATTTAAGCCTAGGTCCAACTAGTTTAGAGACCCACACGGCATACTACCTGAAAATTGAATATTAAAAGCAGCGGTAGATGACATAGTGGAGAGTTGTGAGAAGCATAGGGTACCTATAAGTACCTTTGTTGTACCAACTGTACTAACTTATATTGAGGCAACAGCAGACCGCAATTATTAACACTCTGACAGATCCTGTCAAAAATCCAAAATGTTCAGATCGCTGATCTATGGCATTCCTGCTAAACGGCGAAGATTGATGTCAAAATATTAAAATGGTTGTGCTTCCACATCATGCTTGAGAACAGTTTGTGTTCCAAAAGTTTGTATACCTTGAACCTACTTTTAACTCAGTAGGGTGTCACTGGGGCGTATGCAAATATTGTCAAATATGGGTTTAGTGCTACATGAAGGCTGCATTAAGTAAGTGCAAACACCATCGCCAAATTAGACAGAATGTTGCAGTATGCATAGTCAACTATAGCTTAAAGATGGTTATTTAGAGGCTTCGTATTGTTGTTTTAAAATGACAACAAATTACAAACTAAACGAAAAAGTTAATTTTATCGAAAGAAACTCTAAAGAGACTCTAAAAGACTTGTTATGATCTCAATGATGCTTTCTTACACAGCAGCATGGGAGTTTGCAAAGGCAAATGAAGATGCGAGTCTCTTTGAGTGTCGTTTCCTTTGGCGGGCTTCGGAAAAGGAGACTCAAGACCTTACTTCGCAAGCTCCATAGCAACACTGACCTTATCAGAGAAGTACGTAACAGTCGTTTAAGATGTAGTAAGTAGTACACAAACTATCCCTTTTTAATTGCATTCCTTCAACTTTAAGGAAAAGCTCAGTAGAGAAGGACATCGCCTTAAGAAGCGCGCATAATTCGATTACCAATCTGGAGTAAGAAACTGGAGATACTAGGTAACCAAGGAACCGCCCTAAGTGGACAGTATAAGGTCTGTTCCGTACTCTGGCATAACTAAATGAAATACAGGCGCGGTCTTTGATGGCACGACTCTTTTCGCTGAAGACAAAATGTGTATCGAACTGCATGAGTATTGCAACTCTGCAGTCGATGTATTGAAAGAGTATATAAACTTAACAAAAGAGCGAGAAGGATCTGGTAGTTGTATAACGAGAGTTAGTCCTTCAATGTTTTTTTTAATATTTTTCCACTATAGTTCTATTGTGTTTTTTTGTTCCGGCGGTTTTTATTTTGCTTTGCTTTTTCTTTTCCCTGAGCTACGATACAAAATGAACTTATTCATCCAGCTGTCTGTACAAAGTGCAATGCATTCTTAGGGGAGAATTGTATTAAGATTCCATGGAAGTACTCTAGCTTAAGCCAATTTACGAAATGGTATTTTATGACTACAATGTTAGTGTTTTATTTCAAGCATTCGACTCAACTTACATAAGGGCATGCTTGTCCATTTTAAGTCTAGCTTTGTCCCTTTATGGTTCAGCTATTGTTGTCGTTAGGTCTAGCACCTAAATGTGCTAGAATTTATGTGACATTACCATCTGCGAAGCTTGCAGAAGTGGGAACGACACTGTGGATGGCTTCTTTTGATAATATTTCTTCGCTGTATATCTTAAAAAGCTATCACATAAAAAGGAAGTATCAGTATCAAGCAGTATAATAAACCAATTGATAAGTCTAATAGCTCCCGCTACTGGTCTGAATGTGCAGTTGATTTTGGGTACGAAAATGATCAAAACGTCAAACTAAGCAATCCGGAAAGTACTTATTAAAACTCTCCTGCAAGGTCGACTTGGGCAACCGTTTCTTCATCGGTTTTTTTGATATTTAACTTTCATGGGTCCAGTCTGGAGGGGTGCAAGAGTAAGCTCAAGTCAAAATTCTCAATATCGATCCAACTGAAGAAATGTTCTTGCCCAAATCGACGTACTTTTTGTCCCGATTAACACGGCAAGCCTTCGGCAGATCGAGTTTGAACTCAGAAGTATTTTCTGAAAGGCAACATTTGAATAAATTCAAGGTTTATGGTCTTAAAAATAAGACTAATGTAGACTCCCCTCCACGAATCCCTCGCGATCGACCCATTTCTATCTTTATCGGCAACAGAGGGCCTTCAATCGATCGCCAGGTTTATCACGAATGTTCACTTAATGATCTTAGGAAGGTATATGCATTGCGAAACGATGGCAAATTTTGTCACAGCAGTGGAAAGCATAAACTTGGCTTGCAAAGCAAATAAAAGTCATTACAACCTAGCCATATGTATTCCCATCGAATTCGATTTTGGGAAACCCGCGTCGTGTGGAATACTAATTCCACTTATTATGACAAAACTAGCTTCCGCAGTAAACAGCACCCAAATAAGAAGTCATGTCATTTACCTTGATCGCCTCGAAATGGCTGCCAAAATGTACTCAGTGCTGGTATCCAAAAGCACAGGTGATCGACTTAAAATGCACGCGCCAGAACCGAAGGCTCGCTAGATCACTGATTTTTCCAAATGCGTTACACTTCACTTTTCACAACACACATCCAAATCTGGATTTATCACCAACTCGCACTGTAGAAAGAATATTCAAAAGATTGAGTATATATTTCCCGTGTTTGCGCGCGGAATCGAGAGTAACAAAAAAACACGCAGAATGGCAAACGAAATGACTACGAACTATCAGAGCACGTCTAGCGAAGGCGATAGCCCATGTACGAATCGTTAGCCATTCTACGAATCTGTAGAGCAAGCTCCGCACACACACACTCGCACACCGAGTCTAAAGTCTTTCAGAGTACGAATACTCGCTTTGGGGCAAAGCAGACACTCCAATCGAAGCGACAACGTCATACCAGCTGGTGGGGTCTGAGCCTCATTGCATAATGTGCACCACCAATCGGGGTTTTTTTTTTTTTTGCTCAACTATTTCGATTGCTGAGAGTAAGAGCGACTGGAGCGACTCACTTTGAAAAAATGATGAGCACCTCAAAGTAAAATCGAAGCAAACTTGCGTTGCAAGCCTGAGGATTCACCGGAATTCTCTCCTATTGACGCCAAGTCACGCTCGAGTGTGAATTTTAATTGTCTGATCTCTGATGGTAAGTGGTTTTCTTTTGGGGAAATTCGGTGAATAAAGCTTCTTCACGTAGCAGTGCAGCCGATCCACGTAATTCGAACACTACGCGGTAGCCTTTAATTACCACGGCACCGGAATGCAATGCAGCAGCTAGTGGGCCACTTGACTTGAAGTGGGCGTTAATGACGCAGCCATACGAAATGCGGATAATGCAATATTTTGCAATATAGGCCAGTAGTGTCTGTTTACTAGTTTTGAAAAATAAACACCAGCATACAGCGGCGCATTGAAAGTTGTTTGTGCAGCGAAGCAGGTTTTGTGTTGCGGACGGTCGCAGAGCTGACTAAGCTCTTGTGATTATGGTTTGTTTGCCACTTGATTGACCTGAATTGGATTGGTTTGGGTAAAATGTCACACATTATGCAAATGTATTCTCTAATGATGGTATCGAGTTTCGAAACGCATTTCATAGACGTTTACGGGCATTATAGGAGCACGCTTTTGGTGACTTGACCTCTACCGGAGTTGCAGGAGGTAAACAAGTTTACAAAACTTCGAGAGGGGGATAAAATGCCCCTTATTGCATTTAAAGTGGATGAATGAGTGCTGGTGAAGACATACTGCAGCTTGTTAATAATAAATCATATAACCAAACTTTTACGTTTTAGGGCGTGTTTCAGTGAGCTGAAGGTTTAATTATGTGGGAAACAGAATTTGAAAGTCCAACTTGGACCCTTCCATTCATACAAAAATAAATAAAAGCTCATATGAAAAGAATAGTTGTTAAAATTACTTTCTATTTTTTTAGAAGACCTTCGTAGATGAAATACAGCCTTAGTCATTCGAAGGGACGAGCTGTCTTACTGGCCACTAAATAGTTCACTCATTTCAGTAATTTTAAGTCATATTTTACCCAAGTTAGTGCTCAACTAAAAACAGTGTAAAACTACAAGAGTTGTAAATATCCCTACCCGATCTGGGAGTGCAATTTGTTCTATTTCTAATTATCGTATTTTTATCTGCGTTTTTAAAGTATAAGAGCCACTATAAAATGAGACAAAGAAAAGGGGTAAAAAGAATGTTCCTCGCAGTCGGTAGGATTCGAACCTACGCTCCCAGAGGGAATCTGATTTCTAGTCAGACGCCTTAACCGCTCGGCCACGACTGCATACAAGAAATTTAGAATCGAAATTTATGGCGGCTGCTCTGAATTCATTTTAAATGCCAGTTGGTGCGCATCACCAGGGCACTCATTCCGTATATCGATTATCGTCAGACGATAGCGTTCACGTAACTCAATAATCGTTGAAACGATATCACCCAGACGATACAGTTTGAACGATACCTAATGGGGTGTCGTTTTGCATTGATTTCTATGTTTTGCAAACAACTAAAGATATTTAAATGAATTTCAAAGAGAATAAATGACTCTTGAAGTTTTTCAATGCTACCGAATATAAAAATAACAACTTTACACCAAAATGTTTCGGCGAATCAATTTTTTGTTGCTACAAATTGAAAGCGGAAATAATAAAAAAGACAAATAATACGAAGAATGACTTATTACAAGCACATAATTAATTTTGTTTCTTATGAGAGACAAGTCCGATCCATTATCCATTATCGCTGTTCGAAATTATACAATCTTCAAAACCACGCAAATTTGATGTACGTATCTAGCTAAAAGATAGATCTAACAGCGTTTCTAAACTAGGGTTACCATACATAATTAAGGATAATTTAGGAACTTGAAAATGACTTTGTCCGCCACAATTTGAAAAACAAAAAGGGCGAACAGAAAGGTCTCGCTTTTTCACACCAATTGCTCGCTTTAGATCCGCTCCTCGATCTAAACTAAATTTTAGCTGCTTTCTAACTTTTCTCTCCAAATATCAGCGAAAATCCTAGCTAAATTTTGACATAGAGAGCGCTGTGGATATGTGTCACAAAAAACAGCTTTTCTTTGAAAAATCCTCCGTTGATTCAAAATCTACAATGCTCTATATCGTTGGAGCATCTTTTTCTGACGACTTCGCATTTCAATTAAAATGAAAGGCTCTAGCTCCAAGTACACCTCATCGAGGTATTTATCATAATCACACAACAGATCAACAGAGCAGAGCGATCTGTGAAAACAGCTTCCGCTTTGCCTATTTTATTCTTTTTAAATGTTTAGATTTGCGAAGCCATTGCGAATTAATTTAATAAAACATTTGAAAAAATTTCGCAACTTTCATTTTTCTTAAGTCTGAAACGAAACATTTTGATGTTCGTTTAAGTTTTTCTCTCCAAATGTAAAAATTGTCCACCTTTAAAATGTGCATATCTTTTGCGTTCTGGTAACCCTAACCTTCTTCTATAAAAGAACGATGCAAAACTGTAATCGTCAAATTTTTGTTCTCAGATATTTGACAATAGGGTATTTGACAGCAGACACAATTTTACGTTTTATCGGACTACTTGAAGTTTAATTTAGAAAAATGCAACGAACAGACTGAAACAGGAAACTATCAAAACTGTCAAAATCCCCGAAAACATCAGTCAGCAATAAAATGAAGCCAACGATAAGCTACAGCTGAAAAACATGTATAAAAATAAAAGCTGATTTTTTTATGACCGGAACGTAGTTTTGTTAATAAAAATGTAAATGTTTATAATAAAGTGATTGTGTAGTACGTTCAAATAATCAGGCAGGTTGCTATTTAATTCGCGTGGATTCTTCAAATGCAGCCGTCAAAATTTTTATTTTTTCACCTAAAAGTATATTCGGAAATCCACTTTATTATTATATTAATACGTAAACATAAAAATCAAAAGTTTCCGTGCACTTTTTAAGTATTTATCTTGAAATGAGGAGAATGAAACTAATATCATTTGAAAGGTACTGTGCCATAGATGTGCAAAAACAAAAAATCTTTGGTATATGTCGCCATTAAGACTGGTAAAATGAAGTTAGGAATTTCCCTTACAAAATGCTAAGCAGTTAATCGAAAGCAAATGTTTTGCAGTTAATCGAAAGCATTTTGTTGTAGTAATGAATTTAATCATCTTAGATTAGAACCTCTTGGCGAATGGAGAGTCTCATTAACCCATAAAGGTATGCAATTTAATAACCCCTAAAAGTAAGCAATCATAAAATCTTATTTCAGGTGCATTGCAGAGTTATCTGTGAGGTGTTACTAGCGGAAAGGTATATAAATTAAGATTTAGCATATAAATAAATCAAAAAAATAAAAAAATGTGTAAAAAACAAGTTGTCTTTCGTTAATTTATTTACAGACAAAATTAGTCGAATTTAGACCACTGGCGGTCCTAGTTATAATTGATGGTCTATATTTTTAAACGTATCTTCCTGCCTTAAATCCATTTAAATACAAAGACTAAAATTTTGGACTGCAGTAAGTGAGTGAAACCTTTCCTAAAGTTTAAAGCATTTATTTCCAGAATTATAATTTTTTAATTTTATCGAACAAGTTCCTTTCATAGAATGGAATTCATTGCAAAACAATTTCGAATAAAAACAGAGTACATAGGTACACACTTAGACCTCCAATTGAAGTTGGCAATTGGATTTCGTACTGGAAAAATAGGACGAAACTTAAAAAATGCTTCCTTAATAAAACGAACGCTCCTAGTCATTATGGAAATGCAAAATGGCTTATCTATTGGATTGGATTCCAATTTCCAATAAGAGAAAAAATTAAACAAGTGTGACCAACGACAAAATGGGTTTGATAAATTTAAAGTTAAAAAGAAACTCATCCGCAGTCGGTAGGATTCGAACCTACGCTCCCAGAGGGAATCTGATTTCTAGTCAGACGCCTTAACCGCTCGGCCACGACTGCTTATGCTAATTTAAAGTCAAACTAATTCCGGACTTCTCCGAATTTATTTTATTTTGCTGCTATTAAGTATACATATTATTTTTCTGATTAAGATGTGTTTGTCGTTCAATTTATAGATACGAGATCTAGGAAACTTTTTAATTAAAATGTCGTAGATAAATACTCGTAAGAGTAGATACCTATTGTCGTCTTGGTACCTACTATCAGAAGAAGATATAAGTGCAAGTAGCATAAAAATGTTGTTAAAATTGACAATATTATTACAATTTTCTTAAAAAATATATCATGTTTTCGGTTTTGGTAGTTCACCGACCTTATCTCGCAGTTTCTGCGAAAATATGCCAGCTTCTTCTTTGACTAAGTATATCACATTGAATGCAAAACTTCTGGCTGTCTGGATGACTGTCTGTCTAGTTTTCGTATATGTTTCCATATTCTTTATTCAACCTTCTATCATATGATCTTCGAAAGTTACTCAGTAGGTACAGCCAGGGCTGTCGTTGTAGATACTACAAAAGCAGTATTTGTACAGCTTTCTATACGGTTGTACTGCTGTACTGCACTCCCTCTTAAAATACTGCTTTTTTAAAAGATGCGCATCTTGGATTACTTATTACTTACTTATCGGGCTACCGACCCGTGAAGAGTCTCCGCCTGAGACACTGCAGCCTTACATCCTCTATGATCCTGGGCACGTTGCTTCCAGTTGTCCAGACCAAGCTCTCTGGCATCCGCGATGGCTTGTTCTTTGAAACTGAGGTTCGGTCTTCCTTGTCTTCTGGGCGCTGGGATTCGAAGATCCTCTTAGCCGGAGCATTATTGTCCATTCACTCGATGTGGCCGAGCCAATGTAGTCGACGTGTTTTGGCTTTTTGGACTTCATCCACATCTTGGTACAGCTCATAGAGTTCGCGGTAGTATCTTCTCCTCCATTCGCCCTCCTCGCACACAGGACCAAAAAAATCTTCTTCTTCTTGGATTAGAACTTTCCAAATAATTCCTTAAATATTCACTTACATTTTGTGGGACATAATTATCAATTATTAAAAAAAAAACTTTTTAAGCATCTAAAAGTCGGAAAAAAGGCCCGTTTTATTCACTCAAAGTTCAATATGAGAAATTGCTTTTATTTACTCCAAGTTGAAAGGTTTTTACAAAAGTGTGTTGAGTGTTTTAATTTTAAAGTCGATTTATGTTTTAGAAGCACCATAAATTTCTGTCGACTGGTAGTATACTGCTGCTTTTTGTCCTCAAACGACAGCCCTGGGTACTGCTAGCAATTGGTCAAACTTGCACAAGTCAAAACTATTAGAACGCAGAGTCTCAATTTCACCGAATATTCTACTTCTATTCAAAAATTGTTAGCAAAAGTTGCACGATTTCCTAAAATACTCAGAACTTTATATACTGAGTTAAAATAAATTGTAAACAAAGGTTTCTTTAAGTCGCACAAAACTTACAAATTTTGTCCCAATATATCTAGTGTAAATATCTCGGGTATTTAAAAAAATTGTTATAAAAAGGAGGTAGGTACTTGTGAAGGTACTGTTTGGTCCTATACTTTGGTAAAACATTTTTTTAACGGACATGTAATCAAAATTACAAACAACGCTGTCGATCCAATCGCATGTTGACAAGTTCTTCATCAAGTTTGAAAGTAAAGAAGGTAGGTACTACTTGACATTTTATTGGTTATTTAGAAATTTATCAAAATACCTAATGTGTTGTAATTAAATTTTGTGTTAAAACTTAGGGTTTGAAGTGCCACTATTTGCATTGCAGGGTATCTTTCCGTAGACGTTCCAACTAAATATTCTTAAGCCTGATCAACTCCGTAGAAAAGTGCGCATTGTTCAATTCTGCTCGAACCTAAACTGACTGCAGTTCGATGTCATTGCAATATATTCTATGTATGATGTATCTCAAAAATAATTGTGTACTTTATCCACTTATGCAACACAATTTGGATAGCAAAACAGCATCACAAACACTAAATCAATTTATATAAGCGACGCTGCTTCGATGCAATCCCTAATTATTCCCAAATTGTGCCACGTCACGAACACATTGACGCGGACTTACCTCGGCAATCGTGCCTCCTTGACTCATCCCACCCGCACATGTGTGGGTCCATAGCTGCCAATGTGGCCTTCATACCAACTCTCCGACTTAATACCATACGTGCATATTTTTATCCAAATTTCGCGACATATCAACCGAAAACGTGATGAAACTTATTTTCACCACAATCGCATTGATAAGCGCATTTGACACGTGATACTGCTGGTACTTAACCACTTTGTGCCCATCATCCAGAAGGCATTCTACTCGCACATTTTGGATCACTATTCAATATGGACGACCGATGCAACGGCGGCGGCGGCCTGTGCGTGTGCTACAACCTGTCAAGGGGAAGTGGTGGCAGCTCAAAAGTGCGTATGCATAATAATGCGATTATGCATTTGAAACGATGGAACCACCGCATTTAGCTGTAGTTAACAAAACAAATTGTATTCAATTGCAAACGCTGCGAATGTCGTCGTCGGCGCGTCGGTCGTCGGTTGGCTATTCGAAATTACGTAAGCGGAATCACGTTGCACATTTCGGCCCAAGGGAGATCGGACACACAAACTACGTATTTAATTATTTTAATGAAATCACAGATTGGTTTGTTTAATATGGAATTGCATTAGTAATTATTCAAATTATGTGAATAGTTACTGATGCATGTTGAAGGTTTAAAAAAAATAGCAAAAAAATATCAAACGCATAGTATTATTCATTACGCCTGTAATTATGCTCAGAAAATGTTTGGTGATTCCGTTTGTAGATGAGTTGAGTATGCAACGTTTTGGATGAGTATCCATTTATTAATAGGGTGAACTAGTTTAGTGGACTAATTGATGGGAGATTCAATGCGCAATTAAACGAGTGGTTTTTTTTCTCTTTTTGAATAGCGATTAATCCTGTTTTTGATATGTATACTAACCTATTTTGTTTCTGTGTGTAATTTTTTTTGGAATTAATTGACTTCACTTTAGCGAATAGATAATGGTTGCTGTAAAGCTGGTTATACTTTATTGAAATTAGTACTGATGGTTTTTTGGTGTAGAGTAATGCTCTTTTAAATGGTGGTTCCTTTAATATGAAAAAGTAGCTACTTTTGTGCTAGGTACTTCGATATTGGGATTACAACTCTACCCTTCTCTTATGAGAATTGTAATCTAGAGGCCTACAACCTTTTTTCATAATTTGGATTACTCCTAGGGTTTATTTCTCTTGGTAAGGGGCCAGTTATAACGATACGTAAGAAGCAACCGAAAAAATTTTCTTTTTCTTTTTCGGACCACTTAACGGTATTGCTTGAACTCAATCTTGGTCTTAAAATGTTGCTTATAAATTATAATTTATCAAAAAAATAAATGATTTATTTTTCTAGAAAAATTGAAGATAATTTACTTAATTTTTTTTTGATAAACTAACTTTACAATTCCTAAGCAACATTTTAAGACCAAGATTAAGTTCAACAATTAAGTTTAAGTGGTTAAAAAAAGCGAAAGAAAATGTTTACGGTTTGGTTTTTCGTATCGCTATAACTGAGCGAGATTTTCAAATACTCTTTTGTTTGTTTCACTACTTTTATTGTATTAATTTTTTAGCTGTTAACAAACTCGAAATGACTAGATTATATTGGTATTGAAACTCGCTTCCTACAAATTCCACGAACAAAATTTTGTTGTCAGTTAATCAATAATCATTCATCGCAAACCAATATTTAAAGTCGCCAAGGACTGTAGCCCCACCCACTTAAATGCCTACAGTTTGTAATGTACCTAAGTAGTTGTCAAATACTGATAGTAAAGTGTATTTTGAACACTCCTTCATATAAAGGTACAGATTTCTTGACAGATAATACAAATTTGAATCTTTTTTTCAAATTAATGCGCAACTATGGATATGTAGGAGGTACCAACATTAAAAAATTTAGTTATCTTCAGACGACCAGATTGCTCTGGACCATGTCTGGACTAGATGTAAGCAGAAGAAAAAGACTAGTTTGGTCGGTAACGTCACTTAAAATACGACTGTCTCATATTTGAACTGTCAACTTGGTAAGAAAACTGCGAAAATCGAGTTAACCTTACCTTGTGAGGGTCTTGCCGTCTTGTGACTATAATGATCAGTTTGAGATTTGTGAATATTTTAATCTCAGGTAAAACTTTCAGTCGAGATTTAAGGCATGACTAGAACGGATCGCATTTTTAAGGGTCATTGACTTTTATATAAATATGGCAGAAGCACAAATTATCAGCTTTTCACCCTTTGAATGATATTTGAGTTTGACTGAGTAGAGGCATACAACTGAGTTGCTCGCAATCATGCTTATTTTGAGATTCGATTTCTTTCGAAAGTGTGTCGAATTCGTAGAATCTGTATTTTGACATTCGAACAGAGGACAAATTCATTCTATTAATCGAATGTTAATTTTTCATTCGAATGTTGACTGTATTTTGACTTCGTAATCGTTCGCAATAAATGTAATTTTTTATTCGTCTGCATTTTCCTAACGCTAAATAGATAGCGATTGGGGCATATTCATAGTTGCACTCTAAACCCGTGTCTAACTGAACTGGAGTCTAAAGTTAAACCACAGCTAAAACACGACTGCTATTCATAAACAAATTGCCAGCTCTGTTTAATTAGATACGAGTTTAACGTGTATTCTACTACAAATCTATTACATAAACACTATTCTGACAACAATTTATATCAAAATTAACTTTTTTGTGGATTGTGGTTGTGCTATTTAAAAACAGAGAAAGAATCTTAATAAACGCATATGTTTTTTGAAATTAGCAAAAATTATAAAATTGCAGATGAGTGTCAAGGAATATTGTAATCGACCGACATTTGTTTTATTTATTTTGATTATTGAAATATCTGCTAGCAACATTATTTAATTTATTGGAAAACTAGTGTAACACCGTATTAATTTTTCTATAAATAATACATAAGAAAAGCGAAACGATGTACAAAATTCGTAATTATTATTTTTCGTTCACTGGTTTTTGACGTTTAACAGAGTTAAAAACAACTTAAACATACGTTTTGCTGTGATTAATGTTAGACTCGAGTTTATCGTTTAGACATGGGTTTAAATTGTCTATGAATTGAATAACCTCCGGTTTAGTTTAGATAGAACATAATAATAACTTATCAAAGATCTATGAATATGCCCCATTGTGTTCATTCCGCATTTTCCTGGCTGATTGTTATACAAAAATTTTAGTTAAACATCCTACTTAAAGTAAAATTCTGTATGTTGATTTCCTTTATATAGAACGGATTTAAATTGGACATTTAGGATGAGAACAAACCTTCCAAAAATAAATGGAATACGAACTTGGAATTTTCCAGCTCAAGTGTATTCGAGGCATCCATTATTCTCTGTCGTTGTTTAATATTGCTCATCGACTTTACACAATCAAGAAAATCGTTGTTTTGATTTGAATAGTAAAAGTGTTTCAAAGGTACGAGTAGTGTGAACAGACTTGAGTTGAATAAATAAGAGTGAAAACTCGTAGTTTAATATAACATAACCTTATCTTGTTTGCATAATTCTTTTTGAGTTATATGGGTTCACAATTTAATAAAAAAATTGAAAAGCTGTTTGAGATAAGTCCATATTTAAATTTCAGACTTTAGCGTCCAAATATATTACCAATAACACATTTTAACATTCTTACACCTCGTCATATTTGAGATAAGACTGTCACTTGACATTCTTGTAGTTCTTAGCATTTGTTTTCTATTAATAGTTCGAATTTTAAATATATATATAATTTTATTAAAAAAATTAAAAAAAGAGCCTCCACCAAAAAACAACATCATGGTCACCACATATAAATTAAAAATGTCAAAAAGCTGATTTCGAAACTTAAATTCATTTGGATTCATTTTATGACACTATCGATAATGAATATTATTCGTTCGAATCTCAAAATACACAAAGTTCATTCGAACGAATAGAGACATTCGTTGGAATTGACTATTCGTTCGAATCTCAAAATAAGCATGAATAACTCTGGACACTGGAACTGATGCAATCCGAAGGTGAGTACTTTGTCTCCACTCCTTTTCATTTCATTTCTTATGACGAGCATATGATGAAACAGGGATTATGGTGATGAAGTAACCTACTTCCCGAATTCTAAGTCTGAAAGTTCCCTTACTGAAATTTCAGTCATTTTTGGTAAAGAGGTATTGAGTTAATATCGCACTTCATACATCATACCTGACATCAAGGGCCTCGGCGCGTTCGCACAGTGCGTTCATAATAGGCTAAAAAATAACTACCACCTGCTAGCACTAAAGTTTGAAGATACTGAATTGTTTACATTCTTTTTGCTACGGATATATACTCGTTTTACACTTAATTTTGTTTTCTAAAATACCTCTTTTTTTATTTGCCAAAACTCCTTATTTAAATAAGATAAACACAAAAACAGAGAAATCCTTTATTTTCAAATAATAATCATAAATTTAAATAATAAATAATTTATTTCATTAAATACCATCAAAAAAACTACTATATAACCAAATAGTATAAAAAGTAAAAGTAAAATAAAATATTTTAACAAAAGTACATCGAAACGCTGTAGGCTGTAGCTATAAGGGAATAATTTATAAATTCTAGGGCAGTGCGCATAGTACATAACATTTATTTAAATTCAAGAACTACGACTTCTCCGTTGTAGTTGATGGTGGATTGTATCCCTCAACAGTCAGGGAATCACCAAAAAGTGGCTTGAAGAACAGAACAAATCGCGCATAACGTCTCGCTGAATTCTGGAATTAAAACAAAAATAGACCATGAGTATTCAGCAAATAAACAAATAATACAAAAATACAGCTAAAAAAGCTTTCAAAATTCTGTATCGGGGAAAGTTTATATCAAAAGTTGAAAAAGCATTCGCTTAGCTAGTGCACGAACCGATTAAGTATCTAAACTTATTGTTTAGGTCTTCCGAAACTATTCGGATAGTACACTGAAAGGAAAGTTCGGTTTACAATTTTCGGTGAATTTCTTTTTAAAAATCAAGGTTTTTAGAGATAAAACTCTTTTTTTTTTGGTAATATATATGTATGTAAAGCACTGATGATTTTTTTGGGGAATTGTGACAAAACACATGATTTATGTCATGCGATTGTTGTGGATTTAATATAAAGAAGCATTTGACATTGAAAAAACTTGGTGTATTGTATCTGTCACTCTGTATGAAGTTTTCAGTGTGTTGTTATTGACACATTTGACACATTTATCTAAGCAAAACTGTCAAAAACTAAATGAATTGTAAAAACTGCATTTTATGTCAAAAACTACAATGGCTATTCTAGTTGAGTTAAAGCAATTTAGCGCCATCTCTGAGCGGTCTAAAGTAGTATTACTGTCACTGTCTTATGTAGAAAAAGCGGTAGGTAATTTAAAAAAATAGTATTTGTTTATTAACGATTTGTTAATTAATATGGCTACCGTGGTAAATTGCACCAAACCATTCTTAAAGTGGTATCAATTTACAAGCAAATTTGTAAACTCATTTAACCAATTACAGCATACACTGTATTGGTTAGCCTTCTTTGCTTATGCCATAAACTGCCTCGCCAGTATCGCTCAACCAACAACAGCATTTCAAATGATTACTAATGCGGTTTCAATTTCGATCAGCGGTTACGTGACGCCGCCAAACCTTTGCTTACCTCTGCTTGAACAAATATCAAAAGAAAATCACACAAATTACATTACCATTATAAATCGCGACGCAATCTTCGAGACGTTGGTCAGTGTCGTGAACGATTGACTGAACAACTTATCGGGAATGTCCAATGAAACACTTTGCCTGTTAAACTCTGGCACATCGTCGTCCTTTCCATTGCCGTCTTGTATAGCTCTTCCATTCCTCAGTGGACTACCCTCGATTAAGTTGTCTTCCTGAAATTGGTGTAAGTGAAAAATTCGTCAAAATGTTGTCAACTAGTGCGGTCAATTGATTTAAGAACAAAAAAAATGTTTGCAGTCAGAAAAGTTGGTCAAAAATGTCAAGAAAAAAATATATGCCGAACAAAACTCGGCCAAAAAGAAAAACCAATTTTAGTTTACATTTCAATACCTCTCGTTTATTTATCAACATAAAAAAAACAAAACAGCCAACAAAATGATTATTTTTTACAATGAGTTTGTCTATTTTTAAAATGTCCATTCTTACAATTTGATTGTATAAGAAATATTGTTTATAGTGTACTTAAACTAAAAAAAAAAGAAATAGGAGACTTTTTCTTTTTTTTTTCTTCTTCAACTAAATTTACAATGTGTCCTCTCTTTTAAATTAAATAAAAAAAAAGAAAATAATAATTCCATACATTTACAATCGTAATATACATTTTATAGTTATCCACTATAATATAAATTTAGGTACAAAATCGAAATTCTACATAAGTTAGCGTTCACAATCACTAAAGGGAGAGCCGTCAGTCTCTCTTAGTAGTTATCCTCCTCTGAGTCTGGTACAGATTCTGTCGTTGAACCCGATGATCCTTGCAGAATTGGCCCAGAGAATCTCAAGAATTTCGTCACAATATTACCCAGTCCAGCTTGAGCGTTATTGGTTCCACCCGCCGATGAGCCACCGCTTAGGGCTGTGAATGTGGTTAGAACGCCGGTGGTGAGGTCGTTGGCAAGGTTTCCGACCGCTCGGATCTTTGGCGACACAACAGCGGAGATTAGGGTTTGGAAATCACGGATCGGTACAGGCGATACGATGTTGTATTCCTTGTTCTTTTCAATGTTGGTCTTGTCCAGTTGGTCGATTAAGCGCGTCTTGGTATCTAAAAGGCTGTCGATTTTCTACAGAGTGGGAAAAAGAGACGTTTAGTTGAAATTCCAAAAAAAACGATATGCGGTATGAGTACTCACGCCAAAGACAAATCCAAGAACAGCATTCTTAGCCTCGAAGGCGGCATCGGGAACTTTTCTTTTATTTCTATCTACATCACTTAGATCGCTTTCCTGGAAATTTCAATGAAAAATTTAAGGAACACTTTATACATGAGGGTTGCTAAGGACTAGACAATGTTTATTTTCTCTGTGCAAAAGTGTTTAAACCACATTCAGGAGACTGTCATTTTTGAAGGGAAGGTTCAACGACGTTTAACGAAACTGATTTTCAACTACCTGGAAAAATCGTTCCTCGAAGGTATTGTTCGTTTAAGACCAAAATTATTTTTGAAGTCCCCATTGACTTGAAGGTAAGGGGAAGCAACATGAGAGAGAGAGAGAATATTGAGTTTGGTATTCTGAATCTACTTATATAATGCATGTGCGTTAAAATAAGTGCAAATGTTATTAAGAACGCTTGCGAAAGGCACTGCCAGAGTACATTTTTCAAGGTTAGATAATCAATTCGATTGTATGTATGTTTATCGCATTTAAAAATACTCGGCAACTCCTGAAGACAAATTGTTACACGTCTGAGCGGCAATTTAAAATCTATTTACCTAATTACTGAATAATTGCGAGCACTAAGTACAATTTATTAGAACTGTGTACTTTGTATTGTGTTGTCTGTCTTGCTGTGTGTAATTAGACATTGTCATTGAAATTGCACGTATTTAATTTTGAAAGTGTCAAAAATTGCGGACATTAAATAGCAATATTGTGGTTTCCAAAAAAATGTCGTTAATGATTTCTCCGCATGTACCTACGTACCAAGATAATATGAACATGACATTGTTTATGCCACTAATGCTTTTTTTACACTCTACACAGATACGTCACAATATGTAAAAAAAAACTTAAAAAACTTACATTACATATGTGTCAAAAAGCCCTCAATTAGTTCTTCTTGTTTTTTCTCTTAATTCATAACATCAACCCTTAAGCTCTGCACTTTTATAAACTAATGAAAGGAATTTGTTTACATCTGCAATTGATGACTTTTTTTAGTAAAAAGAACCCATGGAAATATTAAGCAAAGTTGCCAGTTTCTTTCACCTTTTGGTTGTTGGTTCTAGGTTGTTGGCTTTTCTTCGCAGACTTTTGAATGTGAGGCAATGTTTTATTTAAATGCACAGTTCATGCGTCATTTTACATTTGCTATATTTAAAATACAAGGGAGCTTTTAAATTACATAAATAATAATAATATGCGACTAAATTATGGAAAAATAATGCCTAGTTCGAGATCGATAACTTAGTTCATCATAACGTCTCTGTTAATTCACATGAGATCCAACTTGCCAATAGGCTTAAATCGCACTTTTAAAAGCTCAAAAAATAATATATATAATCATTAAATAAATTGGCTTTTAATTTTAAATTCGAAAGTTGTTTGAAGTTTGAATAAAAAACTTTCACCTGCAAGATTTCAAGACGTAAACAATTTTTTGCCACCGTATTTGAATTGAGTACTTGATGAGGAATGTTATGTCTTCTTAGTTAAAAAGAGAATATATTTGGATGCGCAAGAGGTCGATTGAAAGTGAAATTCGCATCCCATTTAAATGATACTTAAAATTTCCTTAAACAAAAGAACTATGTAAATAAAAAAGGTTTGAACTAAATTGATTACAAATGTGCTTAAACATGAAAGCATATTTTATTTTGCCTTGCGATTTTGTTCAACGTTAAGTGGAAAAGAGGTCAATTTTTATAATTCGGCATTTAATTAAATTTAATGTTTAAATTTAAGTTTACATCACATTTTTTGTCAAATAATCCAAAAAAAAGTGTCCAACTGTATCAGTGACGGAATTAGTTGTCGAAAATTTCCGAAAGTCGTTTCAAAGTTTGTTCTTGACATAATTAGCGTTTCTGAAATGTCTCCGGGCGATTTGAAATCTATGAAACCATTAAATCAATTTAACGATGTTTAATGGATTTGAACTTATTTTCAACTTTTACTTTTTTTCAATTTTCCAGCAAGATACCAAAAATACTTTGTCCTACATTTGTTTGTCAATGTTTTTTAAAACTGGTTTCATAAATATTTAATGATTAGTATTTTTGTTCAATGTCAATACTGATAGAAAGAAAATAACTCCAACTCCATTTTACAAATCATTTTTGTAGTTGGTGTTAAAAAAATCATATACCTGAATTCTTATAATACATTAAATTGTTGTGGCGTGTTATTTGTATTAGTTAAGATTCAACCACAAATATGAAACTAGTTAAAGTCAAAACCGTATCAATGAAAAAGAAGGTAACTTGAGTTTCTTTAAGGCTTAAAAGGTCAAATACTTGTTGACAAGAAGCTTTGTGTTTGAAGCTAGTGCCAAAATTGACCACCGAAAAAGTAGCTTAAAAACTTTTTAAGGGATTTTAAGTTTTTAAAGTCCAATTAAACATTACACAAATAAAAATGACAACCAATGTACTTATTAGGTCCTGCGATTAGGAGAGCATTTTACCAAATTGAACGAAAAATTCGGTATTGAATGACATATGGAAAGGATTCTCAACTCAAATTGAAGATACTATTTTTAAGCGTTTTAAGCCGCAAAGAAAATAGTTCGGAAAAAATGTACACTAAACCAGCTCCCAGAACCAGCGAGCATCTTCCGGCTCCATGGTTATGAAAATTAACCACGAATTTGTGAACTTTTGAGGCATTTTTCATATGACAGCTGTTTCGTTATTCTTCTAATCTCAATTTTATAAACGGAAAACTAAATTCACCACGGCTTTGAACCCATTAAAAATATTTGCAACAGATCAACCATTACTAAAGCAACAAACAAAGACTCTTCGCATAGATCCACTTCGAACTGAACACCACCCAAGGACCGATTGATAATCAACCCAAAGGTCGATTGAATTTTCCGAAAACCGGCCTCCTTGAAGTCACACAAAACGCTTGCCATCTTTTACAGTTGCTCATCGAAAACGTCCAGCGATCAACCTTAAACCAATTAATGCCTCTACGCGTACTACCGATGACGATTTCAATGTGTACGACCAAGGCGAAGCCCATTAGCGTTGCCTTTTTGGGTCCGAGCAGTGTTCTTGAAACGCTCAAACAAAATAAAATATGTGAATAACATTGAAACGCCGCCGCGCGAAGAGCCACCCGCTTTGCATATATATCACGTTATCACCACCGCTCGTAGATTGAGCAATAACATTTATCGATCTACTCCGTTGACATAATAATTTTGAAAACAAACGGAAAAAAAATCCATTTATGCGCGCACCCTCAAGGTCGTTAGATGCTCGAAAAGTCAACACTCTCGTCCGGCCATTCAGCTCGCGTGTTCACTCTTTTTTTCGGCCAACGCATTGCCCGGCGGCACAAAGAAAACAACAAAAAAAAACCGAAAAAAACGCGTTAACTAGACATATGTAATACCAAATGGTTATAAAATTCCGTTGGTTGGTTTTTCACAACTCCGAAGGTGTTATCCAATGCATTGTGGTTTTGTTGTGTTATCTCTTTGAACGGGTTGCAAAATTGAAAACGAAATATAATTAATTGAACAAGAAAACGAAGAAATCACAACAAACTGCGCGAAACGACTTTCGCCAGGCTTCGTCAGCAGACCACCATTGGCTAACACCGATGAGGCTGTACGAGTGTCTGCAGTCTGCACCCCTGCCGCCTAGAGCTTTACTATGGATACACTTTCCTAGCCACGCTTCGATTACACAATGGGAAAGGTGGACAATTTTTATGCAAACACTTTCCTACATATGATATTGGATCTTTACCTGTGAGTCGATCGGATTTAGATCGTTTGATTTGGGCTCTTCCAGCGCAGCAGCAGCAGCGGTCGCATCCTGTCGCTTGACCCTTACACTGGGCATGGCAAAGGTTAGATCGCAGATAATGGCGGTCAGGACGGCCAGGACACAAAGACTTCTCGTCGATTGCATTGCTGTGTGTGTTGGTGTGCGTGCGTGGTTCGATGGAAAACTGCAAAGAAAAACAAAAAAAATTGTTCACTAAAGTATCTCGGATAACTGCGAGCCACCAACCGTCAAAGAGAACGAGTGTCGAATGGGGAAAAAACAGAATCGCAACTACAGACGAGTGACAAGGAGCTCAGCGATACTAGCGCGTTCACAACCTCCAACGAAATGATTATAAACGAAAGTGTTGGGTACGATTTAGGGGGTACACGGTGTTCGTGGTGTTTGGCTCCGAGACACCAACACAAAAATTCACCGCCGCAGCCGAACTTGTTGGCAGTACACACATGTGGCCTGAGGAAGGCCGTCTACTCAACAGATCTATGTGTAGTCATGGTGTACTGGTGGTGGTGTGTGACGGCTGCGGTTGGGAAGGAGGCCTGAAAAAAAACTACGCCAAAAAAAGCTCAGATTGCAGTTTCTGCATCTGGAACTTGCTCTTCGGCGTACCTCTGGTGAGAGTGAGAGAATATGGATTACTTTGGACACGGGTTCAACCATCTGAACGTCAATGCAATTGGATTTTACTGTGCGCACGCCAAGGTGGCTTAGAGGCAAATACAAGTGAAGTGCGCAGAATTGGAGCTTGCGACTACTTGGCGCAATGTACATAGGTATATATTATTTTTTTGGGTTACCAAATGACTGCAATTAAGAAGTTGAAGCCAAGATTGATATAGATATCCATTATGGAGTCGCTGCAGATAGGTTTTTGTACATAGTGCCTTAGATTTAAGTAAATGAGTGCGACACGCATAATTATTGTCGAATGGGTAATTGAGCGCAGAACGTTTGTGTGGAGGCAATTATTTACTTAGGACTTTGGTTGGAGTTGTGGTTATGAGTAATGGTCGGGTCGAACCGACTTTGAATGCTATCTCGAAAGTTATTTACTTAGATCTAACCTTAAGGTGCGATTTGAGTGTGATGCCGTTGGGGAGGTAATTGATTTTATTGCTCGGTCTGGTTGGGAAATGCTGCGGCATTGAATCACAAAGCAGAAGCCAGATGTTGGGCATCTTCAAGATGCCATTGTTAGAGTAGTTCTTCAAATTGATTACTAATCGCTTTTGTAATGCAAGAGCACTTGCTTCAAATGGGTAACACTGGGAACGGACAAAGTCAACGAGCAGGTCATAAATTATGGAAATTCGAGTGGGCAAGGTGAGGACAACAAAGTAATTACATGATTATCCAAATACCAGATAGACAATGTAACAACTCAAGACAGTAAAGTTTAATGATAGCTAGCAAGATGCAAATTTATCGGGACAAAGAAAATGATTGACTGTGTCGTATACGTAACCTTTTTTTTAGGTACGATAATTGCTTTAACTGGGTAGGGAATAAATCTTTCTGATACTTTCTCATGACTGTGGGTACAAAATTCTTTACCTTTGGAATGCGACACACAGGGCTGCTGAATTCGCTTTGCAGGGCTTCCGGCGAGCTATTTATTTTATTCGTGGAAATTAGTGCTGGGATTTGAACACGTAGGCTGTCATTGAACAAATGTGCACAAGTCACGTGAAAAGCGAAATTTTATTACTCATTAAAACAATTTGAGGCGTTTTTAACAAAATACTAAATAGAAATCCCAGAATTTTGAATTTTCTATAGCTACTGACCAAATTCGTTCTAGCAAGCACATTTTCCTATGTACATTCTGAGATTCGACTTTGACCACTTCTATCTTGCATGTCGTAACAATGGAAAAGTGCGGCTTTAAGAAAATCCTATGCGAAAGATTGAGCCAAACGTACCGTCTGCGTGTGTCTCAACAGTAAAACAGATCTCAAGCTAACGAGGTCTTTAGCTAACTGGCTGTAGTTTCGAATACCAATTTGGTTGAGGCACTCTTTCACTTTTGAGCGCCACTAAATGCAGGATATTTTCTATAAAGCGTTCACACTCTAACTTAAGCCATCTTAGATAAGGATAACGCTGTAAAGCTGGTACACCTCTGACAAAAAGCTGAGAGAAAATCCCTTAAATATTTTTTTCGTTTAAAAAAACAAGAATATTTGCAACTGTCAAAACTAACGTGTAGTTCATAGAATGGGACTTAAATGATAAGGCAGTCTTTTATAAAGTTTTCTTATTATTTCTTGACAAGTGATTCTTAGGACAAATATTCAAAGATGTGCAAAAGGCTACTATTCGTTTACTATCATATATGACATGCAAAACAACAAATGCTACACTAAAGATAGAGCTGGCTGGCGGCCAAACGTTTGAAAGACATGCACTCAGTGAAGCTTGAGTGTAACGCCTGTCTTATTCTCCTTTTAAATGACGGGCTATAGGGAAGAATATAAATTTTGTCTCGAATAATTTGGGTGATTTTTAACAACATTATCCACTACTTCAACTGCACTGCTTGCTTATGAACATTAATTCCAGTAGCTTCCTTTTTTCAAGTAGTTTCGGAAAACAACCACCTTATCCACTTACCTGCCTTCCTACCTCAAAGTTATAGCTCTATACGATGACGATCAAACTTACAATATTGAAAGCATAAATTTGATTTATCGGCTCTTAGCTTAGGCCATTTAAGAAGCTTAGATTTCTAAACTTCCAAACACGTGGTAGCTAGCTATTCTAACTTTTTTTTGGATCTGTATAAGTTCTTAAAATATCACACCTTGTGCTTCTAAGTTCCTCACAACTCTTTCAAGCTTAATAAAAAATCGCAAGACAGTGTGGCCACTTGTTTACTTTTTTATTTTGACATTAAAGTTATAAATATGAGCTTCCTCCAATATCATTCTTCAGAGGGCAGATTCGAATTGTCAAAACTAGACAAGGCCTTGTAAAGCTCGGGTCTATATGGACTAATTGTGTTGTGTCGGTTTAACATTTAATCGCCGGTGTAATTTTCTGGCATAAAAGGAGACCGGTGTATATTGAAAGGAGAACTGAATGGAATCCCGAAAGATTACAAATTACATTTTAAGATTTTTTTTTCCACTGCGCAACCTCTCGCGAGCATCTGACAAACTTCCGAGAGTAAAACTGTCATGAAAGAGCTCTCAATGAGCCGTTTGGACTCGGCATAAAATTATAGATCCCTTTATTTCGTCCCAAAGCTAGGCCTAGGTTCTCACAGACCTGTTGCGGCAACAATTTATTTATTTTAAAACAATATGAAAAATCGAATCGTGTGCATAATGTTAAGGAGACTTCTGCTTCTATGAGTGGAACAGTTAAAAGGTCATCATTATTTTGGACCATGCAGCCTTATTTGTCTTTAGGTTATACCTTGCCATCTTTTATTTTTTGTGTTCAGGTTGACGAAGGCTTTAACTATCTTCGTATAAGTTGAATATTTCATTCTGTTTAATAGTTAATATTCGTCACAGTTATAAAGTCTGCAGAAATATTTATTCTCAGCAACAACTGTGATTCTATGACAACGTTTCCTTCGTCATTTCTAAAGGTTTTTCTTTGAATCTCCTTGTCTTGGCATGAATCTCTCAACTTCTTACGTCGCACGCATCTGGTGGTATTTATCTTTCCACCTGAGCAGCCGATCTGTATTTTCTCTTCTGCACTAGCTTTTCGTGCGGTATGCCATTTTTAAATTTAAATTACCTTATATTATTTCAACGTCATATATCGGACATTTCGAATTTACCGTAGATCTTTGAGTAAGTTTCCTAATTGGAGAGGCGTACTGGTTGAGGCCCAGGTCCACCCCGGACTGTAGCGCCACCTAAGTAAGTAAGTAAGTAAGTTTGAGTAAGTGCCAAAGATTTTACATCAGTCTTGTGTAATCAAATCGACGCCCAAACAAGTGATTTTCCTCTTTATCCCTATTTATCCTCTTTTTAACAGAAGCATCCATAACTAGATGCAGTTATGTCTGACTTTGCAATGTAGTGGCCTTCGCGGAGTTTGTTCAGTAGTTCATAATTTGAAATTTCCGTGACAGACATACAACCCTCACTACGGGCTATGAGCTCTTCCATTGAAGTGTGAGGAGCTTATTCACCGGCAATTATGTTTTCAATGCTTTATCCTGACTTAAACTATAGACCAGACGTAAATGCTGTCTTGCGAATTTTTCTGCTACCAAGTGAGACTAGAAGAAAGAACTTTAGTGAGAAAACTTTACCTCCTTTTCTCGTCAGCTGCCACCCAAAGCCAAAGACGTGTGCCACCCAATTGGGGTATTTGAAACTGGCCAATAACCAACTTGGGAATCGATTGCATTCTTTCTATCTTGAAAATTTCTCAATTCCATTATTCACCCTTTAGGCTTGAAGCAAAATCGCCTTCCAGACGATACGCATTCGAATTATATGCAAAAGTTATTCCCAATGGCAAACCGATAATTTCGCAACATCAGTCCTCCACTTGACGTGAAGCCTTCACCATATGCTGCATGTTTAATTTATTTACCAAGTCGCTTTAATTCGTTGCATTTCAATTAAACAATAACAAAAAAACGAGACAAATCGAAAAATGCTTTTCGCAAATTATCCATATTTACCTTACGGTCGCACGGTCAATTATCAATTTTAAATATTTTCTTGGTATCCATTGTTCATTAGAAGCAGCAGCAACTTATGATTTGCATAATTCTCAGGCTGACACATGAGATGTCGTTAGCACCAAATTATCGAGTTACATTTCGAGTGCGTTTCACAGTGCATTTCTTATGCACACGCAGTCATGCAGTGCGGCGGACTTGTTTATACAGAACGAGTTTTCTTGCCGCGTCATGCGTGCGCAAGAGCTGACCCACTTTGGGTCTATTAGAACGAGAATTCATTGAAATCGCACATCGGATCGGGTAGTCAAAAGCCAATGTCCAGAGTTTCAGACTTGACTCCATTCTAGGTGCAATAACATTTTTTTTATATTTCCAGCGATTGGAACTTAAGTGGTCCAGATCGGCTTGTATCTCAAGGTCTTGGCGGAAACACGCTTCACCCTAATGGCAGGGTGTTGGAGAAACCAATTTCCTGGCATTAATAGAGTCTAATGGTCGTTAGCCTCCAAAAACAATCGCAAATCTATTTGATCTATCTGGTGCGGCGGCATGTGTAACTATACCACTGAATGTGAACTGCAAGCCCCCAGAATCAGACTGACCGACTGGGGTCACTGGGGGTTAAGCGTTGCAACTGCGAAGACCAATACATTATCTGCACAAGTACAGTGGTTTGCGAGTGGTTTTGTGAAGTAATTAAAATGGAAATGAGTTGCAAATGTAAGTCCTTGGCCGCGATCGACTCTTGAATGTTATCGAGTCTTCAGCTCGGTCGGACAGGTGATTGTGTTTCAACTTTTATTTTTCGTTTTTGCAAGACACATTTATGCACTAATGCCTTGCGAATGTGCAATTGTTTTGTGCGGAATTGTTAAAAAAAACAAGAATCGTACGAAACTGCGAGTATTCGAAAGGCGTTACCAGTTCTATTGCACCACTTTTGCAAAATGGGTTCAAAAGGTGTGTGCGCTGCTGGCCAGAAAACCAGAAATTTATTGCACTCTTAAAAAGCAAGACTTTTGCGCTGGCATGTTGGTGGTCAGAGTTTGCTTTTCTATATGTAATGAAAACTTTTAACACGTCTTATGTAAGGCATACGGGAACGTGTTGAATTACAAAGGTGTTAGGTGTAGCCACGGAAGTGTTTTACTATCGATATTTCCTATTTTCGGTGTCGTTTGCAACTGGTTTTTAGACAAGTAGATTGTAGCTTTAATTTTGTATGGAGTATGCATGAATCTGGGGAGCAGGTTTAAAGTTAATAGGCTAATGAGGTAGTGAGTAAATTATTGTTATCGAAGAGAGATAATGCTTTACTTGGCACACAAATATGACAACTATTCAGAGGGTCTTCTACCGTGTGTGTCTTCTGCTGTTCATAGGGGATGGAACTGAGTTGAATTTCGTCCAACAAAAGAAGTATCGTCTGAAGGAAGGGAAGAAGTCCTAAAGTGAGTTGCTGGCCAATACTGACTAGTTTTCTCTTACCCATTCAAGCAAGCACTCAAATTTGATTTGATAAAGTTCATTAACTTTGAAGACCTCGTCGAAATCCTAGAAGGAGAACCTTTAAAAAAATATGTTCTTGCTAGCCTAATGGCTAGTGGCATTGAAAGTGGGGTAACGTCCTCAAGAACGCCCTCGTCACCAAAGTTCTTCTTTAGTGTGTTACACCTTTTTCATTTATCGCAGAAAATTGCGCCTCGTTATTATTCCTATGTCAAGGCCATCTACAAATTTCTTATAACAAACAATCTTCCTAAATCAGCCGTCTTAGTTTTTTTTGGGACTGATCCTTTGTATTCAAATAAAAGTTTTTGCTTCACCGCATATTGCAGCTGCAAGCCCCCCGATCTATCAATTAACAGTCTAAATCGCTGCAGCTCCGTCATTCATCATATATATAGATTTCGAGAGATAATCGAATCAGACCACCAATGTCGGATCTCATTTCGTCTCTCTACCACCAGAAAACTTACCTAAAGAGACTCTCTGGATTTCTCCAGAGTTCTTCCCTAGGCTCGATTCCTAGTGGTATCGCTAGCATCTGTTTATGCGAGATCTTTTTCATCGACTGGGTCTAGACCCAATGATGTCCCAAGATCCTCATTCCCAGTATATGCGCCGCTGTCTCAAATTCTTTCATGCATAGTTTACAGGTATCATCTTCTCTAAGGCCCATCTTCCTTAAGTGATACCCGAAATTACCATGTCCTGTAAATAAAGCCACCACCCATTTCAGAGTTCGTCGACTCATGCTTAGAACGCTTCTTTGAGTGGAGGAGTTCGGCCAATTAATTGCCAATTTAACTTGTCTACATTGTTCCACGGTTGACCACCATCTCAGGTGTTCTGTTGTGATCCATATTTGAATCAGCTGTTCTACCATTCATTTGCCAATTGAAGAGAATGGTTCTGGTCCCAGCAACTTTTCGGTTGACCCCTGTTTTGGAAGGGAGTCTGCCTTTTTGTTGCCTTCTATCCCTATGTGTCCTCGTACCCAGGTCAGTGTTACCTCATTTTTAGATGAACACTTATTGAGCTTGAGTACACATTTCAGTGCCAATGATGTGATGTTTGTCTGTTCCATGCGTCTGATCACCGCCTGATTGTCCAGTGCTATAAGGATATGTCCTCCCTCCACCTGACCCACAAGCAAGTAGTGCAATGCATGCAGCAATGCAATCATCCTTGCCATCTTTTTGAAGTCGACTTCCCTCTGTTAGAGCTTTTGATCAGCTCAATTCTTTCTTTCCCTTCTCGAAGAAGATATATCTTTTTATCGCGCTCTAAGCTTACGGGCAATTTAACCGCATAAACTCGCATTTTGAGATTTTAAACCATTCCAACTGCCCCTATGAGGTGCTGTCTCAACTTTTTAAGAATTTGGTTTTGTAAATGCAGTTTAAACTTAATATTTAGTTATTGAGCAGTGCGCAAGAGGTTTCAAACCACAACATCACAATAGTCTGTTTCGAAGTATTTATATGCAAAGAAAAAGCGAAGTAGAACCAAAATTTGTGAAGTCAATACAAATAGAATTATTTTATTTTCTATTTTTCATAAAATTCATTTTTAACACATTTTATTTTTTAACAAACATTTTTCGTTAAACAAAAAGGGTAAACAGCCCAAGTTGAGACAAATTTTTGAACAAAATATCTTCCATTTGATTTGATTTTCCTTTAAGGAAAATCCAATTTGGCTGAAAAATGGGGAGCGTATCGGAATCCCGCTTTTTTAAATCCCGCTTTTCAAAAATCCCGATAAAAAAGCTTTAAAATCCCGTCTGCTAAAATACTGTTTTTTTTAAATCCCGTCTTCTAAAATATCGCTTGTTCAAAATCCCGATCTATTAATCCCGCCAAATCCCGCTAATCCTGTTTTTTTACAAAACATTGTTATCAAAAAAATAGATGTTGGTTATTTGCCTTTTTATTAGATTATTATATATTTAAAAATATTAAAAACTAAAATAGAAAAATTACAAAATGGAAAAGAAAAATTAAATAAAAAAACTAATGTTATAAAGTCACGCGGTGTAAAAAAAATAATGAGAAATAGTAAAAATATGAGTAAAACAGGGTTTTTGGGTCTCATTGCTTATAACATACACTTGAACTCTTGAACTAATAAAATAAAAAATATTGTTAATGTTTTGAAGTTTTTTCGTTTCCTTTTGCAGAATATCATACAACATTACTTTATATTTTTTTTTAATTATTGAAGATTGTCATATTTATTACTTAAAAAAATATTTCTTATTTTGTTACTTCCTCTAAAAATTAAAAATGTTAAAAACACTCATTGCTTAATTTAATTTAACTTATGATCACGGAGATTTTTTAAAATAAAGCAACAACTTTTGATTGTAAAAGCGGGATAAGAAGAAACGGGGTTATAAAAAGCGGGATTTTAAGAATCGGGATTATAAAAAGCGGAATATCGAACCCAACCCTGAAAAATATATGTTAACGCAAAATAGAAGTAGCTATTGGGCAAAGCGAAGTAAGGGAGTAGATTTGGTTCATTTCTTAAAATTGAAGTAGATCTACTTCGATCGAAGTAAAGTCCGAACGCTCCCTGTTCCTTTACTTTTGGCAAAGTG
Source organism: Cheilosia pagana (assembly GCA_936431705.1). Lineage (NCBI taxonomy): Eukaryota > Metazoa > Arthropoda > Insecta > Diptera > Syrphidae > Cheilosia > Cheilosia pagana. The sequence continues at coordinate 52,121,427 of OW386168.1, read as the reverse complement.
GTGGAGATAAGTTCTTTCAGCGAGAGAGACACTTACGTAAGGGAAAACGTAAGGGAATAATTTTTTGGTAATCTATTAAAAATGACGGGTTAATAATCAAAAAATTCAAAAAGTACTGCAGAAAACTCTTAAGATGTCTGACAAATGCAAAGAATTTTGCATATTTAATAGTTGATTCATTTAGCGATGTAAGTGATTCGAAATAATCGACCTCCGTTTTGATGAATCCGAATAATGTGGAAGCGTTTGTTCTGACTGAACTAAAAGCATAAACGAATGTCCATTAACAGCTAAAGAAACTTGACAATAGATATTTACTATGCTGCCTTTGATACCGATTTAATACGTAGGACACATATATGCACGGGAAGGGTTTGCTAAGTGGAACAATAAATTTCAAATCTTCTGTTAATTGACAGCTTTTCGAGTAAATATTCGTATTTTCAGTGGATGGATTGCTCTCTCGGTGACGCTCTCTTTTACGAATTTTTCGAGATAAGGAACGGCATTGAGTTAAAATTCGTAAAAGTTCGTAAAGTAGGTACAAGTTCGTAAAATTTAAAAGTAAAGGTACAAATTTAATGTTCTCTCCAAGTGTTTAGCTTAGTCAGACACAAAACATCTGTTGACTTCCACTCTCAGACCGTAAATCATTCCATGTCGATTCGCATTTGTTTCTTACAAAATGTTATCCATTACTAATCTCCTTGATCCATTTGTATAACCAGATTAAGCCCGATCCACTACATTAACCCACATGTCCTTGTAAGCCTCAAAGAGCTATTATCTCAATGACTGACAAATTCGAACATTCTGCAGTAACCCCAATAACATCGCCAAGCTCTTTTCTGTTAAAGCAGCCCAAAGCCCTACCACAATCGATTTATCATATTTGAGTTTTTCCCTACAGACCAAAGTTGTATAACTAATTAACTGGCCGAAACAATGAATCACTCAAACAATGTCATAAGCCAAATGCAGCATGAAATCAAAATCGATTTGAAGCGATTTCAATCAATTTGGTGAAAGCAAGTGCTGCCACCAAACCTGTTATCCACCCACCCGATCACTAAAACTTTAGTTTTGTTGGCGTTCCCATTAGCTTGCAAAAAATGTAAATTGAATTGTTACTCTTCGGACAAATGCAGTCAGTAACGACCCAAAAATCAATCTCGACTCTATCTGCACAACCTTGAAAGTGTGTTTTCGGTGTTTTTTGTTTGTGGTCACACATGCAAACCAATTAGCATTGCTCCCACAGCCGTGTCGACTCTAATGTTAATTGATCTTGTCAACACAACCGAATGACCGACCACGGACCAAGAAACACTTTCGCTTTTAGCCAAAAATCGACTGTTATAGTCAAAATTTAATTAATGTAAGGAGAGCATAGACCAAAAACCAACGTTATGCTTGGCCATTTTATAATAGATGCTAATAATACCAGTTGTTTTTAGTGTCTTTCTTGTGGTAGGTCCATTCCATCGGCCGCCCGTATTAGTGGGTCACCAATGACGTGTTGTGTTTTTTTTTTTTTTGGCAATCCCATCCATCTGGCTCTTCTTGGGATTATGCAACGACTCCAGTCAACCGGTCTGAGCATCAGTTCATTTCATGTAAGCATCAGCACGATGTTGAGTGCTCTATTCGAATACAAATGCGGAAGGAAAACCGTTTCCCAAAAGCCACCTAATGATGGAGGTAGGTAGATACCTCTATCTAGTATTCATGAGATTGTAGTTTAATGTCTGGAAAAACGTCATTCCATTGCCCAAGGCTGATTTTTTGATGCGGAAGCATTTTCAATTTCGAATTCTCTCCGAAAAAAAAAATGTTTTTTATGGTAAACACCAAAACAAGTTCATGGAAAGATGGGTTGGCTATAGCTTAGTTAAGTGTTAAAGGGTCAGCACGTTTCGGTTAATAGTCGCAGTTACTTAAGGCTTATATGCACGATTATGCAGTGCAGTGACTTATACAGATGGCGTTCGTAATACACATTGTATGGCTTGCGTCATATAAGCAGCGAGATTTATGCTAACAAGCAAAAACCGAGACTGACCTCATAAGAGTTACCAGAGTAACCAAATTGAGCGAAATTCGATAGCAATCTTGGCGATCATCTACTAAATAAAAATGTAAGCGCGACAAGATGGAATTGCATAAACATATGTCTTTTGATTTAATAAGGTATACCTATGCTAATTTTTGTTTGTTTGTTTTTGCGTAACCTTGACAGCCAATTAGGAAATTGCATCAAGCGCGGGTATATTCAAAGTGTGATGGCCTTAGGAAAGCATTTTTGTATAATAGTTGCAGGAGGTAACGCTAAGGAGATTTCTAAAAATAAATCACATTTTGCAAGGACAATTGTGAGTGAAATTGGTAAGTTGTAACGGAATGAATTTCGCTCGGTAAACAAAAGAGTTGGCCAACGAACTGTGCAGTTAATTGATTGGCGGTGTTAGTTTTTCACATTGCAGTCTTTTTAAGCACAAACAATTCATTATAAGTGGATTGAATGAGAGAGTTTTTATGAGATGAGTTGCACGGACCTCTTAAATGTTGTTTTCGTAGGTAAATTGAGTTGCGTAGCTTAAGTTAGAAGAAATTAACCATCTCAGACCTTTGTTAGGTTAAATTTTATAGTTTCAGAGAAGAAACTCTCACCGACTGTTAGCATTCTTTGGTGGATGAGTTGCTACCCTTGCTTTTCTTGTTTCCTTGCATAGAGAAGAATAGTTGGTAACCAACAATGTTTTAAATTTAACTTAGTGAGAAGTATCAGTCACACTTTCTGAACCGATAAGGAAAACCGATTGTATTCATCATCACCTCATTTTAGATTTTGTTCAAAAATGCACCAAATTTTCTTATGATAACGTTATGTCATTAAAAATATAATAAAGCAAAAACCCCTTGAGCAGTAGCGTACTATGGAAAAAAGATTCTGGGGGCAAAGCATTTTCAAACAAATACCGATCTCTAATTTTGACCGTGCAGAGTTATATAAATGAGAGGTTAAAAAGCTTACAACCGAGAGGGAATCTACAGCAGTTGTGGGGGACTTATCCTGTCATATGCAGGCACAATGGAAACACGATATTTCTTCGTATTATAATAAATACACTTACCCATATTCAAAATAAAAATAGAGATAAGTAGCTCTCGGTGTAATATGCACTAAAACTTTGCACGAGGACATTCCTACAAGCACAGCAGCCACTTCTATAAATATTCAGTCTTTTCCTACGATAAGGACTATCTTAACTAAGAGCTTAGAGTTAAAATTGGTGGTCAAGAATTACATCACTTGATATGATGACCTACCAAAACGGCTATTCATGTGATTGGCCTGCTTTTTCTAATCCTAAACCATGCTTTCGTTTAGATCCCTATATAAAGTATTTTTTGAATAGGTTTTTATTTACCGACAACCAGTTTAATATCCGACAGCTGATTTCTGCTCATATTAGTTTGCCATTTCGCTATGAATAGACTTTCGATACATGGCGCCAGATAGTCGAAAATAAAACATCTAGATGGCGCTTTGATCAGTAATGTCATATAAATGTCTTACTAATAAAGTCAGTGCCGACCAATTGTACCATTTCTAGGAAGATTTGGGCAACCTACGATGATGCCAGAACTAATAACCTCTTAGCCAGAACGCGTGTAAATGTAGCAAGACTAACGGCAATTAGTACGGGCCATTGGCCTCTAGGTACTCACGCAGCCAGGCTTGGCATCCCCTACAACCCCACTGCCGTAGCCGCGCTAACAAAAACAAGAGTGAAATGGTTTTCCACCTTCTTTGTGAATGCCCGGCCCTAGCCAAAACCAGACATAGGGCAATAGGAAATCCTTTCTATGTTGACCTATCGGCCATCCATGATATTCAATTCAATAGAATTATTAAATTTCTCAACTCCACAGGCTGGTTTTGAGCTTCTGTAGCATCCTTCTCCCTCTTCCATCTTCTGGTTCTGCTTGTTTGTGGTTTCAAAACGACGCTCATGCGTTATTTGTGCATCTTCATTTGTAGGGAATTTTTGCTACCACTTAAACCAACCAAAATCAGTGCCATGGTAATTGGACCCACAGTCGTCTTATCTCAGATGGAGTTTTTGTGTTTTGGGTGAGAGCCAAGCCAGTACAAAGAAAGTTGGCAATAGTTTTCTTTTCCTCGTTTATATAACTTTTCCAAAAATGAGCAAGTGTCCAGTTAAAACACCTCTTAGCTTGGCTTCTACAAGTACTTTATATATCGATAACTTGTCCACATGAAATAAGTTGCTGGGAATCTGTTACTTAAATGGACACGTTTTCTAGCCTAAAGTCATTTGGTCCCATTTTTCCTTTTTCATCGATATTCTTCTATATCCCGCCTGTCTAAAAAAATGTTGACATTTGCTGCACACAGAGAACCCATGGTAACTTTAGCAGCTCTTGCTAATCCCTTGCATATCTTTAATGCTCCTATAGGCCAGGTAATTTGCATACTCCTTCTATCTAAAAACGTATTTCTTTTAAAGGTGAATGAGGATAATATAAATCGATATAAAAATTATTTTATTTCTTTTCTTTCATAATGAATTTTAGTTCAGCCTTTCGACAATCTTATGTAATACGTATAAGTATATCAACCGATCATAATCACTTCCTTAGTCTTCTAAGTCGTCAGATTAAGGCCATCGTTTTGAATCAAGTCCATGCTAATTTTATTCACCGATTAAGTGTCTTCTGTGCGCTTAGACTAAGCAATTTGCATCACTGCAAGGAAAGGTATCGTCGGCGATTCCAAATTCCTGTAAAGAGCCCCAAACCCGTCCTTCAGTGGTGCCAGAAACCACTTACCGATATATATCACATAATGAGTCAAAAAATCAACTAACAAACTATTATTTTCGGCATATAAATCAGCTGCAAAGGGGGACATTGTGAAGCTTCAAGTTCAATACATAACTATTTGATGCTCTCTGATTTTTGTTTTTCCTTCTGAGTCTTCTCAAAAATCGTTTGTTTTACGTAATCCTGTGCTGTAAAACACAAAGACTGTACACAAAGACATATAAATGTTATTTCCCTTTTTGATGGGCACCAACCAGTTGAATCTTTCTTAAAGTTTTCAGTAAAATCCCGTCCTTGAAGTACTATCACACAAAAGCCGCGGCCATGTTCACTTTCAAAACGTGCAGTGGTATCTGAGCGCCATTTTATTCTTCATCAGTATAATATCTACTATCTTATAGTCCTTAAATCTGGACGGGTGTTTACTTTTACTTGATGAAAAAACAACTCGAATTTTAAATAAAATAAATTGGCAATTAAAAACAACCGGGTTCTTAAAAGAGGTCCCCTCTGCACCGGATTAATTGCAACTTAACTCAGCCGTAAAGGAGGCGGTTTAAAATTCTTCTTCAAATGAACTGGTCTCTGAAAGTGGCACACCACTCTATTAAAATTCATTGAACCTGCCAAGAATCATCTTCTCCTTCTGCGCCATAACAAATGCATTCGCAACTATGACTGCAAGAAGCACAGCAGATGATAAACGCCTGAGTCATTATTCCATAATCGTATATTGGAACTGTCCGATTCTTAATGGCCAAAGGTATACAAACTACGTACGAATGAATGTTAGATAGGTCCAACGACTACATCTAGTTAGTTGAGATATTGATGTGTTGCGCTTCTTACTTAATCCGATGTGCTAAGTAGTATTATGCTTGAAGATTTACAGCTCATAATATACATTTGTCAGATGAATTATGCAATGCCAGTTTCGGGTTATATGGCACGTAGATATAATTTATCGTATCTTCCATCGGCGTGGAGCATGAGAGCATGTTTTAAATGCGTTTCTTATTTACTGTTGACATTTTGTTAAATTGCCGACCATGAAATGGTAAATCATTCGCAGTAACCGGTTGCAATTGCATGCAAATTTATTTTGTTTAAGTGGACATTAAACCAATTTTTCGGGTTCAGATTTCAATCAGAGGTATTGCACTTGTTTTATCATTGAAGTCTCTTTTTTTGCGAGTGCACTTAAAATTGTGGGAGGTTAAGGTGTAAGACTTGTCACTATTTTAAGTGCAGGTGGAAGGAGTGCAAAAAGCGCTCACCCGTCGTGACTGATTTATGTTGAATTTTGCTTCATTTCCTAAGATGAAAAGGCGTATATACAGCCCCCTCAATTGAGGGTAGGAGTTGGAGCAATTACTTAGTTTTAAGCAAGAGTCTGTTAAAGAGGATTTAATGTTTTAAAGTAGCAGAACGTGAAGTCCAACGTTTTTTGAAACTACTTTTTCCTACTGGACTCTTAAAATACACGAAATAGGGATTCACCAAGTAGAAATATCTCAATTAAAACAGGCTTCTTATTCGGAATACGTCCACAATAAACAAGACTCTCTGAACGAAAAAAATAGAAAAAGAAAAATAGTGATCAAAGAATTGAGCCATAACGTAATCGTACTCCAGACTCCACGCCATACCATGAGAAGGTTCACCTATAAATATTCGTTGCTGGGTCCCTCATGAGTAAACAGCTTTTAGTAAATTTGAAATTTGGTGCAAAGAATTAAGTTATTGATGGGACCAATAATTGTAGGATGAATTCAGACAAGAGCATTTCTGATTTCATCGATGAATTCTTCACAAAAAAGAACTTTTATACAGAACAGAACCTTGACCAATTTGCTCACACACTTTATATCCCTAAAACTTACCTCCTCTAAAATGTCGAGGAACCGAATTCCGAGGTGCTTCTTTCTACTCCGAGGAATAGCTTGATATTCACAGAGAAATGTTTGTTGCAAATGTAGGTGTATACGTATATACGTCATCTCAAAGCGTACTTTCTTAAAAAGTAATGCACACAGGGTAGACCTCTACAAAATGTAGGCTTGGCTCTGCCGAGTCTTATCAATTCACCACATTTTTGTCGAGAATTACACAACTCTCCTCTCGAAACCCTACGACCTTCTTTAGTTGTTACACTTAGTGGAAGCACCGATTTTTTTTTGGGCAGAAAAAAGACTGCCACGGTGCCTTGAACATTGCGTGACAATTCTGTACTAGTTCAGAATGATGTCGTATAAAAGGTAATATAAAATTTTGCAAAAGTTCACATAGAAATATATGCAAAAGGTCATATAAAACAACTCACAGTGTGGGCAGGGCTGCCCTCTTGGCTATGTCCTGCACTGTTGGACAATTTTCGGCGCTGGTTTGATGATTTTTTTGCGAGCATTGCTAACCTTTAGGACTAGGTATACAGACAGATATTCTACATTTCACATCAGAAATAAGTTTAGAAAAAAAATAAGTGGAGTTGGAACTACGCAATCGCCTTAAAACTGTGGAAAATGAGTCTTGAATCTCCTTTCTACCACATAGACCCATAATGGTTAGTTGATATAAGTGAAAGAGCAACTTTTTGTTCCCGCAAACCTTTGCCAAGCGATAAAGACTGTCTTCCACTGTAGAAATTGGCATTTTTTTGAACCGATCCATACAACAAGCTTTAAAAAAACTCAATTCCCCAAGGTTCGAAATATCCGCACTAGTGGTAGCTTAAAAAACGACTTTGAGCTTGAGCTCAACTATTGAACCTTTCGTCATCAACTGTACATATTTGGCTTGACATTCAATTCCTATCAACTAAACACATTTCAGCGGCCTTGAAGCGACTGTTAACTATAAACAGCCACCTAATTGGGAAACTTTCCGACTAATTTCAAGCAGATGAGCTTATTAAGTCAACATGCTACATGGTTTCCCAAAGCTAACCAACTAATAACACAATAATTACTACTACCGACGCACGCCTGCACTCCTTGTATTGATCGAGAAGCACTAACTTCTGTTGTATTGAATTCGCATTTAATGACTTCCTACAATGTATACGATTGTGTCTCTTTGGTCCCGCAAATGAGAGATATCCCATCTGATTCCAAGTGAAGGTAATCCGAGTTGGCACCAATCAAGTTCGCGCATCAACTCTTTTGTTTTTCACATTAACCGCCCCACTGGTGGACAACCGTTCAACAAACACTAAAAGCTCTCACTACTACCACTTGCATCGGAGAATGGAGAAAAACAAAATATTTCCGCATTTTACTAGCCAAAAAATTATTGTGCAACACAAATTTACCAATAAATCTTCAACTCACCGTTGAAATTAGTTCGAGTGCTCTTTCTCTGTCTTGTCTGTCTCTCACTCGCTCGATTTCTTTTCTCTTTCCCGATACAAAATAACCCGAATAGCACTAGAAAATTGCACGACAGACAACAACAAAAAAAAACACAGCACACCCACCGAACAACAAATAAAATAGCAACAAAAGCCAATTCAACCGTATCTACAGCGTTGCCGACAAAGTAGACTTCATGGATCACTTCAGACTTATACCAAGCTAATTAATTAATGACAAGTTATTATTTTTTTTTTCACTAAACAATTTGAAGATGCAACCGACTCTTGAGAAAGACCGTCTTGAAACTAAAACGGAAAAAAAAGTGTAAGCCTCGAAATTTCGCTGTTACCACAGACCCTGGTCAATGCCAATGATTAGTGCGTCATCGCCTTCGTCGCTGTTGTCGCTGAAATCGAAAGTTCCACATTACCAAGTGATACGGCCGGCGGCGACGCGACGCTTACACAAAAAGCTAATAATGAAAACGAAGAGGCTAAGTGCGTACGCCAGAGCGAGACTTTCGATTTTTCCCAATTGCGATGAATTTGTGTACTGTAATCGAAATCAATGCGGCTTCACGTGGAGGTATGGCAGATTTCCCTTTCTTTTCTGTTACTTTCACGCTGCAGAAAGCTGTTTGTTTACCTTTTGGTTTCATTTTCGCGGCGCCGGAGAAATGCAACAGGAAAACGAATGAAATGCAACACAAAAGAAGTCGGATATAAAAAGTAAATATTTACACCTTATGCACTAACTTATGTGGATGTGTTTGTACTACGACTATATAGAAAATAAAAACGGTTATGAGTAGTCTTACTACCCTGTAGGCTAATGAGGCGGTTTGGGCTGCGATGAACTGGCCGACGCGGATGTTGAGGCCTGGGCGGATCCGCCAGATGCGCCAAGTGATGCATTCAGCACGAAACTGGTAACGCCACCGACTAGGGAGGAGACAATCTGCTTGATGAAGCCGAAGGAGTCAGATCCGGCCATGGGAGGAGGTGGTGGTGGTTCATCGCCAGGTGCGCCGGCACGATTTTTCGCTGCACCGAAACTTTGAATCAGACTCTGGACAAACACCAATGGCTGGGGTGGTAGGTCGTCATCTTCGGGATTCTGAAAGAGAAGGTTTTCCCCCATTAGTAGGAGTCGATTTGGGCGTTCAATGCTCAAAACCGTGCAACCAAAATTCCAAAATATATACAGTGCTTCCCATAAATTTAGTTCGTGTTAGCAGGTATAAATACAACAAATGCAAGAAAATGATAAATACAGCGCTCAGTGATGCCAGAATGGTCCCCAGGAGGTTGCCAATGAATCTTCCGTTGTTTATCTGTAAGTTAACTTTTTAGATCGTTCGACTTGGTGGATGGTTTAAGCTTACCGCACCACCGCCCCCGGAAAGACCGTCGAACGCAGTTCCGACGTACTCCCCAATGACGGTTCCAAAGTTTCGGTCGCCCTAAAAAGATAACAGGCTCAGAAACTACTTGCCAATGGTGGACCCATATTTACCGCGAGTAAGCCAGCAATCAGCGACGTTCCTGTGCTGATAAGCGATTCAATGTCCAACCCGCCAGGCTGTAAAGGAATATTAAAATCTATGTCGGAGTGCATGAATTGAATTTGTCTTTACCCCGAATAATTGCGATATAACTCCAGTGAGTGCGCCAAGCAAAGCTCCCACATCAGACCCTCCTTCACCCTGAAAATATCGACACTTAGTTGGTTGCATTTCAAGTTGCGGATCATACTCACACCGCTCAAGCTGGCAATGAGGGCCACAAGTCCACCGGGCATTTCTCCTTCAGGCACTCCGATATCGATGCCCTCACCAGATTCATCGATTTGGTTCGCTTTCTGGTTGTCATCGATTGCAATGTCTACGACCTTGGTTAATTGGGCAATAGGATGGGGGTTTTAGTGCAAACTTAAACTTAGTTATAAGGCAGAAAATCTTGGACAAAAATACATTTGCAGTTGATAAACGGTTGCGAAAAATGCAATTACACCTATTGGGAATGATATTTCCCTGGAATTTTTTTCTATTCAGCAATCTGATTAAAAATATTTCCAGCGTTGTAGTAGTAATTCAAATTTGAACATTGTTATTCCTCGAAATTATTTTAAACGTGATTTACTCAGAAGTTTTAACTTTAACTTTCACTTAAGCACTTTTTGTTTTCATTTTTAAAACTGACTGAAAATTCAGCAGTGTCAAGTGGCTTTTGCAAAAAAGATTCTCAGTTCCGGATAAGTATTTACTTCCTGTAAGCTATTCCACCAGCATTTTCCTACAATTCTTTTTTTAAAGTTACAGAAAAACTTGCATCGAAGACGTTAGTAAAGTTTGTGTTTTCATTGTTAACAATTTGACATTTCCCGATCATTTAAAAATTCTTCAAAAATATTACCAAACGTCGATCGGGTGTTCAACCGTTGTTTCGGTTCGGTCGGGTCATCATCACCCACAAAAGGCTACTATCAAAACAACAAAAACGTGAAATAGGTGGTCAAAACAAAAATTGGAGCAATGCGGATACGGCACATCAAATTTATGTTAATCTGGACTGTTTTCAACATTCACTATCTTTGGTTTTAAATATGGTTTTCGCAGAAGTTCTGCGTGAAACTTTTCGCAAAAAAACTGAAGTAAATTCCAACGCTAAGCTAAAATTTTAACGGAACTTCCTTTAAATTTTAATGTCTTCTTTTAGATTGAAAGTCCGTCAAATTTTATACATTTTTTGAATTTTTCAAAATTGCCAATCAGGTAGCTGTTCGGAGGATTTTTGTCAAGCTTAACAGGACAGGATTAACATCTTTAACTAGGACATCTTGTTTATTAAGCACTGAACTTTGAATTCCATATACCTTCTTAAATTAATATGTCTTAAAAATTAAGTACTCTGACATTTAACTTTAGATGATAAACTAAATAGGCTCCCCTTCTGGAGATTCGCTTAGGACTTACAAAAAGAAAGTTTTAAAGTTATTAGAAGAGTTTTTTGAAAGTCACATGCAAATTGTATAAAATGCTGGATAAATTTTGCTTACGGACAATTTGTTGGTATTTACTAGATAAATGTAGTATTTATTGCTTGAATTTAAGCAAAGTGATCTTATTTAAATTTTGACATCTAATAAACATGAACGGGTGGTCAAATCCACAGTACTAATTCTGATAACCCACAAATGGCAAATTTTCGATGTTAATTTAGTCACATTAAATTTAAGCTCGTGGTTAAAAATTATTATTTAATGTTTTTTAAAATTATATAGACAATATTATCCTCTTAAAAAACAGTCAAGCAACGTAGGTTGATACGCCCATTTTTTAGGGGCGTTCTTAAGCAAATTTTAGTTTGTTATAAATTCCTCAAACAAAATAAACAAGCCTTCAAAAAAACAATCTTTTAAAACTCATGTTTCATGTAATTCTACCTTTAAGAGCCTTACTCGAACTTTTAGTCATTCTTCGATTAAGCACAATAGAAATTGAATACCTTTTGCTGGTGGTTCGATTGAGGACATTTTTGAAAACAAAAAAATATTTTTTTAAAAACAGTGGGTAAAAATTTGTGTATAAAACTTAAATTTCGATCAAGCATAAAAAACAGAAAATATTTGCCGACGTTCTTGAAACACACTGAATTTTCGAACTCGGTTACCACTGTAAATCGCAAATTGCCCGGAAACTGATTTTTTTCTGAACGTTCTCATATTTAACATCAGCAGGGAAGAATTTTATGTATATTGTTTTAAATTATTCAAAAAATTATCAACAGTATATCACTCAAGTCAGTTGGACATTTTTTACATTTTAAAAAATCTTCGATATTTTCGCCCCACTGAGGATTTTTCTGCCCTCACTTAAACTACTCAAAAATAAAATAAACCACTTGTTAGCACAACATAATCCAAATAAAGCGTGTCCTTTGGAAATCAAATTTATAACTCACATCATTGGTACCGATATCCACGGTGACATTTACGTCCCTTTCAGTTTCGGGTAGAGGGCGATTTTCCTCAGCCACCAGATTATTCTCTATCTTATCCTAAAACGAAAACGAAAGCACTTCTGTCACGTTTCTCCACAAACCCAACATCCCCATCACTTTACCTCTTCAAACAGAGTCTGCAATTTATTTTCATCCATGGTGCTCCTCTTCCTATTGGCCCTTAAACTATCCAGTTCCTTATTCTCTTTCAAGTAGTCCAAAGTGTTGTCAATTTTACTGGAAATTGTTTCCTGCATCCTCTGCAAATGTTCCAAAATAGTCCCCTTCAACCATGCCATATCAACATCCTTATGATTGCCTATTGCACGCTTTCTGCTCCTGTGCTCCTGCAGAGTTCTCTCAAGCTGTTCCCTGTAATCCTTCATCGACAACGATTTCGTAGCCAAATCCATTGCACTGGCCAATATTTGAACGGCATTCTTGTCCCGTTCAATGGTCTCCTCAATTTTTGTTACTTTCGCCGCGACCGCTGGCTTATCCGCCATATTTGTATTCAAAATTAAATCCGTGACAATATCCGTCAAATGCTTTGCCATTTCCTTCTCAGCCGTCATGGCTCCATTTAGTATTCCAATGGTTGTGATCGTTTTCAACTCCTGCAATGATATTCTCGGCTCCAATTTTCTGTACGCCGACATCGCTTTCAAGTAATTTGGATCCAACTTGAATTTTTGCACTCGTCGCGGTGACGTTCTAATCGCACTCAATAAACCGAACAAAAGGACTAATCTCAAGACGACTCGATACATGTTTGGAATTGTACTGTTTGTTCTCGTCAAAAAACCGCCGACCACTAAGCTGGCCATCCTCTTCGTCAACCAATATATTCCAGATCTCAGGCATCGACACGCAAGATTGACTGATTTTGAAACAATCGGAGCATAAATGACTGGGCGTTCCTGCTGGGCAGAAGAAAATGTCGATCCTACTATTGTGTCATCCATTCTGGATCACCACCACCATGCACAGATGCAAATAAGTGGTATTGTGATGTGACATTGAGCAATCAGCTTACGAGTGCGGTTCGCTGAACTTCTAAGGTCTCGCTGAATGGGAAGCAGCATTTTGTAACGTCACTTGAGCGGAAAAAACGCTTCGAAATAAAAAAAAAAAGACACATGTGAAGCTATAATCTGCTTCGCTCGAATGAGTTTTCCAGTTTCACTTATTGTGCTGCGATGTTTACTGGATAAAGTCAGAGACACGAATAAGTATTGCAATCGTGACGAAGCGGCCCACCGATACAGAGAATTTAACCTTTCCGATTTTGTTGGATAGGTATTGAAAAACATTTCTCGAAACCATTCATTTGAGACCTACAATTGTATAGCAAATGGCAGAACAGGGAAGCTCTTAGGACAGTCATAGCCTTAGATTTTTGTCAGACGCTCGCAATGGCCTATGGGAGAATGTATTTTGGAAACAATCGCTACCGTGTGTAATAGTTTATCACTCTTACATTGGCAAAGAAACTTTATTGCGCTCAAGACTCACGATCACGAAAGCCACACTTTGGAGTCAATCAAAAAGCAATTTAATTAGCGTCACTTGAACCGCTCACCATAACATCCCAGGGTAACCTTTCGGCATAGCCAAATGCAAATACAAACCAGAAAAGTCCAGAAAGCCCTCTTACCCAATGCGTATAACTTATAATGTGCACCATAAACGTAAACTCCTCTTGGTCAAAGTTCAGATTGATTCAAAAACTAAGTCTTTTTGACAGAAATCAACCCCTCACTCAGTTTATTGTCCATCGTTAACGACGATGATGGTGGTAAGTATTTTATGTTTACTCTCCAATCTTCGAGATGAACAAAAATCTTCGTCACTTTGGCATTTGCATAGATAATCTTCCCCCTAAGCCGAGTTAATTGCGCTCCATGGTCGCATAATTTTCGTGTCTTATTCCATTAGGGAGCCGTCATGCCTCTGCAAGTGATAAAAGCCTGTGAATAGTCAGTAGGTAAATGGTTTAAATTCCTCCCCGCGAGCCTCAGCATTGCGCAATATACTGTCTTATTGTGCGCTGTGGCCAGTCCGAAATCGAGATGCCTTTCACTTTGTATAGTAGACGCACAAAAATGAGTGACGCTGCGGGAAATCATGCTTATCCCATGGAGGATAAACTTACACCGTCTGGTGGTTGCAGTGGAAGTACTTTACAGATAACAATTTATCAGATCGGTCTGAAGGTCGAAACTACCAGTAAAAGCAGGTCAATAAATCACCAACGACAAAATTTAATTTGTATTCCGTTTATTTATTTTTTTTGCCGAATTGAATTATGAGACGGAACTGACAGCGGCAGCAGGTCAACCTTGCTGCTGTTGTCATTGACGAATCAAGAGATTCGCTTAACCTTTTAGTCTGAGTGTATGGTGAATTAAAAGTGAAATTACTAGTTTCGATGATATTAGTTGCGTGGTTTGTTTAGTTGGGTAGCAAAAGAAAAAACATTGGCGCCAGCGAAACCGTAAAATGTACTCCATACAATTAAACTCAATCAATGGCAATTTACGTCGGGTTTCTACAACCGGATGGTTTTGACATCAAAGCAAGAACACAAATGGTAATACCTCACCTTAAAGGTTGCCGATTAATTCGGAAACTAAAAGCTGTACTGCAGGTGCCAGTATGTGTTACTTTGAACCTAATGCGAAAAGTGTTCTTTAAAGCAGTTTATCATATAATCTGTTGCATAGATTATGGTGGACAAAAACTTGCCTACAGTTGAAGTTGTGTACAGCACAATAGGCTATGCGTGACGCGAATAATTGCATGGAATAAGGCAGAAAAGTTTCAGACCCCGTCTAGAATGATAAGAAATCTCAGTGATTAAATTATTATTGCCACTTTTGTCTACCAAATAAATTAACAGAGAAAAAAGTGTCTACGTATTTATTGGCGTTTCAAAAAGAGCACCATTTAGACAAATTGACAATTTCATACACAGTTTTTTAGCATCAGCGTGGTCTGGAAATTAAATCTAAATGCCTAAGGCAACAACTCGTAAGCGCTCATGAAATAGAAGCTTTTCTAAACTGTCGATCGATAATTCGTTATCAGGTCCGGAAACAGCTGGAGATCCATGGTTCCGAAAAACTGAACCAATAGATCCATCACTTTGGCGTAGCAAAAATATTGGCACTTGATATTTCAAACGCTTTTAACAGAAGTTGACATCAAACACTTTTTCTGCAAATTTCAATCGAATATACTGATGATCATTATATTAATACGTAAACATCAAAAGTTTCCGTACACTTTTTAAGTATTTATCATGAAATGAGGAGAATGAAACTTATATCATTCGCAAGATACTGTGCCATAGATGTGCAGAAATAAAAAATCGTAGGCATATGTCGCCAATGAGACTGGTAAAATAAAGTTAAGAATTTCCCATACAAAATGCTTAGTAGTTAATAGAAAGCATTTTGTTGCCATTCAATTTGTCGCCGTCATGTTACCATAGTAACGAATTTAATCTAGATTAGAACCTGTTGGAGAGTCTTATTAACCCATAAAGGTATGCAATTTAATTACCCCTAAAAGTAAGCAATCACAAAATCTTATTTCAAGGGGCATTGCAGAGTTATCTGCGAGCTGTTCTTTTTTCATAGCGGAAAGGTATGTGAATAAAGATTTAGCATATAAATAAATTGAAATAAATAATAAATAAATTATGTAAAAAACAAGTTGGCTTTCGTTACTTTATCTACAGACAAAATTGGTCGAATTTCGAACACGGGCGGTACTAGTAATGATAATTCCCTCAAGTTCCCATATTCTGTCAAGACTGGTTTTGTGGGTTTCCAAATTTACAACCGGGCAAAGCTAGACATCAGGTCTAATGCTTAAGAAGCCACACGAAATCTTGAAAGTAGATGCAATTTAACAGCCAACACCAAATTCATCGTAATTAGAAAGTTCATCCTCGTATGCATCATCAAGATCAATTTCAGGAGCTCCCAAAACCAACACAACGGTTGAAATATTCAAACACCTTAGTCATGACCGCGCAGCCATAAAGTCACAGTTCCGAAGATGACCAAAATAATCCAATCCATGGTTTGAACCAAGTGTCAGCCATAAACAAAATTAAAATCAAATATTACGCATGGAACCACAGACTTCTGTGAACGATAAAGAAATAGTTTGAGAAGCGGATGTCGAATCTATGTTCGCGGTCTGTGAAAAAACTACCCCAGTCAACGCTGAGGGCTTGGAAATAATAATTATCCTGATGCTAAACGTTAGGCACCATAGTTTACATAAAAAATAGTCTAGAAATTTCAATGATCATTGTCCGGAACGCCAAAAATGTTTGTCAAACCCGAACTGAGGATAGCTATTCCAAAGTAAAATGATGCGTCTACGTTTGAAGTTTATTAAAGCAGCGTTAGATGGAGCATGGACAACATTATCTGCAAAATTTTGTGGAATTAAATTGTACCTGAACTTCATGAACTACAAACAAATAAGTCCTATGAATGTCGAGTGTAAGATCTTGTCGGCTGTACTACGTAAATGCCGAAAGTACTCCGTAATATGAGTCAGCGTCATTTAGGGCAGAGTCTGTCAGCAATCGACCAGATTTTCACATACCAATGTTTAGAAAACCGCAGGAATTCAAGATCGCTATACACCGAAACAACCTATTAACTTCTAAGATGCCTACGAAAGCGCATGTAGATTTTGCCATCTCTGTAAGACTTTGTTCAGGACGACGACGACGCGCACTAATTTTTATTTTGAGAGCGACCTTAATCCACTTGGTTCGCATAAAAGTATGCAATGATCTATAGAATCAGTCGCTTAAAGGACATGTCTTTATAAAGCGGCAATCCTTCGAGTTACGCTACCTGCAAAAATATATTTGGTGGCCGTTTTACTGAAACACTGTTTTTGTTGCGAAGCCCCTATTTATTTATTTAACTACTAACATTTAAGCCACAGTTACTCAATTAACAAAATTATTTTCGAAAAAAGGTAGTTATTTAACAATTCACTCAAAATTTTTTTTAAACTGAATTTTGATAGGTTAAAATCAATCGGAATGCTATGCTGCTGGTATTGCCAGTTGGTTTCGTTGATCTTATTCTTTTGACAGTATCGCGAGCTTCAGCTTCGTTTAACGAAAATAAAAAGTTTTAGTGATCCTACATTTTTTCAGATTTGATTAGTAACATAACTTCTATTCACTTCCACTGCATCGGGGTAAAAATCAGTTAATTGACCATCTAATCCACAAATACAAAAGGTTGACTGAAGGACTGCAAACAATGTCAGCTGGCCACTCACTTCACTATAGTAAACAACAATAAAACAAAATTATTTCAACTCGACAAGTACAAAGGTATAAAAAAAAAACACACTTCAATATCGAAACCAATTGCTGCTACACTGAAATGAAAACACTCCACTCTGACCTCAGATTAATAATTGGATTGCAACAAGCGACTCATTGCTGTAGAGCCATTCATTTGAACTGTGACACTTACTGCCACCTGAGTTAGATAATTACACCTCTGTTCTAGTAACAGATACTTAGAGAACGTTTATCCAATCATAATATTGTGATGTCGTTCTAATTAGTTACACCCACAAGGTTATCGATAACACGTTCCACAAAGCTCTACCTCGGAATAGGAGAAAAATCGCCCCGCGGCACATACCAACACACAGTTTGTGTCGCATTCTGAACAGTTTCATTGAAAATACCGAATATAAATCAAAAGCAGAGCCCTTAACCTCTCCACCTTCGAATAACTACATCGCGTCAACCATTTCCGCAAACATTAGCGCCATTTGATTGACTCATTACTTTGTGTCCGCAAATGTATTTCTATTCCCATTCCAATGTAAACATGTCCAAAGGTAAAGCAAAACTTTATGTCAGAAGGAAAAAATACACACACACACTCAGTCTTAAAAAGATGCTTAAATACGTATGGGTCAGGGTTATGCTGATGTTATAACTTTGGATAATGCCTACCAGGCGAGTTGATGAACTGTCACTTTGATTAATGTGAAGAAAGTGCATTTGTTTGTCAGCGGATTTTCGAAAGTTTAACTGCTCAAAGTCGGAATGTCTATAATCGAATCTGGTTCCATTCCAGTCGGCCGCAGAATTGTATCAGATTCTTGACAAAAAAATCGTTTGGTTTCTTGCTTACCAACTGATATCATTTCCGATATCTGATACTGTGAATAACGACCAACAAGCGATTGACTTGAAAGGTCACCGTAACCACAGCTTTATCCCGCAAACGATCACCTACTTCATCGATCATAATCGAGTATTTGCATTTGGGTCATCATCATGTAGGCTGCTACATTTCGGCTGACCGCAGCTGACCATCGAAGACCATCAGACTTTCACGTACGCCTTCAAGCTAGCTTTGCTTGTTGATGCTGAGCGATTACGGTGCCTCGTTTTTGTTTATATTTCCAAAGGTGAATGCAATCTAAAAATTAGATATCATTGATCTCCAATCGGATGACATAATACTAAGAGAAAAATAACAATAAAAATTCGCGCACGCTAGCCCACATAATCCCGCACATAATCAATTGATTTGCGGATTGAGTTGCCATTATAGGTGCCGCTGACATATGAGTTATTTCAAAATTTAGGTTATGAAGATTGTGAGGCGATTTGTCCTTTTTTTGTTGTTATTATTTCAGAAAAGCATTAGACATCTGAAAACGATAGAGTTGTATAGACTTGCGCAAGGTGCATTCAGTTATTGGTGCTAATTGGCGGAAACAGAGGCCAGCTCCAGCTGTGAACTATTGGAGTAATTGTTGTCTGCCATGGCGCATAGAAGCGAACGATTAATGAGTTTTAATTAGCTTTTCGAGCAGCAATAATGATTTTGTGTCGGTTATTTAATAGCGGCTTAAAATATTCGCTGGGTTGCTATAAAAGAAACGAGTTTCTTTTGTGCTCATTTTAATTTAGTGTTTTTGATTGTTAATCGGGGAGTCGACTTATTGTGGTGTGAAATGCAAAAATAGCCTTTCTCTGATATAACTTGATGACAGATTTAAATTGGAAATCACTTGGTTTTTCCATATTAGACTTAAGAAAAGTTGCTTACAGGAACTGTCAAACGTAAACTGAGAAACAAGTTGTTCACCCTTTTGAGTCACTTTTACAAGTGGGTTACTTTTCCCTGTCACACAAAGAGATAAAGAGAGAGAGATTTAAAAATGATTTGAAAACTTCTCAGTATAAACATGTCAAACTTTAAACGAACCTTTTATTCTTTTAGCGTCGCTAAACACTTTAAAAAATAAAATAAAGTACATTAAAAACGACCACCGCGGAAAGGAAAGAAAATAAAGACGACGTTTACTTCTTTGAAGGCCTTCAATTTATAGTTCAGATATTGTTTATTCCTTAAGTCTTGGATCTATTTTGCGTACTGTTTTAGGCGGCTTTGTTAACCCTGATTGAAAAAAACCCAAACAAACCAAATGATAATCGCTTTCAAAAGGATGATATTTTTCGAAGGTAGAAAAATATCGCATTTCGTTCTTCCGCAAATCGATAGCTATTGTTCCATCAATATTTTTCTATCAAAAAGGGGTACGTCTTGGGACTTTTAGAAGAACACTCATAGGCTTTGTTACACGGATTTAAATAGACTTTCCTCAGATGTTCGCATTTCGTTCTTCTGCAAATCGGTGGCGATTCTTCCATCTAAATTTTGTTAACAAAAGGGGGACTATTGGGACTTTCAGAAGAACACTCATAGGCTTTGTTACACGGATTCAAATTGATTTTTCTCAGATGTTCGCATTTCGTTCTTCTGCAAATCGGTGGCGATTCTTCCATCTTAATTTTGTTCACAAAAGGGGGTATCTCTTGGGACTTTCAGAAGAGCACTCATAGGCTTTGTTACACGAATTCAAATTGACTTTCCTCAGATGTTCGCATTTCGTTCTTCTGCAAATCGGTGGCTATTCTTCCATCAATATTTTTTTTAAAAAAGGGGGTACCTCTTGGGACTTTCAGAAGAACACTCATAGGCTTTGTTACACGAATTCAAATTGACTTTCCTCAGATGTTCGCATTTCGTTCTTCTGCAAATCGGTGGCTATTCTTCCATCAATATTTTTTTTAAAAAAGGGGGTACCTCTTGGGACTTTCAGAAGAACACTCATAGGCTTTGTTACACGAATTCAAATTGACTTTCCTCGGATGTTCGCATTTCGTTCTTCTGCAAATCGGTGGCGATTCTTCCATCTAAATTTTGTTAACAAAAGGGGGACTCTTGGGACTTTCAGAAGAACACTCATAGGCTTTGTTACCAAATTGATTTTTCTCAGATGTTCGCATTTCGTTCTTCTGCAAATCGGTGGCGATTCTTCCATCTAAATTTTGTTCACAAAAGGGGGTATCTCTTGGGACTTTCAGAAGAGCACTCATAGGCTTTGTTACACGAATTCAAATTGACTTTCCTCAGATGTTCGCATTTCGTTCTTCTGCAAATCGGTGGCTATTCTTCCATCAATATTTTTTTTTAAAAAGGGGGTACCTCTTGGGACTTTCAAAAGAACACTCATAGGCTTTGTTACACGAATTCAAATTGACTTTCCTCGGATGTTCGCATTTCGTTCTTTCGCAATTCGGTGGCGATTTTTTTACCAGAAGGGGGTAGCTCTTGGGACTTTCAGAAGAACACTCATAGGATTTGTTATGTGATATTGGAGTGATAAACTAAGGATACTCGAAAATAGAAATTTTAAGTAACATTGCCAAATTGATTCCTCGTTATTTGTTCAATCCTCATAACCAGACAAAGACTCCGGCTTCCTTGCAATAATTTTTGCAGGGGTCACACTCAAAATGAAGTGAAGGAAATAGCTGTGGACTACAAATGTCCTTGCCCCGCCCTCGCAAGCATCCGGTAGACTGCACTAGGTCATCGTCTTTTCCAAACGATGCCTTGATTGATTTTTAGAGCATTCGACGTGGTATTTAATGTGGCAATAAAATGGTCTTACCTTGGTCGAAATGCATCTCATTTCAAACTACCAAAACAACCAACCAAGTTCTTGTCAACAACTTCTTGTATTCATCTAACTCATTATGAATTGACACACATTTGTATCTATTCATGCCTGCATTAAAAGCAGGACAAGCTTGAGTTTTCTTGCATTTTTTGGTCAACTACTTCTGGTAATTCCAGTTTGACCCATACGAACGCCAGCCAAGTCTTGAACTACCTTAAAAACTTGTTGCAATGTCACACTTTTGGGTCGCCCCCGTATCTCGAAAACCTCTTCGAAAATTGCGTAACCAATACATATCCGTTACATCAAAAGGGACTGGCATTTTATTTTATATCCATCGCCAGCAATAACCCTAATGAACTCCTTTAACCGCATCCACCCGTTTGCATATGCGACACAAATTTTCTCGAACTCGAACTCGATCTCGATCTGCGCGTAACAATTACAATTCGAGTCGAGACCAGTTTTCAATTCGCAATCAGCGCAGAAAATCCCCACATTCACAGTGAGTACAAAGCCTTTTGGCTTACTTTTGCAAGAGTCCTCCACCTCTTGTGTATGTGATCCTACCTCAATGCAATCAACCCTCTCCCAAATGGGTAACCTGAGATCCAAAGTGTCAACACCACCAACACCACCACCAAGTCGAGCTTTGAGTCTCAGTATCAGTCTCAGTCTCAGTCGCACTCTCAGTTCAACTTCACTTTCGATTTCGTTCGCGATGTGGGACAAGAAACCGAAAAAAGCTTTCGATTTCCTTCGCCCCATAATGGTGGGCTAGTTGGTGTGTGTTCGCCACACAAACGCGCAAACTGCTTCCGACTCTCTCACGTAATACTCCGCCAAATTAGTCACTTTGTCTCTCTGGCTATGGATTACACCATCGCATTGGCCGAGAGGCGTGGAGCAGAGGATGGTAAAGTTTTCAACTAACCTGCACTGAGCGGTGTGAACATTCCCAGTCCAAGTGTCGAACAAGGTAGACAAACGCTCAAACCCACCAAAACACACAATCAAACCGCACACGTCTCGGCGCGCTCGCACTAAGCTGGAACTGAAACTGAAACTGAAATCAAAACTGGAACCTATACGAACGTCTTTTGTTTGACTATTTTTGTGAACGTTGTGTGATAAAAATTCGCTAGTAATCAGTAGTTGGCCGAAGCGCACGGATATAGCTGTTGTACCCTGAGAGATCGATATAGTGTGTGACTTGTGACACCGTCCAAAGCCGAATCGACGAGAGAGAGATTGTACGTTTGTTTGTCGAGTGTCAATTCTGGTTATACGATAACGAGAGACAGTTCCTTTTATCGTTTGTTTTGTTTATTTATCGATTTTGCTTATTTTGTTTTTTTGTTTTTGCTCGGTGTTGGCAAGTGCAACAGGGGTGTACCGGTGGAGTGGTCCAGTAAAATGTGTTTTCAAGATTCTGATGTAAGAGCGGAGGTCTAATGTCCAAGCAAACACGGTGGCATGTTGTTCGCGTCCGGGAAAAACCCTCAAATCGTAATACGGTGTTGGCCAATGTTTGCATTATTCAAGACCTCACTCGAATGTTAATCGCTCGGCCAAAATTATTTGGCTCCGTCACGAATTTGTATACCCACCCGAAATTTGGTTAATTTTTGTTAATTTTTCAATTTGTCAATTTGTATGCCCTTAGTAAGGAGATTCGGTTTGGTCAAGGTTGCCTGGTCGGTCAGAGCCGGTATCTCTGATCAGAACTTTGCATAAGAGGCAATTGCTGTAGATAGGGTGTTTTTTTTTTTTTTTGTTAAGTCGCAAACCAGATTATGTCCCGTCAGCGCTGAGACGTATGTATAATTTTGTTTTTTTTTATTTGCAGTGTTTAACCGCATTTTGGAAAAAAAGGATTAACATTTACGAACAAGTGGATTACATATCATACACAAGACACACACAGAAACAGTCAACAAAATGAGACAACAAACACTTCTACTCACCTGCCTGTGCAGTGCTATTGCCATAGTATCAGCAGTACCCCTACCCGCCAACAATCAAGAACTGGACGTGGTGCAAATTCCACTGAACAATGGAAAGGTAAGTGATTAGTGAATAAGGACAAAACCTCTGCCCATGCGGAGTATAGTCTGCGGCGCAGAAATGAAGACATTTTTCTAGGTCAAACGCTATAGCTATTCTTCTTTTCTGGGCTACATTTGACGGTATTCTGCATAAGACCTTGACATATTGAACTGATTTCAAATTGTTAAGCGAAGTAGATTGCTGCATTGTTGTGGTTGATATTTGAGTCTCCGCAGATCGCCTCAAGGGCTCTTGAGTGAAGTTGCTAGAGCTGTTGCTTTTATTATAAAAGTGCATACAATTTGTATAGTATTTTACAACTTATGACGGATCTTGCTTGATAGATGCTCAACAGCAGTTGGCTGGATATTATTTTTTCTTAGCTAGAGTTTCCTATATTTTGAAATGAATATTTTAAATGAAACATTTGTTCAGAGCTCTTTCATTACCTTCGAGAACAGAAAGAGCTCTTTTCTTCCGTATTAAACACTTTGCGGACCTATTCAAACGAAGAGTACGCATTGACTCTTTCCCGCTGCTGTTTGTCCACTGTTTATCAGGATACAAAAGAAAGGAATACACAAAAGGAAATATCTTTCGTTCTTCCTTACCAGAAAGTATCCCTGGAGCCTACCACTTACGCCAATTGAGTGATAACCCCAATTCCACAAACTATTAAACAAAATTCAACCATGATTTCCCAACAAAAATAGTAAAGTGCTGCCAATTAGCAAGAAACGTTGTTACCCTTGGTTTTTCCACATTCGATTTACAAACCTCTGTTGCCCCTTTTTGACCAGCTTATTCGCTTCTAATAGCTTGGAGCTATTACCAATCCAAAAAAATACTAAGTTTTTGATGAAAAAAGTTGTAAAAACTCGTTAAAACATTCACGTTTGACGTTTCCATCAGCTGGTGAACTAGTTGTGAAATTATTTGTGCACTTAAGACTACTATTTTGTTAACCAAATTTTGTTCGTTTTTACTTACAAACTGAATTGATGTTTGGTAATCGTTAATTTATTGTTAAAAATACAGTAAAATCACCATAAATAGTGATGACCTGATGACAATCAATTCAGCGGAAAGTTTTATGATTTAACAAACAAATTTATAATCAACTTATGTTTAATAGATTTTAGCTGATTGTAACTAGTTTAAAGTTAAACTATTAAACATTGAGCCATTGATTTTAGAGTGCAAACGCAAACATAATAGGAAATTCCAAATTTGAAAAGAACGGTTTTTTTTTTGAGACCATAGTTTAGTAGAAACGCCAGCTGTACAGCTGTTTTTTTTCACGACCCTAGGTTTCAAAAATATTTGAAGGTTTTTTTTTCAAATTAAAACCAATCGTTCCCTTGAAATGCATCATTTTTTTATTGAACCATTCACCAATGAAATATGTACGTCTAATGGGTCTTAATTCGGTTGGGAATTGACACATTTTGCCTAATAACTAAAACCGAATTTCCATACATTTTTTTTTAACTTTTTGAAACCACGGTGAATACCGTTCTCTGTGGTCATTTACGTCTGCTACTAGTAGTTTTACTCTTTATTCTTCCCTTAATGAATGTCTCGCGAACAGCGCTACATCGCAAAATCTGTTGTTTTTTTATTTACTTTTTTCAAACCATCTTACTTTTTCTTTTCGCCAAATATAAAGCTCAGGCATAGTTTTCTTTTTTACATCCGAATGCACTTCGGTAATATTCAAATCGTTTTCGTTTCCCAATTCGCCAAGGATTCTTAGGCGAACTTTTGGCGAATGATATCTTCTTCTGTGCAAATCCGGTCTGCTGCCTTGTTTCGTTTTTCTACATCCATAAGCAGGCTGGATAAGTTTTCCTTAAGTTGTCTTAAAAAGAAAAAAGTAATAATAATCTATATATATAAAAATGAAACCCGTTTTCCGTTGTCATGACATCACGCGTGAACGGCTGGACCGATTTCGTTAATTCTTTTTTTGTTGTGTTTGTTATTGTCAGCAGAAGGTTCTTATGAAAGAAAAAATTAAGAAAATTGCGCGAAAAATTAGAAAATTTAAGAATACTTAACCACCATATTAAATTTCTACTGTATTATTCTAAAGAAAAAATGAAAAACTATTTGCAGGGCTGTCATTCATTTCTATTTTATAAAAAAAATATATTCCTAAGCCTACCAATTGAATTAAATATTCACAAAATGGTACAAATACGTAAGCCATCAACTAAATATTGTGTGTCTATTCATTTTCATCCATCATCGTCATTGTCACGGCAAAGCAAAGGTAACCCCGATAGGTGGCGCTGTTGTCGATCTTCTTAACCACTCAACCGATTTGAATGAAATTTTGTAGGTGGGTATGGTTGGTTGTAACTTGATGGATAGGATAGTTTTGGACCCAATAGGTGGCGCTGTTGTCGATCTTCTTAACCACTAAACCGATTTGAATGAAATTTTGTAGGTGGGTATGGTTGGTTGTAACTTGATGGATAGGATAGTTTTGGACCCGATAGGTGGCGCTGTTGTCGATCTTCTTAACCACTCAACCGATTTCAATGAAATTTTGTAGGTGGGTATGGTTGGTTGTAACTTGATGGATAGGATAGTTTTGGACCCGATAGGTGGCGCTGTTGTCGATCTTCTTAACCACTCAACCGATTTGAATGAAATTTTGTAGGTGGGTATGGTTGGTTGTAACTTGATGGATAGGATAGTTTTGGACCCGATAGGTGGCGCTGCTGTCGATCTTCTTAACCACTCAACCAATTTCAATGATTTTTTGTAGGTGGGTATGGTTGGTTGTAACTTGATGGATAGGATAGTTTTGGACCCGATAGGTGGCGCTGTTGTCGATCTTCTTAACCACTCAACCGATTTGAATGAAATTTTGTAGGTGGGTATGGTTGGTTGTAACTTGATGGATAGGATAGTTTTGGACCCAATAGGTGGCGCTGTTGTCGATCTTCTTAACCACTCAACCGATTTGAATGAAATTTTGTAGGTGGGTATGGTTGGTTGTAACTTGATGGATAGGATAGTTTTGGACCCGATAGGTGGCGCTGTTGTCGATCTTCTTAACCACTCAACCGATTTGAATGAAATTTTGTAGGTGGGTATGGTTGGTTGTAACTTGATGGATAGGATAGTTTTGGACCCGATAGGTGGCGCTGTTGTCGATCTTCTTAACCACTTAACCAATTTCAATGATTTTTTTTTGGTTTGTATGGTTATATGGAAGGATATATTTTTTGAATTTTTTCAACTAAACTCTCATTAAAGTGAATACCTATATGGGCACGTTGGAGTGAACTGAAAAAGCTAGGTTTTATACAGACACTATACACAAAAACTCTTGAAATAGAAATAGAAAACTTTGGATTGGATAAATTAATGAATACAATTATCAACTGCGCTGTATTAAGATTATAAGATTAGTTATAACGATTTGGTTTTTTAATTAAATTTCTTAATGAAATTCAACATACAACACAGTTCAATTTAACATCCACATTTAGCGAGAGAAGTTTCACATCTGGCGTGTGGTCACAAGCACACCCTGTTTTTTTTTTTTTGTATATGTGTAATAAACGACAGCAATGTGCATGCAGATCTTAAAATTGTTAAAATGCGCTTTATTTGATTTGATTGATTAATGAAGCTATCTACAGGAGATGTTTTACGAATTTGAAGTATTATTATTTTTCATAAACATTTTAAGCACATGTACCTCCAATTATTCATAAAAAAAAAATATTAAGCATATTGCAACGAATAATCAAAGAAACCACATTTTGCACGGGCGAAGCCGGGCGGGTCCAGCTAGTAAATAAATAAAAATGATAAGATTTGTAAATAATATTATGAGTATTTAAATTGGGTGTAAACACATGCTGAACGTTAGAATATTTTCGCTGCGATAATTTGACATTTGTTGCTAACCAATCGTCTTGTGTTTCAATAGATCGACTATTAAATTAAAAACCGTCGTCGTTATGATTTCCAAAAATTTAAGCCGTGCGGCTAATCTTAGTTAACATTCACGAAATGTCGGAATATTAATAAAATTTTGTCGCATAGTTAAATAAGACTTTTAAAATTTTTTCATTAATTTTGAGTCCATAGCAGCCCGCATCTTTCCACGTAAGCTTCATTATAAATGTTGATTATACAAGTTATTCGATTTTTACACACTTAAGCAAATGAAAGGGAAGTAACTCAAGGTCACCAAACAGTTTTCATTAGCGCGAACCTTTTCTCATCAATCATATTTGTATTGTTTATGTGCAAATTTTTAACCTCGAATTTGTTGTTTATAAATTTAACACTACTAGGATTATGCTAAGTATTGACTGTCGGATGGGGTTGTTCATATGGTGAGGGTCTTTGCATCTATTAGGTATACAGCTTCTCTGCCTTTAGGTAAACACTCTTAACACTCATGACCGATCGGCTGCTATTGCGACCTGTTCTTATTGCACAACAAATAAAATCGTGGATATAAACTTTGCATCTTCAAATCGCTCTCGATATAGAAAAAAAGACTCATTCAAAATTAGGTCGCTAAACTAAAACCTTTAATTTTTATCTGTATTTAAAAGACCCTCGCCGAACGTGTGCCCCTTCAAGGGCTTTCGCACGAAACTGACCTCATCACGCATCGAATAGCTCATTAATAACTCCACCAAAGGATCAAATCCGTATCTCAAAGCCATATGGTAAATAAAACAAAAATTAAACAAAGTGCATAAATTTGTTTAAAATTCACATGCCATCTCGTCTCCTTTCACATTTACGTGTTAACTCACCTCTCCCCGTAGTGCACCCACCTTTTTCGCGTAAACAACATTTTAGGCACAAACAGAAATAATGCATAACAGCTCTTCACGGGCGTTAAACCCTTCACCGCGATACGATTTTATAATCACCTTGTAGGTCACCAGAGGCATGTGTATAAAGCGCACAACACTTTTACCAAAAATTACTGCCAAAGCAAACCTGATTACCATCTGTGTGATTCACTGGAAGTTTGACCGCCTGCCTAGGCTGCTGTTACATAATGATCAGCTGCTGCAATCGATCGGTCAGCAACGTGAAGTTGTGGCAGTTTAAGTCCAATATCCGATTTGATAACTGGTTCCAAAAACTGAACCAACAAACGCGATAATCACTTTAGCACACACTGTAACTGCAAGATGTGAGTCAGTTGAAGACAGTAACAAACCGGATACATAGTATATGCGAGACCCACATCCCGATCCCTGTAACATACCCCTGAAAAACGGACATTCACAGGCAGAGCACAAAATTTTCCATCCCTCCCATTGACAGCGGTGCGCTAACCGCACTATAGTCATGTGCGATGGTTGCTGTTACGAAATCGCACAACTACAGCAGACTGTTTGCAAACACATACAACAACAACAGCAATAACCACAAGTGAAAGTCTGACATAAAAATATCGAGAAAAAAATAATAAAACTCAAAGCGACCCAACAAATTCAAGCGGCAGTGCTCCCAGCCCCAAGCTCAGCGCGAAGTGTGCTATATGCGCGTCTAGATTTCGATACGAATTCGATTTGTATGCGCGTATGTACGTCCAATCTACATCAAAATTTCTAAACAAGTTATCGAAACTAAACTTAGTCGGGGCTTGTTTTTTTGTTCGTTAGTGGCTCTGTGCCAAACGGCAAACGGGCGGCGCGAATGCAACTCGCTCCTTACTTGGAGGGGTATGTCTCGGAAACGTCTGCATGTATGGCACTTTCTGTTCACGATGCGAGGAAAGTCCTTAGGAGATTGGCTGACTTGCACGACGACGTCTATCTGATTTCGATTGACCCAGTTGTTCTCGATTACAAAATAGGGTTAAGGTTGAACTGATTACCGGTTTCGAGAAGCTGTTCGCCCTCACAAAGCGCAAAGTAAAGGACGCCTGCGAATATTGACAAAAACAAAAACTACTATCTTTTCATATCGCATTGCGTAATTATAACAATTAGCAGGTGAAGGCTGTTGCAGCTTGCTTTTTGAAACCCAGTTCTGAGCATCTAATTAAAAATCAAACTGATTAGCCGGTAGCATGAAGAGGCACCAACATCACCTGTGGCGGATCGATTGATAGCTCGTTAGATGATGGCGAACGTAAATCACATAATTTTATGGGAGATTGGGATTTTGGAGATTGGATTTTGCGGTACGCCGAAGAGGTACGAGTATAGGCTGTGCAAAAATGTTGTTGAACTATAGGTTGAGCGGCGAAGCGGGATAGTTCATGCTTTTAGGTGATTGGATGTTAAATGGAAATTTGCAGCAGTTTATTCGAGTACGCTGTAATCATGTTAACAGAAAAGAGGTCCGGCTCTGCAACTTGGTTTGTTTAAAATCAAAAGGTGTTTGCCCGGAAGACGTTTTGTAGTCGCCACAATGAGTACTTCTCTTGACTCAACAGATTAAGATATCAAAGCCGCAAAGGATCACCGAAAGGTTTTGCAGGGAAAACGTCTATTTTGAGTATATTTAGTTGCTTTTCCATGTGAGAGAATCTTCTTAAGCGGCAATGTAAGTCTACTCTTTTTTATAAATGACTTCCGCATTACAAGCCTTACTGCCTGCATTTGATTGTTTTCATTGTTCAATGGTTAGAAACTCTAGACACAAACCTTTTACTGTTTACTGTATAGTTCCCCAGGATTTATATTGAAAACCAATCCACTCCTGCTGGCTTTTTCTTAATTTCTCATCGCATTGATTATAGTTATGATCGTAAATACCACTTTGGCTGTTATAATAACGCAGTTTGTTGCACTTGAAAAATAAAATAGTTGCCTACTCTGCTCGCATGAGTGGGCTTAACGTTGGGAGTAATTTTCCATATAAAGTTGTTGCAAGTTTTGAAATAGAGTGTTGCCCGCAGAGTTGAGCTATCTTTGTTATGAATTTTAATGGAGTTGGTTCAGCAGTTTTTGCATTATTTGGTAATAACGATTTAGACAAACGGAAATTTGTGGAATCACTTCCGAAATAGTTTGATTAATGTGGCTTCTTATGTTGATTTTACAAATTGTTAAAATGTGCGCTTTTGAAATAAACGCTTCGCATTAAACATGTAAAAATATTCCTTTATATTTTTACAACTAAGTTTAATTCACTAGGAAGCAAGCGCAACAACACCAGAAACACTAACGAATACACAAACCTATCAACTGCCGTATCGACTTCTTTACCGACTGCAGTCTGTCGTTGTCAAAATTAGCTTTTAGCAAAAGCAGAAGGCAATGGGCACATTTAAAAACTTAGTTGTCGACTCGATAGATGTAACCTAAAAGCAAAAACTAGATTTGTCGGGAACGTCACTTTTTCTACGTCAGCCACATATGCGAACTGTCAACTGAGTACTCAGTCACGAATTTCATGACTAGATTCGTCGGCTACTCCTCCATAAACGTCAACTGAAACAGCTGCCCATGTTACCGACCTAGGCCAATGAAAACTGATTTACATCAAGTCAGTCAGCTGTCAGACTTACTAAACTATATACTTGAACATCGCCATTACTTTATAAACACGAAACATTATTTATTGAGTGTCAAGTCAAAAGTCGTTTGTCAAACACAAATTTCAAAAGGAAAGTACCTGATGAACGTAGGTACCTGTTTTGGGAGCAAAACGAAAATGCATTATGCTGCTGGATTTCTTCTTGATTCCATTTCAAAATAAAAAAAAATTCTCTCAAAGTTCAAAAATTGTTTGAGTTTTCGTAAAACATCGCTGGAAATTATGAGGCCAGTGTTAACCATTCTCCATACAAAATCGGACAGTTCTTTTACAAAGTAGTAAATTTCTGCCATTTACGCAGTTTAAGTGAATAAAGCTATAATTGCGCTAACATCCTAGTTACGAACGTAAATCGAGCGCTTACCCAAATAGTAAAATATGCCTGAATACTGCAGTTAATGATTGCATTCATAAAACAAAGATTGGTTAATAATTCCTGTCTCGCAAAGAACTATAGCTACTAAAAATGTTAATAAATAAATGAAATAACGTGTACTTCACTTGTTTGCAAGGCGCTTTCCTTTCAATTGACAGTTTAAGGTTGCATTTTGCTCTGAAATGTTAATGTATCCAATTGACATTGAAATCATGAGTTCAATACTATTCACATTCCTGGGTCCATAAATATAATAGTATCAGACAAAGCTTTTTAACTTTATTTCACTTTAGGGTTGACAAATACAGTAAACGGTATAATAGGTTCATAACTGCTGACAGAACAATAAATTTCAAGTGTTAAACCTGCAATGGGAAGGAATTTAATGATCCAACCAAGGCAATTAAAATTAACAGGCTGGGATTTTTTTAATTTTGTTTTTAATGGGACTTTATTCGTGCATTTCCTTGTAAATTCTGTTGTAGATTGTGCTTATTACTTTTGTTTGTATATATCTATTGTAGGTACTTGGGTAATCACCTCCATCAGTAAATAAACATTTTATTTACCGGTATGACTACTCTTAAGATGCCAGACTGCCTGCAATCAATAATAATTGACTGAACGTGTCAGTCAGTCGTAACGGTGACCTTTGAGTCTTGTTTTAAAAATTGTCTTTTTTTTGCGGATATTAGGTCTGTTCCTTTACTTTTGTATTAAAAATGAAAAAGACTGTCAAAACGCCTGTGGAGGGGATGAATTCTCTCTCAAAAAGGGAAACTTACGCAAAAGTTAAGGAACGCTTTTGTAGTAACCTGTGAAAAATGACAGATAGTGCATGCCAAATAGAACAACAAATTCAAATCAGCTGTAAATTTTCAGGCGACTTACAGTTGTTTCAATTCTTACGCAAAGAAATTTGTTGAGTAAAAACTAGTAAGAGTGGAAATATTTTGCTCTCTCGAAGCCACTTTTACGAATTTTTCGAGTTGAGAATCGACAATTGAGTTAAAATTCGTAAGATTTTAAAGTAAAGGAACAGACCTATTATTTACGTTTCTGTTTTCTACACCAACCTGTCAGGCTTTTTTACCCCTTTGATAAAAATAAATAAGCTAACAATGTTTTAAGATTTTTTAATGATCATAACAACAAACAAATATTTCGAATGTAAATTCTATAAAAATAACAACGATCTATGCCAGCCAACTTATCTCTAAATCACTCTAAATAATAAAAAAAATTAAAAGCATGATTTCTAAACCTTGGCAACATTTTTTTTAAAAACAACTGCGAATTTAAACTTAAATTTAAACAAAACAGAACTCATTTTTCTGGTAACACCTTCTACTTAAAATTTATTGAAGCTGGCAATTATAAATTGTGTGTAAAAAATTTTACTATTTTAAACACTTTAAAGTCGAAACTTGGTATGGCATTTTTAACTGGGAAATTTTGATAGAAAGCTTTTTTCGTAAAATCTGCTTTGAAGTAAACAAAATTGGAAATCATTTGCAACATTGAATGACCGATTGTTGTTCCACTTTTTGGTTAATTTTTTTTTAATTTCCTAAGCAATTATGTGCTAACCTCCTCTAAGACCCAATATCCTACAGAAAGTACTAATTTCTTTAGACCGTTTCGCCTATAGATCAATTAAGATTTAAGTAAGGAGAATGCCTCCGTTTTCAGATTAGATCCAACTCAAGAAAAACATACAACAACTAGTTAGTCCCTCATAATTGTCGCAACAATGTCTCGTTGTAATTGATGTTACACAATTTAAAAATTCCATTGAAGCTAAATGTTTGATAGAAATTACAAATTGTGTGCGTTCGAGTTTGTTGAATGAGCGAACACACGCGTCAACAACAACACAAGCCACCCAGCAACAAGAGTTACCTTCTAGGCGACTAAAGTGAGGCCTTTCGGTGAGCTGGTTGCATTGAATGTATATTAACTGATTATACTGGTACACAACATTGAGTTGGTTAAACCATCGGAGCCGCACATTGCACTGTTAGTGTTGTCGGTCTGTTTGTTGGCTTGTGCTTTTTAGTTTGGCTACTAGATTTCATGCCTAATTCACCTTTAATTATGCAATACGCTGAAGAAGCGAAACATAAGCAACGCAACTCGCTTTGGGTAGTAATAGAGCGATTTAAATGGAATCTCCTTTGGAAGAGGTTTGATTGTGTGTGTTACCCGCTGATGGCTGCAATTGTACTACTAATTGAACTTGGTATTTCGGAACTGAAAGTGTTGGTTTGGAAAATCTGCTGAAGGTGAAGAGGGGTGTTTTTCGCCAATAAAATCAATAGAAACAGACATTTTATACAATTCAGGTGGTCGAAACCAATCACCAATTGTTAAAAATAAGATCGAAGATTTGTATAATTCACTTGTGGGCTCTACAATGGTAGGGTTAAGACGCAGACGTCCTTAATTCAATAGTCCAATAAAAAACAATGGGAAAAATTCATTTAATTCTTATCGCACATACAATGTGCGGAACGCAAAATTGTTCTCGGAAACGTTAAAAAAGGGTTTCTGAAGC
Source organism: Cheilosia pagana (assembly GCA_936431705.1). Classification (NCBI taxonomy): domain Eukaryota; kingdom Metazoa; phylum Arthropoda; class Insecta; order Diptera; family Syrphidae; genus Cheilosia; species Cheilosia pagana. The sequence goes on along the minus strand of OW386168.1, from coordinate 52,087,647 downwards.
TGTTATTGATTTATTCTCCATTTATTCAATGCACATGAACATCTGCGTATAAAATATGTAGGTACGCACATTTTCATGTGCGCAAACGAAAGTTTAAAATGCTTCTTGATGTTTGCATTTGAAATTTCTGTCAATCGTCAGCGTGGACGTAATTCTTTATTGGTCAAAATCCAATTGGTTTAAAAATATATTTTTGCGCACAAAATAGTGCGCTTTTGCACATTCGAGTGAATTTATTAATTTTTTCCCGAGGTTTTAAATTTTAAATGATTTAAGCCGCCAATAAAAACAGCAGTTGCGATATAAATCGAATGAGCAAAATTGACTGCGCACACCCAAATTAGCGCACATTAATTCACGCACACGAATATAGCAACCAAACTGCTACAACAACAATATTAATAGAACGGAGAATGTTAAACGAGACAACTGTAAATGAGTTTTTATATTCTATTGGGGTGCGACGTTCATGAAAATTTGCGCACATAAGGGAAGATAAACAAGAAACTAATCAAAACAATGTGTGCGCACATGGTTGTGCGCTTCTATAATTATACTGACATTTCAATCTTATTAATTCCATTCTACAAAGGTTCAGTGCGTTAATAACTATTTAAATATTTCCAAATTTGTGCGCAATGCTTACACATGGAGTTTCCCAATTTATTTCAACTAATTCTTCTTAATTCCATCCATAGGCATCTGCCTAAGGTTAATAACTACCCAAACAGCTAAAATGTATTGTGATTAAAACTATTAACGACTGCCTCCCACAATTTGGCACGATTCAAGGATAAACGCATCGATCATATCGATTGATTGTGTATCGTCATTTTTATTTATTTATTCAATTATCAAAAATATGTTGCTGTTGCACACAAAGTAAGAGGGAAAAAAAAAACAACATTAAATCCCAATTCGATGGCTGACACAAATTGTTGGCAATAAAAATTAACATTGTGCGCTGAGGTTTCTAAATTATAACCGAGATTGTATAAGCGGGTTGTTTATTTTTTAAGTGTTTGCGCTTGCGATTTGTGTTCGTCTTTTGGTAAAAGACTTACCAACAAATGGCACAACTTGCGACACCAATCAAAAACGTATATAACTCCGCACATTTGGATAGGGAACCATTGTAATTGTAATCCAGCAATTAAATTAAAATTGCACGACTTAAGTTTTAATTACAAAAGATACACAGCCCAGATAAGTATAGTAGAAAGAGATAGGAAGTGCGGGCTCGAACGCCCATTATATCATGTCTAAGTGGCACAAGCCACAGACCGCACCGCCACCTAACGAAATTCAACGGAAAAAAAATTAATTCACACGCAGACGTGTATTGAAAACCTTAAGCCGTAGCCGTAGCATGAGCTTCTTTGGCGCTGTCAATGAAACTACCATCGCGCATACGACAGACTACTATAGGAACAGTGGGCGACGAGTTCATTAATATGTTCGACCTTAACCGACTTAATATATATATATTTTTTTTTTCTTAACAAAATACAAAATTTTTCAATTTATTACTACTATTTGCATAATCAATATTCGAATTCGAAGAGGGGGTGGGAAGGGGGGCTATTTTTACGAAGGCAGATGGTCACCTGTATCATGGTATGCCACATTAGTTGTTGGTAATAGCTAATGGCTTCTCAGCGGTAGGTAATGAAGAGAAATTTTGCATTCACTTTGAGTGGGATAGACAAATAATGCAAGAGACGTTGTAATACGTACGCGACGTCGTCATTCTTCCGGGGTTTGAATTGCAAACATTGCCGAGTCGAGGATGGGACACAGTAGGTACACAGCAGAGACGACCGTGGAAGTTCCATTGGAATGGGGAAATAACCTCGAATGTGGTACAAGATCAGTGACAGACACCGTATTGGTGTTTGAGGCCCTGAGAATCGTCAAGTTGAACGACATTTTCTTATTGTTAAAAAGCAAATATATTACGGAAAGTTGGACATTCCAAGTGTGGGAATCTTGAGTGAGGATTGGAGGATGGAGATTATATTACATTGGATAAGAATGAGATGACCAAGACCAATGACAGATATGTAGGCCCAGTACATTTCGGGTAAGGGACTGAAGCAGAAAAGTTGAAAGATTTAAAAGGAAAAGAATTATTTATGTGGTGAAAGTGTAAAGGAACCTGGCTATGATGTGAAGTCTATCAAGTCGCCAGTTAGCCGAGTGTTTATAAAGTGGATCTTCTAGAAGCAGCAGCTTTAAGGTTAATTACCGAGAAGCAACTTTGTTTGTGTTGTTTCTTGGAATCTATATACATGACTTTTTTTCGCGTCCGTCACATACCGTCTACTGAAATTGATAGCTATAGCTATTCCATCGAAAGCGCAGAGACGAGCCTTTTAACGAACGTCGCTGGTAGCTTCGACTGGAAACTCTCTTCCAGCGATGCCAGATGTGGGGATTTTTCCCCATTTGGGGGAATTTTTGACTGAATGGGGAAACATTTAAAACAAAATTCGGCAGTAAACTTATCCCGAACATAATGACGTCACCGCGTTTATATAATCTAAGCGATTTAGTCATAAACGAATTTCGAACTGAACACCACCTTTACTCACATGTGTCATTTTCACATTCTGTTCACTTGCTGCAAAACTTTTGCAAATTCAATATGCAATATTTTTTTAATTTTAATGGGGACGTTTGGATATCTAGCTTGTGTAAAACGTCAACTAGATTTGTCTGAACTAGGTATACGAAAGCGTTAGCTAATTAAGTTCAGTTGTTGTTCTAAAATTTGGGTTTATTTCTTAATTTTTAATTTCAAAATGTCAACTGAGTATAGAATCAGAATTTTCTAAAAAAAAAACTAATCACGTGACCAATATGGGCCGTTAAAATTTAAACACATCAAGTCAGTCAGCTTGACTTACTAAACAAGAAATCCGGACGTCGAAAATAATTAATTCCATATTTATTTTTTACTAGCTGTTGCCCGCGGCTTCGCTCGCATTAATGCCGATTTTGTCAATCACTTCAAGTACACTTAAGGAACCATTCGTCCTTTTCTGCACTACTTATTAAAACGGATACAAAACAGATACAAAATTAGTTCAACTGAATTTCAAGAAATTCTTCAGTTCGCTCCAACGTGCCCATATAAGTATTCACTTTAATGAGAATTTAGTTGAAAAAATTCGAAAAATATATCTTTCCATTTAACCATGCAAACCCACAAAATTTCATTGAAATCGGTTGTGTGGTTAAGAAGATCGACAACAGCGCCACCTATCGGGTCCAAAACTATCCTATTCATCAAGTTACAATCAACCATACCCACCCACAAAATTTTATTTAAATCGGTTGAGTGGTTAAGAAGATCGACATCAGCGCCGACTATCGGGTCCAAAACTATCCTATCCATCAAGTTACAACCAACCATACCCACCCACAAAATTTCATTGAAATCGGCTGAGCATTTAAGAAGATCGACAACAGCGCCATCTATCGGGTCCAAAACTATGCTCTCCATCAAGTTACAACCAACCATACCCACCCACAAAATTTCATTAAAATCGGTTGAGTGGTTAAGAAAATCGACAACAGCGCGATCTATCGGGTCCAAAACTATGCTCTCCATCAAGTTACAACCAACCATACCCACCCACAAAATTTCATTGAAATCGGTTGAGCGTGCACCATATGGTGAATATTAAATTCAATTGGTAGGCTTAGGAATCTATTTTTTATAAAATAAAAATGAATGACAGCCCTGCAAATAGTTTTTCATTTTTTCTTTAGAATAATACAATAGAAATTTAATATGGTGGTTAAGTATTCTGAAATTTTCTAATTTTCCGCGCAATTTTCTTAATTTTTTCTTTCATAAGAACCTTCTGCTGACAATAACAAACACAACAAAAAAAGAATTAACGAAATCGGTCCAGCCGTTCACGCGTGATGTCGTGACAACGGAAAACGGGTTTCATTTTTATATATATATAGATTATTATAACTTTTCATTTTCAAAAATAGATGTTTTAGTAAAAAAAAACAAATTTGTAGTGTATTAAAAATGGGGAAAAAACGGATATGAAATGGGGAAAATTTTCAAACATAATTCCCCAAAATGGGGAATTTCGTCAAAAAAATCTGGCATCACTGCTCTCTTCTTGTTTTTTTCTCAATTTTGGTCAGATAAAATAAATAAATAAATATTTTGGCGCAACAGGTCTGTGGGACCCAAGGCCTAGCTTCTCACAACCATTCGTTTTGTGTGAGTTTTACATTTTTGGGACGAATGGAAGGGATCTACAATTTTACGACGAGTCCAAACGGCTAATTGAGAAGCTCTTTCATGATAGTTTGACTCTCGGATGTTTGTCAGACGTTCGCGAGAGGTGGCGCAGTGGAGAAAAAATTGGTTCGAACCGGGGACCACTCGCTTAGTAGTCCAACACACTAACTCTAAGCCACTGCGCCACTTTGGTCAGACGTACGTTTTTATGACGTAGATATTGTTCTCTCTTCTACATAGCCATACTATTCGCAATAATCTAAGTAGAAAATGTGCATTTTAATGTACTTCTGCAGCTGCGCACGTACCGCCTTAATGCTGCCAGACTCTTGTTCGAAATTACATAAATCAGAGTCTGCCTATTATTTTATGGTGCAGTATCAATTAATAAAAAAAAACCGCACCGAATCTGGATGTCCTTTCACTTTGTGGTCTATTTCTTGATGATGGAGACAAAAAGCCGAAAAGCCTTTGTTCACTACCGCGGAATGGGTAGTGATTAATCGTTTTATTATAACACAGTAGCCTTGTTAACATCTACAAAGGGGTTATGTTCAGTATTTAAAACTAGTTCAATGATTGGGCACAGCAATCAAGTTAAACTTGTCCCAAACTAGCACACTAGGAAATGATCTTAAAAATCTACTCGACCTTCGACTTCTATGTAGATTACAATCGTCAAGCCAACAACTTTTAACTGCAATAAAAAAAAACAACATTCCACAGCTCTGTGACTACTTCGACTTCCTTTAGCCACGCTGCAATTCGTGCCACACTCCGATTAAGACAATCGCCAGAGAAAGTCTTCCTTCCCACTCGAGTTACTGTACTGCAAACCATAAGGCACGCGCACAATTTACACCTCAGGGTCCACCTAGGTACCTTCATCATCTACCCCATCATCAATGTATAACGTTAAATTGTATAAGCACGATTAAACCAAAGCCCTGCATGGAAACGAAACGAAGCCAATGCCTAGTGCTGAGTTAATCTTACATCGGAGATCGCACAATGATCTCGGCATCGGCATCGGCCTCTTTGCCTACCTGTGTTGCGCTTTTGGCCAATGCATGCAGCGCCACTTGCATGGATGCGTGATCTGATCAGTCATCTGTTCCACAACAACATTTAAATGGAAATCAGAGAAGAAACAAAGTAGACGGAACGAGTCTTGTGGTTGCCTCACTTCGTTTGGGGGCTCTGTTACACTTCCCATTCAAAAGACGTTAAGTAATTGTAACACATTTAAGTCACTGTTGTTGCTGCATTGGCGGATAGTCGGTACTTTCTGATGTTACATCAGTGGGTTTTCGGTCATAAGGTAGGCGGTTATGTCAGCGATGTAATCAAATATTTTAGCGTAAACAGTGTACGCAAAGTTTTGTTTTCGAAGAAAGGAGTTTGTGAGGCTCAGTGACCTTTTCGTCTAATACAATGGGCGGGTAAAATTAGTCCGCAAAGCGTTTGTTTGGGTTACAGTGCATTGCATTGTTGTTGAGTAGGTACGCTTGCGGGAAAACGTTTTGCTATTCGAATACTTACGCGTTCCGTTGTTCATGGTTAGAGTTTTAATGAGTTTCGGGGTAATTCGTTTAACAAATAGCAAATTTGGTCAATGTTTGTGCTCATGTTTGAATGGTATAAACGTCGAGTTACTGGCGAAATAATTGGGTCCCATATTTGTGAGTGTCATTCCAATTATATGTTGTATTTCCGTTTGAGAACAATTAAAGGCATTTAGTTAAAACTAAGAGTGCTCTCCCTCAACTTTTCAATTGTCAAAAAAAGCTTAGTACCTATATGTATCCCGGGAGTGATTATAGATATCACACTTTATCGAACTACCCTGACGCTAGGTGGCAAATAACTCTCATGCTTCATAGAAATGCACTGGGTAGTAATCCAGCTTAAGCCAACATTTAAAAGCGAGTAGTTCCATGATACGTGTTTAAGTGAATTATCACCAAAAAAAATGACGGAAAACTACGCCTTAATGACTATATTCTTGCCTCGATGTACGATTCCCTTCAATTAAAGTTGGTCGCTAGTCTCTGTTGAAATCCACACTAAAATGAACACCGTTAAAGGATTTTGTTGCAAAGATTACCCTTTCGGAATATCCATAATCGCATTCTGTCCTATCTAATTTGAAAGTAGAGCATATTTTTAGAACTTTTTCATTGGGTTGTAGCCCTATTTAAGGAATGTACAGGGTTATTGTTGTATTTAAATGTTTCACCGATCTTTATTGATCTTTATTGGCGCCCCACACTTTTATGCAACTTGCACTGGAATTTTAATTAAACTGTGATACCCAAAAGTTTATTCACAAAAGTACCTTCGATTAGTCGTATTTAAACTTTCTGGCCTGGCCTTTTTATCATCGACATCATGTAATAAGGCCCCAGTTACAGGTATCATTGAAATGCATCATTAAAAATTAGATTTTCGATTTTAAGACGACTAATCAAACTATATTGGCTTTAATTGGTATCAAAATAAAGCTAGTCAATTATAGAATTTTTTACAAAAGAAATTACTTTATTCTGATTAAAATTTTTCTTTAAATCCACTTTTATTATTTCACTGATTGAAATCAATTTCAATGAACAGCTGATTTTCGTTTCCCAAATTTGAAAACCAATCGTTTCACTGATGTGTTCGATTCCCTTTCTATTCTCAGCTGTCAGTTTTGCGTTCAATGATCAACTCTAACCTCGAAACCTGTAAACCTCTGTTCAATTTAACTGACAGGTCCATCCACTGACAGCAATTTTTCATTGATTGCTATAACTGACTTGTCAGAAAAATGAAACCACGATTCCACTGATTTGTTCCAATGATGCATTTCAATGATAGCTATAACTGATGCCTAAGAACTTTAGAAATGGAATATTTTGAGAATGAAACGTTTTTGCTACATCCAAATTTTATATTTCAAGTTCCCTTTTGGTGATGAAAGGTGCCTTCTCACTTGTTATTTATTATTTACCACAGTTAGTCTTTTTCTGCGCCAATAAAAACAGCCAACAGGGAAATGTGTAAGACGTCAGCTACACATTTATGGCTACTACTGTAATTCTAGGAAATATAATTTTGTCATTGAAGTGAAAGAGATTTTGACAGGCAGGTGATAATAGTGAAGTATTGCAAATTTGAGTTAAAAGCGAGACGATACTTTTGTGCCCACAACGTTCTCGCAAATCACCCACCGAACATTGCTTTTGAATTTGGATTTTCTGTGAACTTAAAAATAGTTTTCTACATACAATAAATTTACCTGTCGCACTAGATGTGACTTTCATACCCATGATTGTGTCGCCAGAGGCTAAGAGCGGAAAGAAAGAACGAAAAGTGCGAACGAGTTTAGATGTTTGCATCTTTAATTTTGACATTCGCTTTTGCTGCGTTTTTATTCAATTTTGTTCCCCATGAGTTAAAGATGATTCTTTACAGTTTGGCCTTATCACTTTTTAAACCGCACGCTTATACATTTTACTACTCACTAAAAAAAAAATTAAAAGTAAACGTCTTACAAAAAGCCGATGATTTATCAGTAAAACCCCGAGAGTAAATCTTTCTGATGGAACAGTACAAAAGTAAAACATTTAGCAAAACGATTTGTAAAATCTGACTGAGCAAATCATATGTTTCGGGATGGGTCTTATACCATGTTCCCCCCAACGTGATTTAGCTGAAGTAATTTACAAATCACGATAGGCGTTCCCACCGAACTTTTAAGTGTTTAAGTGTGACACTTGAAATTAGTTGGCAAACTTTCAATATCGTACATATAAAAGTACAAAAGAAAAATTACCCGCAACAATTTAAAATTGGTTTAAATGCTTTGGATAGAATTTATATCTACCAGAATAAATCCAAAAATGATGTAAACAATCACTATCTGCATTTTTAATTTTAATTATTTGACAGTTTGTTTTTGTGTAATCAGCTGATGTCGATAATAGGCCTTAAAAATTAAACAGGTACAAATCACGTAATTAGTGATCACGAAAATGTATGGTAAATCACATCATAAATCAAGCGAATTTAGCTAAATCACATTGGTGGGAACATGGTATAATCCAGTTGTTGACATTGGGGCGTATACGTAATATATTTGATGAAATAATTTAGAACATATTTCTTTAAACTTATTCTCCGATAGGTTTCTGGATGATCACTTAAACTGAGTCCCAACTTCAAAGTTATAGCTGCCCATCGTAAATTGAAAAACTTCTTCGCTTTAAGTTGGGAACACATACCTACTTCCTTTTATTCCTGTTTTAGACCACTTCTGGTTCAATATTTACGAAGGCCATCCATCATGTACGTTCCTTGAACTTTAATATTTCGGTTTAGACAAATCAATTGATTGCATGCCACGACAACTCATGGCTTAGCTCATATGTTTTATTGAATTCGGATCCTGTTATTAGTGTTTCAATTTCATCAGTGTTCAGTCCTGAAACAATTGGACTGACTGAATGTTCAAGCGAATGGCTCTCAGAAAAAAAGAAAGCGGTTTAAATTAAAAAACTAAAAATGCCTAGCCCTGGTTTTTTCAATTCGAAGCCGGTTAGTCGTCGCTCCGAAATAACTTATTCTTGTTTGGATTTAGCTGCATTCCTCTCACTAGCCACGATAGTAACCACTTCCTATACCTACACTGCCACTATTTGTTATAGCATCTCACGTATTGTATGTCAATCATTAATACCGCAGAGATGTCAAGTCACAATTGTATAGAAACGCGCATTCCTAATTTTTTTATTCAACAATTTTCTTAAACAACCTATTTTATTCTATATATTTTTTTTTCAGGAACTGGACGTCCTCACACTAGGCACCTCCGAACAATTAACCGATAGAAATAAGAGAACGATCGGCCTCTTGCGCGATCTCTTCCCAGACATCACAAAGGTAAAAAATTCCTCACATACTTACCCATTGTTCTCTACAGTTTACATATTCCATAATCGCAATGGCTTGAGAAAAACAAATCTCGAGCGCCCCCACTGAATACCTAATTAATGTATTGCGAATCGCCTTACACGGTATTTTAAGCTTCTTATCAATTCCAAATGAGTACGCTAGACGAGCAAAAATAAAGAGATGTGCCATCTACCACCTGAATACACAAAACGGGCCGCAGGCGCTCTCTATTCGCATTCACCTCAGCTGTGTCTGTGTCTTCTATAGTAATTGACAGTTTCATCAGTTACAGGTCAGAACAAAGGCCTTCCACGCAGTACTTCACTATGTTTCGCATAACGAACTATGTTTCAAAGTACTATAAGTCAATTAGCATTGCAAATTGCAGCTTTAATTAATTCTCTCATTAGACAGTCGTTGAAGCACCCAGTGTTACAAATCTCAAACCTCGCATGCTCTACATCATCCAGCATACGATAGTCCGTCGTTAGGATCACTTTTAGAAGTGGTTTCGAATTTTTTTTGGAAAGTAAAAGGCTGTTTGCCTTGTTGTTACCGCATTTCAACTTCTTGCATGCAAGTTCTTGGATTACCTTTAGCCGGTTGGTCATCATCACGACGCGCAACACCGAGTTGCATGCGATAACAATTATTACGTTGACGTCTACTTCTGCCATGCCCCAAGACAACAATCTCAACAAAAGTGTGTCGACTTGATTTGGACCAATTAATCCGCGACTGATATTTATGACACTTGAGGGAATTGGCACAACAGCATAATTGTTATGCTTATTGCGTTTATGCGTTAAGGTTGAGGATGTCAACCTTAACAAGGCAAAAAGCAACGAATGCACGTAAAGCCAATGTTTTTTTTTTGACAGTTACGTAGCCATTGCAGTTTATACCGCATGTATGAATTAAAATTAAGGCCAAACTGCTGGTTAAATGTAAAAGATCAGTGATCTTTCTCCGAACAATGTGACAGGTTATTATATTTGCATGTTTATACTGGATAAATTGTTCGCAGAAAAAGCAACAATCTAATAGCAATGTTAATTGGAAGGTCAAAATAATAGTAGATAAGAAGAAGTGTTTTTAAGGTACGTTTGCTGACAGATAATTTTACACAATTTGTCAGTTTGACACAACTTTGTATGGCGCGTGTTCTGCAACTATAATTATTGTTTCAGTCAATGTCGGCTTTAATTTTTTTAATCATTAAGACTCGTTAAATTTTTGAAACTAATAACCGGATTTATATTAATCTGTCACTGCGTTGCGTTGGCATTTTGGTTCATCTTTTGGGTAAATATTTCCAGTTCATGGCTAATGTTTTTTTCATCTCAAACAAACCGCCTAACAGTGACAATAATTATATTGTTCACTAATTCAGCAAAACGTAATCTATGAATTCTCCCTCTCTAATTCTCGATCAAGGGCTAAAAAGCAGCTTGTTTTATAGACGTCATTTTTATGTAATCTTAAAGAGCTTTTGGGTTGCTGATTTTATTATTCCTGCCAACTTTCAGTCACGCATGAGAAAAGAAAAGAATGAACCAAGTCTTCGGTGCATTACTAAAAGCCTGAACGCCTTTCTGTGTTTTAAACTGCAAATCGCTTCTGCCATCGCAGATTTTATGTATGTCAATTATAAGCCAACTTCACGTTTGTTCTTAAACAAATAATTCGCTAACATTTTACAGCGGATTGGCGAAGAAACACTTTCCGCAAAATTTTGAGCTCGATAGTACTGTGAAAAAAGCGACATCTTCTCGAATGATTGAAAATAAATTTAAACTTTTCGTAATAGTTGGTGGCACATAAGTAGAATGTGATTAAAATATCAAAGTTTAAGCAAGCACTCAAGAGGTAAGAGCGTAGGATATCGCTTTTTTGTAAGCATTTTTGAGCAAAACTTCAAAAACAACAAGTAACGAGCAGCTTACTTTATTTTAAAAAGCTCAAAGATTAAGTTTCTTTAGGCTTATAATTTGGCAATTGAAAAAAGTTTATAGAAAGACAATTCAACATTTTTTTTACCAGAAGACTAAGTTAGTTATAACATTCCCTATAAGGATGGAAATATTTCCATGTTTACTTGTTTGGTATATTTAAAACATACTGCATGATTATGGTGACCAATTAATAGTACAGTGTGTTTTGCAACTGAAATTACACAATCCCCTAATTAAATTAAACATGTAATAAAACATGGCCATAAAATCAGTAAACTGGATCTGAATATCTACTGAAACCTTAATTAAGAATGTTGTTCTCTCGACTTTTAAGTGCATGCCATTCAATTCAAATTCTACATCGTTAAACAAAAAATAATTAACTGCATTAAAGACAGCAAAATCCACCTTCAACATTTTGAATTCACGCATGAACCTCACTTTTCATCCCTATTGTGTGTGTCCTACAAGCATGGTTGTCCAACTACTGGCATGCTATACTAACTGTATCTGAATCAAATAATGCCCTATCTGGCATGACTAATCCCATTTAAATTATCTATCATAACTTCATGAAAACCACTCATTAAAATAGAAACAGAAAAGAAAGCATATCGCCTCAAATAAAAATTCATATTGCCGCTCACTTTTTCGTAGCAAATCGACGATCAAGCAAACCGTATCATTTCGAAAATTCTCCGCGTCCTCGGACCCACAGTCCTTCGCACAGCGATTCAAGGCAATACTGCCAATCGTGCACGTACCGACTTCGATGCTGATTTCGATGATGACGACGATGATAGCTCCAGTAGTAGCGGTTCGTCGGGCACTAAAGTATCAATCGAATTGCCAACATTTAGCCCCGAGGATAGTGATGAGGATAGTAGCGACAGCTCGTCCAGTACAACATCGACGACAGTGTCAACGTCATTCGATGACAATGTGAGTTCAACAATGCCGTGGAATAATACCACATTGTCTGCGATTGAATCATCAACACTGCCGGCAGCGTCGGGTGTTAATGACACGCAGGTCATCAATATAATTGACAATATTAATCGTATATTAAATTCCACAAATTATTTTATTACAAGTAGAAATAACACCGATACACCACCAGTCACCAACTACAACAGCTTCGCTCCATAATATCCGAACACAGCCAACAATATAATAATTACAGTTACACGTAATCAACAGTCAATCGTAATCAAGCTGAAGAGGATCAGCCATTATGAAAGCAAAGAAATAATACAAAACCAGCCGTTGCCATCCATTGCCAAAGCGTCAACATTTTTAAATAGTCACCCACCGTCCATAAACCCCTTTCGATCGACCTTCCTTCGCTTTGAAAGCTTTTTCACTTGTGTCTCTGTGTCGGTTACAATTTTACCTTTCAACATTTTGCATGCGATAAATAATATCATTTGCATGTGACAGATGTTCGATTTAATTTTGACAGATGTTGCATGCTAAATTTGTATCTGTCATATTTTTCTTAACATTTGTGATTAACATCTGCATAATCGTTGGTCCAAGTTCTTTCTTAGAGGGTTTTGTGCATTTTCTCTCATCCATTTGCTCTATTTCTCTCTTCTTCATGTTGTGTCTTTCTCTAAATTTATGTATATGATGGGGGTGCATCCTTGCGTTTGCCATTGACATTAGACGCACAGGAAAATATTTGTTTAGTTGCATTACATTGTGGTAAGGAACTATCAAAAAACAAACAACAATCGAATTGAAACCAACTTCAGACATGACAATAATCGATTTGTAAAATGAATTGACAAGCGAAACTACTCATTGCGTCAAATTTGTAATAGAATAAAATGTCGCTTTGGCATATAACGCAATTAGTTGTCCCGTTTAAAATTATCATCCGTAGTTTGTGTCATACTGAATAAAAAACAACATCTTTTTAAATTTAAGTTTGATCTGTTAGTGTAAACACAAAAAAAAAATACAACAATTGGCAAAATTCATTAATCCCATGCTTTTTTTCTTTTTTTTCTTTCTTTCTATTTACACTGTTCGCCATAAAAATCGAAATAACGCTAACGAAATTCAAATCAAAAATATAAAACAAAATTCATTTGCACAAACAAATCAAATCCCAATAACTCTTTTGACACTTTTGCTATACCGCATACTTTTTTGCATCTTTCCCATCCGTCAAAAAAAAAAAACACCTATCACCACTCAATTCCCTACACCACTACTACAACCGTTTATTTTCTCGTCCATAACGTTAAACACCCATAACCTATAATAAAAAAAATATGAAACACATTATGAATTGACCTGCCGACAATAAATTGTAAACAACAAATCAGCAAAGTGGCAACGGAGCGTCAATTGATTTAGAAGCGCTAAACAAGCAATTGGAGGAGACAATTCGAGTTGCGCGACAAGCTACCGAAGCCGAAACCGTTGATGCAGACAAAAAGTTGACACTTACAAATGAAGTTCAGGCGACCAGCAGTAATGATCAACAAACCGCTGAATCAAAGTCACCAGCTATTGATGAGCTGAATTTAGATTCAAATGAAGATGCCGCTGATCCAGATGATCGTAATAAGAGGTAAATTAATTTTTGATTTACGTGCTAAACGTTCCACGGCTAAAACTATTGTCATTTCAGGTTCTTAGCTTTTGGAGGATCATCACCAAATGGTGCTGATGGTGGCAAGGCAAACTCTGGCAACTTCTTGTTTGACATTATTAGAGTAAGTAAAATGGGTTTTAGTACTTATGCTATGTGAAATTTAGCACTCTAACGCTAGTACACAGTTCGAGCTTAAATATAGCCAAGCTATTTCGTTCTCCATACGGGGATGCTAATGGCTTAATGTTGTCAGTGATTTGTCATCTGTTCAAATTAAGTACGCTGCTCGAGCTTAATTTTAGCTACCATACAAAATTCTCTCCAAAATTTAGCTGAGCTAAATTTAAGCGAATCCCCTTAGCTGAGTGGTACGCAGCTCGAGCTAAAAATCAAACTTTTGTTTCCGAGTGTCCTTCATGTATCTGTCAAAATTTAGCGCACCCATTTAATGGGTCGTCACATTTTGTTCAAGCTAAATTTTGACAGATTGCTCTGCTCTGTTGTTCTGCTGTGTAAAGATGAGTGATTTTAATGAATACATCGATGAGGAGTACCGGGAGCTAGAGTCTTTCATTTAAATAACAGAGAAGTCCTCAGAAAAAGCTAGCGATGGTGGTGAAGCAACAACCATCGACATGAAGACTTGCAGATTTTGAATTAAGGGAGGTTTTTTCAAAGAACAGCTGTTTTTTGTGACATTTATCTACAGGACTCTCTATGTCAAAATTTAGCTAGGATTTTAGCTGATGTTTGGAGAGAAAAGTTGGAGAGCAGCTAAAATTTAGGTTAGCTCGAGCAGCGTACTAGGCTTAATAAATGAACGGGAAAAAATGTTGTAAAAAAAATTACGTACAGTCCAAGAGAAAATATTTTTAGTACTTCGACGAGAAACAGAGTTACACAGCGCCAAAGTTGCCAACAGCATCACAATGTCGCTCATTACATGACTGGACTTAATCAAATTTGCTTTTCACAGTTGTTCTCCGGCAGCGTGCAAACCCAAAATGGCGATGAAGCTGCTAACGCACCTAGCGGCGATAGCACGGATGCCTCCGCCGACAGCAACGACACAGATAGCCAAAGGACAGCTGACGGTTACACCGAGGGTATTCCCGGACCTGTCACAAGGTTGGTGGTCCTCGCCAACCGTGGCCTGGCCAACCTTATCCAAGATCTAATTCTAGTAAGTACACAAACCCCTTTACCCGATTTTCACTATCTAATCTAACACTTCTCCCTTCACAGCGCGTCGCCGCAACAAGCGAACGTCTGGTCAACTTCAAGGCACGACTGGTCACAGCACTCATCTAAGTCGGTTTCTTACAGCCTCACGCGAAAACCAAACTGATCCATCGCACACATCATGTGCCACTATTGAAATAGAGAAAAAAGAAAACCTGTCTTTTTAACAAAATTCGCATACCCGCAAAAACAATACCACACCCGCAACACCAATTCAACTTTAAAGCGAAGAAAAAAATTAATTTATTTACTTATAACTAATTCGTTGTATAGCAATATTATCCTTCTTGTAGCGTTTTTTGTCGTCCTTTTAAGAGTCTTCAATCTCTTGCACTTAGTGTGTACCTGAACTCAAATCACAAAAAAAAGGGCAAAGCTTTTAGTGGCAACATCTTGTTGTTATGCTGAGTTCCTTTGAAAACAAAAACGATTGAATAGCTTTCAAGGCTGTCTCCAGTAAAAAAGAATATCCTCCTTTATGTAAACCTTCTAATCAAACAGTGTATCTACAAAACATTTGTAAATATTTTTAATGACTGTGGTGTATTTCTTATACTTTTTTTTTAATTTTTTGTTTTATTTAAACATATATTGAGGCTGGAATAAAACCCCATATACACGCTCAATAATGGTAGTCAAAGTCACTAAAAAAAAACACGTCCTTTCTTTTTTTTTTGTTGGTTATTAATTACGAAAAGAGAGAGCTGATCCTTGCTTATTCGGAGATCTGTTACCTATATGTAAATGTATATTTTATTATTGTTTTTATTTTATATGGAGCATTAAGTTAGAAAAAATGGAGAATGTGAAAATGTTTTAAACATACGTATATGTATATTTTTAATATTTAAGTTTTAGATTGTAAATCAAGGATAGAAATACAAAATTGTGTGTTTGTCTTTTTGTAAACGTGTTTGTATCCTTTGTTCTATTTTGGTTACTCAACGCATGCTGCATCTGCATCTTTTGAAAATTTCGGTCTATTTGATTTCCGTGAAAGATGATTCTATTCGCCTGCGAGTTCTTTGAAGAATCCCCTACAATGCAATATATTTCGTTCGTATGAAATCATGAAATGGCTAAATTAACGCCGAATGCTGGTTGCTGTGATTCGCAAAAGGATAGATTGCTTTGAAAATGTAGGTATTCAAGAAAACTTCGCAAACTTGTTAGGAAAAGATATTCACCCCTATCGAGGTATCTGTTCGGAACGGAAAATTCTCCGATTTTATAAAGGGTTTTTCAACAGGGACGCTACAAAAGTAGAGCGACAGTGACAGCAAACGACTCCGAATTTCTTGCCAGTCTTTTGACATGTCCCTTCAGTAAGGTTTGCCATTTCATGATGGAAAGATATACGACATACGAGCCAACAACGAGTCGAAATTATTAAAATTTACTACCGAAATTCGGAGTCAGTGGCCTCAACGTTAAGAGCGCTACGTCCAATTTATGGTCGTCATAATCTTCCTAGCAGATCAACTATTGAGCGTCTAGTGGAAAAATTTAAATCCACAGGCACAGTACAAAATGTTCCCATGCCAGTGAGACAAAGAAGTGCCCGTAGTGTTGAGAATATTGCTGCCGCTGAGGCTTCAGTTGAAGAAAGCCCAAATGTGTCTCTCACACGTCGTTCTCAAGCTGGGCATCTCTGTGACGTCGTTGTGGCTAATTTTGCGAAAAGATCTTGGCCTACATTCTAACAAGATTAAATTGACGCAAGAACTGAAGCCGCTTGACCACCAGAAGCGTCGTATGTTCTCGAATTGGGCTGAGTACGTGTTATCTCAAGAAATGGTCCAGTCGCTTGGACGCCTCGGTCGTGCGATTTGACGCCGTTAGACTATTTCCTGTGGGGCTACGTCAAGTCTATGGTCTATGCCAACAAGCCAGCGACGATTGATGAACTTCGTACGAATATCGAACGTGAAATTGCAGCAGTATCGGCCGATTTGTGCTTGAAAACCGTCGAAAATTGGGTTCAGCGTCTGGACTTCTGCAAGCGTGCCCGTGGTGGCCATGCAAAAGAAATCGAGTTCCATACATAATGGCATCGAACGTACTTTCACAGGAATAAAGAATTTCATTGATATCCAAAACCGTTTTTGTTTTATTTAAAAAAACTTTTGTAGCGCTCTTATTGAAAACCCTTTACGATTCGGAGGATTTTTGCTTCGAGGTATTCTTCGGAACATCTATTCGAAATATTTTTCCGACATTTTGTAACGCATATCGGCGAATTACGTTAAAGTTTAATTTTTGACAGCTAGGTTCCGATATGGCGATATCCTCCGACAGAAATTGGTTGCGGAATTTGTTTACGATTCGGAGTGAAGTGTTTTCTTTTCCGAAATGGGATGCCTCGAATGTAATTTGAGGAGAGTACGTGTTGCGGAGAATTTTCTGTTCCGAACGGATACCTCGATAGGGGTGAATATTTTATTTTGAATTTTTCCAAAGGACCATGACAGTTTCTCTCACTCCCAATATTTCCACCAATGAAAGAGCTTCCTCTCCCACTGTGCTAACTGTCAACGCATGCGACACACAGAAAATTAGAAAGTAAACTGACTGGGCGCATTCAAAAACTTAGTTATCTCAAGTGGACTAGATTGGTCTGGACTAGATGTAAACTGAGCGCAAAAACTAGATTGGTTGGGAACGTCACTTTTTCTACGTCAGCCATACGAATTGTCAACTCAGTACTCAGTCACGAAGTTCTAGACGGCTACCCCTGCATAAACGTCAACTGACACAGCTGCCCATGTGACCAATCTAGGCCAATCAAAAGTGAGATACATGAAGTCAGTCAGCTGTCAGACTTACTAAACTAGATACTTGAACATCCCCAGATCGCATCCGGCACGTGCGATGCCTTAGGGTCACTTTCTAAAAGCTGCTGTGTATTCTATCAACCTGTCAGTCGAGTACGTTGCCGCGACGGACGCGACGGATGGGATGGGCCATTAACACGGGTGCCGTCAAAGGTAAGTTTTATCCTCACAGGGCTAAAGTTGCGTTAAGCATTGCTTAACATAGCTAATTAAATAGAAAAATTCATTTCCCATCACGCATATTACTTTCAAACACTGATAAATATTTGAAGCCACTTTTTTGTCGGTTCTTTTCTCTTGCTACCTTTTATAGCTTTTCAGCAGAGGCCTATAATTGATATCTAGCCAATTTGGAAGAAACAACAACAAAAGAGTAGAGTAGTACTAAGGAAAGACTTTATGACAACATAATTTATGACATTGTTTATACAAGTGACATGATTTTTTTTTTTACAATTAAGATTACAATATTTAAACATTTATTGCGTGTTGATTTCAGTGTACAAAATACCTAGTCTATTAGCTCTGCAAAAGTCCTGAGTATGTTTTCATCAAATCATTTGTTCCCTCATACTTTTTAAGCAACAAACCGGTCATCTTTAACCCTTAACGTAAGCAGCGTCTCCAACAGATATTTGTCCCGCTCTTCGTAGTCCCAAATTAACTCCAAGTACAGGACTTACACCCGTCTTGACAAACTGCCTGTATCCCTTGAGCGTTACCAAAGGATTTCCATCTTTACTTCGGCTGCCAGTTTCTGGACTAACATTTGTAAAGATGCACCTGCAAACCAGATTAACAGTCATTTATTAAAACTGATTGCTAAAACAAATCAGACTTGCCTTGTGCAGGGTTTGGCACTTTTAAATATGACCTCATCTCCAATCTTCAACCATATCCATTTATCTTCTTCATAAGCAGCTGGACCTTTAAGAAGAAAATTGGGTCGGAATTGTATCGCTGGCACCGGATTCTCCAAGCGGGTATTCAAATCAGAGACGGAACTTTCATTAAAGGCCGTAAAGCTCGTGGCATCGTGAAGAGCTCCCTTCAAACAAATTTTAGTAATCTCAAGTAGGTATAAAGGTAACTTATAACTCACCGAATCTTCTTTAAGCATTGTGCGGAACATTTTATTGTGTTTGCGCACATCACGTGTGGAAATTTTATCTGGATAAAACATCAATCTTAGTCCAAAGTCTTCGCCGAGAATATAGCGGGAGAACCAGCGAGCCACTTCTTCGCCACAGTCTACAGTTTGGACACTCTGACCCCATACAAAGGTCGTGATGGGGGTAAGCTTGTAAAGCCTTTCCACATCCACTTCGATATCGATCATTCCCGGTGTCGACAATTTCATTATGTTCTCCTCGAAACTGGGTTGTACCAGTACCATCTTCGGCTGTTCTCTACCGGTCACAAATTCGCCGTTAGTCGTCACAACCATGAATACTCTATAAGGGGTTTATTTTTTTAAATTTGAATAAAGTCCGTTGAAGAATTTGTCATTTTACCTATCGCGTACAAATTGACTTTCTAAGCCCAGTTTTGTGCAGTTCATCGAGCTAACGCGAACTGCACCGCATGACTTGATGGGGTAGCAATATATATCTGTTAGTTCGCCAATTTTTTTCCACTTCTTTGGTGGAACGTAGTTATCTCGGTAGCGTTTATAATGGTAAATGGCACTAGCCGCGGTAACAATGCCCACTCCAGCCGCTATGTAGATGGATAGACGAGTTTGGTCTATGTTTTGGAAGAATGCTGAAAGGACAAAAAAAAGTAGTTAAGAACTGGAAGATGGAGTTTTATGCAAAGGAAATAAATGCATCAAGAGCACAAAGCAATTATTTGATACAAGAATGTTATATACATTTTTTTAGAAACTTTTTACATAGACCATTACAGATCTTACACTATATTATATGCAGTAGGTAAGCAAAGAAAGGCTAAGCAATTACATTTTGAGGAGCGCTGTTATCGTTTATATAGTTCTGTATACGCCTCCGAAAGTGACATACCTTTGTAAGAATCTGTTGAAGCTTCTTCACACAAAACTAATCTGCACATTTTTTTGCATATTTTGTCAATAAATAATTTAAAAGTTGTGGCAATTTTAAACAAGTTCGATTTTTTCTGTTGTAATAATTTTAACCAAAATTGATATTTGTGCTAAGGTAGGTGGTTAAAGTTGCTGCATACTTTCGTAAGTTAGACTTATCTCATAATGGTTTAAAAAAATAATTTTTAAGGTAATAAGTACATATTGTCATTCCCAACATCATAACAAACTAAGTTATAGAACAACGGTCTTTTTTTTAAATGTCGTTTTCTAGTGGTAGTGTGTTGGGCTACTAAGCGAGGGTTCTCAGGTTCGAATCCCGAAAGAGCCAAATTACATCTTAAGGTTTTTTTCCACTGCGCCACCTCTCGCGAACGTCTGATAAACATCCGAGAGTAAAAACTGTCATGAAAGAGCTTCTCAATTAGCCGTTTGGACTCGGCGTAAAATTGTAGATCCCTTCCATTCGTCCCAAAAATTGAAAACCCACACAAAACGAATGGTTGTGAGAAGCTAGGCCTTGGGTCCCACAGACCTGTCACGCCAAAATTTTTATTTATTTATATTTATTTATTTATTTTTCTAAATACTTGGTTTTTTACATTTAAAATGAGAACGGCTTTGTGATTCCAACTAAATTTCATTCCTAAAGGCTGGTACGCTGTTCGAGTGAAGTTCGACGGACAATAAAAGCCAAGTGAAATAGCATAAGTAACGCCCCCTACAAATAACTTTTTGAACAACTATTTTTCACTTCAACAGCGTATACTGCCTAGTGAAATCTTCACGTGGAAAGTTCATTTTGACATTTGCAGTGAAAAATTTGTATGAAAAATTTCACTTCACTCGAACAGCGTACCAGCCTTAAGGTAATATTAACATTTTAAACTTGATAGCTAACTCAGTTATTCTCTTAATTGCGTACAATGGCTTTTTGAAAAAAGAGAACAATCATACATATTTTGAGAATTTGGTTTTCTATAATTTACCTACATGAAAACGGCTACCTACAACGATTTTGACCAAAATGCATACTTAAAAAAATTGACTTTTTCAACATTATTAAAAAAATAAATAAATAAAAAGTTGTCGCAACAGGTCTGTGGGACCCTCTTGCGTCCTTAATTTTTCATTCGAATCATGGCAAACTCTGCTTTGAAAAACTATTCATAATTTAAAAACGCTATTTTCGATTTAGATAAAACTTGAGAAACCAAGCAATGCTAACATCCCCAACAATACTCTATACCTACTCAGTTTTTAGCTAAATTAGGGGCCAGTTATAGCGACACTTAAAATGCAACCGAAAAAAAATTCTTTTGCTTTTTTAACCACTTAAACTTAATTGTTGCACTCAATCTTGGTCTTAAAATGTTCCTTATGAATTTTAAAGTTGGTTTATTAAAAAAAAAATAAGCAAATTATCTTAAATTTTTTATGATAAAGAACATTTAAAAATTTTTCTGTACGTACATTTTTTTCGTACAGAAAAATTGAAAACAATTTACTTACTCTTTTTTTGATAAACTAACTTTACAATTCCTAAGCAACATTTTAAGACCAAGATTGAGTTCAACAATTAAGTTAAAGTGGTTAAAAAAAACAAAAATAATCTTTTTGCATTTTTCGTGTCGCTATAATTGCACCCTTAGTTGGGCAAGAGTATTTTTCGAACTAAATATTACAATATTTTTCCTATTCCTAATGAGATCTCATACTTAGTTTTTCTTTAAAAAATTCAAGGAGATATGTTTAAGCCCGAAATGCTAAATCTTATGTTTTGTGTAGAGTTTATTTTATATGGTATCGCTTCTGAGTTTTTTATCTAAAAAAAAAAAATTGTTAATATGAACGAAAAAGTTTCGTGCGACCCAGTCGTGCACTTTATTTTCTGTATCAAATTAAATCTTATTCTTATCAGACATTCTACTTATATGCAATAGAAATTCATACAAATTCACAAAAAATTCTTATCTATTGCAAGGTTCCATTTTATCTAAGCAAGACGTTAACTGACAAAAGATATGTTGAAAAGTAAACGAAGGCTCTCGCTTAAAATTCATACAGTTCATTTCCAATCATATACAAGTAGGTATAATCTCAACTCGAATATTACTTCGCATCCTTGTTCCTTGGCACTTTTGCTAAATGTAGGTATAACAGTATAACCATTGCGCAGGCCACTGTCAATTCACCCACTATATGTGATTCCTTCTTCGCATTTCTACTATTGAAAAATTAAAACTCCCCCTTCCATAGAATAGCTCGTCATTTTCCTATCGACATAAACAAATGTCTATCAATTCAAGCAATTTGTCGCACTTACACGTCATGATACTGATAACTGTGATGGAAGACGCCGCAAACAATAAACAACAGTAAAATACTGAAACAAGCGGAGATTTATTTTGTTTTTTTTTTTTCAATGTGAATAAATTCCAAGACAACACTCAGACACAACACACAACTCTAATTCCGAATCGAGACAAATGTGTTCCCAACTCCGTCACTCTTCTGCACAAACTGTCGAAAGTGTGTTGTTTTTTGCAGAATCCAACCGTGATTTTTTGTGTATTCTCTCTGCAAACTGCAACCACCACAATCCAAAACCTATATACATAATACATTACCTTACATATATAAGTCACTAGCTATACTAAGTCAGGTCTCTACTCTTTTCTACTCTCTATCTCTAGTGCCGAATTGCCAAGGCAAGGTGCAGAGGTGCGGTGGGCGGTGGATGCGGACTATTTACGTCTGGTGGAGTGTGACTGTGTGAGTGACGAGTGATTGTGAGCTGTGAGTTTGAGCTTTGAGGTATCTTTCTGGTCTGTTATCTATATTGAATTCTTTATGTACTTCTGCTTTGCAGGCGGAGGTAATTCTCTTCTGTATAGAGAAAGAAGAAAGTGGCAAAACAAACAAAATACTTATACGCTATACCTACCTACTATATGAATAATAGAGATTTTTCCAATTTCCCGACTTTTTCAGAGGGTTTTCCCAAAATTAATTAATTACTAACTATACATTGTTCACACTATTTCTTATATGGGTACAAAATAAACAACAAAACGATGTTTTAAACATTGCTCAACTTCAGGACAACGGAGGAGGATGTTTTATATCTTAAATGATTCAGGGGAAAATTTACTAAATTCACCAATTTTTTTATTTTTTAATCCGATAAGCCATTACTGAGCTAGGTCTGTATGATTAGAATTTTCATTACAGATATACAGTTTTTTGACTATTTTGTAAGAACCATGTTATATTCCGGAATAAGAAGTATCCTAAGTCTCGGCCCCGAACATAAGCAATCACTATGTCAAGTTTTATCAAAATCCGTTCAGCAGTTTCCGCGTGATGCGTGGTCCAGCATTTTTTATTTTACAGTTTTACTATATACTAGCGGACCCGACAGACGTTGTCCTGCATTTTTGTTCCTCCAAATGAGGTCATACGAAATTGAATTTGCGAATTTTACGCAAAAACAATTTGGATTGTGATGTAGCTCCAGCCAATAGTGCTTTCAATGGTTCTGGCAGCGAATTAAATGGTGGCAATACAACTCTTCCAGACGCGCAGCAAAAACCGGCCGATTCACCTTTGTATTTGAGTGCATGACAGTGTTGGCATTTGTGAATATGACGAATAGTCGATGTCCGACTCATATTCAAACGAAATTGCAATTTGCAAACGCTGTTGTTCACGTGTTCTGAATGTGTCGGTGTCTCATTGACGGGCCAGTCTTTGTCTTAATGCATTAGCTCGAAGGCGTTCGTTGCGTTGCTCTTGACTTTCATTTGCATGATTGCACGTTTTCATTGTCCGTCAATTGATCTTCTGCCGATCTTTTAAATCGACGGTTCTGGACTAATTGTGAGTTCGGAGTACGTCGACCAATATTTCCTCCTTTTCACGAAGACGTGGCATTGTTTTATGTACATATATGTTAATAGACATAATATTCACTGAAATGCGACACCGGAAATATCAAAGGACTCTGTACAAAAAAATTAAAATGTCAAACAAACGAAACACGTTTAATATAATACACTCAAATTCTTCGTTCCGTATAAACAGTGGAGTGTGATATTGTTACAACTTTTTTTGTCTTATATTTTTGAGGTCACGATTCGGTTCCTTTCGAAATAGGTATACGATTTTGAATGTATATTTTGTATTGGCGGTTCCACGCCCCTTTGTCCAATTTTGACCAATCTTCACAGAAATACTCTTGGGCCAATACCTAAGATTATGTGTAAATTTTAACTCGATCGATTCGGTGGCTTTCAAGATATAAGATTTTGATTGTTATTTTTGTATGGGCGATACCACGCCCCTTTGTCCAATTTTGACCAATCGGCTTCTAAACCATCCAGGGCGCCACCCAAACACATACAAAAAAATTTATTCAAATCGGTCCAGGCGTTTAGGAGGAGTTCAGTGACATACACACGTACAGTAGAATTATATATATAAAGAAGATATAGAGGAAGGAATTGAAAAAGGATAGAGAAATACAGAAGAGAAGAGAAGAAAAGATTTGGCCAACTTACCTGGTTCACACAGTCACAGGCTCTCTAAACGTAGCCTTTGTGAGCTCATATTTTTTATTTCTTTGGGCCCGTAAAATCCGATAAAAATGCGATAAGCTAAAAATTAGGCACCGTTAATAAGATTTTATTATATACTAACAGAGAAAGCCTGTTTTGGAGCTAAACAAATAAGACCAGTTAGTAGTATTCGACTTCGTTCTAAATGTGTTAAAACCTGTTATTTTATTTCCCAATTGACTTTAAGTCCAATATTGCATGCATTGTTTTCTTAGGATGCAAAAGTGTGATACCTATATATACCAGTTATATTGTAAAGCAATTCTCTTTGCTCAGGGAACACCACTAAAAATGTGTCTGCCTTCAAACGGCACGTTTATTGAATCTTCTCTATTCTTATTCCTTGATATGTGGTGTTTTATTTCTTCAGATTGACCTACAAATTTTAAAAAGAAAGATAAGGCTAAATTTTACGAACTCACAATAACTTTAAGGTGAGGATTCATTTAGGCCAAAGTTTTCGCAGCCATTTGCGTATGCAAATGGATTAAAGTATAAACTTATAAAAAACGCTGAATTACAAAATTGGTAGTTGCTTTTTGTTAATGCAAATATTGCGAGCATAGCCGCACTGCATTCAATTCCATTTCTCCACCTTTGAATTGTTTTTTAAACATTTAAGGCGGAAAGAAAGCACAAAAAAATGGTAGCAATTTTTCAGCGATGGAACAACGACAGTGCTTCCTATATTAATCAGAAACTCGGCTTGTGATTGCGGAAAGTGTCTGGCATAGCAAATTAGTCTTGTATGCCTACACAGGGCCGGACCAACCATATGTGCAAGATGAGCAAGTGCACAGGGCGCCAAGTTCTGGGGGCGCATTGCTAGGAAAGAAAAATTAATTTTATCTTTGCGTTTTAAACAAAATGCTTGTTGAAATAAGCCCAAATAAACAACACCCATCGCACCTGTGTTGAATTATTTCTTGCACATTAACTTACAACTCTTGCAACGTCGCAACTTCATGGAAAATCCAACTCAAAATATAGCTAAATAAAAAATCGCACAGACCTATGCAAGTTCATTTCTTACTTTTAGAAAAAAGCGAAGGCTTGTTGAAGCTTGTTGAAAAAGGGCGCTTTCTGTAAATCTTGCACAGGGCGCTAGTTTAGCTGGAGCCGGCACTGTGTATACATCGAATATAACTGCCATTTGGCACTTAAACTGATTCGAAACTTTATGAATTTCATTTGAATAACAACTGACGGACTAACACACTTTATGATCCATTAGGTCTGTTCCTTTACTTTTGTAGTAAGAATGGAAAAGACTGTCAAAATGGCAGTGGTGGGGATAAATTCTCTCACAGAGAGAGTCACTAACGAAAAAGTTAGGGAACGCTTTTGTAGTAAACTATGAATAATGACAGATATGACAGATACTTAATTCAATAAATTTTTATTTCATATTCTCTAATGTCTACTTTTCATTTTCAATACGATGGAATTTTCGAGGTGAACATTCAATATTTATTTTGCCGCCTGTTGATACCATTTTAATGCACAAAAAATCAAAACAAATGCAATCGAATGTCAAATAGCACAAGAAATTTCAAATCAGCTGTGACTGACAGCTTTTCCACTTCGTACACCAAGAAATTTGTTGAGTAAAAATTCGTAAGATTCTCAGTGGAGGGGTAATATCTTGCTCTCGATGACGCTCTCTTTTACGAATTTTTCGAGTTAGGGAACGGCATTTGAGTAAAATTCGTAAGAATTAGTAAAAATTCGTAAGATTCAAAAATAAAGGAACAGACCTATTATGTAAGACGCACCAGATTTGTTATAACAAAAACAGACGGTAGGTACCTACCTATTTATAATTTTTCTAAGCAACATGATGTACCTATCCATGCATTTTATGTCTGATGTTTCTGTCAAATACAACGGAAAACCTATAGCTGGTGCTTTATTAGTCACCCACGTCAGTAACACCATTAAAGAGAGAGTACCTACATACATCATGTGCATGTTCTGCATCCATTTACCAAGAATAATAATAGGTATTCAATCACACGACACAGAAAACGAGTTGCGAGCATTTTAAATTTTATTTAATAAAGTTAAACGCGTTCTCATGCGATAACGAACACGGGATCGCCACGCTTCACAATACCCTCAGCGTGAAGATCAAAATAGATTCCCATCTCTGGTTCAACCTGTCCCGGTCTCATTCGGTACCTAAAGAAGAGAAGAAAAGGCGTGTACCCACGCATGATAAATAGTTTGGTACAATTTGAGCTTATACTACCGCTTTAGGGTTCTCAAGGGTTCAAAGTCTGCACTGCGCTCGCATGTGAACGGGTTGATGTTGGGAAGAATGCAACGGTAACATGGCGCCTTATAACGGAAGACAGCATCTTTTCCAATTCGCATCCACTTCCAGTTATCCTCAGCAAATGCGGGCAAATGGGTATTAATCAGAAAATTACCACGAAACTGCCAATGATGGACTTTGTCTGTAAGACGTGCGTTTAAGTCGGATACC
Organism: Cheilosia pagana; assembly: GCA_936431705.1. Classification (NCBI taxonomy): domain Eukaryota; kingdom Metazoa; phylum Arthropoda; class Insecta; order Diptera; family Syrphidae; genus Cheilosia; species Cheilosia pagana. The sequence goes on along the minus strand of OW386168.1, from coordinate 52,060,631 downwards.
GATTCATCGCTAATTGCCATAAATGGACTTAGTTCCTAAAATATGGGAAAGATTTGTTTGAATGTTTGTTTTCAACTAATAAACATTTTCACATACTAAATTTTTGCGGAACCATCTCTTCTTCGGCTTAGGCGTTATACACACAAAAAGCCGCATACCACTGTCCTTTCCGAGTAGAAACTTCGAAAACCAAGTTCCATACCGCTGATCGCACTCGATCATTGGAATTCGTACGTTTTCCACACATTTAACCACCTCCTTTCGGCCTTTAATCAATTGTGCAATATTTAGTATTAACGGTTCCATTGATGGTGCTGTAACTTGCAACTCGTCGTCTCCAAGAATTTTCGATTTAATTTTCCACATCTCAGGTCGACTACCAGCAAAGCCTACCCGATCCTCATCATCAACTAGAAGCAGTATTTTATTTCGAAAGCTCCCACACTCTATTCCGTGTTTCTTGCACATTGCCTCGGTTACCTCGATCCCCCCACAGGACTTTATAGGGTACATCATGATCTCTTCCAAAGTTCCAGCATATTTCCAATCGTTTTCGTTTGGTGTACGATTTCTGGCATAACGTCTATTGCGCACAAAGCGAACGTACAGTAGAAAAGACGATCCGGCAACTGCAACTGTCACTCCAAAAGTAACCGCGAATCGAAATGAATTCATATGGGAAAAATATTTATAACTAAGATCACAAAGCGAGTACAAACAAAATGGGACTAGATACATAGCTATTTTCTCAGCTAAATCGCTCTCAATAAGCTCTGACATTTTTTGATAAGACGGAGATTCAATTTTTGTTATCAATACGTTCCGCTGTAGCTGTATTTGAGAGGGTCTATCATGTTTGACTGTGTTTGAAGATACTTGATAAGCACAATTAAAATGTAAATATTATATGCCGATTACTTTCTGCACAATGCGGTTTATCTTCTTTCTTTCTTTTTAAATGTATGTTACCAAAATCATAATCGAATATAAATCTCAAGTCGTTAAGAATAGCAATTTATTTTCCTATTGTTTAATCCGTTCCAATGCAAAGTGGAAAAGTTTGCTGAATAAATTAAAAATTTGAGTGATTGACCTCGAGTTGTTTAGACAACTTTTAACGATCAATTTATCAACGATTAATAGGTTCTTAGCAAAAGATCAGAGCATGAAATGTTTCTTTGTAAGATTAGCTTCAAAAATTGTTACAGATATTGCCTTCCAACTTTTCAGCAATTTCGTTTAGATTTACAATTTATTAACCTAAAACCACCACCCATGTTAAGAAAGCTATTTGTTCTAGAGCTTCTAAAAACGTTTCTTTGTGAATAGAAAAAAAAAACACCAACTAGACATTACCCCAAATCCTATCCTAAGGCTGTACGTGCTAGCTCTGCAGTTCAGTATTTTCGCGAAAACAATACTCATCCTTTTGGCAAAATGCTCAAAATGATTAAAAAGCTGCTCAAGTGGCTTGCTAGAAATTGTTTAAATTGAAAATACATAAACATAGTATGTATGTATGTAAACTCCCATAAGCGATAACTGGTAGAATTCCGTTCATCAATTAGAAGTATACATATTTCTCTTATACAGTCATAGATAGCTTGTGATTTCTCTTCGGAGTGTTACGTGATCGCTGTTTGCATACGCTGATCGCGTTTTATTTGACATAAAGCAAACGCTCGCTTTCACAGCAACACCTTAGACCGCCGCACTAAATAGAAAACAGATTAAAACGCCGGCCGGCCGTACAGTTTCGCGATTTTAATCATCTGTTGTTTTTTTTTTTCAAAGTGTTGGTTGGGTACGCCCTTGCAAATTTGTAGGTGCTTGTTCTGGAAACTACAATCAGTTCAGTGTCTCATTAGCGGTAAAAGCGAGAAGAATGTCACGTTAGTTAACATTACTTACAATTCTTTAAATTATTACCTATTAACTATTCAAATGAATCTCCTTTAGGTGCATTTAGCCCGAAAATTTTGGCTGCAGCTGGAGTGAGCGTGGGACTGACAGCAGTTTCTTTCGTTTTATCCAAGTATTTTGGAAAGGAAGTCATTCCGAAAAAATGGAAAAAAGTCGGCATCCTCGAAGAGTTGTTTTTCTATCCGATAAAGTCGTGTGCAGGAATTGAACTCGATAAAACTACCTGTGAGAATCTTGGAATCCGGGAAGGTGATATTAGGGACAGATCGTTGATGCTGATCGATGAGTCAAATAAACTGGTATCTGCGCGGGCCTTTCCAAGGATGTTTCAAATCATTCCGAGAATTATAAGTCTCACAAAGTTGATCATCTCTGCTCCTGGCATGGATGATTTGGAATTTGATTACTCAACTATGGGCGATGAGGCCACTGGCAATGTTCAGGCGAATATCCATGGATCTGATGTCACTGTAATGGAGTGTGGCGAAGAATACGACAAATGGTTTTCAAAATTCATTTTGGGAAAACCTGAAGGTCTGCGATTGGTCTTCTATCCATATCAGCATCCAACGAAGCCAATCGACAAGGATTTCGTCGGTGGCGCCTGCACGAAAGAAGATACTGTGAGTTAAGTGAATCTCTCAAATGTTCACCTCATGACCTTGCGTATATTTTAGGGTACACTTCAAGATGTGTCCAGCTACATGCTTATCAATAACAATTCCGTACAAGAACTGAATTCACGTCTGGAGAACAAGGTATATCCCTTGCAGTTTCGTGGGAATTTTTATGTAAAAACCACTGGACAAGCATTCGATGAAGACAGCTGGCAATGGCTTAAAATTGGAGAGGACGTAGTATTCAGAACTGTGGGACCAAGCTATCGATGCATTATGATAAATATTAACCCATTCACAAGTGAACGCAGTGCCGATAATGAACCTTTACGGACTTTGAACTCGTAAGAGATTATTTTACTTCTTTAGATAGAACGGCTAATTTGAATGACATATTTTTAGGTACCGTAAAATACGTGGTGCTAAAACAAAGTCCCCAGCAATGGGCATCCAAATGGGGTTAAGAGCGCCCGGTAGCTTAAAGAAAGGCGATGTTGTCTACGTAGAGGATAATTAAGAAATGGCAGTGCTTTGTTCACTTATTTAAAAATATTTAGAAACATTTGAGATAATTTTTTTTTTTGAACTTAAGTATAATCAAATTTGACATTAGAAGAATGATAAGATAATTTGTTATTAAAATTAAAATACGAGCCATTGATTTTGGTGTCGTAAATATCAAAAACTTGGAAATACAAAAAGTCTTTGAAATTTGTTGTCTTCTGTCTTAAGTATCACAATAAAAGGTGAGTGACTTATGGGAAGTGTGAATAACGAGCATTTTACTTCGAATTCAAATAAAACTATAACAGCTCTGTGTAAGTAACTGAGGTAAGCATAAAGGAGCTCGTCACGATCCCAGGGGCAACCGTTTTTTATTAAATGGAAAAAAATACGTTCCCTGAATCAAATTTAAGGACTTATTCATTTAGTTCGTAAGCACATTTTTTGCGATGTTTCTCGATGTGGAAGTCAAGTCTGGACTTATGATTTGTGAATGTCAAGATTTAAGCAAGCTAAGTAATTTAAACAACAGAATCAGCACTAAAATAAATCTACGTGTTTTAGAGTGTAAGACAGTAGGTATAAAAAGATAAAAGCTCCCCATACAAATACATCTTTAACCAAAATTGTCTACCCAAAGGATTGCAGAAAGGTGTGAAAACCTTTGAAATATATATGTACAGTTCATTATTATTATTATTAAAGCTTTATTAACAGAATAATAAATTAAACTGTTAATAGGTAATAGCACTAGCTACCAGGGCTTTCGGATAAATTTTGAAATGGTTAATGTTAACTTAATTAAATATTGTTTTCTAAATAAAAGGATGACAGCATATTAAAAACTGACATTGGCTTCAGTGGAAAGTGAGTGTTTTTGTAGGGAAGTGGAGGGAGATAGGTCCCGCATTTTGGATTTAATGGCATTGCATTCGTAGATTATGTGGTGTGTAGAGAGTACTTGATTGGAACTGCACATATGGCAAAAAGGACGTCCGTTTTTAGTGATGAGGTACTCATGTGTGAGTCTTGTGCGCCCTAGGCGTAGTCGAATATTGTGAATTTTGTGGGTACAATTATAAATTTATATTGATGGGGAATATTTTCCAATCCTGTTGGCTTTTTTCGTACCAAAATGCTGTAGTTAAGTTTTTAATGTCCTTTTTGTTGAAGTCCGTAACGAGGGGATCCGTTGACGCGGACCTGGCTGCAATGTCAGCTTCCTCGTTGCCCTTTTTACCGGCGTGACCAGGTACCCATAGGAGTTTTTGTTTTATAAACTTATCCCGGATGGAAGCAATAACAGGGGTGTCGTTGTTAAAATTGTTTACTGCGGTTAATGTTGAGAGGCTGTCCGAGCAAATAACGAATTTGGTTTTCCTAGGGAGTGCGGTGGCTCGTAGAATGGCTGTTGCTTCAGCTGAAAAAATGGAGCACATATGCGGTAACACGGCTTTTCTTAGGGTAGACCCGTTTTCATCTACAATAGCAAATGCGGTGCCGGATTCCGTCTTGGACCCATCGGTAAACATTAATTCCCATCCATTAGTCTTGTATATCTCAGATATTTCCAAGAAAATCTGTCGAAAAACATCGTTTGATGTAGATGATTTTTTTTAGCGACATGTCGACCGCTACTTCGGTAAGTGCCTACGATGGGGAGGTTCTTAGGTTGATGCGTTTCGTACATATTGGTATTCACATATCCTGAGCGAGTATTAATGCTCTGTTGAGGGTTGATATCACTTTGGGAAGCGTCCGCCTGAGTAAACTTTTTCTTGCGTCTATGTTGATCATTTTGTTTTGTGTTGGGTCTCGTTTTAATATGACCATTGCAGTAAGTATGTTGATTCTTTACTTTATAGATGGAAGCCCAGATTCGACCAGCATATTTTTGATGGGGATTGACCTGAAATCTTCAAGGCTGATTCGTATTGCAGCGTGGTAGACCGGTTCGGAGAATTTTATTGTTGTTGTTGCACACTATTCGTCGGCGCAGTGGCTTAGTGGTAGTGTGTTGGGCTACTAAGCGAGGGGCTCAGGTTCGAATCCCGAGAGGGCCAAATTACATCTTAAGGTTTTTTTCCACTGCGCCACCTCTCGCGAACGTCTGACAAACATCCGAGAGTAAAACTGTCATGAATAAGCTTCTCAATTAGCCGTTTGGACTCGGCGTAAAATTGTAGATCCCTTCCATTCGTCCCAAAAATTGAAAACCCACACAAAGCGAATGGTTGCGAGAAGCTAGGCCTTGGGTCCCATAGACCTGTCGCGCCAAAATATTTTTATTTTTTGTTGCACACTATTCATAGATACATAGGCCGTAGTTCACGAAAATTTGATTAAAACGATCAAGAATTAAGGCTCTTCTATTGCATTTGATTTTAGGTTAAAAAATTAAATTGGAACTTACCGTGATTTACTTTGAAATACGACACCTTGAAGCGATGTGAATACTTTTTGATTTTAAATCAAAATTCATGTTGTATATTTGTAACTTTGTCTGAAGCCATGTAACGTTTCTAAATAAACCAGGTTAAACACATCATATTGGCTGGGACTTCAATTCAATTTGACGCACTCGAAAGGCGCAATTTCTGATCACCCCTGTTGAACGTTGAGCACCCGTAAGGTCTGGGGTCGAATTACCACATCAGTGAGCGAGCAATACGTCACTGAATTTTGTGGATTTTACATTCAAAACAAGGACATATTCAGTCACGTAGAACTCGACCACGGATGCGGTAATTCAACCCCTGATTACTTTAAAGTTAATTGAACCGCTTTTAACAGACATTTGGTACGGACTAAAGATTACCTCATGTATGGCTTCCATTTTTTGCAAGCTGAAAGTTTGTCCAAAGTTATAACAAATCAAGAGACCGCAACATTTAACAATTTTGTAAATAAATTTTATTTAATATTACAGAGATATTTGTTGCATCGCTCAACGCTAAGAATGCAAGAATTTATGTATCATAAAATAAACCGCGTTAATTTCATCATCTCAAACTTTCACATCAATTGGTTTGTTTTACTGAAATTTAGTTTTCTGCCTTCGATATTTAAATACTTATTAACATTTGGATTTATTTTTCACTTTTGAAATTATAAAAAATAACCATAGTCCCTTTACCATAATGGGGTAGAATACGGGAAGGATTCACATGAGCTTTACTAAGTCTAAACGAATATAGGTCTGTTTGCGTTTGATTTTTAGTTGTATACTAATATGTTGCAACTGCGTGGTGCACTTCATCAAATCGCTTTCGAACAGAGTTTATAAATTCGACCAAACTTTGTTCAGTTCTTATTGATGCACGTCTGCCAAGCGAGACCTCCACACGCCATGCTGATAATGACGTAAATCACAAACACAATTATAACACCAACCACCACATAGAGTCGAATATTTTTCCAGAACATTTGTCTAGCCAGATTGCGTGATGCTTTGCGGAATGCTACGGACTGCGAAAAATGTTGCATATAAAATGAAGGGAACAAAAAGCAAATTTGAGTGCACTTACATTGTTGCTAAGGTTTTCCGTTTTGTTGACCAGTAGTTCCAGTTTCTCTCCTCGGTCCTTAAGGGTGTCTGTAAGAAAATTGCATTTTTAGAATCATAAACTTTGTAAACAGAAATAAACCGGCAACTGCAGTCAAGTTTGCTGATAAATTTGTACTATGATTGTGAGTGGACACGGGGTTATATAAAGTTGCGTTAAAATGAATGCCTGAACGAGAACAAAGCGTATTCGGATCCTCCTGACAAAATATCCACGCACCAGTAAATTCTTATATCAAGGGCTTTAATGATAGCAAGTGTTTGTATGTTACATAAATGCAATAGTTTCAAACAGTTGCATGTTTCAGAACAATGGGCAACTAATTCCAAACAGAAATCGTTATTCATTTAAAGCAATGCAGCAGCATCAAACCGTAAAATTATCCAACCAACGATTGTCTATTTAAATGGAATGTCATCGGATTGCGATATCAAATAGCAGATTCCAATATGTGTTTAAAAATCAACCACAAACAGTGCCAGTGTCTCTTCTAATCAGCTTAGGGCACACACATTCTAATAAGAGACACCAATGACGCCACAAAAGAGCTTCCTAGTAACTTGATACCTCAGTAAAGTCACGACAGATAAAAGGGAAATACGAGAAGCTTTGCAAACAAACCAAACAAACGACTTACCAATATTTTTCACCATAATGTGCTTCAGTTCGTCAATTTGTCCGTGTACCCTAGAAATAGCATCCACCTCCCGCGACTGGCTGAAAAAGACCATTTGCTGTGACAGCATTTTGGAGAATTCCGAGTTCATGGCATAAGCGATTGCCGTGGCCACTGTAAGGCCATAAGTCTGAATGAATTTCTGCTTAATATCTGCCAGAAACAAGAATGCTCTCGTTCGATCGAATTCCTGAAAATAAAAGCCCATTTAAATCAGTAAAACACTAAAAACACATGCATATTGTTCAGGTCCTTACATCATCTGTGATGCACATGTAAATGATCTTATTCTCGCAAATATAGTGAATTAGGTAGTTTCCATGGGAATAAGTGAGTTTATGATTCTCCAGCGATATCTTTGACATGATTTGCTCCGTGACCTCGGCAAAATTGCCAACGCATTCGGCGAATTTCGCCAGAACGGTAGTTCCCCGTGAGACTACACTGTACAAGATCGGCATTGTGATTCAGGAGTGTTTATGCAGCGAACGGCCTACTCTCGGGAAGAAGAATAGAGAGCAGAACAAAATGTTTATTGTTATCAATACACTGATTAGCAAGAACTGTGGCGATTATTACTCACCGAGCTGACAAATTAAAACATTTAACACAAGAAAGAATGTTCAATTGAAGTCTTTGTTTTGTCTTGTATTATTTATTTTTCTTCTTATTTATTTACGTATTACTTTCAATGATGTGCACAGCCTCAAACAATTATTTACTCTGTTATTTTCTAAAAAATCTTCTTTTACATATAATTCGCCGCGAACAACAAAGAAACGCATTCAAAATACAGTACACAAAATGAGTAATTTGAAAAATAAAATTTCTTTTATTTTTTCATTGAAACGAGAGAAAACCAAAATGTCAACATCGGGGACTAGCAAGAAGACGACAACGACAGTTCACTTTTATGTTTTCTGTCAACGACACTATGCACTTTGCTTTTTTAAAGTACAGTAAGAGCTGTACTTTTTATGGCAATTTTACCATAATCACTCATACTAGAGGAATATATAATAATGCTAAATACAATTGTTCCTTTGATCAACATTTAGCTTCCAGTTCAGTTATTATTTAACTTAGAGGTTGTTTAGATTGGAAACAATTTAATTTTTTTGCAGATATTGCAGGAGATTTGCACATACTCCTTCTGTTTCTTACCGATTCCCAAATATGATATATCTAAAAACTGTACACACGTTTATAACCACATTCTGCGTCTAAGAACCAACAATAATCAATATCCTCAATTAATGTTGAGTTACCCCCGTATTAATAAAGGCTGTGTTAAAGTTATAAACTTGTTACCCAGCAGTCATGCCAGTTTTTTGTATGTTAACTGACGTCTGCTAGCAAACTAACTTGTGCACATTTGTTTATTAATACGGGGGTTAGTGTTACTAGGGGCCTTCTCAATTGTTTCCATAAAAAAAAACAACAATCGGAATTTTCCTATTAAACGATTTATTTTAGAACAATCCAAAACATTTTCCACCTTACTGTATCAGAATCGTCCAAAACTCTATTCGTCCACATCTGGCAATGCTGTTAATTATAAATGTCACAAGTCACAGCTTGTCAAAAATGGTGGCAAAGGCAGAAAATTTGTTTTCATCGCCCACCGCGACCGCATAGAAGTTTAGTTTAGTACCTAGCGAAATTTCTACCGTGGTAGTTTGTTGAGAAATTTAATTTTCATTTAAAAATTCCAAACAATACAAATATTATTTAAGCTTAAGAAATTAACTACCACCGAACAGAAATCATTGCCGAATCTGCACAATGAGTCTGTCTCAGGACAAGCGCGACCTAATTGCGGTTCTGAAGCTCATTAAGAAGTACAATCTTAAGCAAACTGAGGAACTACTTCGCCAGGAAGCGAATCTAAAGGATGAAGTTGAAGCGGATGTAAATGAAGCCGATTTAAATCAGCTTCTGACAGGTGCTCTTGATGGGGAACATGCTACACCTACCGGTAGCGGAGGGGATCCAGAATTGTACGAGAATGCTTTTGGTGATTTGAGAAATTTTGTAGAGGAGTCACTGGACATATACAAACATGAACTTTCGCTGGTGCTGTACCCAATATTGGTGCAAATTTACTTTAAACTCGTCTACAGTGGCTATGAGATACAGGCGCGCAAATTTGTCGAGAAATTTGGACCCGGCTTGGATAACTACTATCACGAAGATCTGCAGAACATTTTACTTATCACAAAGCGGTCGCAGATGGAGAACAACGATCTGGTAAGTGCAATGGAGAGCGATAAGTTCATCATTCGAATGTCTAGGGACTCCCATTCGTTGTTCAAAAGGCACATCCAGGACAGAAAACTGGAAGTTCTGTCGCAGATTGTGAGTAAGTACCTTCATTTCGACACATACGAGGGCACTGCACGTAGCAAAGCACAATGTGACGCCACGGCGGGGGCTCTGACGGGTGAAGCGCGGCGACAGGACAATAAAGTTCGAGTGTACTACGGACTTCTTAAGGAAGTGGACTTCCAAAGTCTGACAACAACAACAACTAACCCACCTGCCGAGGAGGAAGACGAAAACGATCCCGATGCACCTGATAGACCAAAGAAGAAGAAACCCAAGAAGGATCCGCTCTTCTCCAAAAAGTCCAAATCTGACCCCAACGCCCCAGCTCACGATCGTATCCCCCTGCCGGAGCTAAAAGACGCCGACAAATTGGAGAAGCTGAAGGCACTTCGTGAGTCTTCCAAGCGAGTCGCTCTAGGCAAAGACTCATTTCCCTCAGTGTGCTTCTATACTATACTCAACGGCGCGAACAGCGTCAACTGCGCCGAGATCTCGGAAGATTCATCTATGTTGGCGGTGGGCTTCACTGATTCCAGCATCAAGGTTTGGTCGCTAACACCAGCCAAACTGCGTGAGATGAAAACCGCGGAATCACTCAAAGACATCGACAAGGACGCCGAGGATGTTCTCGTTCGAATGATGGACGATCGGACCGCTGAGACCGCTCGTACCTTTTTTGGTCATAGTGGCCCAGTTTATCGTTGTGCTTTCGCACCGGAAAAAAATTTACTGCTCTCTTGTTCAGAGGACACTACAATCCGACTTTGGTCTCTGCATACGTGGACCTGTGTCGTCGTCTACAAGGGCCACCTATTTCCCGTGTGGGACGTGCGCTTCTCTCCACATGGCTACTACTTTGCAACGTCCTCCTATGACAAAACCGCTCGCCTATGGGCCACCGACTCGAACCAACCTCTGCGCATCTTCTGTGGTCACCTCGCTGATGTCGATTCTGTTCAATTCCACCCCAATTCGAATTACATAGCAACTGGATCGAGTGATAGGACTGTGCGTTTGTGGGATGTGCTTACTGGCCAGCTGGTGCGTTTAATGACCGGCCACAAGGGTCCCATATACAGTTTGGCGTTCGCCATATGTGGTCGGTACCTGGCATCTGGTTCTTCTGATCATCAGGTGCTTATCTGGGATCTGTCGCATGGTCAGCTGATTGCTTCGCTGTCGAAACACACTGGTTCCATACATACCATGTCCTTCAGCCGAGATGGAAATATTCTCAGCGTTGGCGGCCTTGATTGCTACCTCACTCTCTGGGACTTCTCCAAACTCACCGAAGACTATTTGGCGGCCCAGAGTGGACACAACGCCTCGCACAATCCCGAAATCAACGATGGCACGGAGTACCTGTTGCGCGCGTTTCCAACGAAATCATCACCGTTTCTTACGTTGCATTTTACGCGCAGGAACCTGCTGCTCGCAGTGGGAGTGTTCAAGGCATCGTAACGTAGAATAAGTTGGTTGCTTTCTATCTCATTATCCACTTGACTTTGACCCCTGCCGTAGTATTAGTTAATAAATTCCATTCTAAAACGCCAAACGTGTTTTTCTTTCTCACTGAATGACGTTTGGTAAGTTTTCAGCGGCCGCTGACTCGAATAATTGCAGCGGAAAAGTGTAAAAACTGAAAAGTGATACAGACTTGTGTCTACTGTTTCAATGGAACCCGCAATATAAAAAAATGCTTGTTGATTTTATAATGAATCTGTTTACTTTTGAGCTCTTGTTTTATCTAATTATTATATTCAACGCTTAGGCATTCTTCGCCAATGTTACTGGGGGAAGTCTCTATCATTTGGTCATTCGACTCACTGCAACGGAAAAGATTAGCCTTCCTAATTACAAAAATTTGTTAAAAATCGAATACACTAACCTATCCAAGGATGGCTCATTGCTAAACATCTCGGTCGGAACAGTTGGTGGAGCTCTCTCCGGCACTAGTTCCATTATTGACTGTCTCGACTGCAAATGCCGTTCGACCTCCTCTGCTGTCATGTGTCCTTCTGGTTGAGCACTTGTGTTGTGTTTTGGGGTTTCGGGCTTCGCTTTTTGAACAACCTTCTTCTTTCGACCACGGCCCGATCCGGTGCCTGTTGCAGGTACTTCAACTTTTCTCCTTAAATCGGAATAAAATCGACATTAGTACTATTTATTAAGTGTGCGTTATTTAATACTTTTTAGCTTCCTTGGCCTCCTCATCCGAGGATTCCGTGTCTTCGCTTTCGGAAGATGTTATCTCTGGCTTTTCATACTGCAGCAACCGATCCAACAGGAACGATCGATCGCGAGAAACCTTCAACAAGCGTCGTTGGCTGGAACGCAATGCATCTTGGAAGAATTCGTTTTCCTAACAGAAAATATGGATTCGAATGGTTTTGAATATTTAATTAGATTTACATACGTATATGAGAAACTTTAATTTGCGCTTTAAATAGCGATATTGGGTTTTATAGTCAACGGGATTATTGAAATTATCCTGGCCTCCGTCCTGGCTATCTTCGGAACCCGATTCACCGTCATTAACGTCATTGTCCTCGTCTTGATTTTGAGACGAAGCTGCCTGTTCATTTGCCAAACTACGGCAATACCAACCGTCTAACATATTTGAGTCCTGCAGGTTTAATGATTTGTTAAAACGAATCTTTAATAAAATAAACAAAATTGTGGTCCGCGGAATTGCTTTGATTTTTAATGACAGATGTGTACTGTAATACCGATGGAAATATTTTGCTTTTAAATTGGTAGGTAATGTAGTTTTTGGAACTGTTTGCTATGAGATTTATTTCAGGCATTAAAAATTTCTTTCGAAAATGAACTATATGTGCTTTTTTTTAACTTCTACCTCAGCAAAGCAAAGCGAAGTAGGTAAACGAAAGCTAGAAAAACTGTGTCATTATTTCTGCTTGAATGGTTAATAATGCCCTTTAATAAAGGTATGTATCAACTTTTTACTTGCTTTCCACACACAAAGGTTCAGACATAAGCTGCTGCTGTCACTTCCACTTTGGATAAATACCTACCCCCGTATTAATAAAGGCTGTGCAAAAGTTATCAACTTGTTACACAGCAGTTATGTCAGTTTTTTGTATGTTGTCTGACGTCTGCTAGCTAACTAACTTGTGCACATTTGTTTATTAATATAGGGGCTAGTGTAAATTTCAGAAATGTCAGGTAGAACGTAGTGGTTGTAATTGCTTACTATAGGCGTTTTTCCTCTGAACGCGCGTGCTAAGAACGTTCAGATGTGTTTATGAAACACACTTGAGCACAATCTGTCAAATGTGATTGTGTGTGCATGAATATCTGTGTAACCAGCTTTTTACTCAGATCTGAAGTCTCTGAGCTAAAAAAGAAACACGAACTTTTTTTATAACAGTTCAGGTTCTGCTCTGAACTAAAAAAAGAAAAACGCCTTATATATTTGGCTGGTTTACAAAGGTGTGTGCCGATGCCGGTAGAGAGCAATAACACCTTGTCCTATAATCGAAATTAATTGTGAGCTTCTAAAAATACGAGTTTGTTATTATTACATTATACATACTTTTTCTAATCTCTATCAAAACTGAATCAAATGACAGATGATTTGAAAGTTGCACTTTCGCAAAGTAACTAGACCAGTTGCTCAAATTCCTTATTATTGGTCTACCTGTGCCTTGATTTTGTGCGGTTTTTCCCGTAATGGCGGTTTGCGGAAAGGGTTCACGTATAGGCAGATTCTATAAATGTGTGCATGATGTCGAGAACTGACAGCTTCCAATATTTCATGTTCTAATATCGCTTTGTTCCTGGAAATTCCAGGCGGGATTTCCCTAACGCAACCTATTTAGGTAGCGAGAAGGATGTCGGTTGACGACAATTGACACGCTATCCGATATTTCGAATGGACATATATTCTCGTAAATATCGATTATATAGACGGTATAGACGGTAAATTGATCATTTTTAAATAAATTTTATTTTATAAATAAACAAAAAAAAAAACCCAGATGTCATTTGATGTAATTCAGATCGTTCAGCGGATGAGCTATGCACCAATATGAAACAATAGATGCAATTCTTTTTCAAAAAGGAAACTTTAAAATGAAAATGTTAAAGCCTTAATGTTCATCTTTAAATATATAAAACAAAATTAAGCATTGGTTGTAAATATATCAACTCATTTTTAGTTCTAGTTTTTAGGATTTCATTAAATTTATTTCGTCAACATTTAACAGCCAATCCGCGTCGAGTAGATTTCTTTGATGCACATTGCTGGTAATGTGAACTACCTGAACGCAGTCAAAGCCAGTGGCTCACTCACACATTCAAATCCGATTCGGAACGTTCCTTAGCGCAATTGCGGCAAAAACCGCACAAAATCAAGGCACTGGATCTACCTATCCATCGATACCAAACAAAGCTAAACTTTTCCGTCAAAACTCAAACAGACCAAAGGAACCTAGTCTGTTTCACCGGCAATACAGTTCGTTTGACAGCCAGCAAAATGAAGTCACATGGCTACCTGCTGACATCTGGCTGAAGAAAACTCATTCAGCAAGTTGCAAAAAAAAATTTCCACCACTCACAGCGATTTCTTGTTGTAGGAGGATTTAGATTCACTTTGTAGTTGCCGTTCCCCTAGTTAGTCTGCTATTAAATCGAAACAAATTTATCCCAAAATTATTTGCTAAATATCGAACAAACAATTAAATTCATCAATAGTGTCGGAATTTTTTTAGTTGTGTATTGAAATCGAAAACAAAAAGAAATGTGATCCCTCGACAATGAACTTCTCTCACAGTCCAAAATAAAAATGTCAAATAATTTTCTCTCAGTGACACGGATTTTTATTTCTCTATCGACGTCGAATTGATTTTGTGCCTAACTCGTCTTGTGTTTTAATAAAACTCGTGACAAGACTTAAATTGTTAGTTTCTATTTAAAATAAAACAGGAAAAATGCATTCACTTAGCTGGACAACGAGGTTGATCTCTCGGGCGCTCCGCAATGGTTTTTCCACATTAATGGAGCCAAGTGCGGCCAGCAAACCCCGACCACATTTTGTATCTGTTGTCTGTGGATTTCCCAAAGATTTCCTCACATCCAAATACAAGCCCGGCAAGTATGGCGAGGATTCATGGTTTAAGGCGTCCACATCAACCGCAGACGTTTTAGGTAAGTAGCTCAGAACATTTCCAATAAAATAAAATTCATTTCGTAATCGCCTGAGGGGTATTTATTTTTTTTTTCTTTATAAATTTGAAAGCAATCTGCGCATTAGATGTGACTGTGAGTTGCGTACTAAGAGGATTTTCTAGTTAATTTTGGAAAATTTTGCCTAGGATTAAATTCTGGTAGCTAGGAATGTGAAATGTTTATGGAGCATGTCATTGCGATTGAGGGCAAGATGCTAGCGATTATGAATGAAGCTTGAAAGTAATTTTCGGAAACCAGTTTGTCACGAGAAATGAATGCGTTTTAGTGGCGTTGCCTGGAGACAGAGGTCTGTTAATATATCTTATGCCTAGCGGGCAGCCAGCAGCCAGCAGCCACCCAGCTACAGCAACCAGGCTATGTAAATTAGAACAGAAGAGTTGCTGCGATCGGTTTTCATATTATGAATCGAATTGAGGTACAAAGTACGAAAAGTGTGTTATGGTTTTGTTGTTGTTGTTATAAAGTTGAATCCAGGTATTGTGGTGCTAAATGCACAGCATAAAATTAAGTTGGCTGTAGTAGGGTAGTTCTTGCACAGTGTCAGTTGTGTAAGGGATGGGGTGCAATATCTAATGAGAAACAATTTTGATTCCAATAGGGAGGAGTAAAGGGATGATTCGAAAAAACCTCAAGATAATATGTATAAGATACCTATTAGATTTAAGTCTGATTTTAAAATATGTATTGATTGCCATAGGTTGGTGAGAAGATATTTTATTTGTAAATACAATGGGTGACTCCTTTAGGTTTAAATAAAATAATAAATAAATAATTGGCGCAACAGGTCTGTGGGACCCTAGGCCTAGCTTCTCACAACCATTCGTTTTGTGTGAGTTTTTCATTTTTGAGACGAATTGAAGGATCTACAATTTTCTACAAGTCCAAACGGCTAATTGAGAAGATCTTTTATGCCAGTTTTGCTCTCGGATAATTGTCAGACGTTCGCGAGAGGTGGCGCAGTGGTAAAAACCTTAAGATGTATTTTGTGTTCGGAAATCGAACCGGGGACCCCTCGCTTAATAGTCCAACACACTTATACTAACAACAAAGCCTGGTTTGGGTTTACGTAGATTAGTTAAAAAGTGTCATGTGACGATAATTTTATTTTCTTAATGTAAGAAAGCACTTTATAAACAATGACGAGGGACATGGTTATCCGTGTAATGTGGTGTTCGATTGAGTTTCTTATATTCTGCTCTCAGATTTCAGATTTCGTGTGTCTAATCGAACATAAAAACGTGACTTGCTTTCTTTTTTTTTTTTGATAATCGTGCCATTGAAATATTTATGTGTAACTTTTGACACTTTTCTACAGGTTTTTCATTCACCGGTTAGATCTTATATTAAATCATTCGAAATTTGCGCCTGGTTGTTTTCTAAATCTTTGTACAGATAGGTACCTATAGATATTTAACAAAAAATATTCACCCGATGCAATGCCTTTCTTTGCAGTTAAGAAATCCCGAAAACGTAAACAAACTCCAGTAGTCAAACTTAAGCACTCAGGCAACTTTGAGGGAAAATTCAGATTGGAAAATTGTATCTGAAATTGGAAAAGGATGTTGTGTTTTTCGTACTATTCGAACATAAAAATTGACCTAGAACAGAAAAAAGTGCTCTAAGAAGCCCAATCGGAAACCATATAAGTGAATTTTCCGCGTTCAAAAACAACATTTATTTTGTTGTACTTATCTATATAGGTATATACAATAAACCCATCTATATTTAATAGATTGAGCTCAATGGCGTGTTTCATTAAATGGACGAAGCATTGTCGAATAGAGCTTCGTTTTGAAAAATTTCCACAACTCGAAAGTATTTCTCTTTTTAAGATAATCTTCTTAAAATTGTTTCCAGTCCAATGTGTACACGATTAAGCAGATGACAGTTGAATTTATTGTACGGAGTTCTAAAGAAGAACCTGACCGGCTATCGGAGAAAAGCTGTCCAGAAGAATACCTATCAACTTAAATTCTAGTCAAAGTTACTGCTTAAAATAGTCAGTCTCTAATTTATCACCACCGTTCACTACACACGCACGATAGTTCCTATGAAAATCAATTGCGTTTTTCTCTCGTACTTAATTCACCTTGTCAAAGGTTATAGAAAAATGTGTTAAATGTTTTACTCTTAACCGTTGAATTTGTAATAGGAACCATTTGAAAGTTTTATTACATTACAGCTTACCTAATAAAGATAAAAGCGTTTGTAACTTCTTATATTTAAGTAATCGATGTTTGATAAGGTTTTACAAAGGTACCATAATTTCAGTCCTCGAGTTGTAGCATTATTTACTTGACAGTCGGCTCTGTTTGTTCTCTTATCCTAATTTTATCCGACAGCAACTCTGTCGCCTACCTGAACCTACAGTTAAACAGTTTTTTTTTTATCAGATAAATGCTTCTCGATTTAATACAATTTGTTTCGTTTTGTGTTTACCCCATTTATTTACACATGTGTGTTA
Organism: Cheilosia pagana; assembly: GCA_936431705.1. Lineage (NCBI taxonomy): Eukaryota > Metazoa > Arthropoda > Insecta > Diptera > Syrphidae > Cheilosia > Cheilosia pagana. The sequence continues at coordinate 52,043,342 of OW386168.1, read as the reverse complement.
AGTAAAAGAAACTCGCGAGCAAATACTTTTCTCTGATACTCATGGCAGCATGCCCTGAATGCAGCGTATGTTTTTTACACGTACAATTATTTGCTATGGTGTTTATTGAATGCAACTCACTCATCTATTAGAATTACTATGAGATAATTTCCTGATTTGCATGTGATCACGACATTTAATTTGTACCTGCGTTTGAGGGAGCGCTTAATGCGTGCAAAGGTTAATTATATAATTTTGTTTGTTAGCGCAATTTTGTCGGTCATGAACATAAATATATTTGTAACCGAGTGGTTTTAAAAATAGAAACCGACAATTAAAGTAGAGGACAGAGCACAGAGGTACACGCGGAATGGCCATTTGTTTCAAGCGGTCATAAATAGATTTGTTATTTTAGTGATCATTAGGGAAGTAATTGCAGGGTTTTTGTTGTGGTTTATAGTAAGGAATTTTGTGGCAAAACGAAAATGAATCGATTCTCTAAACGGTTTTTCCTATAAACTTTGGTAATGTTTTGGTTATTTTGTCACATTGCTCCTAAAGCAATACTATGGGAACATAGTGTTATATTGTAGAAAAGTCTCAAAAATAATAGTCGTACTTTTGGTAGACAGTTCCTATTATTTGGAATTTTAAATAATGCCTGTCAAATTTGCAAGAAACCAAATTTCACACATTTATTATTTATATAATAGAAAAAACATTAAAAGTGAATGGCTGCGCTTAATTGACGGTTGGATAAGTATTGACCTAGTAACAAAATACTTTCACAAAACACACCGAACAACTACTACTCTATCTCTGGATCCACCGCACGGCAATTCAGTGAACAAAATTAAATGACTTCGCAGAGTCGAATCTTGTGATACGGATGCTGAAGCATATGCGTAATTTTATCTCTTAAAACATCCCAGGCGGTTTCGCCCGACTTTGACAGAGAGCATGCTTCTTTACCTTACAACAGGACTGGGATGATGAGGGTCTTTTATACTACCTCCTTGGTTCTATAATAGAGGGCTTTACTTCTTAGTTGCCTTTTTAGACCCTAGAAACAGCGATTGGAAATAATGATTTTTCGTTTGTTCTTTGCGATTGTGTCATTTTGCGAGATGATGGTGGAGCCCAAATAGACAAAGTCTTTTACACTTTTAAGTTGTATCTGTCCATCGTGACGTTTTGTCTGAGTCCTCAATGCTGAGAGTCCTTTCTCGTTGACAACATATACTTCGTTTTGTCCTCATTTACAGACAGACTCATCTTCGCCGCCTCCTTTTTAATATGTACTTGCTCGCTGTGATTTTTCGATAATTTCAATACCGTCAGCATATGTCGACCTTTGATGTTGGCTTGTGAGTTTCGTACAATTGCTTCAAGGATGCTGTTAAAGAAGTTACACGACAGCGCATCGCCTTGTCTCAAACCTATTTCGACATCAAAGTGCTCGGTTATGGAAATGAAAACAATACATTAATCAAAAACAGGCAAGTTATGAGGAATATGTACAACATTACAACTCAAATCTTCGTAACTTAAGTAGATATGTTTGAAACCTGTCTTCCAAATTTACACACGGAGCCATTTAAAATATGAGCGAAACAAAACAAACTATAGCGATTACATTACGACAGCCAAACCTGATTGCAACGACAATTAATTATACCTTAATAGAACACTAATTGCACATTAATTAAGAGCTTTGATCTAAGTTCGTGCACTTTTTATTAGCGCATCACCATGAACCCGGTTCTTGTGTGTGGGCAGATCGAACTGAGATATTCGATCATAGTTGTTCGACGCAGTAAACTTTACTCTCAGCTTTCAGTGATCTCATATGTATATATGCCGAGCCGACAAACGTAGCCAAGATTCGGTTGGATGACAGATTGTTTTATTTGTTTTAAGCGCCTTGTTCGGCGTTGTTACTGTTTGCCTGGAAATTGCGACTCCGATTTTGAATCGGAAAATACAACTATGTAATATAAACCGACGGAGAGTGCTAAAAAAGAAACAGCCGAACAAATGTAAGTCACGTGAATGTTGATTGCTATCTTGTGATTCCCGCAAAGCAAACATGTAAACACACAAACAAATTTTTGACTTGCGACACACACGAATTAAAAAAAAACACAACTCAAGTCATATATCTTGATTATTTCTCATTTGGGTAAGGTTTCTTCTCGGATTCAACAGATCGAGTAAAGATGCCCATTTTCTGCTCTAATGATCCCGCTTTCCTGTTCTGGTCTATTAGAGAATATGAGTTGTCGGTTTGTTTTGAAAATTCTGTCTGTGAGAATGAAATTTTCACTCGGCAAATTGCCAAAGCTCGTGATCTCACTTTTTTTTTTGGATAAATACACGATCAGTTATGTATATAGAAGAGAAATTTAATGGACATGAGTTATTTTTAAACATTTTCGGAGGAAATTCTTTTTTTTGCTTGCTCTTTGCACATGAAACAACAAACAAGTGGACGTTTTATTTCAAAAAATAAAAGAAATGTCTTTACAATTTTATAAAGCGTATTTGTTGACAAATATTTATCGATGAAAACGATAAACGAAAGTAATCGTTTGCTCGTAAGACTGATGAGTCTGTTCAAGTAGGCAGACAGACGGCCTAAATAAGAACAAAATATATTCTTACACTCGCATGTGTAGTAAAATGATAACTGACAATGCTGATAAGATGTTTTTGGTTTAACGTTTCGATGCACGAATAAATATCGCGTGGCGCAATAATGTCATTGCATTGTTTCAAGTGTCTTGAAGAATATGTTTTTGCCTTAATGGGTTTATTGCTGTGAATCCATCCACCACGTAATGGTTTTAGTTTCTTAGTGGAAATTGTTATTAAGTCTATTCCCTTACTATAATGCATTCGCACATAATTGAGGTTAAGTTTACTTTTTTTTTTAAATCACGCCCATTATAATTTATGTTGTATAATCTGATGGCTGATACGTTTCATTTCTATATTCATTGATGATGAATGTTATTTTGGTCGTCTCTACATAATAACACCTCGGTCAAGTTGGTGGAAGTTGCAGCAAACACTCAAACTCAATGGGGACGTTCAAGTATCTAGTTTAGTAAGTCTGACAGCTGACTGACTTGATGTATCTCACTTTTGATTGGCCTAGATCGGTCACATGGGTCAGTTGACGTTCATGGAGTGGTAGCCGACGAATCTAGTCAAGAAATTCGTGACTGAGTACTAAGTTGACAGTTGGCATATGTGGCTGACGTAGAAAAAGTGACGTTCCCGACCAAACTAATTTAAGGTTCAGGTTACATCTATTCCAGACCAATCTAGTCGACTTAAGATAACTAAGTTTTTGAATGTGCCCAATTTCAGCAGCTGTCATCAGTAAATCATGTGTAGTTTTGTCATGTTGACCGAATGAAAATGTCCTAATGTCTGACCGAGACAGTCGTTCAAAGTGAATTATTAAGCTAGCTTTAGACTTCGACCTGCATCGCTTAATAAATGTATTTTATACTTGTGTGGTGACAGAAAGGATCAAGTGCAATTTCACTTAGCACAATTTGCTGTAGTTGATCGGGTATACGTAAGTCAATTTAAGTTGTAACGTCAAAACAAAATTACCCCAAAACACCTGTCAGCTGTGAACTTGATTGCAGTTAGCAAAGTGTTGTGGATTCAAAAAATAAACCTCTACAAAAATAAATTTCTTATGTATAAAAATAGACCGACAATTGTTTGAGGGTGGCCTAAGAAACACACATCGCCCTATACCCATAGTACGTTAAATAAAACAAACACTGCACTCTGTGCCATCAAATGTGCAAAACTTGGTGGCGTGTGTTTGAGCCGCTCAAGTACAAGGGCACCCGCCTTTCTAATTGAAGGGTCAACGATCGGCTACGAATTTTGTTTGATTTTTGATCATTTATGACTTCGTATCCACCTACCAAAACGAACATCAGTATAACCACACATGAATATGAAATGATTTGCCCAACAATATTTTTTCTACAGCTGTTTTTCTCGCCCTTTAAAGCTTTTGTCTATTTCAACTAGCGTCTAGCCGGTTTTGCTTTAATTATTCTAGCAATTCTTCCGTATCTCATGTTTATGTGAGTTACTAATCAACGAAAATTTGAATCAGGTTTTGTCGTGCCTTAGTGTGAGGTGAACGCATGACCACAAGAAAAAAAGTAGCAACAGCGGACGATGCTAATCGGCTTTTTTTCAAATATTTTCTGTGAGCATTTCGCCAATCATTTTCATAAAGCTAGAAAAGTCAAAAGAGCAAGTCAAGACGCCAGAAACCATGACCTTGTTGATAATTCTAAAATGTGTTTAATAAAATCGCACGTGGGCTGATTGATTCCGAAGTTAAAAATGTTATTAAATTCAAATCACATCACGTGTCATTATATATGGTAAAAATGATTGGTTAATTTCAATGTTATTTCTGTCGCGATTTTACCACTTGCGTTTATTTTAGGTCATCTATAAAAACCAATCGAAAAACTAATCTTTGGACTGGAATTTGTTATCTATCTTGTTGCAAAAAACAAAAAAAGTTTCGTAATGAATTGAACTATAATTGGTGCTAATTGCAACGGCCTAGAGTAACTTGGGTGTTTTTTTATTTAAGCTTAACCGAAAGTCACATTATCTGATTTGTTTATTTGGAGCAGATGCTTACTCACTTCACAGCCTTACCCTTGAAAATTGCCACTATCAGCAATTACTATTTTATTTAATAAATTAGAAGCATAGTGGGAAAACAAATTAATTGACCACAAAGTAAATAAAATTGAATATTTATCTTGCTGTCTGTACATTTGAAGTAAACAGCTTTTTTTATTCGCTTTCCAATAGGTATTGCTGATTTTTCATTCCAATTCCAAATTGAATCTATTTTCTATTTCCGACTACTGTTTGAATGGTTATGCAGCTGTTATTGATCGTCGACTTTTTCAGTAGAAAGAGGGTGTGTCTGTCGCCCCAGTCAACGAACTGTCGTCGGATTTCCATACTTGAATGGGTATTGGAAATCTTCCTCCTATCTGTGTCCTAATGGAATATAGAATATAAATAAAATCACAAGTTTTTTTGTTTTGTCGCCAAACGTCAACAATCGATAATAATAATGTGAGGCGCACATTCGAGTAAAGCAATGACGTAAAGGTCGTCAAGTCCCTCGGGCAAAATATAGAAATAAAAATGTATTTTGTTATTTATGCTGCCGCGTTCGATGAGCGCTGACATAGCAGCAAGCTGGCAGCGAAAAACAATTACGTCCAATCTGTCTAGATTCGCTGGTTTTTCGTGTGTGCGATTATTCAGCACTATATCACGAGGTACTGGTTACACGAGCGCTTATTTTGTACGTACGAACAACGAACTGCGCACAAGGTGAAAGTGATCTAATGTGTTCTCTAGCAGTGGTGGAAGTTCATTCGTATTGTAGTCAACTTGGAGACATATTGCACACAAATTGGATTACGTATGTGGCTGTCACTGTCATTATTTTAAAGGGCGTGCAAATATCGTGATTTAACACCTGGCGAGGTCCTATAGCCATCTTTACACTCCGGAGGCAGTCAGGAAGACAAGGTGTTGCTGAAGTAAAGATTGCTTCGCCAAGGATGCTTTCTCCTAGACGAAATAGAGCTAGAGATTGCATGAGTGTGTCACTCTCAATACAGAGTCTGAATATTGAATGGATTCGGTGAAACGCCAACGCGGTGAAGGTGTTTTTTTCATGAGGCCGTGGCCACTGATTATTCCTGTTGGGATTCTCAGATTATGTTTGTCCAGATAAATTAGAAAGTGCAGTTCTGTCCAAGTGATTTGAGCCGGACTTCATTGGATACGATACGAGATAAGTTCTTGACATAGCTCCTGAAATGGGTTTTGCTGACTCCACAGAAGGGTCCGATGAGTGGAATTGTTGCGCCTACTTTAGACATTCAACTGCTTCGATGAACATTTGAGCTGGAATCCAGTGGAGAATAACTAGGTTTTTGTTAGAAAGTTCGTGGATAGAGACAAGCTTCGATTTATTGACAGATGAGTTGTACTAAGGGCACCACAATCGAATATTTAATTGACAGAAAAACTGTTGCACGTATTGACATAACCGTGAAATAAAAAAAAAATCTGCACAACGTAGCTTATCTTTTACCAAAGATAACCAAAACAGTCAAATATAATACTCGGCTGGAAAATTCCCATCTGATAATTTGGCCAGGCAATTAAGTAAGATTAGCTCTTAATATATCCATGGTTACGCTATTGCTAGCTCAACTACGTTTTAGAAACATGAAAACTTACCACGTTAACACAAAGCTTAGTGATCAAATAAAATTTAGGTCTAAAGCTTCTGACTTTAGAAGGGGTTTTTCTTTTTTATCACTAAATTCAAAATTCGTCACCTTTTACAACGTGAAAGAGTGCTTTTTACTCTCATTTCTTTAAGCGGTAATCCGATCGTACCTGCGTTTGAGCTTTAGTGACACAAACACAGGATTTATGGGGAAATATATCCGCAGCTATAACTAAAACTTTAAGGGTCCAGGCAAATTCGGCTAATGCATACAAGACCAGAGGGACAGCGGTAGTTATTGTGGGTAAATGCTTTGACATCTTCCTTGTCAAGTATGTATGGCTATTGGACATTAGGGTGTGACAGCAACTACGAATATATCAGCTCTTGTCAGCACTGTTCTACATCACCGCTTAGCACTAAAAATAAAAAAAAATAAAAACTACATCAAGCTGCACTAAAATCCTGCAATTTGTTATAAATAACCATTTTTTGGGTGGTAACGAACACTGTCAAACAATTTGAAATCGTTTAATCGGTTAGAAGTGGTTGTTGTGAAATATCTAAGCTTTCACTTTGGCAATATGGAGCGGCGGATAGAGATCGGCAAAGAAAGTATGACCTGGAAGTTGGCCGAACTATAAATACTGTAAATTTCCAACTTGCATTTGGTTTTATTGTTTGTAGTTCTATAAAAGTGCTCGTTTAAAGCGTGTGCAATGGCAATGAGAAATGTAGTTTTCTATCCAGAAATAATTATGAAGATCAATTTAAGGATCTCTTTCTATCGTTCGATTTGAATACATTTCAAAAAATTGCACTACAACTGTTGTCCGTTTGTCTAAATATAATTGTTATACTCTCACATGATTGAAATCGTGTACCTTCAACTCAAAAGGTAGTGAATGATTAAAATATATCCAAAGGGTGTCGGACGATCCGCTCCACACAGACCGTATAGCCTTTCTTAATGTGTTTTTCTTTCCCTTGAAAACTGTAAGTTTAAAGTATTTGCAAAATTTGTATACTTGGACATGCATAAACAGGCAAACACATTAAATTTTATATCCCACAGCAATCGCATACGAAAAGTCCTCGCTTCCCCGAAAAGCAATATGCAAACTTTTTCGACATTGCATCAACATAAAAAGATCAATCAGTATGATTCATCTAACCATGCACACTAACCGGCGAAATCTGGAATTAAATTCAACGAGTTCTGTATATGTGCTGCGCTCCAACTGAAATTGGAGCTGACTGGTTTTGCAATAAAAAAAAACCTCTTCACTCGATGCTTCAATTAACACAAATCCACTTTGTTGATAAATTAGCTTACAAAGTGTCTAACTATATTTGTTTTCATAAAATTGTTACACCTATAAATTACGAAATGTGAACATCATACTCATATGAAGTCACCCCTCTCGCTTAGCGAGTAATTAATTATTGACTGAATGCTATATTTTTTGTGTTTTGTTTATTTTCAGGTGTCGCTGATGGTGTAGGTGGCTGGCGAAGCTATGGCATTGATCCCGGCGAATTTTCCTCTTTTCTAATGAAGACCTGCGAGCGTCTAGTCCACTGTGTTAGTTTTAATCCCCAACGGCCAGTCAATTTGTTAGCATATAGTTACTGTGAATTACTGGAGCAAAAGAAACCGATCTTAGGTGAGTAATATTTTTCCCGCCCCAACAGGCTTATCTATATGTGTGGGCTTGATATCTATCGCTGTTCCACTAAACAAAGTCACATATTCGTAAATATACGTAGGATGGCAACCCCTCCTTGACATTTCATTGTGGAAATGGAACTTTCGACTCAGATAAGCGGAATCACATAATATCACGTTTTCTGAATAGCGCTCTACTTGAACACAAAATGAGAAAAATTAATATGAATTGCGCAGGAGACTTGCAATTTTTACATTATTAAGTTAAAATATATCTTATCCCTAAAAATATTTCAATCATTTTCTTACATAAAGAAATTCATAATAGTGTGTCAGTCTCGCTGTTATCAGTTGAAAAGAAAACACCCCTGTTTATATTTACACGTTCGATACACATCTACGGGAACGAGTGAGCTGAATCTAATTTTAGTAAATAGCCGCCGCGCATTAGAGAGGTGGACACTGCTGTCGTCAATTGTGTGTGACCTTTTGGATGGGATGGAAAGATATAACTACTGTTGTTTTGAAAACACAAAACGAATGCATAACATCTACATAATCAGAGATCAGATTTGAATCAGATGCATTTATTGTTACGTGAGTTTGTTAGTACAATTCTTTTTTTTTAGGTTGGGGTGTGTAATTATATGCACTTTGGTTTGATGTCAAAGTCCACATTCCACAACAGTAGTTGTCTCCCATTAACGAATCGAGTCTAGTTCAGCTATATACCCACGTTGATTAATTGAAATATTGTTGCCGATATGGACTTTGATTGATCGGATTGTAAACAAAACAAAGTAAATCATGACAAGACAAATATTGGTCCTTAATATTTGTGGCGGCATTTCAACAGCGACGATGACATAAAGTTTAAATTTGAAACTTAGTCGGTTAGCAGGCAAATATAGCAATAACTATAACAATCGAAGAAGCGCAACTGCGTTTGAGATGCCCGAAGACACCTTGGGTACGCAAAGAAAGTTGAACCAAGTCATGCGACGAACAAGCTCCTGGATGGTTTCAGTCTGGCAACAGAAAAAATCGAGATAGTGCTCCTGACGAAGAAGAGAATCCCTACGCAAATCGACTTCCAAGTTGGCTCTGAACTCATTAAGAGCAAAGATTCGGTGAGGTATCTGGGATTGAGGCTCGACACAAAACTAACCTTCTGGCAACAGATAAAGTTTGCAACGGAACGAGCCTCTAGAGTTACGGCATCACTCAGCAGATTAATGGCGAACATAGGCGGCCCAACGCCAAGCAAGCGCAGGCTATTAATGACGACAACGCATGCAATTCTTCTATATGGAAGTGAGATCTGGGTAGACGCGCTTCAACAAAAAAAGTACCGGAAGGAGATGGCGGCAGTGCAACGACGTAGAGCTCTACGCGTAACTTGCTCTTACCGAACGGTGTCGGAACCAGCCGTCCTAGTAGTCGCAGGAGTGACCCCAATAGATCTAGTGACACAAAGGAAGTACGTCCACGACAACAAGACGGAAATCGGATTGCAAGCGGCAATCGATCAAGCAGCGCAACAAACGATTTGGGAGTGGCAAAAGCGCTGGAGCTCGGAAAACAGAGGAAACACGGTGAGGTAAACTACTTTGTCACCCAGTTTCTCACCGGTCATGGAAATTTCTTTCTCCATAAGATTGGTAAAACGGAAATCCAACAGACGACGCACATCACACGTTTTTTGCCTGCAGAAGATGGGAAGCAAAACGCACAGTTCTGGAAAGTAGCATTGGCGCCTTCAACCCAGAAAACTTAGTTCACAAAATGCCGACGAGCGATTTGAATTGGGGAAAAATTTGCCAGTTTGTGGAAGATATTCTCAGAAGAAAGAAAAGAGAAGAAGAACAATACCGGGAAAGCCGTGAGCCCGAAAGGGCGTTTGATTACAGCTCCTCTGAAGTAATGCGAAGAGCGGTCCCAGGGAGGTCCGTATAACTCGAAGGCATTCCGAGAGAGCCGGACACACGGGGATGGTCAACGCGAAACAGGCCTCCTTACAGTGCGTAAAGCATTTCTCCTCCCCCAACAGGAAAAAAAAATCTATCCAAATATGACAGTTTTGCTTATTAACGTGGGGAATCTCACACGCTCTCCAACATGATATCTTCGTCCCTTGCGTCTTGAATGAATTGATTTGAAAATCGTTTTAGGCTACTCTACGCAATGGGCATCTTTATACCGACCGACGTCTTTATCGTTAGTTCAATCATCTCCTCCATATTTTACAACAGGACTACAATGAACTTTCATTCGATTTTACAAGGTCGCCGTTGGAAATTTCGCGCAATTTTCTCTACAAAATGAATAAAGTGAATGCCAGTTGTCAGCGCATCAGCCTGCCTTCACACTTAGTGGTGTTAAAAGCTTTCATCTTCTTTATTGCGGAGCAGCGTCATCTGCATAATCGCAAGAACGATCATATCGATTTGCAATTTCTCCATTTTCTTAAATTGCAAATTTGGTTGACCGTCGGTAGTCTGTGATTTAACATTTTTCGTTAATGTATGTGTCATATAGATATGAGTTGCTTCATGCTTTTTATACCACGGCATACAATATGCTTGCAAAAGCTGCTTCAAAGACTCCGGTAAATCGGTGTAGGTACTTCAAGTGCAGACTTTAAGACTGCCTGACAGAAGTAACCGGCAAAAGATGTCATCTGTTTCAATTTTGGCCGTACTCAAAGTATTCAGAAATAATCTGCTTGGCAGTGTTGGCATTCTTACTGAGAGCTTATGTGCAATTGAGTTCTGCTAATCAAATATTTATCACTCGTTTACTTCATTGAATGGGTATGACATTGTGAATAAAAGTAAATATATTCAGTAATACCCACAATCTGATATTTTATCAAAACCACACATAACTATAGAAATAAAAAGCTTTTGTCGCGTGCTTATAACACCCTTACGACCAGTAATCGGTAAATATATACTCGATGGGAAGTGGAAACCTCCAAGTGGTTATTTTACCATTTGAATTGAATCTTAAATTACATAATTTCGTGTAACTATAATTGTCTTCTGTATCCTCTCATTGTTCTACTGTGTCTGCGCATTATTTTTATATCGTTCAGTTATTTAAAGACGCTTCAAGCTGACAGCATGATTCATATTTCCATGCAAACGCGTATAATTAGAACATCAGTTAGCACATTTAAAAGAAATGTCAAAAGACTTGGGGAAAATTGCCAAATATTTTTTGTTTTCCGCCTCAAAAGAACTATTGTCGATTATAAATGTTTTAAGTTAAACGATTTCACTCAAATATACGCAACATTGTAGACATGGACTAGTTCTTGATATTGTCTGCAGATTATTTATTTTATCCATTTTTTATTAGTAACATGTCTTATTGTCTTAAAGGGAAGGATTCATTATTTATTTTAAGGCATAGAAACCTGTCGTGTTTTTACGCAATCGGGGATTCTGAAAGGCAGTTTATTTATAAAGATTAAAATGTCAATTGCAATACTTGGAAGGTTTCAATACATATAACCTAACAAATTATGACAGCTAGCTTACTTCTACGTGCCATTGGCTAAAGAAAATTAAATCATTGCAAAGCACGTACATTAACTTTGGGTGGTGTAAATTGAAATAATTTCTATAGTACATGCGTAACTGCCTCGAACATACAAACACATATTGACAGATTTTATACCACTAGAATGAATCCGTCAGGCAGATTGACCGAGTAAAGATTCCTAAAAACTATCGCCTTGTCACTTACATCGAGGATTTTCGATTGGTTTGAGGCATATCTTCTTCTCTACCTGACATCCGCTAAATTCTTCCAGAATAAGCAAAGGCTTGTCAGATACGGGCATTTATGTAAAGCTCAATTGCACCTAACGTATAGGTAACTTACTAATCTAATCTAATCAGACTGTTGGTTTTCACGGAACTCTATCTAAATGTCAGTAACTCGAGATCGAGGAATTTGATGATGCAATCACATAAGCCGTCACTGCTCGCCTTGTATCTTTTTTTCCTGTTTAAAATTCCCTACTTTAAACATTCTTATCACAAATTTTATCTGCTTCGAAAGATAATAAACAAAAATGAGACACTGCACGAGAGAGACCCACGCAGCGTCCAAATCCAAGCCCAACCGAACAATGGAAAGAGTGCGGACACAAAACGATTAAGAGAATTTACTCAGTGATATGTTTTTGAATGACAATTGCAACATGGAAGTCGCTTGTACATATTAAGAACACGCACAGCTGGTATGCCTTCGAAAATGTATCACACATGGGGTTTCCTTACTGATCCTTAAGGAATTCCCATCCATATTGTCACATTTAAAAGTGTCTGCATATGTTGTTTTTTTTCATACTTCAAAGGTATCAATTCTTATGCTCAATTGTCAAGAGAAGACTTCTTGGATTGTCATAAGTTGCATTTCATTTAATCTGCGGGAGGTAAACAAATGTGTTTTTTCCTATTCATTACTTAAGTGACTTGGTATTCTGTGTATATAATCATCGGGGGAAGTTCTTCATTGCTGCACGCTCACGTATGTGTTCTGAGTAGCGGCAGAGCTGTCGGAAATAGTATTTTATGACAGCGTACCTCGTATTTACAACTATATGTACTAATTACATTGGGTTTCAATTTTAGTTGCATTATAAAGAATCGACGGCGACGGTATGAACTCATTGTTTGTGCGAGATTTCACAGATTCAGTGACAACCAACGTAACACATTTGACTAGAAAGGAAACTAATTTTTATTTGACGGACAACGTTGTGATTGGCCCAGTCCATATACAAGTAGAAGCCAGTGTTATAACACAGAGTACATAACTATTACTAAATCTGTTAGCGTTAAAGAAAGAGTTGTTACTTTGAAGATTGTGAGGATCAGTTATTCTTAATGAAAGGCTAGACTGCATGCCAAGTGATCAAATTGTGACAAATTTCAAGATATCAAGCTGTGAAAAATAGGATATGCGGTGTAAATGTGATTGAAAGTCTGTTCCTGTACTTTCTGTCTGCTTTTGGTACTGGACGAACACTTGTGTTTAAAATTGGGATGACCATCTCACGAAATCACTTAATGCATTTTGGGTCAACATTTATTTTCAAAACACAGCATCCACTTTAACTTGTACTATTTCGAAACCGCGGAGATGTGATACCGAATGTCTGGGTGAAAAAAGCATGCAAAATAAAATAAAACACAATTTTTGTTGACATCTCTGACTGTGCAAGTATTTACGAGAATCTGAAAAGATATGATATGAGAAAGTGCATTGTTCCATCCAATCTGGAGTTCGTGTTAAATTGGTTGAGTTGGACCCTACACCAGATCAAACGCGCCTTATAGCGCCGACTACATCAAAAGCTTACACTCAAATGATAACCAGGGGTAGAAGCATGTAAATTGATACAATCGAGTTCAGTCGATACAATCGAGCTCTGGCAGCACCTAATTTGTTTCAATCGATTGTCCTAAACCGATTATCCTCGATCGAAACAAATTAGGTGCTGCCAGAGCTCGATTGTATCGACTGAACTCGATTGTATCAAGTTACGTGCTGTCACCCCAGGACATCCAAACTTTCGGTATTTCGAAGTCGATTGCCTTCCAGATAAAATTGATTCTTGAGAATCGGTCACATTTGGTCAAGGCTAATAATGCCAGCAAATAATTGTGTCAACGAAAAATTAATTCAAAATAAAGAGATCCACATGAAAGCAGTCCCATTTCAAATTTGTTGTTATTTTCTCTCTTAATGACATTTTAATAAGCACCTGTTTCATTGTTGATTCATTTCTTTTGTCGAATTAAAATTAAAAAGCCTTCAGCCTTGAACTCCGAATTAAAAAGCACTTGACGTTCTAAATACTCGTCTATACAGAGTTGGTGGTGCCCAAAAGATCAAATAATACTCAGACCAATGGACATGATGGTAGTTTTTTGCAAAATACCAACCCCTACTTGTATACTAATTGACTTTCGGCAGTTCTACCTCGTAAATAAAATCATAAATTTTAACAATTCATCCCACACAAATATTCTATTTGAATACTGGCATCTATCCAAGCGATTAAAAATGTAAAATTTACGTTTCTATTTTCACGTTTTAATCAAATTCTTTTCTTGTGTTTCCATATTACAGGCAGCAGTACGGCATGTGTATTAGTACTGAATCGAGAAAACAGCACGGTGTACACAGCGAATATTGGTGACAGTGGCTTTATGGTCGTTCGCAAAGGTGAAATTGTACACAAATCGGAGGAACAGCAACATTATTTCAATACTCCGTTCCAACTGTCATTGCCGCCACCCGGCCATGGACATAATGTCCTCAGCGATAGTCCCGAATCGGCAGATACCCTCAGCTTCCCCGTGAAGAATGGTGATGTGATTCTAGTGGCGACCGATGGAGTTTTCGACAACGTGCCCGAAAAGCTCTTACTTGATGTGCTCAAAGATGTAAGTTTATGACCACAAACAGTTGGTTATCATAATAAATGGGTTTTATTTTTCTTCTCTTTAGGTTGAGGGAGTAACAGATCCCGTGAAACTTCAAATGACTGCTAACTCACTTGCGTTGATGGCACGCTCCTTGTCTTTTGACAGTGAATTCATGTCGCCTTTTGCGATAAATGCCAGGCGCAACAACATCAATGCAACCGGTGAGTAACTATAAACTAATTTGACTGTTTCTCTATTCATTAACGCATGTATTTTCTTTGTTTTTTTAGGTGGCAAACCAGATGACATCACTGTTGTACTCGCAACCGTTTCAATTTGAATATAACTTTGTAAACCTATTAGTTTGTATTTGTGAATTGTCAAAGACTTATTCTTTTATGCAAACGAGAACTCGCAACTCTTTGCTGTTCGATTTAAAAAGAGTTTACTTGTGTTAGCGCCGTAGACTGGACTCAGTAGTGTAATTGTTAGTTCATCCCTCTAATCCTGTGCTCTCCTCCTTAGTTTTCATTTTGTTTTGTGATTTTTCTCCTAGCAACCCCACTGATGGTCCATCGCCTACACTGCGCGCTGTTGTATATTATTTTTCTCTTTATTTAAGAAAATAGAATGTAAGCAAACATAATTTTAAATAAAAAACAAAGTAAAATAAAATCGATTGTAACAACCAAATCTAAAAGGACTGAACGCAATCAAAGAACATAAACATTAACGAAGCGCGCGATAGAATGGCAAACAAACAAATATGATTGTTGTAGACTAGAATAGATAATTAAAAGCTTAGCTTGTAAGGGAGATAGTAAACGGGTGACAGTTGGTACATTTTTCTCTGTCTGTCTGTCTGTCCACCGGTTTTTATGATCAAGTGCTATTTTCAACGACCTCTTTCCTATCGCAACAATACTAATTTTAGATTATTCTTTAAGGGACTTTGTCTGGACATCCTACTCAGTTTTTCTTTCGGTTTTTCTTTTTTATTATTTTGACTACCCTTGTGTGTGCTTAGATTTGAAAATTCAACTAAAACAAAGTCATATTCATTCTTACACAAAATTCCGTCGATCACCAGCCTTTCATCTGGATTTCAATGTCGCCGTTTTCTTTGATTTCCTTTAGTTAACTTCATATTTGCCTAATATTTAGGTTTTTGTTATGTGCATTTTGTGTGTTCCTGATTAATTATTTCCCTTGTACAAGATCAGAGTAGAGATTTGAATGAATGCATGATAGAGCGCTTTCATTCTACGAGTAGTTATGCGAACAAATGAATTTAAATAGTTGACAAGTTTGTTAAAGCAGAAAATAATACGTAGATCTTTGAACATATTTGGAAATACATACGCGAAATACGAAAACTAATTGTTGATAAGAAATTTGCAAAAAAAAACAAAACAGAAAACCAATACGGAATTCGATGCACTAAATATAATATTGAAAAATAAAGATGTAAACATGATGGTACTGTTATTAAGCTAGCTAAATCAATTAGATATTTCTGAATAGAAATAACAATAAAGAAATCAAATTATAAATACATTTGTGTGTTTGTTTTATTTCATGCCGAGTATTTTGTGTACAGAGGCAGTCTTTCCACTGCCTGGCCGTGAGAAGGGTGATTCTTAAAAGTGCTGCCTGAAGCGTGAATTGTATATTAAATTTAGGTGATTTTTTTTTGGTTTTACAGCGTTTAATTGTGATTTCTTTAAATCAATCTGTTTTAAGGCCTGAAAAGTCCTTATTCTGATAATTCGTCACGGAGATCAGGGGTAGCAGCATGTAACTTGATACAATCGAGTTCAGTCGATACAATCGAGCTCTGGCAGCACATAATTTGTTTCAATCGATTGTCCTAAACCGATTAGAAACGCGGATAGAAGGTAAAAAATATTTTGAATAGAAACCTGTTACCCTACGCTCAACAAAATTTGCTTAATTTAGACATTGCTCAACTTGCGGGCCGTAATCAAGTGTTTGCATTATTTTCTATCAGCATCTTGTGTTTTTCAAGGGAAAATGTTTAGGTTATCTTCTTCCACTGTAGTTTACTGCAATTGTTTCCCTGAAGATAAGCCCTTTTGGTGCCTAGTGCCGTATGAGACCTTGTTATCTAATACCCTTTTTACCTAACCTATGTTGAGTTGTCATTAATATAAATAGTTCGCTATGGAATCGCCGACTTTCGTTATGGGAACGTAAATTGAGTTTTGCAAAGCTTTACAAAACCCTTCACTCGTGCAAAAAATAAGACTAACAACTATTATCAAATCTGCCCAAATTCTTATCAAATGTGTCCATCATTTTCTTTATTTAAATTTTCATATGTACAAAGAAACTATTAACCTTATATTATAATTATTGGTATCCATAACTCCATCCCATCCGAATAATAGATTTAAATGTTTTTACATCTTATTTCTTTTATATAAAGTACAAAAACGAAAAAAAAAAAACACAATTGTATTGCAAAATGAACAGAATTTTAACACGTTCTCTTTTTCGGTGTTGAACACGTAGTAAGGAAAACTGCGTTTGTCTTTGATTTCCAACCTAAAGGTGGCGTCTTAGTTTCGAGCTCCACGTTCAGCCTCTAGTTGATTATTATCGTCATCGTCAAGTCGATTGCCCCCACCGACTTGTTCGCCCCAGTCGAAACCGCCCGGACGATCCTCAGGCATTGGTTGGTAGTTTCGATCTATATGCTCGTTGAACATTACTTTTCTAAAGGGATAAACAGTAGAGATAAATTGCCTGACATTTATCAAAATGGTACCATGTTTGCTTACAGGAAGTTTGGTGTTTTTAGGAATTTGTATCCATTTTGTTGTTGTGGGAAAACGTCTTCTAGGAAATAGTATATATGACCTACTCCCATTCCAATGATATCGACCCAAATCGTGTTGCCCAATATCATCGAGAAGCACAGCAATACCCACGGCAAGTAGGGCGCTTGGAAGTTAAGCAGCCCAAAGAAATTCATCCGTACGAACGGATTTCTTCGTGACCATACATAAACCAGCATAAGTGTAAACGCTTGACCTAGAAACAGCAGATTCACGAATAACCCAAAGAACGTCATCAGAAGGCCACCAAAGATGAACATCATAACGAAATCAGAGGTTCGTCCGCGGAAGGAACCTTCTTCCAACATGCGACAGTAGCGATACGTGAATATCATGTTGAAGAGGAAGCCAAAGCTGACGGTTCCGAAAAAAAGAAATGTTGTTGCGAATCGCCATAACTGAAGTTTTTTAACAATAAGCGTGGGATGGAAGTATAACTGTAGAGGCGACACCAAGTCCAGATGCTGCAAAAACAAAGTTCAATATTGATATTAAAAAAAAAATATTAAATAAAACGGGATGACGTGGGAATTTGTTGACGGTGACAGTCATGTTTCTTACCACAGCTAGCGTTGTGATAACACAGGCGCTTATGTAAAAACGAGTAACTGTAGGAATTTCCAGGTAGCTCTGTCTGATAATCTGGAGAGCCATTTTATCCGCTGGCTACCTTATGCGAATTTGCTTATTTTTGGTGGCTTATTGGACTCTGTTGATCATCAAACCCATTGGTTTATTATTTGGTGTATATGTGTGTGTGTGTGAGCCAATCGAAATTACCGGGAGGACGGGTTCAATTGTGATATTTGTAACTGTTTATTCTGTGATTTACGAATCGTTGTTGTATGCAACAATTCATAAAAATTATTTTAAAGAAAGATTTATTTCTGTTTTCTGCAAATAAATAGAAAATAACTGACGTCTTTTAACAACTGTCAGCGCTGGTGCTGTCAAAATATATCCGCGAACTGTATTATCAACGGTTAATGTATAAAAGGCTGAACCACAATGAGATGTGGCAACAATTATTGGGTAGGTAAGGTAGGTTTTTGGTACCTAGATAAAACACTTTCTTTAAACAACTAGCTACCAATTAAAAAAAACATTGCTCTTGAAGGGTTTGTTAATTTAAATCAGATATGAAAGGAATGGAAAAAGAAATTTTCACTTTAGTTCTGGCAGCCGATCGATAGGCAAACTTCCTTTTTAATAAGGGATTACTATTGAACTATATTTCATGTGAGAATTGAAAACTTTATATCCTGTTTATTAATAAAAATAACTATTAATGTGTGGTCCCTAATCCAATGAAATATTAGTGAAGGAGCATTTAATTGTCATGAGGAAAGATGGGAAAGTGCGGTGCCCTTAGATTAATATTGTTTTACTACCTACGTGAATTTGATTGATTAACTTGATGCTTATGCACATTCACCCCCGTATTAATAAAGGCTGTGTTAAAGTTATCAACTTGTTACCCAGCAGTTATGTCAGTTTTTTGTATGTTAACTGACGTCTGCTAGCAAACTAACTTGTGCACATTTGTTTATTAATATGGGGGTCACAATATAACTACCTACCTACCTACCTACCTAGTTGGCCTTGGCATACGCAGCTCGAGCTAAAACCTTTTGTTTCCGAGTGTCCTTTATATATCCGTCAAAATTAAGCGAACCCATTTAATATGTCGGATTGTCGGGTCATTATTTTTTCAAGCTAAATTTTGACAAGTCGCTCTGCTCTGTGTTGTGTAAAGATGAGTGATTTTAATAAATACCTCGACGATGAGTACCTGGAGCTACAGTCTTTCATTGAAATGGCAGAGAAGACCTCAGAAATAATGGGCGATGCTGGTGGAGCAACATCCATCGTTATGGAGCCTTGCATATTTTTAAAGAACAGCTGTTTTTTGTGACACTTACGGCGTTTTCCATAAAGTCCAGAATCGAAAAAAAATCACTTCTGAAACCGTTCCATTGGCACAAAAAATACTCTTCTGGTGATTCTGAGAAGAGAAATTCGCTTCTCGATTTGAAGTCAGTCAGAATCCACTCAAGGAGAACTCACACATGTGTAATAAATGTATTTTACACAAGCCAGCTGACAAGCAGCGGTAAATTATTTTTTGGCATTTCACCAATACAGAAGCACTTTTCTTGTTCCATTGGAGTTCAGCATGAGTGAATCCCCGAGTGAAACCAATGGAAAACGATAAACGACATTATCAACAGCGTTCCCTATGTCAAAATTTAGCTTGGAGTTTACCTTATGTTTGGAGAGAAAACTTGGAGAGCAGCTAAAATTTTTTTTAACTCGAGCAGCGTACTAAGCTTGAAGGTTAAAAATAATTATTAGTAAGGCCCATTCATTTCACAAGCCTCGAAACTGCACATTAACTAAATCATTGCATATTTTTAGCACCAGATAAAAGTTTAATGTACCTAAGATAAATATGGTAAATTCCTAATATTATCTACCCAAAAAACCTTTATTTAAACTGTCTATAATTAAGTATTTCGTTAAGGATTTATATGCATTTACAAACGTCACACAAAACTATTAGGTGCGGTAGGTATGATTGGGATTGGAATGCTCAATGGTAAGGAACAACACCTTTCATTCAAAAAATATCTGCATCAACATTTGATCGCCCATCTTGTTTACGTGATACGAATTATGGAAGAGCTCTGCATGTTGGCATTTTTATACCGATGGGCGAGGAATTTAGCGTTCCTTCGAAACAAAACAGAAAATGATGAAATGAAATGCTGACCTGAACCGACAATTTGTTTATTTTGTTGAGTTTTAAATAATGTATTTATGTTGATTGGTTATATTAACTGAAACTGATAAATAGAAATGTCATCCTTATGTTGTAGAAATAGTTTTCGCCGAAACTTGTGTTTGCTTTCGTTTTACATAATATGTTGCAGTTAATTATGGATAGAACGTCCAAATATCAAACAATCGTTCCATTCCTTAAAGGAAAGATCGGCATCGGCAGTGGATATCATTTAAATAGAAGGAAGGTATGCACTTCTGCAGCTTGGTACTTACTTACCTGCCTATTTTCGAAAATCTCCTGAATATAATAAAAACAAACAGTTCAAATTTAATTGAAAGATATGGTTTATTTTTTTCATCGCATTTCAGTTTTTTTTTTTAATTTCATAATATTTAAGATAATTTTTAATATATATATATTTTTAATTTTTTTTTTCTCATTCATTTGTTATTGACTATGTCATAATTGTTTACAATATTAATAATAATATAAATGTAAAGTTGTAATGAGCTGCATTCACATTCTGCGGAAAAAATAATGTAAATTTGATTCCTCTTTTATTCATTACAATTGCAAACTATGTGTTATTATAATTTTGTTTGTTCTTAAATTACAACTTCATATTTTACCAGCACATTCTGTAGATAAATGCAACATGAATTTATGTGCATTGTGTTTCCTTAATTAATTTCTGGCTATTGGAAAAATATTTTTTTTCTTTATTTAATTTTTTTTAAATAATCTTGTAATATATCTTAAGTAAACGATTTTTATAATATTCAATATTTTATGTACATATAGAAATAAAATTAAAAAAAAAAAACAATAATAATTCGATTGTTTTTGTTCTTTTTAAAATATGTTTGCTTTTGCATCTTTTCGAAATGGAAATTTATTCAAACGAAATAAGAAAGTATAAATATCCTGAGGTACGATTGTTGCTTTTTTTTTATTTAAGTTCATTTTGTACCTGAGTTGAGCTGTTTGTTTTTTGTTGTCTAAATACAAAAATACAATTTCATTTACTGTAAAAACTGCAAAAAAGAGTGCAAAATCTATAAACCGTTTAAGAGGCAATTTTGTTGTTATATTTTGTCTTACAAAGAAAACAAAAATCGTTTAATGTTTTTGTGTTGTACTGTCGGAAAGGCAGCTGGTTACTTTATTTTTGTGATTTATTTTGTATTAGATATGTAAATAAGAAGCAACTGTATATCGTCTGCCCTATTTTTATTTTAAAAAGTTTATTTTTTAGTACAATATGAGGTTGTGATATGTAAGCAGCGCGTTTGAAAAACAATTAAGGATTTGAATCGATATTACCTTTTTTTGTTTGAAAGAAGCTGTTGATCAGTTCGAGCCAGTAGTGTTTTAAAATCAAGGCTGGTACTATTTTTTTAATAAAACAGCGTTTCGAATTTAAAGTCTTAGATGTATAAATTTTAAAATCATGTAAACGAAGCTTTAAAAGTCATTCTTTAGATGGGCGCTTCCTGCCAGCAGTTTCTGCAACTCTGATATGGCTTTAAATACTAATAATCGCATTTTCGAATACATGCCATATTTATTATATGCGTATAAATCTAGGGGTAGATCGCGTTTGACAACAACAATTTTCTATATTCAACATTACTGGCAACGAGCAGAAACTGCCTGAAAACCACAGGCCTTAGCACTGACTGAAAAGAATACTGCTTTAAGCCGGCGCACAGAAAAACTTAAACATGCACGATCGCATTGAATTTGCTTATTTGGATGACTAATTTCTGAATGCGATAAGTTTTGGCTCAATTAAAGAAAATTAAATTCTTTCGTTCTATAGTTAGAGCCACACTGTCTTAATTCAGAGCGCCTTAATTTCCCAATTTATTCATTTAACAAACGCCCTGCTCAATGGAAAAAAAGTCAGCTACATTAAGTTATTTATTTTGTTTTTCCTTTGATCAAAAAAAAAAAAGATATGGCCTGCATCTACTCTAATTCATTCCATAATAATTATGCTTGTATGTGTAAAGATAAAATATATTCTTTCTTGTTTATATTAATGGCAAAAGTTATACACCTGTTTTTTTTTTGTATTATTTTAAAGTTGATTATGTTTGCTGTGTTTGTTTTTACAAAAAATAGAACAAAAAATAATTAAAAATATTTTCCTTCTTTTCCTATAATAGTACTTTTTACATAAAATGCCCTTAGTTGGTAATTATTACATTTACACATTAATGATTCAATCAAAAGTATATTTTGTTATTTGCAATTATTTATTTTTATTTAATTTTACATCTACGATTATAAATTCGGACTTTGAAGATAAAAAGTTAAGAAGTTTATGTTGTTTTTTTTTTTTTTTAATATTTATATTTTTTTTTTCTGTAATACTGGTTCTATTAAAAAACACGTTAATAGATAAATATACATAAATTGTTTGGCAACTGACATTTCCAATTAAGGTCAATTTGTTTAGTTCACACTGTGTTTCTGCGGGAAGGAAGATTTTACAAGATGAACAAAAAAAAGCTGTTGGCACTTTTTAACCGAAATATCGAAGACAAAAAGAAAAACAACACAATTGTAATACATCCTAAATTGTGTAAATACATTTAAATAATTCCTTGAAAGTTATAAGATATACACTTTGTTTTACTAATAATAGGTTTAATTTTGTATTTGTTTTTGTTTATTTTTAAATATATATCCTTTTGCATTAAATCACAGATTTTTGTTTTAAATTTCGAAAAAAGACGACGACGAGTATTTTTCCAAAATGTAATATTTTTTGTTTTGTTTTTCTTTTAATTTTGACTAAGTTTTATTTTACCTATACATTAACAGTGATTTATTTTTTTTCATTTTGATATGCCTAAAATTTAATTTAATTTAATTTTCTTTTTTTGTTAAGTGCGTTTTCTGAATAAGTTCAGTGTGAATTCTGTTTTAACAACATCTTATCTTATTATTTGTTATTGTTTCGAAGTACAAATAGAAGTTTTTTTGTTTGTTTTCTGACTTTCGTATGTATTGGTAGAATTATTAGTAAAATATTTTTTTTTTATAATTAACTACGTCAATAAAATAGATTACAAAAAAATAAAAAATTAAATAATAACTAGTCCACAGTAAATAGATGTATTGTTAGATGGACAAAAAGTAGATTTTTATCATTATTATTTTTTCTTGTTAATTTTAAAAGTACTTTTTTGTTTATTCTTAAAATTACAACCTGAGACTTTTTGTTTTGTGGTCCATTTTTTTTTGTTGTTTTGTTTTTATTGATACAAATGTAATTTATTTGACTTTGTTATATGTGCGTGCTACTTAAAAACTGTTTCATTGAAAAATATTTATTTTTTGTATAAAAAATTAAAGTTTGTAAACAAAAAATTTGGCACGGATGAGTAAAGAATAACGGTTTTTAATTTAATGTGATCCGATATGAGCTACTTCAGCGGAATTAACTCAATTTTGTGTTTGTTGAAAGAAAAAATGTTTGAAAGAATTTGGGATTTCTCGAACCACAATTTTGAATTTGTTAATTTTTAAATTCTAAATAATAATTTACTTATATGAATAAGAAAAGTAAAGATATTAAATAAATTTTGTTTATAAAAATAACAGCCAAACTAGAATTTTGTTGCTTCGAAATGATCACAGTTGGAGAAAAAAAATAATAGAAAAACACATTAAAATTATTGTTCATTATTTACAAAACTTAAACCTAGTTCTTAATGCGAAGGTATTCACGCAGAAGGGCATTAGGTTTGTTTTAAGGTTTGAGTTGGGATACAGAAAAGCAAATTGTTTATTAATAACACTTGGGAAGCTCTTGACTGTGCATTTTTAAAGGAGGTCATTGAAGGTCAACGATTAAGCTTGAACTGAACTTCAAGAAAGACCTCAATATACTATTCGCTTAAGCTTAATTATTTAACCCCAATGCTGCTAAAATTATGTATGCTTCTGTTCCTCGGTGTTTACGCTCTGTGTTCGTTTCCAAAAACAAAATTGTAAGCTTTCGTTAGACGGACATTTGTTAAAAATTGGTAAGTAAGAATGGCTACTGCCTAAACTTTATTAAAAATTGTCTGGTGCAATGTTCACAAATTTTTGAATGTCGCAAGACTCAAGTCTTTTTATTAAAACGATCTTTGTAACAGTGTAAAGACATATTTCTTTACCGAAATAAAAGAAGGCCAGAACTTGGAATTAAATATAGTCCAAATTTCTTAATTAAAACTTAGCTCCGCCTCAAGAATACATTTTGTAAGTGGTTCCAATTAAATTGATAAAAAGCCCGTTTCTCAAATTCCAAAACCCTTCAAAACTATTCTGCGCGAATACCTTTGCAAAACGTTAAAATATTTCCGCCGACAGTTTCATTACTGTTTTTCTGTGTTTTTGTCTTCGTAATATTTTTTATTTCAATGTTAAGATGGCACACCATAATACTATTATTAAATTTTGTATTTATATAACTTGTTCACAAACTTAAAAAAAAAATCATTTTTCATTTGATATGGTAGAGCAAAATGAATTCAATTATTTTTTCATCCGGTTTGATGTAAGATACATTTTCCTTAAGTAAAACAAAATTAAATACCTGAGAGCCTGGATATGTGCGAATAACAATATGTTTTACATGTTCTTCTTGTTTCTTGTTTGTATTTAAATATACTATATATGTTTCTTTTTGTTTTCATGAGACGTAGAAATATGTATGTTCACATTGAAAATATAAATATGCGTTAATTTTACTTTCTTTCATTTAATATTATTTTTTGTTTTATGTTATTCAAAAAAAGATTTCATTTTTCTTCCATTTTTTTTGTCATTTGTACTTCACTGGTGAAAAATCACTGAGTTTTTTTTTGTTTTTTTTTAATTTGTATCTAATATTTTGTTTTTCTTTACAATCAAAGGATTCTATATGATAAATATATGTGTGTTATCCCTGAAATATATAATTGTATTCAATTTATGTTTGTTCCTTCACGCAACATTTACAAATAGTTTTCTTTTATGTATATATATTAAATATATTTTATTTTGTTTTATAAAATTGTTAAGGTGAAACCTTTAATTTTTGTTTTCATTTTATTTTATATATAAATATTTACATTTTTCCACTGGAATATTATTTTTTAGAGAAATTTCGTTTTAACCAAAAATCTAATTTAAATTGAAACAAGAGGAAAACAAATAGTTATACAATTATAAATAAAACCTAAACATAGTGTTTATTCTAAGAGCTAAGCTTAGACTAAATATTAGTTTAGAACCAAAATTTAATTAAGAATACAATATTATTTATAAAAACGTAAAAAACGCATTTGACAATTGTACAATAAGTCCTTCTTTCTCTTCCACAGAAAACTCTGCTCAAAAACAGAAATTTTCAAAAAAAAAAATTAAATCTATTGTTAATATGAATATATTTTTAAAGTACTTCTAATTCTAGATTAAAAATTTAAAAATATATGCAAAATTATATACAGAGACTTATTTAAGTTTTTAAAAACTATAAAAAAAAAATAAAATATTAAAGAAACTCTTCTCACGAAATATTGCACGTTCGCCAAATTTTATAAAAAAAAAATCGTTAAACATAATCAAATTTAAATTGCTTTTTTCTTTTTTTCTTTAATAACAAACAAAAGACACTAAGGCTTTACAGGAAGAAAAAAAATGTTCTCAAATTGTATTTCTCTAAAAAATCGCATTCCATCTTAAGTCCTATTGGATGCCTGGCGGTGGCTGTCCCAGCTCACTGGTGAAATCAAACAAGCTTGTCGCCCGAGGGTGTCCTGTCATCGAGTGATGATGATGATGATGTGGCACTAGTACGTTCTTAATAGCCGATGTCTTAAGTAGACGTTTCAGCATACCACTGGATCCGCGATGCTGTAGACTCTTGTGCGTGGTTAGGGAGTTCTTTGTGCGATAGCGACGATGGCAAAATTCACAGACGTACAGCGTATCCGATTGTTCGTGTTTGTCTTGGAAGTGACGCTTTAGCGAGTAATAACAGGAGAACGTACGTCGACAGTAAGGACATTCCTGTGGCTCATTGATGCCGCCACTTGTGGGCGGTGGCATACGTAGTGGTAATTGTGGCTTTTGATCACCGCCACCCATGCCGTGGTGCGGCGATTGCGTTGTTGGCGGTGGTGACGAATGATGGTGATGATGGTGGTGCATAGCTCCAAGGAGACCACCGGACGCCAGTGACGAATTCGGCGATGTCAGTGAGATCGGCGAAGGGGATGAGGTAGAATTTGTCGACGATGACGATGTTGACAATGGTGTTGGTGCTTGTTGTGCGTTAGCGGCCGAGACAATAGCATTTTGGGGGCCTGGTGGGTGGTTGGGGTTTTTGGTTTGATTTTCAATTGTTTTTTTTTTTTTTTGTAATTTGTTTGGTTTATTTTTTGTGTAACGATTTGTTTTTTTTTTTATCGCAATATTTATTTGTTTTGTGTGCAGGTAGATGGAGTAGTAGTAGTAGATGGTAGTAGGTGGTTGGTGGTGGTAGTAGGTAGGTAGGTAGTAACACATTACAAATTCGTGTACCGAAAAAATATACAAGAAAAAACAGAAAACGAAAAAACAATTTTGTAAGTTTTTGTTTTTAAATCCAATTTTTTTTGTTTATTGTAAAAAATATCTTATTGTGTATAATTGCGGGCAAATTTTTGGATTTTTTTTGATCAATCGATTTGCTTTACGCATACAGCTTCGATTTTGAAGCATTACTTTTTAGGAAAAGAGAAGCAACAGACTACGGTAGTGCTTCGAAATCGAAGTTTTCGGATTATTTAAATTTAAATTTATATATATTTTCCAATATTTACATTTTACATTACACAAGACAATTAGCTGCACACAAAACACAAACTATGATGTTGACAAATGTTGTTGATTACTCATGTATGTAGGTGGATGCAACTTCGATGGAATGCGTTTGGAGAGTTGTTGAAGCAGACCTGTGTTTTTAAGGACAAAAATCTAATACAGTCATTTCTTGATGCGATTTTTTGAATTCTATGTATAGAATTCGTTTAAAAACAAACAAAATTCGATTTTGATGCAGTCATTGATTTGTGCATTGACGAAAATTCAGACTTTAGTTATAGAATGGAATTAAAAACTTACACTTGTTGAAAAAAGGCTATTAATACTTTTTTTTAAATGCTCAAACTGTGTGTGTTTGCATCCACAAAGAAAATTCCGTCTATTATTCTAACTATTAACATTCCAATGGAGAAGTTATTATTAACGTTTGTGCGCAACTTGGTCCGTAACTGTTATTTATACCGCGCCGCTAAGGTTGCCTTGCTTTAGAACATTCAAGAAGTTAGCAAGTAAAACATTAAAGGAAAGACGTGCTAGCGTAATTCAAAAGATACAAACATAGTAAGCTTCTAGGTCGCCGAAGTTTGTAATGAAAATTTAATTAAATTTTTCAAACTTAAGTTGGTTTAGAATGCTGGTAACTAAAAAACCTATTCTAAAAATACAGTTTTAATTCAATTTAGGAATCAAACTGAATTCGCTGAGAAAAACAGTGAATTGAATCAAACTTTATGGACCTGTTCTGCATGAGAAGCAAATCGCTCTGCTTGATTTAAAAAACGAGAAGTAAAACTGAACATATTGAATGCAAATGCCCGCATTTTAAGTGTCAACGCTATGCTTCATACTGAGATGAATATCAAAAAGATAATAACAAATCATGACTAGTTTCTTGATAGTTTAAAAGTGATGCCAAGTGTTGCATTAACGCAGATTTTGATTGGCTGATAGAGCCATTCAAATCTTTGCTCAATCTCTGTCAGAAAAGGTAAAGTAAACGAATTCTTAATAAAATTAACATTAAGCATGTTTTTTCACTTCACTTAACTAGTTGGAAAATTTGCTGTATATGAGTGGGTACGTAGATGTCGCCTTTTTCTGACTGCAAACAGTTTTTTTTAATCAAAATAGGAGAATAACTAAAGTTAAGGATTGTTAGCCCTGCCGTGATAGCACCACAACTTTTACAAAGTTTA
This sequence comes from Cheilosia pagana, assembly GCA_936431705.1. NCBI lineage: Eukaryota > Metazoa > Arthropoda > Insecta > Diptera > Syrphidae > Cheilosia > Cheilosia pagana. The sequence goes on along the minus strand of OW386168.1, from coordinate 52,015,232 downwards.
ATATAAGTTCGGCTGTCGATGAGATCATGCTATGCGGTTTTGGAACAAACACAAGTTGTTGAAGTGTTTGAAATGATTGGACCAAACCATCTTGTTCTGGTACGAAATAAAACGCCCTTGCACGTGAAAGTACTTGAATTTAAGTGATATAATCCAAATAACATTTCTGCCAGTATTTGAACATTTCTGAATAAGTGCTCTCGAATATAAAAATTACATTTGGCTGAACACTTCGGTTCTGCTGATAAAGTTCAGAGGTTACCATTCATTTTTAAATTTAATATATCAATATCTGCAACGCATTTCCATTGAAGTTGAATCCACCTGCATAGAAAGAGAAATATGTTTTTTTTTTTGTTTAAGCAATTTTATTTTAAAAAACAAAACATAACACAAAAATGAAAAGTTAAAACAATTATTTCAGTTTTCGAATTTTGTTCGACCAATTTCCAATATGAAAAAGAAAATCTATGACTTTCCAGCATGCTTATGGTTTTTTCGATAATTTTTTTTTTAGTTCCTAAGCTATAACAGTAATAGCTTTGAAAAGCTTCAAAAGCCCACAATGCAATTTAAAATGGTTTCAAACTTACTTAAACACAATGAGAACAGTTAAAAATTCGTGATATAAAAAAAGTTTTATAAAAATTACATCGCCATAAGCAGACATTTACAATAAAAATAAAATGATGAAGCAGATAATTTGAAAATTGAAATTAAGAAAAATCTATACGTTTTTCAAAAGCACACATTAAAAAAAAAACGGCATTCAGAATTAGTTAAAAAAAAATCAAATTAAAATGTACTAAAATAATATTTTGAAAATATATTTCTTTGTGTAACGAAAAAAAAAAATTAAAGGAAAAAGAATTAAAATAGTTATTTCATAGAATAATAGTAGTTGTCGGAAGATGCATTTTCTTTTAGCTGTATTTTTTGTAGTTGTTTTTTTTTCGAATTGATATATAGTATATATATGTGAGAAATTAAAGTTTATACTTTAGCTTAAATTATATGTATGTCTTATTTTTTTTTAAATTAAAACAAAGTAAATAAATATCTCTAAAGCGTTAAGTAGTCTACTTGAGATAAGTTTGGTTAATTAATTTTAGTGAAATTCTTTTCTCTACTTAAGTTTAACTGGAAAAAAATACTTTAGTACTAAATTGTGCAAAATGGTGTACTTTATGAAGTGTGCACTCAAATTTCCAAGCCAAAACCATATTATCTCAACCGAAATCCACTACCAAAGAAAATGGTTTTGGTTAGAAATTGCGCAATGAAAAGCGTTTAGTACTGACGTTTTGTACAGCAGTTTAGTACTAATAACTAGATCAAATAAATAAAAAAAAGTTTCTCTACAACCCAAAAGATGAAAGGATGAAAGTTTATATATAATTGCTTTCATGATTTATTTATTTTTGTAAAGAGGAGGAAGACCAATTCAATAGTGGGATAGTTATCTAAATTTGTTGTTTAATACCAGCAGCAGTAAAGTTTTGAACAATGGAGAAAGGAAATACGTAATATGTATAAATATTTTGAAAGATTTCCAAAAAACATTTCTACTAAGAATTTACTAAAGGCCATGATGTGGAATATTATGTTGTTTGTATGTTAGAAGAGATGAGAGAATATATATATTTATATTTTTCAGTCAATCCTTGATTTATTACAATGTAAAGTAGAGTAGAGAGTAAAATAAGGCAATAATGATAGGATGCAAATCTAATCTAATTTTGTTTTGTTCTCAAAAAATAAGAATAATATACAAATCTAATGAGAGAGAGAGGTAGTCACTTAGAGAGACAGAGTGAGTGAGAGAATATACAGAGAGAGAATAATTTACAGCAGATGAGCGAGAGAGAGAGAGAGAGAGATACAGCTCCCCAAAATATATATATATAAAACAGATAGAGTTTTATAAAAAGACAGGATGATAACTTATTTTTTTGTTTTGGCTTGCAGAAGAAGGAGTAGAATTTTGTATTTTAGATTTTTTTTATATTCTAACCTTGGCGAACGTTAAAAGGACTCGTCTCTCTTTTGTTATTTGCTTTTGAATTCGACGATGAAGGTAGATTGGTGGCAGAGTAGATGGCACTGGATGTGTGTGAAGCTCCTGTGTTGACGGAGTGATGGAGGTAGAGGTAGGCGTAGACGCAGCGGCAGCAAGATGGTGCTGATTGATGCATTTTGTCACATAAGATGTATGTATATAATATAAATTGACTACGATTCGATAGTAGATAGTACTAAAAAATTATGTATATGTGTATAGAAGGCGATTGTCCACAGGTAGTCTAGTATATTCACATCAATGTTAACGATTATATCACTACTAGATTGTTTATTAGTTTAGTTTCTTTAACTATGTACCTATATATATGTATATATATATATATATTTGTATATGGCATTGCTTGTCATAATTCGAGAAGATAATTATTATTTGTCGTTGTATTTTATATAGTAGTATTGATCATTTTATCATATGTAGGTATGCGTTATGTTCATGATTTTAACTTGTTGTCACTTTTAGTTGTCTTTTGATTTTTGTTTGTTTTGTTTGATTGATTTAGTAGTAGTATCTGAAGGGTAGCACTTGATGGGTGGCAAGTGCAAGGACCTCCTAAAAGAACTTAATATCTTTCATTTCCAATTCGCCGGGTCGTGACTTGTGATAAGTATATATATGTGTCATCAGGGAGTTGCGCGAACAGTAGACTCTTTCACAAATGATGCAACGATATTCCTCCTGACGTTCGGCATGCTTGTCGGCGATATGTCGTTTGAGGGAAGCTTTCGAACACAGTACCTTACCGCAGAGCTGGCATGAAAACAGTTTCTTGGGTGAACAGCCTGGAAATTTGGTTAACTAGGTTTTAAAACACACACAATACACTATTTTTTTTATAGTAGGCATAGATTTTTTTTTTTTACATCCTTCCATTGTATATATAGACAAAGAGGGAGAGAGAGAGAGAGTTGTATAGAAGTGGTTGTTCTTGTGAATCTGGTGGGTGGCAAGTGGTAGAAAGTGGAGTACAGACCCTACCTAAACTCGATTGGGAATTATATATACTATAACAAAAAAAAAAAGTGTCCAATTCATATAATATGTATATATATAATAAATGCTTCATTCCGACTACTAACAAAAAAATAAACAAAAAATTTGTATACTTATATTCTTTTTAATTCCTTTTTTTTATTTTGCCGAGTGTGCACGCAATTATTTATTTACTTTAAAAAAATGATTTTAACAAAATAATTCCTACTACCTGCAAGATAAATGGATGGATTGATGGATGATCAAAATCAACTTCAGGCCCCCAATGCTTATAACTTTCTTCTCAACATCGTTCACAGGACAACAAAACACAGACATGTGCGATATACATACGTAGCTTTTGTTTATTTGTTTCAGAGTGAAAGGAGAGAAAGTGTGCAGAGAAATGAAATTTAACAAAAAAAAAAGGATATGACAAACAATAAAGTTAACTGGTGTGGATTTGATGGTGATAACACAAGAATAGACACAAGTTTTACGATTTTTTTTTGTTTTTTCTTTAATAACTCAATAATTTTCTTTTTATTTACGAAAATATTTTATGTATATATATATATTCTTTAAAATGTTTTTTTTTATGTACTATGTACGAATAGGTTTTCTTGTTTTTTTTTTTAAATAAAAGAAACAAAATTAATAGTAAGGAAATAATTATTAATAAATAAGTAATTATATGCATTTCGAATAACAAACAGTTGTATTTTCTAATTTTATTCTTTTCCTTCCAAGAAAACTACTGTAGGTTGATTTTTTTTCTTCTTAGATTATAATGGATTTTTTTTTTAAAATGGATTCTGTAGATCAAATGGGTTACTATTTATACTGTATTTTTAGTAAGCGATTTTGTTGTTCATATAATAAATTTGAAGTTTTAGTTTTACTTTTTATACAATTTTTACATTTATCTATTTTGAATGTTTTTAAAAAAAGATTTATAATTGATTTTGGGGTTCCATTGCTATTGTGTATTTGCTTTTGCATTTTTTATGAAATACTGTTAAACGTATGACGCACACAAACATGTATTTGTAGCTTACCCAGTAGTTATGATAGGCCGAAGAATGTATAATTCGATGGGTAACACTTAGTTTTGCAAACAAAAATAAAATATAAAAATGCATAATACAAGGGTGAGTTAGGGATCTGATTAGTAAACACAAACACAAAGCGTTTATAATAAGCTTACAGAACTAAAGTATTTGATATTTTATCCTCAGAAACTGGGATACAATGTGTACTGATAAATGTTCTCACTATGATTTGAAATATTTGGGCAAAGAAATTCTCTGGATTGGAGTAAAATATAACTGAACATAATTATTGCACTTCTGTAAGTGCTTCTAAAGAGGATTCTGACAAGAAGCTTGACTTTGCCCAATGGAAACTACTTTATGTTGACGTCTTAAAAAAGAGCCAGCGGTAGGTACATACGTTAAAGAGGATAGTGTCAGAGTGAAAAGACGTCATTGCATGCGTGCCTAGTGACTTATTCGTAGTTCAGACACTTGTTTTTTCAGCGGTTTCAGTAGCAGGAAAATTCTGCAGTAATGGCTAACCACAGTACACAATAATAATATGTAGGTATTCCAAAGCTCGATGCTTAAGCAGATTTTACAAAAAAAGACCGACTGTGACAGATTGGGTTAAGCCCCGCCTTATCTTCGTGGAAGAATGCATGCAACTATTCTAAGGATTCTATAAACATTTTGGTAAAGAAAGGAATATTAATACAAATTACGAGGTGGTTGCAATATTCTCTCAGTTAGTCAGTTAGTATGTTCTTTAGTTCGATCTATCGGTTTTTGTAAGTCAAATCTGTTACATCAGATATATGGTTTAATACGTAAGTAAAACTAAGCTTTGTTTTTTTTTCAAACAATAATAAAAACGATCATATAGTAATAATGATACCCGAATAACAAACTTATAAGCTACGGTTCTTTGTATGAACACATTACAGATGGCTTTATAAACAAATTTGGATAATGAAATAGAACGTAACACACATACATGATTTACGAGACAATGGAGAATGGATGCATTCTTCGCCTTCGATAAATGAGCGACTAGGTAATGATTTTTATATAGCTCCTGCGGTAAGCTCACACAACACACATTAATACACAAAAAGCAAAAGACAATAGCAACAAAATGGATGGCGTCAAAATGGTTGATTTTTGTTTTCTTCTAAATTCCTAACTTAATTTGCTTAGATTTCTTCGTAAAAAGTTGGGATTCTTTTTCTACAACAAAATAACTCGATGTTACAAAAATAAAAACATTTCGTTTTATTTCTTGTATTCATAAAATGTTATAATTAACTAAACACTTACTAATATTTATAATATTTTCCTTCTTTTTTAATTATATTATGTGTACACTGTTTATTTTAGTATTTTAAGTTTTCTAATAAGAAAATGAAAAATAATTTCAAGAAAAGAAAATATTTTTGTTTCTATTTTATGATTTACATTTAACATATAGTGCATTTTACGGTTGACATAAATTTGTTTATTCAATTCAAACAACGATATTTAACATAAACATTCAGTATTTTGTTGTTTAATGTATGTATTCAGTTGCTTTATTCTATTTTTTTTTGTTTGTTTTATTAATTGTATTATTCATCGGAGTTAGGAAATAGTTACATATTTATGTATATATATATATTTGAATATAGAGAACAAAAATTAAGTAAGGAAAAATAAACTTAACACTTTAAAAAGAATGTAATATAATAAAAATTCATAAAAAATAAAATAAAACTTACAACAATTCATTTACATGTATAATTAAATTTGAATTACATTCTATGCACCGATAATATTATTATTCTTTTTTTTTTTAATAATTTTAAAATATATATGATAAAATATATCAATAAAAATAAATATATATACTCGTAAAAACATAAAAACACTTTCTGTTTATAAAATAAAAAATTAAATTAAAAAAAAATTTGGTATCAAATAAAAAAATTTAAATTCAGACTTTCGTATAATTTTTTTAATATTCTTCTTTAAAATGTCATTCTCTTAAAGAGCTTATCAAAATTTTGATGAAATCCAATGAGATATAAATAAATAAGAAATGCATTTGAAAGTTTAAAAAAAATGTATATTTACTATTTCTAGTGTATATATAATACGAATTCTCATCTTCATTCTTACTCTCTCTCTCTTTTTTTATTCTTCGCCATAAATTTGATTTTTTGTTTCTTGATATTTTTAGAAAATTTAAATAAAAGTTTACAATTTTGATTTTCTCAAGTTTTGCCATGTAAGATAGAAGAAAGGGGCGGGGGGAAAAAATTCAGTCTTAGGACAATCACAAATTGCATAACAAAACTTGTTCAGAAAGAAAGAGTTTTCCTTGGTTTTCTCACGCGAAATTTTTGAAAGAACAACACAAAAAAAAAATTATTTTCTTTTAAATTTTCCAAATGCTTTTCATGTTAAATATAAATTTTTCGTTTCTTTTTTTTTTAAATATTTGTATATTTTTGTTTTAGTCTTTTTTTGCCTAAATATTAATGCCAATTATAGTCATGATCACAATTCGTTTCTTTTTTACTTATTCGGGAAGTATTCTTTTTATATACCGTTTTTTGTTTTGTCTAAAAAAAAAGAAGTGAAATTTTGCCGCTCTAAATGAAATGAGATATTCTAAACCTATCAGTCCTTTCGATATTACTAACGAAAAAAAAATGAATGAACTTGAACTTTTCGAACACTTTTGAATTCAGTTTTTTTTTTGTAATTAAAAGAAATTTAAAATTACGCACGACCAATTAAAAATAAAAATATATAATATATAGAACACATTTCAGTGTAAAATGATTGAAAAAAAAAATAAAATAAAATGAAAATGTATAAATTGTATCGAAAGATCTTTTATTTTTCACTAAACCGATCTGTCTATCATTAGATTTTTAATTTTTTTGTATATATCAGTCCAAAAGTTAAACTTTTTTCATTCAGTAATACAATTTCGTTTGGTTTTCTCCTAAAATTTATAAAAAAAATGATTTAATGTAAAAAAACAGTTAAACAAAATAATACATTCGTTCCTCAGTTGAACACTGTACAAACACTTATAGTATAGTATTTTAGTTTAATGTATATATTATTTATATGCATATATTACACTTTAGAGTACACAATAATTCCGATTAGGGGGGGGGGGTTCTTTTTTGTTACACATTTATATATAAGGTCCTTTCAACCATTACTACATGAATCAAGAGGTATAACTACGATTATATAAAAAAAAAAATAAAGTAAAACAATAAACGAAGCCTAAGCATTATATTGTCAACAAAAATTGCACATGAAAGTCTATATCATATTCGATTTACTTATTTTATTAGTTTTTCTTTTAAGAACAAAAATATCTATTCCTTAAGGCAGGATTAAGTGTTCTCTTTTAAAAAAATGTTGCGCGGAGTTAACTTTACGCAAATGCTGGCATTCAAATCAAAGTGAAAAGTTGCATATTCGAAACTATTTTTCAGTAACGCGAATTCAGTTGTGTCGGAAACAAACTGATAATGGTATTTCCATTTTTAAAATTCAGTAGTGAAATTCCGGGAACAATGTTAATTAATTTTGGTGCCGAAAAAGTAATATTTCACGTACCTATGATATTATATTTCAACTCTGTGTTGCTACTGTCTAAAGTGTTAACACTAAAAGGGTGGTTCGTAATAGGTCACACTCAAAAACTGTTCGAAAACATGACTACATAGGGTGGAGCCACAATGAGATATTTAGGGGAAATCACAGAGTAACAAAAACGATATCATGCAAATTCGCATCTTCATGTTCGAATTTCGAAATAAAATTATTGCTGCCTTTTGAGACACTTCGACTACAATATTCAAGTTCATACACCAAAACCAGTGTTCATGCATTGAATTAAAGACAAACAAGTCAAGGAATTCCATATTCGAATACTAATTTAAGTAGGTAAGTATAGCGTTACCAAAATTCGAACTAAAATTCATCTGAATGTAATTTTGAATTAAGAACACAGCAATCGGTAAGCTAATTTTCCGCTGCAAATTTTGTAAAACAGAAACTAGAGAACAATGGTGACGAAAATGAAAGATGATCGGCGCATGCGCCCAAAGTCCATACCGAAAAAAAAAAAACTATCAATAAAAAAAATCTTTTCTAAATCAGTCTGCGAATCGTCGTTTAGTTCGTCACAATTCGCTGTCAAAAATATACATTTATAAAAGGCCTAACAAAATAATAATCACAGAAAATTGCATTTTATCATTTTTTTTTTTTACTTCGATTTCTTTCATTCCATCATCTTGGAAAACTCAATTTAAAATGGATTCAGAGATCAGAAATTAGCAGCAACAGCAGTAGAGCAACACAAAAAGACACCGAAAATTATGAGAAAAGTATTTACAAAAAGAAAATTGTTGTGATTTTCATTATTTTCTCAATCTATCTGAGGCAAGTAAATCTTCGATTTTTGACCTATTTTTACACAATCTTTTTTTGTTCTCACATTTTCGCTTTACTGGGCGAATTTTTGGGCGCACACTGTAAACAGTTGCCTCAGAAAGTGATGTTGCTCTTATAAGAAATCCATACATGGCTTAACAACGCCACCTGGCGAATGCTGCTGCTGCTGTGTAATGGGTGAAAGCAATAGCTCAGCGGCACTACTGCCACGGCTGCCAACGACACTACCACCCGAACTATTATTGTTGCTATTTGTCAACGAATGATGTAAGCTACTGCTATGGAAATATGAAGAATGGTGATTCTTCTGTCTTCGGTGGTAGATGCTCTTGTGGTTATTGAGACTGTTTAGGGTGCGAAATACCTTATGACATAAATTGCAAACAGCATTATTCAACGGCTGTAAGTGTTGCTGTTCCTTGTGACGTTTAAGTGTCAGTTTTGTGCTTAATAGTTTACCACAAACGTCACAGCGATGACATGCCGTCAATGGCAACGGCAAGAGTAGGCGATTGCTGTTGGCAGCGGTTATTGATGATCCCGATGGTCCGCCCAGTCCCCCCTGTCCACCACCTGGCGATAGAGAACGTCTATGATGCTGCAATGGATGATGGTGTGGTGAGTCAATCGGGGATGCACTGTGATGATGCAAATGTTGCAGGACCGCCGATGATGATACGGAAGCCGACGCAGACGACGAAGATGGTGGCTGTTGCTGCTGGGAACCCCCGACCTGATGTTGAGGTGACGACTCATGATGACTTGGGTGCGATTGATGGTGATGAAGGTGATGAGAATGAAGAAGCGACGCAGAATGTTGGTGATGTTGTTGTTGTTGGCTATGTGGTGGTGCTTGTGGTGCTTGTTGTTGGTGGTGGTGGTGGGAGGAATGATGGTGGTGATGGTGATTATTGTTATAACTATTTGAATTGCCACCGGGTACTATAACGCCACCGATAAGGCTGGTGCTTCCACCTATATTGCATATAGGAAGAGAAGAGAAAAAAAGAGACAATAGTGACTTTCAGTAATCTCAGTTTTTTGTGTTGGTTTTTTTTTTTTTTTATTTGTTTATTCAGGCAACTTGAAAAATGTTATTAAAAATTTTGCTAATTTTTGGATATTTTATTTTGAATTAAAAAAAAATTCCGAGTTTCCGCCCAGACTTTAATTTTTTCTTTTTTTTTTAATATTCGATTTACCATCAGAAATATATAAATATTTTTTTTCAAAAGGAAGCAGGAATAACTGTTATTTTTTCTATTTTTGCTTTTTGTAATGTAGAATGTATTTGATGTTGTTGGTTTGACAAGGTTTTTTTTTAATTTGTACAAAATACAAAGTAACCATATAAAATTTGTTTTATTTTTTTTCGTTAACAAAAATAAACTAATAAAATCCAACGGGTCCACCAATTGGAACCAATTGGTTTGTAGATCACCTAATATGCAAATTTGGATTAAATTAAAAACATTTAAAAATAAAAAAATAAACGGATTTTTTTTTAGCAAAATTTTGAAAACATTTTTGGCCTGATTCTGATTTTGTTTTAGATTTATGATTTTTTTTTGTCACTAGTGTCTCTTTTTTTTTGGTAGCACCAGACTTAGTCGGAAAGAATTTTTTTGACTAAGCGGCAGTAACTCTTTTTTATGTTGCTAGTTTTCTTTTTAAATTTAACACTATTTATACTGAAAATATGGAAGGTTTTCGGGGGAAGATAAGGTTTCTTAAGAAGGCTATCTCACGCTGTGCCAATTGGTTCCAACAGGAGCAAAATAGTCGGATTTATTGTGTACTCTAAGTGGGGGAGAAGTGTCCATAGAAATATATATATATGTTTATATAGTATGAAACAAAATAATAAACTTAAATCTAATTAAAAAAAAACTTAAGAAACTGATACTTAAAAAAAATTAATAAAAATTAGGGCTAAGCTAGGTATTTACATTTAAAAATGGCGTAATGAAAAGAAAAAAAAATACAGAACCTGGTCTAACCGGCACCTTAATGTAGTACAGTAATGATAAAACTTTTTCGCTTGCATTTTTTGTTTGTTTAGCTAACTATTCGTATTTACACACAGAAAAATATTTAAAAAACACGCCTGCATAGATCGAAATGTGAAACGTATTCCTCTTAAATGTAATTTATATTAGCTAGATAATCGAAATAAGCGAACCCCTATGATGAGCGATGATTTAACGGTGAGTAGTATGGATTATGGCCCAGTGACGATGGCGAATGCGTATTGTTTGTGCTATTGCTGGTACTCTCCTCTTTGGGTTGCTTAAGGTTTCTATGATATATACTCTTGTGATTTCTCAGGCTATTCAGCGAGCTGTAGACTCGCTTGCATATGTTGCATACTGGCTCTTTGGTCGGGCGCATATGTACGTTTTGAATGTGCCGCTTAAGGCGGGTCAACGACGACAAATTCTTGTTGCAGGGATCACATCGGAAATCATCTCCACCTCCGATTCCAATGCCTTGAGCTGAACTTCCACTGCCACTCATTGCTTGAGCGCTGCCACTGCTACTGGCGGCTAAATTTGCTGCAGCGGCTGCTGCCATTAATATGTGTGATGAAGACGGTGATTGGTTTTCGTTGCCAGCGTTACCACCGGACTGTGTGGAGCATACCAAAGATGGAGGCATTAACTGAGATCCTGGCGTCGATGGCATATTGCATGTGCTAAATGTGGACAAGTTTAAGCCGCCGCCGCCACCCCCGCACATAGCCGATGCTACGGATGATGATGTGGATGGTATTGCTGAAGAAGAGGGAGGTATTTTGAATTGTTGCGATGAATCATGGTGGTGGTGAATTGTCATAGCCGCCGCCGTCGTCGTCAGGTAACCTGACGACAAGAGGGGAGAGAGGCAAAAAACGTCGCATTAGCCCAAAAACAGAAATTTTTATTTAACATTTAATGTTTTTTTTTTTTTAATTTTGTATTTTTGGTTTTAGGGGGTTATTCAATTTTGATTTGATTGTCCGTTTTTAATTTTTTTTTTTATGTTTTGCATTCAAATTTGTAAAATAGTGTTCAACACCATCACCATCGTGTCCGAATATTATATTCATTTTTTTTTTACTTTTTCCATATAATAAAATTTCGTTTAATTTTTGGGGTGGTAAGGGGGAGGGTGGGATTTCATATACTACGTACTTTATACAATATTAGAAAAAAATGCTAAATCTGCTTACATTCCAACTTGACCGTTCAAATTTAAGCATACAATTTTGTTTGTGTATCTTTTTTTCTTTTGTTTGGGGGGGAGTTTTGTTTTTAGTAAAAAAGTTAGACTACAATCAAAAAAACCTGAAGCGATTGGCATGTGTGTGTGTGTGTCTGTGTTTTTGTGTATAAAATGTATATGTGATGTGACATTGACATAACACAACCCAAAAATGTATAGAAACAAAAAAAAAATTAACCATTTATCCGACTTGTTTTGTGTACATGTGTTTTCTTGGGGCGGGGCGGGTTAAATTTGCTAATTAGTAGGAGTGTATTGTCCTGCTACCTTTTGTATATATATATATTTATATCCAGGCTTAAATAAATATTTAAAAAAAATGTTTCCTTAACCAAATTACAGTATTTTTGTTTTTATAATTTCGTTTTCTTTTTTTCATTCCTGAAAAGTGATTCCACAACTTGTTGAATATTCTATTTACTATAGCCGCTGAATGCATTTTACACATTAGTTGACCCGAAGATCAAAAAGTGGTTGTTCAAAGTGTATTAAACAAAATTAACAAATTTCAGTATGATTTACATTTAAATGTTCGCTTTGGTAATATACAAACGCAGATTAAAGACCAGGGCTGTCATTTTTAACTACAACTGACGTTGTTTGTATGACGATACAGATAAATGCAATTTTCGCTTTAAAACTTAGTTATCTGAAGTCGACTAGATTGGTCTGGAATAGATGTAACCTGAACGCAAAAACTAGATTGGTGGAAAACGTCACTTTTCCGACGTCAGCCACATATGCGAACTGTCAACTTAGTCCTCAGTCACGAGTTGCTTGACTAGATTCATCGGCTACCCCTCCATAAACGTCAACTGATACAGCTGTCCATGTGACCGATCTTGGCCAATCAAAACAGAGGTATATCAAGTCAGTCAGCTGTCAGACTTACTAAACTAAATACTTGAACGTCCCCAATTTGTTGTATTATAGAATACGCATTCAGTTTATGTTTTTATTTCTGAAATTTCACAAGAAAACACAGATGTATTTGTCTTCTATAGTGAGAACAAAAACATGACACACTAACAGCTTTTTTCTTTTAAGATTAACGAAGAAAAATCCGCTATTTTTATATGACATGTCAAATGACGTTACTACTTTTCTTATCTGAGAGTTTTTAGTAAGCTGTTTTGTTTCAATTTTTCTGTCAAACAAATGACATTCAACTGACATCATCTGTTTTAGATGATTATTGTTTATGTCTTTATTTTAGTTTAATCGCAACTGGCTTGACCATGTTTCAAATTTACAAAAAAAAATCAAGTTTATTATAAAAATCGGTTACTTTCTTTTGTAAGTACGAATTTGTACGACGGATAGATCGTAACCAATGTATTGCTGCGAATACAAAATAATTAACAATTTACGGCATAAAATAACAGCTGTAGAATATCACTTCATCAGGAAGAAAAAAACACCATCCAATCAATCGAATTTTAAATATCTTACAACTAAATTTACTATGTTACATATTTCCATTTATATAAGATTAATTTTCTTAAGCACTAGAGCTACAATAATAATAAAATTCATATCCGCAATTTTGTATGATTTGCTGATTGTTTTTTTTTTGTACAATAAAATTCCAACATAATTATTAACATTCATGTGTCATCCCTAGTGCTTTACCAAAGCGTGTGTTTATATATATGTATAAAAAAAATCATGTAAAATAAATGTTAACGCATAAGAAGCATAATTGAACAATACCATCCATGTATATAATCCACGAATACAATAATAAAAAAAAAATGTATATATAAATCTCCAATCAATCATGAACCAAAACGTAAAAAAAAAACTTGGAAAGTAGATACCCTTGTATATATATTTTGCTTTGTTTATGGTGTAGTACACTAAATTGGTTAATAACAACAAACTAGGATTAATATGATCGGGGGGAAATTTTTGTTTAAGCCAATTGATTGTTAAAATAAAACCAAAAAATATATTATCGCCTAATTGTAAATTTTCAATATGTATACAAGAAATATATGAAAAAAAGATGGTGCACACTCTTGTATTCGTAAAAAAAATGAAAGGACCTTCTGGAAATTTTTCTTTGCATATGCTTTTCGATTAATTTTGTTTGTTTGGTTAAAAACATTTAAAACAAAGAATGTAAATTATTTAATTAAAAAAAAAAAACACATATGAAATTCAATGAAAACGAAAGAAAACAACGAAACGAATAAGTTAAGTAAAAATGAAAATAGCGAAAACCGCAATAAACAAACAAAAATTAAAACAAAAAAAAAATGATGTAAAAATGTTGATTTTTAGTATTATTCTTTTTGTAATTAATATTTATTAATTTGTTCTTTGTTTAAGATACACACATACACGACGATTAAGATATATATGTGAAATTAAGGAAAAAAAGAAAATGGCACGATTATTAATGTAAAAATAATAATTAAATATCAATGTACTGATATATATATAGAATACGAATACAAAATTAGCACACAGAAAAACCAATTCACGGAAAATATATATTTTTTTTATGTATTTTTGTTTGACAAAATTATTTGTAAATTTATTAATTGTTTATTAGCTGATGTTGATTTGATAATAGTTCTTGTTATATTTTTTATTTAATTTTTTGCGGGGAGGACACGTTTCTGTAAGTAGCAAAGATTTTGCGGTTTCAATTGGATGTAGGTATAATAAGGACACCCTGTTGGGTATTGCACTAACATTAAATTGCCGTATCCTAAGTTTAAATAAAAACGAGGACTGTTTGTCATGTTTTTGGCGAGCCTCAACCTCTGAATACTATTTTCTATGCTTACAAAAATTTAATTAGGTAAACCTCGGACTAGATAGTGCGTCATATTTTTTAGCTTAGTTTGTCAGAGTAAATTGAAAACGTTTTATAAACAACATTCTAGACATACAATGAAATTACTGCTTAATATGCTGTACCTGTGAGTTCTTAAACCTAAATCTAAAACTAGGAAAACAGGTTTAGAAATTATGCCAAATATTAATATCACAGCTTAAAGTCATAAACCAAAACTGTTTGTTCTAATGTGCTTATCCCCATATTTATCCAAAACAGTTCACCTAAACTGTGAAAATCCCTTAAAACTATTCCATGCAGAGGTTTCAAAAATTAATTACCTCCCCTAATTAACTGCCTTCACAACGCAAATTTGCTCAATAACACCTAATTACGCACACATAACAAATTACTACAACTCCATTAGGTATGCTATTAGACTAAACCAAACTATTGCCGCAAAACTCCCTAAGCCAAAGCCGTAAACTTTCACACATCGTTAAAAAGGTTTAATTATCACTTCAAAGCTTTCGCTCACATCAAAACCAACCTCCCAAAACGATTCGACAATTCCCATGCATAAAACACAGCACATCATTTATATCAAAATCTAAACTCCCATCCGACAGACAACTCTTTATGATCCTGCGATGATGGGCGTTTTTGGGGAAATATGTTGAAAGTTTTCCACAGGGCAACCAGAGGCGCAGAGGTGATGCTATAATGGGTATGAGTGCATGACTGATATGTACCCTCATCAAAATGGGATAAACGATACAGTCGCAACGCGTGAGTGGGAGTTGAAGTCTCCCAAAACTATTCAAAATCCGTTCACCCATGAGTTTAAATGGTAGCATGGGGCACAATGCTGCCTCTCCTGAGTTCTGACATTCCACCCTACCTACCACACAGACACATCAAACGAAAGTGAGATTTTGGAGAGCCTGCGGCTTTACAACAAAAACAGTTTGTTAGGTCTATTGTACTTGAATATTAATGAATGGCGCGCTAAGCGTAAGATTCTTGGTGGCAAGGATTAAATTAAATTTTCAAAATCTCTTACAACTGAGAACGGTTAACCAACAGAATAAGTTCGACGCTGCTGACAATTTATCATAAACGTGTGTGATGAATGGTGGCAGTTGGAAACTATGAATGACAGGACAACCTGTTGAATGTTTACACACCCGTATAAAGGCATGCATGAATCCACAAGAGGAGGGACTCTCTTCGTATGTAACACTCATATATGTAACTAACCCATTATGGAGGGTAAATAGTGGTTGCTTTGAATTTGAAGCATCCTTGGTGTTATCTGATTTTGTGGTTTAGCTTTGATGGCTATAAAAAGTGAAAGGTAAAAGTTTTCTCAATGGTTTGGCTAAATCTGAGGATGTGGTGAATATTTTGCGGTCAAAGTTGGATAATAAAAACACGTTTGTGGTTTTTAAGCGGAATTATTCTTAGCCGCGTAAATGTTTATTACTGCAAATGTTTTTGATGTAGTGGGAGAGAGTCCCTAATCGATTAGAAGTCTTATGACTTGATAGGATCTGTTGTTAAACTAGCAGATGTTCTTAAAAAGTGTTTGTAATATCCATCAAATTACGTTGTTTTCTTTAATTTATTAGGCACTTAAAAGCAATTAAATTTATTAGTTTTAACTGATGCATTTCTACTGCTATTTAGTCATGCCTTGAAGTATGCCAGCTTTTCTTTTAATTAATCAGTCCTTTCATCGAAAATTCGCCACTAAATTTCAGGTGAAAGTAGAGTTGTTTGGACTTATGAGATGAAGCAATCACTGAATGTAAAATACAGTTTCTGTTTTTCCTAAATGGCTACCGGCAATTCGTGCAATGGGAATCTATGTTGGTATACCTTAGTTTAATAGTTCGCCTGTATACACCTAGCGGGGTATAGTGGACGCAATATACCTATTTTTTTAAACATTATTAGTGAGCTTTTAGCTACCTTACCGAGCACTGTATAAGTTGAAAGGTTTTGAAATTATCCCTCAAAACCATGCACATTGGGCCGACTTACGGCCTAAGTGCTTCTCTCACCGAGAGCAACTTTAACATCCCTCAAAACCACTTGGCAAAATGAGTTTAAATACAAAAATACCTAGCTTAGTTATAATAACACCATTTTCCAATTGCAACTCAAAATCTTTGCTTTTCTACATACATTTGTTTATTCTGAAAGCAATTTTCCTTTCAAAAAATATTTTCTCAAGATTTCTTTAAATTGTACCGCGACGGAAACAATCAAATAAGGAAGAAAGAGCAAATGTCCAATTAGAAGTAAATTGTTTTACCAACCATATTGACAAGCAATACATAAAGGATTTGTTTGTTTTTTTTAACGGACTCCATCTAATATAATTTTAAATAAAAAGTTAATAATACAACTTAAAATGTACCCAAACAAATATAAATAAAAAAAATATTACATAGCATTCAACACACGCAATCCCAAAACAAAACTATCAATTCGTTTATTATTTGTTTTCTGTTTTGTACAGTTTCTAAAAAAAAACATACAAGTCCTTTTGTTATTTGCTTGTCCATATAACTGGGTTTGGAACATTTGGAAAAAGGAATTTTCAAGTTTAGTAGGTACCAAAGGGGATAGGGAAATTTGTTTTAATGTAGTTTAGAAATATATATTTCTTTATAAACAATGATGTATATTCCAAGAAATAAGAAAAATATGCTCACCTTGCGGGGACACTGCCATTTCGGCTGCAGATTGAAGTTGTGAGTTATAACCTGAAAAGAGGAGCACAACACATCGATAAGCATCGAAATAATATTGATTAGTATTTAAATATGTTACCTGCTAGTGCGGCAGGATCTGTTAATGCCGCCATAGAGAAATTAAATGAACCTGGCGTTGAGAACAACTTTGAATCGGCTGGTGACATTAGATATGGCGGTGGTTGATGAGGATGTATGCTGTTTTCAATTTCATCATCATTTACTGAGCTGAAATGGTAAGGGTTTTGTTTTTGTTATATAAAAGGCAGCAGAATAAACCAAGTGCAAGTGTGTAAGAAGGTAAGACAACATTTTTGACGATCTTAGTTAGTTTTCTTTCACAAAACTTTGTGGCAATAAATTAATAAATACATAGTTGGTGCAACAGGTCCATAAGGGAGCCAAGTGCTCCTCACAATGTAAGCTTTTCTTTTTTGGGACGAATGGAAGAAGCTATTTCATGACTCTCGGATGTTTGTAGCAAGCTTTGAACTCAAAAGAAGTAAACACGTTTTTTTGCGGATTGGTTCGAAACTAAGGTGTGACTTATTTTCGGAATGAACCACAAAGGTGGTCCTGCTATATTTTTTGAGCTTGATCTGTGATTTCAATCGATGGGAGGTAGGTATCTGAGCTAAATTCGTAGAATTGCATTAATTTCTTATTTATTTTTCAAAGTTTTGAACGCCATTAACCGAAAACGCTATTAACTTCATTCATAGTTGAAAACTTAGCTCTGCAGATCGAACAAAGGTTACAAAAAATTCTCTGCAACTCACCTCAAAGATCCTTTGCCACATTCACCGCTGCTTGATCGATTTGCGTCATGTTCACCAGTCGAATCATTGCTATGGTCATCTGAAACTGGATTATTGTTTGAGCAAACCAATTCCATGGGTTCCGATTTGACATCATCAGTGGATCGTGCACGCGGAGACGGAGTAAGACTTTCTTTATCAATTGCCAAGATACCATTGCCAGTAGGTCCATTTCCTAAACAAAATATATAACATTACTAGGAACTTTCATAGTAGGATGGGAACATCTTCTCTTACGTTTATCATCCTTAAGCGGTGGTGTGTTATTATTGTTATGCTTAATCGTTGAGAAATCGGCCGGAGTCAGTTGTGGGGATGCGCTATGTAGGTCTCGACTATTATTATTGCTCGGTATGCCATTGTCGGGTCGGTGCCGTTTCTGTGTACACTCATCCACACCGGACGGAGTTGAATTGTTCCGATCCCGACGCAGAGATGCTGCAGCCGCACGCCTAAACAATTGATTACTTATGTGAGATGGAGGTGGACCTGGTGGTGGTGAGCCAGTATTTCGCGGGAACAGGGAGTCTTCATGTACGGATGGATGATGATTGACAGGGGTACGTCCGCCGGCGGAGTTAGCAAGATTTTGGATTTGAGCTAATTGCTATAGAAAGAAGGAGAAACATAGATTTAATTCAAGGCTTAAAGAAAACTAATGGATAAGCTTACACTATGTGTTTCCTCTGCTTGCTGTTGTGTTAAACCGGACACTCGAAGTACTTCGGCCGTTTTTAAGAATGAACTTAATGATCTCTGGTGAACGTTCACTTCACCATGATAAATGAATTCAACCAGAGAGTGTAAATCTAAGAAGTTGACGTCTTGTAGAACGATAACTGGATGTTTGCAGGGTGTGCTCTGAAATGCCAAATTGAAAGTTAACAATTAAAAACTACGTATTTAAGCAATTGGAATACAATTAAATATTTGGGGCTAAAGTGTGAACAGTTTTGTGTAGTCCAAATGAAGGTTGACAAGGAGTTAGCTTTGCCAAGAGCTAGGGCAGTCTATACCTTAAATTGAGAGGGGCTCCCAACGAAATTGATAACTATCCATTCAAGTTGATGATGATATTAATCTAAATGGGAACAGAACAACTATTGCCCAAGAGCTATTACGTCAAATCTTTTAGCGAATATCTCTCAAAGTCTACCAATATTGAATTCGGTCATATCCGAAGCGATACAAATGACAATGCGTGTAACCATCTCTGGGGTTTCTCACATAAAATTTAAGATCCGTTTACTATCGCACTTAACAAAATAACAAATGTCATGCTTCAACAAACTTCTAGGTCATAGCTGTCCCCGTTAACCCGTCAGTTATGCAAATAAAAAATAGGTCTGCAAATGCATTAAACAAATATGTAAATCATTCAACGATATCAATTTCAATGAGAATGACTTTTATATTTGCGCAGTTTTACGACCTTTTGGAGACCCCCTCCCAAAAAAAAAAACTGTGCCCAAAATGTGCTAAATGATTGTATATCTCTTAAGTCCTAAAAAACGAGACAAAACTTATTAATATATGTGCATGAGCGCGCGCCTTATTATCGTTGCATCGTAAATTGCAAGTAAAAAACAGTTTCTGGCCTCTAAAACCTTCGTCTAGATGCAATAAAATTTGTTTTGTATGCAACTGCAAGGCCACTCTTTATACAGCTGCTACGCGAATTGCCTTTTATCTCAAACACCTGAGATGTAACAGAAAGGTTGGGCACCGAACAACAAAAAATTCCCAAAAACAAAGCTGCCACTAACCCAAATTAAGCGGCAACCTAAAGCAAATAGAAAGGAAACTTCCATAAGTAGGCATCATAGCAACATGACATGAGAGGATAACGAAAAATTCCAAGAAATACAGCAAAAAACAGATTCGCAAAAAGGAAAAAAGAAAAACAAGTTATACAAACAGAAACTCAAATTCAGATGCGGAAAGTATCTATAAATTGTTAAAAAAAAAATAATAATGCATGTATGTATATAGGTATATTACAATTGCAGCTTACAGCAGCCGCCACTAAAGCCGTAAGCACTGCAGCCTTGAATCGGATCGCGCTGCGCACAAACAGGGCATACAGTCAAACATTCAATGCGAAACTCGTCAAGGCTGCCGTGGTGTGTTGTCAGTTCGCCTTCGTATAAGTACATCATATTTATTTTTAGGGAAGACGAGAGCTGAAAAAAAGTTACAAAACTGCTAAAGTAATAAACATTTTATTTTACTTTGTCATTAGTGTGTTGCTCGGTTACAGCGCTCTGCACATGCACATTGGCAACAGCGCAATACCAACGGCAAGCAAACAAACTTGGCAAACGAAGTGGCGGCGGATGAAGGGTTCCCCAGCAACACTACCACCATCGCATAGCCCCCCCTTTTGAGTTACAACTTCCAATTGCAGAAATTATGTAGGTCAACGCAGAGAGGGCCGACGCAACGCGACGTTGATATGGCTGCTGGGCGCGTACAATGGAAAATCGTGTCTAAAAATTGATTGCTCTGACTTTGAATGAGCGAGGCAGGGTAGGAAGTCGTTACAGAAAAATAAAGAAAAAAAATGAAATTGCCACTGCACTGGTGTAAGTGCAAAATCACTTGACGATCTTTTAGCAAGATCACCGGGGTTGCGTAGATATGGTTCGGCAAATGGTATCTATCAGTACCAGGCGCATATGATCTCAGAGAATCTATAGCCATCCTATATACGAAAGTAGATAATAGGTAGAGCAGAATAATGCAAAGAAAAAAAAACTCTCCTATGTGCCACGATATCGATGCATGCAATTTTCCATTCCATGCCTAATGACTCACGGATAATATTCTAGCTGGCCTTGAATTTTTTATTTGTTGTGCATTGTGCTCCTCTGTGTTATGTTTTACAAAGAAGTTCTAGTTGGAAGTTTCCGCACTCCAAGTAAACAAAACTAGGGAGAATGAGAATAGCGAAAGAAGTGTTGCCACTGCATTGTTACTTTCGACTGCAATCTTTACATGCTTTCGCAATAAGCAGAGCGATTTGACGCACGGAACAATGTTTAATAGGTGGTTTAATAAAAATCTACGAAAATTATAGATAAGTGGACCTTAAGAGCTGAACTGCTACGATCTACCTGATCATGTATCTTTTATTGGAGATGTCTCTACAAATTTTCTGTTAAAAGAGGCTCATTTATCGAAACTATACAAACATACAGCTTCCTATTTGCCTATTGCTATGTTAGGGAGACAAATTTGTAATGCAGATGAACACAAAAAGCAATTCAAGATCGCACCAATAACATAACCTCTGAACTACCTTATCCATTATCCGACGGCAGTTTTGGTATTTCTAAAATAATTATCAAAAAAAATAAAAATTTACAGCGAATTCATTGAAAATGATTAAACTATTGACAATATAATAAATAAATTTTGTCTTTGTGAGGGGTTATTAACATTATTAAACATTTTTACTTAAATAGTCAAATACGATATTCGAGTAAGGCCGAAAAAACCGACCGATTTTATATGTGTACTAATGAGGACATTTCCGAATGCTGTACACTACATTACCGGCACCCGACGCCCCTACCTCGTGCTAAATTACCTCTGAATACAAAATAAACCAATAAAGCCCAAACTTAAGATGCTAAATTAGTTGAAAAGCAGAGACTAGTTTTTGGTTGGACGTAGCTTATTTGTTTGGTTTCTGAATTCTAATCATCACTATATTTTGCAAGCCTTCTTACTTGGCACATGGTAGTGCAAAAAACAAACGAAAGAAACCCAATGAAAGAAAATATAATTCACTGAAATAAATGTTAAGGCCAAATGCAACTGCCAACAGATGTCGCTAAGGGAATCAGCACAAAATTTATAAACTACTATGCTACACGAAACGCAAATGGAGTTTACTCTGCAACATACACTAAAAAAAACCATCTGAATCAATATTCAAATCCCCGATATATATAAAAGACAAATCTTTCGAAATTCGTAAGATCAACTTGAGAACATTTTACTCATCTCCATTTGATTGGAATTTCAATTGCTTGGTAGTTTCTTTTTTTCAAATAAAAATGTGCTTCTCAATGGACCGCTGTAACTTTCAATACAATTCCGCTCTTCATTTAGTTAATATCAAAACTGAGAACTGCAGTAAAAAAAAAACCTCCCCACCCGTAGTGCTTGTGCAAAACGCCAACTTATGTTGTTAATCTGTTTAAAAAGTAAAGTGCAGCAGAATTATCAAGCAGATAATTGTCCTCTGCATTCCCAGCGATTGCATTCGCCTCCAACAATGAAACCCACCATCGCTGGACTAAATTCCTGCCCCCAGCGCACACAAATAGTATAGAAAAAAGGATGGCACAGAATAGAAAAGCTAGGTCCAGCACAAATTAACTGAACTGACAATTCAACACAACAATAAGAAAGGACAACACTCCATGGCAGCCGGTATAGGCCCACCCTTTTATATGGCAAGGACCAGGGAACGAGTACAACCCCTCCGCACCAAAAGAGCGAGATAAAGTTTTGCCTCGCGAAAAAGGCCAACGACAACCTAAACTATTTTTTGTTTAATGACCTAGAGGGGGGGCGACGAGATCGAGCTCGAGATTCGGAATGGCATGCTAAGGCGAAACTGCAATTGCACAAGAATAATACAATAATACATACAAAGAGAATGAGGAAAACGAAAAAGTATCTACAAGTAGATTTGTAGATTTGCATTGTATTTGCTTTTGCAACACTGAAGCAGTAGAAGCGCAGCGCTACATAGAGCTTCTTCCTTGGCCGATGAAGACGGCATTATAGTGATGGTGGTGCTGCTGGTGGTGGTGGTGTTTTGTGTCGTCATTGTCGTCGCATAGGAATAGCGCTTATTTGAACGGAAATAAAAATTAAATAGGAGCACACTCTGTGTCGTGGAGGTGGTGCATGAATCGACCACCACCCCAATCTCAACTCTAAACATGAATAATTAATTGACTGCAGCATTATTTTAATTAGTTTTTAAACTGCAGTCGAAATGCAGTAATTTAGCATAAAACGAACGACCATTCATTTTTATTTTTCTCTGTTGGAATTCTTTTCTTATTCCCCGACGCTGGCTGGGGCCCTGTCAGTTGTGATTCTCCGATGGTTTTGTTATCTAAGGAGATCACAGCTTTTCTTCCTTCTTCTTCCTCTGGGAGCGACTGTGACTGTAATTTGTTTTGTAGTTCATTTCGTATTTTGTTGTTTGGGTGATAATGCAAAACGTTTCGAGGACCGGAAATGTTCACACAGAATGTGAAGAGCGTGCAAGTCAGAGATGTTCTTGCCCTACATTTCCTTAGATGTGATGATGGTCTCTGTTTGGGTGTTGAAATTCCATTGAATCGGTTTCACAGAAATGTAAATGTAACGTGTTGAGATGAAGGAGAAGACAGGGAATCCGGCAATCCCATAGCACAAGCACCGCTGCGGTTTTGTCCCACTTTCTTCGTTCGCCTTGCACACAAGGAATTGAATGTGTATGACTTGGATTGATGCAGTACATTCCAATGTGCGTGTGTGGAAACACAGAAAAAAAAAAACAATTGAAAAATTTAAGAAATTTCTTGATCCCCTGACCCGCTTTTTGTCTCGCATGAGTCTTGTTGCTGTTTGTTGGCTAAAAATGGCGAAAAATTGCATTTAGACGCGACAGACGGAGATAACTTTACCCACTCACACACACACTCATAGCGAGAACGACATTTAACGAACTCGGTGCAGTATTTAATTTGAATTTATTTTTATTTACATAATTCGTCTTCTTGATGTGTAGCAGCAAATTGTGTGTGCGCGAAGAGAGTGCACTTTTTCCAGTGGATATTTGCAAAAGGGAAACTTTCCGCTGTGTAGTGAAGACCGATACACTGATACACATGTGCGGTTAGCTAAATTCTCAAAGTGAGGAGAAATTTCAAATTTCTCATGAAAAAATAAAGAAATCTGAAATTTTAAACAGAAAAATATTGACAAATCTAAGAATTTCCGAACAAATGTACCTACAAAGCAAACACGTTTCAAAAGAATTGTTGTTTTTTTTCCAGCTAATTTCATGATATTCATAATTATTCAACAACGACCTCAAAATTTAAATATAACGAACGTCTGTGCTGTTTTTGCAGACATTTTATTCGTCAAGTTGAACATTTGTTTGCTATTTTGGCAATGGAATATGAATAGCCAATCCAAACGTTGAAACTTTGTTAGGAAACAGCGTGCGAAGGCGTAGACGTACAAAGAAAAATTAAAAGAATTGAGAGAGAAATAGATTTGGTAGTAAAAATGGAAAAGACTGTCAAAATGACAGTAGATGTGATGGATTCTCTATCAGAGAGGGAAACTTACGCAAAAGTTAAGGAACGTTTTTGTAGTAACCTATGAAAAATGACAGTGCATGCCAAATAGAACAACAATTCAAAACAGCTGTCGATTTTTAGGCGACTGACAGTTGGTTTAATTCTTACGCAAAGAAATTTGTTGAGTAAAAACTAGTAAGAGTAAATTGCGTGAGAATTCGTACAAATTCGTAAGATTTAAAAGTAAAGGAACAGACCTTCTTCTAGCTAATTTTTCAACTGGAAATGGATGACTGTGTAAGTATTTCACATGTGATGCTTTGTAGGGTTTATGAACGTTTAACAAGCGCAAAAGCACGGATAGTACTCACAACCTTAATATAAATGACAGGCTGATGACATTTGTTTAATCTTTTTTTTTGAAATATTGTTAGTGGTGGTTTACAAACAAAACAGAAATCACTCAATATAGCCGTTAGGCGAAGTAAAAGTTGGGTTTTAAACCACTCGAACCTCGAATAACCTATAATAGTCCGAAAAGAAGTATAGCTTTTCTGACGTTTTAAGTCAATTACCTACATCAAAAGGTAATTCTGTATTAATACTGAGAGATTTCTACCTCGACATTTAAGATTTTTCATGTTTGCAGGCTTAAAGTACACAAACTAACCTTATTATTGCCAAACCTGTCATTATTTTGTTCGAATGTTCGTCGTAATCCATTTTCTATTGCACAGATAGTTTATTTGCATTTGTTTTGTGCTTTATACACATATTATTATCTACTAAAACAATTCGCAGAACTTTATTGTAAAGCAAGTCACTAATATGCGCTGCATTACCGACTACAGGTAGGCAATAACAAAACTACAAGATCTAGAAGAATGTGAATAAAGTGAAACGAAAGGAAAAATACGTTTATATCAACTTTTGGTTGACGTTAACGTTGCATTTCTTCTTCTGACGCATTAGTTGCTGGGTGGCTAGCTGTACGTTATGTCTATGGAAATACGACGCACAATTTAAAGAAGATATGCGTGACAATTGTGTGTCGGCAATGCAGTGAATTAATTTTTTGGCTGCAAAAAATGTAAAAAAGTAAAAAAAGGTAATATGTAATAATAATTGTTTCTCAGATGCAGCCATAAATATTTATAAAAAACTACAAACGTAGAATTTGTGATATAAATTATTTTAAAAGAACATTAGACACCTACATGATCCTTCCAACATTCTATACATCTCCTTTTAACAATCATACTACTAACTAGATCGAAGTTAAGAACTAGGATGACAGCTTCAAATGTATTTATACATATTTTCATATTCATATTTGTAAATGTAGAGGAGAAACCTTCAAAACTCCCATAAGGCATACTCAATTATGCGGAATAATAAAACTTTCCAACAATCATTCTAATTTCCGCACACACGCACAAGACTCATTTCTTCGTCAGTTGCATGTGCATTTTTATACGGACACATGCAATGATAACCGCCATATCCCCAAAGGAAACCATCAACTTCCTTAAATAAATTGCGGTGAAAACTCCTCTAAGCGACTTCATTTCTCATCAAAAATTGTTACGACAGTAAAACTCTGCTTTGATACACATTAATGGAGTGCATGGAGGAGCGAACCCACCCCTCCCCTTCCTTTGTGCATTTCCCCATGGAGCGCACTGTAATGAGTGTATACATTTTTGGAACTGTCTTTTTCACTGCCGGCATACGGCTACTAAACTCCTTGCATATTCTAACCTGTCCTTCCGAAAGCTGCTGC
The DNA here is from genome assembly GCA_936431705.1 of Cheilosia pagana. Classification (NCBI taxonomy): domain Eukaryota; kingdom Metazoa; phylum Arthropoda; class Insecta; order Diptera; family Syrphidae; genus Cheilosia; species Cheilosia pagana. The sequence continues at coordinate 51,988,944 of OW386168.1, read as the reverse complement.
CACGGCCACCCCTCGCATTTCAAAACTCAAGACTCAGCAGAAATGTTAACAGTGTATAGTGAAAAGTCCTTGCTTTTAGTTTTAAGTTCTCTCTAAGTCCTACCGCCCCTTTACCCATATAATATCGCGCCCATTCTCAGTTACTACTTCTGGCATTTCACTATCCTAAAGAATTTTCAGTTAAATTGCTGCTGTTGTTGTTGTTGTGTTAAACTTACTTTTGCTTTATACACTCTTTTCACTTTAATTTATTTTATTTTTATTTTCCGCTCCCCAAAAATTGTTTACGACTCTCCACAGTGTGTTGTTTTCATTAGGAAAAACGACGAAGAATGTTTCATTGGGGATGAGGACGAACGGTGGTACTGATGGCGGCGCGCGGTGGTGGCTCCAAAGGAATGAAACTTGATTTAGATGAAGTTAGCGGCGGGTATGTAAAACTTTCTTGGAATACAAAAAAAAAACAAAGTTACTCTTGTTTCTTTTTTTTACTTATACTCCTATGCTGCTGCTTTTCTTTGAGCGAAGGATAATTTTGCGTCCTTTATTTTTATTTTTGTAGCAAGAGGAACAACAAAAAAAATTAAAAGTTTATTTTATGAAACATGAAGGTAAGCGTAGTATGCACACAGCATACAATGAAATTACGGAAATTTGATTCACTTTATTGTAAAGTTGTTGTTGTTATATTTTTGTATTATCCATCTAAAATAGTTTATCGTCATCATGTCCTACATTAGGAGAGACGACGGAAAAGCATAGGATGGTGTGGCGCACATTCCCTTGGGACGGAACGGAACGGGGAGAGTCTTAAACAATTGTTTTGTGTTTCTTTTGCAAGGATATCTCTGGGTATTCAATCTCTCTCCGCGTCTGCAATTTACATTTCAGCTGGCTTTTGGTATTTAAGGAAACAGATTGGGTGTACTGGTGGTAGGCAGTATACTCCGTGGTGGTGGAGGGTCGTTTTCAAAACAGGAAACTTTTATGGCAACCTAATTAATAAAATGAATCTATTTTAAATTTGCAATTTACGTGCAAGCCGGCACAGGCACACACAGCACACATAGAAAATAAAAAGTTTCTCTGCTGTTAGCCAAAAACTAAGTCGTTCGTTGTCGTTCCTGCTCACTATGTGTTTGGCTTTGCCTTTGCCTCGTGGTATTTCTTTTGAACGTGTATATATCAAATCCTTTGCAAGATATTTATATTGAAATTAATTCTTATGGCTGCTAATGGATTGGAGGCAGTTGTAACAGTGGTGACTCGCAGTGATAGAGAGGAGAAAAATAAATTTGCATAATAGGAAAGTTTTAAAGCATAACTGTTTTTAAAGAACAAATGGCTTAACATCACATTAATACCCGTACATTGGTGACATCTATGGCTAGAAATAATAACTATGAACTCATAATCGCGCAAATTAATAATGCAAGCTAGAATATTGTTATGAAGTGAACTCAACAACGGGACGCACACATTCTTGACTCTCATTTGACATCTGACATATGTAAATTTTTTTTTGCCTATTTTTTTCGGTTGATTCACTTACTAGAAGCTTGAGGCCAGAGTGTAAATGCAAAGAAATTCACCAAAATCTGATAGGAAAATCTCTGAAATACGACAACACTCGGCTCAGTGTCGGCTGTTACAGATTAAGGCAATTCTCAAAATGATCAAGGCGGTATAAATTGTGTTCAACTGGTTTTACATTTGAAGCTGAGACATCATAGAAGTCAGACCAATGAGAGAGCAATTGATCACGCACAACTATGACTATATACCTTAGCTTTGCCTAAACCATATCACAGTGGTAATAGGAATCAGCTTATATTTACATTCTGTCCTAAGACTATACCAAAGTAAAACGACTTCCACTTGCAAGCCCATCAAATAAACAGAAATCCATTTTGGTTGGGCCCCACTGTCTCATCGTGTATCTGAGTTATTAGGAAAAGTAATGTAATAAATTTTCCTTTTTCCCTACCGAAAAGAGAACACAAATGAAAACTCATTTTTTGTTGGCCTCAATTAGTTGCAGTAAAATACACCAGCTACAAGCAAAACTGCTGTGAGAACAGATGTAACGTCGCGATTATATTCCGCATTTTGCAAACAAACGCATCACATCAACATCAAAGATGCAAGGAAAATATATATACTTTAATATCTAGGTCAAACACGAACACACACACATACGAACAGTATTCTGAAGTCATTAACAGTGCATGCATAGTATATTCTTGACGTTCAGGGTTAGTGAGTTTCTTCTTTTATTTATTTTTTCTTTGCATTTTAGTCAAGCTTACTTTTTAGGGCCGCCTGCGTTACACTATGAGTGTAAGTATGAAAGCTGGTATAACAACTATATATACCAAAAACAAGGTGCATACGCGTGTGAATCGTGTATGTCCGTTCCCTTTAATGCAAGCGCTGTATATCTGGTTTCCCTAACCTGTCCGCCTAATAAAAATGATCTCTTTATTGATGTCCTCGAAACAGAGAGCGGACTGAGGTAGGTATGCATTATTTATTTTTTTTTTTTAGTTTTTTGATGGGTAAATTGCAGCCTATTTAACGAAATGAGAAAGAGAGACTGCGTATGTAATTTTTTTTTTGTTCAAAATGGAAGTCGTCACGCAACCCTCAAAACCCGAAAAAGATAAATGATATCTGCACAAGAAAAAGTGATTGTGTTTCCTTCATTTGGGTGGTAACAGAAAAATGTACAGTAAAATCTTTTTGGGATTTGAATTTATTTCTTGTTTAAACTTACCTTTAGCAGTTCACGAAAATATGGACTGCATGCTGATAGGACCACCCGATGTGCTTTAATGCTGCGTCCATCGCATGCTAGAGTCACATCGACGAAATCCTCATCGTCGCGAAGATTTTCAAATGCCGATGTGATACTACTTTGGTAATTGTTCCATCGCAGACAGAAATGTTGTGTATCGTCCATGATTATTGTGTGGTTCTTTTGTAAGTCTATTCTGAAAGTAAAACGAAAATCATTATTAAGTAGGTATAGCAGTTTGGAAAGTAATTTTCATATTGGAGAGAAATAAAATATGAGGGGTTTAAATTATGCGAGAAAGAGGGTCATACATTCAACTAAGGACTGCTCTCAACTGATATCCTTTAAAAATACCGAAAGATGGTAGTATTTTAAAAGATTTAAAAATTTAGAGTTAGCAAAGCATTTTTAATCAAAAATTGGTTGTAAACTCGGCTAAATTTAGCATTTGTTGCTCATGTCACAGATGTCAGAACAAATGTAATTATATTTGAAATCTTCTATTGGGGACAGCTTTATTTGCGAACCAGAGGTCGAATCGCGTCGTCCGTGATCGAGCATTACGTTCACGGAATTAAGCTGATTTACATGTGAAACAAAAACAAATTCCGTCACGTAATGCTCGTTCACGGATGACGCGATTCGACCCCAGGTTTTTGAAAATCACTTGTAAAATGTGTTTGTAGTGAACATCATGTAGAAGAAATTCTCTACCCGCCTTTTTTCTCAAAGTTCTGCTTCTTACAAGACCTAAAGAGCATACTCATAATCCTAATTATATATTTTGATTTACAATTCATGTCTCGTGCATTTCCTCCACTCGTATCTAATCTCAACAATTATGAAGATTTGCATTACCTAATTCTAATCTATCTAACTGGTAAATATCACAAATAACCCGCTTTTTGAAGCTGTTATGTCACCTGCATCGCTACGTAACATTATTTAATTAGTCTTGGGACATTTTCGTTTTTTATAAACGCCCTTGAATTCCTTTTCCTCCGCGCACAACAAATCACTTTACTCACTTAAAATTAGAACTAAAAATATGCCACATAACAAGGTGTCAACTAGAAATCACAAAAAAAAAACAAATTTCCAAAAATAATATTAAAAAAAAAACTATCTTATCACGCTAGTGCGCAATTTTTTGTTTACCCAACTAGTAGACATATATATAATAATAAAAATATCTTCAATGCATAATCTGTAAAGCTGTTTCGTTTCTTTTGCACTTAAAACACACTCGTTCCGAATTCTAATCATTTCTGCAGTGAGCAAAAAAAAAAAATATTGCGAAAACTAGCCTTATCATTGAACTTGTGCCATATATATGTACGTTGATATATGCCTACCTAGAACACAACACTTTCACTTTCTGATAACACGATAATAATAATAATAATAATAATAATAGTTATGGATTCGTTTCGCAAAGCAACACAGTTCGCTAATAGATAACAAAATGTTTTAAAACTGTCATAATCGCTATTCCGTATGTTTAGTCATAAAAGATACAGTCAAACTAAAGTGGTGCTTTTATTAAGGAAATCCGTCGAATTTCGTATTTGCTCCTAGAATACTATTGTAAATGCGTAAATTGTTGTTGAATATTTTTTTAGTGGACATTCCAATGGGTTTGTTTTTTGTTTGTTTTATTTCTGTGGAAGCGAAAGAACAAGAAAAGCAAACAAGTTAAGTTCGGTGTGGATTTCTTTAGAAAGTGTCGATAGAAAACTAAATCACCGACAATGAGTCAGTCATTTGGTTGTTGTGGCCTTTTAATTAGACACTTGGTTATTCCGAAATTCTCAACTATTCACTTTAAATTCGAATGAATAGGCATTGTAAACAGAATATAACACAAGCTGGCTTTAGTTTATTAAATGTCAAATGATTTGTCAGTCACAACGTTCGTAAGAAGTAGGTGTTTCCTGACGTTTCAGTGAATGACTGTGATTATCACTGGATTGTTGACTATTCAAATGTCAGTTTAAATTTACCTACATAATTTACTTCCGCCCAGGGCAAGACTATCAAAAATCCAGCATAACTCTTAAACCGTATGACTTCCTTACCGCTTTCGTTACCGACTGCAGTTCTCAATTGTAAAAATCATCAGAATGTCTTTCGTACCAATCACGAATTGACCGTTGACAAGTTAAAAATATTGCTTGTCAGTGTTGGGTAGAGTAGAATCTGAATACCAGTTTTCTTAAAGTGAGATTTTGTTTACAAGACAACAAACACAAGAAAGGCTGGCGAATGTCATTAATATTTCTAACAGACAGCGTACTAATATATGCGCTACCTTATCCAATACGTACGATCACGATGAGAACAAAGCGAACTAGATTTCGCTTATTTAACGGATTAAGCTTGACATTATGGTATATTTGGCTTCGCGGTGATTTACGAGTTTATTGACTAAGACGCTTTCGATTGGACGCTAGACTTTCAGTGCAAAACGTATGTGTATAGGTAGATCGAGGAGTTTCAGTGTCAGTGGAATCAAACAGAAATTTAATTTTATTTACGTAATGGGTGAAAGAATTTCTTAATTTTGTGCATTTGTTTATTTTTAATTTTATTGCATTGAACTTGTTTCCTTTTCTCTGTTTTCTCAATTTATTTTTAGAGTTAAAGCTTAAAAGAGGAACCGTATCCAGTATCTACATTTATGTTAAAAAACAGGTGGGTGGGAAAGGACGCGATTGCCTAAATCATTGCATGTAGGTAAGCCTGTGCGTAATTTTACCTCAATTTCCATCTATCAAGAGCCAATAAGTTGCAGACGCCAGCTTTTCTTTAGACTTGCTTACTGGGCTATCAAAGGTAAGGCCGGAAGTAACATGCCTACACCAATTTTTTTATTTTTTTTTCGCAAAACGCTGTAAAGAAATTTGGGACAGACCATTCAGCAAATTAAATTTAAAAGGCAAAAAAAAAGTTAAAAATACGAAAAAAAATCACAAGCACCGAGATGGAAGTAAATAATGCAAAGAATGCACGTTTTTTAGTCTAGACATATTCGTAGAGTATTTTTGTAAACCGAAGAAGAGCTGAATGAGTTGATTTTTTATGATAACCAGCAAGAAAATTAATTTGTTGTCACTCTCTGGGTTTTATTTACATTATTCTATGTAATAGTTGACTGGTCGACCAGCTTTGAACGAAGCTTCGAAGCAATGGGTATTTAGTTCGCACGAAAAATAGAATCTTGTCAAATCTTAGAACATATCTTAGTATTCAATGACTTATGATGACATTGATAGATCTTTATTTTGCAAACCAATAAAATAAATAAAATAATGGAAATAATAACTACAAGGACTGCCTCCGCGATAAAACTTTTTTTTAACCTAAAATATGTTCATTTTTGGAACTCTTAAAAGTCCATTTCGCACTCTTTGTCAATTGAAACAAGTATATCGTATAGGGCATATATATCTATTCAGATCAGTGTTTATATTTTCGACATAGAATTTTATATATTTAGAGTTTCGAGCAATTTTGTTTTTATTCAGTTTTTTTTATCCATAAAGCAGCAATAAAAATACTATGTAAATTTAAAAACAAAAACAAAAAGAAACGGCGCACCTCGAAGTTGTTCAATTAATTCAAAAACAATAAAAAAAAATGATCGTTAGCTACGATTGTTTTCACATTTTTCTTAGCATAACTCAATCAGAAACAAGAGGTTTGAGCATCCTACATTTTTAGCGACTGAAATTGGAGTTCAATGAAGTTTTAATTCAGCAAATATACTTTTTATAATAAAAATCAAAGTCTCTTTAAACATTTTGAGCATTAATAGAAGGACGGTAAGCGGTAGGTACTAATAAATACTACCAGTGTCCAGTTGCAACTTTACAAACTCACAAGGTAAATTTAATTATTTTTTAAGTTAATAATTAAAATTATTACAAGGCCACAAATATTAAAAATTATTTATACTGTAAAATGAAATATTATTTCTAAATTCCTTTTCAGTCACATTTTAAATATAACGATCATTGAAAATTTATTGGTTCACTCTCTACTGGGTACCTATGACTAAAATATTCCCCACAAAACATTTAAACACGAAATTCGTGCAACCGAAAGTGGATATGTATTTATTTTATTTATTTAGAATATGGATACATGACAGTTAAATAGAATTTTATTTGGATAGGCAATAAACATCGCGATTTAAATTTTTAATTGAACTGCAAAGGAAGCCAAATCAACAATTTATTTACTTAATATAAAATTTGTGAAAAAAAATAGGCAAAACATTTTGGAAGACACAACACTTTATTGTTAAAAAACAGAAGAAAACATCCCCATCTTACCTAACATTTTTGCATCGCTACAAATTGCTGCTACTCATTTGCTTGGTATTCTAAATAAAACCACTGCACACAAATCAAATCGTTTAAAACATTCTATTCTGCACTTAAAAATTTCACGATCACTTTGTTTTCCAAATAAATTTCCATTTATTTATTTTTCTCAATGACACACGTATATTTTTGGTTAATAAAATTTGAGATCACTCTATGTATCTATCTATTACTAAAATAACAAATCACAAAACATTCCTGAGATCAATATTAACTTGCGACAATTTTTATAATTTTTGTAATCTTTTTGCAACTACATCACTTGCAAAATCAGCCCGAAACAATCTTGAAACTAGAAATAGCAAATGGAAAAGAAAACAACGATTGTTTAGTTATGTAGAACCGCGCGTTCTAGCTTCTAACGGTAAAAAGCGCATTAAGAGCACTGCCAAAAAACTAACCGAAAATATTCTCCCATACCGGCACGGCAATCCAAAGCGGTATTTCTGTGTATATATTTTTTATTATTACTACTTTGTTGTTGGTCTGTGTTCTTTTTTTTTTTTTTGTTATTGGAATCGCGTTTTTTATTTCGCAATGCCGGTCGTCGTCGGCGCGCACACACCATGCAATTCCCCCCTAAACAAAACCGAATCACCAAGACATGTATACGTGCCAAAAAAGAAACACACAAAATTTGGAGCCTCTTTAGTATTGGAACACCATGCTGGCGCTGACTAATAGAATCCCCCAAAAATATAGCAAACAATAATCACAAAATGATACACCTTCTCCACTACCCCACAGAAGAAAGAACGCTTTTATCGGTTCGTTTTAGTGATAGAAATGTGCACAGCCAAATGAAAGATATAGTTGTGTTCCAAAAAAATATAAACTAAGCAGGTCTTGATGTTAGGTGGAGGCACTGCATACTCGTATGTGTGTTTTGCATTCGGGATGCGGTCAGGGGATGGAACTGGTGACAAAGAAGCACAAGTATCGTTTATTTTTTTTTATAAGTAAATTCCGCAAGAATAAAATAGTCGACTAAAAAAAAAATAGAACTCAAACTGTATAAAGAAGAAAAAAAATATATATAGCACACAACGATCGAGAACCACAAAATGTTCGCTAATAATAACCTTGAAAGTTCACACTGAATGGAGGAAAGATCACTCGGCGCAGTGTGTATAGACCAAGTCCAAAAATAAGTGCGATAATGTCATAGTTTTTTATGCCGCACAGCACCGTGCAATCGTTTATTCTCTTTTTTTTCGGTTTTCATTACTCGAAAGTGTCAGTGTGTGTGTGAAGTATTTTTTACTTTTTCATACAAAAATGTAGATAAAATTTGAGAACATTGCAATAGTTTTGATAACGAGGGGAGCCGCCGACCTGACGAGCCGGTTGGTTTCTATTTTGTGCGAATTAGAACATTTTCCAGCTGAGCCCGCAAATATCAGGCAATGTGCAGGGTAATACAATACACTTGCCCCTAAAAAGAAATAAAAAATCAATTGTGCATTTTTTTTTCGGTTTCCAGTTTTTAGCGAAAGTTTATGCGCCAATTTGGCTGAGCTAATCAATTCTTTTTTTCTTCTTATAAGTTGATGAAATAATAGAACCATTATAAGCTGGTGTGTCTGTTCAAAAAGCCAATGCAAGCAAAATGAAAGAAGCAACGAACGGAAGTGAAATAACAAAGGAAATGGGCTAAACGATTGCATCTTTGAAAATAGTACGTATACGCCCTAGAAGCCCGAAGTTGTTATTTACCCTAGATGTCTGTGGTTGAAGGAACATGGCGGTCACCAGATCATCAAACCGTCAACCAAATTGATCATGTTGCGATCGACGTAAGGCACTCCTCCAGTATTCTAGATGTCCGAACTTACCGAGGGGCCAACATTGACTCGGACCACTACCTTGTTGTAGCCAAGGTACGGATGCGGATATCCCAAACGCCAAAACAACGAGATAATGCTGTGAGGAGATTTAACGTTGGACGGCTACAAACGCAACAAACTGCCAGAGCCTTTGCCGATCGCGTATCCCTAAACCTCTCGAGAAGTCCTACGCTGCCAGCATCAAGTGCCGAAGACCAGTGGCGCCGATGCCAAGAAGCCATCAAAAATGCCGCAACTGATGTGCTCGGTTTCACCAGTCCACCCCCTCGAAACCCCTGGTTTGATGAAGAATGCCGGCAAGCGCATGCAGCAAAACAACGTGCCTACGAAGCGGCGCTGCACAGAAGGACGAGAGCAGCTCGTCAGCTCTACGAGCAAAAAAGGAGGGAAGAACACCGGCTTCTCCGGAGAAAGAAGAGAGAGCATGAGAAGCGCGCGATCGAGGATATAGAGAGGTGCTACTCCAGGAATAATGTTCGGAAGTTTTACCAAAAGGTAAAAAGAACGTGTCAGGGCAACAAAACCCGAACAGAAGCCTGTAGAGACGAAGAAGGAAACCTTGTAGTAGAATCACAGTCGGTGCTGAGGATATGGAAAAACCATTTCTGCAGACTGTTAAACGGCGAAGACGACACAAATTCCGCTGTCAGGCAGAATGAACCATTCAACCTGGACGATGACAGCCAAGACTTCCGTCCACCTGACCAAAGTGAAGTAAGGATAGCAATATCTAAGCTAAAGTCCAACAAGGCTGCTGGACCGGACGGCTTAACTGCCGAGCTTTTTAAGGCAGCGGGAGATGGCTTGGTGGAGAGCATACACCAACTCGTTTCCAAGATTTGGTCAGAAGAAAGTATGCCTGATGAATGGAACCTCAGCATCGTTTGCCCGATCCACAAGAAAGGAGACCCTCTAAACTGCGCCAACTATAGAGGCATCAGTCTCCTTAACACTGCGTATAAGATCATATCTGCTATACTGTGTGAACGCCTTAAACCATTCGTCAACGATCTGATAGGTCCCTATCAGTGCGGTTTTAGGCCCGGAAAGTCCACAACCGATCAAATTTTCACTCTACGGCAGATCCTGGAGAAAACCCAAGAAGTCCAAATCGATACCCACCATCTATTCATCGATTTTAAGGCCGCATATGACAGCATTTATAGAGACGAGCTATACAGAGCCATGTCTAGTTTTGGCATCCCTGCCAAACTCGTCAGATTGTGCAGAATGACGATGGAGAACGCTCGCTGCTCCATTAAGGTCGGAAACAATCTCACCGAGACCTTTGATGTCAGAAAAGGATTTAGACAAGGTGATGCGCTGTCATGTGACTTCTTTAACATCATTCTTGAGAAAATTGTGCGCAACTCACAAGCCAACACCAGAGGCACAATTTTCCATAAGTCTGTGCAACTGCTTGCATACGCGGACGATATTGACATTATTGGCAGAACACAGCGAGCTGTCACTGGCGCGTTTGCAAGTATTAGTACGGAAGCGGCAAGAATGGGTTTAGTGGTGAATGAGGGCAAGACAAAATATATGCTGTCAACAAGAAGGGACACACAACATCGACGAATCGGACAGAACGTCACGATAGACAGCTATAATTTTGAGGTAGTTAGGGACTTTGTCTACCTCGGCTCCGCTATAAACTCTGATAATGACACCACAGCAGAAATCAAACGAAGAATTACACTTGCCAATCGCTGTTTCTTTGGTCTAAGACGGCAATTGACTAGTAAGGCCTTGTCAAGAAACACTAAGTCGATTCTATATAAGACCCTCATCATCCCAGTCCTGCTCTATGGCGCAGAAGCATGGACCCTAACAAAGGCGGATGAAGATCTTCTTGGCCGTTTCGAACGCAAGATTCTTCGAGTGATTTTTGGTCCCGTTTGCGTTGACGGGCTTTGGAGGAGAAGATTTAACAGCGAACTCTACGAGCTGTACAACGACACCGACCTGGTCAGAAAAATACGCATTTGTCGTCTAAGATGGCTAGGACATGTAGAGCGAATGGACACCAACGCTCCGGCCCGAAGAGTCTTCGATTCCAACCCGGAGGGACAACGCAGTAGAGGAAGGCCTCGCCTTAGGTGGCGCGCACAAGTGGAAGGGGACCTCAACCAACTTGGAGTGCGCAACTGGAGGCAGTTAGCAAAAGATCGCGCTAACTGGAGAGGCGTATTGGTTGAGGCCCAGGTCCACCCCGGACTGTAGCGCCACCTTAAGTAAGTAAGTAAGTAAAAGTCTGTGGTTGAAAGCAGGGACTTGTAACTTGAATGATCCTAAAGATCTGTTTTGGATCAATTACATGTTAGAGTCAGTTTTTCTGAACCGGAAGAATTAAGTCATTTGTCTGCAAATTGGGATAATACCTACTACGTCAAGTACAGTGCTAGAAGTTGTTGTAAGGAGAGACATAAATTCGTATACTACATTCATAAAAAATGTAATCTTGGACAATTATTAAAATCACTTAACATATTTCGAGTATCGAAAAAAAATGCTGTCAATTTGTGAGCCCTTTTCAATATACACTTCATCCCGCCTTCTCTTTGAATAAATAAAAAGGCAGGCGGTCACCACTTTGGCAGCCGCAAAAACTACAAACACCAAGTGCGCTTCAAGTTCAACAAGTGTGCCTATTCCGTTGACATGAACAGAACGCAAAATGCCTAAAACACTTCCGACACACTCTGCAAACTCAAAACTATGCGCTATGTTCATTAGTTTGTGCGATCAAAGTTCATACCTAACTTTCCCCCAAGTGTATGTGAGTAGCTGATGGAAAATTCACCGAGACCGACCAGAGGTAGGTACTTTTTACGTGTCCATGTCAAGTTGTGTTTGCACCTCATCCACCCGCTCTCAACCGGTGAGTGATGCTATTTCTCTATTTTTCTGTGCACAAACGTTGTACCAGAGCTTGTTGCCCTACACGCGCTCTATGTAGTGCCGGTAGTTTTTCCTCAACGAATGCAAAACAAGAAAAAGAAATAACAAGAGCCAAACAACAACACAACAAGAGAAAAAAAAAACCAACATCCTTCAACGTTTTTGCTCCTGGAACTGTGCGCTGGCAGGAGCTGTTGCATGTGAATAAAAAAAAAACTTATCTCCACTTATCCTTTTTGGTGCACATTTCCACAAAAGGCACCTACATCATCATCAGCGACATGGTCTCGGCGACTACTGCACCGGCACCTACAGATGGAGTTGGGAGGACACATCTCCTCTATGGGTGGCGATGCTGGGGCATCTCATGAAGGACATGCATTGCACATACATGATAGGGGTGTGCCGCCTCTCGTAGTTCATAAGCTTTGTTTCTTTTCTGCAACTACGAGTGGTGGTGGAAATAGTGTTTACCACTACCACTGCAGGGCGATTTTCGCTGCACTATGCAAGTGAAAGCGAAAGCGTTCATTTGCTTTGTTTGGTTTTCTCGTGAACTTTCACTTTCGCCTCATATGCTATACAGATACACCCAACCCAACTGGGTGGTATGTGTATGTTTGTTTTGTACATTGTGCACGTCGTCGTCGCGTGTGTGTTTTAATAGTTCTCTTGTTTTACCACCCCACGCCACATATAGTCACATGTTAGGGTGCGGCGGTTGGGCATTTTATTCATGTGTCAGATCTAAGGCGAGTGTGTCGGCACCCTGACACCGACGACACCCACAACAAATGTCCCACCCCATCCCCTGACAAAGCCGCCGTCTGACAAACAACAGGTTGCAGGGCTTCCCTGACCTTGGTTAATCTTGCTCTCATACTTTCACTCTCTTTCTCTTGGGTGGGTTTTCTCGTGTGACAAAATGTCCCCCCCCCCCCCAGTGGGGTTTATGTCGTACTTGCGTGTGTGTATCTGCTTGTATTCGATGAAGTGTTGTGTTTTCCTTCGAAGAAAAAGGAAAATATGCTAATTCTAAATGCTGACCTGTATGCAAAGGGGTTCAAAAGGATATTCCTATTGTGTTCTCTTTTGAAGGTTACACAGCAGCCAATAACATGCACAACTACAGGCAGTATAAATAAATAGAAAAACATTTCGCCTCAAGGTCAGCGTGTGTCTAAATTTAGCCGAATAACCAACTAACACAAATTTTTATCTACGTGTTGTTTTTTTTTTCCATCATTTTATTCGTCTGTCTCGCTCACCCATAATTTGTATTTTCCAACACTTTCGCATAGAGGAACTACATATTATCACCGGTGACGTATGGTATCGCATCCTCTCCCCGCCAGCATTCGGTGATAGTGATAGATAGCGAAATCTATTTCGCAGTAACAAAGGCAAATGCCATGCACAGGGAGATGAGAGAAATGCCACTAATTAGCTATAAAAAAAAATATTATTAACACAACTATAAAATTAACGGACACGGTTGGTTGGAGGGGTGTCGGCATAGGTAACCGAGGAGCCGTATGCGCAAATAGTTCTCTGTGGTAGATGATTAGATTTTTGTTCGTGGAGAACGAAACAATTGCGAGAAGGTGCATACACATATATTTCTCTGTGAAGTTGTAGTGTTGGTGACGCGAGTCTGATGAAATGTGTTTCTAATTTTATTTTATTGTTAAATGCCAGATTCATTTCTTTTTCGCCCACCTTCGATGAGCTCTGCGCCACACGAGATGGAAATGGGTAACAAATAGTAACCGAACTTTCAGTTCGCAATTCAAATGCAATATACAAATTTTAAAATTAATTCAGCACGTAGAACTCTTCCTTTATTCTTGGGAACACCTAATACCTTCTTTTGCACTTTTCTTTTAACCGACTGAAGGTCTTGGCAGTGAAAGGGTTAAGAGTTTAACTAGATTTGTTGAAACTTCAATTTTCAAGAACGTTCTGACTAACTAGGTTTTTGATTTGTGTCGAACTAGTTTCCTGTCACATTTACATTAAAGTACAACAGTTTCTATAAAAAAGGGTAAAATCAAAGGGCACATTCAAAAACTCAGTTGTCTTAAGTCGACTAGATTGGTCTAGAATAGATGTAACCTGAACGCAAAGACTACATTGGTCGGGAACGTCACTTTTCCCACGTCAGCCAAATAATGCGAACTGTCAACTTAGTACTCCGTCACGAAATTCTTGACTAGATTCGTCAGCTACCCCTCCATAAACGTCAACTGAAACAGCTGCTCGTGTGACCAATCCAGGCCAATCAAAACTGAGATACATCAAGTCAGTCAGCTGTCAAACTTACTAAACTAGACACTTGAAAGTCCCCAATTTATTGAGTCTGGTTTGCATAACTGACAGATGGCTGTCAAGTCTTTCAAATGCCAAATTATGACTGAATATTTATTTTATTTATTCTCCTTGTTTGGTTGGCAATAACAAAATGATTGCAATGGAAAAGCAATCATTCGACATTTTTTGTTGGGAATATTCCCAACAACCGACTACCAGCCCATAAAAGGGCTCACCAATTATCCGTCTGGACTCGACATCAAATTGTTAGTCTCTTATTGTTATTAGTCGGCGCAGAGTCTTAGTGGTTTCCAGGTTCGATCCCGGAAACACATAAATTACATCTTAAAGTTTTTTTTTTCCACAGCGCCACCTCTTGGAAATATCTGACAAACATTCGGGAGTACAACTGCCATAAAAGAGCTCACCAATTAGCCGTCTGGACTCGACATCAAATTGTAGGTCCCTCCCATTCGTCCCAAGAATGAAAATCTCACACAAACCGGTTGTGATATGAGAAGCTAGGCCTTGGGGCCCTTAGGAACCTTTTGCGCCAACTACTTATTTATTTATTTAGTTCAAATAACAGTTTTAATGGAAAAGAACAGATCGAAATCAGAATTTTTAGTTTCTAGATTTGCCTAGTTTGTGTAGCACTTGTATGTCAAACAACTAGATCCAACCGTCGAAACTTAGTTTGCAATACAAATGCACATGCGCTGATCTAACATTTTGTTAACATTCATATAAATGACGGGCGTTCCATTCGCGTGTTGATAGCGATATGGATCGTATAATACAACTGGTTGTGCTAAATATTCGCATTCCAAACTATAAATCTATTTTTAAATCTAAGCTGCTTAACATATTCAGACTGCAGCCATTAGCTTTTGACGTTGCAGACTCAGTCTGACCAGACCATAGACCGTCAAAGTGACTCAAAAAAACAACCAATGTGGTGTCTACTGATTATTCATATTCATGGGAATCATATTTTAAGTAGCGAGACAAACATTTTAGTATTCATGTAAACCGAAGCTGAAAACAAAATAAAAACAGCACTGTGTCGCCGCCATAGCACCCCAAATACGTGTCGCATGGTACAATTTCACTAGTCTCGCCAAAAGGTAACACTACTGCTCTTCTATTTCAGATACTCCACACAAAAGTTCCTATGCTTGTCGTATTTTGTGTTCGATTCTAATGGCACATGTGTGACAGTGTGAGTGTGTGCGCCTGCTCTACACTTTTGCGAGTTGCGCCTGCATAGAGTGACCTTCACCTTAACCTAGTGACAGTGTCGGACGAACGGTCAATTACCTTTCGCGTTCCCTCGTGTTTATTATTTTCATTTGCTGTTGGTATAAGACGATTCGGTGTGTGGTCGTGTTACACATACTCTTGCATTAGAAATGCGGGATTAGATATCGTTGCAGAGCTTTTCGCGCTCATGGATCGCACGATCGCAGACCTACAAAGATGGTGTGCAGTGTCAGATTTTGATTTGTATGAGTTTGAGATACTTTTTTTTTTTTCTTTTCTTGCTGTAGACTTGCACGGTTGTAAGTTTTTTTTCTCGTTCCACTGATTCCCCTGCTTTGGATCCTTCCTTTTGGCGATTCTAATCTGTTTCCTATTGTCTGTTTGTTTTCTCTATTTTCCAAGAGAACTTCTTGATTTCGTTAGAGGTTTGTTGAATGTTGTTGTTTTTTTTTTTTAGTTTTAGCTGTCTGCAGTAGCAGTTGAGAAATGGAATAGAAACTGGTTTTGCTGCGATTTTTTTTTGTTTGATAAAGAATAGAAGAAGGAGAAGAACTTTGCAAGACAAAGCTGCAGACTAAGTGGAATGTAGCTGCACAGACGGAATAGTTATTTGCGCAACACAGACGGAGTAGGTGAACCCTCATGATCAAGGTCAATACAATAAACATCAGAGGATGGAATGAATTAAGCAAATTTTTGACTATTAGATGAGACAAATACTGCAAACTGGATTAACAACAGAAGGCGGGAAACGTTGGTTTCTTTGATATTTGAATGTGGTAGGAGACTGCAGGTGGGTTTGGTACAGGTGCAGTCTCTGTGATGGATAGCTGACAGGTATTAATTAGGTCTGATGCAGAAATGCGTGCGATCTTTATGCGAAACCATTAATCAAATTGAGATGGTGCGGTTTTGAGGTGCTCTGTTGATTAATTTAAAAAAGAAGGGCTTTAAAGGGCAAATTAAATTCAGTAACGTTTGTTAAAGCCGCAAAGCTGACCTACTTTATGTACAGTATTCTATGAGACTGCATTGATTGTCTATTGTTTGCATTGAAGATATACACTGAAATATGTAGGGATATATAGGGAACTCGTAAACTTAGACCCACAAATGATCCATGTAAGTTTGAGTTGGTTTTTTATACTTTATAGGCTCTTCCCCGAAGAGTATTCGACTATTAGCCAGGGGAGCAGCATAGAATATAATATATCGTGGGGCCTGGAAATAAATCTCTCCATAAACCCTAAAAGGAATGTGTTAACTGAGCGGCATATTTTTGTAAATTAAATTTTGACAGATAAAGAAAAAGCTTAAGGAGTCAGCACTAGCAACCAAAGCGAATATTTATACAGAATCTCAAAGAAAATCGTTGTCAATACAAAGAAGAGGAATTTTGTAGAGAAAAGAAAGCTGTCCAACAGTTTTCCAAATTACCCCAAACTACAGAAACTCGATAACTGAAGGCATTTCTCCTAAGGCGCATACAACTTTCAAACAACCTTTTAAAGCGTGATTGGTTCACCTCTCCTGAGACAATATTATTTACAAAAAAATAAACAATTTACAATCAAAACTCAAAGGATAAAACTAATATGAGAACCAAGTGCGACTCAAAATATTACAGAGAATTCGTTCGTTTTTGCACCGAGCAATTTCACCCCGATGTTCAAATTCTTCGATCGCTACTGTAACCATACGTATATAGTATACGCCTTCCCCACAAAAGCTCCGCATGTAAATTAAGAGAAACCAGTCTGCTGAAACTGCCCATCAACGCCAAAATCATAGTTCCTATGAAAAAAAGACCGGCTTTTGGACATTGATTAAAGACTCTCCACAGCATTAAATAAGAAAAAAAAAACTGTCAAATTCTGCCCAATTTTTCCCACAATTCAAAGCTCAATGCGAACGGTACCAACAACAAAAAAATTTCGTGAAAAATTTCCCAAAAGCCTAATAGGCCTACAAACACAAAACACTATCTCTGAGCATAAGAATAAGCTTTTATTTTATTTTTTGCCTCATGTCTCTTATTCCTAGTTTTTCTATGCTACAAGTAACTAGTTCCACCTTCGATGGAGTAGTGTACGCGGCGCGCACAAGCCAACGCCGCATAGGAAAAGTTGGCAAAAAAAAAAAAAAAACCGAATAGAAAAACTAGAAAAATAGTGCATTTGCCTCTCCTTCGGACAAAAAGAGGGGAAAATCTAGTTGCAGTAGTGTTTGTACTATTTTGTAAGTACGGTACCATCAGCTTTTACATCGTTCGCTTTGATCAGTTTTGGTTTTCTAATGACGCAGTGTAGATAAGTGTAAGCGGGTTACTTGAAACGGAAAATTTTCCTTACAAAAATTATTCAATTTTCCCTTAAATATTTAATGGGATCAAATGTTTATAGTTTCGCTAAAGAAAAGTGATCGAATAAATTTCCAATAGGTTTCGCGTTAGTGCTCCGATCTTTTCATCGTTTCACAAAATGGCCGCTCCTCTTTGGTTTTGGTAGTAAGCAGCAACAAAGGAAAAAATTTGTATATCTGTGAGTGTGCACTGAAAACATCAAATTACAGCAAAAATAAATATAAATATTTAAATTATAAAATAGAAATGTGATTTAATTTAAATAAAGTCAAAAAATTTTGTGAACTACGTTTGTTTTATTCACGAAATAAGCAAATGGCGATGGTGTTGTGTCAAGTGTGTTGATTAATGTCTGTAATTGTAGAGTGGAAGATCTCTTTAAGTGATCAGTGGTAGCTCAGCAAAATACCTTGCAGCCTTTGCACGAGTGCAGTAAAGTGATATGTGAAGTAAATTTCGACTAAATTCAGTTGTAAGAAAACCATTTTGCAACATTTATAAAGTGTCCGTTCAATTTTTGGATTACGCGCACTGAAACAATTTGGGTAAGTCAAAAAAGATATCAAGTCTGGCCTTGTAAATTATCTATAGGGTCAAAAAAATTTAATTTTCTTTTGTATAAGCCAATTAAAGTGGCTTTTAACTCTATTTTTATTACTCTTGTTTGTAAGAATAAAAAATGTCACTAACTTTTTCTTATATTTTCTTGAGTATTTTGTATAAACTGTTATAATGTTATTGTACCATAAAAAATCATTGTACCTTATAAATCATAAGAAAATAAATATTATTATCTATATCTTATCTATCTATGTAATATAGTTCACGATGACAAAATTAGTGTTAGGACATCGCCACTTTGAATTGGTACTTTATTGTAAGTATCGCATATTTTATTTACTTGTTGGACCTGCAAAATTTAGTTGAGTTCGCCTGTTTTTAGTTAAAAAAAAACTAATTCTTGGCTAGCGACATATCAAACTCCGCAGAAACAGAAAGTCCTTCCTCGTACTTCTAGACAAATGCCAAACTATAGAAACTTTACTCAATAAAAGTATTTTTAGCCTACTATAAATACTGTTTAAATTGAAATTATATAGAATTTAAATTCTCTTCCTTAAATTTATCACTATTCTTTTTAAGTGGAAATTTGAATTATAAAATGATTTAATGAATGACAGTTTATTCGCTAAGTATGACATATTTTGTAAGATGATGTTCGAATTCGAATTTATAAAATGGTTTTGCAATGAATAGATCTATTCCTAGTTCCTATTTTTAAGAAAAAAATTTGGCTCAAAATTGGATTGCTCCCAAAAGGGAACGAATTTATATTGAGCTTTTCCAAACGGGTTCTCCAGGGCTCTAATTATGTAACTTTTCGAACAATTGACCCGGTCCAGTCACCTCAAATTCTATAAAATTGTTCGTTATTCCAAAAAAATCATTATTTCAAAAGCGATGTCGTTTAGTCGATCACCGCCATACGTAAATTATCCCACGATATTGAATATAATGGAAGTTAAGGGTCTCGAAAGCGGGGAAACAATATCTAATGTTGTGTGACTTTACTGCTGATATTTGCTGATTTTACTGCGTAATCCTTCTGCTTGATTATAGACCTCTAACGATCACAAATTTCTGTGGTCTTTTCCACTAATTTTTTCGGAAGTCAATCCTTTTGAGATTGAGATCTTCGAGTTACAATACCAGCGAACAGAATTTTAAGCTTGCGCCTAAAGTTAGACTCTTTTTTCTGTTACTGTTGCTTATGGTCAGTTTATCTTACGGATAATTACCTACCCCCGACCAACTTTGTCTACATTGGTTTGACTTGTCTATATTCAAAAGGAAAGTATTTGCAATCCACATAGACAGACAGCAATTATCGTCGATTCGTTAAAAATCTATAAAGAACCATTTTGAAAAACAATCTCCCCGAATCACACCGTGCCGATAATTTTGCTTAAAATCCGCCTGACCTATGCACAAAGCGAGTGACAATTAAAAAGTTTTCTAATCGAAAACACCCACACAAAAACAATAAAAATATAATAATAACAACAGCTCTATCCAGAAATAATACAAAACAAAATGCAAATCTACTTTCTAAAGTCGAAATCCGCAACGAAATACGAAACGATCGATGCAAATAAAATAATATTGTTCTGTGTCTCTATTTGGGTCGGATTTAAGACTGTTTTGTTGCAAAGAACGTGCAATAATTTAACTCATTTCGACAGGCAACCAGCAACCTCCTCTCTCCCGCCGTCGTGTTGTCAATGTCAATACCTTACGTCCCTGCTTTGGGTGATGATAATGATGATAATAACTATCTCTAGCTATTTTGGTTAGTCGATTCAAGTTCAAGCTAACTTCGAAACAGGTCATGGCCATCATCGCACAAATATATCCACACATAGATACACATACAAAATTCATTAGATACCAAAATGACGATCTATTGGTTGATTTGTTCGACAATCTCCTTCGGCCGGGGGGGGACTGACGAGGACAAATTCAAGAGAACTCGAAATAGCTCTCACCACAAGATGCAGATGTGTTTGTTGAAAGCTTTCTCTCATTTTTTGGCTTGGTGTTAGAAAATCGTTTGTGTAGAGTAGCTTGGAGCGGGAGCGGTAGCCATAAAATATGCCCGACTATCATCTTTACTCTGGTGCTGTGCTGGGCGCCTTCGACTGTATGGTTTTGGTTTGGTATGTTTGCTGTATAAGCATGCGCGAGTGCGTTACCCTCAATGCATCAGCGATATTTATTCGTGAATTATAAAATTCTACGAGTGTGTATAGAACGCATAGATTCAAATGCGGCAACGACACAACTTGCTCACTGTGTGTTGGCTGTTGGTTGATGAAAAAACGAATTTAAAGAAGAGAACAAAAAAAAAAACGTTATTAGCATTTTGTGTTGGCTTCTTTCTTCGTTTTTGTATATTTTTGGCAAACGTTCAGCTGCATTTGTATAAAGCGGCGCACATGCACACATGCCTATCGTG
The DNA here is from genome assembly GCA_936431705.1 of Cheilosia pagana. Taxonomy (NCBI): domain Eukaryota; kingdom Metazoa; phylum Arthropoda; class Insecta; order Diptera; family Syrphidae; genus Cheilosia; species Cheilosia pagana. The sequence continues at coordinate 51,968,057 of OW386168.1, read as the reverse complement.
GGCATGGGCACACATTTGAAAATTTTGCCATTATCGCAAGTTTTTCGCATTTTTCTGGTAAATTTTTGTGTGTGCATTTGTTTTTTGCTTCACCAGAACGTTGCTAATTTTATTTCAAGCTTTTTTGTTATACACAAGTATGATTATTTTGGTGTGTTTTGCCTCTCTCTGAAAGGTTAAAAAACTCTTCGGGTTTAATAACATCTCCAAGGTTAGATCAAAAAGCAAATATTGAACAATCGGTAGACGCGGCGCAATGTGCATTTTTTTTTTAATTTGAATTTGAATTTGAATTCGATAAGGGAGGTTAGTTTTCAGTTGAAATTGAATAGAAACTATGGCTTCAGTTCGAATTTGTCAACTGATGACGGAAAGAGACCTTCACAATTAACTGCAATACTATTGTCTTACGTAATGGCAGTCGTGCCGTCGCACATGTGCCTAGGTGTGTTAACTTTTCATGAACGACATGACGAAGAACCGATCGACTTCCTTTTTCCTGCTGATGATTGTGAATTAAATGCAAAACAATTACGATTATAAAATATGATTACGCTCATAAGCAGACAGGAAAGAAGAAAACAACAAAAGGGAAACATGATAGGTACCCGCTCAATTCTCTTTGTGCTGCGTTTTTCTTTACACGCCCTTGACAGTCCAACTATACTTTTAGCTTGACGGTTTGCAGCCACTGTATCTGGACAATGTGTCACCCTTAAAAAACCGCATTCCGCAAATTAGTTTCTTGGAATTCTAATTAATAATGATCAAGTGAGTCGGTGCCCAAGTTGAGCGGTTTTTTCCCACACACGTCATCGTCATGCAGGCCGAGTCACTGGATAGGTTTATGGATTACTGGTAGGGCTGTCACATTCTGTACACAAAACACAACAACACACGTCTACAATGTCACTGCTGGTGCTGTGCTGAGCAACAACAAGTTAATGTAGGGAATGAAGAACAGAGAACCATAAAGTCTGTTCACAGTTTCTAACGGTTAATTGAGTGTAACAATGGTCAAGGCCAACGGATGTAGTAGGCCATTGCTGCCATCCGAGTTATACCTAGTTTAGTAGTATGCACTCATAAAAACAGTGGCTATAGGGTGATGTGATGTCGTATACATATTTATACTTGTGTATGCGGCTCCACGTCAAACGAACTATATGAGAATATGAATCAGTGAATTGAGAACGCAGAGAGACGCACAAAGCGAATTACGTTGCTGCTCCTGTTGTTGATGTTGATACACTACTTGTAGAAGCAATGATTGGTCTAGTACACTGAGAGAAATCGCAGAAAGTTTGCAAGGCGATTTAAAATAAATAAATAAATATTTTGGCGCGGCAGGTCTGTGAGAGCCAAGGCCTAGCTTCTCACAATCATTCGTTTTGTGTGGGTTTTCAATTTTTGGGACGAATGGAAGGGATCTACAGTTTTACGCCGAGTCCAAACGGCTAATTGAGAAGCTCTTTCATGACAGTTTTACTTTCAGATGTTTGTCAGACGTTCGCGAGAGGTGGCGCAGTGGAAAAAAACCTTAAAATGTAATTTGGTTCTTTCCTTCCTTTCACTAAGCCACTGCGCAAGGGGATTTGAGACGGAAAAATAACCTGGAACTGCTATTAAGTGTACTCGCAATCTTCGTCCATGTTTATAAATTAACTCTTATCTAAACTCTTTTCGTTTTTAATCGAAATTTCGTCAGTTAGGTACCAGACATAAGAAAGGTAGTTATTTTAAGACATTTTTGAATAGGTACGGCTGAAGTTTACAACTCCATGGAAAAATACTGCTTACAAGAGTTATCCACGGAAACCGTACTTGAAAATGAATTTCCCAGGAAAAGCACAAACTTGGGAAGCTGAAAAGCCAAACCAGAACAGCCTCTGATGCAAAACGTAAAACTAAAGCTGATGTTTCACTGTCAAAATCATACTTTCAGTAATATTATATACGCAAACAAATTAAAGCGGCAGACTTTTCTGAAAAAGAAACAACCCGAAAAGGAACGCATCAGCAGTTTCTATTTAAATGACAATTCACTTGCAGACTCTGCGCCAAAACTTAGCCCACACAAACCAATAACTGTCAGACCGCATAGACATAATATCCTATATCAACTTGTTGCGCAAACTTTCTTATATTATTATTTGTTTGTAGTGGGCGACCTCGGTTTGTTCGGTAATCAAATATCACAGCCAGACAGAAAACTTGCGCGTGATTTCAATAAGCGATGCCAACTTTTGTCTAGTACGAAGAAAGTCTAACTTATATTGCATCAACCAAAGATCTCAGGAACAGGTTGGCAACATAGACGTCAAACGTGAATTAAATTTTACTAATTAATATAAAATTAACGTCCTGTAAAAGGCCTGTCGAATGTTTACAATTGGAATTAAGTGCAAATAAGACATTAGTCATAAAGGCATACTTACAAGGAAAACAGATAAACTGGTTTTAACTGATTTTAACCGATTTAAACTTAGTCATTGCACAACTTTATAATGAAAGAGGTTAGTGTCCGGTTTTCTTTGTTGATATACATATATGTACGTGTCTATTTTTTTAATACAAAAACAATGATAAGCAATGACAGGTTCTGGTAAAGCTATACTCACTTAAAAATGAAGCGCAGTTGTTGTCATTGTTGACATTGCATTGGCTAACAGATTGTGTAAATTGCGTCTATTTTTATTGAACTTAACCAGGAAAAGCCCAGATTTCTTACCAATAGGTAAGACTTTTTAGAAATCAGGTCGATTACCGAAGAATTCGAACCTATATTGGTCTAAATATTCAATTTTGGCAAGACCTGAGGCTAATGAACAAGATTGAACCTTACGTTAAGCGTTATTTTCAAACTTTCCTAGGAACAAATACCTATCGACTGTACGTAGTGATAGCTGCACTAACGCACAACGGAATTGCTCACCTACAAAAGGGTTAAATCAAGTGCAACTTCGAAGGTAGGTACCTAAAAATGTTGGTAAAAAAGGGTTAAAACCTGATTTGCATTTGCAGTCATTTGCCATCGTACTGAAACGACACACCTTCCCTGAATACCCTATTGACAACTTCCTGTAAATGAAACTAGGCCATATGCTTTACATTCCCAGAAGCCATACGAGGTCCCTATTCCTATCCACCGCTACCCCGTTACTTTACCTAACTAGGTACTTGCTTATTCCTTAGCGTGTTGTGTGCGCGGTACACATCGATGAGCATTGAATTGCAAAACTAAATCCAGAATTGCTGTAAAAAGGGAACAACGAGAAAGAAAACGACTTTTAAATTAACGAAACTTTTTTTTTACATGTGCATCCCAATCCTACTCTACACTCATGTCCACCAACATCCATACTCCAAAAGCACTGTTCTATCTCCTCACCACCACCCAGAAGCCATCACCAACTCCATCTCCGCCCTCCGCCATTGCCACAGCCTCCGCCGAAGCTATTGCCGGCAACAACAACAACAGCAAAGGCGAAAAGAACGACCACGACGACAATGAAATTGAAGACCAAAGACGGGGCGAAGCAGAATAGCTCAACGCAAAGCGCACCCGAGCAACATAAGAAAAGAAAGCAAAGGAACAGCAAAAAAACAAAAGAGGAGGAATCCAGAAAAAAAATGTGTTAGTGGAGTAGTTTCCATTACGTCACCTCTTCATAGTCGTCTGTCTATATATATCTGCTGTGGGAATTGGAAACAGACCGAGCCAACACAAAACGCGTGTTTTTCAAGATCTAGGCAACAAGACGCGACACTGAATTCCACAACTACACAGACATTTTGGTCGGCGTCGTGTGTGAATATGGCGTAGAATATGGCCAACCGCAATTGAAATTGAAAGTGCTCCTCCAGCCCAGCAGCTATATCTACGTCTCTATGCACTCGCGTCGTAGTTCATGGTCTACATATACACACATAGAGTGCATGCGGGAAGGTTGGTGGTGGGGGGCTATTCCTCTCCTTCCTAGGGGTGCGATTAAGTGAGAAGCTTTGATAGTGTGTAGGTAGTTGCAAAAAAAAAAAAGTCACTTACAAATACATGCAACGAAGCAACTAATGATCATGGCAATGGCAATAACAAACGATCCAACAATCTGTCTAGACTAGACGGGAATAGTGTGTGGATTGTTGTTGTTTTTTTTTCTGTTTTTTTTTTTTATGTGGAGTGGGTTACAGACGGGACGGATGTGTGTTGTTCACAGTCTGAATAGTGGATAGTCTTTATATTGACATTGGCACGATATATATTATATAGTTTGTCATTGACAATGTAATACCCCCAGAAATGTGATTAATAAAAAAAGTGTTGCCCCTAGACTACAATGAATTTTATTGACAGCGATCGGGATTCGGGATTCGGGATCAGCGAATGAGGGTGACTGTTGTTCTCATTCTCGGAATAGAACTAGGGTTTATAATATTGATGTTAGGGACTTACCCGACCGGCTATCTATCACGTCAGTAACTACTTGACAGCAACTTGTCATAATAATGGGTTCGTATTCACTTGCACTGGGAAGGATTTTTGGTTCTTAAACTTGCAGCAGAAGGGGTTTGCCTTTTTTGCTTTATTTTTTCTTTTGTATGGGTATAGGTGTATATATTATCCTGTCACACAATTACTATAAAGTTCATATAGCACGATGACAGACGTCAATATTATAACCGATTATGTCTGCCTTTATCAAAACACGCGAAACAAAAAGAATACATGTATTCGAACGGAAGGAAAGCGCTTGACTGAATCAGAACGTAATAAGTGTGGTGAGATCCTTAATCGTCTACTGTCTATGCGCGTTTCTTGCTTATTGCCGTCTGGTGATGGGAAAACCAAAATACACTGAACACTGCACAAAAAGGAGGGCACACACTAAAAAATAAAACGAACACAACTTGCGAACAAGAATAGGAGGAGTAGGGCAGCAGCGCTTTGATAAAAAATAAATTAAAACAAAATAGGTACACAAAAGAAGCAGAGTGGAACAAGTAGAACCAGTGTTGCGTTGTGCTGCGGGAGGATTTCGATGTAAAAATGTAAAAAGGCAGTCTTGATCGAGGTGCGTAAAAAGCTAGGGAGTGGTGTGAGTTTCTGTAGTTGATCCTGGAAATTAAAAACGTTTAAAAGGAAGATCACCTTGATTCTGTTAAAAGGTTTTTAAAACGATCAGTTTCTTAAAAAAAAAATCAGAAAGTTTATAATTTCAGAGTTGCATCAAATGACAGCTGTCACTTTGTTACGTAGACCATCTCTGCACTGTAATTCAATATTATTTACTCCTTTAAGGGAGTTTCATGTATTAATTGCACGTGCGTAATCCAGCTTAAGCATTATGTGGGATAAGGTGCATTAAATGCATGGAAATTCACTTAAGTTTCAGACTAAAATTTGTCATTTCAATAATTTTGACTGAATTTTCGCACAAGTTTGACACAAGCAAATCCCGCGTATGTTTTTTTGTGTTTTAAATGCATATAGCTAATTCTTTCAGTCCAAAAATTCTCTAAAAATGTTTGAACTTGATGCTAAAAATGTTACAAAGTGCGTATAACAGCTTACAAGCCTATTTTGACAACTACCGACGACAACTAGGTAATTCAAGGCAGTAACTGTCAGATTTTGGGTGGATATTCGGATATTGTGATCGAACTGAATCAAAGATGTTCATTGAAATATATCTGGATTTCAATACCGTGTTTTTAAACAATGCCTCGATAAAGCCCTATTTTTAACCGGTTTTTCGTTGGACAAAGTGCGTTTTTTTCAACAAGTACCTTTAAAAGAAGAATGCGTTTATAAAGTGTCTTACTCATAGCGTGTGTAATCAATTCCTTTGACATTGGAACACTGTTTCCACATTCCTAGTAATCATGACGCACCCACCATTGACCAAGTGCAAAACTGTTAACGTTGTTGATGTCCACACAAGAAAAAAAAAAAGCTATAACTGGCACTGGCCTAAACGAGGAGTTACTAGGAATTTCCGGTTTTGCTCGCCTGTTTTAGTTTTCCTTTACATTAATATCCTCGCCATTCCAAGGATCAAAAGTGCATAAAGTGTTCCCCTCTTCAACCATAGCAGACGAAGTGGAAGACTACAACGACGACGACAATCGATTTGTACTTATATTTCAATCTTACACAATATTCTTCTTCTCCTTGTTAGTTGTTATACGATGCTAGCCGTTACGAGTATTAGTGTTTTATTCGCTCTTTTTCTGCGAACAAAACGAGCACAGTGAATTAGTGGGACATCGGCCAAAGGGATAAAGGAGGCGGGATAACAAATGTTGTAATAAATCTGGAAATTATTACAGCATTACAGCGGGTGATGCTGCCGATGCGAATGAGGGGGTTGCGATAGTATAACCACCGCAGTTATGGTGCTGTTTTGTATGGCTGTGTGTATCCTATGTATATACACTGTTTTTTTTTTTTTTGTACTTGTTTACAAGTAGGCGATAGAAATAGTAATAGATTTTTACGCTTAGGCTAAGATTGATATTTCTCTGTGCCAAATGGGGGTTGCGGATGCAGTAGTGGTAGTTGTGTTTGAATATAGTAGTGAGGGTTAAATTAATGTTTTACGCGATGTAAAGGACATTTACGAATGAGACGAGTGGGTAAGAAGGGTGGGCGCCATACACAATTTTGGCATTGAAAGTAATGTAATTGTGGGCAGTTTTTGAATTGTATATCTATAGTGGCAGATTGATTTTAGAGTTTTTTGTTTAGGTACATGGAAATGGGAATGTAATTGTTAGAAAGCAGGGGTGTGGTTTTTGTGACAGGAAACTGGAAGGGTGAAATGGCAAAAAGCTTAAAATATATACGACTGCATTAACTGGATTATGTAACTGAGTCAAACTTCAAATCTGTGCATGCAGGCATATCTGCGTGTATCTACGGAATGTACATTGATTCCACCTCAGGACAGTTTATTTGAGTGTAGTTGGTCATACACATTTGTGTCGAAGATGATGCAGAGACGTGAAGCAAATAGAGTCGTTGAGACGTTGCTAATATATCTACCAATCGGACCTGCAGAAAAGCATCTCTTTTAGTTTGGAGAACGTTTCTTTGAAAGCTTATGCGAAAAGCACACATTTAAGTTTGAGAAAACCTGCAACAGACATGAAAAACTGCTAAAATATCGTAAGATTTAAATCTTATGAATCTAGATAGGATGCAATTGGCTTCGAAACTACTGCTAAAAATGAGGGTGAATCACTTTCAGCTGAATTAGTCGATTTCTTTCGAACTTGTATTTGCCGGCGGCATTTTTAAACGACACGCTGATAATACAGTGGAAACTTTTAGCTTCAGATCTCTCGATTCGTAAGCGATCATTCAATCGTGCTAATTTTTAGTTCATTCCCGGAATTCAAGGACGTATTTATTCTGTTATGGATATGCATACCAGCTACAGAAAAAAGGGTCTTAGAAATAGGAACACGTACTCATTCCGATTGAGGTAAAGTTTGACTGAGAAGATCATTTTGTTTCCATCTCAAATTGTATGCATTTCTTTTAGTAAGACCTACATTACCGACTGCAGTTTTTGAGTCCATGGAAAGTCTACGGCAGATTAAGATGACCACAGACATTTAAAGGTCCATTGATAGTTTTTTAGGTACGTAATATTTCCTACCTTTTTTTCGCGATAAAACTGTGATTTTGAAAGAAACGTCATAGTTAGGTATATCTACTAAGATTTTGTATAATGCAAGGCCATTTTTGATTCTCTATTTGACCTTTCTTATCATTGCTAAGCTATACCTATTTTATGATGAAGTTTTTGAGAATTGCGACACAAGACTTAATTTTTTATTGTTCACCACTTACAGCGGTATTAATAATAAAACTCAAACCTTTCTCTAACTCATCTGTTTCGTAACTGCTAGTTAAAATTTTAACACATTAGTTAAATTTTCTTATTAATAAAGAAACTTAACCCATGTATTTACTAACTGACATGTTTCCAATTATCGTGTGTTTGTGATGGCAACATTTCCCCAAATTGTACTGAAAACTGTTACAATCATGTTGGCTTTGACTCTCATATCACAATTCAACGGAGTGAGTAGGTATTAAAAATTAACACGAATGTAAGTATTATTTGATATTAGTGCATAATTTCTATTATAGGTAATAATAACAATTCCTAAATTCTATTTTATTTAACAGAAATGGAAGGCGCGCAAAAAATGAAGAAGCGAAAGCGGACTGAAAATTGGGGATCAAGCGACAAGGTACCTATGCCTATTTTTATTTACAAATTGTTTGTAGGCTATCAGGACATTGTAAAATTTAAATTAATTTGTTTTTAGTCTTTGCTGAAAGACCTCTGCGCGGAAGCCATAAAAGTTATAGAGGACAAAACCGTGGATACTAATACAAATAAATTAAAAAGAGAGAAATGGGACCAAATAATGATTTCGTGAGTGAATAAAAAAACACGAAATATTATACCAAACTTCTTATTTCCTTTCCAGGTACAACAGAGTAAGCGACGTGAAGCGGGATGTCGCTCAGCTCCAGTTTCAGTGGCGGGCAATGAAACAGAGAGCAAAGCAAGCTAGCTCTGACTATCGCCGAGAAATGTTAAGGACAGGTGGTGGGCCACCACCACAATCACCAAAAAAGGAGGATCTGGACATCATAGAGCTCATTCCAAAAGAATTTGAGATTGACTCTAATAAATATGACAGCGATGGATGGATTCTTAAGGTACCTAGGCACTTACATGTTTGAATTTGCTATCGTTTTATATCATTTTGTACTTGTTTTTCCAGAATCCTGAAGATGGAGAATATCTCGGGATAGAATACGTGGCAAATGAATGTGAACACGATAGAGGTAAAGGAAAATGATAATAGTTTTAAGCAAGGTTTAATCTACTTTTATTCACAGAAATCATTAATCCTCACAATGCGAGCGCAACCAGCACAACAACGAGACAGGAGATATACCAAAACGTTGAATATTCATTGGAGAGTGTTGATGAATATCAGCATTACGATGGTATAGTAACAAACATAATCTTTGTTATTACAATTTAAATTCATTCATTGATTTCATCCACAGATAACAACAATTCACGTGCATGTTCTGTCCACACACCAAAAAAGAAAAACAAAAAACAAAGGAAAGAAAAGGAAAATAAGAAGCCAGTTCTTTTAAGTGTTAGTCTTTTTTGATTCCTTTATTTTAATTCACGATGTAAAAACAGTATATTTCCATTGTTTTTTTTTAGACAGAAAATGAATTCAAACGGAGCTTATATGAACTCACGAAAAAACATATGGTACTGGAGCATGACGAACGCATGAGCATATTACTGCTAGAAAAGGAATGCCGACAAGCAGAACTCGCGAACATTATGTTGGAAAGGGATAGTATAAATAAAAAAAAATAATTTTACTATATTAATTATGCAACTGCCATTTATTTATTGCAATAAACGAACTCTTTTAAACCTTGAATTTATGTAATTGTTGTTATTTTGTATACTTTGGCATTTTCCAAGTTTTGATGCATAGTACAGCAGAAATGGACGACTGGATAAGAAGAAAATAAAGATGAGTATTTTTAGAGTACAAATATCACAATTTACAATGTTTACAAGCGTAAACCAAGGGTGGATATGCGAATATGGAGGTTTGTAAAACGAAATTAGGGTGAAATTTGTAAAATTTTAAATTTCTAGTAATGGTTTGGTCAAGTTAAACGCATAAAATTGCATATTTAAATGTTTATTAACATATCTGCATAATTTAACAAAAGTTATGTAATATGAATGCTCTACGAGAGTTTTCTTGACCTTGATAATTGTTCAGCTGTTCGGTTGGTGGTGCATTTACGTTTTCTTCGACGACATCATTTTCGTCTGAGAATAAAATAAGAAAAAGTTTAGTTAGTGAATGCATAATACAAATCGGAATGCGTTACCTATTGGGTCGTTATATTCAATGGCCAAATTATGTAAAACGGCTAAGGCCACTATAGTAGTCTTAACATTTTCCAAAGACCCTCGCATTCCAGTGAGTAGAATACGGAATCGGGACTTCCAAACACCAAAAGTTCGCTCAACTGCATTACGTGTAGCAATATGAGCGATATTATAGTTTTCTTCAGCGGTGCTTCTAGGGTTCAAAACTGGCGTAAAAAGATAGTTGTTGCAAGCATAACCACCATCCCCTAGAAGTCGTCCCCTGAAATCTCCTCTTTCTAGCCGTTCTTTTATAGTGCTTTCCCTATAAATTCGGGAATCGTGAGTGCTTCCTCGCCAATGAGCTACAATATCCATTATTTTTAAATGGGCGTCACAAACTACCTGTATATTGTAGCAGAGAAAGAAAGAAAAAGAATAATAGAGATGAACTCCTGCTTTTGTCTGTACTATGTAGTTGAGAACACACAATTTGGCTATATAAATACATGTGGTTAGTAAATAGTTTGAATAGTTATATGAACTTTTACCTGTGTGTTAATAGAGAAGTAGCCCTTTCTATTAACATAATATTGTCCAGATTCTCCACTCTGTCTTTGAATCCTAATATGTGTGCAATCTATTGCTCCAATTACGTGGGGGAAGTTGCGTATTTTTCGAAACTCTTCAATTGCATCAATCTGCTCGGATGTGGTTTCAGGCATTTTGATGAACCGACTACTTTTTAAAGCAAATGCTTTTGCAACTCGAGCGGAAATAATGCTTAAGGTCGGTTGACTGAATCCATGCATATCAGCACCATCATCTTGAACCTTAAGATATTTCAATTTAGGTATTTAGTAGAAATTTGAATATACATTAATGTATATAATCCTCACCTCATTACGCCCCCAGTACCGTATGGCTGCCATCACTTGCAAATCGACGGAAATGCGTCCTCCTTTACTGCTGCCATCCAGGTCTTCTCTCACTAATGCAATTAATTTTTTCATGTTTTGCTTTGAAAATCTATATTTTTTTTTGAATGTTTTATTCGCAAAAATATTCATAGGATTTTTTCGTTTTTTGTACACTTTTTTTCTTCGTGATGGTGCAGTGATGATAACCGAATCATCCTCTAGCATATTCAAACTATCTAAAAACAATGAAAAACGGTGGGCCATTTTGCTCGACAATTTTGCAAATGTATTCAATTATTTATCACCCTTTTGAAACATTTATCAATCAAACGAAATTAAACGCCAAACACCATTTGACAGTTTGCAGTTTTGCAAAGCTAACAAATCGCTAACACACCTACTACCGTGAGTTAGCTATGTCAAAGTTACGAAAGCTTAGTTATCTTTTAAAAATGTTTATTAATAGGAATTTGAGTTTAACCAATGTGTTAGCCATTAGTTACGGATAACACGAAGTTCCGCAGCTATTATTAATACGGCTGTTAGTGTTTTATCAATAAGAGTCATCGTCTACGGTGCTTATATTTATATTATTATCAGGCGAGATTGAATTTGAATTGGGCAATATTCGCGATAAAGTCTGACTTCCATCAAAATAAGATAACACCACCCAGTCTCGTCTTTCTGCGCAGCTGTGACTAATTACAAAAAAAAAAAAAAAAATACCAAAAGTATACTGCGTTTCTAGGTTAAATGTTATACCAATTCAAATCGTTGCGCCATTCCTTCTTTTGTTGTCTCTACTTATTACGGTTTTATTTTTACAAGCTTTTTTATCAAAACATTATAGGTATATTTACAAATTCTGGGAAAAAATAAACACACCTTTACATCTGCTGCTGTTTCTTTCTACGCAGTGCGATTCAAGCTCAAAAACGTGCAAACAAAATAAGTACGATGTAGGCTTGTGACTTACATTCTAATAGCCGAACAAGTTGCGAAAAGCTTGAAGCTAAAAATATCACCAAATACATATGCAACAGGCAATCAACATGTCAGAGGCCTCGAAACGAAAGTGTGCATGTATTAAGTCGCTTACACCACATACGAGATGATAATTTATCCAGATTGCTCAATGTGTAAAATAAATAAAAAATGGCGGCCGACAGTACTAGATCTACTTTATAAGGCGAATAACATGCCTGGATGACACATGTCTGTCGGATTTTACATTCGAATCGAGACAGTAGACTTTGCCTAGTCTGATGAAGTAGCGATTTTCCACATTCGTTGCGTAGTTGCATATAGCTCTATGACAGATCTGTCAAAAAGAAATTCACATCTGAGTTTAAAAGTAAGACTCAGTCAATTCTGTTGAAGTGTAGTAAGGTACGGCACTTTAAAAATTGAAGTAATTGTTGCTTACGTAATTCGTTAAATATGAATACAGTTTAAAATCTTAGTCCTGTCATTAATGATATGTTTAAATTTGTTGGACTTTCTTCCTAAAAACGAAATCATATGAAAAACTAAACAAATAACTGGTTCAGACATATGTAACTTCTCAGAATTATTTATATCCTTTGCGGCTGTCGACAAAATTGGTCTTTACAAATGGAGTTTCAAAAAGAACAAATCAAGGGCTCATCAAAATGGAAATTTAGATTATTAAATAGATACTAGCTATTTCAAAAAGCAACCACGCCTAAACGGATTTTCTAAATTTTCTATATGACAAGCAAATGTTCACTAGATGGAGCTGTAACGTTTCATTCATTACTGAAAGCATACTTAACAATCGTAGGTAGATATTTACAATTATTGGTAAATTGTATTCAATTGTTAATTAATTAAATAATTGATACTCGAAAATGTTAAACAATGCTAAATGATTATTTAACCCATCTAACAATTTCAATTATTCCATAAATTAATGTTAGAAAAAATAAAAGCAAGCTGTCTGAACACACATAACGCCTTAACTGGAAAACAAATTTCACAATCGGGCATAAGTCACCACCTTAAAAGTGAAAGGTCAACAAACTTTGGCAAAATTCAATGCCCCGCGATGAGATTAAAAATCATTTCACACCACAAAACTTCGTATGTAGTTAGGTACGTATCTCTAATCATCTCCATCTGTACTTAGGAGGATCTGTTTATTTAGACTAAAATTCAACTTACTATAGAAATTCGTATAAAAATTCCACTTAAATTGTTTTAACTTGTTAATGTCATCTTTTTTTTTTAAATAAAAAAAAAACGTAAAAAAAATCTAGTCACTTTAAAAAGATTTTGTTTCTATGTAACTTTTTATTCTAATGCTCTTCAAATACACTTGTGTATAGTTTTCAAATTTTTTAATCGGTAGGGAAACACTTTCACTTTAAGATAGTTTTTTTTTTCAATTTTTTTTTTAAACTTTTCTAACAATTGTAATCCTCAAGAAAAATGTAACAACTTTTAAAATTTCACTTGTGAATCTAGACGATCCTTCGTGTGATCTCGCATGCGTGCTTTTATTATTCGCTTAGTCGCGTGTGTTGCACCCTCCTTCTTTTTTTTAGAACTAAACTAAACTAAACCTTTACCGATTGAATTAAAAAACTCAACTGAATTTCGAAAAAATGCAACTCAAATTGAATCAAAAAATTTTTTGTTGTATATTTACAACATTCAAGCGCGCGGTGCGGCGCAGCGACACACAAAACGCACACCACATAATAGGTTTAGTGTTGTTGTATATTTACTACACATGGCGTATAGTATAGATACACTCTACACTCGCGCGCAGATACAAGTTATTTTTTTAGACTTTGCTCATTTTTTGGCACTTTTTTTCCGCGCTCGTCGCATTATTATTTCGTTGTTGTCTTCGTCTCCGTCCATGTCGTTTGTTTACAAAAAGCAAAAAGAAAATATAAGGCACAACAAAAAGGGAAACAACAGCAGCAAATATACCTCGTTTATGTCTGTATATAGGTATGTGCTAAAAAAACTGCACACACAGTGAAGGCCACGATTGCATATCTACTCTCGGTCCCAGAGGGAATGCAAAAAGATAAAAAAAACAACAACACACAATTGCAACTGATCTGTATGTGTGTGTTTGATTTCTCCTAAATCTACTGATTATTTTCTTTTTTTTATCTGTTTGATCAAAATTTAAAAAAAAAAAGAACAACACTGTTTCCCCAATCGCCGCACAATGTTACATCGACCTGCATTTAGTCTCAAGGTAGTAGGTGATCTTTACCAATACCCCAGCAAGCTTTTGTAAGCTCTTTTCGGTCTGCCATTGTCTGCCTTCCTGATAATTAAACAAACAACCCCCCTCGACTGCCAAATGCATAGCTCAAGAGGCTACAGCACCAATACAGCGGCGCAAGCGATCAGGAGGATCGCCGTTCAGGGAGGAAAAAAGTGTAACGATCATTGACACCCCAAAAAGCGTATTATTTTTTTATTTTGCATTTGTTGCTCTCCATAAAACGTCTCGGTATCGGTCTCGGTCTCATCCATTCAAAAACTGTATGAAAGAAGTTCCCCAAAAGGAAGGCCCAGAAAAAGCTACCAGCAAAGAGGAGAACAAAACACACAAAAAAAAAGTGAAATTCCCGATTAATCAAACACTGAATTGCGAGATAGAGTACTCGGCAACAACAAAATAAAGAATAAAACATTGTTTATACTATTTACACTGTGTTTGATCAGTTTCTGCCAAAGTGGCAGAGCGAGAGGCGAGACGTAGTCAGTGTTAACGAAATCCTGAAGACAGATGACAGCAGTTACCAATATAATGGGAACGATGCAGTTCCTGGCTGGCTTTTCAGTGGGGGGTGTGGTGCAATAGGGCACAGATAAAAGTAAAATATGCGCACCAGATAAAGGTAGTTGATCTATGCCGTAGTAGTACTGGTACTTATTATCTCTCCGAAACACACACACAAAGAGACACTTCCACACAAAATGCTAAAGTTCGCAAAGCTTATTTTTTAACTGCAGATTGTGTGAGCTAATAAGAGAAAAAAAGAAGAAATAAACATATTATTTCGGGAAATTTAACAATCATTACGCGCGGTCGATCACCCCCTAAAAATTTGTGTTCATGGAGGCAGAAAGCGATCTGCGTCATGTATTGGTATATTTGTTTTTCGTTGAATTGCGATTGGTTATGTTAGAAAGTACCTATGTATAGGAAAAAACAATATGAAGTGAATTTAACTTAAAAACGGGTCAAGCATTATAGGATTGTGCGGGCATGGGTTAGTTTCAAAAGTAGACGAAATCCACCCCCCACCTGAGTTTAAACAAACGCCAGGAGATTTAATTCTATTGTTGCATTTTTAATCAACGTCCTTATCAATCCGGTCTATCTATGTCGAGGGTTTGGCATGAACAATCTTGGAAAGCATAGTGCTTGGGAAAAGCTTTAAAAATGATCCTGTATGATTATCACTTAACTTCCTATTCCTTAGAAATTAGAAACCAAACATGATTTTCCAACATTCTCGAAATTTTGGATTTTTGAAAACTTTGATTTTCGGGCTTTTATGTTCCAATATTTTCAATTTCGATCTACCACTAGATTTTTCACTGTACCCCCCGTCTCATCAACATTGGGTTTTAAAAACGAAGAAAATACTTTTACTAAATGTAATCTACCTATATTAATAATTCTCTGCTGAAAAGGTAAACTATCTTAAGTCAATTTTCATAGGTTTTCAGGAGAGCAAAAAAACATCAGAAAACCTAATTTGAAAAAAGCCTCCAACTTTTAACTCTAAGGCAAGGGCTTTTTAGAAGGGAAATTTTGTCTTCTTTTTTCCTAGCCACGTTTCAAAACAATATTTTAAAAAATCAGCGGGATATTAGACAAAATGCCAATTTAAGATGATTTACCTTTAGCGTGTTTGCTCATTAAGAAATCTTAAGTTGAGATAAGTTGATAATAAGTTGAGATTTTGTGGAGTATCGATTTCAGTTCTTAAATAGACTTAAGATGAAGTGCGCATTACAGTGCTTTTCAGGAAATGCTAATCTTAACTGAAATAAGACTTTTTTTTACAAGTAGTATATCATCTTATGGGTATTTAAGATAATTTATAAAATGTTATTAATGATTTTCTATAACTCGGCACACAATTCAGATACAAGGATGAGGGTTTGGTACAACTATGCGTATTGAAAAGGGGAATCTTTTGCAGTAAACTGTTAAAAATTCACTTAAATCGACTTAAGATAGTTTACCTTTTCAGCAGAGAATTAACTTTTGTTTTATCCAAATTAAAAAGTCTGTTTAACTTTTCTGAAAGTGGTAAAAGAGCTATTATAGGTATATTATAAATGTCAAACTTTGGTTGAATTTAGAAAAGTGGCGGTGGGGTTGACTAAAATCAAGAAAATTTAATCAAACACGATTCTAGAGTTCAATTGACTATGAAGGCGGTTTAAAATAACTATTATCAGGTATGTTTTTGCAATAACTAAAAATTCCCTTGTGATACCTATTATTTAACTTTTTATTTGGTGAAATGTTAATTGTAACATTTTAAAGATTTTACACGATGTTTGACAAGTAGGATTTTTTTTTACATTTATTTTCAAGAGTTAAGTTATCAGTTATTGCTTTCGGTGTTAAATGTTTTATTTTTCTTACATATCACTTGAACTTTCAAATAAATTCTTTTACAAAAATAGTTTAATAATGCCTAGGTACTCTTAAATTCCGAAAACGCATTATTTTAATAAGAGGCACCACTTTATAGGTAGGTAGGTACCTACCCATAGTTTTTGAATTTATAAACAAAATATTACATATGGAAACAGCTAAAGTATTTTGTGTTAAAAATCTAATAGGTAGGTAGATTACAAAATTTTACACATTTTCGGATTAAGTATGATGAATTGTTTTTCAATTTGTATTAAGAGGTCCTCTTAACCTAAATATATCTGAATTTGTAACAGTTCGGGCTTATAAAGGGTTATCCAATAAGAGGTGTTATTTTGAACGATACACGCTTCAACAAAAATGGTGAACTTTTTGCAGTCACAGTTCGCAAAACTAAAGCATTTTTGGGTTGTCGTGAAGCACCTTGTCGGACCGCAATACAGAAATTGGTGGAAAAATTCGCGCTGTTGGGACAAGTGAGTGATGTGACGAATAAACCACCGAGATTTTGTGATTTAACACCTTGCGACTTCTTCCTTTGGGGCCACTTGAAAGATAAGGTCTATGCCAACAGCCCAGCGTTGATTCAAGACCTCAAAGATGGAATTTGTGAGTCTATCGAGGACATAGGGCACCCAATTTGCGATTTTGTTATGGAAAATTTCATGAAAAGGATATGTTCCTGTAAGCGTGGTCGTGGTGGCCATTTGGCTGATGTTGTTTTTCATTATTAACGGCATACCTTCCTCTTTACGAAATAAATATCCGATCATTTATATCAAAAAATGTCATTTTTCTTTAAATATCAAAATAACACCTCTTATTGGAAAACCCTTTATTTAACTCAGAATTTGATCTTATTCTTAAAGAAGGCTGAATTATTTCTCCGAAACAAAAATAAATGTTTAAGTTTTCAAAAGCACAAAAATCTCGTTATAAAATTATTTAAAAAAAAGTGAAATGGACTACAAAAAGAGGAAAGCGATCTAGATTTTAGACATCTAAGATATCTAAGGACAGATATAGGCTAAGCGCAAAAAGTAATAAAAAAGTGTTTAATATTGTAAAGGGTTCTATCTGAAAATAAGCTGAGTTCTCCAAATAAGGTGTTGAGTGAGTTTGACTGATGTCGAAGAGTCGTTTTTAAAAATATATTTTTCCAAAAGCATTTGATACATAAAAAATTGAATAAATTGAAAATAAAACAAAGCAAAACAATTCGTATTTTTTGAGAAGAAGGTGTTTCATATCTATTTCCTAAAAAACAAATAGGTATATTTTAAATCGGCAGCAAAATGTAATTTTTCAACATTTTAAAATGTCAAGGAAAAAGAGTGGGCTTTTTGAACATGTTTATCTCTGGGATTTTGGTAGATACAAATTATCTACTTCGAAATGGTAAAATTGCATTTCGTTTTTTTTAATTAAACGTGCTAAAACTAAAACGTTGGTTCCTCCTAATATTGCATTTTTTTAAATTTAGAAAATAAATGATCCCCAATTTTTTACTTTTATTTTTTTTTAAATATAGGTATATGAAAAAAATCCTTTTAGAAATTTAATTTTATGTCTCGCTTTGTAGGAGTCTACCTTCTTATAAAAAAGACTTGTGTTTTTCTTAGGGGAAAGCTGTCTCAGCAAAAATATTTCGACTACCTATGGCCTACGAAAGAAATAAGATAGGTAACCCTTCATTCCTAAAAGTCCATTTTTGCAGTAATCAGTTCCCAACAGGAGTAAACAAAATACAGAATACTGTGAATTTTCGCAACTGGTCGACTAAAATATTTTTGGCTTGAATTTCAAATCGAGCTCGAAATTTTTGAATTTAGTTATTGTTAAAATCTTTCATCAGCTAGCTATGCTATAAATACCTAGAATTTTTGATAAAATGCTATCAACACATAATTGTGGATTTCATGGAATTTAACCAATAGGCAACTTTACATGACGCTTGTTGACATAAGTTAATAAGTATTCACAATTAACTCCATCTGAGTCATGTGGCGAACTAATGCCATCGAAATTTCTATTCTAAGCAACAAGCTGCTTTTGGAAAATCCAAATTCAAAGAGTGGGTCATAGGTAGGTAGGTACATGTGATTCAGATGGGAGTAGGTATCCTTTCCTGAGTTAAATTGGATATAAATTCAATAGCTAGATAGGTTCAACTGTTTTAATTGACTGGAGTTCCTGCTTAGAAGAAATGCCCAGCAGATCAATGTGGATTAACATTTGTCTCATTAGGGTTCTAGGACTTAGATTGAATTAAATAGTAGAGCTAGCTGTCTTTTTACTTGATTTTTAAACGGTGATGCTCACTTTCTGATTATTTAACAAGAGTTATCTTCACTTACGTTGAATCCTGTTCCGAAGATCAATGTATGTTTTCCGCTTCCTTAGTGTTACTTCATGCTGATATTAATCCTTCGCTATGTCCTTTTATTTTTAAAAAGAGAATTTCGTTTGTGAAACTTTTTCTTCTTTAATTTGAACTTCCTTTTCTATGTATTACAAAAATATTGCACTCCTTTTCTTCAAAAACGAACAAAAAAAATATTACATTCCCAAATGGAATTAAAACTGAAACCAAAATAAAATTATCGATAACACAATTCTTTTGAAATCAAAAGAAAACACTTGAAATTTCGTCAGTCACACTTGTATCCAACCGGCATTGTCTCCCTCGCAAACACCAAAGTCCACGATGCAGGACTATTTGTATTTTATCGACACACAACTTGAATTTGAATTTTCTATAAACTTTTCTTTCACAACGGTATTAATTTGGAGACTGCTTAGCTAAAGTACACAATATTAAAAGAATATTCTCCAAAAACAGTTCACACTCAAGAGTCAAGTCAAAATAACTCCAATGAATAATAACAACAACAATAGCAGCAGCAGCAGCAAGGAAAATAATATCCAACACAAATGGCGACAACAAATACGGAACGGACGAGACCAACCAACTATGTATGACTGCCTAGTCTGGCGGTTAGAAATCTTTTGGCTCTAAACGTTATGATGCTATGTGTATTTTAGTTTTGTACCATTATAATAATCACACACACATTATGACACGGACGAACAGCAAAGCACAGGAAAAAAAAAACCCATCATCATCCACGAAATGAAAAGGATAAATAATGGGAGAGAAAAAATACAACATGAAAATACACGCTCGGCGGAGAAAAAACTCGAACAGCGAACGAGCGAATCAGAGGAATAAAAAAAAGCAGCCGCACACGAACGTGGCAAGAAATACAAACTTCACTTCACAACAACCCCCCGCAGGATCGAGAAGATGTCCTTCTCAACCATCGTTGTCGACGGCGTGCTTTCATCCCCTTTTTTTCTCTTTCTCTGTCACCGCACCAAATCATATACGGAGGAGCCCATCATCAGGGAGCGAACACACCGAGTGTGTGGAAAAAAGGAACACCACCAGAACCCCCCCGAAAAAAATCCTTATTCCCGTTGTGCTCCCTTCTGTGTGTGTGATGGCAGTAGGAAAAAAAAAAAACACAGGACTCCCGCCGCCGATATTTCATTATATCTTTTTTCCTCTTCTATGTATGAATGTGTAATAATGTAGGATGGATCCTTTATAATAATCAAATACACTCATGAAAAATTCCACCAAAAATGTAGGAGAAAAAAAAATATCCCTCCTCATTGCTGTTTATATCTGGCATCCCCAAGCCACTGTATCGCGCCCACCCCCACAAACGAACGAAAAAAAGGCCTCCCCTCATTTCAGAAAAAAATATCCACGCGAGAGACACACACACACACTCGTATACAATCGTCCTTTCGTTGCGCTTCCTCCTCAACACACAGAGCACATGTTGTTCGATGAATATGCTCTCTCTCTAAAAAAAGCAAAACAAAACTGGGATATCATGATAATTCAAGGTTGGGGGGGTTGATGTGGAGTTTAGCTCCACTCTTGGTGCAACAGTGGGCTTTTCTATGCACAACGCGCGTTCGACAAAAACACAAAACACCGTGTGTCCTTACCAACAACCGCGCGAAGGCGGATTATTCTATCGCACGCCGCTAACTAACCGCGAACGGACAAACTGTCAAACGATCAACTGAACTGTTAACAATTAACTGTTTTCGCCCAAAGCTAGCGTAAAAGGACGAACTCGTCGAAACGCAAAAGTACGACCAAACTGAATCGAGGGAAGAATAATGATACACTGGCCAGCTGCTAAAGTTACAGTATCCGATTCCATTCAGATTCCCAATACGGCGTCAAGAAAAAGACGAGGATGTCCTTCGATTACTGGATACTACTACACAGAACTGAAATGCCAAAGGGACTTTGTCGTCCGAAAGAGAAAATCCACTACACCAGTGGCACCCACCTGCCCCCACAAAATACCGCGTACATATCTCTTGTGGGCTGCTTTTACCGTGTGTCGCGTGGCAGGATTTCTCTCTTAAAATCATATCCCTCCCTAGGTGGCTGGCTGCCTTCCTTGTTGGTTAATCTAGTGCTAGTCGAATAATTTTTTCTCACAAACACAGTCAAAAAGATGGGATCCCTTGGCGGCTAAAGAGAAAGACCCTTCAAACTTGTAATTCACTCTCTTCGATTGTCCTCGCAATTGCTTTCCTACCGTACCGTAAAAAAAAAGTTCTACTTTACAACTTCATCCCCTTCGTAGTATTCCGAGGAAATTATTTTTGTTTCCCCTCCTCGGGCTCAGACAGACAGCCAGTTGAGCCACTGCCACCCCTTTCTCTAGGTCCTTTCAATAGAAATTCCCTGTCCTTCCTTTTGTGATTACGCGAGAGAAAGAGAACAAACGCACACACCGGCTTCTTCGTTTTTCTTTTGCACTTCTTTTCATCCAGAATCGCGCGAATATGATGGGAAAAAATTGGGGAAAGTGAAAGGGATATTTTTTTTGGCCCATAATGCTGTGGGTGGCAATGGTTGCCGATGGGGGTGGGTGGTGAATTTTTCTGTGATTTCTTTGTATCGGTGCTTTTTATTTTTGCTGGTCGGTTTTTCTTTTCTTGTTTCGTTGTGGAGGGGAAAGTTTTACGCGATGAGAGGACAGGACACAGGAGATCCTCTTCCTCATGCGTTGGTTAGGGGTAAACGGCGACGTTGATGATGATGGGCCAAACAGTAGGTGACTATCATACATACAAACAAGGCAATTGAGCACATTTTGGAGTGCCAGAGTGTAATCGAAGAGATGAGGTGTTAAAATTTCTGTGTGATCCTTTTTGGCTGCGTGTAGACGGTTTTTATGGACGTTGGTGTTTTGTTTTTTTTGTTTTTGGTGTTCTGTTCGTCCTTATTTTCTTTGGGGGTTCCGTTTTTTTTCTGCTGTTGCTCTCTGCCCTGGTGGGGTGGATTTATTTTTCAGACACGTTATGGACTAAGTGTCGTCGTTGAGTTGTGGGTGCCATCGCCACTGACGTTGTTGTCATCTTTTGCAGCATCCCATTCATTTAGATTCACCTGTACAATTTGAATTGAATGTTATGTTTGCAAATATATTTTTGGTATCCTTATTTTGATGGCGGGGATGAGTTTTAGTTGCAATTGTTTTGAAGTGTTTTTGTTTGCTAATTTATGTTTGAAGGAAGCTAATGTGAAAGGTTGTAGTGAGGATGATTTAATCGATGGAAAGGAGAAAATTAAGTTTAGATTGGTAGGTAGGTAGGTACCTAGGTTTAGTTTAATTTCTTTAAGCTGCATCGTTTTGGAATATTGCGCACCACATGGCAGGATCTCGTTTCTGATTGCGCATCATCTGTTGCATACATATAACGGGTGATTTTTAAAGAGGTTTAGAACTTAAAAAAAAAAAAAAAACACAAAAAATTCGAAAAAATGAATGAAATATTTATTTGAATCGATAGTTTGAACCTTGCAATTTAATGTTTAAAGATAATTTCATGCAAATGTTGACCGCGGCTGCGTCTCAGGTAGTCCATCCGCTGAGTCCAATTTTGGCATACTCTTTCACACATATCGGCCGGTATCTCACGAATGAATGCATGGATGTTGGCTTCCAGTGCGTCAATCGAAGCGGGCTTGTCCCTATACACATTAGCCTTGACATACCCCCACAAAAAATAATCTAATGGTGTCAAATCGCACGATCTAGGCGGCCAATTGACCGGCCCGAAACGTGAAATTAACTGCTCACCAAACTCGCCTCGCAATTGCGCCATTGTTTCGCGTGCTGTGTGGCATGTGGCACCGTCTTCTTGAAACCACATATCATGCAAGTCAAGAACTTCCATTTCGGGCAAAAAAAAGTTTGTTATCATCGATCGGTAGCGTTCACCATTGACAGTAACGCTGCGATTCGCATCATCTTTGAAGAAGTACGGTCCAGTGATGCCACCGCCCATAAACCGCACCAAACTGTGACTTTTTCTGGATGCATTGGTAGCTCTTGCAATGCTTCTGGCTGATATTCAATCCAAAATCGACAATTCTGCTTATTTACGTGCCCATTGAGCCAAAAATGAGCTTCGTCCATAAAATGGAAGCAGCGCGCGATGAACATTTCGAACCGAGCACGAATTTTGATAGTAAAATTCAATAATTTGCAAGCGTTGTTCATTTGTAAGACGATCCATGGTTAAATTGCAAACCAAACTGAAGCTGTTTGACAGTGACACAAGGTACTAAACACACGTCAGCTGTCAAAACCGGTGTTGCCAAAACCAAACCAGCTAAAAAATCACCCTTTACATAGGTACCTACTTACAGAAAGTTTTGGAAAGTATTTCCGTGTCATAAGCATTGCTGCATATGATCAGGGTTACTTCGCGTGACTGGTACTGAAGTGCGAAAATACAAAATCATATCGAATACTACTATAGAGTTGACCTTTCAAGCCTCAGTTTTAAGGATGTAACTTTCCCCTCTATTGGTAGGTATCCAGTACAATACTAGGCGTGGAACTTGTAAATAAGAGTACCCAGGTAGGTTTTAGTTGATTACACTCAATTTTTTATGCTAGGGAATTTCTGGTTATAATGTAGGTACGTACGTAGCTACCTACATTGTTTTTGAATTGATATTGAAAAACAAGTTGTGAAACTTTTTCTTATTTGATCCGTTCTAACTAATTCAACTGACAATTTAAACAAGTTTTTTTCTTTTTTTTTGTACATCAAAGGCAATTTTTGTTAAAAAAAAACTGTTGAATAAAATTGGGTTCTTGTATTTAAAACTAAAGTTATTTTTTTGAAAGAAGCCAAATTTCACCAGAACCCGGCCAGCAAAATTCAGTAGTCGGGCATTTTGCACCGGTATCCGGCCAGGTTATTGTTTACTTTTTTACTTTAAAAAAAAACTGTATCTAATTAAAAATTAAGTTAAACATTTCAACTAGTTTTTAATGTTTGGCTTCATTTAAAACAACAAATTTTATTTTAACCAAATTTTAACCACCTTGGCCGGACACCTGAACACCTCAAAAAACAAAAGTTCTAGTCACCGGCCACCTTCTTATACTTAAAAAAATGAAAATTTCTTGTTTCGTTACATTTTATGATAAGTATTTACGTAACTTAACAAAAAAAAGCAACATACGAATTGGTTAATATTGGAAAAACACTAAAACTAACGTTTTTCATTCGACACCTTCACTAAAATTCTCGAACTTTTCACTTCCTGTGTTGTCCACAGCTGTCAAATTTTACCAGCACGTTTAATATGTCAAAAACTATAGCCACAATTGTTAGCCCGTGAATACCTACAACGAAAAATTTACTTATTATCAACTTTTTAACGTAAAGTGGCCGGATACTAGTGACTGGCCGGGTACTGGTACACCTACTACATTAAAAGCCGATATTCCGGCAACGATTTCGATAGGCACTTAATAACAGTATTGGTCGAGCTATTCAAGAAACAGAGCTCTTAAAAATCAACTGCGAAATTGTTTTAATAAGAATCATTTGAATAAAATATCTAGGTAGGTAGGTAGTTGAAAAGTTTACTCCTGTGAATATAGAAACAAATTCTACAGAATATCGAACCGCGTTTATTATCCAGCGATCCAAATAGCAAATCAACATAAAAGTTGG
This sequence comes from Cheilosia pagana, assembly GCA_936431705.1. Taxonomy (NCBI): domain Eukaryota; kingdom Metazoa; phylum Arthropoda; class Insecta; order Diptera; family Syrphidae; genus Cheilosia; species Cheilosia pagana. The sequence continues at coordinate 51,943,443 of OW386168.1, read as the reverse complement.
CCCACGTCAGAAGCGGCACTGCTTTCGGAAATATACAACTTTTTTCCGCGTTCTCGGTGCATCTCTCAGTAATGTTTGAAATAAGATCACTCATTTGCCGTCACGTGCTTATTAAGAACATTCTAGAAAATAAACGTGAGAATGATAGACAAAATTTGATTGCACCGGTTAGGCTTTCATTTTAGCCTTTGATTTACATATTTGCAATGTTTATTCCTTAGCCGTGTGGTTCATACACGTACTGTGCGCCAAATATTTTTTTTAGTGACCATAACCCCGCTGTCTTATGATTATCTTTTTCAACAGCTGTATACAAACTACCAACTGAGTGAGTACATTTTGCTATTCCGCACTTAATCATACGAGAAACATATTTGGAATATTTTAACTCTGAACTGTGCCCCAATTTTAGAAAAAAAAAACAGAAAAAAAACCTCACTCTTTTATGAAACTTCAGTTAAGGACTGATCGGTAGCTTTTAAAAAAAAAAACACAACATTGTATTCAACTATTTCCATTTGTTATTTATTTCTTAAAAAAATGGCCTTCTATTAACTGCAGATTTTAAGGCGGAATTCAGGGTCTAAAACCCTTGCATCACAGACGTTATTTGGAAAACTAAGAACAGATTGGTGCTTCGATTAGTCAGCAATTTTTTAAATTATATTGCGACCTTGGGCAACTTATTTAAGTGGTTTCAGTTTACGGTTCAATCTTGTATCGGAGTTTATGCTGCCTTACCACAGTTTTGGACTATCGCATATTTAAAGTCGCTCAATTTCAGTGAGTTTTTTTCAAAATAAATTTGAATATGATAACCTCATAGGGCATATCTCTACACAGTCTATCCAGGGTTACCCAGAATCTCCACCATCGATATGCAGTTCCTCGAGTAGAAAACTGCAATCTTATTTGACCAATTCAGGCGATGCTTGGTTAGTTAGGGCAGAATCGCACTGTCTCCGGTTTATAGCCACATTCCTGAGCTTGATCTCTTTTGAAATGGTACCACAATGGTTCCCCAACACATTGCCTTCATTATGATTTACAGACTCATCATATTCAATTACATTCATCATTCCGTAGAGCGACACTTATGTGCAGTGCATTCACTAACCTCCAACCCGTGCTCATATAAATTCGTTTTAATGACAAAAGCATTGTTGGATAAAACTCTGTTTTCCCCCACGCACGCATCCCCTAAATCGTTGAGACTGTGACCTATGTAACAATACCTTGCATCACGTATACCTCATATAACCACCATCAAACATCGAGCCATCCATCCATCTATCCATCCCATATTTCACTCACTTATTCAAAGCAGCTCTCTCTCCCCCAGCCATCAGCTCCTATATTCTAAACATGACACACCGGAGCCGAGACTTAATACTTCATGTTCGTTTCGCTGGAAAAAGTGGGAAAAAGTGCGTTCTGCGTTCTTTTCTGCGCCCGCCTATACCTACCCGCCGCTTGTCCTCAACGATGGAATTTTCGTTCAAAACATCCTAGTCCAGGGGGCAGGTGGATGATGGGGGTAGTGCGGCATATCGCATACTGCCACTCCAACCGACTATATACGTGTGTATACCACCCCTTCAATGACGGCGCGGCGGGCGTCTCGTTCGACGTAAAAATTAAAATTGCAAAAAAGCTGCGAAGAAGCAGCAGCGACAGAGCGAACATGCGAACAGTAAAGAAAAAAACAACAACAAATTCTAACACCGCCCACTAACACATGTGTATAGAAATTTTTAACTAATTTCACATATAGTTAAAAAATTATATACTACCGTGCCGCCCTACATACATAGCGCCACCCCATCCATCCACAGCACATAGGTAATATTCAAACATTTTTTTGTAATTTTAATTTGTATACCATTTCGGCGGTACATATAGGGGTGACGGGTGACGGGGGCTGGTTAGAGGTGGAGGGTTGGGAAAAAACATTCGACAAAAAAAAAAAGAAACCCACGGTGAAAAGCGATTTTCCATTATAGTGAAAAATAAAAACAAAAGTTTCCCAAAATGTTGAGCGAGGGTTGTGTATAAGCTCTGATGATGATAAGTAATAGAAGGGGGTGGCCGTGGCCGTTGCCTGATATGGTACACGACATTTGGAGGAATGTATGCAACAGCAATACACATATGTGTAACACTACGTAGCCCCCTGCTTGCTGCGTGATATTATTGTAATGAAAGGCACACATACCTACATTTATTTACATTAAAAAAATTAGGAAGCTGATGCCAAGTGTGGGTGGCTGTGTGCGGAGGTTGGCGCTGGCAGGCGTCACTCACTTGGCACCAAAGGGAATGGCAAATATTACATTTCATATTTTCCCATCGATAGAGTTGGGGTTTGTGTTTTTTTTTATTTGTTCTGTATCAAAAAATAAATAATTTCATAAGCCAAATGACTTGCAAAAATATTTTGAAATTATGTATAAACATGATCGCAGCGAATCCAACGAGCGGCTGTACTAGGCAATGTCAAAAGCCACCCGAAAACTGTTAAAAAAAACCAAGTTCTTTCGCGCAATATACATTCGCCGCATGATGAAAAAAATCCTGTTTTAATAGCAGTTACCAGTACACCCCCTTCGTCAAGCAATAGTATGACTATGAAGGGCAACCTGATAAAAAGCGAACAAAAAATTCCCCGAGCAAGAGTACACTGTTCAGACGGTAAAGTTGCCGTCGCTGTGACGCTAAGCATCACCACCCCCACCCAGCCACCGCCGTCGCCGGTGTAAGGGGAGGACAAAGAAAAAAAAAAAAACAACAAAAATAAAAAGAGGAAAATTGTATTTTTCCATCTAATGCTCATCTCTCTCTAACTCGGCGACTGATTACTACTTTTATTGCTAGCGAATGCGAACAAATGAACGCGCCGCTCTCTAAGGTAGTTTCTTCTTGTTTCTTCGCTCCATTCCGTTGGGGTGGTCTTTACGGGCATACGCGCGTTTCCTATACGTGCAAGTGTGTTGATGCTGACGCTCTGGAGCTGAGTCGCTGCGGAGCAGAGTCTAATGTATGATTGTGTCGGTGTTGGTCCTTTTTTTTTGCTGCTTGCTGCTTCTGCCGTCGTTATTTTTTAACTACGTGTTCACAGTTAAAAAAATCTCATCTCGCTTTTATTTTATTTTATGCTGGTAGTATGTAGTTACATCCCTTCTTCTGGTAGAGCAGCTCTATTCTGTACTTTGGCGTCTTGGAGTTGCTGCTAGATTGGAATAGGGTTGCCGTCTTTGGCTTTGGTAGTTTATGAGTCCATAGGGTGTTTCAAAGTTACCTACATTTCAAAGAAACTTTGAAGCTGTTTTTGCGTTCTTGAGAACTGTTTTTTTTTCACAGACTGTTTTTTATAGATAAGAAGTACTTTTCTACTACATTTTAGAGCTTTTTAGTATAATGAACACAATTTTAGACAGGACTTTGTTTAATTGTTGCTGCATAACTCTGCCTTGCAATTCTCTTTTCATAAAAGGATAAATTCTGGCATTTTGCTGCCACCGTCAATGGATTTTCAGACCCCATTTCTAAGTTAAAAAAGTCCTATACTTAAGGTTCTAAAAAAAGTTAGTATTCTCTGGCCTTATTCAAGTGATGACATTTTTATACCTACCTTCTTTGGCAGCACTTTAAACGAATTGATGAGTTGTTGAGTTTTCTTAACTTCCTTTAGGTTCTATCTTGGGTCCTATTAGGTTACCCTAGTACTAAGCCTTGGAAATCGAGCTTAACTTGACCAAACCGTTTGCACTTGATGTAAAGTAAAAATCAATTTGACAAGTATAGTTGACAAGTAAATATTGTAATTCTGACTGCCTCTAAAACAAAAATCATACCAGCAGGCGACTTTTCAATGTATCAATTAAGAGGCCAGGTACTGCAACCATTCAGGGATAGCTCAAGTCATCGAAAAAAAACAACACTCAATTTGTTACCCTCTTCTATTAGACCTATACTCAGTTAAAAAAAAAACAGCTGCACACACAATGTTTGTCAAAGTTCTATCAAGTTGACCGCAAATAAAATTCTTCAAGTGCGCGCCTTCCTTCAAGCTGTGTATAGTAAAAATGTCCTCTATTATCCATTACCCACTTGTCCTTAAAAATAATATGCGCCCTTTGTTTTCGAAAGTTCCACAAACAGTGGCAACCCTATTCTATGTTACATTGATGCTGCTTAGAATCGCTATACCTCAAGCAAGGGAAGCGACTCTTAGTTGTATAGAAACGGCGGATAAAACCGGCGGCGTCGACGATGACGGCGATGGGGGTTGATCAAGAAGTAACGAAAAAAAAATCCCTAGTAGTTGTAAGTGGATATTATGTAGGTATGAATTTATATTTTATACAATTTTTTTTCATTTTATACTTTTTTTTTTACTTTAACAGATACTTACCTAGAGGTAGTGTTAGTATTAGTGGAGATGTGAGTGAAAGAAGTACACATCGCGACATTATTCCCTTTTTTTGTTCGCTATTTCTATTGCTTTTATGTGTAGGTGTATTTTTTTTCAAAGTTAAGGGGGGTGGTGGATTAGGATATGATTTAGGACGGCAGCGTGCGGGGCAAGTTGGAGCGCTAAAGTTCAGCATTGTACTAGGTTTTCTATAGAGGATTTTTTTCGTTGGTATTGATTGGAGAGCGCTCTGTTGGGGGTAGTTATGTTTTTTTTTTTATTTTTTTAATTCGAAACTCGTTACGTAAGTGTACGCGAAATAGAGATACTCAGATCTAAATGTCGCCCATTTACTAACAAGCGACAGACTGCGATCAACAAAAGGGCTCGAGCTTGATTTCGTTCTGGTAATTTATCCCAGTGTGTTGCCAAGGTAATTTTTCGCCGTCGTCCGTCTCAAGGACTTTTCGGCTTTTTGGCCGATTGTTATGTGTGCGAACTTGGGAAGAGGTCGCACGCCCGCCACTATAGAAATCAAGAGATTTCACTTTCATCCCACATGAAGGACAACGCAGAGATGAAAGCACTAAGCACATAGGAATAACTGATGGAAAGGACGACGAGAAAGCAACTCGTGAAATCAAAACAAGAAAACCAAAAATCGTCTTCGAGTGGTGATGGCGATGATAACAAAAAAGAAAGTAAGAAAGTAGGTATAGTGCGAGCCGGGGGACAAGGGTGCGTGCCGGCGATCTATGCCAGAGAGGAAGGACACTTTCTTTGAAATATTTTCCTTTTTTCTTCTTGACATAGAGTGCGGAGTGCCGCCGAGTGGTGGTATTCCAACACGTTGTTTCTTGGGTACTTTTCTTTCTTCAATTCTTAAGATGATAATGGTGGTGGCGACGACGACGACATTGGTCACAGAATTGTTGTAGGAGTTGCAACGTCTTTTGAAATTAGTTCACTGGGCTATCGATTAATTCTACTTAACTGCGGTGGTGCTTCGCTGGAATTTAAGGTCAGATGAAGTGTTTTCGTCTAGCTGGTCGAGTGCGGAGTTATTGCGATGGCTGACTTAATCGAGTAAATTATTTTGAAAATATTTAACAAGTGGGTAGCTGGTGTTTTAAACCTGCTGTATTTTGGAAGTCAACTTTTGAGATGAACCGCTATGGGTGTAACATCACTTGGAGAGAGCTCACGTGGGCTCCATTGTCTCAGATCTTTGAAAATCTGTTTTGGCAAAGTTAAAACAAAATGTTAAAAAATTAATTGAGAAGTTTGAAAAGACAAAAAAAGTTGTCACTCTCATGAAAAAAAATTGTTTAAATGACCATGTTTAAAATACTTGATGGAAATAGTGTCATATTTGAAATATTTTTGAATACCTGATTAACACAAGTAAATTCTTCTCAGCTCATGCAAATATAATTTGATTTGTTTAAGAGCAACGTTCATAGCTATAAACAGAGTTAGAACTTTTGTTCTGCAATGATTTAAGTTAACTTTTTCTAAACGAAACAGAGAACGTTCCTAACATCTTCGAAAAATAGAAACCTTCGTCCGGTACAAAATAAAGTTGTAAAAGGTTGCTTTGATGTTCTAGACTGATGTTTTTATTAGAACATGTGGCCGCCTCTGAACAGCAGGAGTACCTGGTCCGCTAAATATTTGTCAGAATCGATTTTCTCTTATTATTTTCCATCTTCGAACCTACTATGTAGGTACAATGGGAATTGGGAATCCTAAATATTGAAATTTAAATAGTTTATTTGTTCAACTTGATTTAATTCAATGAATTGTTATTTTGCCCATGTAAACATTATTTAAAAAAAACTTGTTAAAATTAAGTCTACGCACTTTAAAAAGTTTTTATTGGTTAGAATAAATCCGTAAATGGTTTCAGGTTTTGTAAATTGAAGGAATTCACGAAAAGAAATAAAAGAAAAGGAGTGTGTGTTGAAAAGTTGGAAAATCGGTGAATTTCAAATAAAACAATAAGCAATACAACAGAGACATCCATATTGTTTTGACTTCCTGGCCGAATTTTATAAAAATTACGACCACGACCGCCCTTTATTCCGCTTCCGACCCTTTCCCGTGAGGCCGTGACCCGAAAAGTAACCATTTCTTATGTAAAAAAGGACTAGATGAAATTATTTAAACGCAAATGTCTTCACATATAAACAGAAGAAGTACCACCTTTTCTAAGTTTGAAAGTTAAACCAAAAGTGCTGTCTATTTCTACAAAAACAAGAGGTCTACGTATGAATTTTTTTCTCAATAATAGCTGACCCGTGCTCGCCTTGCTTCACTCGCCTCACACTTTTAAGACAAAAAGTATTTTCATGGACCTTCATCGAAGAGTTTTTTTTGCTAAATATGTTCCTACTCTTGGACTTTTCTAAAAGCAATATAAAGCAAAAACAAAGACAATAAAGACGTAATTTTAGTTCCTACTAAAAAGTCTACACAAAAAAGATTTACGCAAAGTAACAGTCTTTTTAGATATTTTATGTTATAAATATACTTAAACGGAAGACGAATAAAGGGGTAGGGGACGATTGTGAACAAAAGGTACAGGGATTAATTGGGAAGGGGAGTTGCTAAGTGATTAAATTAGTTTAGTATAAATTAAGAATACTTTCTTTTTATTGAAGTACAAAATAAAGTAAAGTAAAGTAAAATAATTAAAATTTGTAAAGTAAAGTAAGGTAATTAAATACCAATGAATAAAATAGAAAAATTATGAATAGTTTAACTCAAGAAAATGAGTTTTAATTAAAAAAAGGTGAGAGGATGAGGAGGTTTTGAATGAAATAGATGTTGCTGGGATAAAGAAGGAGAAGATGCCTATAAAGGGGCTGTCAAGGCGAGTACGACAGCCAAGAAAGGGTGGGTAAAGACAAAATGTCTCGCAGCGTAGGAACATATAACGCGAAGACTGGCATGAGATGGTTTTTGTGACGTGCCTGGGTCAAGCTCCCACGCCCTCCGGCGAGCTTAGAGAGCGGGTGCAAGCATGCCAGCAAGGACCCACGACAAGGCAGCAGCACGTTACAAAATGGCCGTTACTATCTAAACTAAAATGGCAATTTTATATTTGCTTATGTTATGTATTGCCAAGTTTCATCAAAATCGGTCCAGTAGTTTCTGCGTGATGCGGGGTCAGGCATCTACAGTTTTATTATATTTAGAGAATAGAGATTAGAGACAAAGACATTCATAGATCTTTGATAAGTTATTATTATGTACTATCTAAACTAAACCGGACGTTATTTAATTCATAGACAATTCAAACCCATGTCTAAACGATAAACTCGAGTCTAACATTAATCACAGCAAAACGTATGTTTAAGTTGTTTTTAATTCTGTTAAACGTCAAAAACCAGTGAACGAAAAATAATAATTACGAATTTTGTACATCGTTTCGCTATACTTATGTATTATTTATAGAAAAATGAATACGGTGTTACACTAGTTTTCCAAAAAATTTAATAATGTTGCTAGCAGATATTTTAATAATCAAAATAAATAAAAAAATGTCAGTCGATTACAATATTCCTTGACACTCATCTGCAATTTTATAATTTTTGCTAATTTCAAAAAACATATGCGTTTATTAAGATTCTCACTATGTTTTGAAATAGCACAACCACAATCCACAAAAAAGTTACTTTTGATATAAATTGCTGTCAGAATAGTGTTTATGTAATAGATTTTAGTAGAATACACGTTAAACTCGTATCTAATTGAACACAGCTGCCAATTTGTTTATGAATAGCAGTCGTGTTTTAGCTGTGCTTTAACTTTAGACTCCAGTTCAGGTAGACACGGGTTTAGAGTTCAACTATGAATATGCCCCAAAGATTTGACAAAATTGTGTTAAGCCCATTGTGGTCTGAGAACTCAATATCAGACGGATAGTAATCTACATTTAATTGTGTAAAAACCTCGAAAAGGTCAGTTAATTTAAAGAGTTTTATAGTTGGGCATCTCCTTCAACCAAATAAATGCTTTCCATAAAATTCATGGAACAATGGTCTTTAAATGTTACATAGCAAAATACCTTGAACTTTTGAAACATAAATAAATCAACCACTTCCAACCACAAATGTAATAAAAATTTAAATGTAGGACAATTTAAACAAAAATTACTTTCAAACGATACTATACAATTTACAATTTATGCATATAATGACTTATTTAAGTCCACAATTGTTAGTTAATAATTATCTATATGAAACACAACTCTACAAATTATCAACTACATAAATATATAAATCAAATATGAGTAGGAACCCGTAAAAACTAGACATTGCCTCTTATCTCACCATTGTACCATCTCCAGCGGAGCTATAGCTATAAGTCCATAAAAATGTCACTCAGATTATTCTCTGACAAACGTTCTTCTAATTTTATAACATCACTTTTAGAATAAAAAGCTTAGCCACAGATGAAAGAGTTATCCATTAGCAAATAGGTATTTGCCCAACTAAATACAGAATCATTTTACAATAAATCATTTTCTACATTAGCTGCTACTGCTATTTATAAAACACAAGCAGTAAAACACTTGTGCACATTAATTGGATGACGCTAATCTAAATTTTATTTTTATCGGATTGCCAATTTAAAACGCGATTTGTATTGTCGCGAATTCTAAACGAGTTGAACAGCAGACTCCGTGGCGCAACGGTAGCGCGTCTGACTCCAGATCAGAAGGTTGCGTGTTCAAATCACGTCGGGGTCAAAAGTTTGAATTGTTTTTTTTTATTTTTTTTATTCAATCGATATCTTTCTTAATGATTAAAAATATTTATTAAACTTACCCGTGGAATGATCTACTTTGAAATTGATTCTGCTTCAACTGTGTATATCTGTAAGCAAAGAGAAATTTTTTAGTTAGTGTGAGCTGGGAAGGAATTAATTAATTTGGTAGTGAGAGCATAATTCAGTCGATGAGAATAGGACAAGTAGTGGCTAATATCACGTGCGTCTGATAAAAGAGAGCTACATTTGATTTTTACTCACGAGTGACGAGTGACGAGAAGCCTACACTCTGTAGGACACATTTACAGTAGCTAAGGTTACGTTTACCAAACTGACAGCCAGGCGTAAAAAAAGGAAAACATTATACCTTCTGACAATCCCAAGGCACATTTTAGTTCTTTGTGTATATAATACAGCCTAGGCTGATCTGACTTATTTAAGGTTAGGTGGGGCGGTAAGTGCATTTTCGAGTTGAGTGCAATCCATGTTCGCCAAGGCCACAATTAGATTCAAATCAAGATCTTGTCGGCTACACTGTATGGACGCTTACAACTTTTCGCTAGAAAATGAACCATCGATCAAATCTTACGACGCCGAGTCCCGACGTATTTTAATAAAAACAAGGAAACACGTATATCAAAATACACCTTCCCTTCCTTGACTTTAAAAGTGGGCTACGACATCTTGTGTTCGTGAGAGCTATACAGGGAGTTGCGCAAGAATTTGTGACCATTCAATTCACCACTCCATTAAAAAGTATTTTTTGTTTGTGCTAGATTAAAAAATTAAACATTAACCGATCACACTCGATCAGCTTATTTAAAAACTCATAAAATACCAAGACCAAAATTGTGGCACTATCAACTCACAAGAAGAATTTACAAGTTGTCCGTCGAAGCACATTTTTGCATGAGTAGCTTTGAAAAAAATATTTCTTCAACGGTGTTTTAAAACCTAAACGTCTTACAAACATAAGATTGTAGTGATATCGACTTTGGCTCTCCTTTTTTCCACCAAGATTCTACCTAAAAAGCGTTCACTGTTGATCTGCAGTAGGTTGATTTTAAAAGTCCCTTTCTGACCGATGCGATCAGTGGAACTGAGTCGACCACCCTGTTCCATAGTATTGTACTCATATTGAGCGGAAGGGATGACAAACTAGAGAGATAGAGATCAATAACATGTTTGTGGTTTAACCTGCATTTGAGCTCGAAATGTAAGTCGGAATCAGTCCAACTCGGATCCGCAATGGACCACTAAAATCGCCAAGACATGGAAAGCATTATTTTCACCTTGACTTGACTTAATCGGTGGGAAAACTTAAAAACAAACTTTCAGATTTTTCTTTTATCAACTCGCAAGTCGAAACTAGCTATGCAGATACCTGTGTGGACTGCAACCACCCTCCCTACCCAACTGTGGGAAAAATAACACTGTATAGATCCGGGAAATCTCCCGATTCTCTTGTTCATCATTTATCATCTCAATACATTCCCTCCCGGCTACAGTGGCGAGGACGACCTACGACCTACTTTCGCGTTTCCAAGCCCTCCCACCGCCATCGTCATCACAGCTTTTTGTGTGCTTCCTCAAGTGTGTGTTGGTGTGTGTAATTCGTTTGACCAAAGGAATGCGATTTTTACGGTTCACTGCCAAAGAAGAGGTCAACTCGTACCCTTTATTTTTTGTTATTTATTTTTATCGTTCTCTCTCTCTCGTCCTCCCGTCTACTTTCATTGTTTTCCTCTTCCTTTCGCTCGGCCGGCTCTTTGTATATACGCATATATATGGAGAAAATCTCAAAACTGATTCAATCAATCAAAAACCCATGATTAATCTAAAACCTCTGCACACAGCACAGAAAAAAGGGGTAGGTTTTTGTTTTAATCCTTTCACTGTACACCGTGCCGCTGCCCTTTGGACGAGGGATACACTCTACTCTACTCGGCTGAAGGTAAATGGGAAATAATCGGTCAGGAACTACTTTAAAATGCTGTATGCTCTTGTTTTTCCTTCGCCGCGCCACAACATTTCTATGCCGATGCCCTAATCAACCCTTTTCATCGAAGCTGAATTGAAAAATGAAAAACGAAGAAAAAAAAACATCATCACAGGGATGGATGATGGTAATGGCATAAAAAAAGGAGGAAAAATTAAACTTAACAATGCGGCGCTTCTCTTTCGCTCTGGAATCCTGCGGAGGATTTCTTTCGTTCGCTCTTCTGTGTGAGCGCCTTGACTAAGATTTCGTTTAAAAAATACTTTTTATTTTTTTTTCTTCCTCCCAACCATGTACCATCGCTGCTCTACCAGCCATTAAGGGTAGTTTTTGAAGAAATAAAAAATAAAGAATGAAAGACACAACTCCCATCGTAAACAACAGCTACAAAAACAACACCAACTAAACAGCGGTGGATCGGGCAGGAAGGGTGTAATAAAGAAACTGCTGAAAAACTGCTCTCGACTACAACACTCTAAATCGATAGTAACTTTTCGCGACGAGGGATGTAGTCGAATGCTGTGTGTCCTCCTGCTCTCCTCCCAACTACCACACCTCATCTCACCGCGCGCCCCATCATCGTCATCATCATCTATATCGTGTTTCTTATTTCGCTTCTCGAGGTCCTGTTCCTGTGAGCTGTGTAGTTGTATAGTTTAGAAAAAGATGTAGAAACGATGAAGAAAAACTCACCACCACCGCCCCCCCACCCATTGCCGTTCACTAGCGATATTGTGGATGAAGTAATAATTTCTGCAGGTAGTTGCCCTTCCTCCCTGTGTCGTTCTTTCTGGAATTTTTAGTTCAAATTCGCGGGCGGAAACTAGAAGGGCGGCAGCGGGGCAAGTATTTTGAAAGAAAGAACGATTTGTTGCCGCCGCCGCCGCCGATGCTGTAGCTGCTGTTGGAGAGGGTGGTGATTTGAAAATGAAAACTTTTGTGCTTCCTTGTGTTTTTCTCATTTTTCCGTTTTACGTTGGTTTTTTTTTTCGTTTGCCTTTGCCTTCCACGTCGTCGTCCCTTTTTGTGATTTTTTTTTTCGTCCTGTGCGCTTTCATAAAATTTTGTATAGATACTAAATTTTCTAGTTCCTTTTATTTCCTTTCTGGTATTAGTGTTTATTTTCTGAAAAGAAGATTTATGTATATTCCCCCCGCCAAAGGGGGTGAGTTACGACTTAGAGGGAGGCTGTCTGGTGGTGTGGGGTGCTTTCGTTTTGAAATAACTATAAAAAAATTAAAGGCTGCCGCTACTACCTTCTTTACAGCAGCCGCGCGCGCTCGGCGATGGTATCCAGGACGTTTTTTTTTTGTTGTTGTGTGTGTGTTGTTGTTGCCATTCTTCCTTCGTCTTGTTGGGATTGGCTTTGTATTACTTATACCCGGTCCAGAGGGGGGTTTGGTTGGATTTCTCCAGCATGCTACCTACCCCCAGCTTCATCTTTTTCTTTTCTACTGCTTTAGAGATTTATGTTGGTGATTATTTCTAAGTTTTTGTATAGGTAGTAAGCTCGTTCGCTATAAAATAGCGCGAGTGAGCATCCTTTGAAAGGAGACGGTGGGGTGGGACGCGTGGTATACAAGGACGAGGAAAGTAATGCCACTGCTGTAATGTTGTGATGTTACTGTTCGTTTTCTTATTTTTATTATTCAAGTCGTCCTTCTTCGCAGCGGCTGTCGTGGGGCTTGGGGAGGATGTACAACTAAGCTTTTTTTTCGCCTGTACAGAGCGCACTACCATGTACCATCCACTATGCTGGCGCGTTGATTGTGTGGTGTCGTTAGTTGTTGTATTGGCTGTGCAGGGTACAGTAGCACCCATCCATCCAGCATCCTTTTTTTGGGGGTTTTATGTGTGTTTGAATTTAATTTCTGTTCCTTTTGCGCGGGGTGGGGGTGGGGGTTGACATAAATCGTCCGCTATCTTTATATTCAACTATGAAATGTAATACAATGATGCGAGTTTAAACGACATTAGGAGGTGGATGGTGGGCATGAGACGGGGAGCTATGCAGCAGTGGCAGCAGATGAAGGCCACTGTGAAGTACAATAGGTTGTTGATGGCATCTGGGGGGGAGAAGGGCAGCAAGGAGTACATGGTTGTATTATTGCAGGATGTGAAGGGATATTATTATTGCTTTTTTAGTGGCTCAATGGTTTAGCTGCGAAGGGAATTAGAAATGTGCTAAGGGATGCTGATGAGAGAGATAGAGCGAGAAGGCACATCATAGAGAGAGAGAACAACTGAATGCCTGGGAGTAATGGGTAGTTCTTCCTTTAGATTTATATCTGGATACAGATTTTTTTTTTATTTCTTTTTCTCCATCGTCTAAGTTTGGTGGATATTGATTTTTGAATTTAGAGCGGATATAGGTACTTAGAAGTGAATGGGAACTGCCATATTGCTCAGAGGGGCTTTCAATGAGTCATTAGGATTGGAAAATGTAAAATTGGAAAATTGTAGTGGAAGTCGATGAATTTTTATAGCAAAGTTCAATTCCGATGTCGAACTTTCCTTATTGAATTCTAATTTTTGTATTAGAGGCAATAACTTTTTGTAACACTCGACAATTCGAATTGTAAATTCAGTAAGACTTATCTAAATATTATAGGCCATACCTTCATTAGATTTCTTAGTTATGTGCAAAACTGAAAACATTTTTACGCAATTTGGAGAACCATCTATCAAGCTTATGCTTCATCGGGTCAGATCTATACAAGTAAGACGCTACAGCCTTACAATAAAAAAATAATGGTAGCAATAAAGTCTAGAAGCTAAAAAGTTTAGATATCGAAGACTCACTGAATTCAGCAACAGCAGATATACCCACTTAATCAAAATATTGAAGACACTTCCTGCAGAACTTCGAAAAACCTGTCACTCTGACAAATCATGTTGACAAACTTCAGCAGTCATTACTTCTAGGGCATCAAATTTGAAATAAGTACATTAATCAAAGTGCAGGTGCAAGATTTGTCTGTCCCGTTGCTCTTTTGAAGAAACAAAACTAAATCGACGGTCAGTTTTTGCTGGATTCAATGTCTTACGCCAAATAGGTATGTGAAGAAAGTCTGGGAAATATTTTTGTGCCATCAGGCAGTTTTTTATACAGATTCTTATAGACGGGGGTGCAACATGAAACACAGCTAGGGATGCCAGACGTCCTGCTATAAGTCTTTTGTCCCACAAGTGTCCCGCAATCAAAAGTGTCCCGCACTGAAAATTTGTCCCGTAAAATGTCCCGCCTTCCAACTATTATTTAATAATAATAATAAATAATCAAAATTTTGAAAACTACATCAAAATTATTGAGCGTTTTAAAATTGAAAATATAAACATTGATATACTTTTTGAAGAATTTATTGCATTAAATATTTTTTTTGAATGCGAGTTAAGAGATTTGGATGAAAAAAATATGTGAAAAATAGGGTAGATTTTTCAAAAATGTTGAGGCACCAAATTTCGAAATTTTTTCCAATTTCGTATTTTCGTTGCCCATTTCTAATGCAAGTTGTGAATGGATATTCAGTTTCATAACGCGAAATCAGCTTTCTTGGGAAGTATTGAAAGCAGAGCTTCTTGTAAAGCAAATTTTTCAATGAGTTGCAGGGATAACGATTTTTTGCGAAACTGACTTTGGAAAAAAGGAAATAGTAAGGTATCGGGAAAATCTGAAAAGGGTTACATAAAATGTACAAATATGAATTAAAAGACTTACTTAAACCAAAAATTACTTATTAAAATGTAAACTAAAGTAGGAACTTATTTTTTTCACTTCAAATGCAAAAATGTTCCGCCAGCTAACTTTTCCGAAATGGCATCCCTACACACAGCATGTATTGAGTCAACTTTGTTTAAATATGCTTATAGGCAAATTACGTAAGGGATCTTTGGTCAAATATATCGAGAATTGATTACGTTATTTTGTTGAGAACAGTCACTATCAAGTACATTAGAAATAATATATACTTTTTATTTAAAAATGCAAAAAAAAATTTTGATTTCGATTGTCGATGAGTTATTCGTCTGAAACATCAGCAAAATTGATTCAAATTGGGGCCACCTCTATTAGTTGTTGTATTTTTTATTTCTCACATGTTTTTAGTTCTATACGTATTTTCTATTTGAACCATAGACCGTACTTCTTTTTCAAGTTAACATGTTCAATTGTTCACTGTTCACTGAAAGTTGTATTTATTGACTCACAAAAGTTAATGGTTATAAGAAGCTGGGACCTGCTGCGTCTGATTTTGAGAAAAGTTGACAAAAATTCTGTTAGTAATACCTATAATCAGTTCCACGTCGGATTTTTCACAGCCCTATAGTATTTATGTTCATAAATTTTATAATTGGGATTGTGTTCTTATATAAATAATCTGGTAAAAAAAGAATTCGGACCGAAAAAAGTTGAAAGGTTTATTAAGTTTATTTATTAAGCATGAAATACGTAAAGGAATATATTCTAGGCTCTTAATTTCAAGCCCAGGAGTAAGTTCCAAGCTCCCAGTATACTTATTGAAGTTATTAATGTTAAAAATTAATGTTAAAAATGTTAAGCAGCGAATTATTGGTTAAAGTCAGCTGCAATCCTTCTTTAACGCAGCCTTACAAGAGTCGTTTCTGATAGCTATAGAAAATCTAGCATTTTTCAAAAACCATAATAACAATGCAAAATTTTGTTCAGAACGACTTTACTAATAAACAGATTTTTCAAAGCATACCTTCCCATCCTCATTTTTGACATGTCTACTTTTCAGACCAAGTTCCAAGGTAAAATATAACAAAGGACCCACCAAACAATTTGGATGTCTGAGATCACCTTTGCAACCTGGGTGATCAACATCAAATGTATAGGTACCTACTTTTGAAACGGAATAGGTTGATATTTGACAAACACCAACGTTTCACTAAAAAAAATAGGTAAACTATTAACGGCTTCAATTTTTGATGTGAAACATCTTATGGCGCGACTTGGAAGTAAAATCGATTCTTCAAAGCGGAAATGACCAAGCCTGTCGTATCACTATGCCGCCGCCTAAAACTCCTTCGACCCGATAGGTGGCGCTATTGTCGATCTTCTTAACCACTCAACCGATTTCAATGAAATTTTGTGGGTTTGCTTGGTAATATGGAAAGATATATTTTTTAATTTTTTCGACTTAATTGTCAAAGTATGAATACTAGTATGGAGAAGCTAGGTTTTACGCAGACACTAGACTACTGAATCAGTTGACGCTATGAACACAAAATGTATACAAAAAACCTTGAAAAATAAAACTTTGGATTGGATTGCGTTATGCAAACTTATTAAATTAATTTACATAATTATCTACTGCGCTGTATTAAGATTATAATATTATAAAGATTTGGTTTTTAAATAAAATTTCTTAATAAAATTCAACTACATACAACGCAATTCAAATTAACATTCACATTTAGCGAGAGAAGTTTCACATCTGGCGTGTGGTCACAAGCACGCTCTCTGTTTTTTATTTGACATCGGTAGTAAAAAGCTCGAAAACTTACAAAATTTCATTGATGTTCTTCTTCGCAAATAATGGTGCTGCAAGTGTTTTGACGAAACATGAAATGGGATATGTTAAACAAATTTCCCAATAGACATTATTTCCAACTCATCCCTAGACCAAGTCTGATAACTTTTAGACAAATATACAACAGGAACAAACTACTAAATTCAATAGATTTTTTGAATAGACAGCTTCTTCAATAATAGACGATAAATCTGCATTTGTTTCAATAAAATGGTCGATTTGAAAGGTGGCATTTTCTCAAGAGAAATACAACTCAATTATAGAAAAGCACTGTCAATGTTCTTATGAAATTCGAGAGTGATATCATGTATTGCTAACTTTTCTTACATCTTGCAAGTGAACATTTCGTTGTCAATTTTAAACAGTTAAAAACCACTATTTTGATGGAAATGGGTAACTGACAATATTATTTACATTTTCTCCCAAAGCAAATTCGTTAAAAAAAAAATAATAAATGCTTAAAATAAATTAATAAATAAATAAAATAAATTGGAATACTACCGCGCTTCTTAAAATGAGCGGTTTTTTTTTGTTTGATAGATGGGCATTTTATGAAGAATCTGTAAATATACTAAATTTAATAGCAATACAAATTTTGAAGGATTTCTCTTTCGAATTTTGCCAATAGAATTTCCAAATTAAACCTTAAGCTAGGTAGCTAGCAGTCCCTGTCGAAATATATTTGAAAAGCTGTTGAAATAGAAATATTTCGTTGCAGGCGCAAATGACTAGATCGGACGAATCAATATACCTACCATCAGCCTCCAAAGATTGAGTTAATATCGTTTCCTGATTGCGTAAGGTGTATAATATTAAGTTGTCTTTTTTCCAAATAGTTTTCCAAAGCCCGTAAAGCAGTAGGAAAAAAAACTGAGGCAATTGAATGCCGGTCTTATGGTTTTCAGCCGGTTGTACATGATTTTTAACCTTATCAACTTGGAATATCAATGGAACTTGACTTCATACCGTCTTCCAAGTTGTAATTTAATTTCCATAAAAAAGTTAAACCTTCTATCCTTTAGATCGACACAGTAGACGAATTTTCGTGACCGGCAATGACAAAATATTTTAGCCCCTTAAAGGTTATCATTGCTATAGTGAAATCAGGCTATGCAACTCCTTATCTTCATGTGCTTTCTTTGACTTGATTTTGATTTTGTAACATTTAATCACCAACGTAAAGCCTACGACAGTAAACGCACCAGAAATAAGTTTGCTATCTCGAGACGCGTGCACCCATAGCTCCCATAAAAATCCCCATTAAATGTTAATGTAAAATATTCTGCGTTCTTTCTTCTCGTTCATACACGATAACAATTAAATTTAATTTAAAATTCAAATCAATTTGTAAAATAATACGAGTTGTTGGCTTACATAAAACTTTTCTCCACATTGTGCGCTCTTCAGAGCTCAACCCCAACGCAGCCAGTGAGTACGCTTACACATCGACACAACGACACAACTATACCTTCATTCCTATCGCTATGTTTTTTTTTTCTCGCTGCCAGGTTTTGTGTTATTTTTTATCCATGGTTTTTGCTCGTTTTCTCCTAATTCATATATGTACACATCCTTGCCATCCAAATTCATTCAAACACACATACATTACAAAATACACGTTACGTATGCATGCGGATGCGATACATGGGGCCACCCTTCTAGTTCCTAACAACAGAAAAATGTGAAATAGGAAAGCACAAGCGGGCTACAACAACAACAACAACAGCAACAGCGACATCAGCAAGGACGAGAAGAAAAAGTTGCCCTTAGCCGCGAATGGAGGCTCATCTTCATCCAGCAGCGTGTTATACTTGTACAGCCGCACACAACTGGCTGCGACGATGTGTTAGATGCGAAGGGATGCCAAACTAAGGCCAGGGATACGGTACGGGTGAACCATACCGCGCGCTATACGACTGATTTACATTTTTAATTGTATATACACGAAGGTATAATGCCACTTCATTCCGCTACCCCGCGCCGCCGACTTCATACTTTTATGCTCCCCTCGAGCGGAGCAACTTTCACGCGGGTACGTGTTCGGATTGCGGGTTCTCTACTATTTTACATTTTCGTTTATTTTTTCTTAGCTGCGGTGGTGGTGGGCGCGCACTTGATGTCGTACGTGTGTTCACCGAGCGGAGTTGGGAGCAAAAAAAAAACAGAAAACCGAGTCCTCTCCGTTTCCTCCTCTTGTTTAGTCTTTTTTCTAACAAATACACAAAAATCCTTTTTTCCCGAAACTAAGTACGTCGGTCGGGATGATGCTGTGTGTGTCGCCCGGCACCGCACCCGCACCTCGATGCTATCGCTGAAGCCTGCACTCAAGTGCTGTATGGGGGAGAATATAGTGTGTTTAGAGAGAAAGAAATAGGTTTCAAGCACTGGAGGGGTTGGGGGACGCTGGGAGCCGTGTAATATTAATGGCAAAAAATGGGGGACTACAGCAACACAACCCTTGGAAGAGGGAAACACACAGCTAACGGTGGCATCAGCGACGAGGACGCACATAAAGCAAATTTATTAGAAAGTTTTTCCTTTTTTTTTTTTTTACAAACTGCTTTTTCGATGGTTGTTTTTCTATTCAAAGTCGTTACGAGGTGGGTGGGTGTTTCGGGTGGCAAAGATGAAGAGAACAGCAGCAGCAGCAAAAAAAAAAAACTTTTATTATTGTATGCGTGTATCAGTTATAATGCAAAGTACAGATGGTAAGAGATAAGTTAGCTTTACAATGATGCGGGTATTCCATATATATAATGTACGTACGCGTGTGTGTGTATGTGAGGTTTTAATTGTCTAAAAGTTTTGTTGGCATTCGCTGTCACTGTCAGTGGAAGGTCCTCCAAGTTTTTCCTTTTCACAAAAATTAGAATGGGAGTAGATTTGAAACTGCAATAGATGGGTTTTGCTATATGTACAAATAGGTATCAACCAGTTCTGTTGTCCTTCTCCTTATGGGTAAGGAAGTCTCCACAGATAATGTCGAGCTCAGAGAGTTTATGATCATTTTCTGATGAAAAAAAGACCTCTCAGTCGCAGAAATTCGGATTGCGAATCATTATAAACCTTAGACGCAACTTCAACCCAGGGCAGACCTTTGAAATAAGTTTAGAAGCGGCTTGAACTTTGAATTTTAACATGATGAATGATTTTATAAATGCCTTACATGATTTGAAATATCCCTCAGTACACCCCTGAGGGTGCGTATTTCTTTATATGCCCCTGTTAGTCACTGTGAGTCAAAAAAAAGCTGAACAGAACTGTACCCGAGGGGTCTTTGTTTTATAACGTCATGTCTATTCAAAAATAATAGCAGGGTCAAGGTGATTGTAGTCTTGTGGGCGTTTGGCGATGACAAAAAATTCTTGTTTTACTTCAAAAAGATCAGCCGGAAAGACATTCATCTAAGCGGTCTTGTTGGATGTCGATATCCTTGGTCCTTGGATAATTCTGTCTGTTTAACATCCGTTTAACAGTTTGTAAAACCGAATGTGAGTTCTTTGTGCAGGGGTCTGTTGGGGTCTTTTATCATTGGTTGGTTTCGTTGTACTTTTTGTACATCTTTTGAACATTGTTCAACTTCTTTGATTGATAGTTCGTGTTTTTTTTTTCTTTTTGCATTGGGACATTGCTAGTGTTTAAATTTTTTGATGTAGGTACCGTTGATCTGCAGATCGCAAAATGCCCCAGTGTGATTTTTTTTTATAACTTCTGACTTGCCACAGCGGCGACATAAGGCACGTCGACCTGAAAATATATATTGTGCCATAGGGTCAGACAAATTGTTAAGGCTATTAGAGTTTCTACTTTCCTAATGTAGCTAATGATACTTTCAGCAGAGGATAACTTTACATCTTCTGGACTTATTACTTCCCTGAAAAAGAAGTTTCTTTTAATACCACAGAGTGCTGGGCATTCACATGGTATATGCTCAGTTGTTTCGTCTTCTTCTAGACATAGGCAACACTCCGTAGAGTCTGTATTTTGTGTAGGTAATATCGCAACCCGTGGTGCCCTGTTAAGGTAGCCAACTAGATTTTTGACATCATGCCTGCGTAGATTTAGAATCTTTTTGGCATTATTTTTGAAGGACTTAATAAATGTTTAATACAGTTTTTTTGTTCCCAGCTCCTTTTAGCAAGGTTTGCCGCTGTTTTTGAGCAGGGTTCAGGTCCTGTGAAATGTGTTTCCGAACCTCTTCTGGACAGTTGTCGGCTTTTTCAATTCCCTTCTGGCCAGGAACCCACCATATTTTGATTTTGTTTCTGGTACATACATTTTGAAGGGTATTGTAGCAGTGTAAGACTGATTTGGAGTCACTGGTGGGTAAGTTGAGGGCTTGACTATCCGTGAATATATGGATGTTTGCGCCTTTGATCCCGGAGTTGTAGATAAGGCTTGCGCATTCTTTAATGGCATGGAGCTCTGCCTGAAATACGCATGGGCTTTTTCCCATTGGTATCACGACAGCTTGGTTTGGTCCGAATATGCCAGCCCCGATTCGGAGGCTAAGTCCATTTTACAGCCATTCGTATACCACTTTATGCCTTCTTGGCAGTTTGGTGGGTTATTGCTTTCCCACATATCTCTATTTGTGATCTTGATTTTTGGGAGGTGGTCTGTGATCGCTTAGATCATATCGAGTTCTGATATTTCTGAAAGAAGGGTCATCAGGTCCGAGTGATCACCGATGTTTATCTCCTTCATTTGTAGCAGATTTGTTGAGCTGCGTATTTCCAATTTTTTTGATGTAAGTGTGGAGAGGTGTTAGTCCTATTAAGGCTGTAGGACAGGTCCGCATAGCTCCGGAAATGCCTATACATGCTAGTCACTTTGTTCCACCATATTATGGAAGCGTAAGTAATGATGGGTCTGACAATCATTGTCCATCCAATGCGTGATCTTTGGAGAGATTCCCCATGTTTTACCCAGTGTAAATTGAGAAAGGCATTTTTCTATACAAACTTGGGCATTTAATATTACACATTGAGTACCAACTGCCAACCCCTGACCGCTTTCCTTGCGATGTGTTGAAAGCAAGTTCTTCTGAAGTCAAGCTCCACTCAAAACGATCATCCTCTCAAAGGGATAACGTGCTGTCAAAAAAAAATTTGGGAAGGTTTCTAAGTAAATTACCCTTTGTACGAAATAATTTTCTTATAAACAAATGATTTCTCGTCAAATTTCGAACGGACATCCCTTGCAAGCTTCATACCAAAGAACACACTTTCTTTTAATTGTATAAAGTAAGACCGTCGCCATCGTTACGACAAAATCACTGAAAACTTAATTTTTTGCTCGCAATCGTCGTTTTATTTTTTAAAAAGCAACAATAGAAGCTTTAAAAAAAAATTAACCCAACCGGATTGAATAACATTAGAAGTAGAAGCCTATTTCTATACCCCTCGCTGCCAGACTTCCGAGACAATAACATTTTTGACATGAAAATAAAACAACTGGGCAAAAACAGGCAAACAACATTGTCACATCTATACTTTTACTTTCGCTTGCACGGAGACAAAACTTGATTTCCTGTCACAATTCCACCTCGTCAACCCCTATCACGATGCCAAGCACAATCACATTGAGCGAGTTGCAACCTCGCACCACCTTCTCCTCAGTGTTTTCTTATTTTACTTTCTATGCAAGATAAAAACAACGGGCAGGGAAAAAATATAAAAAAAGAAATATTTTTACCACATCCTTTAGGGCCTAGTACAGCCTCACTTAGAAAAGGCAGGCAAAAAAAAAATATATATATAATAAAGGACCAGTGAAAAAATAAACGCAAATGTCATAAACAGAATGCTTCAAATCAAGGATCTAGCAAGAGAAAGAAATAAAAAGTAAAATGGAAAACAAAATTGCAGTTACCAGCCACTTTCAAGTACAGACTTTGTCCTAGAATCCAATGGAGAGCGAGAACGAATGAAAGAGTTCATCATCGTGGCAGTAGAAATGTAAGTTGTCGTCAGAGCAGACTTGAAAAAAGCAGGGGAAACCCTTTTTCTATATATTTCCTAAAACAGGGGTGGGCCTGACCCTCTATTGTAGGTATGTGTGTAAGGTTGAGCTGGGGTGATATATCCTCTAATTGGACGACCAGACGAAAAGGGTTTTACTTGAAAACTATCCCGCAACTTGTATAAATTAATTGGCTGGGTCATACTCTTTGACCTACGGCCTCAGATATTGACCACAAGCAACCCTCTATCTTTAATAGATAGAAAAATTACAAGCGAACTGGAAATGTGTTGAAAATTAGACACCAATGGCGTGGTGTCCTGCACTTGAATACAAATGAGCACCGGCTACGACCGAGCAACCCTCTTAACCTCTTTGACATATACATACCCGAGAGCTACAAGCTACCCTGTCATCGCTATGTCATCGGTCCCAACAACCAATTGTTTTCTCACCCCTGACCCAGGTCTATGACAACACACAACACAGAACACACGACCGGCTGACAGCAGTGGGACATGGGGGCCGCCCGGCCAAAAAGAAAACGATATCCCGGGTTAAGCCGGACAAACTTATTTGGGAAGATCCTGAAAATTTCCATATTATCTGAAGGAAGACATCTCTCCTTAAGCATATGTGTCAATTTGCCAAAAAACCACACACAACAACAAGTGTGCGTTGCGTATGGAGTAGGATGATGTGTGTTAAGTTGCTATGCGGTACTAGGACGGGACAGACTAATATATTCATCCCTTAAGCTGCGAGGGCATCGAAGATACCCTCTTGAGTACTGCGTATATGTGTGGTGATGGCAAAGAGGATGAAGAAGAAGAAAAAAAAGATTTGCGACGTCCTTGGTGTGTTTTTTTTTCGTTTTCTTGTTCTTAAATTTTTTTTCCAGCTTAGGGTTGAGTGGAGAGAAATTGCGGCTTCATTGGCCTTCGTCACCTCCCACCCTCCTCCACACACATTCAGCAGAGTCCGGAAGTCCAAAATCTTAAGGAAGTCCTGAAGTTGCCGCTACTCGTCGAGTCGCGACACATTTGTGTACGATAAAGACGACGACGACGACGAAGAGGACGATGACGATGTCGGCGGGCATGTAGCCGACAAATAGATGTCTTTCTCTTCGCTCAAGAGGTGGGTGGGTTTTGAGATAACCAGAACCTTTTTCGTTTTCCTATATATTAACCAACAAGGACGTCAAGTGAAAGTCTCTGGCACGGCTGTGCGGTATGGTGTGTCGGTGTGTATGTTGTGTTGATTTGGGGCCACAGTCGGGGGTTACACCATCCTGTGATAAGGATGAGAATCGTTTTGTTAAAGAGTCACCTGTTGCTATTGCACTGTGCACAGAATGATTTTCACACCGAATGCTTCTGCTGCTGTCGGTGTGTATATGTATATGTATGGATCGAGCAAAGTGTGTACAGTCGGTGGTGGGACTGGGACGTGGGAGTGGGGAAGTCAGTCCGGAGTCAGATTTCCGACCTCAGAGAAAGTTGAGGAAGACCAAAACGTAGAGAGTGAGAGTGGCTGCTATGACTGCGAAGGATGTTTTTCTTTTCCTCCTTTCTTTTTTTTTAATCCCGAATTGGGCATTCTGGCTTTGCATGAATGAATGAAAGAAGATGGAGGTGGGTGGACTACAGACCACCCCACACTCGCATTCAATGTCATTCAGGAGGGCAGGGGAAAGTACCGGAATCCAGTGAATGAAACGAGGTCGAGACAGAAGTTGAACCTTGAAAAGCGGTAGCAGACTGAAATTGAGGGTAATTGAAAAAAAAAAAAACAACCCGACCCCGACAAGAAAAGGATGGACATGGACAACTGTGCGTACATGGAAATGTGATACTCGGTTCGTCTTCTATGTCACCTCATCACACACAACTAGTTTATGAGAACGCAAATTACAAAGAAGGCAAACAACAAAATTTAGGAACACGAACGAAATTCCAAAAGATCATTAGCATATGGGAGAGGTGTTTGGTTACTAGAAAAAGTCAGTCAATTCTTTTTGTAGGTAGGTATCCTTTGGGCAGGTTTTTGTGGCAACTTTTTCCTTGTGTTTTGTTGCTAACAATATCGATCACCATTTGATGAGAGTTGGTTATTGGGTGAGGGCGACACACTGCTGTCAGACTTTGATGAATTGCACCTTCTTTGGCGTCGTGATGGTGTTTTGCTCTGGGAAAGGGAAACACTTGAAGGTCTAGGTATCGAGTTTCGTGTATAGGTATATGAGGTGACGACAGTAGCCCTTTTGGGAGAAATGTCGATGAGAGGAAGCCAACGGTAACGTTGGCTAAATTCCAACATGATTTGCACCGCTCTGGTAAGCGATGTGTCGTACAAATTTAGAAATTTTTAGCTAATGGCTATCAACGGGCTTAAGTTTAAGTGGTCGTGGAAAATGCAGATGGGTATTGGTTCGTATACCTATGCCGTCATTAGAAATATGAGAAATTTAAATGGCTGCGGAACAAATTTTGACTTTTTAAAGACAAAATGGGAAGATATACTTGTTGAGAAAATTCAAATGATGAGTCGAAAGTTATGCCTTTGTTAAATCCCATATAGCGAATGAAATCAAGTCCATCTTGCAACTAACTTTGATATGTGTACAGTAAATGGCGTATGTCAGAAAGTATCCAAACGCGTTTGAAGTACAGTATTGAAAGTCACTTTTGGATTGTTGCGAATGCTATAAACTTAAGACCTGTTTCAGAAGTCAGTGAATAAAACACTAAAGAGCAACAGACAGAGCCCCAACAGAGCTAGTGTTCTTTACTATTTATAGCTTGTCTGTAAGTACGTTTAAGGCATGTAGGAAAGAGGGAAGTCTGGAGTGACCAATTTCAAAAATTCACAAGCTTTCGATTTTAGGTGAAAACAGTTTCGAAAATACAGTAGCTTATTGGGTTGAACATTGAATAACTTTTTAATTTGTAGATAATTTAAACAATTTCCCTCTGAGAAATACCTTAGGGCTATTCTTTACCGTACATTTTGTACCCACAAAGATGGGCGCTTTGCAGAATATTTTCGGTTAAATTTCTTAGAAGTTCTTCCTGTTGGCTTGTGATTATATTATGGGCTTAAAAATTAACTTTCTTATCCATCTCAACACTAGTTTCAAACGAAAGTGATGCGTGTCAGTGCCAGAATTGCGTTAATTCTTTCTTTTGAATCTGGGGACATTCCAGTCTGTATTTTTGATGGCGCTTTGGAAGTCTACTTGATCGACACATAAATTACGGAGCCACCTCACCGTCTTTAACATTTTTTTCTTGCTTTTGATTCATTTCAGAGAGCTAGCAGTGTCTGTTTAATATTCTCTGGCAATGTTGCAGTTGGCAATGAATTTCTCAAGACTTCCTTTTCCCTTAAAGCATATACTATGGATTGAGAAGTTTGTGGCTATTGTCTCAACGGGTGGTGTTGTAATAAATTTCAAATTTATGTAGGTATTCGCAATATATCGGACTTCAGGCTAGAGAAAAGGCTGTCAGCGTATAAAGCAGTGTGTTGCGTTCTTCCAATGTATATGAGTAGGCTATGGAAATCATACTTAGGAATATGGTTAAAGGTCGGTAAATCATCAAGAGTAGGAATGTGTTAGGGTCTTATGGCAGCTTATCTGAAGTCTGTAACACAAGACGATAAGTCTGTTAATTTTATCTAAAAGTAAAAGTAAATTGGAGCGTCACGTTACAGACCCTGGAGCTAATAGACTCATAAAGCCTTAAAAAACTTCTAGTAAAAGCTTTTAAAGTAATGCTAAGTACGCGGGGAAAACAAATTGCGACACTGAAAAATCATTCAAAGCGTTCATCTTTATCATTCGAAAGTTCGACGTCCTGAAAAGCTTCCAGACTTTCATCCCAAAAAGAAGGTGGAATTTCGGGACACCCTTTTTAAAAAGAAGCCTTAGTAACCGACGATTGTGAAACATTCACAAAATCGGATCAGAAAAGAGGCTCATGTGTCAAAACGGCAGCGATATTTCTTGAAAAAGAAAAATTGATCACCAATCCACTGCGGGAAGACTCGACGATGCAATGTCCGATTCCAGTTATGTGTGTGCGAGCGTATAAAGTACAGCGAAGTCTTCTAAAACACTCAGTTATACATTGCCTTATTATTACTTGTTAATTTTTGCTTTAGAAAATGATAGATTGTTTTGAGTTTAGCTTTAATTTTGGAAACAAAAAAAAAAGGTTCAATAAAAAGAAATAGAAAAAAAAAAAAAAGTAGTAGAAAAAATAAATAAAGGCTGTTTTTCATGATGCTGCTTTCAAGAAAAGTATTACAAAAGCAAGAACTTTCCAGTCCATAGCTCCAGCTAGCTGAACTTTCGACAGCTCTGTTCATTTGAATGGTGTCTTGGATTTAAATGTTTACAGCATAATTGACAAGTTTGAACCAATCGTTTAGGCTTTGGACATGGTTGGCCGGAAAATCAATGCAAATGCACTAAAGGTGGAAAAAATGCCTGCGGTAGGGCCATCAAATTTTTGGTACCAATTTATTTAGGGTACAAATTTGATCGCCCTACCGCATCCTTTAGGAAGATATATACATTTTAAAAAGAAATAATTTAAAAATCAAGTAAGCTAGTCTCAGGAGAATCAACTGTAGACTGCTTGTGGGTGTCCTTTCGGGCCACCAAGCTTTTGCCAAACACTTAAATGTGTTGGGCTTGAGCGACACCACCATCTGCCCTGCTTGTGGAGAGGATGACGATACAGCGGAACACTTCCTCTGTAGGGGTCCTGCCTTTGCTCGCATCAGGTGGCGGATCTTTGGGGCTGACGTGGTGAGTGCCGAATATCTAAGCTCTTCATCACTGAAGCTCCTTCTCATCTTTCTTCGAAAGAAGGGCAAACTAAGTACAGCAATGTAAGGTGTCTGTTTTGGCAGTACAATGGACCAGTAGTTGTGTCTGAGTGCTCCATCGGATAGTAGCAACCTCCAACAAAAACAAAAAAAAAGTAAGCTAGACGTTTCGTTTTTTTAAGGGCAAGATTGGTCCTGACGATTGTAATAACTTCTCAGTCTTTTTTTAAAAATAAAACTGACATGATTTTCGTAACCTTATTTTTCAAGTCTTGCCCACCAATGACTGAATTTTCGATTTGTCATGCTGCGTTCAATTTACGCGCTAAGAATCTACTGATCGAATTTGAGTGCCATTTATTGAAAGCTAAGTAGGTATTCTTTGAACGTACAGAACTTGACGCTATTTGGAATTGATTTTGTTCAAAAAAATAATACATAATAAATAGTCTCTTTCTTGTTCTTTTACGCAGACTTTATATTTAATCTGACCGTCGCATCCTCCTTTTACCTTTGAGTTGTTGCGATCAAATTTGTGAGGTAGGTACACCGAATACGTTTTCGCATCTACCTAACGATGATTTTTTTCAAGAAGACTGACATTTATGCATACAAACTGTCAAAAGACGGTCACTATTTGTAGCTATACATTTTAGCTTACGTACTTAAGGCGTCTACATATTTCGACAGCATTTTTTGACATTAAATCCAATGGAACTTGCCTGATCTTTAAATAGTTAAACCATACACAAAGGCGGATTTTTCATCTGGTTTTGATACCGTTTGTAATATGCATACATGCCTACAGCTTCTTTCAGCTTTTGTGCCCAGTAGCGTTTAATTTGAAAACATCCCACACCCGGAGCTCTTATTAAAAATATGGACCAGCACAAAAACACACCGTATTCACATAAAAGCCGTACATATAGTACGTATGTCATTGTTTTGTGGTCCGGGATTAAAGTTAAAAACGAAATTACCCCATAAATCCGATTGTAAAAATAACAAAGGGCCAACAGCCAGACCCGGTATAGCAGCACACCATCCAACCAACCATCTAACCAAATAAGCAATCCCTATCCCCGACAGCCGACACCTCCGCACCCGTTTGCCGTTGTAACACAAACGAATGCCGATATGAAAAGACGAACAAAAAATCGCTCTTCGCCTATCTTCAACACTACTCTGCCGCCACAACACATTACATTATCATCCCTTTACGTATATATATTTTTTATTTTACATTCTCTATGGATTTTTGAACCTAGTCCACCCAGCCTCCAACCCCATGCCACCTTAACGCTACACATTACATTAAAACTTGTGTGATGTGTTTTTTATGATTCCGTTTGCTGTTGTTGTTGCTTAATTTTTTTTTCTTCCAGAATCGAGCTGCTGCTCTCATTTCTCATTTAGTTTCACATAATAATAATAATAACACAACAAAATAATGTATAGGTAGTACCTTTGCCATCATCATTGCCGCAACCGTCGTCGTCGTCGTCGCCGCTGCCGCCGCCACTGCTGGCTCTATGAAAGAACCGAGAGCGGATATTAAAAAAATAATAACATTTAACACACTGTGAGAGGGGGTGGGGGAGCATATCAGCACAAATGGCAGGGGCAGCAGCGGCAGATGGTGGCGGGGCATTGCAGAAGAAAGGACGAACGAACAAAAAAAAAAAAAAAAAAAGCCGACAAAAAAAAATCCCTAATAATTTTCGGTGATGCGCAAAAATTTACCCAAAAGCAGTAAAAACGAATATATACCATACCAGCCTAAATGGGGTGGTGGGGGGCTGTTTTTAACTTCCAACCTAGGTAGGTTAGGTAGTAGGTAGGTAGGTACCCCGCGCGTTATTCCCTCCCCCACCATCGCACTATTTTTTATTTTTATTACCTACCCTCTGCGCTTTCTTCTGGTCGGTGTTTTTTTTCTTCTTTTTTTTTAGATGTATTAGTAACTTTAGAAAAATAACACAACACTGTTGGGGGGTTGCGAAACAAAAGGGTGGGCGATGGAGTAGCTTTTTATTCCTCTATGTTTTTATTTCATCCATTTTAATATTTCCCGTAAATGGGAGGGCGGTAGTCCAGGGGGGCTGGGATGATTTGAAGAGGGATTTTAATTTTGCCAACACGAGCGGTTCGGGGATCGCTCCTCATATAAATGGTTTAGATAACTTCCACTACTTACACACGAACTGGAGAAGAGCACACCGAAAGGGGTGACCATATCCGCCTGCTCCCCACGGTGGTGCGCTTAATCAGGATACATGTATATGGAATTTTTTTTATTCATGGATTCTTTCGTTTTTTGTTTGCAATAAAGGTATGCCTAGCCCTCCTGCCTCTAATCACCCTTGATTATCCACAGTCGACCAAGTTCGTCGACACACACCGACTGACAGTGGAAAAAGTTCGCGAATGTAATTTGTAGGTTTGTTGAGTGAAAAAATTGTCGGAGTGAAAAATATTATTTCACAGTTAGATGCGAGAGGGGATTGTGATGGAAATGATGTGTAATAGGGCTAAAATAAAATAAAAAATTGAAAAAAATAAACGGGTCAGGATATGGATCTATTGGGTGGTATAAGCAATTTTTTTCGGTTCGAAATATCTTCCGAATGAGATAACCTAACCCGGCGCTGATGGAATGATATAGATGCAGGTATCATGGCTCGATTTAGTTGTATATACACATTGTGGCTTCATAGCCTTAGGCAAAGTGGCGGCAGAAACTCGTAGTTGATATGAGGCGAGGTGGTGATTGCGGAAACTCATTACTATCATGTTTCCTGCAGTGAGCCTTTGGATAAGATTTCAATTTTGTTTTTTCCCCATGCAGTAGCCGTTAAATGCCAAATGCAGATATGATTATGGCAAAGAGGTTTATGGGTGGAGAAGCACGTAATAATTGGCACGATATTTGCTTAGGATTTTGACGGGGTTTGAGTTTATGCGCTTTATGTCGTATTACTGATAGAGGTGCCTGTGAGAATTATTCTATCAAGGCGGTTCAAAAATGGATGTCATTGGAGTTAGTTAACTGATTGTGGGAAGTGTCAGGTTTTAGTTTCCAGGATAAATTCGAATACGGATGTTCAGAATTTAAATTAAAAGCGTCGAATGTGCCACAAGGTAGCCTTATTGGCCCACTATCTAAAAATGGTGTAGCAACATTTAGCGACAGCTGGCTTATCATCAAGACTCTACAAGCTTTGTGTATACAAGGAAGCGTTAAAGAATTACTGGGATCTGCTTCATAGGCCAACCGGTTGAGTCTTTTGACTTCTGTAAGAGCAGTTGATAAGACCATTTTACAATACCTATATGTTCATATACATCAAAAGTTTCCGTGCACTTTTTAAGTATTTATCATGAAATGAGGAGAATGAAACTAACATCATTCGAAAGGTACTGTGCCATAGATGTGCAGAAACAAAAAATTGTACGTATATGTCGCCATTAAGACTGGTAAAATGAAGTTAAGAATTTCCCATACAAAATGTTTAGCAGTTAATCGAAAGCATTTTGTTGCCATTCAATTTGTCGCCGTCATGTTTCCATAGTAACGAATTTAATCATCTTAGATTAGAATCTGTTAGACAGTCTCATTAACCCATAAAGGTATGCAATTTAATTACCCCTAAAAGTAAGAAATCATAAAATCTTCTTTCAGGGGCGTTGCAGAGTTATCTGCGAGGTATGTTACTATCGAAACGAACATTCATGTTTTGCCCTTTTCCATTCTTTTTTCATAGCGGAAAGGTATATGAATTAAGATTTAGCATATAAATAAATTAAATAAATAAATAATTAAATATAAATAAATAAAATAAATACCTAATAAATAAATTATGTAAAAAACAAGCTGGCTTTCGTTACTTTATCTACAGACAAAATTGGTTGAATTTCGACCACGGGCGGTACTAGTATATGTTAAAAGACAATGATCGACTTTGAACCCACTTTCATTTGTGTCGGTAGATTTATTAATAGAAGGGACTGACTTAAGTATGGAATGCGTCTTAACCCTTGAATAGTAGATCCATGTGGTTTAGCAAAAACATTTGGTATATTTGTGTCGGCGCCTATTCGGGTATTGACGACTACTCTACCGACCTATCTAAGTGCTACAGCCTGTGTGATATGGGGTTGTACAACTCTTAACGATTCAATGGGGCAATTTTTTAAAACTAATTAGTAAGGTTATTCCGTTTTCTGGCGTTAAGAAGAAAAGATGTTCGAAATTACTAAGGTTAAAGGAAAAATTTAAAATTGCGTACGAAAGTATTTACACCGATTATAAGGACGCGAACCTCCAAAATTATTGGTGAAACAATTTTCGTTTGCCTTATACGAAGAACCAAATTTCGACACAGATAATTATCAACTGATGCGTCAAACTGCACAACTACAACTGCCAATTGGTAAATAGAACTAAAAAAAGGGTAACAACAGTCAAACAAGTTATTAAAAAATCACCATGAAGTTCAATCCCTGATGTGTCCCTTGTCAATTACCCTGCAAGTGATAACGTAAGAGCTGCATAGCTTTATCTTCAAAAGAGATAAGTAATTCCAAGTCCTTTCGCATGTGAATTTTAGGAACAGCCCAGCAGTTATGTACCTTCGACCTCAGTCGAACTTAAGTCAAGTAAAAAAGGACCAACCAAAGACTGGTTATGATAAAATATTTTGAATTAATAGGAAGATTATCCCCATCTGTTCTTTATAAGCTACTAGCTGTACTCCCACGGCGCTGCCCGTGCCTTTCGTATTAAGTCCCGCCACAATTCGCAGAGTCGTTTTTAAGGGAGGTGCAACGGCGCCCTTTTTGATTACTGCCCCATTGTGTTGAACACCATTTACAAAAATTCAAGGCTTCATAAATGTCCAGATACCTATAGTAATTTAATGATTTTGTTACCTATATGGCAAGTGCCATATTTCTATTCCGATTATTTTTTGCAAATGGCTTTGTTAACGAAAGAACCAAATTACATCTTAAGGTTTTTTCCACTGCGCCACCTCTCGCGAACGTCTGACAAACATCCGAGAGTAAAACTGTCATGACAGAGCCGTTTGGACTCGGCGTAAAGCTCTAGATCCCTTCCATTCATCCCAAAAATTGAAAACCCACACAAAACGAATGGTTGTGAGAAGCTAGGCCTTGGGTCCCACAGACCTGTCGCGCCAAAATATTTATTTATTTATTTTTAATCCAAGGTTTTCTATTTGTATTGTTTTTGATTGCACTTTGTTTCCATTAGGGCCCAAAACTATACTATCTTTCAAGTTGGAATCAACCATGTGCATTCACAAAGTTTCATTGAAATCGGTTGAGCGGCTCTGAAGATCGACCACAGCGCCACCTGTTGATTCTCTCGCACTTAGCAGTAAAGTGTTTCTATCACAAAAGATCAACAAACTGTGATTTTGAAAATATTTTTTTTCTATATTTGAAGTGTCACTACTCGATTTCTATCCAGTTTATTTATTTTTTTTTTTTTTTCAAAGTGCGTTTCCCCATGAAAAATGTAATGTGTGCCTACAACGCCACCTGTTGAGAATTTTCCAACTTTTCTTTTCTTCTAAACCATCGCTGATGTAAGACAAACAAAACAAAACAAAGATCATTCAAATCGGTTGAGCCGTTCTCGAGTTTTAAGCATCCGAACAAACCAAGATCCATTTTTATATATATAGATTTTTAAAGGGCGCATTTTTTAATCCGCAACTTGACACATGAACACATGCACCTACAGACACAGATCCAAAATTTAGATGAGCTCTGCCACTTAAGATAACTACTGTAAAGGTACATGTCAATTTATTTGCTTAATCTATCAGTTAAAAAAAATCCAAAAATACATATAGATATTGCACTCTTGCGTTAATGTGACCTTATCATTAACGAAGCAATTGACTTGCGAAATTTTGTTGTCAAACCGCAGAGATTAGCGGGCACATACCTATATTATTAATGCAACGGTTCTCGCATTGCATTTTCATGTGATTATGGCTGATAACATATCATTTTTAGTAGTTGTTTTGTCATTTTATCACGAATCAAACTGGGTTGACTGTATTTACCAGAGGTACCTATAATAAATTTTGTTTTTCTTCAACAAATACTGAGTTCAAGTTGGGTTCTGCTGTGACAGATTAGCTACAATATGGCACTGAGTCTGATGAATTTGGGGCAGAGTTAGTGACATTGCTCTAAAACCTAACGAAAGCTATACGCCTTGAGGGTAATTTACGTGTTTGCAGTTGTTGATATGTGCTTGCGCTTGTCTTAATATAATCAAAAATATGAGTGAATAAATAAGAAGTTATTTTTAAACATGAACACTATTCGAATTTAACTTTATTTGACCATTCTTTTATTTCTGCTGGGTGGGATTTACCTCCATGTTCGCACTTTATTTTTGATTTTAAGATTAACTCCCTATCCAACTGGAAGACTTTCTTCATTCATTCATTCACTGAACAGTTTGAAGACGGTGTAATAAATAAGTAAACAATATTTTTGTAAACTTAAAGTCAAAAATTTAATCTTAAAATTTTGAAGTTCCAGCTTTAGGTAGCTATAGGCCGGTGGATTGGGACTTCCCCGATTTGCGGGTCTAACTTCATGAAATACTATAATCTCTGAAATGACGTAAGAATAAAAATGGTAGATACTCAACTTAAAGTAGCAAAAGCATTTGCTTGAAAAAGTGTAACAGAAATATTGTTTTCGATAAGTCTGATTTTTTTCCAAATGAAATTTAAAAATTATCAGTTTTTTTTTATTTTGTTGTATTATTTCTGGCATTTTGTATATCTACTCCACATATTTTTTTTTGATTTGAACAAAACAAAAAATATTCTGACCTAATTTTCAAGGCCGAGATGAACAGACGGATAGATCTGCGCGACCAATTTTTTCTAGTTTCTCAAAATTATTAGGTCAAAACCGTAGACCTTCAAAATTAGAATTTCCCTTTTTAAATGCGGGATATCGAACCTCAAACAACTAATTATTTTGGCTAGATTAGCAACGTGTTATCTTCTATACTAAATTTCAATTACAATTTCTATGTCGTCGAACCTTCAAACAAAAAATAAAAATAAAGTACCATTTATAATACCACTCAAATTGATTGCTGATAAGAAGAACCTCATTCTTAATCAGCCAAAAATAAGTTCAACGGAAGATACTGTACCTCCCTACTAGCCGACTTAGAGAATGAGGCCAATGGCTGCCCGAGCGTGATAGACGATCGAAATTTCCACAATTCATTATAACCACCGAGCCAAACACATAGAAGAGATAAATACCTTTGAAAAATCGCTGTTGCACCGATAAGTCCTACCTAAATATTCATAGAAATGACGAGTTGAACGGCCGATATTTCGAAACACCCCATCAGCGAAAAAGAAGGCTCTATTGTGTTAATGTGTCCCCTCTGTTGCATACTAGTGGCGCAATTTTTGTGTGAATCACATATCATCAAATCGGTCAACCAAACGCCAATTTCAATTCGTTATCCAACGCGACCTACCACATCACATTTTAGGTACGTAAAATACCCGAAAAAGCTAAGTGTATCTGTGTGCATATAAACGTACTACCCCCATGTACGGTAAGGCCTTGATCGAAATAAATTTGTTTTGGCAGGTCATAGACCTGCCAGCCAGCCAAATAGAAAGAATACACAGTTCAGCTCGTCACATTGAACCCTCTCTGTGTGTGTTATGGAAGTACAGTCTAATGGCAAAGTCGTCAGAAGTGTTTAACAAAAAAAGATCACTGACTTTGACTCGGCAGCGGCACTTGATCTTCAATGTATTTAGATGCAGTTCTCCTTCTCCGTCGAAATATTGCTCTTTCTGTGTGTCATTCTGTGTTGGATTTTTTTTTATTGTTTTCAGCAGCTAATCATAACAAACTGTCATCGAAAATTCGTCTTCTTTTGTGTGCGAGCTGTGTTCGTTCTTACACATCATCTGCTGACCGACGAACGGACGTCAACATCTGCTTTGGGCAAGAGCGAAGCTTTCGTCTGTTTTATGTAGATTGAATGATTAATCACACCTGTCTGTTGGCGAAGAAAAGATGAAGATCGACATGCCGGAGAGGGAGATGGACACGGATAAGATCTGCGCAATGAGTCAGAGCAGGGAAGAGTACATCGCACAGTGTCGCTGTCGGAGAGGTGATGAAAGTTCAAGTGGCCGAATTGTTTGATCGTCTATTTAGTCATTTAAATGGGACATTGCCCGCTCAAGTGAATATGAAGGATTTTAAGCTGCACTTTGTAAGATCTGTATGGTCGCTAGTTACTTGAATTTTTCACGATTTTTCAAGGTGGAAATATACGACTACTGATTTCTTCTTCAACCCACTGTCACACGATTAACACCTTTTGATATCAGTATTTAGGCTTATTCTCTTGATTTATGGTAAAAGCTGTTAAAATTTTCGGAGCCGCTAAGAGACAAACCTTCCTTTTTAAACTTTTTCTATTTCTAAAGCTGAATTAAGGATTCAAAAGAGATCTTGTGGGTCAGTAAGAAAGAGCCATGCAAGAAGCTACGGTTCCAATTGATGTGCGATGATAAATTGCTGGGAATGTTTTCCATTCGGAGATCGAAACGGATCTATCATGTACAGACGACTTTTTTGCACATCTGTTGTGCGCCTCTCCCCGAGCCAGGAAAATGCAATTATGCCAAATCTTGTTAAATGAGCCTATGGGTACTAAAGATCTATTTTCCAGTGAGACGTAGTGAGCTGGTATGCGTCTACTTGGCACTTGGGTAGTTTTGATTGCACCACGTCGAATAAAACAGTCATTGGTGGTTTTGAGGTATCCAAGGATATTTTTTAAATAAATTTACTAAGCCCACATTTGGAGCAAGAGACGAGATTTGCTTTTTCAAATGCAAATTTTATTCGGGTGCATTACTTTATGTGGAAGACTCATGGTTAATGTATCCTTCTAACTCGAAGCGCCTACTTATGCTAGGTTTTTTAAAAGACTCAAAGACATACCATAGGGCAACTTGCACCCACTATACTATTAGTCACATTAGTCGACGCATTCCAACCACTCAATCCCGCGATGCCAATTTTCATTTGAGATTGCCTAATGTGAAAAACACAATATTTCGACCATCTTGGCAACCTTCTTCCACCCACCGCAACGGGTTCTTTCCTCCAATCGGCTTTCAAATGCAAATCCTTCAAATTATTGAACATATCGAATACAAACCGATCCAGAAAACACCTACCCACTCAAAACCCCATCCCATTGGTGACGAACATACTTATACATGCAATATATCCTCCGCACTACATAATCCCCACATTTCGAGTACAATTCCCGGGAAGCCATTATAATAATTTTTTTTCCTCCAGAATTTTATTGATTAAATAATCGATATCACGCGGCATTATTACACCCAACAGAGGCTTCGCTCTATACAAGAACAAAGGAAGTACCCGCGTCTTCTGCCCTCCGCGCCACCCCTGTCATACTACACAATCTGTTACATTGCACATTATCTACATACTTTGTTGTTCTCTAAGGCGACGCTGCCATACCACTTCACCCCCCCACCAGAAGGGAACATTAAAAAAGAACCATCGCAAAAACTTTCATTTTAGAAATTTGATATATATTTTTTTTCCTTTTCCCTGCACTACACTCACTCCCATCCGTGGCGGGAGAAAAATCTAAAGCGGAGATAGAAATAAGAAAAATTCCACCAGCTACCCGCGCATCGCGCCGGTACCACGCTCCGCTCTATCATCAACACCGCCGAAAATTTATCATCCCTTTTTTTCTGGAGCCATCCCTACTGAAAAATAAATCTCCCATCAGCTCAGTGGTGTCTTATGAAATCGACAACTAGTGTGGTGCTTCAACACACCAGTAGTCGATATCGAAAAAGAAGACGAACAAACAGCCCCCCGGCCGCCACCCTCCACAGTGTATACAATTATAGATTTCTCTTGTAAGTGTAATGGCCGCCCCAGGGGGGTTGAGTCGGGTGAAACAGCCTCTCTATTCAAAAATACTAAAAAGAAAATCATTCTTTATAACCCCTGGCACTAACCGCCCCCTCCAACACCCCGCACCCAAGTCGCAATATTACAACTATCTATACCAACACTCTCTCATTCTAATTCAAGTTGTGCTCTCTTTTTGTGCTGCTCTGCTGCTGCTGGTGGTGGGGTGCCCTTTCTAATCTCATCCCTTAGCGAAGACGAATCTTCTTT
This sequence comes from Cheilosia pagana, assembly GCA_936431705.1. Taxonomy (NCBI): domain Eukaryota; kingdom Metazoa; phylum Arthropoda; class Insecta; order Diptera; family Syrphidae; genus Cheilosia; species Cheilosia pagana. The sequence continues at coordinate 51,905,618 of OW386168.1, read as the reverse complement.
CGAAAAGTAGAAAAAAAACAAACTTTAGAATTTCATAATCGGGATTTTTTGCCTGCTCCCTTTTTCTAGTTGCAGTCCCTGCTTAGTTTCTGTAATACCAAATGCTACCCTTAAAATATAAATTTTGTACAACTTGGGAGGAGTGGATGGAGAAAAGCGTATAGAAAAACTTGTTAACTGTATGAATGCGACATTTTTTTTTTTGTCTTTCACTCAATCAGGCAAAGGCAACCCTCTTTTCATAGATACTCCGAGTGAGAGAATGGCACAAAGTTATAGATGTAGATGCTGGTGGTGGATTTGGCGATAGGTATTTTTTTTTCCACCACCACCCACCCACACTACACTTTCTATCTTTAGTTTTGGTTCTCTCTTATGAGCTAGAGTTTGGAAAAAGGGAAAAACTTTTTTTTTTAAACGATAAAAAGCACCACTTCATCTCTTCTGCCTTTGAGAGTGTATCGCGCGGCGCTATAGGAATAGGAATAGCATTTGGCGGCGCCCAAAACTTTTCTCCACAAACACAATCATCTCTCGATACAAACCGAGCAATGGGGATGGGGAACTCAGCAACAACAGAAAATAAAAAAAATAAAAGGAAAATAAATCCTTCCTTCCACCTCATCGCTGCGCCACTTTCGCTGCCATTACTGCCATCTCTAATGGCACACAGTATGTGATGGTGTACAGTTACGGATTCGCGATGCTATAAAAATATTTTTCATTCCTTCATTTTATGTATTTTATTTATTTTTCGTTTTTTAGTATTTTTTTTTTTTTTCGTATATATGTATGCCTTCTTTACTTCGTTTCGCTCATTTTCTTTTCTTTTTTCTATTCCCACTAAAAATGTTTTGCCCTAGCAAAGTTTTCCCGGAATTCACCATCCCACCGCATCGGAGGAGGCCACCCAGATTCAGCGGCACCCAAAGTCTCGGGGATGGAACCCCCGAACCCTTGAAAATGTTGTAAGAAGGGCTGGCGTAGTAGTGGTATACAAAACGACAACAAAAAAAAATGAAGAAAAGTTCTCCAAAAAACTAAAGAAAATCGCGTTCTTCTTCGCTTTTCTTTTGGACGTGTCGGCAGAATGATGTAGTGCTGCTCTACAGAAATATCTAACAGCAGACGCTCCAGTGGGTGGCAGTGCGAAAAAGATGCAGTAGTTTCGTGTGTGTTTTCGATTTTTGTTTTCATTGCATTTTAAAATAGAGTATGGTGCGATTTGCGACGAAGCAAATTGTTTCATTGGTTGTTATTCATCAATTGATTGGTGGGATAGGTTTGCGTAGAGAGCCAACATCTTCACTGATGGTTACCGATCGCTGGTGTTACAATTGATGATTGTTGGGTTGTACAGATTTCCTGAGAAATTGGGATTTCATAAATAAATTCGGAGTACGTCCTTAAGTGGGCAATATAATTTCGGTATTTGGAATAAAGGGGAAGAGTAAAAGTCTAGACCGTTGCATGAATTCGAATTGGTTCGATAATTTATTCACATGCGAGATTGCTATCGAGACGAATGTAGAGGTAGCGCCTAGCAAACTCTGAGGGAAATCGTCTGCTCTACCAATGGTACGGGGAAGACTTATAGGGTTTTTTTTGGTTTTACATATTTCCAAGCACAAGTGATGAATGGTAGTAAAAATCATTTTAAATTTCCTGGTTAAATTAAACGAACGAATGGCGAAAAGTTGAGAACTAAAGAAAATTTAGGGTGGAAGTTAAAAATGAAAAGGCCTAATAGCCAGGTAAGTTATACCTTCAAATAAATTTAAATATTTTTGGCCTTGTACCAAAAACGGCGTAAAATAAGTACAAAGAAAAAAAAAATAAATAAATATTTTGGCGCGACAGGTCTATGGGACCCAAGGCCTAGCTTCTCACAACCATTCGTTTTCGTGGGTTTTCAATTTTTGGGACGAATGGAAGGGAGCTACAATTTTACGCCGAGTCCAAACGGCTAATTGAGAAGCTCATTCATGACAGTTTTACTCTCGGATGTTTGTCAGACGTTCGCGAGAGGTGGCGCAGTGGAAAAAAACCTTAAGATGTAATTTGGCCCTTTCGGGATTCGAACCTGAGACCCCTCGCTTATTAGCCCAACACACTACCACTAAGCCACTGCGCCGACCAAAGAAAAACAGAACACTAAAACAAAAAAAATCTGTACAAGCTCTTAACTCACAGAAACCTCCATCGACCTTCAAAACATTACTGATCTGTTTTAAGTACTAGCTTTTAGACAGTTTAAAACTATTTGTAAGAATTCGTCTTTCCAAAGAATACGCTTACTAATGGGTTACATTTTTTTGTCGAACCGATTACGACGTCATTCCAAATCAGATTTTTATGAAATTTGAACTAAATGAAATGTGAATTTCCGTAGGTGAATTCCCGCATATAATGCTTTATCACAGAAACTTAAAAAAAATGAGTTGCATAGATACGAATAAGCTTCACACTTTGTCCTACCGATTGTTTTCCTTAATTGTTGTCAAATGTTTGATGCTACTTTTTCTTAGTTATTTGTATCACCCGCTGCCGTCACATCTCTAAAGTAATTTCACAAGTAGTTAATTTCCTTTTCCTATATTCAAAATACAACGCTAAAAAAGGAGGGAGGGGAGATTTAAAATAATAAATTCGCAAGAACCAGTCAAAGAGTTTTAATTTTTCTAAAATATCCTGATACTCCGTTAGTGTGAAAATCCATCAATTTAAAATTGGTACCTAAAGTTTAATTTTTAAAATGCTTTTTTTTAGAATTTCAAATAAAGAACTGTAAAAAAAGAAACAAATTTTAACCGAGTTTTAAATTATTCAACAATTTATTACATTTGATATTTAGGTCGGTTCTTTATAACAAAAAAATACATTTGAAAAATTAAATAGGCGCAACGAATTTGGGTTTTTTAATGTTTATAGTAATTATTTTTAAAAATTTATAAATTTAAATAATTCATAATGAAAATCGTCTTGAAATACGGAACTGTTCATTATAACCTAGACGTGCGTCACGACTCCATTCTAGATAAGCTCAACGTTCTTCCAAGGAAGTGTATAATAATAAATGAATAGAACTATAAACTTACGAATGAGAAAAGGCGAAGCGCAACGATGTTTCACGTTTTAGTTGCGCATTGACCTGTAAAAATATTTCAATTGCTAAAAGGAACAGCTACTTTTGGAAATATAGCTATTGTGAACTGCAAAACTATTTGACCATCAAACCAGTACCTGTAGGAATAATATTATACTTTTCGCCTGTCGGGAAGTTAAACTTGCTTCACTGTCAATTGACCTATAGCCCAAATTTAACAATATTCACTGGGCAATCAATTTATTGAAAATAACAGAGAGGATGACAAACGTATAAGGTATATCTTGCTCGCCTGTACATTTGCCAGCAACTTGGCATCAAAATAAGTATAAGCAGACATAAGTCAAACCACCAAGGCATCCGGGGTAATATTGGGTGCAAGGTTATAGCTCCTGCGGATGATACTTTCGTAAACAATTTCAACACCATAATCAATTTAATAGAATCCGCTTAGAAAAAAACTTTGTTGTCGAATTAGGCTTTTTATAAACATTTTCATAGTGAGTATGTAACCTTTGCATTTATAGTGTCAAAAGTCTTTATTTTAAAAGATCATCTCCATGGGTTTTGATGATCAGATATCAGAATTTCGACAGGTTATACAAGATGTAATTATACTCCCTATGCCTTAAAGTGAAAGGACACTTACAATATTCCACCTCTAACTTAGGATACAAATTTGCAGGCAATTTTCTGAATAGTGCCCTTGAAATGAACTTTTTCAGAGGTTATGGGTATATAATGTGTAACCCGACTTGTAGAATACAAAACAACTTCCCCAGCCAACGTTATATCCTGTGTATCTATAGACTAACGCTTTTTGCCAGACCACAAGACTCTACCTAATTCTCTGCGAATCCCTACAACTGCCTCTGCAATAGATACCCAACCACTTCCTTTTGTTGGTCGATGGCAAGCGGGGTTTGAAACGTTTCACGGCATTGAAAGTTGAAACATTACAAAAATTCACTGTGGTTCCACCCGAACAAAAACAATTATCTATTTCCCTACGGTGTGTAACAAAAACCCCACACCAACACATTCTTAAAGCGGATAACATAAGCGGCTTGCATTCATGTAACACCAAAAATCTTCAAAACAAAATGAAAGCGCAGAAAAAATACTTGTTGCATGGTCGACAAAATTTTGGCTGCACAAAGCCCTGCCCAAAAAAAAATCCTTCTAAATGTGGTGTTTTCTTTCTTTTTTTCCCTGTTAGCCACAGAAAGGCACTGAACCTTGCATCCGGTTTTTCTAGATTTTTTTAGTGTACACGCGAATGTATGTGCCTATGAGGGGCACATAAACATAAACATATACAACAAAAGTCGCCCAAAAAATTGCACACAGTGTTAGTGCTGTATAAAGAAAATGACAGAAAAAAAAAGAACTGCAGGCGCATCTAATGAATCTTCTTTGTTGTTCGCCATCAAGTTTGTCGTCGTAGTCGTCGGCGTCGTTGGACCGTCGTCTCTTCTCTATTGCTCAAGTTTATGATTTTTTGAATAACTTGAGTAAGGACTATGACAAGAGCTGTTAAGAACTCTGTCTGGTTCTAATGTACACCAAATTCTAACCCATTGGATTGGCTGTATGCTTGTGGTTGTGAAGATAAGCAGCTCACGTCACCCCCTTGAACGTTTTTCTTGTTTTGTAAAAATAATACACTCATTCTATGGGTGCATGGTTGTGTAGGACGCATATTTTGTAATTTTGTTTGTTTTTTTTTTCGGGTGTCAATGACCGTCCAGAAAAAGCAATCTACGAAAAAAACATAGAAAGCAAATGGTTGATAAAAATAAAAATTTGTTTTTTTTTTCTGTCATTTCCTTTGGACGAACGGAGAATTGAAAACATACCTAAATCAAATTTGTATAATTGCAAAGAAAACTCTTATAAGCTGTATTATTGTTACGCATGGCGTTGGTCTCGTAGGATGCTGAAAAGGCCGGTGTTTTTTTTTCACCAAATATGGGAAGGAGCATTTAGAAAATCGAATTTTTTTGATGGAAGTTAAACTTAACATTTTGTTGGGATTTTTCAAAACGCTTTTGGATCAGTGGTCAAAAATAAACAACATAACAAAAATATTCACTCATGGCGAATTAAGTCGTACTTTTCTTTGTAATAATAAATTTTACCTTGCTTGTTACATTTTTTTTATCGCAAACTTATTATGCAAGCGGCAACTATTGTAATGTCTACTGAGCATCCATCATGTTCACAGGGTGCTTACTTCTGTTACCGTGATACGTTGTTTTTTGCCATAGACAAATGTTTCTGAAGTTTATTATTAGAGCGAGAAAAATTGGAAACCAAATTTATGAAAAAGAAGGCAGTAATGCGTTGTAATGTCCGCTGAAATCAATATGTCATGGGCATGGTCCAGACTTGATTACGGGATGTGCGAGTTTTAGGGGCGCTTCCATGTTTCTAAAATAATTTGATTCCATTATCTATATATATATAAATGGATCTTGGTTTGTTCGGATGCTTAAAACTCGAGAACGGCTCAACCGATTTGAATGATCTTTGTTTTGTTTTGTTTGTCTTACATCAGTGACACTTCAAATATAGAAAAAAAATATTTTCAAAATCACAGTTTGTTGATCTTTTGTGATAGAAACACTTTACTGCTAAGTGCGAGAGAATCAACAGGTGGCGCTGTGGTCGATCTTCAGAGCCGCTCAACCGATTTCAATGAAACTTTGTGAATGCGCATGGTTAATTCCAACTTGAAAAATAGTATAGTTTTGGGCCCTAATGGAAACAAAGTGCAATCAAAAACAATACAAATAGAAAACCTTGGATTAAAAATAAATAAATAAATATTTTGGCGCGACAGGTCTGTGGGACCCAAGGCCTAGCTTCTCACAACCATTCGTTTTGTGTGGGTTTTCAATTTTTGGGACGAATGGAAGGGATCTAGAGCTTTACGCCGAGTCCAAACGGCTCTTTCATGACAGTTTTACTCTCGGATGTTTGTCAGACGTTCGCGAAAGGTGGCGCAGTGGAAAAAACCTTAAGATGTAATTTGGTTCTTTCGTTAACAAAGCCATTTGCAAAAAATAATCGGGATAGAAATCGGGATATGGCACTTGCCATATAGGTAACAAAATAATTAAATTACTATAGGTATCTGGACATTTATGAAGCCTTGAATTTTTGTAAATGGTGTTCAACACAATGGGGCAGTAATCAAAAAGGGCGCCGTTGCACCTCCCTTAAAAAACGACTCTGCGAATTGTGGCGGGACTTAATACGAAAGGCACGGGCAGCGCCGTGGGAGTACAGCTAGTATATTATATATATCATTTCTTATTACATACAAAGCGAACAGTAATGGAGGCTACTTATTCTGAATGTTGCTTTCTTAAATTCAGAAAATAATAAAACTCAACGTATCTAACAAACTTGGTTGCAATTGCATATTAATATACCGCATTAGTGTAGCCAATGTTCATCGTATTCCAGGTATAGGTTGATAACTCAAATTTTACGTTGGACAAACTATTTTCGAAACCACAATGAAAATTGATTTTTTTTTTGGAACCTTATGTCTCAGTCTCAGACAACTCAGATGTAATGTCTAAAAAATAATAGGTTTTAAACTTTGTAGATACATATGATGAAGAATGATGAAATTTAGAAATAAAATAGATTTCTTATTCTGAAATCCAGAAATAGCTTTCTTGAATGTTTGCGGTGTGACAGTAGGTAGCTATGAGGTGAATAACTTGTACGTTGAAAGAAAGAGGATTGAAAGTATATTACAACTTCTGGGAAACTTTCATTTTTTAAAAAAGGAAACGAGGATCGCAGAAGAATTATTTTTATAATTCAGGTAAGGCATAAAAAAGTATGTTTGAGAATTTTGCTTTAATCAATGTCAGTTCACAGTCGCACCTCCAGTAAAACAACGACGTAAATGCAAAAATGTTGATTCGAAGAAAAACGCATTTGAAATTTTGTATGTCGTTTTTATTCAAAAAAAAGGAAGGAACGCAATTCTTAAAATACCTAATTGAAGTTAGTTGTAACATAAAAAAAAATTGCACTTAATACTTTGCTTGAACTGATTCTGTTGTTTCACCTACGAAATTTAAAACACAACTGACTGATATGTCGTTGATGTTCAAATTTTGTTTTCAATGACCAAGTATTAGAACGAAACGGAACAAAGACGCATCTACCCCCTTGTGGCAAAATTAGTTTTTTTTTCAATTGAGTCTTTCTTTTATTGGACTGTATGACTGCTTTTGACATACTTAACTCAGAAAATCAATTTTTCGCACTTCCGTCTTTGTTTTACTGGAGGTTTATGATGTTCTTAGTAAAAACTTTATTATTTAAAAAAAACAACTCTATTGGCGTACACGCTCAGAACGAATTTAAAATGTTTCCCTTAATATGTGTTGTGACTAGTTAGTGCAACATTTCGTTACCCTTTAAAAAAATTGCCTGTAGCAGCGAAATTTGCCATATAGTCTAACCAATACCTTATAAAAAGTATAAAAAGTATAAAAATAATATTTTTAGCAATCGTACTTAAGGAATTTATTTTTGCGTGAAGCTGCAATCTTGAATAAAATAAAACTTTCTTATTTTCTGTAAGGATTGTTGAGAGAGGATTTCGCATACATCGGAAGACAGAACTAGTTATTGTAATTCTGTAATCACAAGAGAACATATTTAAAAAAATAACCTAAACGAAAGCCACTCGATTTCTGCTCAACTAAAGTCCCAATCTTCCCTAATTGCATTTCAACTATTACTGAATTCGTCTGAGGATCAATTTATCAGCTAATATCTACAGATACATAAATTTCCGATTTTAAAGATATCTAAACACGTGCAAAAGAATCTCCAAAAATAAAAATTAGCCACATATGGTCCAATATGTTGTAAAAGAAATGAGATGAAGTCGTAGATATGTATACATGAAAGTTTCTTTCTTTGTGAAAAAGAAGCAGCCTTTCAATGTAAAAATGTTCACACTGAAGGTTATCATTTTCCTCTTGTCTATTGACATCATCACAAACGAATAGATGTAATCCCTAAAATTGCCTAATTTTTCGTACTCAAAAAAGCAATGAAACGTAGGTATATGTTGAGTTTTTTTTTAGTATACCTAGTAGACGAATTTTTTAACACATACCTACTGCTTAATAACGATAGGTAAGAATTGACTGAGTAAGGGTAGGTACTTTGCTATTTATCCATTAAATTTTTATAGAAACGAATTGTACGCCCCAAAACGTCAAAATGTCCTACTTATTGTTCTAAGAAGTTTTAATGCTTTTTTGTTATTTTTCATCCCTTTCATTTCAAACCTAAAAGTGTTCCGTTGCATTACTGCTATCCGAAAGGGGAAAAATTAGACAAAAATTGTACGTACGTACTGTATGATACATTTATTGTTTAGCATCGTCGTCGCCACTTGGCTACAATTCTGGTTGCTTGTCATTTTAAATATTTCCATTCCATTGCATTGAAGAACTAATTTTTGCATTTCGAAAACAATGGCGCTTGTCGCGTTTTGGATTAGACACTAAACTCTGTAACGACTCCGTGGCGCAACGGTAGCGCGTCTGACTCCAGATCAGAAGGTTGCGTGTTCAAATCACGTCGGGGTCATTGAAGAGTTTTTTTTCACATATTTTTTTATTGCCAGAAATTGAGTTAAGACAATTTGTTCGTTTAGAATTATGTTTCTTCATAATAACAAAATTTAATAGAACGACGAATAGAACGAACAAAAATCAACTGCTAGTAGACAATTTGTTAAAAACAAATATCTTTCTCCAAGCAGACCTATTTTCGGATCCAAGTCAAACTCCGCCAGGACATTATATAAGCTCTTCCCTAAAACTCCAACCGTGACTCACTTGCGAAGGAGTTTCCAAATAGCCAGTGACTAATCCTAATTTCTTAAAAGCCGCTTTCTAATTGATATCTCGCAGTTCTCTGTTGCTTTGAGTCAGTTTTTTTTCAGCCTGTTTCATAAGACTTTATGGCGCTATGATAAAACTTTGCAGATCACAAGGTTGCGTGCACAAATCGCCTCGCGCAGTGGGGTCAATGTGTGTCGTGTGTATTTGTCGTGCGATCACCAGTCAGATGTGTTGTTGTTTTTTTTTGCGGGTGTTTACATCCACAACAAAATAACACCAACCACCCATGTCGATGACGATGATGATCGTTTTATTGTTGGGTCAGGTTATTGTGTGCCATCGATCAAAAACCAGTAATTATCACTGAAAAGGACAACGTACTCCCGCACAGTGATCCAAAACGATCCAAAGCGATCCAAAACGAGCCGAAACCCTTTCTCTATCCCCGCTCACTGATTTGTTGGATATTCGATACCTGATCCTGCGAGTCCTCCCATACACATGCTGGTGAGTGCAAAACAACTGAGCAACCAGATCCCCTGCACTGGCCTAGTAGAACCCCTTTGCCGTTCTAAGTATTGCTGCTTCGCCGTCATTGCCCGTCTTCAGCTTTTTCTTCTGGTTCGTTGCGATCGTTAATAACAAAAAAATATTTCGGCGCAGAGCGCATTGAACTCTTGCAGCTAAGCTGTGTGCGAATTCTCCCCGCGCGTCGCTGATTGTTTATGTTGCTCAGAATGTGTGTGCATGTGCAAGTTTTGCCGAAAAATTGTTTGCAGATCGGATGTTTTGGTATGAGTTTACGGGACAGGATGTGCTAAGGTAGGGGGGCTCCGGGCTAGCGGGATGGCAGCTTGCAATATTATGTAGAACCTTCTATCGTCAGCTATGTAGTAGTAGTACATAGGAGTTTCCTATGTCTCTATGTGTGCGAGCTTGCATGCAATCTTGTATGTATTTCGAAGTTCGACGATACTTAGATACGTTCGTTAGCCCGCCCTCTTTGTATTTTTTTTTTGTTTCGTTATTTTCGTGGTTTTTGGTTGGCGTCATAGCCACTTGAGTAGAGAGTGCACGATGGCGATAGGTATTCTACGTTGGCGTACGTTTGCAAATATATTGCAAACACACAACAGAATTCATCTCGACAAATGCCAATGACCCCCGAAAAAATTACAAAATGAGCAAAAAAAAAATGTTCTCTATCTCTTTCAAGAGATACGCTGAGACGTGGATGCAGTTGTTGTGTGTTGAGTTGGATTTTTGGGCTCTAAAATGAATATGCATGCTATTAAGGAGAACACACTCTGGCTGATGGAGATTTTTGCTTTTCACTTGTATATGGGATGGTGTTAATGATCGCTATTCTGAGAAGATATTTGGGTAGGTATATATCTACCTTCCTACACAATTCGAAGGGGTGATTGCAAATTATGTATTTTTAAACAGAATTTACTTAAGATTTGGTGTGATCCTATGCGGGGAAATATTTAGTGCCTATTCTTGTGAAAGATCAGATTTTCTATTGAGAGAAATAGAGTAAAAATAACACCGCCCCCGATAGTCGACTAAATTACGCAAGGTTTTCGGTATTTGAGGCGCAGTTCTGAATTGCCTACCATTTTACTTGTAGCTGTAGTTAAAAAGAAACTAAATTTGGTATCATTTGATAAAAGATGATTAAAGATCCTGGCTCATTTTTGAAATTTTTAATGATCAAAATAGACACTTCAAAAAAATCCTTCCACTATCATCAATTATTATTATTATTATTATAAGCTTTTATTTACTATAAGGTCTACAAATTGTTATTGTTATAAGAGTATTTACATCATGTAGTTATTTAACTTTAATTTAAAATACATAAATAAAATAAATATATCATCATTTGACAAAGTCTAATCATTATTTTCAAAATTAGTTGCAAATAGTATAAGCCTCCCCCATAGTTGTCCATAGATCTCGATTTTTTGCGTCATGGTACCAATACCTGTTAAATTGGTTAATATCGTCAACCCATCTTGTTCGTGGTCGTCCGGTTGATCTTGTCGCTGGTGGTGTCCATTTGATCAAAAGTTTTGTCCATCTATTGTCTGTAACTCTTGATATGTGTCCTGCCCAGTTCCATTTAAGTTGTTTCGTCCTTTTTATTACATCTATGATGTCCGTTTGCCTTCTTATTTCTTCGTTCCGCACTCTTTGTATTAGTCTTATACCGAGAAGTTTCCTCTCCATTTTTGTCTGACAGATTCTTAATTTCTCGGTTAGATTTGTTGTTAAGCCCAATGTTTGAAGTCCGTATGTCAGAACTGGTAAAATTGCTGAATCCATTAAATATTTTTTTGTGTCTTTATTTAGTTTTGCGTTGAGTATCTCCTTCATGTTCCAGAATTGTCGCCATGCGTTTGATATTCGTCTATATATCTCCTTTTCTTCTTGATTTTTAAATGATTTTAATTGTCCCAAATAAACATAGTCCTCAACATAATCAATATTTACGCCATCGAGTGTAATGTCCTTATGTGTAGAGTTGGTCATCACTTTTGTTTTAGACTGATTTATGCATAGTCCGTAGTTTTTACAAATTGAAGCCAGCTGTGTTACCATTGTCTGAATGTTGTCCGCTTTCTGTGATATTAGGACAACATCGTCAGCAAACCTCAAATTGTTCAAATGTTGTCCCCATATATTTATTCCAAATCGATTCCAGTCAAGTTGTTTAAATATCTCTTCGAGTACTGCAGAGAATAATGGTGGTGATATTGGATCACCCTGTCGTACACCTCTTTTTATGCTGAACATTCGTCCTGTTCTTTCTGTTTTTATTTGTCCAGTGTTGTTTTTATATATGTTTCTTAGAGTTTTGATGTATAAATCATGAATCCCTTGGTTTTCTAAAGCCGTCCATATTTTGTTGTGTTCTATTGAGTCGAATGCCTTGCTAAAGTCGATGTATAGGAGATATAGGGGTTGTCTGTACTCGTTGGATTTTTCAATCAGTTGGTTTATGGTCTGAAGATGGTCCGTTGTAGAGAATCCTTCCCTGAATCCTGCTTGTTCCCGTGGCTGTTTGTTGTTAAGTTCGGTTTTGATGGTCCGATATATAGTCTTTGAGAATAGTTTATATACTGTTGATATAAGGCTAATAGGTCTGTAGTTGTTAATATCGTCTTTGCTACCTTTTTTATGTATCAATGTTATTGTACTGTGTTTCCATTGATTAGGGATTTGTTGTTTTGTCAAAATGGCGTTAAATAAAATGGTCAGTAGGGGGGATAGTGTGTTTTTTCCATATTTTAACATTTCTGCTGAAATACCGTCATTTCCAGGACTTTTTTCTGTTTTAAGTTCGTCAATGGATTTCTCTATATCGTCTGGTTCAAATAATGGCACATCATCTAAGATTGTAGTTCTGCTTTGAATGTTTGTTTCGTCATGTTGGTATTGTGTTGAGCTAAATAGTTTTTCGAAGAAGCAGGTTGCTGTTTCATTTATTAGATTTCGGTTTGTTATTTGCTTATTATTTTTACTCATCGAAGTTATCCATTCCTTTTCATTGTTTAGAAACTGTTTAGTTTTTCTGATTGATTTAGTATTCTGCAGTATGTTTTTAATTGTCGTCTCGTTGTATAAATCAATATCCTTTTTCGTATTGGTTCTTATAGCTTTTCTTAAATAGTTCAGCTCAATTTTTTCGTCATTTCCCAAATCATCAATACGTTCAGGAAAGTTGCGACTTTAAAGCTCCAGTGCAGCTGTTCACAGGAAATTTTCGTCGCAACACCCGGTGATAGACTTAGGGGAGGAACGATTGTTGAAATTATATCTCCTTACTATTAAAGAATTACTGTAAATTCTAACAGAATATTACCAGTCGAATTTGAAAACAGACTAGTTGTTAAATGTTATCTAAAACCAGGTAAAGCAATGCGACTAGATTGCACACAGCTGTGATTTTTGTGCTCTAAGTTAATCCGTCGCTGTTAATGAATTCGTCATTTTTTATCATAAAATAATTCAAACTTTATTTACAAGAACCTAGGAGAAATATTAAAAATGTACAGTCACAGTTACGTAATTTTAACTACAATTAATAGCAGATTGTACATTTTGACCACGCGAAATAGTGAAACCCAAAGACGGTAGATAGAAAAAGTTTCTACGAAGAACTACGTGGCGCAGAGGTTTTAAGGATTTAATAAAGAACAGCAAAATCGCTCCTTTCGCAGATAAAACAAAACCAAGTAGGTAGAACCTTTAGATAGGCTGTAGATCTTTTTCTAGATTTCACTAAAAATATAGTATTAAAAAAATATTATTTATGCCACCATGCTAAGATTAAAACAAAAGTCACAAAAAATCGTTTTTTTATAACAAAACTTAAAAAGAATCGAGTTCTGCCTATTTTGAGTCAGATTTAAAATGAAATTACGGTTGGTGGGTTTTAAAATACAAACTAAGACAAGATTGGCCTTAAACTTAAGACCGGACATAGCTAGTGCAAGTCTTGTTGTTGCATATAAGCTTTCTTTAAGTAGCTGTAGCTTCAATAATCTCTAACGCCTCGGTGAGAAGCCTCAGATTTGACTGAGACAGTTTAAAATGGGTTGAATATAAGTCAGTGTTTAAATTAATATTTTAATAAACAACTTTTAAAAACTTTATGAAATATTAAAAAAAAACATTAGAAGAAAACATAAGAAGAAATAAATTATTGCATTTCTATAATTTTCCGTCGGCAGTTTTAAGTAAGTACGTGTACTAAAACATACGTATAAAATGAATCTGTTTATGGTGAGTCCATACTCAAAATGTATAATATTCACAATTTCATTAATAAAATCTAGTCCGCACCACATTGCTAAGGCAGCTGACCTGGTGTTCGATACACGTTTTGAGAGGATAGCCCTGAAAAAAATTGATAACAAGCACTGAAGTTAAAATTACATCAGCCGATTTATAAAGGGTAATTTTATACGGAAATTTTCGGCATTGTAAGTTCGTAAGACTAAATATGATTATAAGTATCGCTCAGCAATTTTAAATAATACTAAACGAACGTTAGGAAGTGAACCTTGAATTTCACTTCTAGTGTCAGTATCTAAAATTTAAAATACTGCCAATGTTATACTAATTTATAAATACAGTGAAAGTCACTTATAACGACTAAGCTTATAACGACCAGTTGCTTATAAACTTTCAATTCATTTGGTTGGTTCATTATATTTTAAGCTATTTTACCGTCGGATATAACGTCGGCGACTCGTCGTATATAACGAAATGTTGGATATAACGACCTATTTCGGAAAAAATTGGTCCTTGTCGTCGGTTTTAACAACGGAATGAGGGAAAACAAAAAAATGTCTGTTAAATATTATGTCAGTTTATCTGATGTGTCGCCGTGAAAGCCGCTTTTAAATGAGTTGTGGTCTACGCGTCTTTAACAAAAAAGTTAACATTTTATGTGATTTTGTTTATTCCTGAATATTTTTGGAAGCCAGTTATTGAAGGCGGATATAGCGACCGCCGGTTATAACGACCTTATTTCATCGGTCCCTTCACCATCGTTATAAGCGACTTCATCTGTATTTTCTGTACTTAAAGATCTTTTAGATCACAATAGATAGTTTTCAATGGAAAACTTTGCCAATGTGAGGATGTAAAAATTAAGCTGGGCCGTAAAACTGATTAAAACTAAGTGATATTTGAATGCGTAATTTTTGTATACATTTAGTAGCTACTTGGAAGGCAGAAGCGGATAATGCAACTCAGTTCGTAAGACGCTTTAAACTTTAAAAAACGCATTGTGGGAATATGAAGAAATGGACCAACTAAAAAACGACAAGACGAACGCGAAGCTCACGAATGATATATGTCAAACCTAAGTCAAACTTCAACTTCCTACTTTGTGACGTAACGTATTCTAATATAATATCTATGTATTCGTATGTTATCCTATGAATGTTATTCCGGCACGTTTTTAAGCATTTAATAATTGCTGGTTCTTTTTTTTAAATAAAGCTATTTTTGGTATCTTGATAAATCTTGTGAGGCTAATCGCATTTATGAGTTTTCCCTTGCACGGTTTACTTTGAATGTAAAAGAGTTGGGATTGCTTTAAATGTCTTATGGAATCGTTCACCATACATTGGGAGTTGTGTTGTGATATATTTTGTGTGCTTGAAGGTCTTGTGACGGCTGCAATGCAATAGTTTGACGGTACTGAAAATGTGAGTTAATTGGTGTGCTTGTAAATACGATCAACTGATTAATATAAAACAGCAGAAACAGCTGGAACTACAGATCTCATATAATCCAAAAAAAACACCGACGGCGACAAAGAATGAAAGACAACAAATTGTGTGGCACTTGAATTGGCGTTTAAAAGTAAGACATATCTACAGATAATAGAAAAATGTGTCTTACCGCACATAAGTCTTACGTCATTGATAAAGTGCTTATGTTTTTCAAGCCTTCAATGACCCCTGATTTTGAAAGCTAAGACCTGTTCATATATGCCATTACCGTCGCTACTAATTTCACTTTATGATAATATGTTAGGTTTATCGCGTAACCAGACACCAGAGCTATACTCCTGTTTGCATTGCATTTCGATAGGAAAAAATACTGTCACTTTAAAGCTAGGTAACTCAAAAGTTTGAAGCTCATCAAAGTAAAATCTAAATGGTGTAGGTATGGAGCATAATGCCATCGGCTTTTTGGTATGTAATATGGACCTTTTAACAATAAGAGTGAACCAACGATATGGGTAATTCGCAAAGATGCGCCGCTAATGCAGTCAGTATTTCAACAATAAGAAGTAGTTTGGTAAGCTACAAATGGCTACTTAGTTGGACCTATATACATTCATCTGTGAACCCAAAACATACTCATACCCACATATCAGTAACCCACCTCTTAGTTCAAATTTGCGGTCTTGTAACGCCCTGAAATCAATTTAGACACCGGCGCGATGACATTCGAACCAAACTAATGGCGGCAATTAAATGCCGTCATTGTGATTTACACGCACGCCAATTCATCGTAACATTCAATTAGGTTGCGTGCTCGCAAAATTAATTTCACTTAATGAGTCAGTTGGCCAAAAGCGCTAATTGCACCTTCACCAATCGCTTAACAGCCGCCCGCATCCGCAAACTGCCTGATGCTTTTAGAAAGTCCCAAATACTCGTACTACCAATATCTGCCCCATAGAAAAGTTCCCGATTCTTGTTTGATGTGCAATGTGCGGTTAGTTGGTAGCAACAGCTAAACGTGTCAAATCGAAGGTGTCTGCCCAGGCACCTGTTATTACAGTATCTAAGCAGATGGTTTGAAATAACAACTCGCCCAAAATGCTGGCCATGATAATGGTGTTTGAGAAGTTAATGCGGTAGCAGTAGTTAACACCTCTCTGATGAACTCATGTTCTTTGTGGTAAGTGAGTGCGGGGACGACAAAAGCAAGTCAAGTCCAGGACACATTCCTCTTGCATAACAATGGCGCTGCAGTTGCTTATAATGCACGAACTGTACAGTTCCGGTCGTGTCGTCGGATCGTTGTGGTAAATGGCCAACAGATGTACGACATTGTCGAATCAGGTCCGTACCTACACGTAACTCGACAGTCGGCACACAGCAGTCCTGGCTGACTCACTCATGTAACTCATGTATGTATGGATGTTGTATTTTTGTTTCGTTTTTGCGTTTCATTGGTTCTTTGGCACTTGAGTCGAAGTCAAGTGTCTCATATTGATGTAGGTAGTAGGGAATATGAATATGACATCATCGACAGCGAGCATTTGCCCGACCGAGCCCGTAATTAAGTTTCCTAAAGGCATGCGTAAGGGCAACATGTTTACATGAGTTTATTCGTATGTGCGTTCATTCTGCTGTATAGGAAGTCCTTCACCTAATTTGTGAGGAGAGTTTTTTGAAGGTCTTCAGCGACGTTTAGACGAAGATATTTTTTTTCATAAGCTAAATTGTACACGCAACGAATCAAGTGGATATCGATAACAGGATATTGTGCCTGAAATGTATTTGAACTTCGATTCAAAATTTTAGCGACAAATGTTCAATAGAGAGAGGGAAACGCCTCACAATTTCATTGACAGATGGCGTTCCGACGGTGCGTGGTCTGAAAAACGCTTATTCTTACAACGTTATCACGTTTTTGAGACATTTTCGACACGTTTTTCAATTGTAGACCTGACAAAGTTTTAAAATTTTACAACCATCTGAACATAGTCAGAAAATGAACCACCTGATCTTCATATTCTGACTATGTCGAAATAAAACGCTCTTTGTGGTCAGTTTTCGAGTTAGCATAAAAACTGTGATTTAAAATTGCAAAAATTCAATCTACAGGGTGTTTTTTTAGAGGTTGGTTTTTCGAATAGAGATGAAAGTGACATTTTGTGGCCAAATCTGGCAACTCAATGTCATTTATGTTCAGTTTGGTTTGCCAATTCATCATGAACAGGTTGACAAATGAACAACGCTTGCAAATCGTGCAAATTTCGAAAATAATGGTTCAGTTCGCGAAGTTTATATCGCAAAATTTTGTTTAGTGATGAGGCTCATTTTTGGTTGAATGGCTACGTCAACAAGCAAAATTGCCGCATTTGGAATGAAGAGAATCCACATGAGACACTTGAGACGCCATTACATCCACAATAACTGACTGTTTGGTGTGCTCTATGGGCTGGTAGAATCATTGGGCCATACTTCTTCTGAAATGATGCTGGAAAGTCAGTTACCGTTAATGGAGACCGGTATAGAGCCATGATAACTGACTATTTTGTTTCCGAATTGTATGGCATGAATGTGGATGAGATGGAGTATGGAGACGGCGCTACATGCCACACAGCGCATGTCACAATCGATTTATTGATGGAAACATACGATGAGCGCATAATGGCCACCAACAAACCAGAAACGTAAGGGAATTTGGAAGCCAACATCCGCGGCGTTATTGCCGACATACAGCCCCAAATGCTCCAAAAAGTGGTTGAAAATTGGACCTCTAGACTTGGCTTTATTCGAACAAGCCGCGGCCACATGCCCGAAATCATATTTAAACATAAATGGCAAAAAATTATCCTTCCAATAAAGCCAAATTGATGGACATTAAAACGATTTTCTTGTGTTTTATTTCAATTCGAAGTTCTATACCCCTAAAGAAACACCCTTTATATACCTAAACATTCTTAACATCTTGGCTGATATAAAACTGACTTTTGAGATTGAAGGTTAAGCTGTCAGATTCCATTTTAAGAAATGGAAACATCGCCAGAAAACTTTTTGGAAAAAAGACCTGAAATTTCTGAAAGATAGGCAGGAAATTCTGGCTTTTCTTCCTAGGAAAAAAGGCCAGACAATTGGCAATTTGGCATTATTTCCTATTATTCCTATTCAGAAAATACTAATCAAACGATAGCGGATATTCGGACTTTAGAAGTCATGTGATACTGGACAAAATTTGTTTTACAGACCAAGACTTTAAAGTCCTTTTGGAACATAATGGGAAGAAATTTCAGGAAGATTTTTAACTATCTTTACCCTCATCGGATTGTCATCAACATTTTGGTAGTATGAATCAAAAATGTTTGCACTCCATCACTGGCAATCTAAATCAGCAGATCGGCCAGATGAAGCTGACGTTTAAACCACCCCATCTTCTGACGCTGATGTTGATAGCAAATGATGCAGTTTGTTGCGAAGTGTCAGATGTTGAGACTGATTTGTTGGTGCCAGATTTTGTTGGCAGAAAAATACAGAAAAT
Organism: Cheilosia pagana; assembly: GCA_936431705.1. Lineage (NCBI taxonomy): Eukaryota > Metazoa > Arthropoda > Insecta > Diptera > Syrphidae > Cheilosia > Cheilosia pagana. The sequence continues at coordinate 51,886,832 of OW386168.1, read as the reverse complement.
GTTTGCAGTTTAGGTATTTATTGGTAAGTTCCAAATTGCCCCAATTTTGTTTAGAAAAGAATAGGAACCGAAGCTCGTCATGACCAACTGTTTGAATCTTTATTTTTGAGGCAAATCGAAGGTGCTACACTTTGCCGCGAGGTGGGGCAACCTTCAAGTGTTACATTATGTTATGTACGAAAATCTACCAAGCGTATGAGGATTCCCTGTTGTAACTTTTTACGACTTATCAAAATTTTGGAACACATTGCTGTATTCAAATTTGTTAATGAAGAACATTTTATAAATCCGTTTGAGCTGATAGAAGCCACTTATTAATAACTTCCCTCTGGTCATATTTTATCTATCATTCTAATCATACACACGTCAGTCCAAAAATAGCCATATCTATTGCAGTTTCTGTGTCATCTATATATACCCAGTGGCACCACCATTATCTACATCACGTGTTAATTTCACTTTTATTGCCACACAATCTCCTATTACACCGTCAAGCTGTTACGTTGTTGCCACTGCCGCAGTCTCTGTGTCCAGGCTCTCGCCGTATACCGTGCACGTTGCCATAGTCAAGGCTGTGCAAGCAAACAAGGTCAAGTGTGCAGATGTAATGCCTCTCGCGCCACAAGCACAGCCCGTTGCATCGTCACCGTATTAGAGCTAGACGATAACGATGTCGACCACGACGATTACGACAACGTCCTCCGCACGGGGAGATGGAACATCAACTTGTTGGTTGGCTCCCTATATGCGCGCTGTGGTAGGTGGGGATTCCCTATTCCGCTTTGCTACTAAGCTCGATGAATGCATTGCACGGATGAAAAGTGCTGCCTGATGGCTGATGCCAGCCAAAACGGCCACGTCTGTGCGACTTGATGCAGTATAGCAGCATGCGCCCACATGGTAAACGGCACTCTTCTATGTGTTATTCCTTTTGCAATTGTTTTGTGAATCTAGCACACAGGATTACGTGTGCAATGCGCTTTGTGAATGGAGCCGGGTCTGGCTCTGGAGACGGAAAGCGGTCGGTGGGGAGTGTATTTGCACACAGGCTCCCTCGGTGCTTAGAGAGATAGTTGCACTTGCAGCATTGGGTTTTGCACATGCACACGGTATATATGCGCGTTTCGACTCCTTCCCTGACATCCGATGCTAGTTTTTGTCTTGCCGCTTGGCGTTTGGCCGTGTGGCGGCAGCGGCTGTGGCTGTACTTTTCTATGCGATGCACATATAGCAGCCGGTTAGGCTGTTGTTTTGCTTCCGTTCGTGTGCAGTGTTTTCTGCTGGTTTTCCGGGCATTTATTTTTTTTGTGGCGCTCCTCGGTGTTTCAGTTAAGTGTGCGGTTCACCGAGAGTGTCGGAAGTGTATTTTAGTTGCAAAACATTTATCTCATAGTTGCAAAGTTTGCGTGTGCAGTGGCACCCTTTTAATTGCTGCTTTGTGCCTCCGGTGTGCGGTGGTGATTTGTTTGGATTTTCGGTTCAAATGCCGCCGGAACTTGTCGTGGGAGCATCCAAATGTTGGTCAGTTACACTTTGGCTTTGATTTGAAAGTGTCGTCCACTTTATGATCTTGCGACTTAGTCCACCAATGCGGTAATTTTTTTTGTTTCCTTTTTTATTGCCAGCAGATGCACAGCACTGTTTGTTGTTGTCGTTTCGTTGCGGATGCTTCCTGGGAAAAAAAAACTGGTCTCGTAGCCACTGTGATGCTGGCCTTTCTGGGAACTGGTTTTGAGGGTCAACAGCGACGATAAGCTTTTATGAGTTTAAGAGCTTCAGTTTTCGGGCCTTGGGATTAGTTGAAGATTTAATTAATTACAGTGCGGTATAGAGCTGATCTTGTTTCGAGGGTGCGCTTCTGCAGAGTGCGGTTTGTCTTATGGCCATGATGACAGAAGAATCCAGTCATCTTATTATTATTTTTTCTAATGTACCTAATAAATATTTATTGGTGGAATTGACTTCCTTAAAAGAAGCATGCTTGAGTTATAGTGGCTAGTATTCAGCTACTCGGTCTATTGCTCACAATATGTGGAAGAAACCGCTCTAAAAGGTTGTACTTGTGCTTAGAAGAGCAGTCTTACACACTGATGACACTGATTGCCAGCCTTACTTAGGTAACACTGGCCATACGTGTCTTTTGTAAAATGACATGTAATATAAGTAGTTAGTTCTCGATTGGTCTCTGGCCGAGAGAGAAGTGTGTAACACACCGAGGAGACGGAGAAAATAAACGTGGGTTTTTTGTATATTTTTCCCACAGAAAAATTCGTACTAGTTTCATTTAAATCGGTGTGAATTATACAGGTAGATGCAGAGTAAAATCTAAACCACTTGAACCCTATACTTGAAGGTACGCTTAAACACGCACCTAAACATTTTTGTAAGTTGAAGTTCTCTGGTGATAGTGGTGGGTATTTTACAAGAGCTGAACCAGTTATGGACTTGATGTTGATTACTGACGTCGTGCTTAAGCTATTTTTCGGCTTCATCTTCATCATAAGGTGGGGCTATTCCGGGGAGGACCTGTGAGTTAACCAATGTGCTCTTCCAGCTTACTGTTCAGAAGAATCTGGACGTATCAATGTCTTATTCAATGTCTCTATAGATGGCCTTTCAGCTTAAAAGGCTCCTTAATCTACAAAAAAACTAGTGCTTAACAGGTCTGATTTTTTGAATGAAATTGTTCTCTGAGCTAGATAAAGCTATGAGCTTCTTCCAAGTTTTAATCAGCCTGTGACGTTTTTTCCGCTGATTTTGCTTTCAGCATTTTGCTAGTACGTACTTAAAAGGACTTCGGAACAGTTGCTTTGCGAATGGAGTTAAAAAAGTTATGCATGCGACCTTTTATTAAACCTTTTTCGACAGCAAGATTTTTCTATTGCCAGCCTACATTAGTCAAACAAGTTTGACAGCGCTGCCGAAATCTGACATGGATGTGTGTAATTTCTCCAAAAATGCGCAGTCATAGCGGACTTTAAAGTCGATTAAGACATGGCTTGCATTGATGGGATATTCCTGCATTTTTTATAAAAATTGACAGTCTGAACATTTGATCGATGGTTGACTGTACTGGCGATAGGCTGTAGGTGTCCAAATAGTCGACAAAAGTCCTATTTTCTTTGGCAACAGATAAGAGTAGGGTTCGACAACTGTTTGCTACAGATAGCAGATGAAAGCAGGGATTGGCGCAATAGTGATTACACAACTACTTATTTCGATCTCAGCGACTTCGTCAGGATATATTCATAGGTCATTCTTTAAGGACGCAGCATGTGGCGGTAAATGTATCGGTAATTGTGGCCGAATGATCGAGAAATTGTTTTATTGATACAACACGTTGCGTTAAATGTTTTTATTTCGCATGCTTTCTCCGACAAAACCTGTGTGTGTCACTGTATATCAGAATGGCCCAAAATGACACAATTTCTCCCAATCGAAGTTTGATCCACCAATCTGCTCAGCAACTCTACAGCTAAATGGAAAATAACACAGATCTGTACATCGCAATACATGTGTCGCAGTAAAATCTATTCTCGGGCTATACAGTGGCAACCAAAAAACCACATACATACTCGAACACTGCAGTCTTTATTTCCGTATTTCCGTACATCCTACATCCTCCTCGGGTTGATGAGGATACTCTTCGTTATATGTATGTACCTATGCACTTGCAAAATAAAAAAAAAAAAACTAAACGACCTCGAAAATTGTTGTTTTCCTTCTTGATCATAATAGAAATCTTGAATGACTGGGTCTGAAATCTGAACCACAGATGAAATCTAGTAAGATACGCAGTTGAGTAACAATACCTCTTTTTAACATGCCATTGATAGCTATACAAGTGCACTGTGTTATTGGTTAATTAAACTTACTACGCATATACCTATAAACTTAATACTTATGAAGTGAAGTTGTCACCGGTTCCGCTGCTCTTTTTTTCTTAAGTTTCTACAACAGACATAAATTCAAAATTTTCCAAAATGCATAGGTAGATAGTTATACTGTTTTGAACGTCAAACTAAAATAAAAAAAACTTCAAAGTACTGGATTTGATGATCATTTTATTTCGAGAGGAAAGCGGAGTAGATCCACTCCTATGAGAGGTGGGTGGCAACTACTGGCAAAGCAACACTGGATTCAATTTGGTTTCACGCACACGCATTTGCTTTAATAAATTAGTCGGAACATATACCATATAATATATATTTTCCGATTCAATAATATAGAATCAAAATGATATCTGATCCTAGTGGTCTCTAGCTAACAAAGCAATCAAAGTTAATGTGCGAAGTAATGAAAGTTAAATGCAGTCCGATGCATTTTCCAAATTTTTGTTTAAAGTGAACCACATTTAAAAAACGCTTATAATTTGCAATAATGTCATCAGAAATCTTTGCTGAAAGTAACGTTTCGTTTTCAAATTCAGAAAAGCAATATTATACTGCGCAGCATCAATGACACAAACTTAAAAAATACAATCAAAGTTTCGTACATTTTGAAGAAAGTTTTGTCATCTTTTTACAATTGGACTTTTAAATGTTATATTATTTACGAAACTATTGCGGATTTGTATCAGAATCAAGTTCATATAAGTATTTTTCAAAATCTATTGAAACAGCATAATAGAATATCGAAAATGAGAACGGGAACCATTTTGTAATATAAATTAAAATGGCGAACTCGTAGAATATCATTTTAACAAGACATGTTACTTAGTTCGTGTACATTCGGTATATTTAACTAAATACAAAAATGGAAAAGTCAAGCCAAGAGAGCAATATTATTTGACAATTTCAGGAGAAGTAAGTAGGTACATGTACACTTTCAGGTTAGCATTTGAAAAATGAATTCAAAATGGAGGGAATCTAATCCTCTTGATTTTTAAACTGATTGTAAGTTAAGACGCATGCCTTAAGAAAATATTTATACTTAATCCATGATTTCTTTTGGTCGGGAAGTATGTATTCGTTAAGCTTTAATAGACCCTACAAAATATCCCATATCAAATGCATGAACTGTCAGTGTTATTGATCTTTCTGTCAGAAGTTTTTTGTTCAATTTGCGGACAAAGTTCCAACAACTGAGTGTTTGCGGTTGACAACTCGAACAGATCTTTCGTATGTGTAAACATAAACGTCGTGGCATCAATTTATTATAAACAAAGAAATTGATGTCATTCAAATTTGTGTAACCGGTTGATAAAATATAGAAATTGTTTAAATCTTTAGAATTTTAGGGATCCCCCCGAGTCGGACCTTTTATGGCTAAGAATGTTCTCTAAAATATCTCTGTGTGCGACATGAAAGTGGCTGCGTTCATTGCTGGGTCCACTCAGTTTGCAGCGCGATAACATTTACACTCTTTTGATTGGTTTAGATCCTGGTTGATCATGTTATCAGTTTTTTTTTCAATTGACTCTTATTGGAGAGAAGTTGGCAAATTTTGTCTTGCAATTCTTACACAGTCAATGTCTAGTTGACATTTAAATTATATCAGAAGTTTAAAATATATTTTGAGCAGAACACTCCAGATATTTCGATAACTTGAAATAAAATAACCAACAATCAAGTTCTGGCAAATTATATTACTTTTTAAGCTGTTAATGCGCAATGTCTGTAAGGAAATTAGGCATAGTTTTCAATGGCAAGAAAAGGTGACGTCTTACAAGTGAGATGGACAATTTTAAGAGTAAGTTGTAGAAATTGTTATCTCGTGTTTATGGAATTTGTGTGCATAATCATTTTATCATCGAGAAAACTAAGTTAGTGACAAATGTCAGATCTAGTTATATATTTATTAATCCAACGCGTTCTATTAAATTTAAACATAAAAATATACAGTAGAACTTTACGTATATATAAATAAGCCAACCGACCGATGGCATTGAACAACGTTTCCGTTTCTTTTTCTCTCGAATGCTTCACAGATAGCTCTGTCTCATTTTGTGTTTCTCTTCCTTTTTGATGGATCAATTAAAACACTGCCACCATTCAGTTTGTTTTTTTTTGTACCAAGGTTACAAATATAAATTGTTTTCAACTAGATAAATTGTTTTGTTTACGAGCGCAATACTAATTGACTTACCTTAATTATATTACGACAGCAATTTTCACAAACTTTCAAGTCTTTACTTCTTCTTCGAGTTTTTTAGGTAAGTTCATGAATTTTTAAACGTTCTCTTTGAGAGTTTTTCACCAACAAAACTATTATTGTTTTCCTCTAAAGTAATAAAGAAATACTTAGCAATTAGTTATTTTATTTTTCATTGAGCACTTGCACACAAACACAAAATTCAAGACAGAAAAAAAAAACTTTCAATTATCCAATTTAAAAATATGTACGCATAATCCAAGGGCGCCTGCGAATTTCAATTTGACAACACACACCGAATTGAAATGCGCAGCATAAAGCAAAACAAAAAGCAACCAACAAATGATCAAATTTTCGCTGTGCAACAATTTGCATAATGGAAACTTAACAATAAAAAAAAGTGCAAAATTTACATAACGATTCGCTGCTTTCGAAATATCTTCTTCTTTTTTTTTAAATAAAAACAACAGAAATTTATACTTTTCTTCACTCCGAAATTATGTAGGTCAAAAACCTTGATTTCGAAAAACAAGTCCTTCAGGACAGTTTTATTAATTGATCACTTGAATTTTTTTTTTAAATGTTAAAACATTTTCAAATTTCGAGTTTAAAACACAAAAACTGTAGGTGGTAACAAAATATTCAAAAAATCACTATTTCACATCATAGACCATAGGCAAGAGTCAAAAATTGTTACAAGTTTCTATTTGAAAAATAATTCAGAGCGGATGGCAACTGTGAACACGACCAATCCAAAAGCTTACTGCTGTTCATCTAAACGGATCCGCACTATCCGAAATAATATTTTCGGTCAAAGTTTTTGGAGTTTCTGACTACGCTGATGATGATGTGCCGTCTGCCGTGTGGTGTTGGAGGACCAGCAATGCACATTCTATGTGTATTGTGTGTGTTGTTGCAAGTTGCCTTCGTAATTTTTTCCAATTCCTTTGCCAGTGGTGATTCGTTTTTTTTTTTTTACATTTTTGTTTGTCAATGTTCTCGGCTACTTGAAATGTATATTTGCGCGCTGCTTATAGCATTACACACTCACATGGACCAGCAACAAGAACAACCAACAACCGAAAAAAAAAACAACCGAGTGAACATAACTACACAGCACAGTTTGTCCTCCTCTATCGACACACAAAAATCGGCCCAAAAATACAAAATAACCAAAAAATGCAACTCCATCACAGAAAATAATCCAAATTGGGAAAAAAAGGAACGACACAACAACAACAACAGCACAACCGACCAGTACCCCCCCAAAAAAAAAGGATCAACATTATACCCTATAAAAATGCAATGCCGTCCAAAAGATGCAGCTCACACACAGGAATACACTTAACTACAGAGCGGGGCCACTACCGCTCACCACACTCGCAGCGGTGCGCACCACCTAGCGGGTGTATACACTCTACAAGGGGGGTTGCTGCCGATGCACTGGTATGGGAAGATCCATTATAGGCATGTATTTTGACCGAAAACGACCGTCATCATCATCGTCAGACCACTACAAGTTTAGTGTAATAAATAAAAATTTTGTTCCAAAAAAGTAAAAAAAATAAAAAAAAATAAATAAACACCGAACAGAAAGACGAAACAAACACACAAAAAGGAATCCGGCAAGGGCCGAAGCGGGAGGAGGTTAGAAGAGCGAAAGCCTATGGTTTCCCATACGTACGTTCAGATCCAAAGCCCCTGAGTGTGTGCAAATAAACGAGAGAAAAAATGCACACACGAAAAAAGAATTGTATGAAACTGACAAAAAAAAAATAAAAAAAAATCCCCAAATAAATATAAAAATTCACTGGTAGTGCGTGCAAGTGTATGCGTGCACAGTGCAGTGCCCGAAATTCGTACTAAAATGCACTGATTCCCCCCGGCCGCTGCGCGGGGCATAGCCATACTTACAAATAAAATGTGTGAGCGGAAAATAAAAATTCGTATGCGCGCGAGAAAAAATCCCAACGCAACCCCCCAACACAACCCCCATTCCCTACCCTACGCGCAAGAAAACAAAAGCAAAAAAAATATCTCGCGAATTATATCCTGCCTGGCCTAACACACGCATAACACGGATAACAATTTTTATATTTTTCGCCAGGGGTTGGGGTTGGCTCCAAATGCAACAACACTTACTACGTGAGCACTAACACTCGAACTGGCGCTCACGCACACATCATTTAGCCCAGTCAATAATAATAAGCAACAACAACTGACAATTGAAAAAAAAAAAAACGTCCAAAAAGTTCAACAAAAAATAAAAAAGTTCAATCCGCTTTTTTAAACACATTGACATTGAATGCGCCCACAGGAAAAAAAAAAGCTGAAAAAAAATTGGCAAATGCACATTTGGCCCCTCTTCTGTTGCGTCCTGTGCTCTGGGTTGGTATAGGCATAGTCCTCGTCCTCGTTCTGGCTCTTCCGTTGCGGTCGGTCGGTAGTGGTAGTTATTAAGCAGCCTATTGGGGCTGATTGGAAATCGGTGATACCACCCTGCGCACCCCCAATGGCACAATAGCACACACTTAACCCTTATTTTGCGTTGGGTGTTCTGCACATAAGGGACGAGGGGAATCATCCTGGTGATACAATTCGAATTTTTTTTTTGGTTTTTTGCCAAAAAGAAAACAAATAGAACAAGTAACGAGAAGCCATCAAAACAAACTAAAGCTACGCACACACTCGGATCGGGCTGTGTGTGACTCCATGGTCGTTGGGGATTGCCAAAAAATATCAACGACACGATAATAATAATACAGCGACACTGTACATGCAACGCATGGTGACAGTGCAACATGTCAGTTAGTCGAACGCATGGACAGGCAGACAAACCGGCAAGGGGGGGCCTCTTTGGGGGACCCTAAAGTAGATGACTGGTGTTGCAGAAGAAAGCAGTCTATTGGCCACAAAAAAAAAGTCCCACACGAGTAGTAGGTGCAGGGTGCACACACGACACACTATACCAGGGGCACACGTACAGTACGCAGCTTCGCAGCCAATTTGTACATGCCTTGGTTAATGTAATATTTAAAAAAAAAATGCGACGGTTGGCTCCTGCAATGAGTTCGTCGGCAGAGATGGGTAAAAGGGGGGAGTTGCACAAAAAGAGCCGAAAAAAGTTTTCGTTGTCATTACGATGGCCCCCAACACAACGTCCGCACGTGATGGTGAAAATTTGTGCATACTCGTGCATGTGCAACCGAGCCGGGAGAAACTAAAATTTCGTGTGTGACAACTGAGATTCGAAATAATGATAGATCGGTTGCATTAAGTCGAGAGGCGTATAGCGAAGTCGCCTTCATGGCGACTCTTGATCAAAGTAGGTGCAGTCCACATCATTCAAGTTGAGCTTTCAATGTTGTCTGAGACGCAAAAAAGAAGGATCTGGATTGATGAAGGAGACAGAGGGATGGGTAGCTGAGCAAGTTTTTAAATTGAGTGGCACACATCGATGGATAGGAAACTGCTTCGTACCTATTTCGATATGAAAGTACATAATCGCTTCTTCTAGTGTATTTGTCAGTTTTAGACTTATTGACGAATGATCTCGCTCCTAAATGCTATGTAAGTCTTTCGAGTTTATAGTCTATAGACTGGGGGATTGAGAACCTTCCGCTGGATATCTAATTCTGTACCTACTTTCTTTGCTCAATAACTTTGCTCATTGCTTTAGGTACCTACCTACAAAAAACCAGGACCAAATATGAGGTTTACCAGTAATTTGGATGCAAATGTCACGGAAGATGTATTTAACAGGATTCTTAGAGCAATTGAACGAAGCTCGCATCGGAGGTAATATTTATCAAAAGTCCTTTCAATTAGGTTGGTAGGTACATGAATATGATACAATTTTTACTAATAAAAAAACAGTCATTTGAGCGAATACGTTCCACAAGTCCAACAGATAGCATTGGAGGTGGGATCTTCGATATTTTAATGCACAATCAATAACTCTGCTCAAAGTAAGAATGATTCAAATTATAAAAAAAAATATTTTCACAGAAGCAGTTAATTTTGAGTTAATAAAAATTTCTGTGAGGTCTGTTCCCATTTCCCATACCGACCTTAGCCAATTTCGACTGAATTTCACATATTTCAGAGTCAAAAGTAAAAAATAAAATAACAAAACGTAATTTAATAAATAAATACATAGGTGATGCAACAATTTTTTATTTTCCACAAAAATTAAAATGTGCAAAATTAAAAATTAAGAAAGTGCAAATTCATATATAACACACTCTTGCTTCCTTTGAAGAAATTAAAAAGTTTCTAATTTCCTTGTTGGATTTACGTCTTAGGAAAATCATTTTATCTTTGTTTTAATTTATTGATTTAAATATATGTTATAAAATATATTTTAAAATAAGAACAAAAATTAAATGAAATTGAATAAATTGTCAATACCTGCATATATATAGATTTTCCTAATTCTGGGAGGAGAAGATTCACCGCAAACTCTTAACAAAAGCTTAAAATATAAAGGCTAGGTCACCTGTAGCAAATAAATAAAACCGGACAAACATAAATATACTTTGACATCACCCCTGGAGCCCTGAAGGGACAAAGACCCCTAAAAAGCTTGAGAGAGACCCGCACTGAGTGCAAAACTGAATATAGCTAGCGACTGAGCCTACTGAGCGGCACTTTTAGGTGTAATCCGTTGCCCACTCCGGACTGTATGCGATATTTGTGGTACCTAAAGTAAGTAAGCCGTGGAGGATTGGGTCAGACTTTTATTTCCACCTAGGAGAGGAGAAGCAATCATAAAGTTTAGCCTTAGTGGAGCTACCATTCGTCTGCACTATAATTCATGGATTTTCCTCTGTCCCCAAAAGTATTTGTTAACTCCACGTGTGACAACGATTTTTGACCTTTCTGCAAAGACAAAGTACAACAAAAATATGTTTTCATTTGACCATACGCTAGACCAAGTCAACATGTCAGTTAAAATTTATGACTATCTTGAAGATGATGTTTCCTAAAAACCAAAAAAGCTTGTCAGAGTTAGAATGTTTATTTTGAGAATGGTAGGGACTTTTGACATCCACGTAGCGCTCCATATCGGCTTAGCTGTAAAGTTTAATTTAAGATGTCAGCGTTAAAAATGGTTTAAGAAGACACATGTAAAGCGGCACCTTATCGCTATAAGCTTGCGTTTCGTTTCTACATCAGACCTAAACGGGGTCGTTTACTCTTACTTTCGAAAGTGCCTGCTCATACTGTAAAACCTGGGACTTCTCTCAGACCAAACGCCTATCTTATAGCTATATGGAGGTCTTATTACATTGGTGCATCGACCCTCTCTTCTTCGCATGGCTACTAAAACTCGATGAGCCTTTTATCAGTAGGTACCTATTCATATTATTCCGCTCCAGAAGTGCTCTGGACCGTTGATAGCGCACCCACTCTAGATAAGCCGCGGCACGGCGTTGCAGCCCAACGCACTAACATCTGATCAAATGCACTGACAGAACTCTACTTGGAAATATATGAGGATGGGTAGGTTTGATTTTTTTATAGCGCGTATAGTGCGAATTCAACTTATTACATTCGTAGCCCTCTTTATGAAAGCTTCGCCGATTTGGGGGTAATATTAGCGGCCTATAGCGTTTCATTAAAAACCCTGCCATTTGAATATTTTCGCTCAATTGCAGTCTTGTTTGCGTTTGACTTAACTTTGGAAATTTAATTAAAATAGCACATAATAGAAAGTCGGCAAGAGGAGTGATATGGATGCTTTTCACACATACACACAAACACTAGGGAAAAAAATAAAACAAAATTAACCATAAAGCATTCACTATTGGGTCGAAACTGTATCTCCCAACCAGAAGCCACCTCCTAACATGCTCCTATTCGCCAGTGGTATTTTTTTCCAGAACCAGTTCAGCTATTTAACTCGCGCTTTTTAGATCATGCATGTAGCCCCCTCAGGTACCGCAACTCTCCCATACTCTCATATTATTATGTACATGTAATACGGAAAGGGGCTCGATTTTTATACCAGGAAAAATTAAAAACGCATGTATAAATAAATTTAACAAATATAATAAAAATATGTTGTCTGAAAAGTAGAAAAAAAATAAACAAAAAAAAATTGCATTTTTAAATAAGTAGCACTCTTCACTCCAATGTGCGTACACACGTTGGAAACATTAAACTGGAGGGATGTTCTTTTTTCGTATGGCACTGCCAAATGTAAACCATACCCCCGATCTATTAATTTTTTATTTTAATAATATTTTGTTTTTCTTTTTTATTTTGTGTGTATTTTTTTTTTGTTTCGCTGCGGAAATAATTTCAGTGTACATTTTTATTTTTTTGATTTGTTTTCTTTTATTTTGTGTGGACTCTTTTTTTAGTTTCTTTTTGTTTTAACATCGATGGCCGCGCGCTTGGTAGTTGCGGGCTGGAGTTGATGGAGGTAATTTTAATGCAAGTGCATACGCATTAGTAGAAAAAAGCCTACGTAGTACGTACGTCGAAGGGATGCACTGGAAGAAAAATGTTGGGTTTCAATTATTTTTGGTCAGAAAAAGGTTTGACGTATCAAGGATGTATTAGTTTTCGCAAAAATAGCGACAGAGGATCGAGCATTACCAATTATAAGCTGCCATTAGGCTTATAGACAAATGACTTAATTAAAGAGTGTCCCCTAAGCTACGCAAAAAAGTATTTTTGGAAGGTCGCGATGAGATTCTTTTAGGAATTTTAGAAATGTATAAAGACTGTAGATAGAATGTAGTGATACAGTGCAAGACAAGACATCGCTCAAATGTCTACCGAACAACTAATTCCCTGCCGAAAATATTTTTGGCACCCACAACAGACCCCAAATCATTTTTAAACCATCGGGAAGTGGCCACAACTGAGTGATGAAACTGAAAACTGTATATCTGGAAAGAAAGATTTCTAAGTGTGGTTTTTAGTTGCATGAATAATAAAAGGGACGTGTAGTTGGATGACGTATCCAATCCATTATACAATAAGTTGAGAAGCTTTTTCAGGAGGATCGGTGGTAAAAACCTACAGATGTGTTTCTCAGGAATCTAAACCTGGTAACCCCTTGTTAGTATAAGTCTAACCCACTACATTAACCACTGATGCACTTTGACGCCTTTAGACCCAATTAGTACCGTACTTACCTAATTTCCTCTGGTTGTGCATTTCAAGCCAGTTGAGGTCTTATTCTACTATGTGCGCTACCTTTACTGCCCTGTCACTCCGGGTTAGACCAGAAAATTCGACAGACAGGGAGCATTTCCGTTCATTCGCTCTTCATGTACTTCACTTAGACAGACGAAATAACCTCTAGAACTTCAATCTGCAAGTTGTAAGCAGTTCCATCTTCCAAGTCTTATATGACTACAAATATCTTCGTGAAATAGACTGTTGCCTCCAGAATCAGTTACCTGGAATGTTTATTGGATTTGCCTACGTATATCGGTTCGCTTGCAGCAAGTTACTTGCGATCCAGTCACGCATATTTTTCCCCAAACACATCTCAATTTATTCAAATTTTCTACCGTGTACCCGGAAAACTCCTCGTAGTCGATACTGCGTTCGGGAATTAAATTTGCACTGTGCTCCACGGTGCTGATGAGTGGGTGGTTATGGGACACACCACTTTGGCTGCGTACAATTTCGTCGTAGTGTGAGATGTATACCCGTGGAAAAACTAAAAAACGAAGAACATGTCAACACGTGAAAAGGGAAGGCAGAAGAAAAAAAAGAAAGCAAAACCACCCCAACCCCTTGGATGACCAACGAAAAATTCGCTTGGATTTTTATTTTCGTGCGTGTAGTCGGCGCGGCACCAATCTATCTAGTGCTCCTTGTTTTGCATCCACTTGTGCACACATACACGCATGCATTACCCGAATGCGACAGTGGGCCACATGCCCAATCATCGATGAATGCATTAGAGAAGGATATAAAAATGTTGGATGAGGTTTTTTTGTATTTTTTCGAGTTTTTTTTTCATGTAAAACTTTTTATTTTGTTTTGTTTTGATTTTTTTTCTTTTTGTTTATCACCGCGCACTGAAGAGAGGTCCTTTGGTTGGTTTTTTTTATGCAGGCATATACACATTTTTTTTTGCCAATTTCACCGATAATGTGATATTCGAATTTCATATTAGCAGCCGCGCTGGAAGGCAATCCTACGCAGCCAAGCATTGCTGCTATCGCCCACTCCTCTATGTGATATGTGGCGGCGGCGGCGACGGCCCAGTGTGTATGATGCACTTTTGTGGGCTGCCATTGTGCTGGAGTGTGATGCGTGAATGGGGATATGTGTGTGAGTTTGGCTATCCCATTCTCCTATGCGAAATGCGAAGTATCCTGTGATAGTCCTTTCGCAATGACGGCAATGATCATGTTGATGGGTTTGGCCGAGTTTTGAGTTTAAGTGGACTGAAAGGCAGAGTAGTGCATGTGGACGACGTGGAAGGATAGCAACCTTTCTATCTGGCTTCGGTTTTGTTTTGCTTATTGCAAGTCGAGAATGGTTTGGGGTGAATTAAATTCCCCACATGCTTATATCTCGGGGATTGGTGGCGTGATGATTTTTTTTTTTATTATTTTTTGTTCCTAGCTTGGTTTTGGTTTTTTTTTTCCTCCAGGGGAGAGAAATAAAATTATTTCGTTGTGGGTGATGGTGGGGCGCACAGAGCCCACTCACGCTGTCGTTCCTGCTTTGCTGTTTGCGCAGAGTTATTTTGCGGATTTACCAAATCCAATGAAGCACAACAAGATGCAAATGTTAATTAGAGGATAAAGTGAAAATGAATGTCCGACCCGGCCGGCAGTCGATGAAGATATAGAGAGAGAGAGAGAGTTGAAAATTCGGATGTCTGGATCTCCACAGCGGCGTCCGGTGAAATGTGGTTGCCAAAGAAGGAATTCAATTTGAAAATGTGGTTCTGAAGGTTCCGTTTTTGTTTTACTTGTTCACTCGTCGAAGAAAAAGAGGTCAACATCTTGTCATCATTACTGTGGTTCTGAAGCAATTGCTTGCAAACTGGTGAAAGTTTTGGCCTTAGATTCGTGCACGAAATACTGGACAACCTATAAGAATTTTTCGATGCTGTAGGTAGGTAAGGGACCATCTACCATGTTCCTCTTGGAGATACAGGTGGCCAGGTTGGTCAAATGAAGATGCTCTGTTGCAACGGAAAAATGATGACAACGAACTGTCCTCAACACACATTTTTTATGTTTTTTTTTTCATCTAAAAGATTATATTGCTCTGAAGATATTTGGACGAATGACAAGCGCTACAAATCAACAGACTTGTGAGGACAAAGACATGGAACAACAAACCTTGCAAAAAAACAGGCTCAGTAATAAAGGATTCGCGGATAGGTTCTCGAATCAGTTAAGATCGGCTGCGCGACAAATTGTTACAAATTAAGCCCTTGGGTTTTTAAAATAATGTCAGGAAGCAGAGAAAGCATTTTTGGTACCAACGTGACAACCATATACCTGTCAATATTTGCAGATAAACCTGGTGATCAACTTGATCGTATGCCTTTACCAAAATATGCAAGGGTTGTATATAACTGCATTAACTATTGGGCGTGGAGTGGTCTAATCTAATGTTTTTATTATCAGACGCAGAAAAAGATCAATTTTAACATGGCCAGGGAGCCTCCAGAAATTTTCCAAATTTCAGATTAGAAAGAAATAATAGGATGTAGAAAGGAAGTGCATGAGTAACTGAGCTTGGTTCTAAAAGCCTTGCAGACATCTCTTTGAATAACTTTCGAAGACAGTTCTTTCTCAGTTCTGGGTGAAATTTGAGAGGCGTAAAATAATACAATAAACAAAATCATTATATTAATACGTAAACATAAAAAGTTTCCGTACAATTTGTAGGTATTTATCATGAAATGAGGAGAATGAAACTTATATCATTTGAAAGGTACTGTGCCACAGATGTGCACAAACAAAAAATCGTTGGTATATGTCGCACTAAGACTGGTAAAATGAACTTAAGAATTTTTCATACAAAATGCTTACCAATTATTCAAAAGCATTTCGTTGCCATTCAATTTGTCATGTTTCCATAGTAACGAATTTAAACATCTTAGATTAGAACCTGTTGGAGAGTCTCATTAACCCATAAAGGTATGCAATTTAATTACCCCTAAAAGTAAGAAATCATAAAATCTTATTTCAGGGGCATTGCAGAGTTATCTGCGAGGTGTTACTATCGAAACGAACATTCATGTTTTGCCCTTTTCCATTCTTTTTTCATAGCGGAAAGGTATATGAATTAAGATTTAGCATATTAATAAATTAAAATAAATAATAAATAAATTATGTAAAAAACAAGTTGGCTTTCGTTACTTTATCTACAGACAAAATTGGTCGAATTTCCACCACGGGCGGTACTAGTAATAAATAATTGTTCAAAAGAATTTTATGGACAAGCCTGTATTAGAAGAACGCTTCCCTATTATTTAAACTTATTTGAAAATCGAAATATTGAAAAATAACGTTTAGTGACAGCGGCCGCTCTTCTCTGCTTGTGGTTTGATGTTTCCATGATTATTTTTTCGAAAATGTTGACGAAGATATGTGGAATGTGGTCAGCCAGTTAAAACTTAAAACACTCAAACTATTCAGGCCTTAGAGGGATATATCCAGTATCCAGCCGCATTATGGAATGCCGTACAGTCCCAAATGACTCACAAAGTGCGACCCCTAACTGAACTTATGACTGAAATCGCATCTTAAATATATTGTCATGAACTATTGTTATAAACAAATAAAATTTTTAGACTCAGTTTATGGGAATAGTTCTTAAAAAGAACTATGCCAATTTGCTAATTCTTGGTGTATCCAGGACAATTTTTTTTGTCCGAGTACATCTTCATCACCAACAGATTTTTGTTTAAAAAGAGACGGCTGTTCATTTGGTCAAATTGACGTTTGTTTTAAAGTACCTACAACTTCAGTTGGACTATCTTCCATCGTTCCATCACTGACATTTTTGTTGATTATAGGGATCACAATTTTGTTTCTAAACCGCTTTGACTAAGAATTTTTGCGCTCCATCGTTCGATAACGGGTTCAATTTTCAATATAAAATTTTCAATTTAATATCTGTGGAAATGATCTATATGTGATCAAGTGTGCGTTCCTAACCTTAGCTTTTGACAGAAACTATATTGAATGCAAAAAAATGCGGTCTTGCGAGCGACAAACTACATCCAAATTATGGCTGCCTTAAAACCGCTTTACCTTTTACCCAAACAGGCTTTCCTAAATTTTATATTTCTTCGTTTGAGCCGTAAACCAGCCTTGCGATAATATATATTATATTAAATGTCGGCGCAGTGGCTTAGCGGTAGTGTGTTAGTCTACTAAGCGAGGGGTTCCAGGTTCGAATCCCGAAAGGGCCAAATTACATCTTAAGGTTTTTTTTCCACTGCGCCACCTCTCGCGAACGTCTGACAAACATCCGAGAGTAAAACTGTCATGAATGAGCTTCTCAATTAGCCGTTTGGACTCGGCGTAAAATTGTAGATCCCTTCCATTCGTCCCAAAAATTGAAAACCAACACGAAACGAATGGTTGTGAGAAGCTAGGCCTTGGGTCCCATAGACCTGTCGCGCCAAAATATTTATTTATTTTTTTAAATGCAAGCCAGTTTCCATTTGACAATCGAAAATTCTCGATTGATGATCTTTCATAAAGGAGAGCCCAGAACTGATCCCCGACGAACGTTTGCTGACATTTTCTAATAGGTCTTATTTAAATCTTAATTAATATTAATAACAATATCTCTAGAATTTAGTTGGAAGGTGCCTTTTCTTGGATAGGATAGATCTTGTTGCAAACCCGAGTTAAAAGCGTTTATCCCGCCACCTTTACACTTTGTCCCTACACCTACGCAATATCTCACATAATTTGCATTTACAAAGAGGGTTCTTTACGGTGAGAATAGGATGTGAGATGACCCACAGTGTTGATGGCAATCAGAGGATACAAACAAATACCTTGGTAAAATAAGTCTTTCTGTAGGATCTTCTTAAGCTTGCTAAAGGTTAAGGTTAAAAGATCTTACATTTATGTGTAAATGAATATACGATCTCCATTTCATTTCCTTTAATCTTTTATTTAGTTAACGACTGCAGTGATGTACACCAAGTGAAGGAAGATGCTTTTTAAGGTTTCCCAGGACTTTTCCAACTGATGTTCATTATGGACACATAGAGGCACCCGACCTCCACCCAATCAGTAGGCCGCTCTGGCTCGTTAACAAACTGTGTCAGCACTTATTCTATATGCTCAATCGTGAGCCATATTTGCTTTATGATCCGCAAGGCAATTAAGTCAACCCCTATACGACTGCATATTTCATGGTAAACGCCCAATTACAGCCCTCTTCCGGCACAAGCTCTAATGCAGATAAATTAGGTTCCGGCAATAGATGTAGCCACCTTCATATTAATTCACCCTCCAATTGGCAAGTGCTGTGCCATTTCCCACACCTCGCAATTATAGCAGCCCGCGGCGGCTATGGCGCAAACCGCTAACATCTTCTGCTCCTGGTCCTGGGCCATATCGCTAATTTATTGCATTCTTTAACGCGGCTTATGAAGTGCGTAATGCGAAATCAGAAATTAAATTCGCATCAGTTGCGGGAATGAATGGCCACCGCAAACGCGGCACGGCTGCTAACAACGGCTCTCGTGTCTTATGATGTCGTGCCGGTGCCGGTGCCGGTTGTCGATGTCGATGTGGATGTCGAATGTGCGAATGGCCGGGGACGTTGATGTCGATTACGGCCGTAAAATTAAAATAATTTCTGTTCCCGGTCTCGTGTTTTATTTTTGTTCATTTGCTGTCGCTCTTCCGAGCTTAGGTTCACATTACTTCTTGGCAATGGTTATGGATGGTAGTATCTGTATCTTTTCTCTGGTTTCGCGTCCGCATTTGCGTTTTTCTCTCATCGCCCGTCACCTTATTCTTCTTCTTTTCATATAACAATGATGAGGATGAGGAACGCCACCACCAGAGACAGGAACAGAACGAGCACACAGCACAAGCAGCGCACACAACACACGGGTTTGCGGGTTTACTCATCACGCTTGTTTGGTGGCAAGTGTTACATCTGCTCGGCGTGCTTAGGTCGGGCATAGAGGGAGCGAAAAAAAATCGTCCAAGAGGCACCCTTTCCCCCATCAGCGCACACAAATGTGTGCTATAGGTGATGGACGAGTGAAGGCGAAAAGGCGGTCTTGAGAATGGAATGAGCAAACAAAACGCACAGCGTTGCGTCGTCGTTGGGTTTAGCCATAGCCAGGCGTCGTTATCGTCGTCGTCATCATTGTTGGTGTTTGCGGTGTTCAGCAATGGTTGCGTAACATCTCGATTGCCTTGGTTTTGATTGTCCAATGTCCATCCGTTCGTCGCGTCGTCGGTCGTTCCGTTGGTCGAATTAATTGTTTTATTCGCCAGCTCCTTGCCTTTGCACAGATGATTTGTAGCGGCGGCGACAACGTGCGTTCGATGCATACCTAAGTAGGGATGATAACATAATTTCAGGGGCCCTTGGTGCGTACACGGTGTTTTTGCTTTTTAATGCAAATCCGCGCGACCGACCGTCGAAGGGAGAAATCCGAAAGTGAGTCTCCTTTGAGGACGTCTCTAAGTTCCATCTTGGGCCATCTTAAAAGTGCGCGCACAAATATTACTCAATAAAGTGGCAGTAGCCGAGCCGCTTATATGAGGGTAAACATTCGTGAGCGCATCTTAGTATCATTGTTATGGGATCGTCTTCTTTCCCTTTACCGCTGTCCAGGTGGCAGATTTTTGGCTTTGAGAGCCCCTTTTGTGTTGCCATTTTAGAAAGTCTCTCACATTGTTACATATCGCTGCGTATAGGTATGGCGTATATGGCGAGGTATGGCGAAGAACGAAGAAGTCGCTTGCATGCAGTTGTTGGATGTTGGCTTTCATCCTAAAAAGAGTATTGGAGTAACGGTAAATGCTGTTTGTTTTCCCTCTTCGTCATGGTTTCATAGATTGGCTTTCGTCTCAATTTCTCCTGAGATTTTGTTGTTTTTTGCCCCGAAAAATCAAGTATCTGTATCCGACAGAGGGCCCCCAATGTGTTATTGAGATGAGATTCGTGTAAAAGGCATTATGCACGGTCTTGTGGTTTTGTTTACGATCAGACATAGTTGTCGTTTTGGCCATTTGCTCGTTTTTGGGTGCGATGCGAAATTGTTCGTATGCAACATTGAAAGGGCGTGGTAGGGAGAATCAATCGAGCTTATAGTTTGTAGTTTGGTTGAACCTTTTTTATTTTTGGTTGGCTGTATTAAGTAGGACTACGTCTTTGATGGATTTTTAGGAGCCCCCACATTGATGAAATTTATGTGAAGGTGTCTGCCCTTAGTGTAGTGTTGTTTCGCGGTAACCATATTTGGGAAATTTCTACAGCGACCTTTCTTGTGCTGGTACCAGGACAACGGGGGATCGAAAGAAACCGTAAGTTTTAGATTTTAAGTCATTTTTTTTTGTGTTTTTGAATTTTTATGAATTAAGATATAGGTAGTAGGTTAATATTAAGTGCAGAACATCCTTATTATAGGTTAATTTTAGACTTTTTTCTCTCATTAAATGGATTTCTTTGAGATGATAAAATCGGTGTTTTTAATCTGAAAGATGTCGTGCTAAATAATCACGCAATTGGTGTGTGTATGGCCGGATAGGCCGTCCTCAGGGGTACTGACGGGACATGACGACAACGAACGAGATCCTCTGATCGTTGTCGATTGTGACTGGGAGGAATTTAGGGGTTATCATTCGCAACATCGGCCTGAATGATAACTTTGGATGTGTTTATGACACAAAAGGGAGGGAAGGCCGTCCTTTGCCACTAAGATCCGGCATGTCTCTGAGTTTTGACGAACCTTTGTCTTCGTGAGACTACGGGAACAAGTAGCGTCTAGGGTAATGTTTAGTGTAGGTTAGTTTAAGTTAGATAAGGCTTAGAGTAGTTCGTAGTTTATGTATGATAGATTAGATTAGGTATAGTTTAGGCTAGTTAGATTAGTTTCGCGTCAAGGTTCCCGGTTTCTCTCGAGGGCATAGGCAAAAGTCTTTGAACTTTTCTTTTCTTTTCTTTTCCTCTTACTATCTTTTGCTTTCCTTCCGTCCGTCCGAGGTCAACGTAATGTAGAGTAGCTTTCTTTTCTATTTTTGTTTCTAATTTTTTTTTTGGCACGATACAAAAGTGTTTTGAGCAGGAGGTGTATGGTGAGGGGGTAAGAACTACCCCATCCGTCGAGCTGAGCCGAGCAACCGCGAGCGTGCCGCCACCCTCTCACCTGCATCACAGTTGCCTCAGTGGCCTTATCCAAGCTCATAACAATGGCTTGTTGAAAGAAATCCCTGTGCGATGTATATTTGTCGGGGATTAAAAGGAAATTCAGTTCAGGACAAGGCAATGCCCCCTATAGAGAAGATAACAGGTAGCAGTTCCGGTATTTTAGGACTTATTCTATATTTATGACGACGACGATATGCAACGCAATTTTGAAGGTAAAACTTGAACGAACTTTACACGAACAACTTTTTACGCAACCATTTGACGAGAATAGAACTTTCTTGAACCTTGAGTTCAGTCTTCTGTACAGTGGAACCTATAAAAAGCGTCGTGGAACACTACGTGACGAAAGTTTGAGAGTATGGGGAGCCACAGGTCATATTACAAACACCTCAGATTATAATTGATAAATTAAAACAGACGTAGATAAGTAGTAAAGCTGTTTCCTGGTTGACTGCTAATATCTAGGGAGAAACTAGAACTTTCGGTTTCGGTTCCAATCGGTGTATATCCGATCGGAAGATTTCATTTGAACGCAAATCTAATAATTTTAGCTTCTTCCGCCTGTGTTTTTAGCCCCACAAAATCTGCTGCCGTCACAATTGCGGTTGTCAGGTAAGGATTCACAGTTTAAAGTGGGAGTGAGCATGACGACGTCGAAATTTAAGAGTGCAAGGAATTTTGCCACTTGCCGTCGGCAATTCGCTGAGAATATTGGCATATCTTTTGCAAAAACAACCATATTATTATTTAAAGCTGTAGGAAAATGTTCATATTGCTGTCACGTTGTATCCTTTGCAAAGCTTTCTTGTTTTGAAATGAGATATGTCCTTTATTTTAATTTAATTTTTTTAGAAACAGAAAAAAAGCGGAACCAGATTTTAAATGGCCACAGAATCACGCATTTCAGATTTTACAAATAGGTTCTTTTCATAAACGATTAATCTGAATCCTGAAATATTCGGCCTAACTAACAACCAAATTTAGACTCGACTTTAGGGCAATAGTCGAAATTAAAAGAAATTGTGTACCAATAATCAAGTTATGTCCGACTTTACGATAATCGCGACTCGAAGAAAGTCGAGTCTAACCCATTATTTAAGTTTAAACGTCAGAAGAATACTTCCTGCATCTGTGGCGAGCTCTAAATTCATGTCCAGGATTTTTTATTTTGACTGCGAAAATCTCGCGGATCTAAAAAAAAATCTGTTTTAAGCTGGAGAATTTCATTTTGACTTTCCGGATATTTTATAAATAGTCCCAGTTTGCATGCCAATGCAACTGTGAATTCTTTTATGCAATTGCTCACATTATTGAAAAAGTTATTAATTAGAAGATAGTTACTCAAAATACAAGTAACTATTAATTTCAGGAATTTAGTTGAAAGCTCAGAAAAAAATTATAACGCATATTTAATTTATACTGTTATAATTTTGCGATTAAGTCGTAGATAAAGTTCCGATAAATTTGATTGTTGACAAATTAAAAGTCGAAACTATAGTTAGTTTCGAAATCAGTTAAACTCGAGTTTAATGTTCGGTTGTTGGTTAGGCCCATTCTCTTTTTGAATCTTACACTTTATTGTAAGCTTTTCAGCAGTCTGTATACAAATCTATGCGGCATCCAGGGCAGATCTACTTTTAAATTTAGTTGCCACTTCTCTTCTTTTTTTTTTGATTTTTGTCACATGGCACAAACCATGTCTTTAGTTAGGTATACCTTTTCTGGTTTCTACATTCGATATAGCGAGAGGGACTTGAGGGCACACCGGAACGGATTTGCTTCTGCTGTGTCGTCTCTTGTTGGTTGTTATTGAAAATTGAATAGGTACGTACAAAATTGTGATTCGTTCCAAATGTCGCGCATCAAAAGTTAAATATTGGTCATCTTACTTGAATTTGACAACGATGAGCGGACATGCAAATAACCGTATGTGCAAATAAATACACACTTTTATTAAATTGCAATTTATGAGTGTTTACAGACATTTAATTTTTTTTTACACCAAGGGTGTATTTTTTATTTTTAAGTACTGCTAAAAAAAAACCGTAAGAAAGACCATAAAGTAAGCTTGCGTCGGCATACAGTAAAACCCGGATAAGTGCCTCAACTTAAATGCACTGCTTAGATAGGCACTTATGCGGGTTAGGCAGTTATAAAAAAAAATCCGTTTAAGTGCACATAGGCACTTATCTCTAATTTTATAAAAAAAATATTTTTTTCTTATAACAAAAAAACATTTAATTTATTTATTTTATTTTATTAACTAACTAATTTCGGAAACATTTAAAAAAGAAAACTTTGTACAATATATATGAAACACAAGGAAGTGCTAAAGGAAAAAAGCTTTGGTATTTTTTCAGCTGATTTCAAAAATGTGTACCTACTTAAAAGATTTTATTTTTAGGTAAATTTCAATAAAAGTATACAAAATAAAAGGCAATTAAGCGGGAAAGGTACTAATAACATTAGTTTTACATACAAAAAATCCTCAGAATTTTAGTTCTGAAAAAACTGCAGATGCACGTCGACCCAGAGTCTCTACTAGGAGAGTCTCTATACTTTCCTGACCTGAACATTCGCATATAAACTGTTTAGCTATTTCGTCTTCCTCGGGACACAGTTGGAACTATGGGAAGTTGACAAGGCACATTTATTTAAACCGTGGTTACCTGTACCCCACTCAATTATTAATTTCAGATTTAGAATATTTCTGGCAATGTTTTTGAATGGCTGAATTGACCCCAGATTTTTGAGCCTGAATTAACAGCTGATTTATTTACTACTCAGAACAGTTCAGGTCCTATAAATGGGATTTCTGTTCCTTTTCTGACCAGTTCTTCGGCTTGCTTCCAATACCATCATCCATCAATCCCGGGACCCAGTGTATTTTGGCTTGTTTCCTGTCTGGTGGATATTAAAGCAGTGCAGAACTGATTTAGAGCCAATATTTGGTGAGCTAATGGTTTATAGCTGCTTGACAGCAGATGCATGAGTCGGGGTTGTTTTTTTGCTTACAGAATACCTATCTGAAATAGTCGCCCGATGGCTGATTTGTGAATTTTGACCAAAATACTGCCCAAAAATTGATATATGTAGGCACTAAATACAAAAAACCCATTTCCGTATGGGCTCTCAATTCTAAAATTCTGACAGCACGATCTACGTTAGCAATTTTTTTTAAGAAAGTCTATGGACATTTGTGACATGCATTTGCATTAGGTAGGTAGTTTCCCGCCACAAATCCCTTCTTTCAAGTACTACTTTTTGACTGTATCAAATGCAAAAATGTTCCCCAGTGCTGAATAACCAACATGCCCTGTATTCTGTAACCAATAAGTCATTAACCAATCTGCATAAGTAATTTTTTGGAATTCCCAACCAACTCTATTTCCACATGTCGCACCAACACTGATTCGATTTTTTCTGCCAAAGCCAATCTTAAGCGGCAACGTATTGTTTATCCTTTTATCAACGGTATAGGATGAGGCGCCACATATGCGCTGCTCAATCAAGGGTAAAACGTCAACATAACATCATCGTCACATAATCGGTCAACATGCGGGCAAAATTGTTGCAATCTTATGACTTGGAGAGCAGCCTTTCATCAGCAATATTTGGCCGACCCGTCGCCACCGCTAATGCTAAACTTTAATCGATTCCGACAGCTCATGATAGTTTTGTCCGAAAGTCTGTAAAAAATACCAAAGCGATCGATGTGTGCGCGTGCGTAATGCACCGGCATGCATCTGCGGTGCTTCCTTCTCGAGAACAACAGATTCGCCAGAGCCGAAACCGAAACAAACAAAAGAGCCTCTCCATCATAGAAACTTAAGCCCTCGTTCGCAAAACAAAAACATCAAAAATCCATCCAGAGTGCATTGCACCCTGGGCGCATCCATTTTGTGCTGCGCGCATAACGACGCATGGCTCTGGTGACTGTGGTTCCTCAGATTTCGAATTTCGGAGCTCTCCCTAACACAGAATCTAAAATAAACGAAAACAACCTCCGTAGATGATTCGCATTCGTTTCGTGGTTTTTTGTTCGTGCGTCGCTTCGCTGCACAGAGTGCAGCGCAGTCAATAGCCTCTCTGTCACTCCCAACAAAAGTGCCCACCACAACGTCAAGCGATGTTATTTTGGCAGTGCCAGAGAAAAAAAAAACGACGGCCAAATACCGTCATAAGAAAAAGAATGAACCAGGGTTGGATTTGGAAGTTCTGTGCGGTGTGTGGAGCCAAACGACTAGCCTCTCGGTCTTTGAACTGGGCTCGCGCAGCCTTGTATTAGGGACGTGCGGCCTGCTTTATTCTAATACATTCTTAGAAGTCAAGAAGGAAAAGGGGACACACCACCACACACATATACAGCTCACAACTACCAACTGCGCAGGAGAGATCTTACCCACACAAGTGCAGCAGGAAATTTCGGCAAATTGCAGTTAATCATCGGTTCGTCTCTGTGTGTTCGTCAAATGGAGGGGTAGTAGCACGCCGTCTGGTGGTGTTAGTCACGTTTTTCGGCTCTGCGATCTTGGTTAGTATGGGTTGGTTGGATGTTAAATTTGTCTTCTATGTCCCTGCTCTGCTCCTATCTTGACTTATATTTTATGTTGTTTCCCCTCAACGGCTCCCCTTGCGCAGCTTTGCTTGCCGAAAGCTGCTGTGCACTGCACGTTGAAGCCGTTAACCTCGGCACAACGAGTGGACGGACCTCTGGAAGATTAGGCCTACGAATGTGCATGGGAAGGAGATTAAATTAAATTTTATTTCTTCGTCGCTTCGGAGAGGGGTTGGGCACCGCCACCGACCGACGACGACGTCTGCGGGGGAGATGATCGTGAGGAGTTCATTACTGATCGCGAATGCGGCGCGTGGGTAGAAGGAGGGTTGCAAACTTGTGAAGCAATATTATGTGCAATGCACTTTGTTTGGTGGCAATGCTTTGAAGTGGGTTGGCGGGGCTGTAAGCTAAATTTGGCTTAAAACTCGATTTGGGAGAACGAGTGTTTATTTATTTGATTTGACTGTGTGCTTGGTGTGAGTGGACTTGGCTTTGTAAAAACTCATTCCTAGGCGGATGTGGGATGCGTGTGTACTGACATTGAAGTCAACAACAACTCACTGACTAATGGATGTAGGTAGGTGGGTACATTTATATTCGAGGGGATTAAGACAGGGATAACTCGTGAGTTTGATGGTTAAAAATCATGTTATGACAAAGAGGGTGAATATGATAAACTAGATAGTAAACGAACGTGATAAATTGTACAGGCAGACTTTTGTCTTACTTTGGTACTGACTTACAGAAGGAGCACGCCGTGGCAGTAACAGCGCGTCTGCCACCTTTTAAAATAGGTAGGTATATCCAACTTTAGCGACTTCGTTTTTTTTAGTCTCTTTAAAAGTAGGATACGGTACCAAAAGAGAATTTCCGAAAATCTGTTACACCTATGATCTGCAACATAGCTAGTTCGAATTCCGGTTAACAGAACACACCCCTTGAGATATATCTCTGGGAAGCATAAAACAATTTTTGGGGTTAAAAACCGTGGAGCAAATCCTTTTACCGTCGGCGTTAGACTTTCGCATAGGTGAACATTGCCTGCTGCTGACTTAGTCATCTTTGGGACCTCACATGCTGTAAGATAGGTAAAGAAGCTTGAGCATATCGGTGTCTTATACACGAGCGATGGAAGGACTTATCACTTTAGACAGTTTTTGAGACAGTTAGGTCAATATGTTATAAGGAGAACAGAGCTTGGTGTCAAAAGTGTTCAAGGGTGATGGCACCAGTAGTCGGCCCCTTAACTTTTTTTTGGTGTTTGATTGTTCCCTAAAAATCAATTTTTCAACTATTTAATCAAGTATTTGGTTTTTCTAATTGTTTAAAGTCTGTGGATTGGAAAATACTAGGCTTATTAGGGATATGAGCTAACTAATGCAAACCATTTGCAAAATAAGTGAAAAGGGTATGATTTTGGAGTAGTCAGCCCCCTCAACTCCAGTAGTCGGCCTCGCAAGTATCCAGTAGTCAGCCCCAATTACCATTTCCACATTTTCATCGTTAAAAAAAAAATTCATTAATTAAATCGTAAAAAATATCAAAAGGAACTTTTTTGCACTCATATGGCTTCATTTATATTTGGCTCAAAATTGCATCATTTGAGTTGGTATTGTTACTAAACAGTTGTTAAGTAACACAAAGAAAAACAAAAAAACAACATAAATATATGTGTTTAAAATAGAAAAATAGTCGCAACAGGTCTATGGGAACCTAGGCCTAGCTTCTCACTTGTGTGAGTTTTGTTTTTTATTTTTTGGACGAATGGAAGGGATCTATAATTTTACGCCGAGTCCAAACGGCTAATTGAGAATCTCTCTTATGATGGTTTTTACTCTCGGATGTTTGTCAGACGTTCGCGAGAGGTGGCGCAGTAGAAAAAAGCCTTAAGATGAAATTAGGTTCTTTTGGGAATCGAACCGGGGCCCCTAGCTAAGTGGTCCAACACACTAAGCCACTGCTCCTAGAAACATAAAAAATAAATATTGTACACCAATCACAGCCAATATTCTTTGAATAGTTGTCTTAAACATCGAAAATCAGCTCCTCGTCGCGATTGGAGCATCGGATTTTGGACATTCTTTTTTTGATCTGCCTTGCCCTTCCAGTCAGTTTCTTGTTTTCAGCTTCCAACCGTTTTTCATAGCAGATTTAGTTTCCTAAATTCAATATCCTTAGCTTTTTTTTACTTTTTCTTGTTCTTTTTTATTGAAGAATTCTTTCCATGTTTCCTGATTTTGGAAACAAATCTGGATAGTAAAGATGTTTTTAAAAAGCAGGGCAGTGATTGTCTTCTTTTCGTTTCCAACTGACCTTATAAAGGTTTTTCCAGCCATTCTGAGCCAAAACAACATCTAATTTGTGATAGTCAGAAAGACGTTTCATCGCCATAAAAAATGCTGGACGCATCTTCGAAAATATCTACTTTATTTCCTCCAAACGTTCGTTAAACTCTCGGAAACACTTTCTTATTGATTCTTCACTGACGATACCTCGTCCTTTTGAAAGTCGCTCAGCCAATCTAAGAGATAGTTCAGGGCGATCTCGGGTCCCATTTTTCTATAGGCATTTAGACAACTCTGCGATGTATGCGGTCTTAAGACTGCCTGTTGGGACTTAAAACTCCCGACTAGCTTTTCTTAATGACCACTTATTTGTAAGTATGTCATTTAAAGCTTCAACTAGTGCTATTCCAAGTATTGATGAAAAATACGTTTATTTGTTTTAGTAAAAACATCCAATTTTTGAAAATACCTGATTTAAATATATTTGGAAATGGTTAACTACCACCAATTTGTCTATTAACATACGGCTGAGCTTAGGAAACATGTCTTTTATAGTCAGCCACCCATTTCTTTATTATATGAACAGGGGGCTGACTACTGGAAAACAAAGGTAATTTTTTGATTTTTTTGAGAGAATTAAAAGAGAATTAAATTTCCATTCATTTTGCATACCCAGATAAAAAAAAATAAAAAAATTAGGTGTTTTCAGTAGTCAGCCGGGGGGGGCTGAGGCTAGGATAATCATAAAAATAATGGCTCATAAGGTCAGCCCCCCTCTTAATTATTTAACAAAAAACTTTTTGGACATTTTAAGTTAAAAAACAAGATTAATAAAGTATCAGTAACATAACAATAATCATAAAATGAACATACTTTCAGTATATTCTTAATTGTATCCCTTTTATAAATTCACTTCCACTAATTTTTTTTTTTTGTATACCACTCGTATCCTGCACTCATGAAAACTGTACGCAGACTTATATTTTTTACTCGCAACGTAGAAGCTGGATTGTGCCAATTTTTTGAACTCAGAGAGAAGAAATGTTAGGCAAGAGACTACAATTTTTTGTTTTGAAAAAAGGCAAAAGCATTTACTACTGCGCTGTACTTTGTATGTCAGTGGCTGACTACTGGAGAGGGCTGAACTTAGGTGCCATCACCCAATTCGGTTTTTGTAACGTTTTGTTTATAAGTTTTGGGCTAAGAATTGAGTCGCGAATGTGTAAGATGCCGGTTTGAGACTTCCTTATTGCATCACTGGGGTGAATAGGAGAGGTCCTGAGAGAAATACCATGAGACTTTATGACGAGCAGCTACTTCTATAATTTGGTCATTATATATACCTACGATTGAGATGAATTTTTGGGTCAAGCCTCTTTTTACGTGCATGTTTTAGAGCAGGGTTTTCTTTAATGCTTCAATTATAGTTGCAATTTTTTGGAAATATTCCTACAGGAAGTGAATTCTAATGTTGGATTGTCTTTTATAAAATTGATGTCCGGGCAGTTGAAGTCTTTTCAAATATATACTGCTCTTAACATTTTTTTTTCATGAGTTTGTCTTGCAGTTCGACGGATTGTATAGGCCCTCTAAACCCTCTTTGAGTAGCTTTGAAGGTGCGACCTGCATTAGCTTAGGGTGCAGTAAATATGTAGCTCTTACGGAAACAACTGTGAGTCGAGAGTGATGATGGAATATCGTCAAAGAGACACAGAAGCGCACTAGGGTTAGTGCACCAGTGAATTGATGCGTGTCCACAACTCGACTCAAATGTCAAGGCGTGAACAACTTGTCAACGAATAGTGAGCTATTTCCGCACCTTTGGTGATCATTCCGAAACTAGTTTTGTAACCACGAACATCGCCAAATATAAAAAGAGGAACTAGCAGTAGAAGGTTAATCGAAATCAAATTCTTTCTTTGGCAGAAGTTGGGTGACTTGTATTGAGTCATGGAAGTATGAATCAGTATCATTATTAGCTGTCGAATCCAGTAAGGAGTACTCAGAGGTCGCATCTTTATCATAGCCGTTTTCGAAACAATCAAACTTTGTTCGTTTTCTAAATAAGAACTGATTTCTTCCATTTTTCAATAAACGTGAGAACAGATACAGGTAGCTATCAGTAGGACCGACAAATAATAGGCTTAAATCACTTTTTTATCTCGCCCTCATAATCAATCCTTCTCTTATAATGCACTTAGTGTTAAATCCGAATAAGAGCAACTTCATCCATAAACTGCACCTACTGAACGAAAACTAATTTTTAAACCTGAAAAAGCAGTCAATTTTCTATTTAACAAGTGACGCATTCACAAACGTAAAAAAATGTGCAAAATATCCCCTCTAAGTGAAGCTTGTTATTAGGTCTGTTCCCTAACTATAGGTCTGTTTCCTAACGAAAATGAATTCGAACACATTAGTCAAGTTTTGTCTAACTTTGTTCCTTTACGCAAAAGTTGGGTGGAAGAGAGCCACAAAGAGAGAACCAAACATCTCCCCTTCATAAAAAACCTGCAAATACCTAATAGCCCAAGAAACTTCTTTGGGCTAGTTTGTTATAACTGACATTAGCTGTGAAATCTCTCAAAATTCAATTTTAATTGGCTGTCTATTGCGGTTTGGTTTATTGAGTGCTGAAATTTGTTATTAAAAATGAATAAATCACCAAGAAGAATAAATATTAAACTGTATCCGAGTGTTTTTCAACGTCTGCAAACTGGTAATTTTTTTAAACCCACTGACGTTTGTTTTTGAAAATTTCCTTTCTCGCATAGGTACGTTTTTAACAAACGTTATGAAAAGCTTTCGTTCCTGTCCTTTTTGGTTTAATTTTTTTTCTGAGGGAATATATCTGACCACTCCCCACTCCTTGATATCTGACATTTTGGCGAAATTGGCCCAAAAAGTAAGGAAACAGACCTCTTAAGGGTAACTCGCTTTAGACAATGTCCGTCAAACGGAAGATGGCAAACAGTCAAACCTGTATTTATTTTTATTTGAGAATGGAAGCTTCTACTCCAACTTTGTAAGTGCGGACATTAAGCATGGACCTTTGCTTGACACTCTGAATAGCCGGATCATTTGGGGGCCACTGTTTACGCAAATGAATCTCCTGCGCCTTAAGTTGATTACAAATTGTAGATTGAAATAAATGAAGAGTAGAATTGTTGAGAAGTAGATTGAATTGCTAGAAGATTTAAGAATTTTCCACATGCTACTCTTGCACCACCTTTTTCACAAGTTCACATCAACAATATTCATAAAAAAATACAAAAGAAAAGATAGCCCACCTATTCCAGTGGACCTCTTAATAAACGAGAAGGAGAAGGAGAAGTGCAGCAATTTTCGGCAGCCGCTTACTTCCACAAGCCTTACCTACTGTGCTACTACGCAGCATTTTTATTTTACTCCTTTTGCTGATCGTTCGTTCAAGTTTTCCCTCTGTTTCCTTTGCCAGTTCATTCTGCATACCGGTTGTTAAGGTGCAGCCACTCAATCTATCTCTACCTGAAACGCAATTGAATTTTCGTGAATTTAAGTTTTTTCTCTCCACTTTCAACAAGTATCCTCACTCATTCGTGTGTAATAACGCATTTTCTACCAAGTGAAAGGAAGCAATTTTCTCAGGTCCAGTCCTCCTTCCTCTCATTAGGATAACAACAATTTATTGCCAAATAAACCATCAGACGTATGTTCATGCGACCAAAATGGGTCATATCATCATCATCATCATCATCGTCGTTGTCGTCGTTGTCGTCGTCTCCATCCGAGAGCAACAGGCGACAAATACCCACATTTAGGTAGTACACCCAAATCACTTTGTGACCCTTCAATCAACCGAAAGAGATTGATATCAGAAGATTTTTATGCGTGTGACACTTCCTCGAAGGAAGCCCCCAAGGTCAGATTCTAAATTTTATCGCAAAAGCGCAAAACCATGCCAGCAGGATGTGTTCAACGTTCAACCCTTGCAAAACGAAGGGATAATGTACACATAAACATTTCTTTCTCATCAAGCAATCTGCAAAATCGTCTCAGCACCCACCATAGCCGGGCGGGGGTGGTGGTTGTTGGGAGGCAGACATGTCTGGGACTTTCCGACATTTTTCGCACCATGTAAATGGTGTGCGTGCTGCTTCAAGAAAATACCTATACACAGAAAAAAAGAAAAACATACCCAAAACGACATCCCTTTCACAGTCATCGCCAAGTGGGACAGACATCCTTAATTCTCATCCCCATCGCCGTTTAACCTTCACACCATTTAACAATCAGCAGAGGAAGAGAGCAAAAAAAAACACAGAAAACACACCAAAAAAGGACCATCAAGACAAATTTCAATATGCTCGCTTCATGTCGTGGCCCAAAACGGGCCATGTGCCAAGGGTTGGGGTGGGGTAGCAATGTCCCGGTGGCTTGTGTGAACACGGACAACTTGTTTCTGTCACCACTTCGGAGTAATCAGTTTACAGACAATAAAGTTGGGCGCTGTAAGTTTGGGGTGGTTTCCAGACGACGACAACCGACGACCGACGACGCACGGCGAAAAGGGTCAGTTGGGGTGGGAAAGTCTCACCCCTCTCAGTGTGTGTGGGTGCAAAGAAAAGAAAATCAGACATACAGCAGAGCGTTTGCATGACCTACATATTATTCAAAGCCAGCACTATACATTCGGTTGGTCTGGCGATCTCCTTCTCCGTAAGTGAATTTTCGTCAAGCACCACGCTCCCCCTCATCCGATAAGGATGAATGTCTGCGTGTGGTTATGGGACACCCAAACAACTTATCTTCCCAGCCTACCCCCAAAAGTGGTCGGTCGGCTTCTCTGTCTGACTGAGTGACTACTGGTGGAGTGGTGATAACGGCACCATCGCCACATCGCCACCCTTCAGCATTCACACACACACACACTCACATATGTATGTGCGGGGCATGCCACCAAGAACAAGACACGTACGGCCAGAGCAAAGTGGGCATAAAATCGCTCTATGAATTTATTAACTTCGAGCGAGTGAAATTTCGGATTTTCTGTCTCGACATGGGGTGGGTGGATCTGAGGGTAGAGCGCCTTTTGCCTTTGGGGTGTCGGTTGGTGTAGACAAGAATTCCACTCTGGGCTGGTTCAAGTGTAAAGTGATTTTGTGGAAGTTTCTCTGCTTAATCGTATGAGGGATATTAATTAGAACAGGGCGTCCCAAGGAAACCGAACCCACCAGCCACCACCCTTAAATGAATTCCTTCACGTATATGGTGAAATCACTTGTGGTGGTTAGTTTTATGGGCTACCCTAACTCTCGGTGATGGGATTCCCATGAAAACACAACACTAAAAGGATCATTGCGCCAAATTAGCATGCTTACTGCTTCGTCTAATCGGATTTGGGACGCTCGATGACGTGTACATATACGCTTGGCTATGTGGACATGGACATGTGCCACTTAGTTACAACTGGAGTGGGGTTAAAGGTGAGCTGGCCTGTTGCTTGTGTGTATCTTTTGACAGGACACTTAACCCTTTTAAACTATTTAACATTTGTGTTGTAATGGGATAATTTACAAGAAAAAGGGAAACACAAACCAAAGGCTAGGGTTGTAGTGTTTGCTTGCTGAGATTGATTTGACCTTGGGTTTTGGGATGGCTGTTGAGTGGTGGTGTGGTATCTGTGGGGTCATGTGTTAAATATGTTATAATTGGGGGAATTAGTTTGATGGGATGCCCCGACATCATGATAAGTATAAATTCCGCCTAATAGATGGTGGCGGGTTAAATGTGGGATTATAGTTATTAAAGGGGTTGTCAGCTGAGATGACCATTTGTCAGTTGGCACAGTCCAGAGGTGGGGGTTTGGTGGCAAATGCCATATATAATTGCAGCTGTCGGCTTTTAAAGTTATAAATCGACGTCTAAGCATTGGCTATTATCTATCAATGAGAGTCGAAAAAGAAGCTCACGTTGGATGGATAAACATTTTTTAAAGGGGGCATCAAATAGTTGGGTTTTAACTTCGCGCGATGACAAAGATGTGCTGACTCTGGGAATGGTACTCGAGCTTGCTTTAATTGACCTGTTATCGCTAACTGGCCACTTAGCTGAGAAAAGGTCTTAAAAGTTCTGCAGTTCTCAGTATATAATACATATTAGTTGTATATTATTGTTAAAGCAAAATTGAGAAAAGTGTATTAAAATTGAGATGACAAACTGCACTCAACCTTTTCTAAGGACGCGTTGCTTTATTAACTACTTTTTGTGATGTCTTATTGAAATCTGAATGATTGGCTTCAAGCGCATGGCAATGACTCAAAGAGTCAGCTAAAATCTCAATAATAAATGTGACCGTGGGACCTACGTGCCTCTATCGTCTTGGCCAAAGCTTGAAATTGATATTTCCCGAGTTTTGGGATGTCAAATCAAGTATAAGAAATATATATTTACAACTCTTCAGAGATTACAAAGAATTCGTCCGACTTTGACAGGGTTGAGCTATAGAAAGAGTAAGAGAATAGGTCTTAATTTGAGAGAGCTCAGTTAAAGGTCGTAGAAAGCGTACCAAACCTATAAAAAGCTATGTTAGGTAGAGCAGGGCGTATCCTGCAATACCACACTTAGGTCCTCGTGGACCCATTGTGATGCCCTTTTTTTGGGGGTTAACCGCTGGTGTTGTATCGGTTGTCTTCTTTCCCTTGCTCAGTGTGGTTAACAGACACTGTCCAGCCATCCCGATGTCCTCAAAAACAGAAAGTTCTTGTTAGTCTTGGAAGAAGTATCTCCCAAATGTTCTGTTTCTCAAGTGACTGAGACTCGGACAGTGACAAAGGAAGTGAGCTGTGTCCTCGTGGACTTCTTCGTCTCTGCAGCCTCTGCATATGTCGTCATCTTTGAGATTAAGTTTCATTGTGTGGTTTCTTAGGAAGTAATGACCAGTTAGAGCCCCTACTAGCCTAGATAGTGAACTATAGTGATAGTTAAACTGTAAGAGTTTATTGGTCCGACCACTGTTATATTCTGGCCAATGCTTCCGCGATATTACACAGGTAGTACCTAAGTTCTTTCCACCTGTTGTTGGTTTTCATACGAATCTTGTTTTTCACCCGCTCTCTAAGGTTGCAAAGTGGGCGCTTGACCGATTGAAGTGCTCTATCACGGTCCATTGCGGACCCAATTCTCGCCAGTTCATCCGCCCTCTCATTGCCGGTTATGTCGCTATATCCAGGGACCCAGCAGAGATTCGTGGTGTGCTGCAAGCAAAGAACCTTGAGCTCTTTGCGGCAGCGTTGGACTAGTTTGGATTTTATTTCATGTGAAGAAACTGCTTTTATAGCCGACTGGCTGTCAATGAAGATGAAAAATTGACAACCTACGGGCCGCTTCCGCGATAGCCAGCACCTCCGCTTGGAATACACTACTACTATCAGGTAGCCTGATTGAGCAGTGTATATTTAATTCCTCAGAGAATATGCCGGCACCGGTTCCACAGTCCATCTTTGATCCATCCGTGTAGATGGATATTGATTTTCTTTTCGTGGGTTCATTGGTATTCCATTCCTCTCTACTCGGGAAAGAGCAGGAGCATGGTATGGCGAAGTCCAGATGGGGAGTCATATAGTCAGACGTGACAGCATTTTCTAAGTATTTACTTAAAATCTGTGCATGTCCAAAACTGTAGGGGTTCCAAGTGTAAGACTCTTCCATGTATAGGTACAGGGGTGTCAAATTGAGAATTGCTTCAAGTCCAGCCGTAGGTCTGGTCCTTAATGCGCTGGTCGTCCCTATACACGCAATTCTTTGTATTTTAGTCATTGGTCGCCTTGCACGCGGTTTGGCACCAGACTACGCTGCCATATGTGAGTATAGGCCGCACGATCGCCGTGTACATCCATAAGATAATTTTGGGGCTTGGTCCCCAACTCTTACCAGAGATATATATGTTGTTTTACCGTTTGTATTGCAAAATTATGATTTACAATGAAAGGTTTAAGGATTTTCCAAAAGCTATCTACTCCCAAATGAGTTGTTAATATCACGCGGTTTTTTACATTTATTTTCAGACAGAAAAAAAATGCTTTTTGAAATAGAACCGTATATATATCTTTCGGCCCACCCAACATGACTATTTTCGAGCTCGATTTCCCAAACTACGAGAGTGTAGATAAACCAAAAACTTCCAAAAATGTTTTTTTCTGAACATGTGCAGAACATAATATGGCAAAACTTGGCATATCAATTTTCCCAAGTCATGTGCCAGGTGAAAAAATAATAGGTGCGAGTTTTAAGTCTTTGAACATGTTTAATGTTATTGAACAAATTTATTACCATTTAAGTTTCTAATAGGTTGCAATAAAGCTGTATAGGAAATGAAATCTTTTCAGTGGAACAGTGAGCTAAATTTCATTTAGACAACGCAAAGTCCAGCTCTAATGTGACTCCACAAACCAAACTTTCCGAATCTGTATAATCTCAAGTTCCTTAAAGAAATAAAACAATTGCAAACGATCACCCATTCCACCTTTGTCCCCCCAAATCATCCATCACTCGCATGCATTATTTTGCAGCAGATTTCCACGCCGATTATGACCCGGTCAATGCAGTGCAACTCACACTATATATATGTATTTGTATAGCGTGTGTCCACATTAAGAAGGGGAGCCCATGGCCATTGCCAAAAATTCCTCGTTAATGCTGGTTTGGCTTGGTTTACCTTCTCGATTCAAGCCGAACAGATCAGCATCAGCATCAGTGTGCGCTCCAACTCTAGAGCCGAACATAGCAACGGCAGTAACATCGCCCAAAATTTATATTACGATACGTGTTATTTTCGTTTCGTTTGCTGAAAGTGCATCTCATCTATAACAGCGAAATTGTGTGGCCGAAAAAGTGGGCATACACATTCGGCCCCCCTTAGTCCACGGACCGATGGCAAGCTCATAAGATCCCTTTGCGTCTTTTTTTTTCGGCTGAGTGCGCCGCTGCACATAGCTGGGCTAAATCTACCACCAGAGAAATACAAAAAAAAAAAACAAGTTTTCCTGTTTAATTCCTAGACGGGTGCTGACTGCGAGGAGGGAAGCCATTGTAGATAGTATTAGTGGCTTGTATTCCGCTCGTCGGATCCATCCTGCATATGTCAAAGTCACGATTGAGCGAACGGAATAGAAGCACCAAAAGGGCGGGAGGAGTACCCCCAGCATACCCATGTCCAATGCATTTTTGGGCATCGACGATCTTTCGTCGTAGCGCACTGCGTCTATGTAGGTCGATGCAATTTAATACAACGCGCGGCTTCCTTTTTTTTTTGCTCCCATCCATATAGCAGTTGGGTATAGCAGGGAATGCTATTCGAGAACTAAGATGTTTTCAAATCCTTATCGGGACCGGTTTTTTGGGCATTTTTTTTTCGGGCGATTGGAGCTAAGTGCATATTCGGTTGGAGATTGGATTATTACTTTTTTTTGGTGGTGATTGGTGCTGCCCGGCGCAGCGCATAAGGTATCGTCAGCGATTTTGGGGTTTTGTGTTTTGTGCCAAATTGGTGAATCTGACCCCACCACGCTTTGGACTGGGCGGACAACAGCAAATGCAGATGTAGACGTTCCATAAAAGTGCATGGTGCAGAGCGGGATTATGTGATGGTGGTGGTGAATGGTGACTTTCGCTAACGATGTTCGTTGTTCGCTTAATTGATTGCGTCCTAGATTTGCGATCGCGGATGTGCGGTTCATCGATAATGGTCGACTCTTTGGTCGAGAAAGTTGTCAATTGGGATTGTGTGCGAGCGAAGTTAACAGCTTTTGACAAAATTTAGAAGTGAGCATTTTTACACTATGATGGTATGGTACAGTGTGCGTGTGCTTGTGCATATGGGAAGTTTTAATATTTTTTTTTCACAGAAAACTTGTAAAGGCGTCAAGGCATATATTGAACTCGAGGTAGATAATCTGCGATCCTAGGTTGCTTCAAAATCAACAGTTGTGCCTGCCAACATTTTGTTTGCCCAAAGAAGACGGAATCGGGTTCCAAAATTACATAAGTATGGTTGGTTAGCGATTTAGGTAGGCTAAGCAAAGGACCTTGTAAGTCTTTCTTGTTGTAGGTAACTTGCGTCTTTACCAAGTTGGGCTTGCGATGTTTTGCTTAACAAAAACAAGTCTGACACGTATTAACCTAGAAATGGAACTTAATTTAATTAACAGAATTATTTTCTGATTGTATTCGTTCAGCCCATCCTTTGTTTCCTTCAGTGGATAATTTGATTCAAAAATTGCTCTCAAGTGCATTAAAAAGTACATAAAGTGCAAGATACACATTTCTCACAGATTCATCGAATATCACCTTGCTGGTGGGTAGCAAAATAACATCCAGCAGAAGAAGAAATATTTGTTAAAATTCAACTTTGCATTAAATCGTATACAGTCCAGGGGTCTCAAATGTCTATTTTCCCCTCATGTAGGCCTAAGTACAAGGATATTTTTATCTTTAAACTAGCTGACCCGGCAAACGTTGTTTTGCCATATGAATTATTTCTAGAGCAGTCCATGTTAATGATATCGAAAAGTGGTAAATAAGTAACCTTGTTTGACCTAATATAATATGCTTCAAATTTGTAAAACATCTCCTGTAGATAGTTTTATTAATCAAACAAATCAAACTAACTGCCTTTCAACAATACATATGTAATTACTGAACTGACCAATAGCATTCATTGTTGTTAAAAGGTAGTATATTCCCCAACTCTCTCCCATCCACATTTCTCATAGCGCTTGAGTTGGTGTATCAGTATAAGAGATATTGCTTACCACTGTATAAAATAATTCGTCTTCCTTCCGTTATGTTAACAGGCATTCGTTTCTCTCAATCCCGTATACATTTTAAACGCTATCTCTCCCAATCCTACGCCCCCAAGGGCCCACACGCCATGGAAATTTAAAAGCGATATCATATGGATGAATAAAATAATGATATAAAATAGAACAGGGAAAAGCGTTGTAAAAGTGTATGAAGCGGCCCACACACCTCATATTACATACCTGCATCCGCTGTACTGTGCTGTGATTGCGCATGACCATGCGGGTTGAACAGAGAGGTGTCAAACATTAACATCTACTCTACTTAGGGAATAAAAAAAGAGATATAAACAAATGTTCTCTTAAAATCAACTATCCAGATCCAGTCCAGTGACCAGTGACAATGAGAGCTTTTGGGGTTACCTTTGCTTTGTCGTGACGATGACGATGATCAGTGGATGGCTTACGTGTGTGCACCATTTTGGGAATATTAAATTCATTTGGTAGGCTTTCATGTAGGTATATTTGGTTTTTGGTAGATAGTGTTAACTGGTGAAAGTTTAAAAAGGGCAGTCGGCAGGAATCGGGTTACATGGACACCACGCTACTGCCATTTAGGTATACTGTACAGGACTTATGAATGCACACTTTAGTGTAAATTGGGTACCTTAACCATAACTCGGACACCAGGACAAACTTTTTTTTTAAATCATCGATTTTGGACACTTTTAGAAATTTAATAACAATGGACACTTTTTTTTAAAAATTATCTCAAAGCAACTTGTACCTGTAGCCAATCAATCAAAATAAACATACTTATCTATATCTCTATCATTCATACACGATTGACACGATTTGTATCTTTGTGTTTGAATACAATGCAACATTTTAGCCAATGCTGCATAAACTGAATTTATGTTTTTGAAGCATTTTTTTTTTGTTTTTTTTTATTGTAACAAATATTGTACTGAATGTTGTTGAATTATGTGGGACACTTTGTTAAAATTTTTAGAGGTAACATACTCTGGGCCATACCCTGGGCCAATACCTAAGATTATATGTAGATATTTGAGCTCAATCGATATGGTGGTTTTCCAGATATAAGATTTTGAATGTAATTTTTGTATGGGCGGTGCCACGCCCCTTTGTCCAATTTTGACCAATCGTGAATCTGAACCATCCAGGGCGCCACCCAAACACATGCAAAAAAATTTATTCAAATCGGTCCAGCCGTTTAGGAGGAGTTCAGTGACATACAAAACTTAGGATTTTGATAACCTATATGTATCTCTATATATATAAAACAAAGAGGTAATAAGTGTGTGTTTCCCTCTGTCGCCGGTAATTTTTAAGCAATTAAGTTTTTTTTTTAAATGTCGGTAAAAGATAAAAGAAAAAAAGATGAAAGTTTAAAAAGTTTAGAAAATAGGAGAGGAAAACGGGATATGGCACTTACCATACAAAAAATTATTAAAATCCTATATCTGGACATTTGTGAAGCCCTGAAATTTTGTAAATCCGCCTTCCGTATGGGGGTGCAGCTAGTTTTATATGAAAAACTATTAAATGTATGTGTCCAAAGTGGAAAGTTTCCCTCTGCCGATCTTAACTTTCATCCTAAATCGGTTACAAAAAATATTCAGAAAGATTTGAGAAAAAAATATATTTGTAATGCCTGGCGTAGCGGACGGTGCTTAAGTTGTAGTCACTGTATAAAAATTAAATAAAATACACTTTACAATACTTAGAAATATGCGGGATGTAATAGATTTTACCCACCTCTCTAATACGGACAAATTGGAAGTTTGGGGATGCGTTTCAAAGAAGACTTTAGACTCATGTTACTTCTGGCGGTAATGTCGGCCAAGACAGCCAGATTCTTTTTTCCCCTCTTGACAAACTCATTTATCTATCTAAGTAAGTTCGAATGCGTCTAAAATGATTTGAGCACGATGAATTTTTTATTTGCTTACAGAGAAGGTAGGTAGATAGTTTGCAGTTTTTCTGTGCCCAGTGAATCGGATGATAAAATTGTCATTCCCAAGAATATCGGAAGCAATTAGTCGTCAGACCTCTTAAGTAATTCTCATGGAAACCAATTTCCGACCACCTACCAATTGCAACAACTAAGTGATTACTGCAAGGCCACCAACTGTCGATGCGTCTAATAGAACCTGTACATCGTCTACCTTATATCCATATATTTCAGTCTCCTATTTACAAAAAACCGAGCTGTATAAATCAATTTAATCCCCAAAAGATCAAGTTAAATTGGCCATCATCATCATCATCACCTGTAGCAAACAAATGTACCTACAACGTCCTTGTTGACACCCTTCCTCGCATATGAACACATTTAATCTCCTCTTTTCGCCTGCTTACTAAGATTCGACTCGGAACACAACCCAACGCTGCAAAAGTCCTAACAACACGGTGACTGGAAGAAGAGGAATCCACATCAAAAAAAAAAAGCTAGCATCCTTGGCTACCACCAGTTGCCATAGTGACAAGACCCCCCCCACGTCGAAGACTAGTCTGTGTGCGTCTTCTTCGCTGTGTGCGTATGCAACAATTGGCTTTTTTGCCTTCCCCAAATTGAGGTCATCCACCAGCAACTGTGTTCCTAGGATAAGACGAGAAAAAAAAGAAGTAAAAGACCCGTAGCCGTAAGTCTATAAAGCCACCCGTAAGAATTCTTCTGACTGACTTAATTATATTATTTTCCAATATTTTCTCTCCTCTACTACGGTTTTTCATATTTTTCTCGATTTCCATCCTCTGACCGACCGACACATATGTGTCCCACGTGTAGTCAGTAGTCACCCATACCCACCTGGTGGGGACCCGTCTACTTACATCGGCTCTTACAACGTCGTTTCCATAGTTTTCGGATTCGCACTCAGTCCAGCCGGCTTATGGGTGATGATGATAAGGATGTCGGCATACACACACGTCTATCCTCGTCCTGTGTATGGC
Organism: Cheilosia pagana; assembly: GCA_936431705.1. NCBI lineage: Eukaryota > Metazoa > Arthropoda > Insecta > Diptera > Syrphidae > Cheilosia > Cheilosia pagana. Next base: position 51,844,782 of record OW386168.1, on the reverse strand, counting down.
GCTTAGGGATAATAACAGATTCAAGTGGAAAGTACAGACAAATAACAAAATTCATCTATGGGTAGGTCAGGGAGAATAGAAAAATCCGAACTCTAGCCAGCCACTCGCACCAGCACCACGTGGCGAAAGATGGTCGAACGGTAGCCATGGATATTTCAATTTGACATATGGCAGCGTGTATACCTACATAATACACAGGGGAATCCAGAGAGAAATCCTTCGCAATTGTAGGCAGACAATGTTATTTTTTTCCAAGTTTTCTCTGATGGTTCTCGACCGAAAAAAAAGCACAACCCTCCGCCTTTCCACATGTCCTGGTATATAGACGTACATACCACCCGCTGTCGGCATGAAAATGGCGAAGGTCACTCGAAAAAATAACCAAAATTGTTTTTGGTCCTTTTTCGGATTCTTGGAAAAAGGGAGAGAAAAACTTAAAAATAACTGTTGCCCGGCGCTGAAGTGGACCCTGGGACAGAAACTACATAGAGCTGCTGTCGGCATACGAGTGAGATGCCGGTGAATATGGGAGGGAGGGTGATATCAAGTGGTATAGTTAGATGGGTAATAGTGAAATATCAATTTAAGGAGCTAATTTGGAAGGGATATCTCTTGAAAGTTGTATCTACATAGACCGCAGAAAGTCGATGGAGTCCACAATGGGTTGCAAAACACCTGAATTATCCCGTGTGGAACCTATTTGTGGAACGAATTTGAATTTAGCCGTTTCGTTAGGGTAGACTTCACTTCTCCATGTGGAAACCTGTTGCTAATGGTGGCCGTGAAAGTTTTCCACATATTTTATCCACCCCGTGGAAGAGGTCACCCACAACACGTCCTTATTTTGCAATAGAATCGATGCGAACTCTGGGCTCTCAAGCTAAATAACTAAATGAAATAAACTCAGCTGTTCAATTTCACATCAAAGTGCGAACAAAATGCGGCGGAACGAGCTAAGGAGCTCCTGAATTCTGATCCATCTGCTGCTTTCATTTCGTCTCTGCACCTCAGTGCTCCACGTTCAAGGACGAATAAAGAAACGGATAGATTTTCTTTTATTTTCCCAACAATTCTTCGGTTTATTTTTTCGTTTTTTGTTTTCTTCGTTCGTTTTCTTTTCGTCATTTTTGTTGGTTTTATTTTTCCGAAACGTCGTCCTTGTGTATTCAAGGAGTACCTACAAACGAAATCGAAAGTCCCGCTGAGCCCTATACCGAGAAGAGGTTATAGAGGAGTCGACTTGGTAGGGCGAGAGCACGACCAAAAAAAAGGACGAAAGGCGAAAAAAATGAAGAAAAATTGCGCGTGTAGGGTACAAAGAATGAGAATCAACTTTCTCTCCTGTGTGGCTGACAACAGCACAAGTAGAAGAAGAATAAACCGAAGGACCTTCTTTTCTCCCCGTTCGTTAGTTGCAAAGTCGATATGATGTGAAGTACGAATGTATTATACATAGAGCTGTGTGTTTATGTCCTGCTGTATGGCACAGCAGGAGCAAAATCTCACCCATGCCCCATTGCCATTCAACGAAAGAGAAAGCTTTGATACACGTATGCTGGGGGAGGGAGGTGAGGGTCACCTACCACCTACCACCTAGCGCATAATACATACATACACAGACACATCCATATAGCCAGACACTTCTCCTTCAACTTGAACCTTGTTGAGCTGCAGCCGGTTCCTAAGTTGAATGCGAGCAGGTCGCGGGCGGACGGTATACCTATATAGGGGTTGTGTAGGTGGAGACGGTTATTGAGGAGAAAAGCATCGTTCTTGCTTTTATTTTCGATTGCCATTGTGTTGAGATATCTTCCTACCTATAGATACACCACAGAAAAGTGTGTGTGTGTGTGTATGAACTGTGAAGTGCTCCTGCTCAACTCAGAGTCAACAACGACAACGAAACCCAAAAGGAAGCTCAAAATCGAAAACTTTCTCTTTCGAATTCCTCTCCAGGACATACACACGAATATTGGTGAAAATGATCCCTGGTGCCATTCATGAAATTCTCTATAGAATTGCGATTGGAACACCGAGAACAAGACGAATCGCCTGTCCAGTCCAGCATCAAAATAGCTACCAACGACAGCTGTGACGATGACGACGGCCAACCTGAAGGATAAAATTGATGCTATGCAGGTGGAGGAGAATGTGTGTTTGTGTACTCTTCTCGGGGATAAAAGGCAAAAGGAAAACCTCAGAAAGTTGCTGAAAAGTTCTACAGGTCGCAAGTTCTTGAAAGCGGGATAAAAAGGATGTGCGGTGACAATATATACACACACAGAGATCGCATTCGCCGGTTATATTTCTTACGGCTCTATATAACGTGTGTATTGCATCCGATCGAATTCAAAAACGTGGCAAGGACATTTGCTCCGATTTCTTTGGATTTTTCTTTTCAATTGTTGTTTGGATTGTTGGGGCTGGTTATGGACCCAAGAGATGGAAAATTTTCCTTTCCGAATTTGAGTTTTTTTTCTCTGCACAGGACCTTGGATGAGATTAGTTTCCAGGCCAACTTGTGCGGAATTTCGAGCGCCATTGACTGAATTGGGTTTTAAATGAAAGTGAACGTTGTAAGGGGGAAAGATTATTGGAAGAAGTACGAGAAGGTGCAAATCCAAAGGGATGTTGGCATGACACAAATAACAGATTTTTAAGACATTATTGTCCCTGTTGGTATAGGGAAATATTAGTGCGAGTGTGAGCTTCGGCCAAAGTCAGTGATCAGCTATTTGATTGAGCAAACCTAGTATGCTGTAGTGGTTGCAGTATCTGATTTTTGCCCAATACTCCAACCCAAGATCAAAAAGATGAGCATAGAAAGAAAAGGGTTTGGATATGAACTACTAAGACCACTCAGTCTAACAAGACGCACTCTCGTTCGGCGTTTGTTAAAGGGAGACCGACGAAGAAGTACCATAATGACAAAAATACATGTGCAGAATTTCTGGACACATTTCCCGCTTAGATCTCTAAGCCTTGCCAAGGGGAACGCAAGATAGAGACTCTTTACAAACGAACTTCATTTCAAGAATAGGTTCATATCTATGTTGAAAAATAGGTAGCTTTTAATAGAAACATCTAGTTGTCTTCACAAGAAAGGCACAGTTAAAATTAAGCCTACCATGGTTGGGAAGGTGCAATATGAAATATTTAGTTAATCCCTGTATTCCTGGATAGCACTTCACAAAAACTTAACGCTTGGCTGCCTGTTTTACTTATCATTTTTCGAAGTTGACATTCAATCGATCCAGAGACCATAATCGTGCTTGTCAAACGTTGCCTAGTCACACCGTCTGTCAACTATAAAGTCCAGCGATCACGTGCAGATCATAGCGCAATCATTAACCGGCGGAATTTGAGTTCCTCACACTTTGCTAGGGGTCAAGATCATGTTCATGTACCCAAATCGTTCACCGTCTAGACTGAGCAATATGTTTGCTTTTTTTTTTCGTCGATCCCCAGCTCCGCACCTCTAAGCAACCACCACCAGCCACACACTATAGTCATTCATAGTTTCTGCATTAGATCAGTAAAACTGGCAACGGATAGAGGGAGGCGTGTCGGCATACAGCACGAAGGCGATCACGAATTCCTCTTTGGAGTAAAAATGTTTACAAACTGAGTCATAGATACACGCACAGATACAAGCTCAGATATTCGCGGTATGAATCTCTCGCGCCCCATTGATTAGATGTGTGCTTTTACTGTCGGTTTGGTTGTGTATTTCCCACTCTGAATGCGGCTTCTAAGTAGGTATTGGGCTGGCACAAAGCAATCGGCGCTCTTTACCGGGACGGGAATAGAGACGGGCCATTGAACGTAGACAAGGCCGTTTAGTCATACATAGTTTTTTTTATTTCACAAGCCAATGTGTGTTGAGTTGTCTGTTTACAAAGTACACGTCTCGTCTATTCACATTCGAGCACAAATAATGGGAACAGCGAGTGGAATGGCCGATAGTGGCGCTGTTGGCTAATGACATAGACCTTCAAAATGTTGTTATCGGTTCTATTGTGTATACTGTAATGTTTGTGATGCGTAGCTATATGCTTTGTGCACTACCAGGGAACTGAACTTGACGGATTGTGATTGTGATAGCAGAGGAAGTGTATTGTGGTTGAAGTCATTACAAGTTTAGGTGTGTGCGATGGTTGGTAGATGTATTTGTGATTGTACAGAACTGTGCAGGCATTACTAATAATTATTTTAAACCTTCACCTTACAATGACGAGGAGTTGGTAAACAAACTAACCTTCAATGGGAAAAAGGTAACAAATGATACAAAAACCAAGCACCTTGCCCTTTTATTGGACGTCGGGTTTTATATGCAAGACCCTGGGTGACAGAAAACCCTTAAAACCCTGGTTCTTTTTTGTTCTCCTTGTTAATAGGTACCTAGTCTTGTTAATAGTTTGGGCTTCCGGACAGGGAGACACGCGTATAGATTCTGCAATGTCATATGTGTGACGATGAGGATTGCACACATATCCTATGTAAGAAAAGAGGTTGTGCAAGAAATTTATTTCCAGGAAAGGTAAAATAAAGGTTTCTTAGTTCTCTGGGGAAGCAACACGCCTCGGGGAAAGACTTAAGACTAGTCGATTCAACAAATAATTTTTAACTTTCTCGTATACGTAGTAAGAGAATGGTATTGTAATCGTACAAAAAATCGAACTCGAGATTTTAATCAAATCTAACATTACGATGATAGAGGAACTCTCGAAAAAGTGGGTCTCGCAATTCTGTCCGTCTGTCCATCTGTCCGTCCTTTCCTGAGCTCCACAGCGCAAACGGCTGGACGGATTTCTTTCAAACTTCGGATTTGGAGTTTGTGGGCTTACTATTTCGACAAAAAAATCATATTTAAGGTAAATTGTATGTAACGGATTTTTGAAAAAAGGCATATTTTGAGAATTTGTTTTTTTCTTTTTGACCAAAATGCATACTTGTATTAAAATGTACGTTTTTAACATAACAGCGTTCTTCATTTTCGATTCGAATCACCGGAAACGCTGATTTTGAAAACTGTTCAAATCTCGAAAACGGCATTTTCGATTTGGATAAAACTTTAAAAACCAAGTACCTAATGCTAACATCTTAAACAATACCCTATACTAATTTTTTAGCTAAATAGTTGAGCCAAATTAATTTTTGAACTAAACATTGCAATATTTGTTACTATTTTGAACGCATTATTTTCCAAAATCAGCTTAAAGGATTTTGACTAAAATGCTTATTTACGATAACATAAGTATTCTTAATAAAACCCCGTACTTGGTTTTTCTTAGAAAAATGCAAATAATGCCATCTTATAAATATAACCGCACTGCCAGTTAAAATGTAATCACAGCTTGTACTAGAAACTCCTTTTTAGCAATATTTCCCACACCTTTTTTTATTTAACCATATTAATCATGAACCTTTAAGTAATTTCAACCAATTGGAGTTTACACTATCAGAAACCCGCACTTCATTTGCAACCCCCAAACACGTCCACCGATAAATTCAAAAACAAACCCTCTGAATTCTAACATAATAAATCTTTTTTGAGATATCGGTCTCTTGCAAACCCTACATCGAGTCACCACCTACCAGCATCACAAATTTAAAAAATCTTGTTTTATAGCCTATAAACAACAATGAAGTAAAAATAAACCAACCAAACTGATGATATGAACGAGAAAGTTTCGTGCGATCCAGTCGTGCACTTTATTTTCGCAGGGATCACAATGGCTCCACGGTCAGTATCTTGTGGCGGTTCTTTTAAACTAAGCTTAACATTTAAAATTTTGTAGGTCGCAGTATTTAGTTTAGTATGGAAAATATTGCCGATGAGATTGTATATTATGTATATCTACCTACATTTTTGTCTCTAAAGGTTACTTAGATAACCGATTGTGGACTGCATCAGCAAGGATAACATTATAAGTTTATTAGGCCAAAGAATAAGCATGAACGGAAATGAAAAAGCTGTTTCATATGCTTGCAACGTGTGATCCCCAGTTATCTAACAGCCAATGACAATAAAAAGAGAAGTTCCGTCAACCCTTGTGGCTGTTTCCATAATTAATTTACAATTTTCACTCAAAAAAAAGGACACAAGGAACATCTTTCTGAAGATGATCAAGGAGCATTTCAGTGTTTGCAAGCTTTTTTGACATCTTCAGAAAGATGTTTGTGTCCTTATTGCATATTTGCAAATAGGTTGGAGAATGGAAACGTTCAAAACTCTAGGTACTGACAGCTAGCTGACGATAGGTGTTTCAGTTTTTGTTGAAGTTTATGAAGGGCTATTCAAATTATTCATTAAATCAAGACTTTCTCGATAAAGTAGGTACTGAGTTGACATTTAGAGGCGCAGTGACTTATTGGCTAGTGTGTTGGACTAGTAAGCGAGGAGTCCCCGGTTCGATTCTCAAAAGAACCAACTTACATCTTAAGGTTTTTTTTTCCACTGCGCCGCCTCTCGCGAACGTCTGACAAACATCCGAGAGTAAAACTGTCATGAAAGAGCTTCTCAATAAGCCGTTTGGACTCGGCGTTAAATTGTAGATCCCTTCCATTCGTCTCAAAAATTAAAAGCTAAGCCTAGGGTCGTACAGACCTATTGCGCTAACAATTTTTTTTATTTTTCTTGACATTTCGACGCTTTTGCGTTTAGGGGAAGGTTTGTCAAAAAAATGTAAGTCGAGTTTAGAGTTCACTTTTGAAAGATGCCCGTTTAAGATGTATGTACTTCAGTAACCGTGTAAGATCTGTTTAATTAATATAAAATAATCTCAAAAAGGTCTGTAGAGATTGCCTTACAATATTGAGATAACCCTAAAGAATGGCTGTCAAGTTGCTCAATCTTTCTCGTCTATTGACATCTCTGTTTAGTGTGTAGTGAGATAATGTGTCCCCGAAAATGGTTATTGTTGGCTAATTTCTTTCGCATCCACAAACTCTCCACAATCAATTCCTTTCTCCGTGAGCGTTGGGGTGCGTTTTGTCCGCTCTCCTTTTTATATTTTATGTGGGCTGACACTGCATATCACATCGCAGCCTTGACGAAAAACATTTCGAGTTGGGAAATCCATAAGAATAAGTCTCCTGGGCTCTCCGCTGATGACTTGGTCATTCTTTGGTTCTCCAAGACTGAAGTTAGGTTTGTGGCCCTGGCCTGCTGCGTAGAATGTAAAAGTGAACGCCTCCAGAACTCCTGTTTAACGCATTCTGCATGAATTGAAAGAGGTGAAGAAGTTTAAGTTGTTCGAGAAGCGCGACCAGTGTGGAAACTCGAGAAATGGGCAGGTAGGTAGATGTCAAGTTGTACAAACGCACTTTACTTTTTAAGGTATAGGATCGAGTACTTCAAGTTGGTATGGTAGTTTTCAAAACCTTAACTAAACCCTATAGTATTGGCATTCTTCGATAATCGGTTTCTTTTTTAAAGACTTCTTCTGTAACGATAGGAAGTATGAACCTTTAACGATTGTGCTCCGACTGGTTCTGTGCACCTGTAGAGAAATCTGCCAGATTACTTAGACCTCTGGCCCATTTCTTCAGTCATACAGCTTCTTGTTCACATTGTGAAATAGAAATAGAAACTTCAACTAATTTCGTTCGCGTTAGTCGATAGTCTTTATATCTTTTTCGTACCCTGTTTTCTTCCAAAAAGGGTCAAACAGTTACCTAAATATTTAACGAGGCACAAGACAAACATACCTGACTACAACCGAAGTGTGTAGACGAAATCGCAGCTCTTAATATTGCAAATATAATCCTCCTCCATGGCAGTTACTTTATATAGTTTAACTTCATCCACTTTAGTGAAGGTGAAGTCAGCTTCTCACTATTCGAGTGGGCCATTTGCCATTTATAGTAACGCAAAACTAGGGAAAAATAAATGCAAACTCTCAGCGGTCGTTCCCGGCCATATCCTTACATGCACAGGCATATACCCTTGCTGTGCGTTATTTTCCGAACATCACATCTCGTTAATAATTGAATCTATGTGCACGAGTCAGAAGTTTTCGACACTGAAGCGGCGACCTTCTGTGCGCCTCCCTTGCTCCACTCCACCCCTTTCGATCCATTTCAGCCAAGAACTCCAACTCAGTCAAGCGGAAGGAAAATGGAATTTGTAAACAAGAGTAGGCATGATGTTCCACTAAATCTATCCGATATCCTTAAATATTTGAAACAAGACATCACGAGCCATTCCAAGTCAACGGAGAAAGCGAAAGGATGTACTCTTTGCCATTGCACGGCGGGCAATAACCATAAATGGGCTTAGCAACGAAGCCTCCAGGATGAAACTATACACGCACACACGCTCGGAATCGGATGCGATGCGATGACTATGTGTAAAGGGGGGGGCCCAGACGGGGAATGCCGTTTCTTTCGTGTGCCCTTGGCAATAGCAGATCTCTGTTTTGTTGTGTATTATGCTTGCTTGCTCTTAGCTGCCAAGGATATTATACAAATGACATGGAATCAGATAAGGATAAGTGCAAATTGGCTTACAAGCTGGGATTTCTTTGTACTCTATCCAGGATGATTCCTTACGCTTTTTGGTTCGCGGATTGTGTTCGTGCTCTACTGCGTGCCTATGTGGTGCGAACGTATGTGTCAGGATATTATAGATCGAGTGAGTCCATTACATAACACATAACGCACATGGTTCCCGCAAGTTCGCCTTCGCAATGCCAACCGAAGGATGTGCCTGTTGAATATTGTATGGAACGAAAGTGGGTATTATACTTCTCAGCAGTGTACAACATGTGCGTGGTGCAGCTCCCGTTCTTTAGGCTTTGGGAAGCAGGAGGTTATCCTTTATTTTTGATTTTTATTGCTATACATGGCGATGGAATGTGTTGGGTATACCGTGGCACGGCGGGCGCTTAAAGGATTCACACGGATGGAAGTAAGTACATTCATTCTCGTTTGCTCTTGTTTGGTGAATGGCTGTTTTATGGTCTTGCAAAATGGTGTCAAGGATTTGTACGGCATATCCTCCTAATGAATTTATACCTACCGTTTTCGGCAGGGAACATTTGCATTTCCCCAAATATGAGCAGGGTTATGGCGCAGCTAGAAGGAACCGAATTGAGATCAATGGTTAGATGGGTAGGTAGTAGGTGAGTGATTGGTTGGTTGGTGGACTGGGTGGACCTATTTTTGGAGTTAATAGGGATTGGCATTTTGTAGCACATATCTTTGATGGTCTAAAAACCGCACCTTTTCTATTTTAACGACTTTTTTTTAATTTTTTTCCCATTGTGGGGAAATTTCCAGCATTTTGAATTGTCAATGCTGTAAGACCACTCAAATTATATACCAAGTCAGAAGTCACTCAGTGGTTTGTGTGGTGGAGCGAGGGATCTCAGGTTCGATCCCGTGAAAGACACGAATTATTTCTTGAGTCTTTTTCTAATGCGCCACCTCTTGCAAACATTATTGATGACGAACATCCGAGAGTATATAGGTAACTAACTGCATTGGAAAAGATTGTCAAAGTGAATTTGAACGTTATTTTCGTTGTTCAAAAAAATTAATTTATCCTGAACTAAATCGAAAATAGGTTTCTTGCAAAAGTATGCAAATGTGATTTGCGACAGACGATTTATTTGTTCAGTGCTTCCCTGGGAGTTAAACCAACTTTCACCGTATTTCGGGAAATCGCTTAAATGCAGGATGTCAAGGAAAAAAGTGCATAAGTGCCATAAAACAAGTGATGTCAGTGTCAAGTCAACTCTTTTGAAAACCAGCAGTTTATAAGAAAAAAGTTGGTTGACGAAATGGAGTCGATGCCATCAATTAAAATTAAGAAGTTTTTTTAAGTCAAGGTATCAAGAAATGAGTCGCCAAAAGTCTGTGTAATTCCCGGCCAAAATAAAGTACTCTGCCAATCAAAAGTTTTTTTTAAACTTGAGACTTGAGTGATATCTAAGTATAGGTATGGTATAAAATGTCAAGGCTTGAAAATATGTTTGATATGGAATGACTTTGACATAGGAAGGAATTTCATTATGTGTCAAATGTTACGAAGTATTAAATGGCTTGTTTCTATACGGAATAAAATTATTTTCTACTTTTAAGTGAGTTTTTTATTAACAACCAATTAAAGCTTATCTATTTGTTAAAAAAATTTTTCGTTTTTTTATTTCTCTTATTTCTTATTATTTTTCATAATAATCAAATAACTTATTAATGATCAAACAATAGAACCAAAGTACTTGTCAAGACGAATCAAACGAGCCCAAACTCGATTGGGTTGCATCGTTCCCATTGCCGCCTTCCAGGGTACCACTTTCTGGCTCCATCATCAGTACGTCAATATCATCAAGGTGATTCAAATAAAATGTGTAGGTAAATAAAATAATTTCAGGTCTGTGGTGTTAACTGCTGTGGGAGTCAAGGGGATTGAACAGAAAATGTAATCCGCCATCTTGATGACGCCATGATTTGGAAATGACGTCTTTTAATTTAATAAATAAATAAATAAATAAATATAAATATTTTGGGGCGACAAGCCTGTGGGACCATTCGTTTTCTGTGGTTTTTAAATTTTTGGGACGAATGGAAGGGATCTACAATTTTACGCCGAGTCCAAACGGCTAATTGAGAAGCTCTTTCATGACAGTTTTACTCTCGGATGTTTGTCAGATATTCGCGAAAGGTGGCGCAGTGGAGACAAAACTAAAGATGTTATTTGGTTCGAACCGGGGACCACTCGCTAAGTAGCCCAACGCACTACCACTAAGCCACTGCGCTAGCCCATATTAAATGAGTAGAATAAATATACACGCCATCTAGTGGTGGTGGCCATTTCGAAAATATTACAATATTGGGGATTGCGTTTTTGTTTGTGATATTTTTTGCAAAAAAAACTTGTGCAACGGATATGCGACTTATTTTATGGTATAGATACAACAACCAACATTTTAGCAAGAGATAGATTTGTAAGCCATCTATATGTATGTGAATTTGAACACGCATCAGATTACAACTACTCGAAAAATTGGTGTGGATTGATAATCCACTTATGCTTATTGGCCAACTCGTTCAAGAGATATACTCCGAAAAGGGAAGATTTGCAATACCTTTCTCTGATGCTTACTTTGTTGTCATGTGCAAATAGTCATAGCTGTCCGGTATAACAGGCGCCTTTTTTTGGGAAAGATCTCAGCAAGGACTGGTGTTGTTCGAGTGTCGCTTTGTTCGTTTGTTAGGTTCTTATATTTCATCAAAGTTTGAAGCGGGTCACAGAAAAAAAAGAAATGGGCTTAAGGCATGAGCTTTCTTCGCGTGGAGCCCTTGGTATAGAACTATAGAGCATGGTCCGAAAGTTGTTTCAGACAGTAGAGGGGTTGTACCCAGAGACAATACTGAGACCCTCAACTTCGACCGATTTACAGCTAATTGCCTACAAGCTAAATTTTTACGCAGCTGATTTTGATTGACATAACACCGATAGGAAGCCCAACGGCTAAAATTTTGAAAAAAAAAACTGAGGGGCCCAGCGATAAGAGGATTGCGAGTTGGGGGTCCCAGTATGGTTTGTCTCTGGTTGTACCCTCTATCCAATATTCACCTGTGCGTTGTCAAGAACGTTAAGCTTACGTAAATGTCAAAATATGGTACAATCGTCGAAATATCAATGTTAGACACTGTGCGTTATTAATGTGGTTATCAGTGTCACCTGATTTTTTTCTATGCTAAGCTGCATATAGCTCAATCCCGTGTAAGCATCCTTAGCAAATCTTAGGCTTTCCCAGTATTTTTTCTACTAACATTGCTTAAAAAAAATCTTTGTTGCACTCTTTTAGTTTCTGTTGACAGTTTCTTTTAATGTTTTAAATATTCAAAATAAATTCCTTCCAGTAGACATTTTACATCTGTTTTTTTTTTTTAAAGATCTCTCTTAAACCTATAAACAGCTTATTGCTTTCCCTTTACACATTTGCCTCCTTAATTTATTGAATTTTTTGTTAATCTCTTCCTCGCACCTAATACGACCGTGTGTATTTCAGCACCACCACCCACTTGACCACCTCTTTGATGAAAAAAAAAAAACAACAACAACCTAGAACTCTTCCACCGTAAACTCAACTTAATCAGCGAATATTTGCCTCCGAATGATGTCCGGTTGAATATCAAAACCTCGACAATGTGCATCCAAACATAATCGGAATGGACTCCACCGACGCTCTTCAATGTGTGCACACATGACCAGGCGCGTCCTCCGCTAATTTTGTGTAAATTATATTTTTGTGCTGGCCTGTCATTTTCGCCCCAAAAAAAAAAAACAAGCAAAATACATAAAACCATATTTTTCCTTTTTGTTTCTTATTTTGCAAAATAATAATAAAAAAAAAAGAATTTGAAAAACATTCACCACCCTCACCTCCTTCCATAGAGGAAGTGCATCCGGCATATACACACACGTCAAATTGATTTTGCCGCTTTTCGGCCATTGCCAGTTGCCAAAAATAAAAACGTATAAAAAACTGCGAAAAACTCTCTTTGTCCCGATACTCGATGATATATATACACGAGGACCCATCCATACAAGTGCGTTGAAGGTGTAGCATGTAGTATCGCGCCACCCTCCCCCCACCGAACCGATATAATCATTCATTGCAATGTACAAGCATTCGCTGTGGTGCGCTAGGTGAAATGCTATGACGAGCATAATCGGTGCATCCAACAATAATTATTATTGCATCCGCAGACGTATGCTGGGGTGGTGCGCGGTGGTCGGTGTACTTCACCATTAATGCCCGCCTAGAAAAAGCTGCCATAATTTTTTTTCCTCTCTGCTGCGTGTATGCGTCGTCGGCTTCCAAAAAGAAGCCCAAAAAACAAGAAAAGCAACGGAAAAAAATGTTTTATCAGTTTTTTGCTAAATGTTTGCGCTCATTGGAACTCATTTTTCATCGCCAAAGTGGGAGGTTGAGGGGTGGTGGTGCGCTATGCGTTCCTGTCACATCAGAATACATTACGTGAGATAAAAAGCCTGACCGCGGGTATGAGAACTCGATATACTCGCAGCATGCACCTGAGCTAAGCATAACAAATTTAAACAAAAAAAAAATATTTTTTCCAAAGGATATACCATGCCCATTCTCAGGGACACTTCCGGAGACAGACAGACTGTTGTGGATCGGAAGGTAAATTGGCCGCAAATGCAGATGCATCAACGAATCGCATACTAGAAGCCGACAACTGATGCGACGCTCGGGGGCAATTCCTCGCTCTGGCCGAATGGTGTGGTGGCTCAAACTTAATTTCGGCATAAAGTGATTTTAGTTCCCGATTTAATGGAATTCCTGTTGGTAGTGTCCAGTTCCAGTTTTTTTTTAGATCGAATTTGTGCGGTGTGTTTGAGGGGCATCAGCTCGCATCCACTTTGGAACAGATTCGTCATATTCGTGTGGCAATTTGCGAGGAAACCAGGAAGCGAGATGGAGGGTCCAGCAAAAAAAAAAAAAATACACACCCGGATTGATGATGCTTATGGCGGGTTTGCTTTGCTTATGTCGTTTTTAGTGTCAACACTCGTTTTTTTTGTTAGACGAAATATATTCAGCATTGATGCATCGATGTGATTTCAATTTGGCAAATTGAGTAGGTATAGGTAGGCGCTACGTGTCTACATCATTTTATTTAATAATAACGTTCAATAAGGTGGGTAGGACACGGTTCCGAAAAGTCAATTGGTATTCATTCAACCAAATTAAGAATTAAAAATAAGAGCATGGAATGAAGAGTGGAGAGAGCTTTGAAGAAGGATATTCTTTTTGAATATCAAGTTTGGTAAGAGGAGGTCTTGACTGTCTCGTTTGAGGACTGTAGACCTACAATTGAAATGGAGATATTGTTTATATTTAGAGGCAACCAATCGAGAAATAAATGTGCTTAAAAACGTGTCCAAAATTGTATCCACAAACCCAACCATTGTTATATCCGAACTTGGAGCATCATCAACATGTAAGTCGATAACGTGCTGACGTAAAGCTAATGCCCGTCGTTCACTTAGTGTTCAACTCATCATAAAATTTTATTCTGCAGTTTATCAAACTCTTTGGTTCAAAAAGGAGTGGAAATGTGGAGCAAATTATTTTAAAACTTGTGTCCAATGCAATGTACAACCATGTTCAATGAGCAACCAGAGGTTCTAGCAGTACACTTGTTGAGCAACGCGTTGCGCAACCATTTCGAATCGGATCAAACACGTTGCTGGCATTAAATTGGAAGAATCGTACATTAGAGTTGAATGTGTTGAATTAAAAATTGATGCATTGGGCACTAAGTTTACGAATGGTATAAGATATATTATGTATGTCGAAGCAGAGAACTTTTCTGTATATCTCCTGCAGTCTATTTGATGCGAGTCAGTTTCCAATTAATCAGCCAAGGTTAGTTTTCTATTCCAAGCAGTCACTAAACAGCCTTTCAAATGGTCTGAATGGCTCCTAAGTTCATTTTAAAGCTCGTAGCTAAAAAATTCGACCTTAACCTATTCATTGCAATAAACGACCAGATCGCAGGGAAGTCCTGTCCCATTTAACCAATCAACAAACCATAGGAGAAAGTCTTGACCACAAGTCCTTTGCAATTATCATATAAATACACAAGTTGGCATAGCCCCTACTCATTAAAATAAAGTGCACGACTGGATCGCACGAAACTTTCTCGTGCATATCATCAGTTTGGTTGGTTTATTTTTCTTTTATTATTCTGTATAGCCAATAAAACAAGATTTTTCAAATTGGTGATGCTGGTAGATGGCCATGACTCGAAGTAGGGCTTGTGATGAAAGAATTTAGAGGTTTGTTTTTGAATTTATCGATGGACGTGTTTGGGTGTTGCAAATGAAGTGCGGGTTTCTGATAGTGTAGACTCCAATTGGTTGGAATTATTTTAAGGTTCATGGTCAATATGGCTTAAAAAAGAAGAAGTGGGAAATATTTGCTAAAAAGGAGTTTCTAGTACTAGTTGTGATTCTAACTGGTTGTGCGGTAATGGTGATAAGACTAAGTACATGGTTTAAGAATACTTATGTTATCGTAAATAAACATTTTAGTCAAAATCTTTAGAGCTGATTTTGGAAAATAATGCGAACAAAATAGTAACAAATATTGCAATGTTGAGCTCGAAAAATAATCTTGATCAACTATGTAGCTAAAAACTGAGTATAGGGTATAGTTCAGGATATTAGTATTACTTGGTTTTTAAGGTTTTATCCAAATCGAAATTGGCGTTTTCGAGATATGAACAGTTTTCAAAATCAGCGTTTCCGGTGGTTAGAATTGAAAATAAAGGACGCAATAATGTTGAAAACGTCAATTTTACTCCAAGTATGCATTTTGGTCAAAATCGCTTTAGCCGTTTTCATGTAGGTAAAAAAATAAAAAACCAAATTCTCAAAATATGCCTTTTTTCAAAAATCTATTATAGACAATTTAGAAAAAAACTGAGTTTTCTATCATGTTAGGAATGACGATATTACATACAAAATTAAATTTTGGTGCAATCGTATTGACCGTTTTTGAGATAAGGCCACTTTTCAAAAGTACCGTTATTCGACTTTTTAGCCAAAAACTGGGTATGCAGCCATGTTAACCCCATGAAGCATAGCGCAGGTATACATTTTGGTCAAACTCGTTAAAGCCGTTTTCAAGTAAGCCATAATTAAATAAAGTCTTAAAAAACGACATTTTTCCAAAAAAGTCCGTTGAACGATAATTTACGGAAAAACTGAGTTTTCCATCATGTTGGGAATGACCGTATTACCTTAAATATGAATTTTTGTTGAAATAGTTCTAACCGTTTTTGAGATATGACCAATTTTCAAAATTACCGTTATTCGTATGCAGCCATCTTAGTTACACCTACCTAAGCCCAAATAACAATTTTGGTTGAAATCGTTAGAGCCGTTTTCGAAAAACTCAAAATTGCTGAATACCGTTAGATCGGCAACACTTAACGTGCAAAAAAAAAAAAGTGGCCCCGAACTGTAAGCCCACCAACTCCAAATCCGAAGTTTGAAAGAAATCCGTCCAGCCGTTTGCGCTGTAGAGATCAGGAAGGACGGACAGACGGACAGACGGACAGAATTGCGAGACCCACTTTTTCGAGTTCCTCTATCATCGTAATGTTAGATTTGATTAAAATCTCGAGTTCGATTTTTTGTACGATTACAATACCTTTCTCTTACTACGTATACGAGAAAGTTAAAAATATGTCTTTAATGAACACTAGTCCCCCAACCTCAATCGCATGCTTTTCCTAATCCCCTTAATTTTTTGTATGATTTTGCGAAACCCCAGACTGCACGGGAAATAAGTTTACCTATAGGTACCAGTAGTCAGTATCTATAGCTTTACTGTGAATCCAGAATTTGTGAATGGTGTTAAGTCCTTAACACGAATCTATACAAATTTACAACAGTCTGAATTGCAGATAAGGATCACTTTGGGACAATACCTATATACCACACATAATTTGATGGGAGTCACATTTTCCTACTATCATTTCACTTAATTTCTTAGAATTGAAAAGCTGTTCTTAGACTTTTAAGAGCTGAAAGCCTCTGTAGCTGGTGCTCTCCTTTTTCTGTACTACTAAAGAATTTATTTCTACTAGGCTCGCCCAGTGGTCGAAAATCGATCACACAGTTCTTTCTTTGTATGCGCACAGTGTTGTTGTTGTAACCAATGTAATTTAAAAACATTATTTTATCTATTTTGCAAATACTTTTTTCAAATTATTATTCTTTTCGACACATCTAAGAGTGGATTGCTTCAATTTTGTTAACAAAAAATTAGAATTGGTCCTGATTAAGTAGGTTAGATATGTACCGAAAGAAATTGTGTCGGCGATTAATATATAAATACTAATAAAATAATAAATAATAATAATAGATTTTTAAATACTGTGCCAAGACCGATTCTATGTTGCTTAAAATCGCTGCCGAAGGAATCTTAAGAACTCTTCAGTACTTACTCAACCTTCCTATCAAAATTCACTCAAACTTTTCAGCAGTTGTAACCAAAAACTATTTAAATATTTAATTAAAAGTACCCAGTTAAAGCCTCAAATTAAAAGTCCCTCCCTCTCCACCCTGGGGCTCATTTTATTTAATAAACCCCCCAGAGAAGATTTACCAACTAAAAAGTTGAGCCAACAAGTTTCTTTCTAAGACCACCTTTGATGTCGACAATGCCAGTAGTTCTAGTTCCATGTTCCACAAGCTTAAAAACACTTGTGCAAACACGTCTGTTTATTGATGTGTGTAAAATATACGAGCACCACTTCTCCCTCAAATGTTGAATAAAAACCAATCCAACGGCGATCCCACTTAAATGCTTGTCTGAGAAATAAAAAGAAAAACCTCCCCCAAAATACGTTTCCTCAGCAATGTCAACAGATCGCCCTATTAAGAGTCCAAACTGTGTGTACACATATGCTGCCACCCCACCAGCAAAAAAAAAAAACCTCTTCAACGAAAACCGACTGACTTTTCAACTCCCCTCCCCCTACTACACCCACTGGCAGCGAACTTCCCTTACCGTACAAAAAACCTAAATGACATATCAATTGCAACCACTTGTTGCCACAGCAGAAAGCACATCGTCCTATCGCTTAATCAAATCCATGACGGAATCTCAGCATCGACAAAAAAATACACGGCCAACTCACCCTATGCGCCAGAGAATTCGGGAAAAAAAAATCCCCATTCTGATACACTAACACCTCATCAGTCTTTGGCGTTCCCTCTCGAAGTGGGACAAAAATCGTACAAGAAAAAATCGCGCCCGCATTGTCCCCAAGTTTACATGCGAAAAAAGGAAAAATCCTCAGCGATTTTCGGTAGCGTCCCTTGCATCGGCCGCCCCCCCATAAACCAATTGTATGCTGTGTTACCAAAGATGACCTAACCACACTACACCCAACCGCATACCAAATCAGCGCACAGTGCCGGCCGGCCGGCGCGGCGAGTCGAACCAAACACTCTTCTGCATCTTTTTGTTGCGGGCGCCCAGAGGAGGTCGTCGGCGGCGATGATGATGATGATGGCATTGGCACACTTTCCACACAATCGAGTACGTGGCGAAATTCTACAAGGATCACGTTGGCAAAAAATCCCTTGAGCAGAGTACTCATCCCCAAAAAGTAAAAAAAAAAACCATACACACACCACACAGTGCATTAATCCCTCCAACAAGCCAAAGTGTGACGACTGCGGGGGTGGTTCGTCCACTTTCTCGATTATTCACTTTCCTGGTTGCCCACTGATTTTTCCTGCGCTGCATTGCGATGGCAGTCGTGGTGTTTGTTTTGTGTGCGCCTTGTTTCTCATCATCCCACTGTAGCCAGCCAGACCCGAGAAGGACGCTTTTTTTTTGTCTTCGCTCGGTCTCGCTGTGTGGTGTGGTGATTTTCAGGTGCAAAGGAGAATTTTCCGCAACATTCCCACAGAGCGTGGAAATTTCTTTTTTGTGTGTTCGCGATTGCATGCTTACATTGCGGCTACAATATTGACAAGAAAATAAAACGGCTAAGGCATAGACACATAATACCGAACGTATTCACGCTTGTGAGCTCTGTGGAGCTGCACGTGATGGATGTAGTGTTATGATGGGATTTTAGATCGCGCCTGGGGCTGGAAATGTCAGGACACTTGTGATGTAAGCGGTGACTTTAATTGGTGGACCTCATGCAGCTTGAGGAGCAGCATGTAATCGAGTTTTTCAACTGGAGGAAATCACTGCGGAGGTGGAAAATTAACAGCCCAGAATCAAGGACCTTTTTTGATTGCCTGAATGTCAGCCATTTTGCTTAAGCTTTCGCCTTGCCCTGGCTTCTCAAAAATTTCAAAGGCTTTCAACTTTTTAAGCACTATTATTGAAAACTCCGAGACTTCCAACATAGACACAGCCTAAGAGAGGCAGACTCAGCATAACAATTTTAAAAACGGTATAAAGAATTAAGAAATAAAAATGAATTAAGAACCAGGGAGTCTTTCGGACTTATCTGATGTAATTAAAGTCCCTAAAGGGCTCCTGAATCCTGATCGGCGGAGTCTAGAGTGAAATAACGAGATCTAGATCATGATTTTGAGAAAAAGAACTGCAGCTTCAAGTGGGAATAGTAGGAGCAGTGGGTGTTGTATTTGACGTTTTAAACGCACATATTGATATATTTCGATGACGGAAGGCCTTCTGTCACTGTCCTGCAATATGACTCCAAACACCTAGACCTAGTACAGTGGATCAATAATCGAATTTTATAGCTTCGGGATAGAAAGTCGGGAAAGGATTAAAGGATTTTATGCAAAATTACAGCATAAATTGAAGTTGACAAAGCTTATTTGACACAATTGTTTCAAGGGCTGTAGGTGCATGGGAAGGACCTGCTGAAAGCACTTGTGTCTTCAAAAGTAAGCTTTCCTAAAACCTACCCGAAGACAGATGTGAGCGGCAATTTAGTGGTAGTGCCCTATCGCAAACAAAAAAGAAAGGTTTTGATAATGAAAGTCCTCCTTTTCTTTGGCGCTGGAGAAAGATACCTTCGGTCGCTTTGAGAGGAAGAAGTCTTCTAAGACGCTGCATGGTGAAATTGCAAACTTTATTTAATATTTTGGACAGCTTTGGGATCTAGAGCAGTCCGAACTTCCAACCAATTTGCATTAAACTAAAAGATTGACGGTCACCTTTACAAACTCCCATTCGCTGTCTTCTACACCTCGGGTATTTAGGACAGTTTTGCAAAGCCTCTCTTAAGCCGATCAAGGTATGAAACGAAACTCGTCTTTTACGCTTTTCTGGCTGTCCAACTCTGGCCACAAAATTTAGACTTGTGGACCGAGTTCCAGTTCGATCCTCTATCAAAATAGAATGCTCTACTCGTGGTAGTTGCTTTTACCACCCAATAACACAACCTCTCTTCCACAGTAAACGACGATAGAATCCACTTTTGACAGCGAAGTTTGCCTGATCTTCAATAGCTCAACATGCGCGAAGTAATACAACTTTTATAAAACTTTCCCCAAGCAAAGCACCACCAACTATATCCATGCAGACGGCCCTCTGTTGACTATCTCCTACTGAGCTTATTCAAAGCTGAACAAATACCGAAAACAAACTGCGCTAGACACGACCAAACGAGCCTCCGTCTATCTGCATCAAACGCAATGCACACTGCAGCAATTCCCCGAAGTGTAGTTCCGCATTCCGAGTGGTTTCCCCAAAATAGAGTAACTCAAAGGATATACTATCGTTTGGCTGCACACATGCAATTCAATTGGCCAATCCGCCCATAAGTCGCGAGGTGAAATTTATTCATTTCCTCATCGTTTTGCCATAGGTATACACGAACGAAACCACCAGCCGCCCACTAAATTTTCCTTTTTCTTTTCATTTTCATTCATCCATCCAACCATCCATCCATCGGCAACCATGCCCGCACTCTATCGGAATAGAGTCCTCGCTCTAGAGCTGTTTGTGGGGTTTTTGTGTGCCACGGCAGCAGCACACGCCGGCCGCACTGTGATGCTTCTTTTCTAGTGCAGACGCGGGGTATGGGATGCACTGCTGTTCGCCGAAGGACGTTTGTTTTGTTGGCCCCTTTGGCTTGCACGATGATTTCACTTATAAAGCGTGTCGGTTGAGAAAAGCCTTTTTCGTCAGTTTTTATTCTCGCTATGCTAGCGATGCTGTTGAACTGCGTTGATGCTGGTGGCCGCGCCCCCGTTCCCGACCCCGTCGAGGGGCTTTTATTATTTGTTTACCTATCCGAAAAAATATGCATGATGATGATGCCTTTTGCCCGGAATGTGGCGACGAAAAAATCACTCGGGACTCAATTTTCATGATCCGCCAGAGGAGTGAACTATGTCGTTCGGACCCGACCGGAGTGCGGCGGATTGGGTAATAGGCCGGGCATGTGTTATGCACCGTTAGTAGTTTGTTCTTGTTTCTTGTTTTTTTTTTCTTTTTTATTGTTTTCCTTAGCAGGATCTATTGAGCGTGCCGGCGATGGTTTGGGTTGGAGTAGATTTCTATGCGCGCGGTCGAATATTTTTTTTGCCGAATCGTCGATTTTTAGATAGTTGGTGAGTGCAGGCGAGGCATTGGTGCGAACCAGTGGGTGGGTGGTGTGGTATGGCTGCGTGGTTTTTTGTGCCACCATGGTGAGTTGAGGGCTTGAAAAATTGGATTAGTACCGGGTTTTTAAGCATTTAGCAGATTTTGTTACCATTTTCGGCAGCAATTTGTGTTTTATGGTCTTTGAAGCGGTCCACTGGAGAACGGGCTGTGCTTCTGGTCAAAAGGCTTTTGTTGTGTGTTGTTGAGTTATGGATTTTTTTTTTGCTGTTTGCGATTTTCTTGTGTTTGTGGGTTTGTTTTTTGACTGTTGCTGGTTGGGAGCATACATCCAGCAAGTGGACTGAACTCATTCTATTCGATGCTCGAGATGGAAACATTATTCACGCTAGGATCAAGTGGGACTTGATGAGTACTTGGTTTATTGACAAAGAGGAATATTTAAATTGAGGTAAATATGAGAAACTCCTGTTAAAGTACTTGTCAGTGAGAGCGTTTAAGTATATATCACTATTCCAAGGCGGGAGGCTGGAAAAAGGAGTAGACATGACATCTTTCTCTTAAATTATGTGCGAAGGATGCCGTACTTTTAGTAAGTAGATTTGAGTAATATCGGTAGGTCTTGCTAAAAGAAAAGATCTCCCATAATAATACCCAATCTGTAATTTTTACAACGTGTGTTAGTGTGTGCTGGAATACGAGTATTAGCAAAAGCATAGAGCTGATTTAATAGGATTTAACCGGACGGAGGGCAAGAAGAGTCCTGTAAGTGAGAAGTTATATTCGAAAAAGCCGAAAAAATGTAGAGAACCTTGGCTTAAATTATTCGAATGAAAGGACAAATAAGTCTTAGGTGAAATATGAATTCAAAACCTCCGTTTCAAAAACCAAGGCATTGCCGGAAGCAATAACGTGAAGTGATCGCTGATTACAGAGATTTGGGTTGTTTTAGAAGGGAATCTCCACAGTTCCGGATCCGCGTTGAAAATTCTTAAGCAGTCACACTCACACGTTACAACCAACTCCGACCGAAAAAAACTGTCGAAGCCTTTGTCGGCCTCTATCGCACAGTCTTCCAAGTGATTCAACGCCAAAAGATTCAAGTGCAGATTACAGTCTCGGTTGAGGGCGTAGATAAAGATCTGTATAAGTTTTTGGGATATGCGCAAGTTTTTAGGAACCGTACTAAAAACCTCATGCCAAAAAATTTATTTACATCAACTAGAGGCACACTTTTACTTTACCAGATCAAATTCAGAAAACAATAATTTTATTTTGTTTATTTCTACAAGCGCAGTGGCTTAGTGGTAGTGTGTTGGGCTACTAAGTGAGGGTTCCCCGGTTGGAATCCCGAAAAAAACAAATTACATCTAAAGGTTTTTTTCCACTGCGCCACCTCTCGCGAACGTCTGACAAACATCCGAGAGTAAAACTGTCATGAAAGAGCTTCTCAATTAGCCGTTTGGACTCTGCGTAAAATTGTAGATCCCTTCCATTCGTTCCAAAAATTTAAAACCCACACAAATGAATGGTTGTGAGAAGCTAGGCCTTGAGTCCCACCGACCTGTCGCGCCAAAATATTTATTTATTTTATTTCTACAAGCATAAAGATTTTAAAAATATTTACATACTTATTCAATAAAAACTGCTGAATTGACGAAACATATTGTTTTTTGTTCAAACTATTTATAGGTATTAAACGCAATATATCTTTATATATATAATTCTACTGTACGTGTGTATGTCACTGAACTCCTCCTAAACGGCTGGACCGATTTGAATAGTTTTTTTTGTATGCGTTTGGGTAGCGCCCTGAATGGTTTAGAAGCCGATTGGTCAAAATTGGACAAAGGGGCGTGGTATCGCCCATACAAAAATTACATTCAAAATCTTGTACGTATTTCAAAAGCAACCGAATCGTGACTGCGAGTTATTAAGTAAAATACAAAATTGATTTATTTGGAATATATAAGACAAAAAAAGTTGTAACAATATCACACTCCACTGTTCATACGAAACATACAAACACAGTGCCCCAAAAATCGATGTATTATTAAAAAACAAAATTCTAAAAAAAAACGCCTTTTTGTACGGAGCCTTTTGATATTTCCGGTGCCGCATTTCAGTGAATATTAAGGGTATTATATATACATACAACAATGCCACGTCTTCGTGAACGAGGAGGAAATATTGGTCGACGTACTCCGAATTCACAAGTAGTCCAGAAAGGTCGCCTAAATAGATCGGCAGAAGATAAATTGACGGACAATGAAAATTTAAGAAACCAGGCTGTAATAAAACGTGTATGTGAAAATCAAGAGGAACGCAACGAACGTCTTCGAGCCAATGCATTAAGACAAAGACTGGCCCGTCAAAGAGTCACCGATACATTTAGAACTCGTGAACAACAGCGTTTGCAAGTGTATCGCGCATTGACACGTGCATCACTTCTTCACCTTGCGTTTGAATATGAGTCGGACATCGACTATTGGTCATATTCACAAATTGTAATCGGTTCTATGACAAACAATGCCAATACTGTCGTGCACTCAAATACAAAGGTGAATCGGCCGGTTTCTGCTGCGCGTCTGGAAAATTTGTATTGCCACCATTGAATTCGCCGCCAGAACCATTGAAAGCACTATTGGCTGGAGCTACATCACAATCCAAATTGTTTTTGCGTAAAATTCGCAAATTCAATTTCAAATGACATCATTTGGAGCAACAAAAATCGTTCAGAATGCGGATGGTCGCAATTTTCAATCAACTTTTAAGATTCAGAGCCAAGTGTCTCATCAAATTGGTTCTTTAATGCCGATGCCTAATACCGATTCAAAATTTCTCCAAATTTACTTTATGGGTGATGAGGAACAGCAAATAAACGCGCAACCATATCGAGTAGATGGAGGAGCGACAAATTGTGGGTATTTTAGAACCGTTTTTTTTTTTGCAAAATTCAAAATTATTATGCACACAAGCATTCACTTGAAGCTTTAGAATGATAAAAGATCTAAATAATAACACCAGGCTTTTCGGTGGTGCTTTACTGCTGCTGTCCGGTGATTTTAGAGAGACATTGCCGGTCATTCCACGCGCTACATATGCGGACGAAGTTAACGCATGTATAAAACAATCATCTATGGCGAAATGTCTGTACATTACGTCTTAACACAAATGTAAGAGTTCAACTACAAAACGATCCATTGGCACTATCATTCTCCGAGCAATTGCTCAACATTGGAAATGGAGCAATACCATTGCATGGAGACACACAATGCATCAAATTGCCGGACAATTTCTGCAACATGGAAAATACAAAAGATGCTTTGATTGAAAGCATATTTCCCGATTTACAAGCTAATTATATTAATCATACGTGGCTTGAAAAAGCATGCAGGACAACGTCTGTCGGGTCCGCTAGTATTAAATAAATTATTAAATAATATATTATTACCTTTCAGTAGGACGATATGAATACAAGTTAAATTCAATTGTGGGTTATTCCACCATATGTGGTAAATAATTCATTTTTAAAACGTCAAAGTGGCAAAGGCTTGTCATTATTATGGAGTTGACACCTTTTATAAGAAATCACAAACGATTCTTAGGACGTATTTTTTATCCTCAAATTCTTAAGTATCTATAAATTATTATATGATTCTTATTATGCAGAAAATTTGACTTTAAATTGTTATTAAAATAATTATTTAAGCTTTAGAAAATAAAATTGAAAAAAAGAACACTGTGTAAAACAAAATCCACAAAAGTCTCCCTCAAGTCAAGTTTAGTTGCAGGTGGCTTATTCAGTTATAATTGGGCTTAAAATTTCCGTCTATCGTTTTTGAATCCATTTGAATACTCAGAACAGGAAGAACTTTAAAAAAAACAGATATTATTTTTCAATTGAAAATAAAAAAAAGCTAGTACAAAACTTATAATTTAAGGGTGTTTATATTATTTATAGCTCCCAATTTAAACTTTTTTTCTAAACTGCAGCTACTGTTGCAGAGAAGTGTTGTACTTCTCGAGAGAAAGTATTTAGTTTGACATTTCAGGGGTCACGATTACTCCATTATGAAGCCTGCTTTTGTACGTCGATCCTTATATCTTTTTTTACTAACCTTAGCGAATGGAATGGAAATTTCGACCGATTTTCAGGTCTTGAAATAAATGATTGCTTGAAATGCGCTTAATCAAAATCAAAGTGGTCTGCGGCAGGGAAAGTGCACTGTTGAGTAAATATTCGCACTTAGACAGCATGCAGGTCCTGGAAATTAATGTTTTTTTTTCATAATGGGTCCTGACCAGCTTGTTCCAATAAAAACTACCTTATATGAATGGCATTGCGGAAGTGTAATAGAATTTCCCCTTTTTCCCCTTTTAAGACAATAACTTTTAGCTTGCCACAAGTTGTTGAGATTTCAGCTTTAAACTTGAAGAAATTGTCCAAAATTTAAAAGCCTATACTTGATATGATGCACGATCCTTTTTAATGTCTAAGTGGTTTTAAGCGATGCTTGCCGAGCAGTTTGTATGTTCGAGATGGATCTACCTGTAAAACCAATATTTTTTTCTTCTACAAAGATGGAGATTCAATATTGGAACTTTGACTGAACGCTAAAAAGAAGGCACTGATTTTTTAGGTCCAGTCATTAATTTTTTCCACCTAACGTAGCTTCAGTTATACAGCAGGGGATAAATCCAATTAAGATCTAAGAGCTAGTTTTTTTAATCTCTGCTTTAACGGACCCAGAAGACTATTGAGTAGTAAGCGCTCCAAGGAGCAACAGATCAGTAGTTTTCTGAGAACTCTATCATTTCGAGCTTAATATGTACCAAATGAAACGGCCAATTAAAATAGTCTATGTTGTCTTGGGGCAAGAAATGTTCGGTATGGTCTCCCGTCCAGTTTGTCTACAGACTATAAGGTACATGAAAAGGTACAGCACTTGTATTCAATTAAACAGCTGGCTTCAATTTGTAAAAACTACGGGCTATGCATAAATCATTCTAAAACAAAAGTGATGACCAACTCTACACAAAAGGACATTACACTTGATGGCGTAAATATTGATTATGCTGAGGACTATATTTATTTGGGACAATTAAAATCATTTAAAAATCAAGAAGACAAGGAGATAGATAGACGAATATCAAACGCATGGCGACAATTCTGGAACATGAAGGAGATTCTCAACGCAAAACTAAATAAAGACACAAACAAATATTTAATGGATTCAGCAATTTTACCAGTTCTGACATACGGACTTCAAACATTGGGCTTAACAGCAAATCTTACCGAGAAATTAAGGATCTGTCAGACGAAAATGGAGAGGAAACTTCTCGATATAAGACTAATACAAAGAGTGCGAAACGAAGAAATAAGAAGGCAAACGGACATCATAGATGTAATAAAAAGGACGAAACAACTTAAATGGAACTGGGCAGGACACGTATCTATCAAGAATTACAGATAATAGATGGACAAAACTTCCGATCAAATGGACGCCACCAGCGACAATATCAACCGGAC
Organism: Cheilosia pagana; assembly: GCA_936431705.1. Lineage (NCBI taxonomy): Eukaryota > Metazoa > Arthropoda > Insecta > Diptera > Syrphidae > Cheilosia > Cheilosia pagana. The sequence continues at coordinate 51,818,145 of OW386168.1, read as the reverse complement.
GACCACGAACAAGATGGGTTGACGATATTAACCAATTTAATAGGTATTGGTACCATGACGCAAAAAATTGAGATTTATGGACAACTATGGGGGAGGCTTATACTATTTGCAAATAATTTTGAAAACAATTACTAGACTTTGCCAAGTTATGATAAATTTATATATAACGACATGATATAAATACTTCTTATAACAATGTAATAATAGAAAGGAAACATGTTTCTAATAATAATAATTCAATTAAACTGTGTAGTATCTAAAAAATCTCTTATGTAATATAGATTTTACAGCCTGATAAGATCCTCGATACCCAGCCACCAACAAATCCTTATTGTATTTTTAAGTGAACAAGAAACATTTTGTGTGAAATTACAGCTTTTTCGAATAAGACTGCATACTTATCACTGGATTCGACACGGAAACGCTTTGGAACATGCGCTTAAAAGGAGCACAATTTTCTCAAACATAGGTATATATTTGACCATGAAGGCCAAGGTCCGCTCAGGACTGTATAGAATAAGAACACAAAATTTCCAGTATTCAAAACAATTTTGAACAAGAAAATCATAGGTACTAACTTGGTCAACATTTTGTATCCTAACATGGTCTGATCACATAGAGCTGAGTGATAAAAAAAGTTGCAGCTACACTGAATGAATAAGTAAAATGGTTCTACCATACACAGAGAGGTCACACAAATTTTTACGCTGTATCAGCAGCTTTCAAATCCCCGTGTTGCGTTACAATCTTCCAAGCTGTTAAAAAAAGGGACATGAAAGTACACATACTTCAGCAACAAAGTTAGCAATAACATCGACTTGATTTTAGCCCCTGTACCATTAAAAGACAGCTTATAGTTTGTGTAATGGTTGTGGGCCCCACGCGTTCGTGTTTCCTAGAGCGTCATTCGATAAATTTATGCAACATGGTCTAACGTAAAAGATTTTAGCACTCCCAGCAGCATCAGCGGCGTTACGACAAACAAAATTACACATCCAGCTATACTGTGCTGCTCGGAGGATTTCCATCAAAAGCGGCGGCGCTGGCTTTTATGTCCCCCTCGAGGCAATGCCCGAACAACCCCTGATCCGCAATAGTTTCCAGTTTAGTCCGAAATAAATTCAAAAACCGTTTTTACGCTAATTGTTTTCCCAGTTTAATGCAACTTTTTATTTTATTGAACCATTAAAACGCACCCGTAGTAGGTACTCGTGTATCCTTGCGTATATATCTCGCTGATGGTGTGCGTCATTTCTGTCCATCATCCGGGCAAGAAGGGTGGCGCGCTGAATTGATGAACTTTGCATTGAAGGCGGTTGTGTCTCTCTAAGCACGGACCTCTACAAAGTTCCCTTTGGAAGATGTTGCAAAACCATCGATGTGTGTAGACAGTGGAGTGTGTGTGCGAGGAGGAAATAGCGAGAGCGGGTCATGAATTTCCCATTTTTACAGCCTCATATTTTTCCGGGCGTTTTTACCCTAGAAAATAATAACGGTTAAACTTTTTAGTGTTGTCATTAAATTTTTCCGTGTAGTACGTTGTATCCACTTACAGAGAGCAGCAGTAGTAGCATCAAACATATAACCGCTACCGCGCGCCGCCACCCCCAATAGGACCGCAGAGCGGCATCCTGTATCCTGTTGTTGTTTACTTGCCGCCTCTGTATAGAGCACAACCTGTATGTGTGCTGTTATTTCAAGTTATTTCAAGTTTTAATATCGCTTCGCCCCGTTTGCGTTTGGGGCAGCAGCGGCAGCAGTAGCAGCGCACCAAAAGATGCATGGGAATATCCATCCGTGGCGGGATGGATGCGCCACGACGCTTATAAAGCTTCAGTAAGAGTAACAGTGGCAGTGGCAGCGGGAGAGGTCTATAAATTCCGATATTTCCTTTTTATATTGCAGAAATTTTTCTGCTGAAATTACGGAAATTAAAACCGAAATGACGACGTTGAGGATGTTAAGGATGTTAAGGATGACGACGACGACGACGACAACAGCAGAGTAGGTGAATCAGAGTTTATACGGGCGGCAGAGTCTTAAAGCGGTCCTCGCCGCCATCGCCGCTACCGCTCTTCTGCTATACTGTTGTGTGTGATCAATGTTGCAGGGACCATAAAATCGCAAGGCTCACCCCATCCTTGATGTGTTTTCTTAGTGTTCTTTTTTTTAATACCAAGGGCTGTTTCGCTCTTTTTTTTTATATTTAATCGTAAAGTTTAGAAACTTTGTAATGGGATTATTTCGACGGGTAATGGCACAGCGAGCGCGCTCTATTCGATTTTAACTAGAAACAACCAGAGGTCATCAGTTTCGGGGCGTATGGTTTATATTTTTTATTTTTTTTTTCGCTTTTATGTACTCGTAGCTATACTTGATTTGTTATTTTCGGCAGGCAGGCGGTTTGAGTGTGTATGGTGGATGGATGTGATTAGCTGCTTTATGCGCTAGAATTTATTATTCCCGGCAATTCGATTATATATAAATCCCATTTTGATGGATCTCTGGATTTAGAGTTTCGAGTCAAGAGTTTCTTCAGTTCTTCAGTTTTAGTGGTTGATTTGGAGGTATGGGGGGGTCTCGTCTTATGAGAGGACATTGGTTATGGTGCATAAAATCAAAATGTGGCTTTGGACTCAAAAATTTCGGAAATCCTATTCGGGAATTTTATGGGCAAGGCGTGACCACCAAGGATTCGCGAGTAAGAGCTGTAAGACGTTGATGCCATTTACGTTGGGTTTTCTGTGGTCCATTTGGACGATGTGGTTGATTGGCTAAAAATTGATAAACCTACTTTAGGGTTGAGCATTATTAAGGGGAATTCAATGGTGTGAGAAGATAAGTAGCAACCCATCAGAGAGAGGTTGAATCTGCCGACTGGTACTACTGCAAAAGGAATGTTCGAAAGTTAAACCAGTCTTCGAAACGATCTTTCCAATAAAAAAAATGTGTTCAAGCCACGATGTCACTTCCTTAACATTACTCTCAAAGGAATTAGCTGAAACTCTCAAGCCAGGGTACAATTTACTTACTTACTTACTTACTCCAGCCAGCGCGATCTTTAGCTAGCTGTCCCCAGCTTCGCACGCTAAGTTGGTTAAGGTCCCCTTCCACTTGCGTGCGCTACCTTAGTCGCGATCTTCCTCTACTGCGCCTTCCCACAAGTGTGTATTCGAAGACCTTCCGGGCCGGAGCATTCGTGTCCCTTCGCTCTACATGACCCAGCCACCACAGTCGTTGGACCTTCACTCTTCTGACTAGGTCGATGTCGCTGTACAGTTCGTCGTTAAATCTCCTTCTCCATTCACCGTCAATGCAGACGGGACCAAAAATAACACGAAGAATTTTTCTCTCGAAACAACCGAGAGTTATCCGCTTTTGATAGAGTCCATGCTTCTGCGCCATATAGCAGAACCGGGATGATAAGGGTCTTATAAAGGGTCACTCTAGTTGTTCGAGAGAGGGCTTTGCTACTCAACTGCCTTTTTAGCCCATAGAAACAGCGATTGGCAAGAGCAATTCTACGTTTAACCTCAACGCTGGTGTCGTTGTGTGAGTTCAAAGCGTAGCCTAGGTAGACAAAGTCCTTAGCCACCTCAAAGTTATATCTGTCTATTGAGACGGGTACCATTTTTTTCAAAAATCCGTTCAACTTTTGCATCTGCTGCTATTTTTGACGACATATTGACAGTATCGGGAGAGCTGTCAGTTTTCAGTTCCTAAAAGCTAAAAGTTTTGAAATGTTAATGGGGCTTTCCACTTTGACGGAATCAGAAAGGCTATTTATTGACTTTATATTTGAAGACGTTATCTACGTAGGCTATAATTACCTAGCAAAATTAAATCATCACTTGCATATACCTAGCTGTTTTTTCGGGCTAAGAAGGAATCTAAAAAGGCGAGCCTTCTATCATAATACCATATTGTACTATACCCTATTTATTCTGGGACTGCTGGGGGCTGCTGATTTTGTTGAAAATCGGGTTACACTTCAGGGAAAGATTCTTCGAATACAGCATTAGATATTTCTTTTCGCTTTATTAAGCTCTGAATATCCAGAAACGTACGGGACCTAATGTAAAGTGCGTAAAGTGAAAAGAATAATCCGATTTGTATATAAACAGGACTACTATTATTTCTTTTTTTATCACTATCTTCACCTACTTTATCGCATTATGTTCTTCCGCGTGCATATTGGCAAATCACACTCGATATTTCCACCGCCATTTGCCAAGACGCGTCGGTAACTATTTCACATGAAAAGTGTATCGTTTTGGATTCTCAAAACTCAACACGAACAGAATGCGAAACGTCTGTTGGATGAAAAATATGGCGAAACTACTTTTAAATCTTTATAAATAGAAATATCCAATTTTTTTTTCATCATCAACCATCTAAAAAGCTTTTGTTCACAAACCGTTTTCACAGTTTAAAGCTTATGAGAGCTGTTCATCATCACTTAAAAAATAAATAAATAAATAAATAAATAAATATTTTGGCACGACAGGTCTGTGGGACCCAAGGCCTAGCTTCTCACAACCATTCGTTTTGTGTGGGTTTTCAATTTTTGGGACGAATGGAAGGGATCTACAATTTTACGCCGAATCCAAACGGCTAATTGAGAAGCTCATTCATGACAGTTTTACTCTCGGATGTTTGTCAGATGTTCGCGAGAGGTGGCGCAGTGGAAAAAAAACTAAAGATGTTATTTGGTTCGAACCGGGGACCACTCGCTTAGTAGTAACACATTTTTTGCATTTTTAATTCATTTTAATTTAATCCTTATTTAAACTTAATTCTAGACAAAAACGATTAAATCTAATTAAAAACTAACATGGATCTTAATTCTAGCTTACTGGCTCAAGCGAGCACTCTAAACTTAACATTATGCTTAAAACTATTGCCTTTCGGCCTTAAATCTATCGATATTTATTTTTGCTTGTTTTTTATTTTTCCAGAAACTGATAAAAACTGGAATTCTTTATTATTTTATTATATTTAAACCTACTTAAAACTACCTAATCTACTTAACCAACATTACCTATAATCAGAATAGTGAGCAATCTTAAGGATTGGTCACCATCCTGATCGCGTCCATGGGTGCCTGGCAGTCGCCAACTGGGTTCATCTGCGCCGCCGGGACTCGAGCGAGGCCATAAGCGTCGGTCAAATCCCGAAGGCACTCATCATATTGACGAGCCCGGCCCCTCCCACAGACCCCCTAATCTAACCTAGCTAACTTAATACTAGCTTAAAACTAGGAGGATGCTACATAAGTAGCGCACCAGCCCGGGAGAGCGTATCTACCCTCACCCCTTCCTCAAGCCACCAAAATTCGGTGAATTGCTTTTCCGTATCTACAATGTTCCGGTCCGCTATTGCGGTGCTAAATCGGAGGAGCTCCTGAGCATTGGCGGCGTTCCCGTCGTAGATGAGCCGCTTATCCCTCGCGCCGCGGTGGCTGTGGTAAATTACCGGCACACCATCTCTTGTCTGCACTAAGCCTTTCATATCTGCATGGAGAAATGCCTCAGGCGGGACAAAGCCAGACCGTAGCGTACTCTCGTGGTACATTAAGTTGGGGTAGTAAGCCCCTGAGATCAGGCTATTATCGCTGGCCATCGCCCTTGCAATGTGCCTCCGAATCGCCTTAATAAGGAAATTGTCAATCCTATTCAGTCGAGCCCCATTGTATAGGGTCTTGTTGGGATAATAATGCATGTACTCAGATTCGGGAGTTCTATACAACCCTAGACAGGCCCTGAGACATTGCCTCTCAAACACCCGAATCTTTTCCATATAATACGGCGCTATATTGAACCACATGGGACAACCATAAGCGATGATCGGCCTTATAAGGGCCACGTAGCAAATGACCTTCACCCTGGCGTTAAGTTGACTGCTGCGAAACAGTCTCCTTGTCAGAGCGTAGGCCCTCTTAGCCCCAGTAAGACAGGCATCTATATGTTTGTCAAAATATAGATACTGGTCAAGCCAGATGCCAAGGTACCTGACCACGTTTCTCACCGCCAATGGCCGCCCATGCTGTCCAATAATGGCCAATTTTCTCCAGTTTTTTCTGGTATCCCTAGGCCCCAGCCAATGGAGTTCTGAACAGGATTGTTTCTGATTTTTGGAAATTGATTTTCAACTTCCAATCTTCACAATACCTCTTAATTTGTTCGAAGTCACGCTGCAAAAGCACGTTGATGACCTCGATTTTAGGACCTGACCTGTACGCCACCAAATTGTCTGCGTACACTATAGCATGTCTGAGGGGACCCACCAGATCGCTTGTGTAAATATTAAATAGGATCGGAGAATTCACCGCTCCCTGTTGTAAGCCGTTTTTAATTTCGAAGACCCTGCTCGAAGTCACGTTGCCAGATTTGACAACGAACTTCTTTCCCATAAGCATGTCATAAATCATATATAGCAATGGCTTTTGGATGCCCAATCTGGTCAACTTATAGAAGAGCCCCTCCAACCATACGGTATCGAAGGCCTTCTCAAAGTCAACCAGGCAGGCACCCGTGCATTGGTTCTTGCTTTTGTTCCACTGTATGTCGGAGAATAGTGTCAATCCCCGCTCTAAAGCCAAATTATCTTGTTTTCTTCAACCCATCTTAAAAAAGATCTATTGACAACTTTTTCGAATACCTTGCTAACATTCGGGAGCAAACTAATTGAGCGAAGATTAGCATGGTGACACATTAAACACTGACTGCGCCACTTTTCCAACACCAACTTGCATTGCATCACTGTCAAGCTCAACATCAAACTCGAAAGACCAAATATATCTTTTAAGCAAAAGGGACCACTAGAGTTGCACCCTTATTCTCTGTAGAACAAGGGAAATCACTGAGGACATAGACTTATGCGAATCGTCATCCATTGCATGTAGTTTTTTTGGCGTCTAGCACCCAATCCTTAAAGATTTGCTGAAGCCAAAATAAACTGATTACCAGACATCATTGTATGACCCAACACCAAACTCCCTGCTTGTAGTAGGAGAAGAAGATTCAAATCAAGACCTCAACAATAGCTCTGTAAAAAATACAAACTGCACCGTTTCGCATTACCGAGCAAAGGACATTTTCAGTCTTCTGGTACGGTCTGGCACTTCCGAACGACACAAAAAATGTTTCTTCAAAAAAAGAAAGGGTATGCGAGTAGGTAATGCAATCGTACCCTTAATACTCGTGTGTGGGCTCACTCGACAACTCATGCAAAAGGGTTTGCGGTCTAGGAGGACTAAGACTGGGCAGAGCACAAAAAATTACTTAAATTAAAAAAAGATCCGATTCCAAATGACTTGCACGCAGGTACTCGTACTCATACCATCTGCAATCCTGCGTAAGTTGGGTGGTTGGTGCGTCTTCATCACCGGTGTCTGTAAGTGAATGGTTTTACTCCGGGGGCGGGAGAACCCTGTCGGCCAGCACATTTTTTTCCCCGATTTTTGGTCGCAAAATATTTTTTTACCCGTTTTTTGGTTTTCATTTTGCTAGTAATTGCTGGAAGGTGCGGTTGGGTGGTTCTGTGATTGGGTAGATGGGTAGCTGGGTAGCTGGGTGGCTGGGTATAGCTGGGTGATCGGAGATACTATATATCCTTTGCCGCCGGAGATACTGTATACCTAAATGAAATAATTAATGACGAGGATACAACTCGCCCTCGCCAGCGCTCTCATATGCTCACATTTGGGATTTTTATTTTTCTTCGTCGTCGGTTTGTTTTTTTTTTTTTGTTTCGTATGTTTTGTTCCTTTTTTTGTTGGTTTTGGTGTTCTGCGTGAAAATCACAAGGCCCCACCTCTCGTGTCCTGATTTATAATATAAAATAAATCTACTAACGAAAATGGGGTAAACACAGTGAGGTACTACCTTATTTCACCATACCTCTGACGCGGCGTTGTTGTTGCTAAAGGACGACTGCCTCCGTCCCGAAAAAAGACCCTCATCATTGGTCGGTTGTAGAGGTTGTGCTCATTTTGTCTTGATTCTTTTTTTTAGCTGATTATATATATATATTTTTTTTTTGTACACACTAGAACACGCTATCGTGTTCGCCTTAAGTTTATGCATTTTTAAAATTAATTAACAGAAACGGTGTACAGCATTTTTGGTTGGCTTCTACTTTATAATAAATGCGAACGCAGTGGGTGTAGGTGTAGGGGTAGGTAACCAAACTCTAGGCTTTAGGTGATGTTTGGCCACTAAGTTTGGTGGTTGTGGTCAAAAGTGGGTTTGCATATATAAATGCATTGGAAATAAATAATTCGCAAAGGTTGTCACAAGTAACTTGTGCTCCTATCTGCAAAATTGATTTGTCGCAAAATTGGACTCAATGCACTGTTTGTCAGTGATTGGCAAACAGTTTATATTGGACAGCCTTCGCAGTTAAATTTTGAATGAGCTGCGATAATTACAGTTGTCACTGAAAAAGGACAAAAAAAAACTGTCTTACGAAATGCATTTAGATGCACTTGTTCAGTCAAAGGGGTTTGTTTGCATTCGGAGCCTCTACAGAAGGAATTGGTAATTTTACTCATTTTTGTCGGTTGTTAGTCTGACAGTCTGTTGCTAAAAATGCAATAAACTACCTTTTCAAGAAAGCCACCTGGTACCTTATGTCGCTCAGTGGGACTGTACACTGGATTACCGATCAAGAGCTTTGAATTTCAAAAAGCTGAAAAAAAACATTTCAAACAGCCCCACCTCTTTTACGAAGCTTAAATTCGCACACAGATATTTTTAAAAGCCATGTAACCACTGCTAAAAATATTCAGGGTGCCAACTTTTCATCCCATTGAAAATACCCAGTTAGGATCGAAAGGTTTTCAGTTTCTACGGTGCGCTGAAAAAAAAACATTCATTGCCAAAGTTTGAAGACTGCTGTATATAAGGAACGACTATTACTGCCTTCAATTTCCTTCGAGTGAAAGCCTCTGCCCTCTGCGGTTTTATGGGGACGTTTGTCTTTAGGACAACAACGAACTCGAGAAGAAATAAAAAAGTCATCTGCTGAGTGGATCATCAACTATGGAAAGGAGATACTCTACTAGCCTCAATAGTTTTCTGACCTATTGACACATTTGATCTTCTTGGTCGACGTGCCCTACTTCGAACTTGGAGTGTCAAAACTTAGAAACGCGACTTTTAGGTAGTTCTTCGTTAAAACCTTAAAAATTTAATATCGGTGTCTACTAGAGTTAGAGTTCCCTTACAAATTTTGGTCAAAGCTTCTTGTTTAACAAGCTGTGATCTACAATCTTTAAAAATAAATATTTTGTCGCGACAGGTCTGTGGGACCCAAGGCCTAGCTTCTCACAACCATTCGTTTTGTGTTGGTTTTCAATTTTTGGGACGAATGGAAGGGATCTACAAACAGCAGGTAAAAAAAAACCTTAAGATGTAATTTGGCTCTTTCGGGATTCGAACCGGGGACCCCTTGCGTAGTAGCCCAACACACTACCACTAAGCCACTGCGCCGACTTGATCTATAATCTACTGTCTGAAAAAATGGGAAATGTCAGCTAAATGTTTTTTTTTTTTAAATTTGTCATTTTTGCAGCAAGCTCAGATTTAAAGTTTGGTTTGTCGTGTAGGTAATTTTTTAAAGAATTGTCGTATCATTTTTGTAACACACTGTAACTCTACTATGTAAATTGAGCCCGATATCTTTTAGTCTGAAATAGTGGGCTCATGATTGAATGATTCTTCCACTTGTACAAAATATCCCGTATTGTCCGTTAAAATAAATGCAGCTTTCGATTGCTCTTGAGTTTTAGTTCTTAACAAACAGTCGTAAAGTGAATCTCACTGGTCTCTTTGTTTTATTTGAAATTCGTTTTCGACGCACTATACTTTTGACTGCTGACCTGTGCTAAGAATAGTCATTAACATAGCCTCTTTCAAATCGATGGCCCTAAGGTTCATCCCTCATGTCACGCGCACCAAAATCTTTCACCCAACTGTTACTCAATGAATGGAGTTAAAAAATGATCTGTGAGTCTTTTATTGCGATAAACGGCAACAACGAAGAACCAAGAGAGGAAGGTTTTATAAAAAATGAAACAAGCAGGACTTCACTTCAAATGTAGACATGCACAAAAATAAATAAAACACATCTCCAAGCGAGGTTCTGATAATTTCTTTGACTGAGGACTCGACTCGACAGGAGCTAGACAAGAAGGGCTTCTATTGTCAGTTATAAATATTTTTTGATGTGAAACATCTTATGGCGCGACTTGGGAGTAAAATCGATTCATGAAAGCGGAAATGACCAAGCGGAAGTGCGAGACGGAAATTGGCCTGTCGCCATCGCTATGCCGCCGCCTAAAACTCCTTAACCACTCAACCGATTTCAATGAAATTTTGTGGGTGGGTATGGTTGGTTGTAACTTGATGAATAGGATCATTTTGGACCCGATAGGTGGCGCTGTTGTCGATCTTCTTAACCACTCAACCAATTTAAATGAGATTTTGTTGGTTGTTGGAAAGATATATTTTAAAAATTTTTTCAACTGAATTCTCAAAGTGAATACATATATGGGAACGCTGGAGTAACTGAAGAAGCTAGGTTTTACACACACACTAAGCTACTGAATCATTTGACGATATGAAAACAAAATGTAAACAAAAACTCTCGACATAGAAATAGAAAATTTTGGATTGGATTGTGTTACGAAAACTTTTTAAATTAATGAGCATAATTATCTTCTGCGCTGAATTAAGATTATAATATTATAAAGATTTGGTTTTTAAATTAAATTTCTTAATGAAATTCAACTACATAGTTCAATTTAACATCCACATTTAGCGAGAAAAGTTTCACATCTGGCGTGTGGTCACAAGCACGCTCTCTTTTTTTTTATTTATTTATTATCATTATTCTTATTATAATAATATATAATTGCTTAAATTATTTCTACAAACTTATAATATTATAAAAAGAATAGTTAGTGACATTTTTATTTAGAATTCAAATAGCGTTTAATGTCACTTCATAAAAACAAATTCAAGTTTGTATAAGTTTTAAGTGGGGTAAACAATATTTAGGGGGATTCTTCAAGTTTAATTATTACAAGTAAGTACATAAAAGAGAAATAGAAAAGATGGAAGATACAGACAAATTTTGGAATACAATAATATACTATTCTACTACTATACTATAATATACTATTCAACATAGGGCAGCAAAACTTCAATTTGATTATGGTCAAAATATAAAAGCCATATTTTTAGAATGAAGAAAGTATTCTTATATTGCGAAAAGCTGCAGGAAACATATTGAAAAGTTTGCACGAAACAATGGAGTAGAAGTTGCTATAATGGGTGGTACGAAAAATGGGAACCGTCACATAATTGCCTACATTGCTTCGCAGAGTACGGACATCGTATATAGGACTTTGCATATAGCCACCTCTTAAAAAGAATATTTTAGAAACTTTAAAATAGTACAGATGTCTGACTGGCAGGATTTTCAAAGATCTAAAGAGTACTATAGAGTGGGTTAAGCGGTTAACATAACAAATCTTTCTAATAATACACTTTTGCAAAACGATCAGAGGATGCATTTTTGCAAGGTAAGCGCCTCCCCAGCAGCTTATACCGTATTGGAGTTTTCAATGGAATATAAAAAAATAGGCAGCTGTTAATGTTCTTTTATCGCAAAATTTACTAAGATGTTAAAAGCTACGTAGCTACGTAGTTTCGAGGAGCTAATCTCCTCGGACAACTGATCACTGAGAAAGCAATTCAACCCTTCTAAAATTATGTGTTTGGTTATTTTACGTTTATTTTATTTATCAATGAACTAGATCTGTAAAATCGAAATTCCATTAAAATTTTGTGAGCGCCATGTTTCATTAACATATCCACTGAGAGTATGCAATGGTATAATCACCACCATCAAGTGCGATCGCACGCCCCTGAGTATGCATTGATAGCCTTGCTGGTGGTGTGGTATTTTTAACTTTCTCATATTATGGTAAGATCAAAAACCCAAGTCAAGGCCTCTGCTCCGCTATTACCGGCAATATGTTTGTCTTGTCTATTCTATTTAAGGAGGCTCTTGACAACGATCCGATCCGACTACTAAAGGCGGAAAGGAACAGCAACTTAAGTTATTGACTATTGCCTTAGCAATGGTCCAACATGGGCACGAAGCACTTGGGCATCAAAAAGAATTGTTTGCGATATTCTTGTTGTAACTTGTGTTTGTCGAATCGATACCTAGCTAGGGTGCATTATTTGTGACACTTTTTTTTAAATTAGAAAAATATATTCTGTGTGGGTATGACCGATATTGCCTGCAATTTTTCATTTTTTCAAGAAATATAAATATAAATCTGTTTTTTCAGGTAGAATTGTTTCTAGGTACGCTTACTTAAAAACAACATACCAGTTAACACCAGAAAGATTCTGTTTCCCCAAACGAAAGTCTACACCAGCAAGATTTAGTTTCCTGCACGCGCATCTTCAATCCGCTAACTTTGTGTCATCATGAGCACATTCCAACACGTTCGCAACTGGAGAGCACCTGTGGGAACGAACGTCGAACGAGTCAGCACATCGGACGAGTCAGCACATCGGTGGGAACGAATGCCTCAATGCTGCGAGCAGTAGATTAGTTTTAAGCAATGTGCTTTATGTAAATTTAGTCTTAAGTTGGTCATTGAATAAAGAGGTTCTCCTCTAAAATTATTTTTTTTAAATAAAACAAACTCAATTGGTTTTAATTTACCTGATGCAGAGAAATTAGGAAGCTCATTCATAATCCTAGTTGTCATTTATAGGTTTCGGGATGAAAAAGATAGCTGATATTAGGGTATGGCGTGATCCATAATTATCTAGTTCTGCAGTGAGAATCATATCGAGGGGGTTTTCGAAATTTATTGGACCGCGAGCGCCTACAAGCTGAGTATGATTGTATTTCAAACGTCTTTCGTTCCTTTGAATCGATGTCGCAATACATGTTGCAAATATACAGCAAAGCTGAGTTCGAAGTGACTTTCTGGCAATTTCGAAAGGCTAAGCATTTTTAAGGGACCAACCTGACATTTGTTTCAAGTACTTTGTACATATCTCTACGTGTGAAGTGTAACCATAGACCAAAAATGGATAATTTTAATTCAAAATGTTTAAAGAGTTTAGGGCTCGATATTGACTCCCTAAAGACAGAATCCATAATATTTCGAATCACTGTACGTTTGATGTGTTCATTTAGCGACTAAGCCACCAATTGTTGAATGCAACAGAGGTTTGGCGCAATCTGTTTTTATCGATCTCTCGAGTCTTTCTTCTCTATTTTTTTTTTTTACTTTTTCAAAACATATGTCTATAATTATATGGGCCGGTGATAGAAAAGCATTCGATTAGTAACACTCCAGAGCGCACATTTGTAAAGTAGCGGAAGCCGTCGTTGTCCGTTTCTTTTTGTTCGCTGCAGATCTAAATTTTGTGCGTCGAAATTTGTACTTTCCAAAGTTGCCTAGATCATCGACAACAAATAAAAGCTGCCGATCAGCTTTCCATCACTTACAAGTGTAAAAGCCGACCACTAAGGACCTAAATCCTGCATATCCAACTGCCGCTTTCAAAAAATCGCTCTCTCAACCAAGCTAAGTGGACATATCCAACTATAGTACTGGAGCCAATTCCATCTTCCGAAACAACTACCCCACAAACAGCCATAGAAAATTATACAGCACACGCTCAGTTCATATCATTCGTCTATTTACGAGGCAGTAACCTTGTAAGGATCAACCGCAAGGGACTGTATCTACACAAATCGGAAGGGTGATTTCTTTGGTGCATTAAATTCGCCCCCCCCCTCTCCCATTCGTTTGGGGTTGCGAAATCGAACAGCTACCAACGAACACTGCACCACCCCATTTGTCGTCCCAAGCGATTTTCTCGAAAATAAAACCCGCATTAAGCGGCAAACTTTGAATTCTTTTATCGGCCGATAAAAACGATAATCATCGCACGAAATAATGAGAAATGCGAAAACAAATTTGGGGTTAGCCGCCATGCACAAGTGCCCTCTCGCCTCCTTTGATGGTGGTCCATATACCATATGCGTGTGCATGGACCACGCGTACGTGTTACGTGATGACCATTCTAATGCGGGAAAGCCCAAGGATTTCGAAAATTTACCTTCTTCCACTTTCGGTTTTCGTTTCATCATTTTATTTTTATTGACGCACAAATACAATTCACTTAAAAACAAAATATACTGTTAACCTAAGAAAGAAAAGTAAAATAAAAGAAGAAGGAGTGATTCGCGTGATGACTTTAATGTTCCTTTGAAATTTTTGGTTCCTGTTTTTGTTTTCGTTGTCTTTTTGTTGTTGTTTTTTTGTTTGTTGCTCTTGCTTAAGTTTTCGTCATTGGATGAGGAAGCACAACAAAATAGGTTGCTGTTGAGTGTTTGTTTGGCTGACTGTTGGCTTAGAAGCATTTGCGGTGGACAATGCCGGGGCCGGACTCGTCGTATTCCTGCTTGGAAATCCACATCTGCTGGAAGGTGGACAGGGAGGCCAAGATGGAGCCACCGATCCATACGGAGTACTTGCGCTCTGGTGGAGCAATGATTTTGATCTTGATGGTGGACGGAGCCAAGGCAGTGATTTCCTTTTGCATACGATCAGCAATACCTATAGGGGAAGGTGGGTTTAAAATGAAAATTGTTGTTAGGGGGTTTAATACAATTCTTACCTGGATACATGGTGGTGCCGCCAGACAGGACATTGTTGGCATACAAGTCCTTCCTGATGTCGACGTCGCACTTCATGATGGACTGATAGACAGTCTCGTGAATGCCGCACGACTCCATGCCCAAGAAGGAAGGCTGGAACAGGGCTTCTGGTGTGCGGAAACGTTCATTGCCAATGGTGATCACTTGGCCATCGGGCAACTCGTATGACTTCTCCAATGAGGTAGACGCAGCAGCGGTGGCCATTTCCTGCTCAAAGTCCAATGCGACATAGCACAGCTTCTCCTTGATGTCCCTGACGATTTCCCTCTCAGCGGTGGTGGTGAACGAGTAACCCCTCTCGGTTAGGATCTTCATCAAGTAGTCGGTCAAATCGCGACCAGCCAAGTCCAAACGGAGGATGGCATGTGGCAGGGCGTAACCTTCATAGATGGGCACAGTGTGTGAGACACCATCGCCAGAGTCCAAGACAATACCGGTGGTACGACCAGAAGCGTACAGGGAGAGCACAGCCTGGATGGCGACATACATGGCGGGTGAGTTGAAGGTCTCAAACATGATTTGAGTCATCTTTTCGCGATTGGCCTTTGGATTGAGAGGGGCTTCTGTCAAAAGGACGGGATGTTCCTCGGGGGCGACACGCAATTCATTGTAGAAGGTGTGATGCCAGACTTTCTCCATATCATCCCAGTTGGTGATGATACCGTGCTCGATGGGGTATTTCAGGGTGAGGATACCACGTTTGCTCTGAGCCTCATCGCCTACATAGGAATCCTTTTGTCCCATGCCGACCATCACACCTTGATGCCTGGGACGGCCGACAATTGAGGGGAAGACGGCGCGTGGTGCGTCATCACCGGCGAAGCCGGCCTTGCACATGCCGGAGCCGTTGTCCACAACGAGGGCTGATGCTTCATCGTCACACATTCTGGCGGTTGCTTGAGATTAACTGCGGAGTGAAAAGAATATTTTAAAAGTTACAGGAGTGTTAAATAAAATTTAGTGAAAAATGGTGTAAAATGTGAGCGAAAAGTTTTGGAGAAATTTCTAAGCACCTGGGCGAAAAATGCTCTGAAATTCTTTCATCGAAAGTTGCTAGTGAAACACAGTAGAGTACAACTTAGCGAAAGATAGGATGGAAATTTTCCCTTGAATTAAGCGAAAATCAGGAAATCAGAATTTGTTAAGCTAAATTTGGCGAAAAATGAGAAACATTTATATTTCCATATTTATTCATTAAAAAAACATTTTTTTTAAAATTTGACGAATTCAGAAAATAGTTTTGCTGAGTTTCAGCGAAAAAATTTTGCTGATTTTAGTTAGAAATCTTGAAAATGCCTGCAAGTAATGTAATCAGTAAGACGTGTTATATGGCAACTGTTGTAGATATAATTTGAAGTATTTTTGAAACTTAGCGAAAATGTTTTAAGACACGTTATGTTCTTAAAGAGTATTTTTGTTGCCACTTGCGCAGTAAAATATTTCATTTGGAGAAAGTTGAGAAGTTAGTCAAGCTGAGCGAAAACTATAAGACGCTATATTTTTAAAACTGGGGATATTAGTCCACGTTAAAAAGCTTCTATAGTTTTAGGTTACCAAAGAATGAAGTATAGTGGATTGAGATTTAAATATGTTTCAAACTTCAGCACATTTTCAAAAATTGCAGTGAAAACCCATATTAAAATTTAAAAATACTAAACACGGCAAAATTAAGTTCAATTTTGAACCATCATAATCTGAGTAGCGACTTTTTAGGGCGAAATAATTTTTCGCTGAGCTGAGCGAATTTTTTGAAAAACTCCGCAAATCGTACAATTGGTGCTCTGCAAGTTATTAACGTATCACAAAATGTATAGGACACTTCTGAAATGTGTATAAATGTCACAAGGACTTAATATTGCGCTTTTGGAAACCAAAATGGTACGAAATAAAAAAATACTGATCCAAAAACTTGCGGAAATCGCATTTGAACTTGTTAAACAAACTTAAAAACCCAATTTAAAAATTTAAATCTAATCGAAAATCGGGTGAAAAATTAGTAAACTGTCGACACGAAAAACTCCGTTTACACTTTCGCTCAGTTTCGAAAAGAAATCGCACTTAAATTTGTTAATTGCCGTAGAAATTAGCTATAACTATAAACAATATCACAACAACGTACACTACTGATTGACACGAAAGAAGTAAACGCTATAAATCTTCGAGACGGACCGCACTCCTTGTGAATTCCGTGAGGGCAGCGACTAGAGTGATTTGATGCTGCTCCGTTTGTCGTCTTTTAAATAAATTATTTGTCAGTCATTGCAGTTTGTCTATGCATTTGGATTGCATGTCATTGTTGTTTTCGTTTTGTTTTTTTTTTTTCATTTTCCAACAAAAAGAAGAAAAAAACAAAAGAAAATCCCAACAAAGTGTGAGATTCTTGAGTGTAATTAAAATTTTTACAAGAATTCGTACATTTGTTGTGCCAAAAAAGAAGCGACGGCAATCTCTAGGTCTATGTGCGAGTTTTCAAATTTTGATTGTTTGCTGTGGGCGCGCAGGATTGATTTGCCAGCTGTCGGGTTAGAGGGGGGGCGGACCCCCAAAAGGGAGTCGACCACGACGTATATACGTATAGTTTTGACAACCTTAAAATAAACACTCATTCGATAGTTTCTGTGTTTGTGAATGATAGGAATAACCATAGATGGATCGGTGGATGAACGGATGCATTGTTTTTCTAGCGGTTCGGTGCGCGAGCGAACTGAGCCTGTGCTCAATTATGGTAATGACCGACTGGTTGGTTTACATCGGCGCAGTGTGGCAGTTTTGACACTTGTCTTTAAAAAAATATGCTCTTCGATGCAAGTGTCGGTTGGAAAGCGTTTTGTGAAATTGGCGTTGTCACATTTCACATTTATTTTGCGAAAATTGTGTGACACAAGTGGAACAAGTTGATGAGAAGTTCTCTATTTTTGTATTTGCTCAGTAGTTGATGAGTCCTGTTGGCAGGCATGCTAAAAATGATGGACATTCACATTTTTTCGATACGCTATGTCGCTATGTACATTTTAAGTTCACCAAAATGGTACTCTGTGTTTGCTTCATAGTTTTGGGGAATAGAATTAATGATGAATTGGTAATTGTTTTGAATTTGATCTAGGTATGAAGTGCAGTACAGTCGCAAATTAAATTTTTCGCATTCATTTTAGACGGGAAATTTGATTGACAAATTGTTTTCGAACTTGTCTTCAACCTTTAAGGTGCCGAGTTGCATCGAAATTTGTAGTGGAATATTGGTGTGCGCATAGATAAGAATTCAAGAACATTTATTGCGCAGCCTTAAAGCCTTCGTAATGTCCTCTTGGCTATGAAATTAAAAGTTCGATATTCCTATACCTTTTTTGCTTACAATTTACCTCTGTTTCGTTTCCAGCTTTAGCTTATGAGTTTCAACTGGGTTCAAATAAAATTATATGAGACTTATATGAGTTATTGTTTAACAGGGATTGTGCCAAATTTGATTGTATTTAGCTTAAAAATGCAGTTCCCAATATATTTGACTTATCTTCATAGTGCTGTAGCGAAGTATGTCACCTTCTGTTTAAATTGAAAGACAACAGGTAAAAAAGTGACCGCCGCTGTTAGTTACAAGTCTTAGTTTCAATGCAAACTGTGCAACGCAAAGATCCTATTTGAATGTGGGGAAGATAACCAAGTTGAATGTTAATGGTTTTAGTGACCCGATCATAAGGCGGGGCTCTATTAGTTACCTAAACGAAAGAGCAGCCCCGTACACGAGTTTGTAGATATATCGGCGTGTTGTGAGGTGAAATAGTAAGCTCGTGGTAAAGAGTAACAGACTTCTGGACATTCAGTGAGAAAATCGCTCAACAAAGATCGAAAAAAAAAACAATTGGCAAGACTGACGTTGATATATTCAGGGGATAGATATTCCTATACTCACTTGCAAGTTTAAGATGACCAATCTAGGAATTCAATAAGAATCTAAAATAGCCTACTACAGTCTTTCTGTCTTTTCAAATCAAATCAAATAGCACTCGTATAACCCTGAGCTTCTAGTCCCGATAGTTAAAGCTCATTGAAGGAACTGAAAACACTTGAGAGCTCCAGCAAAAACTATTTAAAATGTCCTAAGTTTTTAATGAGAGGATAGCAACCAAGGAAAAGAACACTCTATATGGAGAGGGGTAACAAGATGAACCCCTTAAGGAAGAGTACATGTTTTGCTAAAAGAACTTTAACACGTTTCTTCGTTTCAGTTTAAATGGTCTTAGTATGAAAACAAGAACGCGTGTCTGAAGTAAAATCTGTGCCATCTTTGAAACGACTTGCTTACTTACTTATCGGGCACCCGACCCGTAAAGAGTCTCTGCCTTAGACACTACAGCCTTCCTCTGGCAACCGTGATGGCTTGGTCTTTGAAAAGGAGGTTCGCTCTTCCTTGTCTTCCCGAACCTGGGGGCTGGGATTCGAAGATCCTCTTAGCCCTCGATGTGGCCGAGCCAATGTAGTCGACGTGTTTTGGCTTTTTGGACTACATCCACATCTTGGTACAGCGGTTGTTCGCGGTTGTATCTCCTGCTCCATTCGCCCTCCTCGCACACAGGATCAAAAATCCGCCCAGTATGAGCTCTCCCTTCTTGCCTATCGTCCAGCACTCGTCGCCATAAGGCAGGACTGGCAGGATAAGGGTCTTATAGAGCACATATTTTGGCCTTCGAGTTAGGAGTTTTGAACCCCTTTGTTTTGCCAAACCGAAGTAGCAATTCTTCGCCGGTGTCATTCGTGGAATTTATGTTTACTCCGACGCAGGTGAACTCCTTAACTACCTCGAAAATGGTGCTATAATTAGTGACGTTTTGTCCTAAGTGGTGGACAGTTTTGTTTTTTGTTTGTGGATAGCATGTACTTAGTCTTGCCCTCATTTA
The DNA here is from genome assembly GCA_936431705.1 of Cheilosia pagana. Classification (NCBI taxonomy): domain Eukaryota; kingdom Metazoa; phylum Arthropoda; class Insecta; order Diptera; family Syrphidae; genus Cheilosia; species Cheilosia pagana. The sequence goes on along the minus strand of OW386168.1, from coordinate 51,798,487 downwards.
CTTCAAGGCCAACGGATTTCGCCTGTTCTTCAATCGCCGTGAACGCTTCTATCACGGCACGCTTGGAGCGACCGATGATGTCAATATCGTTCGCATAGCCCAGCAGCTGGACGGATCTGTTGAAGATAGTGCCTTCCGTGTTGACACCGGCCCTGCGCATTATCTGCTCCAGTATGAGATCGAAGAAGTCGCATGATAGCACGTCTCCTTGCTGAAATTCGTTGCATGTTTGAAATAGTTCGGAGGAGCTACTTCCAAACTGCACGCTGCAGCGCGTGCTTTCCAGCGTCACGCGACACAGCTGAATCAGTTTTGCCGCGGCTTTGAAGTCGATGAATAGGTGGTGAGTTTCGACTTGAAATTCATTGGTCTTCTCCAGGATTTGCCTCAGTGTGAAGATTTGGTCTATAGTTGATCTGCCGGGCCAGAAGCCACACTGGATAGACGTTCACACTGTACGTTGGATAGGATCTTGTATGCGACATTAAGCAGGGATATGCCTCGATAGTTCTTGCAAGACATAGGATCGCCTTTTTTGTAGACAACGACTGTCGAAACTAAACATCAAATTTTATTGTAGTAGTTGTTGCCAATGAGCAAGTATAAGTTTTTTCTACTTATATAAAAAGTGCAGTAATGATCGGTGATTAGAATCTTGCTTTTGAATAAAAATTAGACACCTTTCTCTCTTGATGAGAATTTAAACGTGGTCGTACATCCGTCGTAGATGCGTCGAAGAGCGTCCAGATCGCCCAATGGAAGTGACTATGCATAAAATGGTTAACAAAATCCATGACATTGTATTGGCAGACCGGGGAAAAGAGATTGTTCTACTCGATCCCGGCAATGCATCGGTTGATTCTTGTCAAGTTAGGGTGGCAAAATTGATTGAATAAGGCTACGCGATTCCTTTTTGTTTCCACATTTAAAAAAAACTAGTTTGGCGGAAAAACCAATTCACAACAAACGAGGACACTGAGTCATATATTGCACAGTTCGACGAAATCCATTTTCCGGAGGGCATAAGAAAGTTGCAATATCGTTGGGATAAGTGCGTCAATGGATAAGGAGGCTATGTCGAAAAATAAAATAAAATTGTTTCAAAATTGCGTAACACGTAGTACATGCCAATCACCCCTCGTATGAGGCTACACAGTATGACTCCACGATTCTTAATGGTTTGAAATGCCTTTAAGTACCATAAATGGTTGAGTTAGACCAGTTTTATGAAAACAATAAAAGTTCTATGACGTTTTTCTTGGGTCTATTCTTCGTACTCCATTCATCGATCATGGTCTAGCGTCGATCTCTTGTCATTAGCCTGTAGGTCTGCCCAAAAAATTTGCAAAATCACTAGCTGCACAAAAAAAAACTTCAGCCCAAAATGGATCCATTTAGACCCCAGAAACATCTTCTTCCCACCATTCCTTTTTTGCGAGTCCTAACATTAGACGAATGGGATTTTCTGACCATATTTAGGATAAAAAAAATACTGCTGCCTCGTTCTTCTCGTACCAGATAAAATCATGTACCTCTACCCAAAAGTTGAAACTAATAGCCCAGCACAAACAGATCGCTATCTGAATGAACAGAAAACATCAGAAACAACGTCAAACAATTGCGCGTCAATGTGGCTTCTTCAGTCTACGAGGTATTATTTAGTTTTTTGGTAATTTCTTGCTCCTTCGTTAGGGTAGATGGGTTCAAGATACCCACTTGCACTGTCCAAAAAAGAATAACACGACGCGGCGGTCGGTAGCACGAGTTGCACTTATCCCACTATATTCTTCTGTGGTTATACAACACAGTCAAGCAATGTGTGCGCAATTGAAGCCCACTTTGGTTTTGTTGGCTCCACGACATACTGACGTTATCTGACTGTATTCCTTGAACAATTTTGATCTTTCTTTGGGTATTTTCGGTCAGGTGAACATTTGTTACTTCTTTTTGTTTTTTCTGTTAGCAAATGCTTGTTTTGATCTAAGGATGAATTGAAAAGGTGTACACCAGTGCACATATATACATTGCGTCCATCTGCGGGTCATTGACTGGTCTTCTCACCTTTCGTAGATTCCTTGCAGTTGGATGAACCCATTTCGCGTGGCTCATCCTTCTTCTCTTCACATTATGTGAACATTGCGCAAGTTTAATGGTCTTTGCGCAGGCAATCGCAATTAGAAGGGTGATTTGCGGAAGAAAGGAAATGAGGGTCTATTTAATTTGAGGTGGTTTCTTGTTGTACATGATGATGTGTGACTTAAATTTCAGTATATATTCAGGTATTCTATTTGAACAGAAGTATTTTAACAGTTTTAGCAAAATTATTGTGGGAATTAGTGAAAAATCACACTTTAAAGGTTTTCCTCTCAACTCAGACTAGATATGGCATATAGCTTTAGCACATTAAGATTAATTTCAAGAGAAAAAGCAACCCGCTGGGAAATATCAACATTTTTAAAGCACAAATAAAATAATTGTCTGCGAGAGGATAAGTGGATTTCAGTGCCTTGAGTGCTTAAAACTTCGAAAAACCCCAAATCCCTGCATTTGACTTTGGAATGAATGGTGATCCGTATATTTATTTGTGACTTCCTTTTTGCAGGGACACCTAGCTTTTAAGTATTGACAATGTGACTCATGATGTCATGAAAATTTGTCAATTTGAAACTATTGATTAAAAGTTTGCCGGACGTTTGTCACAGTTCTCCTATTTTATCGGGGGCTCTAAATGAGAGTTGAGACTATAACTTCTCACGTAAATTATAAAGAGCTCAGGGTTCAGACTTCTGATATAAAAACGAAGTAGAACCAAAATTTGTGAAGTAAATACAAAAAATGTTTTTTTAAGTTGCTATTTTTCATAAAATTCATTTATAACACATTTTACTTTATTAGCAAAAATTATTTTTAAACAAAAAGTTGTTTTTTGACATAAAAAGGTTTAGGTAATGAAAATTCAGTCTTAGGTACAAAAAATTAAATATTTTCATAATTTAGAGATCTAAATTGTACTTTTAAAATTAACTTTTTTATTTTTGAATGTATTTCCCATCAACAAATTTATATTTTTTTAATAATATACTTTAATGAATTATTTGGTGGTTCATAAATTTCATCAAGATTATTATTGTATTCAACTTTCCTAACATTTAAACGATTTCTGCGCTGCTGTGGGGTAAAACAGCGAAAGTTGGCATATATTGAGACTTTTTGCACAAAATCTCTTCCATTTGATTTGATTTTCCCATTAAGGAATAACAATTTGGTTAAAAAAGTATGTTTACGGAAAAAAGAAGTAGATGTTGGGCAAAGCGAAATATGGGAGTAGATTGCCGAAGTAGATCTCTTCAAAAATTTGCCCTTCTCAGACAAAGTGTAGCTAATCACTTTTTGATAACTTAAGCACATGGCACCATAGTTTAGAAAACGATTTCGGTACATGATGGTGGTGGGGAGTGCTTATATATCAGCCAAAATTAATTCTGCTATCTCTGTGAAGATTTTGCGGAAAATAGCGGTCTTTGTTGACTATCTAAGCATTGCAATGACGCACTGAAGATGGTGGCCGGTCCATAGTGTCCCGGAAGTCCTGTTTGTGTTTTTAGATTTTAGGCGAGATGCTTTAGGATCTTGCATTGGACTTTTGTCTACATACGAGTACATTTTATCGAATCATAACCCTTAGTTTCGATCCTAACAGACTGGATTGAATAAGAGTAATATTGCTTTGCTGGGTCTTGCAGTTTCGCATTTTCTTTGGGTGAGCTGGCAGCTATATCGACTGCTTCGGGGTAAAATTTACCTAAGTAACGTTGACGTGTCTTGATTAGGCATTTGCAATCACATAAAATGTGTTCTGCTGTTTCTATGTTCTCGTTGCACAATCTGCAGGTGTTGTCTTCTGCTATTCCCATGGTCTTTAGGTGTTTTTTGACGCGGCAGTGTCCCGTGAGGAAGCCTGTGACCAATCGAATCTGACTTCTACTTAGTTGTAGTAGTTGTTTTGTTTTTTATGAGAACTGTTTGGCATGAAGTTTTTTGCTTGTCGGTTTCCTTCAGTTTCCTTCCAGAAATTGAGCTTCTTTTTTTCCAGCTAGGTTTTAATACAGCTTTGATACTGTTTATTGGTCTTGGTCTCGGTTTATTGGCATAGTCTTAGCATCATGAATTGAAATGCGGATCCTTTCCTGGCTAGTTCGTCTGCTTTTTCGTTGCCTTCATATCCATTGTGTCTCCTAGCACCCAAATCAGGTGTATATTATTTGTGGTGACCAGTGCTTGTATGAGTCGAAGGCAATTCCAGACCAGTTTTGATGTTATCTCAAAGGCGTTACTTGCAAGTAGGGCTGCTTTGCTATCAGAGAGAATGTAAATGTTTTTGTTTGTTGTGGATCTATTTAGATTCTCTCGAATGCAGAGTTCTATTGCATGGATTTCAACCTGAAATCGTATTCATACTGGCGTATATGGATGTTTTGGTGCGCGGGTCGTATACTCCAGCGCCAACTCCTTCATTTGTTTTGGATCCGTTTGTGTGCCATACATGAGAATCTCTTGCAAATGTTGGTTTATTCTGTTCCCAGTTTTAACGCTCTGGAAATGTAACCTTGAAGTTGCGTTGGAAGTTGTGCCGTGGTAGACATTTATCTGTAAAGTGTATTCCAAGTAGTTCGCTTTTTTTGAGTTCTTGGAGGACATCAGCGTGAACCAGGTTGGAATTTAATTCATCTTCTGTGATAAGCATATAGGCATTTACCATTGCTTCTTTCCTGAGTTCTAGATGAAGTGGTGGGATGTTTAGAATAACTTCAAGTGCAGTTTTCATTGCACCAGTTACACAGATACAAGCTAGTCTCTGTATTTTGTTCAGTCTAGATTGTGCTGACCTCTGCCTAGCTTTATACCACCAGACGGCGGCTGCATACGTGATAATCGGTCTCGTTATTGCTGTATACATCCACAGTTGCCCAAATAACAAGAAGATTATACAACTAGGGAAATACTTCATCGACAATAATGGCAACCTCGGTTATATATGCTTCTAAAAGCACCAGTCGCCTGGAGCACTTTTCCATAAGCTACTGTTGCACTGTTGGTTCAGAGGGATTCTGATTGCTTTCAAAATGGGCCTGCCAACCCGAGCTTAATAAGAATTTTTTTCAGCTCGGTTTGTGAGACATCAAAGTAAGCGTTCTTTAAATCTGTCTTTTACCCATTTGATGATTGCCCTTTGAAGATTTAGAGGTGGAAAATGGACCACTGCCTTGGTCCAGTTGAGTATCATACATCCACGACGGCGGAAAAGCTCTTGCGATGTAATGACATGCGGTAGTCACGCTCATTATTTGAAATTCGAAATGTTTTGCTGCGAAGCCCTGTATTCTGAGTTTCAGCGCGTCTGGAGTTCGACCCAATGAATGCAAGTTTGGATCTGGAGGCATTTGTCATAGATCATTCCAAAAATTTAAATAAGGACTCAATAGCTCAATTATATATTGCTAAAGACAAATGATATAAGAGACAGTAAATGAGTAGTAAGGTACATAGTTAGGTGCGGGCATAAGTGACGGTCATCACGGGTAACTAAGACCAAATACTTCTGGCCCGCTGCTCTCGCTTTTGATTGCGATTTGAAAAAGTAAGACCTTGTATTCAGCTTTTCTGTTTTAGAACCACCTAGATCTTTATACAAATCATAGAAGACTATTCTTTTAAGCTGTATGCTGTCAAGGTCTTCACTTTCGTCATAGAAAAAGCTTTAGTGATCTTGAATCTTGAAAATATTGCCTCTAATAATGGCTGATCCATCATGATAATCGTCGTGGGTGAACGCTATTGCTAAAATACAGCAAAATAGTTAAGTTTGTTTAATTCCGATCACTAGTTTCAAATGTTTACTAGCAAATGTCCAACCCAATCTAGCATCTTTATCATAGGATGAAGCACTTTGCACAGCTAGGTATCCCAAGACCGATCGAATTGATCATGTGTACCAAAAACGCGAGAGTTTTATGGTTTAATATGTGTTTGCTGGACTCCACTGCAAATATTTAAGAAGCTTTGTGGATTGGTGGAGCAATATGAATCAATTTACAAAAGCAGAAGGGCGACTAAACGTTTTTTTTGGAATGCGCTTCTCACACATTTTGGAACCGATTGACAGTTTTCTAGCAGTTTTGCCTTCACGTCACAAGTGGACCTAACTTATGGTTCCTTTATTCAGATGTGTTATTCCAAAAGTTACTTAGTGGTGTTGATGAAGATAAGTATTCACTCATGTTTCTAAAAAAGAAAACGTTTGTTAACAAATAGCTGTTATCGGTCCCTTGACAAAAATACCTGAAGTTCTGCAAATGTGAGCGATGGTGTTTGGATGAGTACCTGTCTGAAAAATAGAAAGAGAAGTAATGAAGGAGAATAAACACTGTGTATAGGAAAAGAGTACCGTCTTGAAAGAGTAGGTATTAGTAGGAATAAATTGATCTTCAATTGTTTCAATCAATCGCTCAAAGTTGCCGTGCAGTCTTGTGTCGACTACATCCGCATCTTAATACAGCTCATAAAGTCTCACAATTCTGATCATATCTTCTCCTCAACGCACATGAGACCAATAGGGGACATAGTTTTGGATAAGCAACTTCTCGATGGACATCATTTTTCGGTCTCGTAGGAACCAACTTTGTTTACAGACCTCGGAAAAAATTCGAAAACACACTGCGGAAGGGTTGAGTTTTTCAAAACAACGACATCCGCCTCTTAAGATAACACTCCTATTATTTTAAAGGAAGTGGTATACCTATTGCAATTTTTAGGTCCATTACAAAACCAACTGTAATGGTTGCACATGAAATTTCAGCCATTTCATTCGGCTCACTGTCAGCGTCACCCACTTTGACATCTGACGGCAACCAAACGGATGGCGGGGCGCCTGATCCCTGAAGCAACCATTGCAAGTCACTTCCTCTGACGCACTATGTGTAAAGTGCACACACCAAACGCATTCTTAGCACTCGCTTTCACTCGCTCGCACCCACTTTGCACACGCATCACTGCAGCCTACTCTGGCGCCCAACGCCAGGCCAACAATCGTCCTTCCGCACACTACCACCGCAATATTATACATTATAAATTAGCACACATTTATTTAGCGCGTTCAGTGAGCGAGCGAACCTCAACTTTGTTTCGGTTTTTTTTTCTGCCGCATCACGTTTTTTAGTTTTATTAGCTTTTTTTTCAAATAATTTTTTAGGGCGGAGTTTTTAATTTTTATTTTCCCACCGCCCCTCATGTGTGTGCATCGCGAAACGAGGACGACGGCCAACAACAACAGTATAGGGACTACCTAGTTTGATTTTTTTATATAACGGTTTTGTGTGTCTCTTTTCCCAATTTCCCGCATTTTTTTTTTTTTTTTTTGCATGGTTTTGTTTTGTTTTGTTCGAGTTTTTCTTTTTCGGTCCGTGTGCTACTTTTTTATATTTATTTTATTTTAATATAATGCATCCCCCCACGTTGTTGGCTGGCATGGCGCACGGGGTGGAGGTTTAATGCTGTTTTACAGTGCAAACACGCTGCAGCCGCCTACTTAGCCGACCATCATCCATATTATCATAGTGCATTCGTTGCAGCTCGGTGTTATTGCTGCAATTGGTTGCGGACGATGGGGTTGAGGTATGGAGGGCGCTCGCACGAAAAACACAAAAAATCCACCGAAACAAGGACAGCGTGTAGAAAAAAAGTAAATCAACCGGCGAGCACTGATGTAGGTATAAAAATTCTATTTATTTGGTTTTTTTTTTTTGCTCTCGCGGGCTCATTTTTAATTTTATATGCGAGAGCGGGGGTGAAAAAAACGCATTTTTCCTACACATTCCCATGCTACTGCCAGCCGTCCGCTGCACACTACCGAGCCGGAGCGGAGTACGGAGCACCTATATGGCCGCTGCTGTGTATAGTCGGTATAGTTGTGCTGCAAGTGGGCTCATGTGCCACCGAACCCGAACCCACTACTACGGCAATCGTTGGACACTTAGTTGGCATAAATGTGCCGAACGGATAAGTCCCATTATAATAACAAAAGTACACGTGCTCTGTCGTTCTTTTTGGGGGCGCACCGGCAGCGGCACTGCTCGTACTCGCTCTCTCGCGAGTACTCGTATCTTTACTCCATCCTCTCTGGATGAAATTTAGGATGGCAATTTTTTTCCCGTGTTTTTTTTTTCCTTTTTCGGGGATGCACCCGGTCCATTGGAGGCGCCCCACAAGTGGGTGGCATTTTTTCCAATTTTTCGTATTTTTATGCGTAGAGGTGCTTATAGTTGGTTTTAAATCCTTTTTTGTGTGTGTGAGATGGGGGTGGGTGTTGTGTTTTGTTTGATTTTTATTTTCTGTGAATATTTTTATTTTTTTTTTCGTTGGTTCGTTTTTAGTTTTTGGTGTTTTTATTTTGTGCGAATTTTTTAATGTAAAATCGGCTCGGGGGGTGGGGGATGATGGTTGGAGCCGCGATGCGAGAGAGCTTTATAGCTTGAATAATGACTGCATTTTTATTGGCTGATTGAAAACAATGTACTAAGTAGTTGCCCCCTATTTTTGTGTGTTCGAGGATTTTTTGTGTGTCTTTTTTTTTCTGTGCAGCTCTCATTTTTATATTTTTCGTTGCTTTGTGCGAAGAGAGAGTTTTTAGTTTTTGTTCCTTTTTTCGTATTTGGGGGGGTTTTGTTGCACATAAATGCGAAATTTTTACGTATGTGCATTATTATGATGATGCTGCTCTGCTGCTGCTCATGATGATGATGAGTTTTGCGAGTGTACACGGGTGGGTTGGGTAGGTCGGACGCAGAATTATTATAGATTTTGTTTTTCGTTTTAATTTTGGGTTGTTGTCGTTGGTTTTTTTCAATTTTTCTTTTTTTTTGAAAGAAAATAGGATGATTTTATTTTTTGTACTTTCTTTTAGCCATTAAATGTGTTTCGCTATAATAATGCTGTAAACTGAATGTGGGGGGAGGGTGGTTCCATTTTTTTTGGGCTCACTTTGTGTGTGAGGATGGTCATTGCATTTGGTAATGACGGGTCACGGGGTGAGTGTGTGCCTGGGGAAGGATGGAGTCGTTGAGGCACTTTAATGACCATTCTTTTGGGTGTTAAGTTGGTGCGCGTATATAGTTTGGTGAATGGTGCATGAAGGCAGTTACATATATTGGTTTGCAAGGCGCGCGGAAATTACCTGGTATATTGTAAACATTTTATGCCAGAAATGGGATGAGAAAGTCGTCTGGTATGCATTCAATTATTTTTAACAAGCGTGAAGTGCCTGCGAATTTGAGTATACATCTTCTAATAAATTGACTATCGGCAGAGTTTTAAATATACCTAGCAAAGAAAATTTTTTCAACGATCTCTCGAATTAGGAGAACTTATAACGCTTCAAAAGTGCTCCGCTTCAGCTCAGACCCAAAATAAATATAAAAACACAATAGAGACCAATACATCACGCCCGGCCCAACCAACCTCCATATTTACACTCAAGTTCAAAAGTGCTGCTAAAACTTTTTTGAGTAAACACGACATAACACTTTCCGATGACTTATAATTGAAGTCGATGGAACTGTTCTTCTGCATTCGATACTGACTGCAAAAGACTTTTAGATTAAGAGAAATGCTGGAATCGGACAACTAATCGGCCTTCACTGAACGTATCATGAAGCCAAGTGATACCGATGTCACAAAGTTATCTAAAATGTCACAACTGATGGAGAAGAAGCCACGTGACCACGCTTATTAAAGCCCTGGTTTGATGAGGAGTACCGGCATTCCGGGGGAGCGTATAGGCTTCTCAAGAATACGAGAAGCGCAATCGTGCAACTAGAGAAATTATACTCGTAGGTACTCTAGGAGTCAAATTCAAAAATTTTAAAAAATTATACGAAAAACGTGTCAAGGAAACAGAGCCAACAAAAACCTGTAAAATTTCACAGGGCAACCTGGGGTCGAATCGCGTCGTACGTGAACGAGCAATACATGACGGAATTTGTTTTAGTTTCACATGTAAATCAACTTGATTCCGTGAACGTAATGTTCGCTCATGGACGACGCGATTTGACCCCTGGTCGTAGAATCACAGCCATTACTGAAGATATTCAGAAACCATGTCATCAGACTGTTAAACGAGAACGACCTCTAAAAGTGTCATTTTAGGTCCTGAAATGTTAATATCCCACCATATATTTACACGACATATCCTGCAGATGACTGAAGAAGTCCAGATCGATACGGTCTAATTATTTCACGGACGCATATAACAGCATTTAAAATTTTGAGATCCTTGCCAAACTCTTCGAGCTGAGAACACTATCGTTGCATATTTAAGATCGGGCCCACCGTTTGATGTCAAAAAACGGATTTAGTTTATCACAAATACAAATTTTTTGCAAGTTTTTACAACTCCTATCATACGCTGAAGGCAACATTGGCAGAACACTGTTAGCTGTCATTGTAGCATTTGAAAGTATTTGATCAAAAATCCAAAAAAAAGGTTTAAAAAACAAAACTATAAAAATGTTGTCACATTTGTCATTGCTATATAAAATTGTTGTAGTTAGGAACATTTTTTACATTATGCAGCGTATCCCTGCCATATATTTGTCAGAGTACCTAAGTGTTATTTTTTTCCCAATTCAACCTGCTTACAAAAAGTAACCGACGTTGCTTAAATTATTTTCTAAATTTCGCATGCCACCGGAAAAGCCGCTGTGCCGGTATTACAGCGCCAACAAATTCATTTTTGGAACTAGCCCTATTTGTCTTTTCTTGTCCGCGAAAACGACATATAATCCCATTATCTACCGCCTACGAGCTTTTCCTTTCTTTCGCCTGGTGTGTGAGCAATCACGTTTTCTTAAGAGTAAAATTCAGCACAAGACTAATTTTTAGTGAGAAATTCCTAACCCTAAACAATTTTAGAAAGTCAATCTAGTGATATTACGGAATATATAAAATTGATTATTTATCTAATTGGAGAGACCCCATTTGCCGATTGCGTAAAATTGTTCCCTGAAGCAGCACAATTCGGCAAACTGATGATATCCGAAACGCTCCACATCAGGAAAGATTTTTGTTGCGGCTAGTCCATCGACACAATCTTGTTGTTCATGATTTGACACTTTTTTAAACGAGGCACTGCGCAGTCTACTCGCACGTGGATCACTTCGCCCCTATAATCGATCGGCAATGTACCGATAAATAGACACGCATCATCTATCTCTACAGTATCCTACTTTTCCTCCTATCAGCCATCAAATCATCACCATTTCCAAGGCAAATCGACATCCAACGATAAAGGAATAATACGAGGAATATGATGGTCTAAGTGTAATGCCACATTGCGCGGAATCAAGCGGAGAATTTGTATAAAAAGAACACACGTGCAACTTATGTGCGTTGTCTAAAGGCAACCGAAATATTCACCACCCCTCTACCGATCGTAACTTTTTCTGTGTCGTATTTGTATTTATTATTTTTTCTCTCTCTTACCTTCTTCTTTAAACAAAGGAGACTCCGTCGAGCAAACTATAGTTTACAGGCCAGAAGCTTAATGAACATGAGCGTCGTCCCAACCGATCACAACTTGAAGGGTTAGCGGTTTGACTTTGTCCATGCCACTGAAAAAGGCCCAAGCGCAGTCTTTTTACGTAAGCGCGTACTCTAGAAATAGGTATAAAACTGAAAGCTGGTTAAAAGTTATATACCTAACTTTGGGCTTACGGTCGGTCTCATTTGAAATCGACCAATTTTTTTCAAACACCTACCGGTATCTATCCATGTATTTAAGACTCCGATCAAGTATCATAGCTCAAATTTTGTTGACTTGAAACGGACTGTTCAAAACGTTGCCATCTTTGGACACTGGGCCTCGGAATTTGACTCCAGTGGAAGGTGGCTCTGTCCTCCGACTTAACTGCACCCAAACCGTGCTTTAAGTTTTACGTAGAATATTTTAAGACGATTGTTATAGCGTGATTTTTATTTTAGCTTTTGTTCCTTCACAGTCACTTTCTTGAGGTTACTTTTTCGCACTACTGTTTTAATGAATTTGTATCATAAGTCGTGCCTAGCCGAGAATTTTTTGAAAATGAGAAATACATATATTCACAAAGATTTTAAAGCCAGTAGATCCAGAGCAGATTATGTTGACAGCCCCCCCAATCCCCAATCTACCATCTAAGAGCGAAACACTATTTTTGACGTTGAAATGAATTTTAACAATCAAACTCCGTAAAATAAAATGCTTGGAAATTATTTTCCTAATTTATATATACCTACCTACATAATTTTTTACTTTAATTTAAGTTTTGCAAATTACAGTATGTGCCAAAAAAATGAAGTCACTCTGTTTTGGTAATAGGAAAATACTCGACAAAAATTAAAATTTCTGGCTAAACACCTACCTACATAATTATGTTAGACCATAAAATGTATTTTAATTCGGCAAATATCTCTGTCTGGCACGGCACAGGAATAACAGCACTTTCCACAAACATGTTCATTTAATGTTTATTATTATTTTTTTTGCACTCAAGTAACCTTCACATACCACTTGTAGGATCTGCCATCTACAAAGCCTCATTTTCATGACAGAATGTATATCCCCACTGTAGCACACGCACTTCCACACTCTAATGCACGTTAATGCCATGGCCATGTTATGGGAATCTTTTGAAATGAAACCATAAACTTTACAGTAAAAGGATTGAAATAAAGATACCGAAATCGCCTCCTATACCATCCCTGATAATAATGTAATTTACTTCACGAGCTCCTTGTGATCGTCCCCTATCCCCGACCCCGACCCCTTCTCTATCTTCTGCCAAACAGTGCAAGTAGGCCAAATAATGTTACGATATTAATATGATGTCGTAAAGAAAACACGCCCATAAAAAATGGCACATTTCCTTAAACATATGCCGCGTGCATGCTCCGCTATGTGTTTTAACCCGTATCAAATTCGCATCAGGGAAAATAATAATTTCCCCCGCCGCCACCCCCTTGAAGAAAATGGAAAATTTTTATTACTAGTATTTTCCGCATTTTCAACAAACATCTTCTTTTATCTGGCAGCCCCGTGTCGTCGTGCTCTTCTGTTTTAGCTGTGCGCCCCTGCTCCACACCGCGCGCCTCGCCCATCAAACAAATTTTTTACGACACATGATGTTCGCTTTTATTAGATTTTCCGATACAAAAAGATGACATATTCAGTTTTTATCGGCATCATATACAAGTAAATAAGTTCCGCAAATTGGTTTTTGACCAAGAATATCTCTTTTTATGGGTCTTCCCCGCACCCCCGCCCCCCCGGTGCAATTTAAAATTGCAACAAAAAAACGAAAACCCTATCGCGATGGCGATGAGCACCACAAAGATTGTAAAATTACCTTTCAGTTCCGGCGCGAAGGCGAACCGTGTGTGACAGGTTAATGGGCCGCCATCGATGTTGGAAGCAGATTCAATATTTCCAAACGACGACGTCCACTAGCTTAGACCAGTGCCTTCGGGGGATCTTCGGCGGCTAAAGGGATCTCGGCACACCTTCGCTTTTGCAATAAAATATCTCATTTCTTGTTGATAATAATGTCCGAGAGCTAGGACTCTCTATTTCAGTGGCATATAGAACAGCCAAATGGCATCCGCGCCGAAACAATGAGAGACTGGCGAGGGGATGAAAAAAAAAAATGGAATTACAGCACTATAAAGAGGATAGCAGGCAGGGAGCTGAGGGCTCATGTACCTACCACCAGCTTTACACTTTTTTACAAGATGGGCGATTGTTGCTCCCCAGCGAACGAAAGTGGTAGGAACGCAGCCCGCTCCCATCGCGATAGCTAAAAATGTTACTGCTACAAAAAAGAAACGCATAACTGCCAGAGTATGAAAAAAGGATAATTTGATATTCGGTACGTAGCGGTAGCAAAAAAAAAAGAGCAAGAAAAAAATAGTTAAAAAAGGATATAACAATGTTTAATATTATTTTTATGGAAGGACATAATACACAAATACGTGTAGGCATGCTTATCTCCCGCTTCGCAATAAAATACACTCATAAAAATTGCTGTAATACTCGTATATTAAAAAATGTGTTTGTTTGGCTTGGCAAAAGCCCCGTGCCCTAGATGGAGGGGGGTGGGGGCTCACGAAATAGCATCCACCTCCCACCGGGAGGAGGGAGAGCATCTGCACAAAAATACATTTAAACACACACACAGAGCACGAAACACCACCGGAGCATGGGGGGCGCGAATTTTTATTAAAAGTACATTCAAATTTATTTCACTGTTGTGTCGAGTCCTTGATTTGCCAACTACCCGAAATAGGCAAAGGCATAGAGCGGGGGGTTGCAGGAAGAATGTCAAAAGAACTTGAAAAATTATTATTAATCCTGAATAATAGAAGAACTTGTCATGTTGAGGAATTATCTGGGATAATGGTGGGGGGGTGGGTTCCTTTGGGGAGTTCATAGGACCTAGGAGCACATTTTGCTTTCATTTTAGTAGACAAACACGGTGGAGTCGGATAAATAATGTTAATGGCGCGGAACTGCTAAAAGCAAGCATGCGGTGTTGGATAATACTGTGACTGTGAGCCACTCCTTCCATAGAAGGAAGGTAGGCATGTGATTCTTGTTGGTGTAAGGCATTGCTATCCAGCGCTTTGTAAATCGTTCTATCGAAATTTGTATGTTATTTCTACTCACTTGCTGATCGGCAGGCAATTCAAAAATGTGAACATGATAAACATTTATTTATCGTTTCAAATGTTGAAAGCTTATGGAGCTGCCTAAGCGACTTGGAAGCCGAGAAGTCCCTGCGAATTGTGCATAGGGACAAGAGGCCATGGGATGTCAGGTGTCGCATACAGCTCTTCGAATTCTTGATTCCAGAGGTCTCTTAACGAATCCTAAAATAAACAGATAACTAAAGTTGGCGCATAACAGCTTTATAAAGCTTCTCACCATACGTTTCTTTACTAGATTTCTTTTGAAGTGGGTCGAATGTAAGTCAGTCCCAAATAAACTTAAGGCCAAGAGGGTTTTTTTGCTAAGCCCCTTCGTTGTAATTTTTTTCGGGATCGGCATTAGTCTTTTGCTCCACTGTAGGCCAATACCCGTCGCCGAAAGTCATTTCTTTCTTACCCCTACTTGTTTGCACTTAACATTTGGCTGCAACTTGCAATATGCAGGAAAGTTTCAGATGATCTATAACTCTCGAGGTAGGTTTAGATCGGGTTTATAGCGCCTTGTTGGAATAATATTTTATTAATTTAGTCTCTGCTGTTCTCTACCGAATACTGTTTCTTATGCACCACATCTCTGGCAACACGAATCACTTTATTGAAGTGATATCACAACAATAAGTCTTATCGCAGGTGTCAACTTGAACACACTTTTCAAAATTAAGCGCTTCTCAAGTCAAGTGAATCGCAGTTGTTGTTAGTGTGTGCCAAATATTCAACTCATACCAACTATACTTAGCTTTACGGAGAAAAATGCTCATTAAAACAGGTCGTATTTTAATCACGAAATTAATTCATTTGTTTTTTTATATCCGTTTGAAATTTTGAACTTTTAAATTTTTTAATTGGGCGTTATTTGGACACTGGCAGAATTTTCGTGCTAATAAAAAATAAATGAAATACAGCAACATATCTTTCCAGGTTGGAGTGGATCGCTTTTGTTGCTGAAACAATTTTTTTTTTTCAAACTTTGTATATGCGATTTGTGGGCTGGCCGTTTTTTAATTTTAGCTGCATTTAAAAAACGGTATCTACCTTCCATATAATAAGCTCGTTTTTCTTAATAATAATGTCGGTTAAATTAATTGCGTGCTACTTCACTGCGTACTCAGTTTTTCTCTTTAATTGCAAATAAGCATAATTCGTTATAGACGTAGACGGCTTATAGTATAGGATTTCGACGAAAATACAAAAGTAATTTAATGGGACCGTTTCTAATTCGACAGCTTTTCAAGAGAAATTATTTTTGCTCAGAGCATTTTCTTTAAATTTACTTTTCTTAGTTCTGCATTAATATGGTAATAATGGCTTTAACCAAAATGCATTTTTGAACTAAAGCAGATGTTTACTAAGCTTTGTTTTCTAATAATATTATTGCAAAAAGTGACTGCATTTTTCAAATTAAAGAATTTTTTTATATCTAAACGCGAAACCTTGAATAATAACTTCTTCATTATTTACCTCGTTTTGTTTTTAAATATAACATTGGGAGTTTTATTTTTGGAAAATTACTCAATTTTTTTAATTACGGCAATAACACAAGTCTTGATATCCAAAGTAATAGGCTCTTTCTTCGCGATTCTCGCTTGTTGACGTACAATTAAATGAAAATTGGATATAGGTAAAATTAGTTGAAATTTTACAACTTAAATAATGTAGAAAAAAATGTGTATAAGCTTTTAAATATCAGTCCCTTAAGCATTATAACATGCTTTGAACTATTTGAAAAAGGATTTTTTGAATGCATTGGGAAATACATTGTTTATGTATTCTTTCTTGTTTAATTTTAAATTAATTTTGTATAAAACTAAAAATAAAAAAATTGTTGAAAGTCGACGTCCATCTTATAAGCAACTATTAGATCGATTGCACAAAATGTTGGCAATGCTATATTATTATGAAACTGTTTAACCGAATGTTTTAAATACCCCCCAATTCATCTTCATTCGGATTTACGCACAGGCCTCTTTTTTTTTAAAAGGATAAATGCTTAAATTAGAAGTAACATTTTTTTTTTCAATTACATTGTGCTCCAGCACAAAGCCGTTTTAGAAAGGGCTGCTTAATTGTGTTAATAATGTAATTTAATTAAATTTGTTTTCATCTTTTGCACAATCTATATATATAAAAATGGATCTTGGTTTGTTCGTTTCCATTCGTTTCCATTCGTTTTGTGTGGGTTTTCAATTTTTGGGACGAATGGAAGGGATCTAGAGCTTTACGCCGAGTCAAACGGCTCTTTCATGACAGTTTTACTCTCGGATGTTTGTCAGACGTTCGCGAGAGGTGACGCAGTGGAAAAAACCTTAAGATGTAATTTGTTTCTTTCGTTAACAAAGCCATTTGCAAAAAATAATCGGGATAGAAATCGGGATATGGCACTTGCCATATAGGTAACAAAATAATTAAATTACTATAGGTATCTGGACATTTATGAAGCCTTGAATTTTTGTAAATGGTGTTCAACACAATGGGGCAGTAATCAAAAAGGGCGCCGTTGCACCTCCCTTAAAAAACGACTCTGCGAATTGTGGCGGGACTTAATACGAAAGGCACAGGCAGCGCCGTGGGAGTACAGCTAGTATTCCATATATTTAACAAGAAAAGTGAGCTAACAAAATAAAAAAATAATTAAATAAAATACCTAAACAAATGCAAGTTAAAATAAAATTAGAGAAAAAAAAACAATTTTAAAGCGGAAATCTTTATATATATAATTCTACTGTACGTGTGTATGTCACTGAACTACTCCTAAGCGGCTGGACCGATTTGAATAAATTTTTTTGTATGCGTTTGGGTGGCGCCCTGGATGGTTTAGAAGCCGATTTGTCGAAATCGGTCAAAGGGGCGTGGTATCTCCCATACAAAAAATACATTCAAAATCTTATATCTTGAAAACCACCGAATCGATCGAGTTCAAATTTACACATAATCTTAGGTATTGGCCCAGGAGTATTTCTGTGAAGATTGGTCAAAATTGGACAAAGGGGCGTGGAACCGCCCATACGAAAAATACATTCAAAATCTTATATGTATTTCGAAAGCAACCGAATCGTGACTGCGAGTTATTAAGTAAAATACAAAATTGATATATTTATTTGGAATATATAAGACAAAAAAAGTTGTAACAATATCACACTCCACTGCTCATACGGAACATACAAACACAGTGCCCCAAAAATCGATGTACCTATTATTAAAAAAAAATTGTAAAAAAAACGCCTTTTTGTACGGAGCCTTTTAACATTTCCGGTGTCGCAATTTTCAATCAACGTTTAAGATTCAGGGCCAAGTGTATCATCAAATTGGTTTTTTAATGCCGATGCCTAATACCGATTCAAAATTTCTCCAAATTTACTTCATGGGTGATGAGGAACAGCAAATAAACGCACGCTGCCAGTACAACCATATTGAGCAGATGGAGAAGAGACAAATAGTGGGTATTTTAGAACGGTTTTTTTTTGTTGCAAAAATGCAAAATTATTATCTGGGATGATGCATTATGGCACACAAGCATTCACTTGAAGCTCTCGATAGAATGATGAAAGATCTAAATAAAAGCACCAGGCTTTCCGGTGGTGCTTTACGGCTGCTGTCCGGTGATTTTAGACAGACATTGCCGGTCATTCCACGCGCTACATATGCGGACGAAATTAACGCATGTATAAAACAATCATATCTTTGGCGAAATGTCTGTACATTACGTCTTAACTGGCACTATCATTCTCCGGACAATTGCTCAACATTGGAAATGGAGCAATATCATTGCATGGAGACACACAATGCATCAAATTGCCGGACAACTTCTGCAACATGGTAAATACGAAAGATGCTTTGATTGAAAGCATATTTCCCGATTTACAAGCTAATTATATTAATCATACGTGGCTTAAAAAAGCATGCAGGACAACGTCTGTCGGGTCCGCTAGTATAATATAAATTACATATACATATTTCTTTTAGCTCCCATACACTTGTTTTAACTGAACTATCTCCATTTAAAAAATTCATTAGAAAATCAAACAATTGAAATTCATCAAACACACCTAAAATATCCCATAAAAATTTACCAGGAAGTATTTAAGCTTTTCCATTACCAGGACATATGGATATCGCAGGTAACGAACATGCGGATGAACTTGCTAGAAGTGGGTCGAAACTACACGAGTCGTTGGCCCTAAAATCAGTAAAAACTCCGCTGAGTACGCTTGTAAGGAAGATTGACATTGACATTGGAGCAAAACAAATCTTCGTTGGACCAATATCAATACCTGCAGGCATACAAAAGAACTATGGCCAGAGGTGAGCAAAAAGAGATCGAAATATTTGATCGGACTGAGTCGCAGAGACATTCGCATGCTCACGGGGGTCATTACTGGACACTGTGTGATAGGCGTACATGCGGAACGACTGGGTATACTGCATAATGATTTTTGCAGAAGCTGCAGGGACGTTGAAGAAATAGAATCTGTACGTCACCTGTTGTGCGAATGCCCGGCCCTTAAAAATAATAGGAAAAGGTTTCTTAATAGCTACTTCTTTGATGAGCTGGAGGATCTGGAGAATGTGGATCTTAAAGAACTACTGAGATTCATACTCAAATCTGGATGGTTCTTGTAGATGCACTGACTCTGCATCATCAGCTACTCTCAGGACAAACTAAAGAACCTGCACTTAACAGAGCTTTAAGACCCCCAAGTGATTCTTACTAAATCTATGGGGCTCAATTTAATAAGCGGTGTAATTAATCTTTTTGACAGGTTCTCAATGGATGGTACCCGTAATTGGACACAATGGACCCAACCGATGGTCTACGTGAAGCCGTGGCAACCGCCATAAGGGCACCAACTTACCTACCTACCTACCAAGCTTTTCCATCGCCCAATAGAATTTTTGATTTAAACACATTCGTTAAAGTAAAAACACATTGAATATACGTGATTCAATGTCTTTTTACTTTAACGAAAGCAATTCTTTTAAACGAATCATTCATCCCTACTAATAAAATTATTATTGCATTTGTCAGTAACTGGTCAATCCGTTTTCAAAAAATTACGCTCACAGATTTAGTCGTTTGAGTAAATTTCAGTATTTTGTTCCTGCTGCTATAACTATCAAGTCAACATATAAATTCAAAATACTGCAGCTCTTCTATCAAAAATACGAGATTGAGAAAAATTTTCTTGTGCTATAAAACTTTGGCTAATACTTCCCATTTCTAAAATGCTTAAATTATTTTTTCCGCTTTTTAAATATTCCTTATCCGGTATATTGTTTTAGAGCGGTCTTTTCAACTCAGACGATATTTTACGCAGCCAAACTTGCATTGAACAAGAGAGGTTCGTGCAACCCAGTCGTCCACTTTATTTAAGACGAGATTGCATGAAACTTCCCCGAGATTCTTAAATTACCTAACCATTTCTCAAAATTAAGCTGCACCTATATTCAGTAATCTTTGACATTCATATGGCCAATAGTTCAAATAATAGGGTCAATCCAGCCTTTATAACGACCCTTCCGTAATAATGGCTTATAGTATATAATAAACGTGGTTTTGATTTGTAAAAATGTCGTGCTAGTGATGGTAGGTTCCTCGTGCAATGTTTACCCCTATCGCAAAAAAGATAATATTCCCCGACTTTTTGGAGTGGCAATCATTTCTAAAATAACTTGGCAAACCATATCCAACATCGCAAAAATTTCATTTGCAACTTTGAGGTACTTATGTCGGATGCAACTCCTCTACAAACCAGAGTCTGAATTTTACTCCCACAATTCCAGGTCGATACCAAAACATTCGCTTCTTTACTGAACGAGCCGTTCAAACAGCCCTGACAATCATAATAATTTATTTGAGTTCCATTAAGAGTTGTTGTTAGTCAAGTACAAATTTAAATTCCAGTTGGAATATGCAACCGCTGGCTTACAGGAGAGTCCTGGGTACTCATTCCGTATCTTTTAAAACGATAATCGTCCGCGCGATAGTAGTCGACGATCTCGTCAACAATTTCCTTTCCGTAACTATATCACTATCGTCTCGTCTCTCGATTATTTGGTATAAAGTTTGAGAACATTATTTCACAAAGCATGAGAGCTTTCCGTATCTCTGTAGCTCACAAACTGTAGTTTGTTAAACGATTTCGCTTAAAGTGTTTGGTGAATGTATCCTAGACGGCAACAACCTGTCAGTTTTATTTATTTCAAAACCATCAAAAATGCTTTTTCTGATAGATGAAAGCGTTGAATAAAACTAGATAAAAAAATGTGGGATCATACATAAAGAAATCATTATCTGCCATTTTTTATTTCATCCCTTATTTTTAGCGCCAACTCCTTCAACCGGTTGGTTTCCAATTCCAACTTGCACATTCTTCGTTTAGGTACCTAGCTGTCATCGCCAAGTTTTCGTTTTCAATTGCCGTAATGTTATCTTGAACATTATAATCATTTAAAGTATTACGAAGTCAATTTTCACAATAAAATTCATGAAAAATATTCCAATTGTCGGAAAAATACACAAATCAATGCAAGACGATACCTCTTTAGCTATCACGCAAACGCTATCGTCTTGACGATAGGAGTCTGTCGATTATTGAGTTACGTGAAGCAAATGTTGAATCGTCTAAACGATATCGCCCGGACGATAGACGATTATTGAAGTTACGGAGAGCAAAGCTATCGTCGAAACGCTATCGTCTGACGATAATCGACATACGGAATCAGTGCCCTGACTTTTCATTAGAGAAAAGTAGGTACACAAAAAATATTCGCTCAAATGCGTCAATTGTCACTTTGTCTTCTATAGCAAGCAGTCCTTTGAAGCCGCTTCCTAGACTCACATTTCGGTGAAATCCTATTAAGTTCGCTTCTCCTGAGATTTGTAATTGAAAGTTAAAAATAATTAACATTTGCAACTATTCTACCTCTTATCGTCATCTACTTTATTGATACACCATATAAGCTGTTAACAGGATACCTAACGCGAAATAGCCTTGCATTCGTCTGGTGGCCTAGGGCAAACAAATTCCAAATCCGCCCCTGCCTGCAGTACATAAACTCAACACCATGAGACCAACTGTACTGTGTGCATACGTGCACCTCTTTTAGCCACACCACTTGTTGATGAAAATGTGCTGTTTCCCTACTGTATGTGCCACAGCAATCACATGTGCTGCATTGGCTGGGTAGGGTATGCAGTAGGAATTCTACTCGGAACTGAAAACACACGTGACATTTAAGAACGCATAAGGATACACATTTTGAAAGTTTCTTATCGAAAGTAGCTCTCAAGTACCCTTCAGGTACAACTCGCTCCGAAAACGTCCGACACTGTTTCCATGACGATTGAGCTCCCAAAAAGCTCATTCGTTCCCAATACTGCCTAAAACTAAATATTCATCGTTTCAGCTATTAATTCTCCGAATGGGCTTCCTGCAAGGGCTATCATCTTACCCCGCCCCAAACGGAATATCCTGCATTGGATGGCGAAACCTCATTGATCCATTGGGATCAGGGGCTACCAAGTGATGTACATTTTAAGAATTCTAATGGCATAGTAAAAGTTGTATGAATATACCGCCCCAGCAGCAGTTGGTGCCTCCTGCACGTATCCGCATACCCCTCCAGAGCATTGTGTAGTTTGACTTGCCCCCCGCCCCCTAGCCATTGTCACCAAATTCAAATACAAGAACAGGAAAATTCATAAAAATAGCGCGCGGGGAATACATACCTATACCTATATGCCGCAGAAGCCTGCTCCCGGCCTGCGTAGCTGTAACCTACATATCTCGAGGCACAGCTCTGTGACTGCTACTGTTGAAAGTAATAGAAAAACATAAAATGAAAAGTCGTAAACACACATTTTATACCTTTCGTGTGCGCGCGGGGGAACGCGGTTACTGCAATGAAACCGAAAAGACAAAAAAAATAATAAATCCCCGAGCACCATCACACACTTTCCCCAGTTACAGCTACTGACAAGGACAACTCGCGCGCAGCGAACTTGTTTTTGCAATTTCTTTGCGCGCGTTGTCTTTCATCTCCGTGACGCTGACGATGCTTGGGCTCACTTTTCTTCATTTTATTTCGTTTATTCTCGTTTTTATGCGTACTTTGTTCATATCGACCTTCAGCGTCGGCTCCCCCGCGCCCCGCCCGTCGAACAACCCCTTGGAATATCTCAAAAATTAATGTGATTTTTCACTACCCCTACGTACGCACATCATCATAATGCTCTGCTCTCGTTTTACTCTGCGTTTTCTATTTGGCCAGGAATGTGTGTCCTTGAGGCACTTTTTTTTTTTTTTTTAGTTGCACATCCACCATCAGCAGTGCTTTCTAACCTTAGCCAGGTACGAGGCATGTTGGCGGAGCTTCATGTGTGGACCGTGAGTTTCTAAAAACAACAAACGACCCTAACAACACACATCCACCCGTCCACATGCATCTCTAAGAATATTGCCTAGTTTGGCGGTTGCCTGGTTGGACGATGTGGGGCGGGAGACATCCTAACCAGAGGGAAGATTATTTTCGGAACGGATTTTGCGCTTATAGAGCATAAGCGCAGAGCACACATCCTCTCGATATATTATGGTAACCACCGCATGGCAAAACACAACTATGAACGACGAGTTTAGACGGTTGGCTGCGGCTCCATGCTCCACAACAACCACTATGCCAGCGCCAGCCAGCAGAGCATATTTCGGTGGCAGTGCCGGCTGCCGGCTGCCGGGTTGTTATCCCGTTTTTTAGGTCTAATCAGATTTCTACTCCAGTCAACGACGTACCTACAGAGATTGTTTATGGACGAGCGTGTACAAGTGTGTGGGTGGCATATGCAGGTCGTGTGTGTGAGCTGTGTGTATGCTTTCATTGTCTATGCCAATCGCACACGCCCTCTGGAGCCGTTTCGGTGTGTGTAGTTTTTGCGACCCTCGTTCGCTCGTTTTGGTGGGTTTTTGGGTCTTTTTTTTAGTGCGGGGTGCGCCAAAAAGGGATGTGCTAGAATTTATTAAAATAATTTGCGATAGTGTGATTGGCTTTTCCGTTCGTGATGTTGTCGTAGAGCCTCGCCGTTGTTGTTGTAGTTGTACAAGCTACGAGGATAGGCACCCTCGATGAGTGGTTGTAGGCATCTAGTTAGGCATCACGGGTAGGTACGTTGGTTGATGTGTGTTCTTCTCTAAATTAGGCGATGAAAATGGGTGTGGAATATAGAACACAAGGCAATAAACATTTGAAGGATTTTTACTGGTTGTGGCGCTGCTGGTGTGCGATGCGGGTGTGTAGGTATCTGTGAGGGATTTAGAATGCAAACAGGCAAACAAAAAGTTTATGTTTAGTTTTTTGCTAAGTGAGTGGTGGTTGTTGCGGTTCTATGTGCGTGCACGGGGGAGGTTTTCTAATATTGGCAGCAATTTCGTCGACAGATGGGAAGTTAGGTGTATGGTTATTTTTAATCGTTTTTGGATATTAGCTAGGGTTTCTGTAAGGGGTGAGCAGGAAGACGGAGGTTTGGGGTTGGGGGTTAAGCACTGACTTGTGGGTCATGCAACAAGTAAACAGCTATAGGGTTAGAAGGCGGGAAGAACTAGTAAAAATATTATTAGTAATTTGGTAATTTGGTAATTTGTCGTCGACTGATAAGAGTCAAGTTGGACTGTGGGACTGCAGCGGTTTCGGGGTCCTGACTTGCATTTTAGACTTTTTCTAACTGCCAAACATTTCGCAAATGCCTCCTAAACACCCAAGATTGACTGTCCTAAGTCGGCTTCTCAATACAGCTACCGCCACAGAACTGTTGATCCATGCTTTTCGTCCCAAAAAAAAATCCCTCAAACGAATGGATTTGATCTTCTGTTGACTTGCTGCGCTTTTTCCACTAGAACAAGAACTAGAAGTAATCCGAAACATCAAAGGTAGGTAGGTACCTACCTACACTTAAAAAGACTCTACTTATAGAAGGCCCTTGACAGCACAATAAGTTAAGGCCACATGCAACAATTTTACGAGTCCTTCTTTAAAAATCAATCAAGATTGACATGCTTTCCATTCCGTATTACTCGCATCTCCGGAGTTGCTACAATAAATTTAAGGCCGCAGATAAGGTACCCTCAAGCTTGGTAGCTTGAATGTTTAAATTAAGTAAAGATGCCCTACAACTAACTTGACTTTGAGCATTACCGAATCAAGTCGGTTAAAGGCTTGCATAGAAGGAAGATCGCGATTCGCATGACACCTTTTAATAGTCTTTTGAAACGTCTTTCGCTACACGATGGAGTACCTACATCAAAAATATAAAAATGCTACCTACTTCACTAAAGAGCCCGCCGCATTCCTGGGTAGGTAGCTATTTGTAATTTGCCCACCTCAGAAAATTATATAGGTATCTTAAAAGCGAGTGCCAAAGTGTGCTTCTCCTGTAGCAGTAAAGATGTAAGTCTCGCGATCTTTAAGGGTGTTTCAAAAATCTGCCGTGGTAGCATATATTACGAACTGACAAAGCTAGGACTGTAGATAGACTCGATGTTAATGCAAGTTTTCCACATAGTCGAACTGATTGTTTCTCTTAAGTAAGTTAAATGTTTTGGAATCGTTCTCCATTTATGGAAGCGAATTCGATCCCGGGTCTTATCTGTTGCTTTATAGGAAAGTAGGAATTGGCTAAGACTGAAAGACCTCTTGCGATAATGGACATGATTATTTTTTTTCCTGTGGGTAATTTCCAAATTGACTGTAATACGCTAGTGCATTGATTCTTCAGGATATACAGACTTGCATGGAATATAGATATGTTATAAGCCGATGAATTTTTAGTAGAAAAGGTGGTGAGCTGTGTCTTCCGCATTATGTACAATAATTTATAATTTTCCCAATCCAAATCAGCTCTTGTTTGAATATAATAGGCAAACATGCCTCCCTACTTGCGTAGTTTGTCGATGTTGCCCATCTAATCAGATATATTTATAAACATATGAAGATTAGACAGTGAGACATCAAAAAATGTCTGCACGTCATGGAAGTGGGTAATGTCTTCCAAGTGTTTTGTTCCTCAAGTGTCAGAACGGCCTCTACATATTCGTCACCTGTGGGATTTAGTTTCAATGTGTGTTTTCATAGTTATGATATGACCCTTTGAAGCTCCCACCACATTAGATAGCGATGACCTTTTATATTCTGGCCAAAGCTTCCGTGATACATCACAAGTCGTAAGTTCTTTCCGCCTGTTGTTGGTTTTCATACGGATCTTGTTCTCCACAGGATATAGGATGTTACAGGCTTATTGGCGTGAAGTCCTTAGCAGTTGTGTTGGTAGACTTTCCTGCCTTCGGAAAAAAGATGACATTTACCTCTCTTTATATTACACACAGCGTGTTAAATAAAGTACAAGACTGTGTCGTACGAAACTTTCTCGTTCTTATAATCAGTTTGGTTGGGTTATTTTTATTTTATTATTTTATTAGGTAAAAAACTCAGAAGCTAAATAAACCATAAAGAAAACATAATATATGCTAAAAGGAAAAACGGTCTATCCACTAGCGCTAAAAAAGGTAACTGCGGCGTTTTGGTGCCTTTGACAATTTTGTTACAAACCGCGTCTAAGTTTGCTGCGCCTGATTTTATTTAGTGGCAATTTAATAAGTTATTTTAAGAACTGAGAGAGTTTAAACTTGATTCTTTTGATTTTGTTTTGCTGTGGAAATTGTTGCTGCCATTGGCTTACCCCTTTTATTGTCACCTTTGTGAGTTTTCTATCTTGAATTTAGTGAATTAATTTTGCAACAAGAATATCTAAAAGAAAATAGAATCGTTGAACAGCTGAAGATACGGTCCAAGGCGCAACAAGAATGCTTATTTTATCCTAAATAAGCATTTTGATCAATATCTTTAGAGCTTGATGTTAATATATATATGACGTTCGTAAGACCACTTCTCGAATATCCCAGTGTGCCGGTGTGCCTTACGTGGGCTCGACTGGGATGCCCCATATAATCTGCCTCCCTATGAGAATCGCTTAAAACTGCTTGGTTTTCAAACTCTTAGAACTCGGCGACATATCGCTGATATAGTTTTTGTTCATCAGCTTTTATCTGGAAACATAGATTGCCCTTATCTTCTTCATCAGATCTCTTTTAACACTAATTCTCATCGCCTAACATCAGTACCCTTATTCCGCCTACCCCAACACCGTACTGACTACGGTCAGTATGAACCCTTAACTAGAATGCTTTGCAAAGAAAATATGTTTCCCACCATATTTGACTTAAACTGCACAAAACCAGCTGGGAAACAAGGTCTTCATAACTACCCTAATCCTTGACTACCCCATTTCTTTTCCCAACCACAAAATTGTTATTGACCATTATTACTAGGTATGTTTTATTTTTTAGTCTTAAGTTCAGTAGATTGTTTAATTATGTTTTTTTTCATTTATTTTCTTTGTACGCTTGTATTAAGCAATAATAATAATTTGTTTTTAATTTAATTTGTTTTAAAATGTTGCTTATTATTATTAAGTTTGTTTTTCAAAAAAAACTGGGCAAATGATCTTTAAATTTTTTTTTTGAAAAACTTTTCCCGATCAGTCATTTCAATAAGAAAACCCAAATCATTCCACTGAAGTATTTCATTTCCTTACTGTTCCACCTGCCAGGACTTTTTTTCTGATGGAAACCAATCAGTGGTGGTTGGCTTTTTGTGATTTTTTTCGTAGGGAAAAACGACTAAATTTCTTTTGCATCATTTAAAAACAACTTGCTCAGTTTTTTTAATAACTAACTGTAAAGCGATATTCTAAGGCTTTGATTTAGTACAAAACATCTCATTTAAATGCTCAAAAACACAGCAACAAATTTTCTTCTGTTGTTGTTTCACTTTTTTGTGGTTTGTTGATGAAATTTAATTTGTACTGACCAACACTGTGACAGTCAGTTTTTTTGACAGACGTTTTTCTGTTTGCCTAAAAGTAAAAACGTAAAAAAAAACTCATTTTCATACTGTACCAACTTTTACGGATGCATTTTACGTATGGCTATAACTGCGAGGCCTTACTGAAAAATGTTTGCGAATGGACTAGTGGTGTTAGTGGAATGGATGAAAGTTGCCGTCCATTCAGTCTGGTATACTTGACCATTCAAGAAATGAAGTGATCAACCTGGTTTTCGGTATTGTGATTTTTACTTCCCTGCTTAAGGTACATCGTTCAGGTTTGGTACCAGTCTTTGACACTTCCGGTCCGTTTCGTGCTTCTTCACAAAGTCCTATAGTATATTCCAGACGCACTTGACATTTCCTGCTGAAATGACATGTGACCTGACAAAGCAATTGCCTATTTGCATACTGCCGAAGCCAATCAGAATGAATAAAGAATTCATTTGAGCTGTGCCCTTCTAGTTTGAATAAGTCGATATAGTAATTGCCATTCGGTAATTCGATTTTGCACTTCACTCCTTCCCCTTTTTGGGGAAATATAGCATACGGATGTATGTACCCATAGGTTTGCTGTCACTGCTCGAAGAGCATTAGCAAAATTAAATCCCAGTTTCAATAATTCCATTAAGATCAGCACTTTGAGTATCCACACATCCGCATTGCTGCTGGGTGGCTGCTTCGCCCTTCCCCCACCCCCACCATTTCCACCCACATGTTGACATACAAGAGCACGAGCACACACAAGTTGAAGAAGTTTCGTCGAAAAATTTAGATTTGCATGTCAAACAACGAACGGCATTGTTCGCTTTTTTTGATTTCCTTATTCTTTATCTTAACTTAGTGCTCAAGTAAATTTTTCATCTTCACTGGGACAGATACCCATACGCACGCATCCACCCAGCGCGCCATTCCATACGCCACAAAGTATGTGTTGTATCGCGAAGATTGATTAAAAGAATTGCCTATGGGGGTGAGTTAGACGGCAGTAGCTGACGCGCTGTCGGGATGGGGGTGAAATCCTATATGCATTAGGCATGGAATTATTTTAAATTGAAAATATTTTTTATATGCGTAGCTTGGAGCTACTTAAGTTCTTCCTCACTCCGGAAGAGATATACCTACGCGCGGCATACTGCACAGGCACACCTCACCCATCAGGCCCCCGATGGAGAAATGTAAAAAGATCTTCTTTCGGCAGACACACACGCACATACGTATACTCGAATTTACCATATGCTCGGAGGCACGATGCCTTTGTCCTATATCCTCATTACTTGACGCGCGGCTGTGTTTTGATAGGAAAGAGAAAAGTTTTTCATCTCCTTGTGCTGGGTTGTGTGTCGTTTTTTTTTTCTTCCTTACTTTGCTTTTTCATTTTCTAAGAAAATTTCCATGTACAAAAATTGAGCTCGTCGTTCTTTTCTGTTTTGCCAGGGGTTTACTGTTACTTAGCTTCGTCTTGGTTACGTCCCGCACTGCTTCTCTATTGTAAAAACGAAAGTTTGTTGGTTTATTACACACAAACTCGCGCACATACACCGCCGCCGCCGCCAAATAATAAGTGTACCCGCAACACTACCCCTTCACTGGGTTGTTAAGCTTCTTTCGTGGATCTCTGTTATCTTTGAGCGCGTACAAAGGATACACATCGAAATCATGTGTGCGGCAGCCGCTGATGGCAAGAGGCAAGGACATGTGAGCAGCAGCAGTAGGTACGGTTTGTAGCGTGGGGGCTTTGCATGAGATAAAGAAGCGAAAAGTTGTTGCGGTTTCTTACAGCAATATTGCGTTACACACTGCTACAACCTACAACGCCAAGCCGATGGAGGGCAACATATGATTTTTAAACTCGTATCCGCCTAAATGGGGAACACTGTGGAGACTAAAAGGAGACCAAGGTTAGAAGCACAGATACTACTCTATAATAGAAGGGTTTTTCGTCCTTAAATGGATTAAAGATTTATGTATATGAAGTCAGATTTTCAAGCAGGAAGCTGGACTCTTACTAAGTTTGAAGTTATAGGTACCTATCCCAATGAAATATTTTAACGCAGTCCCTGGCACTTGAAGCAGGCGATTTTCCTGCAGTTTTTCGTACAGTTTTTGGATGGTAGACATCCCCTTCGTCATTCGTCAAACATCTCTACTTATAGCAACACGAACGAAAGGACTTCTGTCTAAAGCCAAAGTTTATTAGTTTTTGCAGAGACCTTCCCAATGCTAACTGACAATAATTTTTAACACATGATCACATCCGACGACAGCAAGTGGTCAATCTTTCCGAATTATTATTCAAGTAAGTAAAGAAGCGAACGATGTATTGAGTGTTGCTCTAGATGGAGGCACTTGAACAATTGCCACTTGCGAGCAAAATTGCGAAAAATAAGTTGAAAAGTTGCTAAACGTAGTAAAAAAAAAAGGAGGACAAATAGTTCACCCCTGGCGAATTGTAATGTATTTTCAGCAAACGACTGGGTGAACTAGTGAAATATGAATTTTTTGTAACTTGCCGTCTCATTCTTCACGTAACGTCACTCGTCATAGAAAAAAAGGAGCTGTCAGCAAACAAACTGCCCTTCGGATTGTGCGAAAAGATGAGTAATAAAAGAAGTGGTCATTTTATAAGCCCAAGGGTTTTAAAGGGGTCCCGGAAATTACGACAGATTTTTTTTGGAAAAAATGCCACAAAATTTTCCATACAAAAATCTGGCTTTCTTTCGTACGAAAAAATGCCAGACTTTTCTGGTAATCTTTCAACAATTTCATGCGTTTTTCCAAAAAGTTTCCTGGCGTTTTTCTATTAAAAAAAAAAGTTTTCTAAAGCCTAAAACGGCTACCGGAAATTTTGCAAGAGGAAATTACGCCAGATTTTTTTTTTGGTAAATATGCCAGAAAATTTTGAGTACAAAAGTCTGGCTTTCTTTCCTATGAAAAAAGGCCTGACTTTTCTGGCAATCTTTCCACAATTTCAGGCATTTTTCCAAAAAGTTTTCTGGTGTTTTTTCTATTTCTGAAAATGGAAAAAACGCCATAAAACTTTTGAAAGAAATCTGTTTGGAAAAAATGCCAGAAAAAAATATATAGCAATTGTTGTAACAAATTAACAGTAATTCTAGACATTCTTGTGTTGGCGGGACGATTGCTTGCGTTGTCATTTAGTTGCTTTGGAGTGTTCATCAGATTGCTGTAATGTTGACACAAACAATTATTCGAAAGAAGAAGAAACGGAAGAACTTCCAGAAGACACCAAAGAAACAGATATAATATTATGTGTTATATGTCAGGCTCTTCAACCAAATAATGTCGCAGCGTCGCAGAGCATCGCGGCATATCGTAGGGCGTTTTGTTTAATTACCTTATTGCTTACAAACTATCTTGTTAAAAAAATAAATAAAGCCATTTCTGATCGATTTCCAAAAAGAATTTGAAAACTAGGCCAGAATATATTTATTTTTTTGCTCTGTTTCCACACTTGTCTGGACTTATTTTCAACGTTTCTGGCGTATTTTCCAAATATTGTTCTGGTGCTTTTTAAAATTTTGACTCAATATAAATTTTCTGACGTTTTTTCCAAAAAAAAAATTCTGGCGTAATTTCCTATAGCCGTTTAAAAGTCCTCTCTTTTAAGTTCATCCGGTCCACCACCCTATTTTTGCCTACCGTTGGAAAGAAAATTTATATATGTAAGCTTCTCCTGTATGTTCGCATTTTGTTCTTAGGCGAGTGTTTTCGCGAATCGCAAGTGAAGTGACGATGTCAAGTGAACCATGTATCGCTAATTGTTCTCAAAAAAACTCGGCAATAAAATCTCCTCTCACAGAATTCAAAAAAATAAATTTGAACCACTTGATTTGCGGGGTCTTAGGTACATCATTCCTTGATCTTCCCGAGGTTATTTCAGAAAATTTTGCGGCAGTGGGAAAATGTAAAAATTGTCAGAAATTTTTAGAATAACTGGTGAAACCATTTGTGCTACGGGTAGTGCGTTTACATAAATACAGTTTGGCGGTCTTATAAAAAAAATTACTAAAAAAAGTAAAAAATGTTTCAAAAGTACCTAATAAAAGTATTAAAAATATATTTTTCGTTTAATGCGATAATGATTTCGGCCCTCTCTATAGATCTTTGATTTTGTCTTGTAACTTCTTGCTCATCATAATATTTCTGTCACTGCCTTACCACTCTAGATTTCCGTCCTTAAATAATGGCCCGGTTAGGCTTTTTACTGCTTGTTGCTTTTGCTCATCAGAGGAACCCTGCTGGTTAGGGAGCAAAACCGCATACCCACGGTCGTTGCTATAGTTAACCGCATTTTGCTTAGGGACACATTCGTTTTCTCAGTTCAACCCCACTGTTTAGAGCTGATAAGAGAAACCATATAACACTCACTATGAAGGAAACGGGCACCTACGTGTATGAAAGCCCAAGTCGTTTTTCTGTTCACAATTTCGGTTTTTTTTTTCTTCTTCGTATCTACCATTCAACCATTCTCACCATGCTGCCGGAGGGACGAAATTTTACTCTTCTTTGAAAGTTTCTTCTTCTAATAACTCTGTACACACAGTTTAAATAGAATTTGTGTTCTGTTTTTGAAGTAGTAGGTGGGGGGCGGCGAAGGGGGTATAGGGTAGGGATAACTGAGTTCCGGTGGCACATCAGACGAACAAGAGAAGACTAAAAGGCATACCCGAGAATAGGAGCAGCGCGGAGGCGGACGGTGTTTCATTATTAAAAAAGGGAAAAAGTTTATAAAAATGGGAAAAACTTGAGTGTAACTAAACATAAATTTGAATTTTACCAAGGGATGGTTGCGTGTGGCGGCAGTGTGAGCTGTGAGGGTGCCTTCAGAGAATGAGAAGTTTATACTTATTTCCTTGTCGTCGTTAGAAGGCTTCGGGTTTTTTTTTGTTCCTCCTTATTCGT
Organism: Cheilosia pagana; assembly: GCA_936431705.1. Taxonomy (NCBI): domain Eukaryota; kingdom Metazoa; phylum Arthropoda; class Insecta; order Diptera; family Syrphidae; genus Cheilosia; species Cheilosia pagana. Next base: position 51,765,847 of record OW386168.1, on the reverse strand, counting down.
TTGCAAACAAAAATTAATTTAAAACACACACATGTGCGGGAAGAACGAATAAACATTCAACTCGAACTCGGGGGAACATCCTTTGAAAGTTGGTTCAAGGTTTTTTTTTTTGTTTAGCTGCTTTTTTTTTAGGATGTCCTGGTGGGTACTTATGGCGGTTTTCTCGAGGAAACACAAAAAACAATATCTACAACAACAAGAAAGTTTTCAATTAGGCAATAGATGTTGTCGTTCCTGGGGGTAGGGAGGAGGAGGAGGAAAATTGGGAAGAGGTTAATAATAGATATGTACCTATAGGTACTTTCATTATGATATTAGATTTTTGTTGATAAACAGAGAGGATGTTGTGGGGACTATGCGCGGGGAGCATCTGGGGCTGGGTAAGCATCTGGGTGGCACTTTATAAAACACACACCCAATCCCAGAACATACTTTCAATCGCTCTTAATTCGAATGAGTACAAGAGTGCGCTTTATCTTAAGGCATGAAAGACGTGTGTTATGCTATCAACTTGGAACAGAGGAGTAACGCACGCACTATCATCCATAGCATGGCATTTTTGAGTTGGATTACTAAGCGACGGGTATCCGGGTTCGATTCATCTTAAGGTTTTTTTTCCACTGCGCCACCTCTCGCAAACGTCTGACAAACATCCGAGAGTATAACTGTCATGAAAGAGCTTCTCAGCCGTTTAAAACTCGGGGTAAAATTGTAGATCCCTTCTATTCGTCCCAACAATTAAAAACTCACACAAACAGACCAGTTGCGTGAACTATTTATTTATTTATTTATTTATTCTTTCTGTGGGACTGAACGGATGAAAATGATGGCTTGTTCTAAACGTCTGAAGGAAGAATTTTTCTAAAGACAATTTATCGTACTCTTCTAGGATTTTTGTCGGAGGTTTGCAGGTGGTGCTGGTGAGATAAAACCTTAAGTTGCAATCCCTTGTGCTCTGAGGGCTGAACCTAAGACCCTTCGTTGAGTTGTTATATATTTAACAAGATATTTTAAATTATTATTTTAAATTATTATTATTACAAATACAATTTAGTAACTCTACAATGCAAATTCAACAAGTGACTATAATTACTGTGCCACAGAAAAAAAACATTTTAGCACCGCGACGGGGTTTATTATTCTCAAAATTGGTGCTTCAATGAGTTAGTATTCTTTTGAGACAAATGATTCCCAAATTAATTTGAAACGATGTAATATATGACTTATAACGGACGGCCTTAGAATTTTGCTTATTCAACTTTATAACAATTGCTTTTAAATTATACGTCAGCTTTGTTCAAGTTTGCTTGTACTGTTTTTAAATGCTAAAATTTGTTGTGAGTGTTGTACAAAATTTTAATGTTTCTTTGTGGCAAAGGGCTCCAACAGTTCACCAAGGAAGCAACCAAAAAGGGTACGGGCAAGGCGGATTCAATTCAATTCCAATCTCAAATTGTTACAACATTAACTAGGATAGTTCTATGTAAGAAGAGATCTTTGTAATTGGAACGATAGATGTTGGCAGACTGTGGCAGCCATGTTATTTTAGTTATGATTAGTGTCACTCATTCCAAATCAAAAGCGAGTCACACGACTAAGGAGCACGTTGAAATGATAAAACTTTATATTATCGAAATGAGTGTTCGTTAGTGCAAATTTTACGGCAGACGCTGTGACCCCAATGCTCCTATGTTTGCTTTCCAAATTCAATACAACTGGTTCGGTACACAAACAGATTAAACCCGTATGTCAGAGGAACGTCAGATTGGACGAGAACATTGCCGTGGTGTGTGAAAGTGTATATGTTAACCCAAGTCAATTACTCGACTTGCATAAGAAGTTGGCTTTTCGCAGACTTCGAATTAGGGAATTTTTCATAGGCCTGCACCCGTATAAGATCCAACTGATCCAGGAGCTCAAAGTTTGTGACCGTAGACAACTCCATTTGTTCGCTGACTGGGTATCGGAGCGTTTGAAAGAGGACCCAAATTTTGAATGAGTACGCAAAATTAACCCAACACAAGGTTCACCATGTGACAACGCATCCAATGAAAAAATGTACTGTTTGGTGCAGACTTTTGGCCAGCGGTGACATTGGTCCGTGCGCGCTTTTGAGAATGACGCGACACGTTGGTGAGGCCATAACCATCAACGGCGAGCGCTAGACAACGATGCCCAAATTAAACGATATGGAGTGTCCACCAAGATCGTATGAGACTTTATTTTACAGGGTTTCCTAAAGTGCCAGGACCGACCGATAGACCACTTGAATGAGTGCCACCGTGAGAAACAGCGGCGGGCATTTGAACAATGCTTTCTTTATTCGATTATGGCTTACTATGTTTCATAAAAATTAAACTAAAATGTATTTTTTAAACAAGCCTTTATTAGATACATAGTTGTTAATTGAATAGTATTTTAAGTTAAATAAAAAATGTATTCCGATTTTTACGTCTCACTCTACTTTTTCACTTGTTTTTAAATTGGAAAACACTTATATTTTAAAACTTGAAACTGTGATAAGTCCACAAGGATTTAATAATTATATAAAATCAAACTTGAGGACTTAAAAATATATATTTATCAAATGGGATGACTTAGACATAGTCGAAAGAACATCATTTACGTTTAAACGTTAAAACTCATTTCCATCAATCCGAATTAAATTACAGTCAAAATCGGTTATAACGACCTCCAAGGGACTCACGAATTTGGTCGTTATAAGCGATAGGTCGCTGTAACCGATATCAAGGTGCATACGTAAATTAATCTGTTTTCTTTTCAATGGTAAAGATTTTTTGTTTCTGACTCATTTTCCAAATAACTTTATGCAAACCGAATAACATCAAAACTCTTCGACCACTCGTCACACAGAAAAATTTACACTAATTTCCCCACCTACTATTGAACAAACTCAAAACCAATAATAAGCGCAAAACATATAGAATAATAATATGTATCTCAACAAACGGTGAGCTGTAACATGTGTCTACACAGATGCACCGCATGTAGAGACCCATAAATAGTTTATCGTTTCAGAAAAAATGCAGTCGCACCAACAGCTGCGTCGATCTTAGTCGTTATAACCAATATTTTATTTCAAAACAAGGAAAAAATCGGTCGTTGTAAGCGATATGTCGTTATAACCGATGTCGTTGTAAGCGATTTTGACTGTATTTTTATCTTTTAGTTGATTTTTGTTAAGAATTTTGTTAAAATAAAATAAAAAATCTTGTTTTAAGAAAAAGCAAATTGTCGTGCATTTAAGCACTAGCTATTCTTTTATACTTTTTCACAGTCTTCTTCCATTTTGTCCCTAAACAGACAGCTGTCAAAATCTGCCCTAGCGAGGTATCCGTCGGAACGGAAAATTCTCAGATTTTATACGATTCGGAGAATGTTTGCTTCGAGGTATTCTTCCGAACAGCTACTCGGAGCATTTGATCCGATATAATGTAACGCACTCCGGCATTTTGCGTTGCAGTGCGATCGAGTTAATTTTTTAATTGACTTTTTGACAGCTTCATACGATTTTTTTTCCGATATCCTCCGACAGCAATCAGTCGCAGAATTTATTTACGATTTGTAGTGAAGCGTTTTCTTTTCCGAAAGCGGGTATCTCAAATGTAATTTGAGCCTCTGACGGAGTATTGGTTACGGAGAATTATCCGTTCCTACGAATACCTCGCTAGGGCCGAATATGCTGATACTGTGCTCCGATTGTTGCCCAGACTGGTCGCTCAATTCAAGTATTCTGAGGTCACAAATTAAGGGGTCGAATCGCGTCATCCGTGAACGAGCATTACGTGATGGAATTTCTTCTTGTTTCACATGTAAATCAGCTTAATTCCGTGAACGTAATGCTCGATCACGGATGACGCGATTTGACCCCAGAGCTCTGGAATCTCAAAAAATTACAAATTCCCTTTTCTCCTGCATTAAATAAAAATGCCCAAAAATGAGATTGTAAAATATTGAAGTCGATCTCTTTGCTTTTACTCCAAATTTAAATTCGTGAAAGGTGACCTTACACCTACCGATCAGCTGCGAGGTTCACTTCTTGGCCGAGGGAAAAACAGTTTGTTTCCCAGAGAGATATATATAGAGCTGCAGCTAAGTTTTTTAAGCTGTCCCTTACACCAGCCTGATGATGGAAAAGTGCTGTTTACAGTTCAAATTTCAACCAAAGCGTTGGTCAAAATTATAATTTCCCTGTTTTTTGCTATCCAATTTTCTGATCCCTTGGAACTGAAACATCCGGTGGCTACGCCTCATTTTGTCAAATTGCTTAATTAGCTGTGGGAAAAATAAATAAGTTGCAACTGTCAGAGTCAATTTGTGTTCATCTAATGCTTTGAAGGGTCTAAATGAGCTTACAAATTGCAGTTTAAATTCATTTAAAGGATAATAAAAAACCAAGCATCTTCTGCTCATACACGTAGATAACGGCCTGTAACAAAGAATTGCTGTTCCTTCATCGCATCAGTCAGTTTTCTTACAATAGGTACCTACTATGAGTTATTACCACCTTGAGCATTCATTTTTCCATTTTGCCTGGCAAATTGTTTCGTTAATGGCATAATTTCGCCAGCACTAAGCGGACGGATGTTTTATAAATTGCAAAGAGTTCCGTTTCACACACTTTTGCCAATTAGGCTACAGGATGTGTTCTATTGTTGAATTCTTTTATGCAGGCTTCTGGAATGGACTGATAAAGCGCACACGTCATGGATACCTATACAGACGCATAACAACCATAATTATATTACAATCATTGCGGACTATACTTGTAATTGAAGGAACATGCTTTTGGTGTTCTATTATAAATTAATATTTTAATTGCCCACTGAAAGCACTTATTGTCTATGCAGTGGATAACTCTAGGTTTTATTTCATTCCGACACAGGTTTTGTATAGGTTTTAAGTGTTGGCTTTGAAAAGGAGCGGACAAAGGGATGTGCACTTATGTGGAAAATGAAAATTGCAAGGGGTTTTCTTCTTGCAGGCCGATTATGTTGTTTCAATTTCGAATGGAACTATTCTCGTCTAAGCTTTAGCTAAATAGAGGAGCAGGATAACAAAAGCAAGTGCTCACAAACAATCGCTTGTGAGGGTTTTTTTTTGTTGTTTTTGAAATGGATCTACAATTTTGTACTGCACTCAAAGTGGTGAATTGGAAAGCTTTCTGGAGATACTTATGGTCTTCAATATTTGCCAGATGAAAGGTGAGGTCAGTGGAAATAAACTTGCTGTGTAATTTGTGCTTGGATCAAATCTGGGACCCGACGGCATATTTCCTGCATTAAATTGTCCTATTTTTGTACCATGTATCAAGCCGAATTCTGTAAGGATCGGAGTTGGGACCTTAAGTATGATTGGGTTCTCAAGATTGATCCCAAATGATGTAAAAATTAAAGGTTTTTCAGATGACACTAAAAACACTGAAGGAAAAGGCCACTGGTTATGACTATGAGTGATCCCGTAGATGGAATCAGTTGGGATAGAGCTTTTGAAACATTTGTGGAAAAAAACATATCATAGAAATAATATTATTTACAAAAATAGGTGGCCCCATGCCTTGCAAGCGATATTGAGCTATATCCCACCATATTTAGCGTGTGAACAGTTCAAAATCGTATGCAACTTTAGTTACGGGCCAGTGTGGATTTTGATCAAGCAAAACGACCATGGACCCTATACAACAAGACTAGAGACTCGCTTTTTGATCGACTTCCAGACTATGTATGATAGCATTTATTGTCAGGAGTTCTAAATGGCGAAGGGACAAGTATAAATCCCGTCAAACCTGATTCGTCTGTGTCGCATTAAGCAGTAGAATTTGCAGCAGTTCTTCCAATCCGCTCCAAGTATTCACCGGATTTCATCAAGGGATATGCATATCATCGGACTTCTGGGCTTATCCTTCTACCCCCCAAAGCACTTTAGTGTCTTTCAAGCCGAAATCACAACCATTCTTCAAGCCACAGCGTGGCTGCCGATTAATACAGTATTTTGCTAGTCGCTTATGTCATTACTGGGCATTGTATTCTGGGCAGGCACGCGTGTAGACTCGGACTGACATACATAATGACTTTTGCAGAAGCTGCATGGATGGGGAGGAAGATGCCCCGCCCTATCTAGTTTAAGGAGGGCTTACTTTGGTTACTACTTCCTAAATGATCTGAGTGATCTAAGCTTCATCAGCGCTGCTAATATTCTTAGCTTCATCAATGGTAGCAAATGGTTTACATGAGTAACCGGTAAAGGAACCCCCAACACCAGTGGTATGCACAATGGGCCGACTTATGGTCTTAGTGGTTCTCTCACCGAGAGCCACTTTAACATGACATTATCATCGGACTTCAGGATCGAGTCGGAAGATGGAACCTAGTACCTAAATAAACATTTTTAGGTATTCAACGACAGGCTGTAAGTTTATAGTTTAAGTGGCATTTGTTGACCTCGAGCAAATAGACAAAAGTCTGTTTGAAAGACGCCAGAGTGTTTGGCTTCGACAGTATAATTAGAAAGAGGTCAACCAAAAGGCTTCAACGCCCTGGAGTTATTAAAAGACTATAACTTATTAAGACCATGAGCGAATTTAGCAAGGTTCTACGTCCTCTCTCCGAAATTATACCAAAATCAGGTCTTACATTTACTAGAAGAATGGACCAATTGAAGATCAAGTTATTTCAAATCTCTTCTGAAGTACGCCTACAAGTTTACGTTGTAGGTGGAATTGGAATCGATCTCAGGAGAATTATTTAAAAAATTCTACCAATTCTATTCATGGACGTCAGTCAGACAAATATGTTTGATGATGCAGTCAAATTCACTTACTTTAGGTGGCGCTATAGTCCGGGGTGGACCTGGGCTAATATGCCTCTCCAGTAAGCACGATCTTTGGCTAACTGCCTCCAGTTGCGCACTCCAAGGTGTTTGAGGTCCCCTTCCATTTGCACGCGCCACCTAAGGCGAGGTCTTCCTCTACCGCGTTGTCCCTCCGGGTTGGAATCGAAGACTCTTCGGACAGGAGCGTTAGTATCCATTCGCTCTACATGTCCTAGCCATCTTAGATGACCGATACGTATTTTTCTGACCAGGTCGGTGTCGTTGTACAGTTCGTAGAGTTCGCCGTTAAATCTTCTCCTTCCGCAAACGGTACCAAAAATCACTCGAAGAATTTTGCGTTTGAAACGGCCAAGAAGATCTCCATCCACCTTTGTTAGGGTCATAAATCAGGACTAAGATGATGAGGGTCCTATATAGAGTCGACATAGTGTTTCTTGACAAGGCCATACTAGTCAATTGCCGTCTTTGTCCAAAGAAACAGCGATTGATGTGCTCTGCCAATAATGTCAATATCGTCAGCGTATATGCAAGCAGTTGCACAGACTTTTGGAAAATTGCGCCTCTGGTGTTGGCTTGTGAGTTGCCAGAATGATGTTAAAGAAGTCACATGACAGCGCATCAGACTAAATCCTTTTCCGACATCAAAGGTCTCGGTGAAATTGTTTCTCACCTTTATGGAGCAGCGAGCGTTCTCCATCCTCATTCTGCACAATCTGACGAGTTTGGCAGGGATGCCAAAACTAGACATGACTCTATATAGCTTGTCTCTATAAATGCTGTCATATGCGGCCTTAAAATCGATAAACAGATGGTGGTTATCGAGTTGGACTTGTTGGGTTTTGTCCAGGATCTGCCGTAGTGTAAAAATTTGATCGGTCGTGGACTTACCGGGCCTAAAACTGCACTGGTAAGTACCTATCAGATCAAATTCACCACTTTGTAGAATAATAAGGGACCAAGATGGCTACCTTGAGGAACTCCATGAGAGGATTTAATGCAACAGCAGAAACCGTTGACGTATATAAATTGTGAGTAATCCATATTCTAAAGCTCGACTCGAAGACAAGTTAGAAGAGAAAAATTGTATGAAAAAGTTTGTCGAATATTTTAGAATATAGCTGGTTGTCATGAAGTTTCTCCTTGACATGATTTTCGTCAAGCTAGTGGTTGTAGATCGATTTTGGGAATAAATCTACTTGCAATTGAAAAAACGTGTTTTTTTTAAGTCAACACAAGAAGACCCTGAACTCTCAAGCTGTCAAGAGGTTTTTTTTGTCCGCCTCTGGGAATTAAATAAAATCATTTCCTGCTAGTAAACTTATCCAGGTTTCTTTAAGGGAGTGCCTATCTAAGGGAACGTTAAATGCAAAAAAATGCTGTTTAGAAAACAGCAGAGGTCCGTCCGCCTAAGGGAGCCGCTCATAGATTTCACTGTAGCTTTATAGAAATTCATGAAAGTTCTGAAAAAGAAATCTCCTGTGAGGTGTTGGACTAGGTTATAAATATTACCGTCGTACAATTATTTGTCATTTCGAGTTTAAATGTGACATTATGAGGATCGGTGGTCCTCGGTGTACATTGGCTGAGATATAATCTTTCCACATCTCGAAGTGTCTTTAAAACACCAAATCTCTTCACTTGAACTTCCAGCTATTTATAGAAAAAATGAATGCACGCTAGAATCTGCCCTCCTACAGTTTTATTTTTAATCATTTATCCCACAATTGGTACAACGCCTCATCACCCCATGAAGCGTTATTAATTAGGGCCATCCAATCCATTTCAAAAACCCCCTCCCAAACCGATTTCACCTAATTAAACGAACATTTTCCACAAACCCCGACACGACAGCAACAACATAGTCAACAGATAAGCTGTCTTGAGAAAAATTTAAAAGAGATTCCCGCTATCTACTACCTATTAGCTGATGGAAATACTGAGTTCGGGATTATTATTCTGTGCCACCGAAACGCATTCCAAAATATACGCCCAACTTCCACCCACGAAAAGCCGATGCCCCCTTTCCGCCCTCTTGCGCCGCCAAGGTCAAGATCACGGCAAAATGTCGTCGAAGGACAACACCAGCAACAGCAACAGCAACAGATTTAACCCTCGCGCGTTGTTGTGTCGACACAAAGCGAATCGAGAAAAACACAAATTAACACATGTTCCGTCGAAACTTGGCCCCAGTTTCCTTGCGCGTCTCTTCCTATATAGGTAGATAGTCCTTGCGGTGTTTTCCTTCACCATTTTCTCCAAGTGAAAATATACATTTCACATTGTTATAATTATTCCGTATGCCGGCAAGCCGATGAGTGGGTGGGTAGCTGTCTCCACGTGCCGGTCTTCCCCGACTCCATCAAGACGAGAGAATTCCACCGTGTCGGTGTCGTAACCCCCACTCTGGGAATCCCTGATTTTTCACCTATTTCCATCCACTCCGCTGAGGAATGAATGCCTTCGCATTGAAGGATATTTTCTCAGAAATTTTCTCGTCGTTTCTCTCTATTTCTGTGAAAGGTGCGCGGTGACGGGCGGTTGTGATTGCCGAAAGTGAGGACGCTTTGTGTGTGCAAGGATATTTTTGGTCGAAGAAAGGAGCACAAAATGTGTTCGTTCGCCTGACCTTGTAAACACAAAACGAGAGACTCCCACATATGCGTTGTACTAGCTGCCATAGCCGGTAGAGTGGATTGCTGTTGCCATCGTCATTGTCGTTGCTGTTGCTGCCGTCTTCGTCCTTGGATCACGGCCAGACAAGACAGAGAGGGTGGCACTGCTAGTGGGTGGTCTGGCTGGAGTTGGAGTTGGAGACCGGTTGCGTGTTTTCTCGCTGGTTGCCTCGGCAATCCGAATTGCAAAAGTGGGTAAGTAGCCTGTCCTTATCTGAAGAAGAAGGTACAACTTTGTGTGTGGATGTGCGTCCGTCACAGGATGTCATACGTCGGTTGGTATAAAAATAAATCAATTACGATTGCCTGGGCGCCCCGGGGAGGATGATGTGCCAGGTAAACTCTGGGCAAATGACATAATGAAATGGTATGGACCGCCGCCATGCATCCACAATCCACCGCCGCCGCCGCGCCGCCACCCCTTGATGCGTGCAATAATTTATAATTTCACAATTTGTGTGCAGCGTATAGGAGGAGATAGGGGAACACCAAAAAATGTCCTGTTTTACTATTTCTCCGCACTTTTGGCAACTTTTATTTCCATTTTTACCCGGTGGGAGGGGATAGGACACACATCCCGTTCCCAGGCCGTCGTCGGTCGTCGTCGTCGGTCGTCGTCGTCGGCGGAAGTTCACCCTCATTGGGCTCATTACGAACGCATAATGTGGGGTCCGAACCAGGCCACCCGCCGCTGCACAAAAATGCATCCGCACTCGTGGGAGGAGTTTGACGTTGATTTTTATAAAAATGCATTTTTCCTTTTTTCCATTTTTTTTTCCTTTTTTGCCAAAAAGGACACTAAAAACCATTGGCAAACAGGAAAGGGAAAAGTATACCTGCCATATAATCGCATAGGCCCATCTCATAAAAAATCATTTCAACTAGTTCGGTGCTGCACTGTGTGTGGATGGAAGCCCCGCCTGCTTTCCGTGTGTTTTGGTTGCGAGCCTTCGTTATCCTTTTATTTTTTGTGTGTTTTGCTCCTGTTGGGACTCTTTGTGTATTTTTATTTTTGCACAATTTTTTTGTGAACTTTTTTGTATTTTGTGAACGGTTTTTGTTTTTTTTTTCTTTCCTTTTTTGGTCCTTTTTTTGGGAGCGAGCGTCGTGTTTTTTTTTTATTCAAGCAGATAATTACATTTAAATAAAATAAAAATTTTATGAACGGCAAAACGTTGTAGCTGAGTAGATGTGTGCGCCCTGAGAGGGGGGAGGGGGTGGTTGATGGTTAACATATACCCGTCCGGTATAGTCGTGTGTGTAGATGTTATTTTTATAATTTATTCGCATTACGGTATATTTTGGCAATTTTTAACGTTGTGCGTTGCCATGGAGAGATTGGTCGGTGGGTGGGTGTGAGCCACCCCCTCGTCCCGACTCTGCGCCGCACACAAATGTGTGTAGACAATTAATACCGGAGGTACATCCACATAGTGTGTCCGATTACCATTTGTCGCAATCAACTGGGAATCCTTCGAATGTCGGATTCCTTGGCAAGTGCATTGTTCAGTTTTTTTTTCCAGTCTTGGTCTTTGGAGACCCAAAAGGGGTTAATTGTCTCAACAAATTTTTGCAGTTTTTTTGCTGGCGCTTCTAGTGGTAGGTAGGTGAATTAAAATGGTTTTTAGCACACACACCAGCAGGGAGGGTGGAGACGATTTGAATAGGGAAAAAGGAACTCTTTCTATTTGCTTTAGAATTATAAATTTAGGATTTTGCGACATTTTCCGTTTGGCTAAGAGGAGGGTCCTTTTTGTTTCTTTTTGCGCTTTGTTAGGTTTTTTGGCAGGATATTATAATACATGATGATTGTGAATTAAAAACGAATGTATGGAGGGGAATTGTAATTGTATATGCATGAGACAGGGATTGCGGTTTTTGTGAGTGTAGGTATGTTTGAGGACATTTTGAGTAAATTTCGACTAAAAATGGTGGGTCCTGGGGGGTTTTGTGTTTTAATTAAGATATCCCAAGGGAATTGGCAACGAAAGTTATTTGTTTTTGCGAAAATTGGGAGATTTGGCGACTAGACGCACTACGCAATGTTTGAACAGGGATATTGTGTAGCACCGGCAGCGGTCTTTTTATATCAACAGAGAATTTAATTTTCCATTCAGACAGAATTGTTGGAAGGAGACTCACAATCCGTCGCAGTAGGAGGCTTTTATTTTCAAATGTACTACTAATTTTATAGGCTTTTATACCTACACATCATTTTGCTGGCGGTTTGGCAGCCCTGTAACCAAGTACTTCGCTGGAGATGGGGTTTTAAAATCTGAGATCTCTAGTAGAACAAAGTGGGTCTATGGAAACACTTGAAAACACTGTCCTGCTTTCACTTGCGGGTCCTATTGCCGGTATACCAAAAGTCTGCCACACCATGTTCGTATATGTTTCAACTTCACATCAACTCTTCTCCAATGCGCAACAAATCGATAGGTCCACTCGCTGCTGAGCTACAAAAGCGTTGCATTTGCGAAAAGTACGCCCGTTTCACCTGCATTTTCGTCATTAAATTGAGACGCCTATTGTCCGGATAGATGCATCGAAGAATGAATCAGAACATACGTTGCTTGGTGTCAAACATCTACTTGCATTGCTGTGGCAAATTGTTGACAACCTTGCGTATTAAAAACTTATAACCTTTCTACTTGGTTCTCCATTCAAAATAAGTAAATGGTCCATATTGGACAATTGTACAATTTCTTTCTACAGATCCGAAGGGCAGAAGAAAGACGTTCTCAGATCATGGAAGATGCTTGTTTGTCTGCAATGGAGTAGTAGACAAAACCTTGAGCTGGAAATTGAGTTTTTCTGACGGTTTAACCCGAAACCCCTCGCTCAGTAGCTTATTGGATCACAGCGAGCGACCCTCAGTTTTACCTCTATTCTAGAATTTCCAAGATAATGGAGACACTCTCTTTATGGTTTTTCCAGCCTTACAAGCTTGAGTTTATAAGCTGAAATTGAGTTTGGTGATTCCACGCGACTTTCCCCCTCCTCCTGTTGTCATTTGATGGCGATTCATAATTCCGTTTGAGCGTTTTCAAGTTTTTTAAGCTGTGTTTGTAAATGTTTTCCTTATCACTGTCGATTTGAACAGTATTTGCCCAGAGAATGCACCTTTGTCGAACAACGCTTCTAATTTAAAAGTCGTCCGACATTAGTCCTCTATGCAGAATATGGGTTTGGACTAGTTTGGGTGAAATTTACCTGTGAACGGCCCGTTATATAATCTTTCTATTGACACTGCGTTTTCGAAAACCACGATCAACATGAAAAGACGGTTTTCGAAGCAGTGCTCAAAATTATGATTTAAGTAAAGGGTTTTCCAATAAGAGGTGTTATTTTGAATAGCCCGCTATTTCGTTAGCTTTCACTTTTGAAGCTGTTATTTTTTGACATTTGACAAGTACAAACTACGCTATTACTAAAAATGGAACGATACACGCTTCAACAACGCATTGAAACTATAAAAATTCTCTACAAAAATGGTGAAAATTTTGCAGTCACAGTTTTCAAAACTAAAGCATTTTTGGGTCGTCGTGAAGCACCTTGTCGGACGGCAATACAGAAATTGGTGGAAAAATTCGAGCTGTTAGGACAAGTTAGTGATGTGAAGAATAAAACCCGTGCACGTCGCTCAAGAACAACTGAGAATATAGCTGCTGATCACAATTGGCCACCGAGATCTTGTGATTTAACACCTTGCGACTTCTTCCTTTGGGGCACGTGAAAAGTAAGGTCTACGCAAACAGCCCAGCGTCGATTCAAGACCTCAAAGATGTAATTCGTTAGTCTATCGAGGACATAGGGCAGCCACATTGCGATTTTGTTATTGAAAATTTCATGAAAAGGATATGGTCGGGTTAAAAATTTAACATATCGTGTGTTTTAAATTAACGTACTAGTTACTTGGGTGCTGCTAATGTCCAATACTCAGCTTAAGCCCGCAGGAAAGATATTTCCTCAAGTCCCTCAAACTGAGCCCCATCCCTAACAAATTCAGAACCATCTAAGCCCTTTGCCAAATGTTGACAAGTACCTACGTTGACTCTTTACAGTACTCTGCCGTCACACATACTCGAGGCTTTCCTTAGTTCCGTGTTTTTGTAGCTGCTTATGAATTTTGTTACGTCGCTAGCAACGCTGTATTTTTGACATCTTTATTTCATATTGAGACTCTAGTTCGCTCTGACTTTAAGGCGGTTCCTTTCGTTGATCTTACTTACTAAGGCGGGATTAGTGGTTTACTATTGTCTCAACTAAGAAATCTCTTCAATTAGCTCGGTCGATTTTTAAGTGCTTCTATAGTTGCCCACTGCATATCGGACGAGGTTGAGTGAGGAAGGAAGAGCCTACATTCATCGATCTGCCTCTGGTATAGCATGTAAGGTTTATATCATGCCTTGCCTCGTATCTATCAACAACACTTTCCGCTCCCATGATCTAATATGGTATGGGGGAAAATGGAATACTTGTCCTTATACTTACCTCGATTGCAGGGGCATTTAGGGATTCCTCAGCCGATCGGTACTACTATAGTGAGCATATTTACATTCTAAAATTTTCGTCAGTAATTAGCTCGTGTATTTCCAAAATCTTGGAGACTTCTGCTCAACTTTTTGCTACTGATCGTCAAATGATCGATAGGAGGTTGATTTCCTGTCAGTTGATATCAAGCTTACTTTGTGACAGCCCTGGTGCCTTGTTCTATTTAACTTGGTTATTAGTGTTACCGAAGTTTGACAATTATTGGCTTGAACGGCCCCAGAGCCGGTCTTACCCTTAGACCCTCGTTGTTTACCAAATCACAATGGAATATCTTCTTGCGGTTTACCATTGCGTGGAACGCTTAGTCAATTATTGAAATATACTTTATTGTTATTCGACAAAAGTGTCATTGCGAACCAACACTGGACCTATTCTTGAGACGTCTGAATTCTGAAATCAAGTCAATATAGCCCTGCCAGACCACCCAAATGGTCGTGTAAGCATCCAACTTGCCCCTCTCCAGCCGCCTCTTCATACAGTGCGCAACTTCAAATTGACTGAATTTTCTAACATAGAAGGCGCCATCTGTTGGCGTTATTTCCAAATCGCATTTATGACTACTCCGTTCAATAGTACTTCTGATGCGGATCGTAGAAAGGCACCCATTTAATATGCCTACTTACCCAACCTACCTACCTCTTAGGTCAAGTTGAATGACACTCAAACAAAAACGGAAGTCAAAAAATTAAAAGTCACGCTTTATCCTGGGGAGTGACAATAGACCTTTCCATTAAATGCAGCAGCTGGTTGTAACTGCCTCTAGTTACGTTCTTCAAGTTGGTGAGGTTCCTCGTCTGTAACTGGGGTTGTTGTGTTCCCTGTATAGAGTTTTGTGCTAAATGTCTTTCTCCAGTCCATGTGAACGGGACACAAAATCACACAAAGAACTTTGCAGGTATTCAACCAAGTCGAAAGATATATTCGACTCTAAGTCCGCCTTGTTCTTCCAAACAGCATATTAGTGAGTGTTGCAAAAGGCAATAATTGTAATTCAACAACACTTGCTGCCTCGCTTACGTTCAGGTTAAAGCTCCATAGAGCAGGACAAATATAAGCAGGGTCTAAAATAGAGTCTTCTAATTTTATCCTGACAAGGAAATATTTCAGAATTTGCCTTCAACAAAGAAAACGGACAGAGAAACAACGATTGGTAAATGGTTAGTCTAACACGTTGCTTCATCTGTACTGTTAAGTCTTGGTTAGCATTTAAAGCAGACCCAAGGTTGACAAAGCCACCAATTCCATTGAAGTTACTACTTTATGCAAAACTTGACATAGGTCCATTAGTTGTCGTATACAGTCTTCGAATCGGTTAAGAGATATAGTGAATATCGATCTAGAGTCTGGGTTTTGTGATTCGTCTGTTAAACTGTGAATATTTGGCCCGTTCGTTGTGGACTTATCGGTCTTAAAAATATACTGCTGGCTGTGGACCTCTTAATATGGGTTATGAGATACGCATTCATCAAGTATATTGAAGTAATGAGTTAAAAGAGTTTACATCCATTCACTGTCAAGCCTTCTCAGGAATTGTCCAGCTGTGGCATCTGAGATATCTATATAGCGACATAGAAGTCTTTTAACTACTAATGCCTATGGTTTCTGTTGGAAGTCATTGGCGTGGAAAATCAGAGGAGCCTAACGTCAAGATACCACGTAGCCCGCTTCCACTACCAAATTTGTGACTGACGCTTTCCTATTCAGGGACTCGGAGAATTATACTTCAGCCGACTTAAGTGTCATACTGAGGACATTGATCGCATGGGTTTTCGACGAGCTAATCGAAGCAGTATATGAAAGCGTGGTCCGTAAGTGAGTCGGCGCCTACCAGGACCTAAAAAAGTAAATAAATAGTTGGTGCAACAGGTCTATGGGACCCTATGCCTAACTTATCACAACCATTCGTTTTATGTGAGCTTTTTCATGACAGTTATACTCTCGAATGTTTGATAGACGTTCGCAAAAGGTTGCGCAGTGGAAAAAACCTTAAGACAGTAGTCCAACACACTAACCACAAAGCCACTGCACCAACAGGACTGGCATTAACTCAATTGATGAAACCAAAAGACTTTTTGCCATAAAAATGCTGGTTCTTTTCTCTATAGCAATATCTTGAGTCCGGCGGTCCGGCCTAACCCCGATACCCGTCATTATTCGATAAAAATAAACTACAACAAAAACATCAACACAATTGATGTTACCTATCCTCAAAGTGACAAAAAAACTAGTAACACTCCTTTGTAATTTTATGAGTGTCCTCTTCTATGGCCACAAAACAAACCCACAATAGATTTCCCTCAACAGGTGGTTTGTGTCGACAACAATTGCCAACAGAAAGCGAGACTACACGTCCAATAGAAAGCTTTGAAGAGGACATTTGAAAAAGCATTATGCTACCCTACTCGCCGCTCGGTGCATATAAATCAATGTACTCAAAGGGACCTAAATTTATCCATACACTGTCTGAATGCACTTCTCGTGACAGTGTTTGCGCGCATAGCTTTGTACCCATCACAATCGCTCTGACATTTTAATATTTTTTTATCCCCACAAAAACACTTTATATATGCCATTTTAGCGACTGTTGTTGTCAGTGTGTGTATAGTTGTACAGTAAAAAACAAAAACAACAAACGTTCTCAACTAGAATCCATTTCGGTCGCACGCGAGAATCCTTTGTCCCACATTAAACGGTGGTGTTCCGGTGCCGCTTGCATTTTGTCAACTGTTTCGCAACACAAAGCGTTCTAACATGATTTTAATTACAAAAAAATCACCCTTGAGCTTACACACAAAAACACATTTAAACTGACACACAGAGGAGGCGACCGGAGGGGGTGCATCTGCTTCGCTAGTGCTGCCGCTCTAAGCCACCCCCTAAGCCCCATCATAGCTCCATCGCCCAACCGACTATACCTCAGCAGCACATCCTCAAAGCGGATCCACATAATAATGATGAAAATTTCGTTGATGACTCTGTGTTTTCTTTGCCATTTCCAGATCCAGAGTCGGCAGGCAGGCAGCGCACAAGCACAATATGTGTGTAGGGTTTTACTGTTTTTTAGGTTTTAATTTAAACCCTTTCCACTTTGTGTGCAAGTGAGTGAGTAAGTAAGTATGTGAGCGGTACACACACAGTATGCCTGGAAGAAAATTCTTTTAAATTTTTCATTTTTGTTTCTGGCTCCATCCTCCGCATGGAAGTGTGGGAAGGAACACGTCGTCTAAAAGCTTTAGTGGTCTTATTCGTCCTAGCAAATCTTGTATACGTTTTCTTTTCGCACACAAAATAAAAACGACAACAAAACAACCCCCAGTCGTACATGGTACACTTGTATCGTATAACCGTTGAGGCAAACTGTTAGTACCTACCCATTAATGTATAGGTAAACAAGAGCAAGGAGCAACAAATACAACAAACCAACGAAAAATAATTTATAAATTTTTCAAACAAAGTGAAATTTTTTTTTTTACGTTCCCGCTCGCGCTGCATGTAGTGTTTGAGAACTTTGAAGAATGTAGCGAAAGAAAAATTCTTGTATTGCGGCTTTTCTTGTTCTTTCTATATTTTTATTTTTTTCGTGAGGGGTTCCTTCCAGCTGCAACCTTGAGTCTCTTAGAAGTTTGCCACCCATTCGATGGTTGGTTGGATTTGGAACTTTTCTCTGCAAGCTGATTGTTGGAACACACTTAAAAGGGTTATGTTATAATTATAATCTAGACTTGTTTTTTGTTGTCGAGTTCGAAAGAAAAGTGAAAATCCTAAAATAATTAAATTTTTGTTAAAAACAACACCCCCAAGGGTAGAGTTTCTTTTGAACTTTGGAGAAAGTGCGAGGTGCATAGTAGCACACTTGAGACCTTCAGGTGGCTATGGCAGCTAAGACGGTATAAATGTAGAGATGTGAAGGTTGCAGTTAGACATGCTGTCGAAATGATAGCCTCGGTCAATCGTACAAGGGAAGGTTGTGTTGCTGCCGAGGTGATGTTAGGCCAAGAACCTAAACAAAAAATGGGAACTTTATGTAGGTTTTCCACAACTGCACTTGGGGCTCATTGATTTCTTCCAACTTCGGTTAAACACTTCGTGGGCAATTTTTGTCCTTAGTTCCATAAGGTAGTTTGTGGTTATCATGTCACTTAGGCGAGGATACTTTTGTAGATCCAGGCCTCTTACTCTGTAAGTTGTGCACGTGCCTTACATGATTGTTTTCGAAAAGCCTGGAATCAGAACTCCGAAAAAGCTGGACAGCAAAATGAAAGACCTTAAATGACACCTTAATCAAAATAAGTTTGAATTTATTTGGAGTGAGTGGCGCAGTTAGTGTGTTGGACTTCTAAACGAGGGATCCCAGGTTTGAGTCCCGAAAGAACCAATTTACATATTAAGGTTCTTTTCCACTGCGCCACCTCTCGCGAACGTCTGACAGGTATCCGAGAGTTAAACTGTCATGAAAGAGCTTCTCAATTAGCCGTTTGGACTCGGCGTAAAGTTGTAGATCCCTTCCATTCTACCCAAAAATTTAAAACTCACACAAAATGAATGGTTGTGAGAAGTAAGGCCTTGGGTCCCACCGACCTGTCGCGCCAAAATATTTATTTTATTTTATATTTTTTTTTTTTTTGCGAAAAGGCGTTGTAGTTTTCCAACATCATCCTGTTTCCGTATCTGTTAAAACTTTTTTCCTAGGCTTTGTGTTCTAGTCTTTTGTTCTTCGATCCACCTCAAATTTTGTGACAGAATTTCCTGTCTTTAATGAGCCCGCACGAAAAAATTCATTGCGTAGCTCTGCACGAAATTCACGACTTTTAAATCTGACCACAGAACCTACTAGCGCTCAACGAGTAATCTTACTACTGAACGAAATCAGTCTTAACCGGAACGAAAAACTGTCAAAGGCTTTTTTCATTTTTGTCGCTATTCAAATTGGAGTCGCTAAGACCGAATTCAAACTCAAATTGGTCAAACCAAGTCGATCTACGGGCCTTTTGCATAGCTTCTTATACCTGTAATAAAACCTTTGGCAAAAGATGGGACCTGTAACCAAAACTAACCCAATCGATGTACAAAGTCTTGGTACGAGTTATCCTAGCTTATGGGTGAATAGTTTGGAGGACGACTCAAAGAAAATGCTATCCTATAACATAACCAAGTTTAAAAAGGCTTAAAAAGAACGTCATCTGTGTTTTCTTTATTTATTTCTCTTACATATCTTGATCAAACTCCAAAATTCGGGGTGCTTGCAACACTTCGAAGTAGCATTCTCTAGAAGATTGTCAAGATGGACGAGTGACTTTGGTGTATCAGATTATTAAATTTACTCAGATGATTCGAATAAAAAGTTTGTTAAGCTGATGCGGTCGTATTTTCAAATTTACCTAACATCCAAAATCTATATAGGCTTCCGAATGCCGCCAGTGTGATTCAAACTATGTCGAACAAATTACATCTTAAGGTAATAAAACAATCGTCAGTTCAACATACATCCGAAAGTCTAACTGTCCTCAAAAAGCTTCTCAATTCAGCTGTTCTGAACCGGTATAATATTGTAGGTCACTTCCATTCGCCCCAAAAATAAAAAATAAAAACAACTCAAACCAAACGAATAGATGAAGATCTAGTTTCAAAAGGCAAAAACCCCTTTGGAATTCCACAGGGACGATCTATATAAATCGTGCTCTTCAACAAACTTCAGCGGCTACTCAAAAACTCAAATAATCAACAAAATGGCAAATCTACATGCGCACGCCTAGCTCCCAATCTACACAAGCCTTGGAGACGACCTTTCACAAGTTGTCCCATAAAATGGCTGCTTTTGACTTAAAAACGTTTTAAATTTTATTTGAAAATATTTGCGAAAGGCGCCAATTCGAAAAGGTGCGGCCCTGGAAATAAATACGTTTTGGGGATGCTACATTTATCATCCATTTCTTGGTAGGTTAATTTAGGTAAACGAGCTGATGAGACGAGAAAGTGTTGCACCTAGATATATGTGGATCTACCACGTGATTTCCCAGGGATCAGGACAGAGGTACCTACGCAAAAAGCTATACGGACCTTTTATTAAATGCGTGGCGTTTTTGCAAGTCGTAGTCAGACTTTTAAACAAAGTCTCCGAATCCCTGTAAATGTATTTTCTATTGCTGTGGTTGCAAGGGGCAAGGAAAACACAACGAGAGTGCAGAGTATCCTCAAACGCACATCTTCGCCAGATCCTCTGCACAAATTTGTGCGAAATTTCGTTTTCTTGTGATGATATTAGAGCTTGTTCTATATGCGGTAAAAATAACAATGAGGTAGGATTGCATTGTTTCAAGGAGGCCACGGTATTGGAGCATACTCCGTGTTGCCATTGCCGCTACAAGAAGTTTTGTTCACAAACGTATGTTTGAAAGTGCAGTGTGAGATCTGTACTGTTAGGTGTTCGCCTTGTTTAGTTCAAATGAAGGTCCCTTTCCTGCCCAACTCTTCAGCCTTTTTATTTCCGGACATACCACTTCGTCCGGGGACCCATTGGAGTCTTACTTTGTGTTGTTTCAATAGATAAGACAGCAACTCGTTAGCTGCATTCTTCTGAAGCACGGTTTGCCTTTTTTGATGCAACGTTATTTCGTCCCAAATTTTCTTGGAACATAATATCAGACCAACGGCCAAGGGAAGGCAAAGCGACGAAGCAAAGTAGATACGCAGCTCATCCTAATTTGAACAGTTCTGTCGCACAAACGACGATATTAATATAATTGTTGATTTAGGATCTTCGAATCCCAGCCCCCAGGTTCGAGAAGACAAGGAAGACCGAACCTCCGTTTCAAAGACCAAGCCATCGCGGATGCCAGAGCGCTTGATCTGGACAACTGGAAGCAACGTGCCCGGGATCGTAGAGGATGGAAGGCTGCAGTGTCTCAGGCAGAGACTCTTCACAGTTCGGGAGCCCGATAAGTAAGTAAGTTGTTTTAAGAGCATGATCCGAGTTCGAACGAGAGCGTTTTCCAAATTGGTTGAATTTTCCGAAATCGGCTGACTAAGATTGCAGGGAATGGCGGAGTCTTCAGTTGGTTTGTTGGCCTCTTCTGGACGCATCCGAGATGTGTTGTGGGGGAGGTGGTATAGTAAATCTGTATCAATAGTCAGACTTGTCGATTGAATAATGAAATAACCGACAGACCGCTTCGTTATCGCCTGGCGAGTGGTATAGGCAGTTCCAGAAAGCTGTAGAAATTTCTTCTGTAAGTAGGAACCTGGAAAGGTATAGTTCATCCTGAAAATTCGCAGCAAACTTGATGAAAACATCTCAACTACAGCTGGACACAAGCCCACCTTACGTTGGTAGTTTCTTTTTTGGTCACATAGGAACTTAGTGATACTTATCTTCCAACACAACCACATATGACACCCTCCCCCTCGAACCCACACCCAAGCACGCATATGCAAACTAAAAGGACCCATTCATTATCATCAGAGCACATCGCCGCATTTAGTGGAACCAGAACTGCCCCCCGTCTTTACATCAATTTCATCTAACACAACCCTATCTGTGCATCTATCTCTAAGGCTATTACAAAAGTAATATACAACCCCACCACGTCCAGCTTAAAATGCCGCAAAAAAAAACAACAACGAAAACCCGTTGTAGCTGTATTTGACCAAGCAGTTTCCACCGACTCTTATCCTGTCTCGGTTATTATTGCTGTTTGCTTTGCTCGTATATCCTGTGGAGAAACCCTTTTTTTGTGTTGTTCGCCACCAACTAACAACCCTATATATATGCTGCACTGGTATACATCAATCATGGCAGTCTCCATTGTCACCCTATCTTCGAATACTTAGACTCATTATTTTAGAGAGTTTAGAGAGCCAACTCCATGAATCTCCCCCAGTGGCAACTGGCAATACCCAGTACCCAGTACGTCTTGCTTTTCATTTCGTAGTCAAGCCGCCCGGCCACATATAGGAAAACACTAGTAGAGGAGCGGTGGCAGTGCATGCTTGTGCCATACGCATACACACAGCTCGTGTGTGTAGAGACTAGAGGCAATTAGGGTCTAATGACGGCAGCAGGCAGCAGGGTATGGCATGGCATGAATCTTTGTCACGACTCCCTCTCAACTACTAGTGGTGGTTGGGGTTGGGTTGGATGGTTTTATGAATACAACGGCCAAGTGCGCTTAGATGGGGGATGACGTGTCTCTATACGTAGGCGAATGGTTTTCACATTTTTTTCCTTTTGTGCTTAGCCATCGACAAGGTACTTCTTGTTGAACACGGACAAACGACAAAGCCATGGACGACCCAAGTGGAAGTTTGCAATGACGACGATCAACGAATGAGGGTGGCATAGTGGCGGTCGGTAGCAAATCCACCCTTCACGAGATTAGGGATTTGAAAGCGCTGCTGGGTCAGTTCGGATTGTAATCATATAGACGCAACTAGCTTTGGGTTCATAAATCTGTCAGGGTTGATAGTACCGCTCTACAATCGAGATAATTACATGAAAAGGGTTTTGTTTCCGAGGTTGCTCCACCTGATTACACGACAACTCACACACACACGCTTGTGTGTGAGTGTAAGTCTAAAATAATAATAAAAATACAAAAATTGGTTCTCCAACCCTCAGGGGGCCCCTGCCACATCTGCGAGACATCGCGGCGGCGTATGTGCAACTTTATCTCATTGTGACACGTACTTCTGCCATTATAGGTTTTTATAACTTGTACACATCGATTCGCATTAAAATTTAACGTCGTTTCAATAGCGCACGCACGCCCCCACCCCCACCCCATCCTCATACAGTAAGAAGCCAAGTTCTCCCGAGTGTACCACTCGACTTGAATGTCCCGCGAACAATAGCTGCGAGAATAGTCCTCCGCTCAACGACTGTATCGGTGTGGGTGTGGGTGTGGGTGGTGGTTAAGGGTAGTATTAGTATAGTGAACGAAACGACCTTCGCGCTTCCTTGGGTAACTTTGAAATTTTCATTTATGCGCGCGGCACAAAAACTGCGTGCTGCGTCGTCATTGCCCGTATAGATGGCAATGGCAACGGCAATATGGCAATGCCAAAGCCTCAGCCAAAGAATAGCTAAGGAGCACAGCCGAGCAGAGGTGGAGGGTCATAAATGTACATAGAATCCTTTTTTTAATGGCACTCGCGGATGTACAAGGCGGCATTAGTGCGTGTTCTTAGAATACACATTTTTTTTTTACTTTTTTTTTTGTTGGCGTAGTAGTAGTGCGCGTGGTGGTGTATCTCTAAGGACATTATGAATCGTTTATGATGCTGTGTTCGCATTGGCACTGTGTACAGCGAATGGCCCCATCTGGGCTAGCTACAAAACTACCATAACAATCCCATTTAAAATATATGTAAGAATTTATATGCACGCTGTGACATACGCACACGGTATGTAGGTATATGTATGGAGTGGAGTTGTAAATAACATGAATAGATATCATTTTAAAATTGATATGGATGGGCTTGGGGGATAATCGCAATTTCCTTCTTTTTAGAATGACGCGCTGTGTGCATGTGTGTGTGTGCGTGGAGCTTATCCAGATGTAGAGTTCTAAAAACGGGGGGATTCAAATGAAAGTTCATATGAATGTTCGCAATTAATTCGTTGGTTTGCAGTCACTGATAGTCTTTTGAAGTGGGACGGTATATGAAAAACGCTGTGCATCTATGTAAGGATTCAAAATTTTGCCGGCCACCGTATGGGCTCTGCAGAGATGGCTAACTAAACTGCGCATTCAACCCCTGACAGTTCCAAAAGTCTGCAGCAGCGACTTCAAAGAGAATGAAATGCCGGCGAGTTTGCTATTAGCAACTGTCCCAACCATATCGCCCGTAGCGTTGCGTTTTGCATTCAAAGAAGAGTTCTGCTTCCAAACCGTGCACTCAAAATCTAATAAACTGCAATATTCAATAACAAAAACGTATCCGGTTACAAGCCAGCCAGCGGCTTCAATGACCCGCACCAATAAAATCTCCAGGGATGAGAAATAATATTTTGGGACCGTGCTTAAATGTCAGTTCAAATTGTATTGAAATGTTGTCAATTGTAATTTTAACTGAGTGCGATTCCACACATAAGAAGCAAACACCGCCACGTTGGAAAGCAGAAATGGTTATTCTCCTATTAAATGTATGAAAGTGTAAAAAAATTCGTCCTAAGTTAATATTCAATACAAAGGCAAATAAATTCACTGCAAGTTTCTGACTTGGTTGACATCAAAGCTTTTGTCTATGCCTACCAATAGCCAAACGCAGGCTTTTTTCCTTTTTTTTTTTTTAGAATACAGTAAAATAATGTTCACTAAAATTAATGAAAATTGAAAATAAAAAAAAAATGGAATATTAATTTTATATGAAAAGATGTGAACGTTGAGGCAATCAATCAACTTTTCCTATACCACTTTCAAATATTTAATTTTTTTGTAAACCTCAAACCGAGTTATGACATCAATTTGAATTTTGGCGGATTTTAAGTCGTAAATCTTTTTTTATTTATTTAAGCAAAAGCTCGCAAATTATAAAAATTTACAATTAAGTAAACAAAAGATACGTAAAATTTATTTTAATTCATTTTTGTAACTAAAAAAATTAAAAAAATATATAAATTTTGAAATGAAATGAAATTGCGGACATTTTTTTCCCGAATAAACGTGTTT
Organism: Cheilosia pagana; assembly: GCA_936431705.1. Classification (NCBI taxonomy): domain Eukaryota; kingdom Metazoa; phylum Arthropoda; class Insecta; order Diptera; family Syrphidae; genus Cheilosia; species Cheilosia pagana. Next base: position 51,741,102 of record OW386168.1, on the reverse strand, counting down.
TCCGAATTTAAGTATTTCGAATAAAACGGCTTTTACTGTAGGTATGTAAATTGTAATGTCAATATTATTTGTTTCTCTATTAAGTATCTGTCTTTGTTCAGCCTCATCTTATCGAAGAGTCGACAATCTAAACTTTCAAGGGTCTCTGCCTCTTTGGTTCTGCTTTATTTCAACAATTTTCGGATAATCTTGTGAATTTACTTGGTCCTTGGTTGTAGATGGTCTTAGACTAAGTTGGAAAAACGAACAAGTACAAGGTAATCAGATATATGCTAGATTAGAATAGATTGGCTGGCGCCATCGCTTACACATGGAGAACTTAGACCAGGGGTCGAATGGCATTCTCCGTAAACGAACAAAAAAAAAATAAAAAAAAAATAAATCGTGATTTTTTAATTTTATTAATAACTACAAAAAAGAAAAATAAACTCAACAAATAAATAATATAAAAAAAAACGGTCACAAAATGTTCAATGCCTCGACTATAAAAATCGTCACTTTCTTTTAGTTCTTTCAGCAATTCCTTTTGGATAGACATAAGAGCCAAATAGCTTAATCTCTACAGACGATGTTGAAACTGGTACTGTGCATATAAGTTTTGAAAACTTGTACACCTGCTCAAAACTGTCGGCGATATTTGTCTACATCCAGAACAAGACTTCAAATGGTGTTATTGTTTTTGACGATGCTGCTGATGTTGTACCTGTTTTCTGTACAGCGTCTGTGTTTTCATAAAAAAAACTCTCAATTCATTTTTTAATTGAGTGAATTCAAATATGTTCGGGTAGCTTTCAATTAGATTTTTAATTCATTCAGGAAAATTGTTTTTTTGCGATAGTTACTAAATTTTTCCCCATTCAGGAAATCGAAATATTATAGTTTTTCAAAGGATGCAAACCTTTCTGATATCTGCACACGCATTCTTATTCTTAGTACTGCAATTTCCCTAGAAAGAGAAACATACGAAAGAACAATAATAAGAGAACGCACAAACACAGAAGAGAACCTCACTCGACTTTCAAGTTTTATCGTATTTATTTGCGCTAACGCTTCCATTTATTTAACTGGGCTTTGCTTACGACTGGTAGTCAAACAAAACTGTAGATTGTAGGGAATTTGGTAGCGCAATTTTTTACCCTAAAATTCTACAAGCGGGACTCGGGAGACTATTTTTATAGGAGTTTTGGATTGTGTGTGTGCAGTCTGCAGTGTGAACTGTGCAGGTAAAGAATTTGGTATCGCAAATTTAACGCTAAAGCTATGTTCAGACGATTGCCAGATCTGGTAATATTGTCAGATACGTCATTGAAAAATTTGTCCCAAATGTCTTACAACCGTGTGAACTTACAATTTTGTCTACAAATATTTGCAGGAAAGTCATTCCCAGATAATTGTCAGACTGCCACCTCACAATGAAATTGTCAGGTGTCTGCAAATCGTCTGAACACACAATTTTATCAATGTCAGGCCGATGCTAGACGCTTGGGACATTTGCAGACGCTTTTGCTATTGTCAGATGTGCTGTGCTAATCACATCTGCAAATTTTTCATTGCCAGACAAATTTTGTTTATATTTGATTGAAATAAACGATGTTTCCGTGCTCATTTCTTTACATTTTTCTGTAGATTGGTGAAAAATTAATAAATTAAATAATTTCGAATACGTAGACGAAGAAGAAAGTTTAAAAGAAAAGGATTTTGTGGTTAAGTTTTGAGGAGTTTGCTTCATTTTCATAATATTTGAACGAACAAATCGAAGTTTTGGTGCAATTGTCTTTAGGTTTTCTCTAAATTTGTGCAAAATGTATGAACTAAATTATTTCCAATATGTGGAATTGCTTTAGAATAAATGTCTAGTCACCAAAGCTAGAAGAACATAGAATTGTTTGCCCCTCTATTCGTCCAAATATGTCGACGTTAGTGTGGTAATTTATCCTCCTCGTTGCTTTCCAATACGTACGGCCAAAGCAGTTGCAAGTGTATGTTTTTGTTCCATTTCGTTTTTATTTTTCTACTAGCTGTTGCCCGCGGCTTCGCTCGCATTAATGCCAATTTTGTCAAATACGTCAAGTAAACCTAAGGAACCCTTTTTACTTTTCTGCATTACTTATACAAAACACATACAAAAATAGTTCAACTGAATTTCAAGAAATTCTTACTCTAAAGCAATAGTGGAAAAGAAATACCTTTTGCAAAAAAAAAAACAAAAAACAGAGTGTGCTTGTGACCACACGCCAGATGTGAAACTTCTCTCGCTAAATTGAACTGTTATGCATGTAGATGAATTTCATTAAGAAATTTAATTTAAAAACCAAAACTTTATAATATTTTAATCTTAATATTTCTATTTCTATTTCTTTCCATATCATCAACTGATTCAGTAGTCCAGTGTCTGTGTAAAACCTAGGTTATTCAGTTTACTCCAGCTTATCCATATAAGTATTCACTTTAATGAGAATTTAGTTGAAAAAATCCAAAAAATATAACTTTCCATAACCATACCTACTACATTGAAATCGGTTGAGTGCTTAAAAAGATCGACAACAACGCCACCTATCGGGTCCAAAACTATCCTATCCGTCAAGTTTCAACCAACCATACCCACTCACAAAATTTCATGTTAATCGGTTAAGTGGTTAAGAAGATCCACCTCGCCTACTTCTCTTTCGTTTCACTTCGGAGAAAACTTGGCGACGCAGTTTTTGTTGCAATGTATGTGCTTGTGCGATGTGCGCCACCCACCACCCCCAAGCAGAACAACGATCAAGAACAACGGTTGTGAAAAATTTTCGATTTGAGGAAATAAATTAAGTTTTTTTATGTTAGATTTTGGGTTGTAGCTCAGCTTCTAGATGACGCAGAAAGCTGATTGATGGCTTAAAATAATTATGGAAGTGTTGGCTTTCTTTATTTTTTTGTTTGGTTTACATTGACTAAGAATTAATTAAGTAATGGCGAGCTAAAGGCAGTAAAGTCAGAAAAAAAACACATTTTGGCTAAAAACGCTGCCAAAAAATAAGCATGGTAATAAAAGAAATAGCCTATTACCGTCTCAGAACCTTAACTAACATTTTAAAAAAAGTTTCATCGAAATCAGTGCAGTAGTTTTCACGCCAACTGCGAACATAGAAAACGGCTACAGTTTTATTATATGTATAGATTATTTCACCTTTCTCAACAAAAACTTCAGTTGCCCGAATAAAAAAATGCATTTAATTTGTCTGACAATGCCTGTCAACAGATCTGCACATTTTTTGTTAACAAACATCTGCCAATCGTCTCAACTGGCAATTTTCAACCTGACAACGTCGTCAGACAATTTATTACCAGGCCAGCCAACTGACAATGAAATTTTCAGAGTTTGGGACAGAATCTGGCAACCGTGTGAACTGGCAATTTAGCATTGTAGGACAGTTTGCTATTGTCAGGTCATTTGTGGGTCATTGTCAGGACATTTGTAGACCTGACAATATTGTCAGATCTGGCAATCGTGTGAACATAGCTTAATGAAAAGCCGACTAATAAGCCTCAATTTAATAGGCTTTTACTTTTAAGATTGTAAAACAGATCAAACTGCTTCATTTGAGTTTAAAAGGAATTTTCTACTCCATCCAGAAGCTTAGAAAAAGTTGATAATATGATCAAACTATATCATGTTCAAAAATGAGACTAATTGAACCTATCTATTAGAGTGTTGCTATCGCAATCCACTAATAATATGCGGCGTACATAGCCAGTCAATAATAAAAATATGTGTCCTCCTTTCATGTTTTTAGTTGAGACCCAGGGTTGACATCAAAGTTCATCCTCTAAACTTGATTTTGTATTTAGAATAACTCTTTCCAATGACAGACGGCCGGACCGAGTCCATTAACGAAAAACGCGTGAATTTGTAAAAAATCATTAACAAGGGTTGGATGATGAATAAAGTGGTGTTTTTTTTTTTAAATAATCAGTGTACCATATATAAACGGAGTAAATATTGACAAAATCAGTGTTGAAGCTCATCCCTTTTGCGATTCAAAAACTCCATACCAATCTCAGTATGCAAACGTCAATGGAGGGTAAAAGTCTGTAAATTTCTTCTGACCCTTTTGCCACACTCAAAGAGCCGTATTATTCTAACAAACGTCTATTCGCACAAGTCCTACAACGACGCCAATTACTCCCCAGGGCTGTCGGATACAGCAGCGAGAATGTCATCTAAAAACCGTTAATTGTGACAAATGCATATGACATTGTCTAACAACCCCATAAATGACTTGGAATCTTGTTTACAACAAGTACCATAGCCGCATCGTGTCCCCTATAATCCCCGTAGCCCATAGCCGAACAATGGATTATTGAAAATTGCACGGCCGATAGGCAACTCTCGACACAACAAGAGGAAGAACGCAGCAATCTCTAAAGCGGCCGTCATCGCACACACAAAAGGAATCTCTTTCTATTCATCCTCGCATCGCCACCCATGCCCATATCCACCCGACTAAGCTCAAGAGTCGCACAAACGATACCAACATCCAACCCCGCATTAGAAGGAAAGGAATAAGCGCGCCTCCAAACACAAAAGTCATCTTCTTTTGCAAATCATTTCACTTTTAATATGTATATGTATGTATCGGGTGATGAAAACTTAGCCGAGCACCAGGCATACACAACACAGCACGACCCCTACCCCCGCATAACCACTTCAACTAACTATTAAGTATGCTATGGAATATGTATATATAAAAAAAAATCTTAAACATTCATTGCCTTTGTCCGTAGCATCCTGTTAAGCATCCTTTTCATCTTTTCCATCATCCACCCCTGGACTTGTGTTTGCTCGAAAAAAGAAAGAAAATTTTAGGAATCTCAAGCGGAAAAGAATTTTCACAACACAATGTGCACGAGAAGGTGGATGGTAAGAAGAAAAATACGAGATCCTTAAGTGGGTGAGTCAGTGAAAGCGGGAATCACCCCACCCTCGCGTGCCATTCTTAACCAATGTCAATGTCGTACGTGTGCATGGTGTCCTGTGTCGTCAAGAAGTCCAACATACGGCTTCGTTGCAATTCTATGCTCTCTGGTGCACGTGGTGGGTCACATTCGCATTGGTTAAGGTTATGCGGGGGACTTGCTCCAATCCCTGCACCTTCTCGATGATGACGACGACAACAACAATCAACCACTATGGCAAGCAGCCGCCAGCCAGCCAACAACTTTGATGAGGTCGCATTCACGTACACATGTCGACTTGTCCTAGCCGACTGCATCCTGTTCACCAGCCAGTTGGAAGCACTTCGAACATATCCTGTATGCCGGTATGCGGCGCGGGGGGAAGGCAACGGCATCGTGTATGTGCGCCTGTTCGTCTAACATGCTCGTATCTGGGGGGATGCATCGCCACGTATACAACATTCGCCACTTGAATCAGCAGACAACACTTTCGCTTCGTACCTATGCCAAGCTATGGCACCCACCCACCCCCCAGTGCTCTGCTTAGTGCATTAGAGAGTCAAGTGCAGTCGGTGATTGTATGCAGCTCCCAGGCATCAGCAATAGCAGCAGCCACCCCTAATGCTCTGGCTGCACACCGGCAACGAAAGTGAAATTGTGTAGCTATTGTGCACTACTAATAGACTGCTGCAGCTGGGGGTTGGTTTAGGGTTGAAGGGGAGCACCGTATATACCTACGCTTTTTCCTTTATTTCCTTGCGTCATTATCATCATCATCATCATCGTCGTCGTCGTCATGGTATCACATCGTCTACGAAGGTGTCTAGGTGAAGGAGATTCCGATCCCGATTCCGAGGCAGTGGTGAGGTTGAGGTGGTCTGAAGAGCGGCATCAGAACGTTTTTTTTTCACATTTTGAATGGAAACACTTTTCACATGAATTGCTGTGAAAGGCGGCGCGGCGACCGTGGTTAAGATTTGCATTGCGAAAAGTGTGAGCTGGGCATTCAGCTCAGACACTCTCCGACTGCAGTCGGAGGGTGGCGCATTTGCCAGTGTATGTGTGTGGGCATAAGTGGTGTGTTTTATTCACATTGAAGTATTAGAACCGACCAAGAAGGGATGATGGATTTGATGCATAACTTTAATTAGAACGCAAAACGGAAATATGAGGGTGAGGTGGCTCGCTAATGGGTTCTTGAAAGAGTCACCCCTTTCCAGTGGGTTTGCTTGAGATGGTGCCATATGTTACACTAGACCAGCTATGAAATGATTCGTAAAATGATCGAGGTAATGAAGCTCGTCGCTATACTGAGAGCAACTATTTGAATTTGGTGGATATTTGGGAAGAGAATAAGATTCCATAGCAGATAGTGGGTGAGGTATTTCGCTTGCTGTCGAACTTTTCAAGGGTTTTCATATCCTTCTGTGAGATTCAGAAGCAAGTGCCCGCAAATGTCGAGGTAGACGAGCCAATAAAGTTTGAATTCTTAACGTAACGTATCCTTTGAAATCTTATGACGAAATTTTTAAGGCGTTTTAGAAGACATTTTTTAACGGGTTGCCGAAGAGTTTTGGACTTATTGGTTGAATTGTTTCTGGAAGGGTTTTTTTGTAATATATAATCTGTAAGGGACATCTCTATTTTTACCTACAGTCAAGCCGCGATTAAATCCTTGGAATCGGTCACCTTCAACTCCAAGACTGACCCCAATTGCCGCGTATCTCTCAACGAGATGACGGAAAAATTCAAAATTCACCTTATCTGGGTGCCGGCCCAAGGGCAAACTGCACCACTTGCTCTATCACGAAACAAATTTGGCCCAGGCTGGATCTCAAGCGCTCCAGTAGTCTTATAAGATTAAAGAGATCCGACATAAGCACACTGGTAGGTGTGATCGGGGGCACTGCATAAAAGGGAGACGTGCCCTCAGGCTGGGTCTTCTCGCTAATGACTTCTATAGAAGTTGCAGGGATGAGGAGGAGGAAGAGTCCATTCTTCACGTCCTATGCACCTGTTCTGCTCTTTCTCCTCGAAGAAGATTACATCTCGAAGAATATTTCTTTGATAATCTTGGTGAACTCGATATTATTGATATCAATCGTCTCCGTCGCTTTACTTTGAGCTCCTGTTGGTTCAACGGGTAGTTTGAGATCGTTAGATCCTGTGGTATCACAATGGGCCAATTCTGGCCTAAGTGTGACTGCACTTGGGTGTAGCCTGCCACTATAACCTAACCTAACCTATACATTTATATTAATTAACCACGGTGACCGAAACCAAAATCTCTCCTTTTTTTGCACCTTATATCCACTCAACTAATCTATGAGACGACTACAACTTATCAAGTGAACATTTCACTTAATTCAATTAAGTTGTTAACAATTTAACACGTGTAGATATTTATTTTTATTGGTCATATTTCATAGCACTTATTCATCATGTTGATATGCTTTTTTGGAGTTTAAGACATTCGCTCGCTATAAAGACGCGTCTTTCTTTCTTTGTTCCTTGTTTCGGTTCAATTTTTTCACAACAGTTCTGCATTTCTTATTAAGACTTGAGAGTGTGGGTACATGCTCCAATAGTTTAGTTCCCTATTCCCCAATCCCCATATATATTATACAGGGTGGGGAAAATACAAGTTTCTTTTGAAAAAATTCAATAAAATGAACAAAACTTGTTTTCTGATATGTTATGGATTTATTAGTAAGAGCGAACGTCGTTCAAGTGGCTGCCTCGGCTGTCACTCCAATTTTTCAAGACCATGTGTGATGGTTTAGGGCTATAGCTCACGGATTGCTTGGATGATGCTGGCCTTCAGTGCTTGAATCGTTTCCGGATTGTTGGCATAAAATCGGTCTTTCACAAAATAAGTCCGAATGGGTCAAATCGCATCTCCAATTTGGTGCGCAAAGTATCAATTGTGTCACGGGCTGTGTGGCGCATGGCGAGCCATCCTACATGATGAGCCAAAAGTCCTCCAAATCCACGTCTTTAATTTCAGTAAAAAAAGCTGGTTAACATGGCTCTGTACCGTTGACCGAAATGTCGCACCAGCATCATTTTCGAAGTAATATGGTCCAATGATGCCAACCCTGCTCCACAATACGCACCAACTGTCACTCTCTGTGGAAAATTTTGTTCGTTAAGGTAGCCCCCGAGATGAAAATGCGCCTCGTCAGAAAAGATGATTTTTCGTTTGGGCTACACAGCACAAGTTTTCAATATTTCCCAACGTTGTTCAAGTATAAAGCGACTCATTTCGTTTCGTAGAGGTATGAAACGGACTTTCTGTCAAGATTTCGAGTGGGACTCCGCTGTCAGTGTCAAAATAACCTATGATTTAAAAAGAAGCCACTAGATGGTCTACGCATTAAAATTAGAAATAATAAGCAACTTGAAACTCGTCCCAGGTAAAGTTTTCCATTCGTCGTTTAATTTAAAACTCAAATCAAAAACTTGTTCACCCCCTAGTGGATTTTTTCGAAAGCAAATGGTTGCAACATTCAATCAAATCGAATTTGATAAAACACCAATGAGCGTTCAAAATTATTTAACTTACCGAAAGATTTTCCAATTTTTAGACAAAATTAACTTTTGTAGAGCTTCGAGCAAAGTCGATTCGTCGTGTGTCTGAGAAGAAGAATTGACTTATCGAAGACACAGTTGTGGTGAAAATTTGTTTTATGGGAAGCACTGCTAACTTAAATTCTGTGGTTGTTGTATTGACTGAGCTAATGCACCAGCTAAAGCCAATTTGCATATCTGGTTTTGATACTTACTTAACGAAGATGTGTAGCTCAAATAGACGTCGGCAAAATAGGTTTTCACTGGGCCCAATTCACATGAAAAATCTCTCCAAAGTCCAAAATCCCAACAAAAGCTCTGGGATGTCTGGACTGAAAGCGCCGCAAACACCATTGGCATAAACTTTTAATTGGGTGGGTGTATTTGATGGAGTCGACACTTCTCATCTTGCCTTTTAGTTGAGTGCCAGAAATCAGTTTTCATTTTTTTATGGGCTTCTTCTGTAAGTTATAAATCTAGGGATGGACTTCTTACATAAACTGGTCTTTAAAATTCGCTTATGTCAATTTGAATTGTTTTGCTGCTTCAATTTGAATGTTTGTTTTTTCAAGCTTCTGAGATTTTTCTTGAATACACGAAACTTGGTTCTGCGTAGTAGACTCGTCTGTTTAGTGACTCGGAAATGCTCAGAAAAGTGCGGGTGTTTGCGTTCCAGGGAAAATAATGCAGTTGTCCCAACTTCAGTTGGGGTCAATAAACCTTCTTAAAAAAAAATTAAAATGTTAATGGAAAAAATATATACGTCAGAGAAAACATACGCTACGTTAGGTAAACTAATTGTTAACATTAAATTACGGTCGCGATGGCAAAATCGGGAATAATATGCATAAAGAGAACTAAACTCAATATCAATGAAACTCTGGCCCACACGCCGAGCTGCGATGCATTATGCAGTCCTGCACTTAAGCCAACTAATATACAGGAGGACGAGGCATTTCCCTGGTTATATTTATTTAACACGGCTTTGTTCTCGTAATGAAGTGTTAGAAATTAGAAAGTTAAGAGTGTTTGAGATTGTTTTATAATTTTGTTTCGTAATCTACAGTCTTACTTTCGCCATATTGAGGAGGGCGTTAGCCACTTGGAGTCCAAAAAGAAATTCACAGTACATTCTTTAATTTTATTTGTATATATTTAACTTCTCCATGCACAAAAGGGTGAAAAATGTGATTGAACGAAAATTCAATATAACCTGGTTCCAGTGAATTTTTAAAACATTTTGTGAAATTTTTACTTGTTGTTTTATTTTGTTTTGACTTTTTTTTACTATGGTTACCGATGAAAAAATCTAAATTCAACCGTATGTTACCCTGTAAAGCAGGTACAGCTTCAATGATCAGGGAAATCGTTCCCGCTCAAAGGTATGGTTGTATTAGTGTAGGACTGGACATTGTACAATTCAGCATTGCAGCTCGTCAGTCGTCAAGTGAGTCAGGCGTATTGAGTTAAGATCGCAGTTCGTATCTGACTATCAAGGGCGCTTGGCGATTTCGCGCAGTTCAAATTAATATCGTGTTCATTCATATTAAAAACAGTTAAAAAAATGTTACTCTGGCAAACGCCAAGCTGATTGTTGCAACTTATAAGAAGTAAGTGCATTTCATTCATCGCTACAAGTGTAACGGCCATGTTATTCACTCTGGGTGTTACTCAGGTTTAAGTTAATTTTACACCTGTCCATTAATCCGCATTTTTTTAAATCTGACAATTTAAACCTGTGTCCATATTATTCACTGAAAAGCACCCATTAAGCCCAATGGATTTAAAGGCGGATTTAAAACACTTTAAACCGTTTTTAATCCGTTTTAAACGTAGGTACGTAATGTCAAATTTCACAAATAAAGACATTTGTTTTTTGTTATTTATCAAATTTGTATTGAAATTCTCCGCGTTTGAGCAAAGCTCACATTTAACATGAAGCTCATGCGGAAGAAAGTGCCGATGCCGATACAGACGACATGTTCGAAAATTATGAAAGTCTCCGACGCAGTTCGGCAATATCAAAAATAAAATTCATTTTTTTCAGCGTCTTGATAGGAACTTTTTTTATTTTATTTCCTGCCTCCTGCGAGCAAAGAAATGTCAAAAATATGATCAAAACAAAAACAGTGAATATTATAAAATTGAGTTTTAACCCGAGTTAAAGTACTTAAACTGGTCTCCGGAGAGCAGTTTAAATTAAATCAGATTAAACGCTGTCAAGTTTGAAAAACTGGGCTTATGTTTGGGTTGAACGACTGAATGTTATGGACTTGGGTTTAATTTTTGCGTTTAACTTACTTAATTCCGGGTGTAACCTTTAACCCGGATTAAAGGGAGTGAATAATATGGCCGCAAGTATTCGAAAATTATTTCCGAATATCAAGAGAAAATTACTTGCTTGTAAGAGTAGGTACAAGGAAAGCAAATGATTCGAAACTGAGTCATAATTAACTCAATTCTGGAGCCGAATTGCCAACGTTGTGACTGTGATCAAGGATCTGACGGAATCTGGTTTTGTTTCGAATGTAAAACAAATTTAATTCCAAAATACGTACCTAGGAATGTATTCTTTTTCTTTGTCCTTTTCGTGGCATATTATGTATGTACTCTCATTCTCATGTGTGTAAAATTATGTCAAGAACTGGCAAAAATAAATATCATTTCCGTTTGCAACTGAAAATTCTCACTTCGTCCATGACTGAATGTTTTTAAATACGCCATGTCTAATTTGCCTGGCGTTTTCGATAGGAAAACTTTAAATAAACCCCGAGAGGGTTTGATATTTACTGTTGTGGCAAAATGCCCGAAGCCAGGAAGCATTTACAAATTTGAAACAAATGTAGATCTTAAAGAATACGTTCATATTTATGTTTTGGGCTATTCGTTTTATTACCAAGAGTACCTACCTAGGTCCTTATAAAGGTTTGCATGCAGAGATGTTGGTTCTTATAAGAGGTTAGTTTGGGTGGCAATTTTCATCCCGGAAGGACTTAATTTTTTCACAAAGGCAGCAGGAGGAGCAGCATGGTTTTCGTCCCACGAAATCAACTACAACTAATTTAATATAATTTACTTCTCACAAACAGATGCTTTTTACGCTGATTTTAGTCCTGTTAAAAAAAAACTATAACATTATGGATTCATTCAATGGATTTTGAAATGGATCGGTTCCAAAATGTAAAACTAAATGGTTGTTTGTCAAAAAATATTGTTGTCTATTCTGGTGTCCCTCAAGGTAGCCACCTTGATCCAATTTTGTTCCTGTTAATTATCAAAAAAATATTTTGACGCGACAGGTCTGTGGGACCCAAGGCCTAGCTTCTCACAACCATTCGTTTTGTGTGGTTTTTCAATTTTTGGGACGAATTGGAATCGATCTACAATTTTACGCCGAGTCCAAACGGCCAATTGAGAAGCTCTTTCATGACAATTTTACTCTCGGATGTTTGTCAGACGTTCGCAAGAGGTGACGCAGTGGCAAAAAAGCCTTAAGATGTCATTTGGTTCTTTCGGGATTCGAACCGCGGACCCCTCGCTTAGTAGTCCAACACACTAACCACTAAGTCACATGAGGTCAAAGAGCTGATTCGGTGGTTTGTCTATGTTAAACCTAGCGTTCCACAAATTAAGTTTCAAAACTTATCAATGAATCTGTGCCAACAGACATCAGACAATACAGACCAGATATTTGGATCAAGTCCGACATTTCCCCTCTTCTGGGAAAGGCCGCTAATAAAATGCTCTCGGTGGCGGAACTCGTACATTCGCCATAAGCTCGCGCAGTAAAAGTGTGATGCGTCTTCAAAACATTCAGATTGCCTCTCTGATCACACACAACTTACGGGGTTGCACTGAAACATTGAACTCTCTCTTGGTGCTTAAGCAAAACTAGGACCAACATGGCCAACTATTGCCATAATAATAACTCTGCTCAAACTGATGACAACATCTTAACATCCTTGCAATGAGTTTCCCGATGCTCTAGTTAGTTATTAACTAGAGCATCGGGAAATGGTGAAATTACCTACCACGCACTCCCGAAGGAGTTTATCATCTCAAGTGCGTGCTAGTTAGAGACCTCATAAAAGGACACATACACTGGATCTCGTTACGCTTTTAATTAAAATGAAGACATTACCCCGGAACCCCTTAAGTATCCCCGGAGTGGAGCTAATAGTTTCACTCCTGCCAACTGTCAAACCAATGCACAGGAATGTGCTTTGTTCTCCACTCCACTCCACTCTACTCCGACTACACCTACAAACGATTGGCAGTAAAAACTTTGATTCCAAAAGTAACGCAGCCCCCCCACGAAAGTGCCAACACAAACAACAGTAGTATACCATTAACCGCAGCCAGCGATATTAACTCGCTTTATTTCCAAGTTTTATGTCCACTTCGCACCACCAAACACAATCACATTTTCATCCCCCGTTCGCGTTTACAATCGTCCGTAGTCCTGCTTATCTTTATGGGCGGCTAACTGGCTGCCGGTGCTCTCAATCCCTTATCGTCAGAGACAATATGGACGACACTTAAAGTGTCACTTTTGCAGACACCAGACCTCCTGCCACCCATCGTCGTTTCATGCCTATTCAAAACCATTCGGATGGCTTAAGCATTAAGTGCGGAAGCCTATGTTGTGTCCCGTTTTGTCGAATTTAATTATCACAAGTTTTAGGCAGGATGTGCGCCCTCGCTGAATGGATGGGTGCGTTTCGATGTTTGCGTTGCATGTCCTAGCAACATTTTAGCTTAATTAAAGCAGGCAAACACAGTCATAAAGCGGAGGAAAAAAGTTTACACTACTGGTGTTTAGGTTAAGGTGAACTATAATCCCAACAAGTTGACCTTGCACTTTTCACTGAATACTGCGATGATGCCCTGCTGACATGCCACGAAGTCGGCTTGCTGCAGCCTGTAGGTCCTTGGTCCTCCCCCGCCAAAGCGGCAAATAAACAAATCAATCCTTGCGTGTTGAGTGACAGCAGGCGAGCCCGCAGAGAACACAAAACACAACCACGAGCTTTTTTATTGCTACGCTCAACGCTCCCCATCACCATCCAGTGGAAGCCAGTGTGATGGATGGGAAGGAAGAACTGCGCGAAAATATCCTGCGTAACAGCAGCATCCTGCAAAAAGCTCACTTCCCCATGGTTACATCATACAGTATACAGAAGCGCCCATCTCCTTATCACGCAACTTTGGCTGCTCTCACATCGACTCAACGGCAGCACAGGACCACTTTGATACCGCTGCTGTCCATTCCAATCAGTTCCAATTCGGTACTTGAAGCGTCCACAAGCAGCCAGCCGGCAGTTTCACCCGACTCGGGCGTTTTGCATGTGAAATCGCGCTTTGCTTTCAATTTCAACACAAACAGAAACAAAATTTAATATCCTGCAGAGGATAATTAAATGAGATTTTCTTTTTCGTTCGCTTTGTTGTCGCAAGAACAATAATTGTGTGTGTGTGTGTGCTCGGCGTGCTCTATCGTTTCGTGTTTTATTCGCTTACATTTTGCGCTATGTCGTCTTATCCTGCCGCAGGGTAGGGACGTGTGTTTAACGAAAAGGAAAATAAAAAGCAAACTCTTTCCCGTTTTCCATTTCCATTTCGATTTGTTGTATTTGTTGTTGGTGCGTTGTGAAAAGGATGCGACGCTGTGCATTTTACTAGAGTAGGTCAAGACGAGGAGTGCGCTGTGTGTGTGTGTTAACGGGAAATGTGTGTTGTCGGCGGAACGCCTGAGTGCGTTGTTTACACATATACATAAATATTTTCTAAACAAAGTCCTTAAATTGAAAAGAAAACGTAACCGAGTGCAATTCGCGAGGATATTTTTATTTCTGTGGATTACTGAGGATATAACTTTGCGTGCATAAGGATATCAGTGCAGCTCAGGTACATAATTGTGTATTGAAAACCATTTTTTTCCCGTTTATTGTTGAAGGGGAGTAAACTGCGAGCACGCATCTCCCATTTCGGGCGGCCTTGTGCGCCATTGTTGGGTATAGTAGTAATTACGTATCCCCCGCACGCAGTTTAATTTAATCAGAGCGTGACGGACAGGCGCCCATTATTAAGGATGGAGCTCACGGATGCTGATCTCAGCGTTCAGCAATTCAGGCGAGGGGGGACAATTAAAAGGTCCACTTTGTTGTTGGTCGGGATCGGGACGGTAATTGCCTTTGACTAATTTAGAGTGAGACGGAGAGTCGCGTTAATTATTTCTTTTGCAGCAGCAGGGTTTCAGTTCCTTTGAAGTTTGTAAAACCAAATTGATTCGCTTTGATGGCTAAGAGTTTTGCGAACAAGACGTACCTAGTTACGGATTGTTCCTGGGTTGGAGGAGGTAGGAAGTTGTGTTACACGTGCGAGTGTGGCATTCAGTTGTAGGTGTATTTGATTGGGGAAGCTGTACGTTCATTGGTAATTCAGGTCAGACTCTTCGAAGCGTTGCTAAGTGAGTGCACATATTTGAACGACATCTCCTACTCCTTCCTGGACATGTCTATATGGAACAAATGGAAAAGCGATGCTGCCTTTGACGCCGCTTATGCTTTATAGATTCTAATTTGATTTGCTGCATGTTGGTGTATCTGTATTGTGGACATGGTAACCCATCTCTATTATTTGGGGATAACCCCTTTAAGATAATTTAAACACTTACAGGACTCTGGCAAGGAAATGTGCATAAATAAGACTGTTAAATGTCAATATGTGAAGCCTTGTTTGACCTGTTTGCACAGGATATAGCTCTTTATGCCTGGTTTTGGTTTAGGTTCCGGTGGAGGAAGAGCTGGCAGAAAAACAGGTTATGTAAGGCATACATCTCATCCTCACTCTTTTACCCATCTGTCTTGCCAAACCGATGTAGAGTCGGTCACTCAAGGGTTTAGCCGTTTAGTATATTGGCAAATGATTTGAAAGTTCACCCAGTACGAAGGAGCTTATGTACGGAAAATAAATCAGGGATATTCCTCGATAGCTTTTTTATAGATGGCACTTGTGGAGCTGTTGATCCAGTCACCTGTCATGCTGTCTTTTACCCACATTTGGCTGATGGTTTGCCTCATACGCCAAAAACTACAAGATCCAGCGGTTTAGTTGTCAACTTGTACTGGGTGGTGGAAGCTGCTCTTCTTCCAGTTTATTTCAGGCTCCTGTTATTTCAACCAGTAATTTCGTCCTGAGGCATCACAAGTGGCTTATTTTTGCCTACCAATGAGCTTCCATTCAAGTTGAGGCCTGCCACCCGAACCTAACCTAAGCATACTTTCGCATGTGAATCTTCTTACATGCATCATCAGACTTTCAGTGTATCACTCTGTAGTGGCAGATGACCTATACGGTAGTTTCTGCTACCTTTTTCTTGATATTACAAGACGGTTCCAGGTTCTAATGCTCTTCGTTGTTTGAGCTCAGTCTTGATGAATGCTCATAAGAGCTATGGCAAGCTCTAAATAGAGCAGTGACTTCCAAATTGGTCCACGGAAGACTCGACGGGGGTCTACGTTGGCATGAACAAAAAATGGGGGTGCACCAGTTGTAAGTGACGAACATTTTTCTCGTTTCGATAGCACATAAAAATTTTTCAGTTAGGCTGGCATATATGGAGAAAATAGTCTGTTTATTTAGCATTATTTGTATTACCCTTTTTCAAAAACCTCGTTTCATTTTTTTGAGTAGTGTATTTCACGACTGTTACTTGTAAAAACTTGCATATTCGATATTCAGTGTAACGCGTGTTGCGCCGCCCGGCCCGCAACATTTGTTCAGACGTGAAAAGAAACGAATAATGACTTGTGTTTCAGAGATTAAAACGATTCGAACTGATCGTACAAACATCGAGTACTCACTCGAAAAAACGAGCTCAAACATACCGAGTCTACTCGCCATCGCCTTGGGTATTTTCTACTTGAATGCTCGATGAATCGTGAATCCAAGTACAATCAGACGATCTCGAACGAGTATGATTGCGAGTATTTAAATACGAATGCTGCCAAACGCTACTCATTTGTTTTCGGAATTTTGAATTGAAAAATGTGATTTAATCGTTACATTTTTTGACGAGTTTTGGGAATTATGGTAAAAACCGAAACCCGTGCCTTGATTTTGTGCGGTTTTTCCCGCATTGGCGGTTGCGGAAAGGGTTCACGTATAGGCGGATTCTATAAATGTGTGCGTGATGTCGAGAACTGACAGCTTCCAATATTTCCTGTTCTAATATCGCTTTGTTCTTGGAAATTCCAGGCCGGTTTTCCCTAACGCAACCTATTTGGGTAGCGAGAAGGATGTCGGTTGATGACAATTGACATTATATCCGATATTTCGAATGGATTCATAATCTCGTAAATATCGATTATAAATTTTAGTCTTTGTTTTACGCTCGTAATACAGTATAGACGGTAAATTGATCATTTTCACACAAGTTTTATTTTATAAATAAACAAAAAACAACCTAAATGTTATTTGATG
The DNA here is from genome assembly GCA_936431705.1 of Cheilosia pagana. NCBI lineage: Eukaryota > Metazoa > Arthropoda > Insecta > Diptera > Syrphidae > Cheilosia > Cheilosia pagana. The sequence continues at coordinate 51,724,110 of OW386168.1, read as the reverse complement.
TAATTCAGATCGTTCAGCGGATGAGCTATGCACCACTATGAAACAGTAGATGCAATTTTTGTTCAAAAAGAAAACTTTAAAATGAAAACGTTAAAGCCTTAATGTTCATCTATAAATATATAAAAACAATTTAAGCATTGGTTGGAAATATATCAACTCATTTTTAGATCTAGTTTTTAAGATTTCATTTAATTTATTTCGTCAACATTTACCAGCCAATCCGCGTCGAGTAGATTCCTTTGATGCATATTGCTGGTAATGTGAACTACCTGAACGCAGTCAAAGCCAGTGGCTCACTCACACATTCAAATCCGATACGGAACGTTCCCTAGCGCAATTGCGGCAAAAACCGCACAAAATCAAGGCACAGGTTAACTTTGAAAGTGGTCTCCTGAACTAGAGGAACAGACCAAGTATACCTTGCTTAACTTAATCCATTAAGCTGGGGACTGCATTGCTTACGACTTCAGGTCAGTGCGCCAATGATTTCTACAAAAATCCTCTTAACTACACTTCGTTCCACAAGCTTGTTATGTTATTATTAAGACATATCTACTGTTTGGCGTCATTTTAAGCTACATTTGATGTTGACACTGACAGCATTGAATTGTTCACCTATAACCTAGGCTTAGATGCCGTAGAGTTATGTTTCCAAATTGATAAAGCAAAGTTTACCCTACTTTGCAACACATTGGGATGCATAGGAAAAAGCCGCATTTACTACGACTTCATGTCTAGCTCTTCGCAGAGGTTGCTCTTGCTCGATGCTGTCCAGCTTGTAAGATTAAAAAATATTGGGACTTTTGAAATAAAATGAGCAAAGATTTATTTCATTTGTTCTATAAAATGGCGACCCTTGCGTAAGATCTTGCTACAAGTATAGGAAATTGTGCATGCAACCAATGAGTCTGAAAAAGCAAGATCAGTGCAAGTCACCTGTCAGCTTTCTGATTGGTTCTCGCTGATGCAGGATGTGCTGCCAAATACCCCGTTTACACTGTTAAATTGGGTTGAATTGGAGGAAAATAGGAGGGCACGAGTCAAAACTTGAATTAGAGTAGTATAGCGCTAAGGACAGAACCTTGTGGCACTATATTGTTTCGAATGGAATCACTTCCGTCTAAATAAACTGCATTTTATAAACATTGTAAGCGCTCAAGTTATTGACAGAAACCAATATCTATATCTTCGCGGTATGAAACATGAAATATATGTACTTTACAAACTTACTGAAAAAGTGGTTTGTCTTACTGGTGAAACAATCATGCGAGTGTTCAAAGAAATTTCGGTCGAAATAATCCATCAACAACAGCTTGTCTTGCAAATGTTACCTCGGAAAGCATTAACTAAGCTTCTGCACATTATAAACTCCGCGATTAGATTACAATACGTTCCGAGTCAATGGAAAATCACAGAGGTCATAATGGTTCTTAAACCAGGGAACCCACCGAATGAAAAAAAGTCTTACAGACCCATCTCGCTTCTTCCAATTATCTCAAAATTTTTTGTGAGGATATTTCTCAGACGCTTACAACCCATCATAGAAGAAAACCATCTTATCCCTGACCACCAGTTTGGGTTTAGATGCAAACATTCGACGATCGACCAAGTGCATCGGATAACTGACGTAATAGAGAAAACTCTAGAAGAAAATAAAATCTGCTCTGCCGTATTCTTGGACGTTTCGCAAGCATTTGATAAGGTGTGGCATGAAGGCCTCAAGTGCAAATTAAGACAAGTTCTCCCCGAACGGTTATGGAAAAGACTTTCGTGTCAAACACGAAAACGAATAATGTGAATTTAAGGAAATAAGAGCAGGTGTGCCGCAAGGAAGTGTCCTTGGACCACTCTTGTACCTATTATTTACGCGTGATATACCCCAAACAGAAAGTACTACGGTGGCCACTTTTGCCGATGACACTGCTATAACGACCAAAGAAACAAACAAAAGATTACAAGGTGCGCTTAACCGGGTCAATGAAAGGACAATATCTTGGAGGATCGCTCTTAACGAAACAAAACCGGTCCACGTGGATTTTACATATAAGCAAACAAGTAACTTGCCTGTATTTATAAATACGGTACCAGTTCCATTTGCAAATGAGGCCAAATACCTCGGAATGACTCTCGACACAAAGTTAAAATGGAAACCGCATGTAAAAAAGAAATGCGAAGAACCTAAAAACAAATATAGAGAACTTTATTGGTTACTCGGAAAATAGTCCAAGCCTAGCCTCGAGAACAAGCTTTTATTATATAAGCAAGTGCTTAAGCCTGTATGGACGTATGGTATACAGCTATGGGGTTGTACCAGTGAAACAAATCTAAGTATTTCACAAACTCTTCAAAATAAAGTGTTAAGATCATTCGTCAGTGCACCGTGGTACATTAGAAATAAAGATCTCCATAGAGACCTCGGAATTCCACGGTTAAGGATGAAACGAAAAGTTGCGCTCGAAAGCATAGAAATCGACTATTAGGACACGCTAATAACTCGGTCCGTGAAATTCTCGATGAAACAAATTTATTGCTGCGTCTGCAACGAACTAAACCTTTCGAATTAGCCCGATAACATTATTAACCGCGTTAAAATTGCGAAACGAGCAGGAACTATCGCCGGAATGTTACTTGCCAAACGTGTATAAGTTCGTGATAAAAAAATTGCTTGATAAGTCATAACTTAGTTGCAGTACGAAATAAATCTGTGGGAGGTGGTTTTAGTGAGTAAAAATCTCACACTACTATGAGTCTGTCCGTCTGTCCTCATAGCGTCTTTTTGAAGATTTCCACCTGCCTTGGATAAAAAACACAGCTGACTTCACGCAAGAAGTGAAGAAAAATCATGAGACTGTCATGCTACATGATAAGAAAAGTTAGTCTCGTAACCATCTGTAAGTTCGGCAAACATACCCCCAGGGTCGTGGCTGTTTGGTGTAACTTTTGAAGGAGCATCATTAGAAGCCCGTTTTACCATCTGAACAACGTGATGAATTTCAAAACACTTTCTGATTCTTGTTTCTCAAGTCCCCATAAGCGTCGACTAAACAGTGTGTCTAGACTGATATGTGTCTTAGAGTTCAGGCCACTTAGATGTTCAATAATGTTCTAGCAAAGACTTAAATTGACCTCGAAAATATACGCCAAAAATGGGTTGACACTTTGAGACATATTGCCCATCGAAAAGTACTACTTTGAAAAAGTTTCCCCCGGTTTTATGTTCCTCTAACACTTTACCAATGCCTTAAGTAAAAAACATTGATACTTAACTGTAGTATTTCCAGGCAATCGTACCAAGATGGTTTTCTTCCATACAGTGGTTAAAACTTTTCCCTCCATCATCCCAGAAAGCAATGACGTTTAAACAGCGTTCATTCTCCAGAACGTTGTTCTTTGTCGTTGAAAGTGGGTATCGGCTTAGTGGTCAAATGCAGTAAAGAGAATAGTTGATTATGTGCTTATGCTTCTCTGTTTGCAGTTTTGAGCACCAGAAACAGAGGAAACCCCAACTATCAACGGAGCTCTTTTCGTCAATTGTCAGCGTCAGCGTATTCCACGTCATTATCTCACTTACAGCTCACTTTTGGGTCGGGTTGCACGCCAACTTTACCCGTCTGACTCTGAGCTTAGGCCCTGAAGCTCCAATAGTCAAAAATGGATTCTGTTGAAAACCGTCTCCAAAAGCCCCTTATTTCAAGTGAAATAAATAGTTGGCGCAACAGATCCGGCCCAGCTTCTCACAACCTCTCTTGCTGCAAGACAATTTGAATCCTAAGCCGCCTTGAAGTTTGATTTATCGGCTCCAAAATGTGCCCCCAAAACAAGCTGCCAAATAAGGCTTAGCTACCTGCCAAGAGCACCAAATAAAGTCGGATCTATTGGATCAACAAACAGCAAGTGCTGCGTTCGATTTAGGGCGAAAGCAATTAAAATTGAATTTACGTACCGACGAACACATACCAGCCGACATCGCACACCAAGGTTTTTCTCTCAATTTCCGGATTAAGTGGGTTTACCGCAAGAATTCCCCATCACACCACTGGTGTTTTCAAAAAAAATCCCCATACTTATGTACGCCTCTCCGAATCGAAGCGGAATTGATCCCCGACGCAGTCTTGTATATTTTAAATTACCCTCTTCAGGTTTAAATCCGCTCTATAGAGGAACAAGAAAACTTCCTCAAGAAAGGAGAAAAGTCCCCCTGCACTCCGATCTAATCAGGCCTATAACTAACAACGACACACACTCACTTGAGACATCCATTGTTGTCAACGGAAAATCCGCGTAATGAATGTATTTCCTACATCCGGCATCCAGCAGCAAGCTCCATGGCGCTCGTCGCCTCAGTGCATCCTTTCGCTTCCTGTGGTATTGTTGGGAAATAATTTTCCACGGCACACAATGTGGGTGTGAAGTCGTTCCACCGTAATCTGGAATTGTGTTGTGCAATCCATAACCGATAATTCCCCAAACCACTATCGCCGGAATGCACAAGCTCACCTGAACATATAGCTGCGGCGCGACTCCACTGGGAGAGAGAGTCGCAGACAAAGAGCATTCCACCGTGTACTCCATTTATTTACAATCATACAGCAACAGCAATAAGCCACCGTCGTCGTTGTTGTCGTTGTCATTCTTGCTCGGGTGGTGGCGTCGGTTGGTGGCCGTCTTCATCATCATGTTGAACGTTCCTCAGGTGGTGCCGCCCCGTCCTGCGGTGGCTTTAAGGATGAAATGCGCATTTCCAATGCGAGGAAGAATGTTTCAATATGCCATTTGGCAAATCCCTGCAGGTGGAAACAGTTGGAGCGCATCATAGTTTCACTGCACTTGTGTTTGGGGAAATGCTTTTAATCTGCACCCGAAAGCACCCATTGACAGTTCCATTAAGAGCCGTCAGTTGGTCGTGCGCGGCCCGGGGACAACCTAAAGTTGAGTATTTAAGGGCACCCGAGCACGGAAATTCTTCGATGTAGAAAATTCGTCCCCATTATCGAGTTCCTTTGGTGTTTCGTGTTTTTTGGAATTATAATTATTATGTACTTTGTGCCCTTCTGCAACTTTGGACAATAATTCCCAGTTGGTCCCCGAACACCGATTACATCCGAAAAATGGTCGTCGTCCTTTACAAGGGTAGGATACTTGCGGACTGACCCTTCTACGTCGACTTTTCGTTGTGTCGCACATAATTAAGTTGGGAATAAGTTTCCGAACGACGACCACACAGCCACATAATTTCTTCGCATCTCTGTAAATATTTATCTGCAGATATGAGGGTCATCTTTGAGTATCCTTCGTCCGTCGGCAAGTGTATAGTCGACGGAGTTATTACCCGTGTAACATTTCCTGCCCAAGAGTACTCGTCATCGTCACAAGAAGTTTGTTGTGTTTGGCCACTCTCCCGCTGCTGATGATTAATTCTGGGATGGCCCTCCTGATCCACTCACCCCTCATATTAATTCGCGCGCACAAAGCAACTAGATGGCAGCAGGATAAAGAAAAGCCAAGATGTTGGTTGAGCTGGGAAGCAACCTAACACCCGCCCACCCTCGTGGGGATTGTGCAATTCCATTGTCGGCTAAAGGTCATCCATTATACAAGTAGAAGTGGCGTCAATTTTTCTTTTCATCCCCTTCGCTTTGTGTTCGCTGCTTTGTTTTCCTGGGCGTTTTTGAGGGGCGAAAATTAATTCCCATTAACGCCGAGGATTTTGTACGTTTTGACAGGTGGGCATCGGGACGGGGAATAAGTGTTGAATTGATTTTACCCAGTTTACCCATTTTATCCGCCAAAAGTGCGTCAGAAGATCTTTCTTTAAGCTGGAGGATGAAGGATGCTTGAGCAAACTTGCGGACGAGGGTTGCCGCATCTGCTCTTGCGAGGCACTCGTGCCAATTGGCAAATTGGATTCAAGTTTGTAATGACGTCGGTAATTAATTGATAAGAACGTAATCGAGGAGATGTATTGTGTTGGGTGGCAAAAGTTGAAGGCCAGCGCCAAAGTGTGCTCATGTTTTGCATGAAATGTCGAAATGTAATCTCCACGAAGATGGGTCCTGCATAATGAAACCTTCAACGTTGGAGAAATTGGATTAAATCAGGGCGTTAAGTGGGGTGGATTTAATTAAGGATGTCTTAGCTATCTAGCCACCCCGACAATGTCGACTGTTATCAATATTTAAAACGGCTTAGGAAGTGAGGTGCGTCCTAGCATCGTCCAGAGATAAGAATAGGGCGAGCTGGAGTAGTTTAAAGTGGCAAGCGAAGCGACTTATAGTTGAACACGAGCAAATTAATCCTCTGACGGAAATGACTGACAGAAGTCCGACCTGAGCAATTTAGAAGGCGAACGTGCGGCAGATGAATTTACTTGGTTTCATCAACGGTTGCGTCAATATAGTCAGAAAAGCAGATACAAATAGCATATTTGGAGGTAGGATCTGGTCGGCAGCTCCCGCATTGCCGACGTGGGTATCTGACTCCGCAATTGATGGCCTGCTATCCGAGGACTTGGCCTTCTAACAACCTTTGTAACAACAAAAAGTCTGGCTTCACTGTTAACAACCCTTCAAAACGAACATTGTACAAAAACCTTTGGAAAGCTCGGACCGTGAACAAGGAGTGAAAAACTCTGACGCCTTTAGGAACTATATGGTAGCTTTTACTAAAAAAGTGTAAATTGTAGGTGCGGATTAGTTATGAGCAGCAGAATAAAGACCTTTACTTGAGGTTTGTGAGTGAACATCTTGTTACAATCTGCATCGAGGCTTAATTTGCTAACACCGACCTGATATGCGGCCTTAAAGAGACGAAAAGCTATACCAAAGCGTGTTTCTATGAGCTTTTTTACAAAAGATAAGAGAAATGTCCTAAATACGACGTTAAAATCGCCCCACATCATCAGAAAACCTTTGGTTTTAACATTGAAAACGTTTATTTTATGTTTAGAAGCTTTACCAATAGGTACAAGAACATTTCCAGAACAGACCTTCCAGAAGAACTAAAGTCGGTGTGGGAATGAAAAAACCTTCTGCAGACTGTTAAATGTCAAAGACGCCCAGCATTCGACTGCCAGGCAGAGGGAACCATGCATCTTGGACGACGAAAGTCTTCTCAATGATGCTTGACCATAAGGCCTGCTCGCTGATGTACTTAAGGCAACGGGAGATCCCGTGCATTAAGGCTTACAACTAACCTAAGCATATTACTGCGGTTTTAGGTTCGATAAGTTCGATTTGAAGCCCACTTATGACAGTTGTATCAGAGCATACATAATGATGCGAACGTTATTGTCAGTTTTGTTTGATCCTTCCTCAATGCTATTCATGGTTGGGCGGTCTCTATCAAAAACAATCTACCAGACAACCATACCCTGAAGGTAGGTCTGATTGCCAAAAAGGATAGCCTGTTAATGGTCCATGACTTAATTTGTTCAAAATAACTTTTTTAGAAGTTAAACCCCCTTTTGTGACCTTTGGATCCTATAGCGACGTCGGTGTTCGTCTGAAGCTATATGGCTTCTAAAGCAGTTCGTCTCTACTAATCAGACCTTAGTGGCATAAATAAGTCTGGGAAGTTTTAGGTTATAGTAGATTCAGAATAAATAAATAAATAAATATTTTGGCGCGACAGGTCTACGGGACCCAAGGCCTAGCTTCTCACAACCATTCGTTTTGTGTGGGTTTTCAATTTTTGGGACGAATGGAAGGGATCTACAATTTTACGCCGAGTCCAAACGGCTAATTTAGAAGCTCTTTCATGACAGTTTTACCCTCGGATGTTTGTCAGACGTTCGCGAGAGGTGGCGCAGTGGAAAAAAACCTTAAGATGTATTTTGGCCCTTTAGATTCAGAAACTCCTTCATATAAGTTGTTCATGAGTTCTTTTCTTAGACAGTTTAGCAAAGCGAAAAACTTGTTAAAAGGTTTAATCTGAATGTAGTCTTCCGAATAACAGATTCCTCTTTGGAAATGCTCGAGAGTCTGTGACCTTTTAGAGCATTGGGGGGAATACCAGATCCATCGAGTGATCTATGCTTCGATGATGATGACGTCTAAAAAGACGGATCATCATCTGTGGATCATTAAGGCAGTCCTTAGATGATATCGTTGGATCAATCTTGACATATTTCCCCTCGACTTCAACAATTCTGACCTGACAAATTATTGAAAATGTAAGCGGTCCCTATATTTCGACATGCATCTCGCTCCTAAGTTTAACTTGAACATCCCAGACCCGCGACTTTTGCTGTTGACTGGCGAGTTATTGAAAATGTGCTCATTTCAATTCTTCCTCTTAACCTAGCATTTTGTAAATTTCTGACCGGATTTTTTGCATTTTTGATCATTTAACTGACTTGCTCTGCCTTGGGACTGTTTTTCGACAATCTAAAATCAATGGATTTGTCCTTTTCATGCTATGTTCTTGATTGAGTAACGTTGAGAAGTGGTCGCATTTTTTGCGTTAAATCAGAAAGAAGTGCAACATCTTCCAAGGTGCAAGGTCTTCCAGAACCAAATCAAACTCCTTCCCAAGATTATTCTATACGTTCTAATTTAACAGCCAATTTGCAAGTGCCTTGTACAGGCTTTAAGGAGCGTCGTTCGCCGAGTGAATTTACACCTGAAAATCCTTCTCATTCTAACTGATGGCCCCTTAAAATCCAGGCGCTTAAAACTGTGAAGAACTCTTCCAAACAACAGTCCACTTGAGGTCCTGTTAGTTCAACCAAGTGCCATCGTCTCATATTTAACTGAACGGAAACCCCAACTCCAATTTAGAACTACAATCCGAGCTCCTGTCGGCAACCCTTATTGTGAAACCCTCACAAAAGAAATCCAAGACAAATGTGTGCTTCAAACTCGGTATATAATGCCAACCGAACAAAGCTCACCCATTGTTCGGCGACATTAACGACTGCAAAGTGTGATGAATTGTTCTTGAAGATACTTTGCATAATTTCTACACAATAAATTATCATAATCCATTAACTGTGCGCTAACCCGACTGAGAAACTCCAGCGCCACCGTGCCCCTGGATAAACACTTACCGCCCATCTTCCCATTTTGTACTCGAACAATTGCTTTGAATTATTCCACAATATTCCCCACTTCGTGTGGGTAATTTGCTCGAATCAATTGTATAGGTGCGGTTGAACTATAACCGCCCGCCCGCCGACGATGTGGCGCGCTCATGTCAAACACACAAAACACGGTTCGTCCTCGATTGTGCCCCCAAAAACCACTTTCATGTTGATTGCCAAATATATTGCCAACACCCAGCAACTTTCCCAAGATATCCAACCCACTGTTGTGCCGAATTTTCTCTTATCCGCCGACGGAAGTCCTGTTCCTCGCATCCGGCGAACATGAAATTGCGAATTTTCGCCAAAAGTGAAGTCGCTCACATACGAGTATGTAGTCAGCATCACGCAGGAAAAGAAATATTAAATTCAAATGTGATTCCCTCCGGAGGACAAATATCTTTCGTTTACGTGCTCCGAACTCCACCGCAGCATACCGCTCGGTATTTCATCTCAAACCCTTAGCTAATGGCTCATGCATATGCACGAGGAGCACTTTACCATACAATTGACGCCGCGAAGCACTTCCGCTTGTCGCTCGAGATAATCCTAGGGAAACGTTCCGTTTGGAGACTTGCTCGCACACAGTCACTGTACTCGGCAGAAAGGATACGCCGCCGCCCGCCGCTCCAACCTTGCTCCCAATAGCAATAGCAACGGCACATGGTGTATACAGTGTATACCACTCGAGTATTTGAAATTGAGGCATTTTCTCCGTGTGTATGCGTTTGTGTAACAAGGACACTCGGGATGTGTTCGCACAAATTAATATTTTATAGCAAATGCAATGCGTTGCGGAGCGATGTGCTCTGGAACACGGGTATGCAGATTGGTTAGACCAGGCGCACTGAGCCAGGACATAGATTATTTGTGTCAAGGCGGCAAGGCCCTCGAAATCACTGCAACGGGTGGACTCCTTAAGATGGCGCATGGCGCACTAATTACTTTTTAAATTGTCAATTAGAAGCGGTGCGAAACTAGGTCACCTCGAGATCAATGAAGGCAAGTTGTCTTGAATGTCCTTTCCCGCACTCATCCATCGATAGACGGACAAAATTAACGAAGCGAGTAATAAAAAGTTTCGTGATAGGCAGCCAGTTCGGGCAGGTGAGCAATACGTGGGGAGGATAGGAAGTAGGATGTTTATGCGAAGAGCAGGAAACGAGGATAAAAAGTTATTAAGTACAAAAGGTTATGGCCGGAAGGAATTACTTTTGAAAATCAGTGATATTTGTTGATGTCCTTTGTTATGGGGGCGAGAGATGAGGTGCCATGGCTAATGGCTATTGGGCTCAACTTTTTTTGTTTCCTTTATGTTTGTTTGTTTTTTTGTTTCAAGGATCTTGCGTATAAATGGACATTCTTCGGATGGAATTGCGAGCGGCAGGGTTTATTTATGAAATTTTCCTGGAAATGATTACTTTTGAACAATGTCTCTGTCAATCGAGGATGGTGCGAGTTGTGTAGGCATAAAAATATTTTCTAATTGACTTTGCTTGTCCTTTTGGGGGGGAAAGTAAAACTTTGTGTGTTTCTTCGATTGACTAGTCAAGCGTGGACAAGTAATAATTAAATATTTGGCAGGATACGTCTCTGAGAATTGATAGGTATTTTCTTTAATGACATCTCTCCAAAGGAAGGCAGGCGGAAAATTAATTGCTATCCAAGGGGGAATGAGTAATGGCGCGTGGAAATTATCTATCATTCAATTTTGCTATTCGCTTGGGAAAGTTCAGGTTTAAAAACGCTTGAAAATATTCGTGATAAAGTTCACAAAATTCTCTGTGATAGATAGCTCTGAGAAGAAACTTCAAAAGAGTTGGTTTGGGCAGTGACATAGGAAGTGGGTTGTGGTCCGGAGAACTCCCCCATCACCGCAGACTCTGTAAAGTATTCTTCTCCCTTTAATCGGAATTTTCTCATGTGCTACCACTGACTGGTGTGTCCTGTTAGGATTTTTTCATGTGTCTCTCAGTCTTAGCTTAACGGAAGGATGGTCAAAGTTCTTTTAGTGGTAATATATGCATCGATGGAGGTCCTTGAGGCGTTAAACTATCTTGTGGCTTTCTACCCTCATCGATTTTGAGTGTACATGCTGAAAATATTCAAAGAGGGATTTGTTCATGAATATTAGTCGAACCTTTTTGTTGTGGTTCACAATATCTTGCGCTGCGCTCCAAAAGAGGCCCAAGTTCTTTGAGACAGCACTTCATAAGCTTTGATATCAATGCTGTCGCACTTTCTTAGCTATACCTAGCAATCAATAAGAGAGTTGGTACCGCTGACTCACAGACTGCTCTTGTCACTGCAAAGACTTCTCCTTGAAATGGCCAAAGTTTTAGAGAAGACGCCTAACCCAACCCGGGTATTCGTTTTTGATCCCTCCGTGTATACGAAAATGGATAGCTTGTTCGATGTAAGTCCATCTTTTCATCATTCCCTGATGTAAGTATTCGAGAAGGTTCTGGTAAATCCAAAGCCAACTTATTTCTGTAAGATCGTTGATTGACACGCTTCAGTTCAGCACAAAAGCATGTTGAGGATCGCCTCAAGTCCGGCGGTTGAAGATGACATCATCGCGCTGTCGGCCGCCCCGATGCATCCCAAACTTTCTGATATTGAAAGAGAATTTATGTAGGCTATTGGTCAGGTATAGGTCTTGGGAAATGAGTAAAACACTATTGTGGCGAACTTATCTTCTTCTTCCATCAACCAAGTCGACAATTCCCATTTTCCACACACCTTATACAACATTTTATCAACAAAATGGGAAATACGCAATTTCTTTTGCAATTTTGAAGCTAGACTCGTTACTTTTATAGTAACGAATTTTCTAATGTCCCTAAAAGTGTGGACCGGCAAAGTGAACGGTGTTTTTTTGAAAAAGAGAATATAAGAGGCTAGCTAAGGTAAGTTATACTATTAGCTTTTAAAAGCCTTGAGGGGAACTACTCGTTATTTTGGTGACTTTGTTTTTTTTTCTCTGAAATTTTTCATAGAAGCAGGCATTGGCTTGCTGCGATTGCCATCGGTTTGTATCGATAGCGTTCGCTTTAATTTGTGAATGCAAATGGTAATGGATTGCCTTGGAATTTTCAATTACGAACCGCTGAATATCTTCCGATTTTGTGGTGGAAAATGACAAATATTGACCAACATCTTCTGCAGCTAAGAGGGCCTTTAATAGTTCGGCATATTTGAGGTTCTACTTTCAAGGACTTCAAATGTGATATGAAAGTTTTATTGGATCAATCAGGTTCCCAGTTTGGTTAGGCCATCGCGCCGGTTTATTTGGACGTATTTGGTTTGTTTGCTGAAAAAAAGACAGAAGTCTTTGATTTAAAAGTTTTCTGAGATTTTATCGTTGATCGTACATGGCACATAACATTTATGCATATTCTACGCGACATAAACTCACTTTTCACTCGTTTCTCCATACTTTTCAGTCTAAGATGTTAGCTAAGCTTGTAGCTGCGTCTTTTGCCTTATTTCACGTTGACTCATAAAGCGGGTAGGCAGGAACAAACTTGACTATAAGTGAACTGAAATTTCTAAGAAAACCCCACCGAATAAATCAGTAGTTTTAAAGTGACTCGTTGTCAAATCCACAAACAATGAACGAGCGTAACAATTTTATTTTGTGTAGGTTTGTAGATAGCAGTGGCGTGGCGTCCGTATAACCCGATTCCTACCGACTTCCCTTTTTAAATTCCCTTTTAAATTTCGACTTCCCGTTTCAAAAATTTCACGCCACGCCACTGGTAGATAGTCTGGTGAGAAAAATTGCAGTCTATATTCGTCAGTACTTGTTGGCGCTCGACTTCACAACTTTAATAAGTCCTCCCTTGTACCGAAGCGCTGCAATCTTCGCTTAACTTATTATTGAATGGTCCGTTGACATACAACCATTGTTTTGCTTTCATTTCCATTTCATCCTCAAATGAAGTATGAAAACAATTTCCACCCCCAACGCCCTCCAACCGAACTGCAATATAAAGCACAACCAACAATAGAAGTCAAACAAAACTAAATTAAAACGATAACTTTATTATTGCAGAATCGCCCAACAAAATATCCGCAACTCGCTTGGCTAACTTTTTTGCTCTGCTTTGCTCTCCAAATATAGCAACAAAATCCCCATACCACAGCGCCGCTCCCAATAAAACACTTCACCATCAGCGCCAGAACATAATATCCTCCTTCAACATCCTAATACTAATTTAATCTTTCCTTCCGCTACAGAAAATACAATATTAAATATTCGTTATGATAACCGTTATCCCAGGGCAGTCAACCATTGAATTGCTCCCTATATACAGTATACGTATACAGTATACCACCCCGCCCTACTCAATGCCCCCGCTGATTTTAATAATAACAGCAAAAAATGAAATCAGCAACAGCCAACATACCCTGCGCCATAATTCTACGGACCCCCCCCCCAAACCGCATCCTTTTCCCCAACAAAACAGTCTCCGCATGCGATTCAATTCCCCGCGTCCAGATTTATGGATACCACACAACAAATTTATATAAATTTATTCAGGTGCATACAATGTGTGTAGTTGTGCACTACTTTGGCATAAGTATGCACAAAGCAGGACAAAAAAAAATAGAAAAACGAAGAAAACTCCAGCACAAAACCGTTAAATTGAATTTTCCTTCGGCGAGAGTTTCACTCACTTTTGTACTTAATTTGAATTTTTCTCTTTACCTCATTTCAGGACGACTGCGAATAGTCGGCGTGCAACGCAAAAGTCAGCAATATAACCAACCAACCCACCTAAACAATACGGACATCCGGCATCCACCTTCGCAACTACCAACCGACGAAGACGACTACGACGAAAGGAACAACTTTTATTTTCTATTTCGAGTTTTTATTTTTTATTTTCTTTTTTCATCATTGTTTACCTTCTTCTTCGTCCTGGCATCAGTGCGAGAAATAGTGCATCAGGGAAGGAACTTCGTTGAGACTCGATTTAGATACTCTTCTCTGCTGTGTGTGTGTGTCGCAGATAGAAACTTTTCAAAGGAAACTTTCGCAAGGACGAAGACAAGTCTGTTGTGAGGCTCTTCCCCGAAGCTGCACATAAAGTGGACTTAAGTGCAACACATTTCCTTTATTTGTGTCCATTGAAATCGAGAAATGGGGACAATAATGCTGTTGGACCGTAAAAGTTAACTGAACACACACGAGCAGACAAAGCAGAAACCTACACACGGTTCGTCCCATTCCGATGGGAATTTGATCCATTTGTGACCACAGGACTCGCACATAGCAGCAAACAAATTCGCTTTCATTCCGATGAAGTTACATCTATCAACCATGTTGACGCCAAGAGCGTTGCTAGCCACCGTCTGTGCGGTGCTTGTGTACAGCACAGGACAATCCACATGTGCGCCTACCGATTTCACCAACAAAAATGCGTCTGCTGTCGTTGTTGGCGCCTATCCAGGAGCAACAACAGCGCCGCCGACTATAATGTCGTATGCCCCATCGAACGACGCCAAAACTTGGCCGCTACAAAAACCATCTCGGAGTAAACACATCACAAAATCAAGTCTCTATAAAAAGCCATCCAAGGATAAGGGTGGCTGGGCGAAACCCAGAGACGAGAGACCCCATTATTCTCCGACATTAGCTACGACAGGTTATGAGGAGAAGAAGGATAATTTAAAGGAAGCAGTCAATACGAGTCCCACAGACTCTGTTGTCGACAACGTCAATGGACCGAACGATTACACTAACAAAATCACTACTAATTCCTCCACCCTGCGGCACTCCATCCATGGGGATGGACCAAAAAGTGTCTTCTCGAACATCGATGACGATGTAGACGACGACGTTGCTGGCAAGGATATTGACTTTATATCCGTCGTTTCTGGTGGGACAACAAAAGCTGATAAACCTTATGCAAGCAGAGCATCAACGACCGAAGGATATCATGCCAAGGCAGGAGTAGCAACAACCGCAACAATGCAAACTGGTCTCGTGGAAAATCCCAATTTCAATGCGGAACCCATTCCAAAGACATCATCCCCAACGGAAGGGAAATCGATATTCCACCATACAATGACACCCACACCCACACCACAGCAGTCATTACCGACGGATGCATCAGTGAGTTCGTCGTTCTCACAACATAGTGTCACTACGACGATAGCGACGACTATACCCAAGCTAGACGTCGGCCATGATGGCGTAAAAATAACAAAAAAGAAACAGCTGTTCGATAAACATTTTATTGCGGCGACAGGTCCTTCGAGTTCATTGCATCCACCGATAAGCAAGGATAATCCATGGCCGCTGTCGAAGAATAAACCCACCAAGGGCGGCAAAAAGCTAATGGAAGTCCCCAATGGATACTTGGGACCGATTATTATGAAGGAGAAAACATTTTCGGTATCCCATCGTGGTAAGAAGCCGAAGCCGTCAATTGTGGACCAGTTGAGAGATAAGAAGCTCGTGGAAATCATAGCTCCCACGGCACTAATGGAGCCGACGTTGAAGGTGAAAAGTTCGACGACAGTGCCGCCACCGGAGTTTGTCCCAATTGATGCCACATCAGCCGCTGTGACGAGCACGACAACGGAGGGTACTAGTACATTGCCTCCTGGTCCAACAGTGCTACCAGCGAAGCAGGGAATCGAATCCGAAACGGCAACGACGTATTTTTTGGTAGTTACGCAGGATGCCACGAAGGAGGTTAGCAAGCCACCGGTTGGGGAAGAAATGCAACCATTAAACTCTGGGGAGATAGAGACAACGCTGCGGGAAATATACAAGGAGGTCATCAGCGCGATGGAGGGGGCGGGAAAAAAGCAAACTGCTAGTACTGAGCCTCCGCAGCGTGCATCAAGTCTCACTAATGTACAAAAATCCGCAGATTACCATTTTACAACAGTCGGCGATGATGGGCTGGATTCAGTTACGCCATCTACTGACGGTGATCGGTTCCCATCATCATTCACCGATCGGGAGCAGCATGACAAGATCTCCGATCAGCAGCGATCACTAACCACAGATGCACTTGCCACCGATCGTCAATATACTACTGATCGTTTGACACCTGATGGTAGTTTTGCAATAGATCTACAGCGATCCTCTACTGAAGATCCTAAATCAGTCGATCGGCAACTGCATACCACCACAATCGAGACATTTATCGGTTCCCATGACCGCAGCGAAGGACATCTAAGATCTTCCACAGCTGATCCTCAATTAATCAATCGCCAACTCCCATCTGATCGCATTGCCTCCACAGTGAAAGATCATCGGTCTTCAAGCACCCCTGATATACAGACTTCTAACACTGATCGTGCAATAACTCCAACCAGCGATCCGGGCCACGTTCGAACAACTACTGATCACATCCACCAAACAAAGTCGGATGCAACCGACCAGGTGACTCTGTCTCCCAAGGAAGCTACGATACAAGCCACGACAGCGATCAGCGATCCCGCGTCAATTACAAGTGATCGCACCGCTCCTGATTTTTCTGAAAACACCCAAAGTGCTGACATTAATTTGACACTCACTGGTCACTCTTCAACCGCCACCACGATTGCCGAAGACGTTGCAACAATTTCTGATCGCAGCACCACATTGCAACACCATGACTCCCTACTCGGCACTGATCTTGCACCTAACCCTGAAAAAGCAAACAGCATGCCACCGATCGCCACAACGTCTGACAGTTCCACACCATCCCAATATGTTCCACCGATCACTGACAATATTTCGAGCACCACTGATCGTAGTTTATCGATCGGTCATCACGAGTCCTCACTGTCCTCCAAGAAGGACCACGACATCTCACCGATCGCCGACGATTTCTCTGTAAATACTGATCGCAGTTCAACATTCTCCCACCACGACTCCTCAGCGGGAACAAGCTCCACACCTTTCACTGCGAAGCCCCATTCGGCGACCGAGACTACACCAATCACAGATCAGCCCACACTCGTACCGATCACGACAACAAGTCCAACTTTGGCGGCGCAACACTCACTCAAGCCAACTCACGACAGTGAGCAAACGGAGTCCAAAATCTCCGATATCCAAATCGAGGTCTACGACTCCACACTGGAACCCATCCTGGCTTCCACCAACTTCAAGGACAACGTCGACGTCAACTATTTCGCATCGCATGCCACCACAAAGGAGGCCCCCATCAACGGCCTTCCGCAGGAGCGATTCACCCAGTATGTCGTCGACAAAGCAACCGACTTCGCCACACAAGACTCGAACGCGGTAGCCCGAGCTTCAGGGAAGCCTGAGCCGGCAGCCATTGAAATCCACATAAACGTCTCCGAGGGCTTCGGCAACGAGAGCGAAGACCTAGAGTTCTCATACCGCCAGTCAGACTATCGCAAGGTAACCTCCAAGAAGCCTGCGAACTCGAACTTTATCACCCTCAAGCCATTCGATGCGGTCCCGCCGCAAAATGAAACCAGCAACGAGGCTGCCGAAGAAATCGTCGTCGAGATCATCGACGGAAGCCCGAACAGCACCGAGAACTCGGCCAGCAGAGAGAATTCGAATGTGAATCCAGTGTTCACATTCCGGTCCGACGACGACACACAGGTAGAGCTGAAAAATGTCAAATACTACCCCGAGGACAGGCCCAAGGAACGCGCAAAGTCGACAGATGACTTTTTCGTTCCCCACGTGGGTCAACAGCCAACGGATGGCAAAAAACCACCAATGGACAGAGACTCGGACACGATATTCTACATCTCCAATACCGAAGTCAAGGTTGGCGAGTCCCTACCCACCACAAACACCTACGACGCCCAGATGAAGAAGTCTCGCCTCGAGAGTCAGTTCTTCCCGGCCAACTACGAAGAACGAAAGATCATGCCGCCCCAGAGGTACGAGGAGGACATCATCCTCTCCTCTGTCAAGAACAGGCTGTCTGATCCTGTCAAGGTGGTCCGACCCCTGGACATAAGCTACATCGGCGAGTCGGTCATGGAAATCGAGCAAGTTACGGCAACAACAACCGTGTCTCCTCTCATTTCTACCCCCGACGTCATCATACAACCGGCCGTCCTGCCCGAGATGGCGATCGGAGTACCCGTCATTGGCGAGCTCCCGCCCCAGATCGAGCTTAAAGAAATCGACTTCATGCCGAATTTCGACGGAAACAAGGAGGAGTCCTCCATCCAATACGGCGGCGACCTCATCGACGAGGGTGGTGCCATGGGCGCCGGCTTTGACATGGACTCCTATCCCCTCGGCAACATGGCACTGGGACAGAAGAGCAGCGATGCCGCACCATCGCAAATGGTCCTCAACCATCGGGTGAATCACTTGAAAAAGGACGAACTCTCAGCGGATTTGCCCGCCTCTTCCGAGACCGCCGATGGTAATGACTTACTTCGTCGTTCCAATGACTCGGTAAATGGGACCGTAATTGGGGAAAAGATGGGCAACGCAACCGCATACTCTGTTATGGATGAAGCGCCGCCTGCCGATGGAGAGTTCCGTAAGTATACTGAAACAAGGTCGCTACTTAACCACAAATCTAATTCCATTTGTCCTCTCTTCCCAGACTTTACCGACCTGCACACCCTGTTTACGGCATGCTTTGCAACACTGCTGCCACTTATTTTCTCGGTCGCTTTGGCGTTTGGACTGCGGTAAGTACCCCAAAATTATATTACACGAAAACAATAACCCCAAACACGGTCGGTTCTAATTAATGGAATTACTTCGGCCACGTTAATGAGTACAGAAGAATGAGGACTGGAATGGGTTGGCGCAGACCGCAGTAACTTTTTGTAGGTATTTTGGACATAATCCCGCCGGAGCTAAGTTAATCCTTCTCAATGTCGGGACGCATATTGTTTTGCCATACACGACTACACGAGTGTGGGTAGGCGGTAGTCGCACACAACATTTGTGGCATTTAGCACCATTAATCCTGACGGTGTGGCGGCGCCAGTCCGGTTATTTAAATTTCAAATTGGGATTTCTGTTTCCGTTGACAGATTTGCCCCTACAAGCAACCTTTTGGTAGGCAAATTTGAAGGGAATTTCTGCGAATTTGCATTTTTTTTTTCAACATGTGTTGGTACTTCGGGTATACGCTGTCTTTAGAGGGAGAAATGGATTTTATTTGCACGTGTTACCATATAGAAGGCGAATTCGTCTAAGGGAGGGACGTATGCAGCTGCTTTGCATAAGCCCAAATATGACAGCGTAGGGAAATTAGGGAAAGATTATACCCATTTGGATTCATTTTATTTAATGGTATGCTTTCCTTTGACATTCTCAGACATAATGTCTGAAATGTTAGTAGACAGCGGTGGCGCCTAAGTATTCATATTTTATTTGGAGTCCCCGCTGTATGCCAGCGATTCAGAGAGAGAGACGGGAGGAAAATACACCGCATTCGCAGTAAGTTGGTTGTTTTATGTCCTTGAGAATGTTCAGAGACAGTTTTACATTACATGGGGACCTAAAGGAGAAAAAAATGTGTTTAACCTAGTTCTTGGTACTTGAATGGGTATCATTACTGTAAAGGGGGAGTACTTATGGAAGCTACTACTTTGAATGGTGCTTTGAAGAAGTGGGAGGGAAGGAGTGGTGGAAAATTTACTTTAAATCTACATTATTTACAGTGAGGCCTTTAATTTAATCAATGCAATATGTAAAAGGATGAGGATGAGAGTGGGGCTCTTTTGTTTTTAGCTTGCAATGGATAAAAAAGTCTGGAAATTTCAAAAATGATTTATGCCATCGAAAGTGACTTGCGAACTTGCAGAGACGTGTGTGGGTTGCCAAACTATTAAGTTTATAAAGTTCACGCTGAAAAAGGGAATTTTTTTAGAGATCTAATTTTAGAACTGGCAACACTTTTTTAGGGACAAACCAATTTATGGCAGTACACCGGTACTTAGAGGCAGTTTATTTGCATCGGCATCTGTGGCCAGGCGTCTACAAGTGGCGTAATTACCGAGAGGTACTAGACAGACTCATATTTTGTGAAATCCACGGTTATGGTCGTCTTGTATTGGCTTCACTTTTGCTATATTTAGTTAACACAGCGAGAGTTTGTGTTGGCAACGGTAGCTAAATTCAGATTTAGTAAGGGTTGGGTGGAAATCGCATTTTCGTTATGGAATCATATATTGAGTACCTAACCAACGCACCGAACTTAGGGCCTCGCCATTTTTTTTAATATAGAATAGTAAGTTAAGCTTGCGGTTGTATTTGACCTTTTTATCGCAAGTTTCAGGCATTCAAAACTAAAAACCCCCGTCCAGAATTAGTGGCAAGAACCCTCAGCGTTCGATGAGCTACCGGGAGTAAAGATGCCGGAACCACCAGCTTCCTTGGCACACCGTCCTGCTTGTCCACCGGGTTTGAGTCAAGGATTCTGTAAGTTTGGATAGGTAAAGTAGGTAAGGACGAAATAGTAGGAGGACAGATGGTTACAGTTGACTCAAAGCTTGGGCCAGGATTTTTCCGTAAAGGTGAAGTTTAACGGTTAAGGCCTAGAGCTGCATCTTTTCCATCTTCTAAGAAATATGACGACCAAAATGAAATAAAATTATTAATTTTTCCCTGCGTAGCTAAGTGCAATACAATTCAGACTCAGACTTCAGACTTAAAAAAAAAAATCTCCCTCCCTCCTCAGTTTGGTTAAACTGATCTAGAGCTGCCCTTAAAAAAGTTAAATTTTGTTTAATAGTTGGAGGAGTGTGTGCTATTTAGATTTGGTATCTACAATTTTTGACGGAAATAAAGTGAAAGTTTGTGCGAAAAGAAGAAGTTTTAACTGCAGAGTGCAGGCAAAAGTCCATGCCGAAGAATAATGTCGCAGATGCAACAGAGAGCGGGACATTTGGAGAGGGTGTATTTTAAGAAATTGTTAGTTTAATTGTGACTTAGATTTTTCTATTTATAGTGGCCAGTAGTCAGTGATTCATTCACGTGAAGGTCCTTATTAATTTTGAATTCGATTCGAGCTCATATTGCTCACGGAAACAGCGTTCGATAAATAACATGGATTTTTACTAAAACCCTAAAAAGAACTGTAGGACATTGTATGGTTAAGGCAGGCTTCATAATAATTTTCTGTGGTGGTTTAGCCTTGGAGAAAAACCGAAAAAAGGTCAAACTTTGAGAATTCTTTTGATCGCGGAACGGATTCAAGAATAAATCTAGCATCGTATCGCATTCTCTCTTTGTTTAAGTGACTTATTAACTGTCAAATTATGAATTTTCTAAAGTTTGATTTAAAAAAAGAACTTTTGCCTTGACAATCCTTTTTCGCGCCATTTTTGGGCGGTTTTTTCACTTAAAGCACATTAGAAATTAATGCATTTACGAGCTGCATAAATTTGTTTTATTAGATGAGTGTCCTTATTTATTTATTACTAGCTGACCCATGCTCGCCTTTGTTCACCCGCCTGCCACTTTAAGACAAAAATTATAAAAACATTATTTTAATTCCTACCAAAAAGTCTACAGAAAAAAGATTTACGCAAAGTTTTGTCATTTCCCTCTTACCCACCTCAAATATCGACGAAAAGGGAGCAACACGAATGAAACAACTTGACACACGAATCCCACCAGCCCATTTATAAATATTTCCCGAAAATGTGTCCAACTTGAATGTGTGCGCTAAAAAGAGATGACTGCCCATTGAATTGCAAAACAAATGATCACGTTAAAGCGGGCACATATACTCACACACACACTACTGCAACGATACTCACTACTGCCAGTTGTATCTAGCAGTAGTTTGAACATTGCTCAGCTTCAGGACAACGCAGGAAGATGTGTTTTATATCTTAAATGATTCAGGGAAAAATTTACTAAATTCACGTATTTTTTGATGTGAAACATCTTATGGCGCGACTTGGGAGTAAAATCGATTCTTCAAAGCGGAAATGATCAAGCGGAAGTGCGTGACGGAAATTGGCCTGTCGCCATCACTATGCCGCCGCCTAAAACTCCTTAGCCACTCAACCGATTCGAATGAAATTTTGTAGGTGGGTATGGTTCGTTGTAACTTGATGGATAGAATAGTTTTGGACCCGATAGGTGGCGCTGTTGTCGATCTTCTTAACCACTCAACCGATTTCAATGAAATTTTGTGGGTTTGCATGGTTATGGAAAGATATATTTTTTTAATTTTTCCAACTTAATTGCCAAAGTGAATACTTGCATGGGCACGCTGTAGTGAACTGAAGAAGCTAGTTTTTTTTTTTGTAAGAACCACTTTATATTCCGGAATAAAAAGTATCCTAAGTCCCGACCCAGAACATAAGCGATCACTATGTCAAATTTTATCAAAATCCGTCCAGTAGTTTCCGTGTGATGCGTGGTCCAGGACTTTTTACTCTACAGTTTTATTATATGTAGAGGAGGGATAGAGAAGAGAAGAGATAGAGATTTCGAGAGATATTCGAATCAGACTTTTGTCGGGTGTCGGGTCTCTTTTCGTCTCTCTACCACTATAAATCTTATTCAGAGAGACTCTCTGGATTTCTTCAGAGTTCTTTCTTTGACTCGATTCTGTACTCTTACTGATGAGATCTGACTCCAATGACAGTATTTCCTTATTAGGTAAATGGTACTTGTCCAAGTATTTCAGTCTTTTGTGAGTGGAATTTCACTGGACTCGTCCTAGAATCTGCAGAGACCTTCTTCAGATATACCGAGTTTCCTGGGGTATTTCCTGACTCTGCAATGCCCCGTTAGGATACGAAGATTGTTTTTGCCCATGCCGATGCAAACTTGGAATCTTTTCCGGTTGACTTGCCCTATTTTCTTTCTCTAGTTTCCCAAATACTTCTTTGAGGGTGTCTTCCCCTATTGGCCAGAATGTTTCAGGACCTATGAACCTACCCAGTTCATTTAACTCCGGCAACAGATTGTCCTGCGCACTTGTGGCTCTTAAAGGTCTGGCCACTCAGTGAGTGGGACACTTACGCAAAATGTTAAAATATTGAACTCAACTACTCGTTAAGTGACTAAACTCCAAAGGGCTTGTCATCAAAATGAAGTATCGTATACTTAATTGCTGTGTATTACTCACAAGACAGAGGTTGCATGCAAACGGTCATATCGCACGATAAAAAGGACATTGCTTATATGTAAACCGGCAATCAACCGACATGATGTAAGCTCACGGCACTTAAATTATAAAATTTGCCAGCCCCAATTTGGCAACACATCTAGTGGCAGTAGGCCTGCCTCCAATCACCCCCATGGGAGCAACACTATCCCTTGTTATTAACTAAACAAAAGCTTATGTTAAATTAAAACGCCACACATCCCCTAAGTGGCAATTTCTTGCATGTTGAACGCACCTGAGTCGCTTTATTGCCAGGTCCCCCGACAACTTGTCAACCCCACCTATATATACGACATTTTCGAATAAGCCTCACCTTCAGGGTTGTCGTCCTTTTTGCAAATTCACACTAAACGTAACCTTCAAACTACCATTAACCTAATTAGTGTGTGTGTGTGCAAACAAACAAGGACTTGGCATGTTAATCCGCCTGTAACGTCACCCAAAATGTGTGCACAAACAAGTGTGCTGCAGCCCCGGAAACACCAATTATGACACCAAATTATATCATGACACATGACTGGTGTCAGTTAGGTAGAAAGTGATGGCGAACCACCACCGTCCCGTCAGCTCTGGCGGACTTTTAATTGAATAAAATTAAAAGTCTGCTCATTTCTCAACAGCAGCGCTGACAACGTGTATCCCCAGACTTGTCGTACTCGGCCGCGCGCACACCCAAATCCTCGATTCGACTCGAATAAACCATCCAGTAACGGTCCGTAACTTTCGACACGGTCACACCGAAAACTTTGCCCAAGTAACTAATCCTTTCTACGACCCTTTGCCGATGGTGGTGCTGCTGCAAATCTAAAGTCTCATCACGTCCGCGCACAACACCAGGGCCGAGACTACTTTGGCGAAACTTTCGTCCATGGCGGAGCTTATCCACAGGACGTGCTCGGTGTGAGAAGGAGCAAACTATAAGTCCAGTGCTAATTAATGGCGTCCAGAATGGGGCGAAATTATTATTAATTGATGCGATGTTTGCCATGTTGCATCTTGGGCTGATGCAACTTTCCATCGACCACCAAACTTTTTGGAATCCTGTAACTCGAGAGAATGGCATTTTAATGCTCTTCCTTCATTATGCACATGCGGCGCTTATCCCGCATTGTTACTTGTTAGTCGTGCAAAATTGGCAGAAGCCGGAATGCGTTCTATCCGTCGAAAGTTCAGGGTCGAGGGATTTATTTACGCTGAAAGGATTCTGAGCAAATTGAAGTCGGAGGCTTACATGTGGGAAATTGCACAACGTTAACAGATACGCTCCTTATCCTTATCACCATCGTTATCCCGGTTCATCACCATTGTCGTCAGCATCATCATTACGACTCTGTTTCACGGATTCCCATTTGCCAATGGAATATTTTATTTCCCCAACGAAGCGGAAACATAATTTCGCAGCACAGCGCACCGGCATCGGCACACACCTGAGCCCTGAGGGCTGGTGCGGTGGAAATAGTTGCACAGTCATTGAATCGAAATTGAAAAGCAGACATAGGCAGTACCTTACCGCTCTAACGAGTCATCAACGCCGTTGTTGCGGCAGGTATACGAATGTTATGGTAACTCGGGGCTTAGGGCTCCTTTAGGGTAATTTCCCTTTAGGAAGCCGATTCTTTTGTGTGCCGACGACGAGGCAATGGCTTTCAGTTCATTTGGCATTGTCGAAGGATACGAGTATGCTTGGGGGCTGTGTTTCTTCTTTTTGTTGCCATCTTTTAATTCGCTGCAGATTGTCACGAATTCGTTCTAGGTATATCTTTGGACTTTTTTTTGTAGCCTAGCGAGACCCCTTTTTGGTCGATTTAATTTTTCTCGGCCATTGGCTTTCGGCAAACTGATGGCTGATTCATGGCGTTGAGGCGTGGTTCGGATACTGAATGAGCAATTAAATGCGCGCGATAGTCAAACACGAGGGGTGGTAGGTTTACTCTGATTTCGACGGGGCCAAGTAATAAAAGTTAAAAGGTTCGAATTAATGAGAGGGAAATTAGATGATCGTGATGAAGCTGAATTTATGTTAGAGACGCTACGGCATGCTGCAGGAATAGAGCGATAAAGGCTGTAAAGATTGCCAGATGGGGGTCAACAATCTGGGGGTAAAATTGATGGGCAGAACGATTTTGAGTAGTAAATCTGCTCGCCTTGCAAAATTTAGGGTAAATCCAATTAAGTACAGAATCATGCTGACGGCTGAGAAGTTATGTTCAGGACACGTGGCGAAGGGGTGACAAAGTTTTAATAGATCCCGTAATCAAAGATGGCGTTCTTATGGCGCAATTGACATTAGACCCGTTTTAGTGGCAAATGCTCAATAATACAATTTCGGGTAACTTCTTCGGAATTAGCCTGAAGGTATGCAGTGTTTTGTTGGATAGGAGGTTCCACTAGTACCCGCCTGCTAAAAGAGATCGCTGCTTAAGGCAGTTTACTGGCCAACCCCACCAGAAAAGTGATTATACATTTTTCCTGCCGCTCAAAAATTAGCTGTTGTCTAGTCACTTCAAGTTTGGTAAATATCTGGAACCTCAGAAGAGTTAAAAAGACTACAGTAGACTACAGTAACTGTGATTTTTTGCTGAAGAATTTACTTTACTTTACATTTCCTGGAAATTGTCCTTTAAAACGGGCCTGTCCTGTCCTGCCTGTCTGACGCCAAGGAGCTATTTTAATCAACAATGAAATTTGCTGGTAGCTCATGGAAATACAGTAAAATCTCACATTGTCGGACACCCTATGAATCTAAATAGACAAGGTAGATGTTTCTTATTTTCGGTATCAAAATTTTGCTTCGAGACATCTTTCCTGCCCATAAGCTTCTTCTCTCTTTAGAACCTGTAGGCAGAAAAACCTTTGTGTGCCTTCTCACAGGTTGAAAAGAACGATTTTTTATATTGGTACGCCAAAACTAGAGTTGGTTTTCATTATTCTTTCCAACCCATAGAATCCGTCGCGTCCGTGTATTCGACTGACAGATTGATAGAATACACTGCAGCTTATGGAAAGTGCCCCATAGGCATCGCACATGCCGGATGCGACGGATAAAGTAGGTTTACTTTCTACTTTTCTGTGTGCAGTTGACAGTTGGGACAGCGGAAGAGGAAGCATTGCCGCAACGGACGCGACGGATTCTATGGGTTGGGCCTTTAAGGGGTAGTTTCAAGACCATTTTTATGGAGCGTTGTTGATAAATGTTGCCAGTCATGATCGTTCTGTCTTTGGGTAGCTTTAAGTCACTTGAAATTAAATACATTAAACAAATCTGGAAACTCATTTGAAATGATTCAAATGAGTGTTGCATAAGCATGGGACTTGTGGTATAGTAAATCACGTCTCACGGTCTAACATTCTAAAAGTAGTTAATAACAAACAACGTAAAGAGGTGTGACAAGCGAGAGGTCTGTGCGCAGTAATTTTGTTCTGATGGAATATGTTGCTTTAACATCTGAAAAAGGACATAGCTTACCTTCCTCAAGTTCAATCTCAAAGTTCACATCTTTTTTTCGGACAATGAACATCAGTGCTTCAAATTTTAAAACTCTAGCTCCCACGAGAGTCGTGAAATAGCATTTTTTGTATGGGTGCCACCCCTTTTCGGACGTCCATTTAGCAAATTTCAATTGCATTGTCAGAAACCTCAATATCAGTAGGTATATTTTAAATACCATTGCTGGGTGGAAGATGCATGGCCCGTTTATCTATCCCGCTTGTTTGCTTAGAGTTTAGACAATACATATCGAAGGTGCAAATTTTAAAAGATTTAACTCCCATGAATATTTTGTTTTTTAATGGAGCTTTCAAGCTTCTTTGTCAGATTATAACCAAACTTCACTTCACGGGCCAATATCAAAGAATGAGAATAAATTTGAGCTCAATCGGATGGGTGATTTCGAAGTCGATAGAAACAAACAAAAGTACATTTTTTTATATATTAGATTAGAGTCAGTAGAAATCAGGATAATCCTGTTCTTAGCACATAAACGTTTTACAGGCTTCTCGGTTATTCAGCGGAAGTCCGAACATAGCCTGAGGTCCAAAAAGGCATTTACAAACCAGTCGTGTTGAGTTCGATGGCTATTGTATTAAGTATTGTAAGTGGATACAGGGATGTCTGTCAGTCAATATCTTCATATCAAACATAGCACAGCTTTTACCATCAGACACTTGAATTCGCCTTTGTATGCACAATTTGGCTGCTGAACGTATTTTATAAAAGCAGGAACCTTTGAGGAGAGAAGAATGGGATTTTGCTTGAATACCCAAAAAGGATAGGAATATGTGAACAAAATTATCAGAGATCCCCTGGTTGTGTAGCCTGCAAAGGCACCAGTAGTCCGTAGGTTTGGCAGGTTATGTATTTCTCCGGAGCCGTGCGCCCACGTTAACAGAACCACACCTTTACACTCTTTATAACTTTCCCCGCGGCACAACGCGAAAGTATTGTTTCGGGTGGCCAAGCCTTTCGACTCTTCTCATCCTGTTTTTTACGCTGGTTATGAAAGTCAGTGATCTAATGATTTCAACATAATAACTTATTGGAAGCTGCGAGCTTGGCAGGGTTTTTCTTCTTAGGTTGGTGTCAAAGACTATGCGTATCTCACGATCTTTTCTTTGTCTTGAAATTTAGAGCTAAAGAATGAGCTATCGTTCTTCTAAAAAGATTTTGACAGCCGCCATGCGCATTCTCCTTGTCAATAGTATCTGGTGGTGGACGAGTTTTGAGTCCATTTGCCTTTATTTGGTAGCTTGATGAACGTACCTACTTTATTTAACTTAAAGGGCTTAATCGCAGCTGCGGTCAACTGTGTTGATAGCCAGGTTCTCTGTACATTCCTCTTATAAGTTGTCCCTTAAAGGTGGACGCTTTGAAAAGCGCTTCTATAGAAATGCTTATACTCCTCCGACGAGCAGTACTATGCGAAGATGAAAGCATGTCGGTGAGCTGTACAAGCCGATAGAAGCCAGGACAACCAAAAAAGTACTTTGGCGACCGAAAACTGAGCCGTGTTGGAACTAAGCTGTACCAAGAGAACCAGCGGATTGCGTTGCGGTGTACCTTTTCATATAAGAAGAGTCACAAGTGGTCTTCTATGACATAAATGTATACTGATTTAGGTCAGTTCTTCGCCACTATATGCGCAATATATATTACTTTTGACAAGTGTACTTAGATGTTGGACAACTGACACTAATAAATAGCTTTCGGTCAAATTTTTTACCAGCTCTTGCCAACAAAAGTTGTCTACCTATCTAACTTAATGTCCTAACCAAATTTACTCACAAATGCCTTTAACAATTTCGATAAAATCAGCTGATGCAAACAATCCAACCACCCCTAATGCCCTTAAGAAATGTCTGTTGAAAAATCCCTTGCAAATCTTTCTTTTTCTGTCGAAACTAGTCAAATTCTTAGACATTTTAAATGCACTTCAATTAGATCTCAAATTTTGTATATTTTGTAATTTGAAAGGGACATCAATCTGTTTGCGAAAATTGTTCTCAACATGTGACATGTATTTGCTAGAAAAAGCACCTACTATTCCAAGTGAAAGTCGTCTACTAGCCTGCATATAAATATTACCTTTAAGAACAAATACCACAGGCACAGCACGCGCCCACCTAAAAAAACCCACTTTGCTTACTGGGTTACCAACAGCCTTCCACATACCAAACCATAAACACTCTGCCTATACATGTATCTCCAACTATCGCACTTCCTTTGATATGCAAACAAATTAACACAAAAGTTTTAGCATTTTAGTTGAGTTGAGTGTTAATAAGAATTCCCTCAGCATTTGCAACACACATAAACAAGCTTAACGGCAAACTTTTCACTTGTGTAACTCCCCAGACACCATTGTCCCCTGACTAGTGGCAACATCACAGAGCACACGAGTACGAGTTCTTTTCCATTGAAAATTGCTCCCATTTCCATGCAGTGAGCGCGGCGGGGGACTTTTTGCCGTTTTCAAAAGAAAACTTGCCTACGAAACACTTCATCACGAAGTCATTTCGTGTCATTGTTTACATGACGAAGTTTCAGACAAAAACAGACGTCTACCAACTGAAAACGTGATTTTCGGCACAGTCAGTCATCAACTGCAACTAAACAACAGTTTTCTGTCATCCTTCGTCATCACGAACCAACTCATCAACATAATTAGAGATTTACATTTGTCAGTGTCTCGCCCGGCATTCTTTGTCATTAGTCCTTCAACTCGTACTTTTGGCTAAAACGCGACGCGCAGTGGAGCTTGTTTTTCGTTTCTTCTGCTCTCCTTGGAGGCGCTCACCCTTGACGCCGCAATAAATTCAATATAATGGCAAATACATATATTCAAAGTGCCGCAAGGAGTATACCGGGGGGGGAGGCAGCCACAAGGAATTGTAATCAAGGCACATCATGGTGAACCAGAGGAAGTTTCGACTTCTTCGTGCGAAGTATATAGACCCAAGTTGTCGTTGAAAATGAGCAAGTTTTGTGTGTTTTACGCGCGGAGGAGAAACCATCCGCTGGCAAATTTATTTGCAGGAAACATTTGAATTTGTCACCCTCCTCGCTGTGTGGGTGTGGTGGCAAATGAGGAGGGTTCCGTTTTAAAGATCCAATTCCAGATGCAAATGCACAAAGGACGAAACGAAACGAGACCGGAAACATATTTGTTCCAAGTGGATGCTCAAATGGAACGGGGAATGGTATCGGATCATTCTTATCGCCAAGAGATTTGGGATTTCATCATAATTTCGGGGAAATTGTCAACATTTGCTAAATTTCCATATTTCAGAAGGATGTAGGATGGGGTACGGTTTTTTCGTTTCAATTTTATTTTCTGCCTGCCTACGTTTTTGAGTAGGCACACATTTTTGTTTCTTATTTAAAGAGGAGACGAAGGAGCCGTGTTACTATGTTTATGAAAACCGGATCAACTTTGTCACCTGGCTTTTGTGGCTTTTGTGGTCGGAAGAGCAAGGGGATGTTCCCACAGGGCTCACTGTCAACGGCTCAGCGGATCACATGGGCTTTAGAAATCATGATTTTGGTGTTGGGGGCATGTTCCCTGTTCAAAAGCTTGGTTGCAATTTTATCGCTTCTAAGTTTTTGGCTTTTTGGGGTCTGGGACACTTCGAACTAAGTATTGCATCTGAACTTTCGTACGCTGTTACATGTGGAATTGCTTAGTAACCTTTGTGTTTTACCATCACCATATTACTGGAAGCCGTAGACTGTTCATTATGCGAAATGTTGCTACTCGTATACCCAGTATATAGCTCTTATAAACTCCAAGTGATGTCAGTTACGACACATAGCAATGGAGCAACCAAACACTTTACAATGGTTAACAGTTCCTATAACAATCTAGAGGTACATCAAGATTTCACGCGGGTTATGGACGAAGAACTTAGGTAAGCTACTGGAGGAATATAAATTGTCTTCGGGCTTGAACCCATCATTGAAGAAGTTGTACTGAAGATCAGAGCTATTGACTATTGGGGCAAAACTTGACGAGTAGTGGAGTCAGGCCGTGGAACTTGTTTTGACATATTGGCCCAAAAAGAGGGAAACAGAAAATGAAATAGTAGTTGGCGCAACAGTTCCGTATATGTACCCTGTGTCTAATTTCTGACAACCAGTCGTTTTGAGTGAGTTTTTATTTTTGGGACGAATAAAAGGGACCTGCGATATTATGCCGAGTCCAAGTTGTACTATCCGAAGTTTGTTAGACGTTCTCGAGAGATGGCGCAGTGGAAACAACTTAAAGACCCCTCGCTCAGTAGTCCAGCACACTAACCACTGAGCCACTGCGTCCACAATGGGACAGATTTTTGGAACTTTTGGCTAAAAATGAGCAAATTTGGTTTTCTTGCGAACTGATAAAAGTGGTGCCACAGTTCGCGAAAATCACGCATTAGGGCCAAACTTACAAGTTTTACAAACTTACATTACTTTTTGGGACAAGTCTTTCTTTAATGCTCTTGGTTACGATCCAAGCCTCTTAGTTTGATAGTCGATTTCTCTGTTCAGCCCTAATAGGAGTTCGAGTCTGAATAGGTTCCCAAGAGAGAATAGATTTCGAAAGACTCAATGCTTCGTAGATTCAGAGAGCTCGTCTGGAATTTGTAAGGTCTTATCTTTGGAGTTTCCTTAGTTGTCTTAAAAAATGGCCTTGCTAACAGTTTTTAGTCCAAAGAACAGCATTTGACGAGAGTTTTTCATAGTTTCGATGGTAGACATAGCCCTAACTACGTACTTTCAAGTTTTTGATGTGTATTGTGACGTTTTTCCCTATGCTTCTATACAATTTCTTTGAAAGAAGCACTTAGGAAGTTAGTTAGGCCCATTGTGCGTACAACTGGCTTTGGGGAAAGTTTACTTTTCTGGCTACTCATGTAGACCATTTAATTCCCCTTTTGAAGCTTAGCATATTAGCGGCGTTTTTATAGTCTAGATCACTAAGATCTTTGAGGAAGTAGATTCCTAAGTAAGTCTAGAAAGCGGGTGACGGACTCATCCTCCTCCTTATCTCTACAGCTCCTTCTATACAAACTATATGTACCTTTTAGTTTACTCTGGTTACCCTTAATGGACGCATTTTAACCGTTTTTATGTACGTTAATTAGTTAAGGCCTCCCTAAAGAACCAATGACTAAAGCGACAGTTCTCACAAGGGAGCGCTGGTCTTATTAAATAGGTCTTAATTTAAAAGTCATAAAGAAAAATTGAAGCCTATAATGAGCGAATAAAGAAAGACCTAAAGACATATGGGGGAAGGGCACTGGCGTACAGATGTTCCGCACTTTTCCATTGTTCCATACTTTTCTCTCTTGCTACTTTTGTGTCTTGCCGTTTTTTCAAAAACAACAAGAGTGCAACATAGATAGAGCTTTACTGAGCTACTCCCTCTCTGACCTTATCTTCCCGGAAAGATGATGTTAGAGCGTCGAGGTAGTGGTGACTAGAAAAAGCAACCAAACAGTTCTTAGAAAGCCATTGTAAAGTGTAGAGCCCTTTTTAGTAATAAGTGGTTACATACATTTTCCTGTATTTAAAACTATTAAAATAATAAAAAATATTAAAGTCGAGCCTAACAAGGTTCGCTGAACTGATTAAATCTTTCTATACATTAAAAATACATCTACCAAATTATACGCCGTCCTCAGAAACCTTTTCAACTCTGCGGCTTAAAGTCGGCGGCGCAGTGTTAACGAGTTTCAGTTAATCAGTATCGCCATTAAAAAATGCAATGGCAACCCTGAGGCGATAGAGTCGGATGGGCGCCCATAAAGAGGCCACAGAAAGAGTAAGATAGGTTCGCCCATTAATATCGTTATTTAATTTCGCTTTTACTTGTCACTTCTATCGCTGCTGCCAATGACGACAGGGTTAACTCTACCTTGGCAGCTGTTGCTGCGCCATCTCTCAGTCAGATTGAAACCTATTCGTCGTAAATAAACGTGAATCTCGCACAATCTGTACATCTGGGAACTTATCTAATTGTAGATACATTTTTTTTTCTGAGGGCAGCTGAAAATCCTCCAAAGACACTATGAGAATAGCAAGCGCGTGCTCATAGTAGTGTCAGATTTTTACTGACTAAAAACACCACCCTTCGATAGAGTGTTAGATACTGCAACTAAGATATAACTTATCAAGCAATTTTTCTATTACGAATTAATAACTTTTGGCAGGTTACTTTCCAATAAAAGATCCTGAATGTTCCGCAATTTGGACGCGGTTAATCTTATCTCGCCAAGTCGAACGGTTTCATTCTTTGTAGTCGGCGCAATAAATTGCTCTCATCCAAAATTTGTGGGACTTTATTGTTGATATGTCCGATTAGTCGGTTTTTCTGCTTTCTCGCGAGGCTTCTAGTTTTAGCTTCTACTGTTGGAATTCCGAGATCCCTGTGGATATCGTCGCTTCTAATATACCATGGTGCTTGTACTTTACTTTGAAAAGTTTGTAAAATATTTGCATTCGTTTTCTTGGTACAACCCCACAGTTGTATACCGTAGGTCCACACCGGCTTTAGCACTTGCTTGTATAAAAGCAGTTTGTTCTCGGTACTTCATTTTCACGTGCGAATTCCATTTCAGCTTTGCGTCGAGTGTCATTCTCAGGTATTTGGCCTCGTTTGCAAAGGGTATTCGGGCCAAGCTTAGAAAAATTGGCAAGTCATTCGTTTTCTTATACGTGAA
Organism: Cheilosia pagana; assembly: GCA_936431705.1. Taxonomy (NCBI): domain Eukaryota; kingdom Metazoa; phylum Arthropoda; class Insecta; order Diptera; family Syrphidae; genus Cheilosia; species Cheilosia pagana. The sequence goes on along the minus strand of OW386168.1, from coordinate 51,690,735 downwards.
ATTCACGTAAACAGATTTAGTTTCGTTGAGGCCGATCCGCCAATCCCTCGTCCATGCGTTTATCTTATTCAGTGCGGTTTGCAGTTTTGAAGTCGTTTCTTCGATTGTATTACCTACTAATTTAATTCCCTCTTATCCACCTCAAATGTCGGCGAAAAGAAGCAACACGATTGAACAACTTGACAATGACACACGCACCCCACCCCAGCCCATTTTCAAATTTTTCCCAATGAACAGCACCTTAAAAAGTGTTCAACCTGAATTTATGCGCTGAAAAGAGACGACTGCCCATTGAAGTGCAAAACATATGATCACGTTACTCACTGCTGCATGACTACTGACAGTGGTATCCACTGAAAGAAAAATTGTGGGCGATGTTTTGAATAATTATTTTGAACATTGCTCAGCTTCACGACAACGCAGGAGGATGTTTTATATCTTAAAAGATTCAAGAGAACATTTACTAAATTCACCTATTTTTTTATTTTTCAATCCGATAAGCCATTACTGAGCTAGGTCTGTATTAACAGAATTTTCCCTACATATAAAAATAAAATAAATATTTTGGCGCGACAGGTCTATGGGACCCAAGGCCTAGCTTCTCACAACCATTCGTTTTGTGTGGGTTTTCAATTTTTGGGACGAATAGAAGGGATCTACAATTTTACGCCGAGTCCAAACGGCTAATTGAGAAGCTCATTCATGACAGTTTTACTCTCGGATGTTTGTCAGACGTTCGCGAGAGGTGGCGCAGTGGAAAAAAACCTTAAGATGTAATTTGGCCCTCTCGGGATTCGAACCTGAGCCCCTCGCTTAGTAGCCCAACACACTACCACTAAGCCACTGCCGGGTTAAAAAAGTACCCTAAAGCCCGACCCAGAACATAAGCAATCACTGTGCCAAGTTTCATCAAAATCCGTCCAGTAGTTTCTGCGTGATGCGCGGTCAGGCAATGGACCACACTATAACAGGTATCTAAAGTCTTAGGTTAGTTAAGGTTGAACAAATTTTTTCACAACATACGAGGCAGAAAAATTGCGGGTCTAGCATTTACAGTCTTAACTTTGAAAATCTTAAGGCTCCTAAAAGTCGGAGATAGAAATATAGAGAGACACAGGAAACGGATAGAAAGGTAGAGCAATAGAGCGATAGAGTGAGAGAAAACCACCATCCTCTAATTCAAAAATCCCAATGCTTAAAAATTTCACGAAACAATACCCAAACTGAGACAAGAAATGCTTTCGCACAAAAAACTCCCATGGTGCGAAATGTTAATAAAATTCCCCACCCAATCCCGGCAAAAAGCCGCACGACTCCTTGCAGCTAAGCCAATTTGCATGCAATAATTTCGGGATTTCCTCTTTTATTTCCAAGAAAACAACGAAGAATGAACAAAAAAAAAACTCTGCGTTTAGCTTATCCCCGATTAGTAGAAAATTCAATTCGTGTCCAGGGACACAAAAACACGGGAAAATCGAACAGAGCCACTGCTGCTGCCACCAATCTCCTGACATTTTCCTCAATTATTATTTTCGAGGTGTTTTTTTTTCGTTTTTTTTTTGGTGTAGGTATACGGTGTTGGGCCATGGGATGGGGAAATGTCCTCTGCCGTATATGTATCCTTTGATGTTCCACAAAAATATATACGACTGTCTATATATATTTTGCATACAAACCGTCAGAGAAGGAGATTCAATTTCGAAATGGCGCTGCCGCAAGGGTTGTGCTGCGGTATCCAATATCCGCCACAGCTACTGTGCTTCTCTGTGGCGCCGCGCGCACGCCATCATGGAAGGAGTAAACCAATATCATTTAATTAAAATTTGAGGCGGTTTCTCGGGGTAACATCACAGCCACCGCAACCGGTCGTCCGTATATGGGAAGCAATTAAAAATCCACTTCAAGGACATGAAATTACATTTTTCCCGAGTCGAAGGAGTGTCGTGTGTGTGCGGTGTTTTTCGGTTGCCTCCACCGTCGCGTCGCCGTTGCCGGTTTCAATGACCAATTACTTTGTGCGGTGTCCTCTTCTTACTCCGTATTTACATTAACCTATGCTCTTTTCTACATTTTTTTTGCAGACACCTATACCGGAAGTACCGCACCAACCCGTTCAACGTGATGGGTCGCAACAGTAGCACCGATCCCCTGGACGCCGAGAAGGGCACCGCCGGAGATGGGGATGTTGACGGAATCGAAACCCCCGAAGAGGTGAGTACGATTATTGTGTTCGTCGGTGGCACGGTTCCGTGGCCACAACACAAATCCAAGCAATTTTTACCAAGGGATTATGGGGGTCGTCCTTTTTTGTCGGTTTTCTTGAGTGTTTTGTCAAGGGGGTATACATAAATTGTGTATCTGGACGGCCAAATGTAAGTGTGTTCCTTTCATTTGACGGTATTTACTCGGTATCTTGATTTCGGTGTGAAAAGGCCAATTACCCTATACGCACAGGGTGTTGGTTTTGTGTGCGGCCATTTTCACTCTGTTTGACGGAGATCCTTTTTCCTGTTGGCAAATTTACGGTCTGTTGATTTCCAATTTTGGGGATCAATCGGCTTTGTCATTGGAGCCCAACCAACACGCTGTACAAAGGAGTTCACAGAAAATAAACCGCTTGCCGCGCGCCCCGAAGGCGATTGTTTAATGCCGCTCGGCTGAGATTGTGCTCTTTGATTCATGTGATGCGGGGGTTGAATTTTTTCTACTACTACGAGTCTTTGTAGTCGGGGAAATTATATTAAAGAGAGACGCTTGGTAATCTCCCCAGCCTTTGTTCTGCATTCGTATTGCTCTTCGTGTGCAAACAACTCGAACTCGATTCTGTTGTTCTTCCTGTGCATGTGCACAAAATTCGAAATAATGCCCGCCTACGTCTTAACCGAATTACAGAAGTTTGCTTGCATATCCTTTTTTGTCGTTTCCCAGAACATCGTTGGGCCTATTCAAACAGAGACTTCTACGAATTTCGTATCACAGGGTGGCAGTTTCAGGAGACCGGAAGGTTCAGGAGGCATACTGCAAACAAATTTCCATGTATAGATGGTGCGAAAGTTTTCCTTTCAAAAGGAATTGTTTTTAGAATGAAATTAAAATGGATAAGTTTGCTTTTAAAATATAATTAAGGAGAGTTGATATAGACGATACGAAATGTTACATTTGATTTGGAAGGGCTTAGTGAAAGGCAGTCTTTTCTCGGATGTGGAAAACTGATATCCAACGATGCATAGTTGGAATATAATCGCACAAAAGCCTAAACAATTATTTTGCTGAAGGATATTGTTGTGCCGCAAAAGGGGTGAGAGTGAGGGTGTATCCAACAATGGGCGGGTTTATTATGGGACTTGTAGGCTGTTCCAATTTTAATTTAGTGGTTTCGCATAGTACGTCAAAAGGATTATAATTGAGATTGCTACAGAAGAGCAGTCAATGGTGTAGGGATGATGGTGACTATCCAGATCGAACACAAATAAAGTTATTTAATTTTTAACAATACCACGGTAGTAGAGTCTTAAAGTAACTGTCTTCTAGGAGAGGTGGTGGAGCGTGGAGTAGAAAACAGCCTTTAGATGCAAATTGTATTGGGATGATTGCGCCACTTGCTTCAGTTGCGCACCTTTGTCAGTTTAATCCAATGTAAGTTTAATATTAATGTAAGGCCAGACAATCCTAAGAAACCAACTCGCGAACTTGGGTTAACCTATAATATTCCGAAGCAGTGATCAAAATCTTTCGTAATGCTACATTTCGGCGCAAGAATTGTCAACCGGTGCCCTTTGGCTGTCATTTGTTTTAGAGACTGAAAAACTTTGGTTCTGCTTTGGACTGATGACCATTCGAGCCCGTTTTATGGCCTTTTCCATCCCTATTGCCAAACTTCTGGCGCTAGGTCCTCACATTCTTCACGTATATTTTCTTTCAGAGCTTCAAGGGTCTGATGCTTGTTGATATAGACTTGTGACTTTAAAAAAAACCATAGAAGTCTGGGATGTTTAAATCAGGCGACAGGGAAATGCAGCCCTCAGAGCTTTGGTTGTGACTCGTGCAGTATGTGCCGTTGCTCCATCCTGTTCTCCAGTCCCAGTTGGTTGAGCATGTTTCTGTAGAGCTCGCTGTACACGGAAGTCATCTGGTCGATACTCCGGGGTGCCCATCGACGTCTTCTGCCACAGCTGCGATATTCTTAACAGAACAGCTTCTCCGCGGACGGCCATACCTGGCAGTATCTCGTGTTGTTCGTTGTTCTATATCTTCTATGCGAGCGGCTAAGCGTTGCAGTATTTTCGAAGTAGGTGTTGCACTTCCGGGAAATCTGCGCTCACTTCCAAAAAAATATTTCCAAAACAAATCGAGACAATGGTCGCGTTATTCTGCCCGCTGGAAAACTAGCACAAAATATCTAAGATGAAGGAACGCTCGCCCAGCGGCAAACGTTTGAACGATTTGCCTTTAAAATTCTTTTTTCCTCAATGCAGCGCAGTTTTGCGGCCATTTGCAAAAACTATAGCCAGCTTGTATCATAAAACTGGAGTTTGAGGCACCTTCGACATTTGAAGTGGATTTTTTTCAGACATCAGTTCGTAATAGCTTTGCGTGCTCGCAAGCTTATGTTTACGATCATAGGCAAGCTAGCCGTACATTTTTTGGCGTCCGCAAACCTCCTTTGAACCTTGTCTTGCATAAGTTCGAATTCGAGGTCCTACAGACAGCAGTATGACATGGAAATCAAACTCAATTTCTAAGTGTTAGGTCTTGCAAACTTAATCTGGGAAGTTCTTAGGCCCATAGCCGTTTTTAAAGGGGCTTAAGTGTAGCTTCAAGCTATATATTGCGACAACTCTATGCTCTATATCAGAAAGACAACAGCATGTCTTCCAAAAGAGAAATGAAGTCTGGTGTTTTTAGTTCCAAAGAAGACCCACGAAACAGACCTCTTCTACAACAGGTCCTTGTATACTACGAGAGGCCCCGAATTGTTCTTCGAACTGTCGAAACAGCCGCAACGACACATTTACGTGCGACCCTATTTCGCGGTTAGGTTAGGTAAGCTTTAGTCTGGTCTATTTTAGTCTGAGCACATGGGTTCAGTGGTTGAAAAGACCACGTGCCTGAGTTATGCCTGGACACTGCCTCATAAGTCGACATGTCAGCAAAGGTTAATCTTTCTTTACATGATTTCTTTGCGCTGATGGAATGAAAGAAAGGATGAGGCCATTCTTCAAACTTGATAGCGGAGTATAGGTACCCAGTCCACTATGTTCGGTGATAAGACTCACTTTTTTTGAAAGTCTTCCCACAGGTGTTTAAAATTTTCAGACTTATATTCTTCTGATGTTTTTTCCCTCAATTTTGTCTGGGTTCCATTTTATTATTCTATACTTTATTGTAAAAAAAAGACTGATTGGGGTTAAAGCTAAAGCTAAAGAATGAGATATATATTTTAAAGAAGCGGTGATAGAACTCCACCCTGCGGCGTCCCGAGATTAGTGTTTTTTTGAATCGGGTTACGATGAGACGTCTGCTGATGGCTGTTCTTCTAAGCAGTTTCGTACCCCGTTTAGGAGGCTATTCCAATTTAAACTAACAAACTTATTAAATGAGGAAAGCTCAATTTATGTCTAGGAAAACGGACAACCTTATAATCTGAGGACTTTTCCGTACTTCAAATAACTCCATAATCCACCGAGCTCAGATCTGTTGTGATCCTACCTTACAACGTATAAGTGGTTCTATTCCAGGACCTAATATTTAAAATACCTTTGGGAATAGTTATAGAAAAGTGCGAAAGTTTGAATGAGCGACGTGGTTGGAAGAGCTATCGAGCGAGTTTGCAAAGATTTTCGTTAAATCCTGTAAGTCTAGAAGATTTTAAAGAAGAATATAAAATAATCCTTAAAAAAAATAAAATAATCCTTTGCTGTCGAGTGACTGAGTTTCAATTGGCCTTGAAGATAAATACAGTCCAATTTGGGACCGCCATGGGATAGCAGTTCTGCTCCTCCTTTTTAGGATGGCTGCTAATCTGCTACTCTGCCCCCGCTACCTATTTCAAGAATCTTGGGCCTGTACTATTTCGTCTTAGCTAGAACTATTCACAGTGCGTGCGTACCAATTCCTCACTGGAAGCAAAGTTGCATTTTATTTGCCTTATCAGCTCATCAGCTGCGAGGATATACCCGGATACAGAAAAACCATTAACCGCCTACGCGGAATATTAAAGTAGTAAAACAAAGCACTGCCCAGCAACATAAAACAGCCAAAGTGGTCACATCTAGCTAATATTGAAGCGAATAAAAATAACCGTACATCCGGTCGTTAAATAGAGCCAATAAAACGCAACGCAGCCATAAATCTCGATGCTTATAAATATCCCACCAGCTTAGCAAAAAAAGTAGGTACAATTAAAGCCAACGCGCGCGGTATTTGTGATACTCAACCCGGTGGCAATCGACCCATACTGTCAAACATTAAACCAATTCCCGCTGACAAATGCAAAATGCGAGATAAATTCGAAAACTCACTGGCAAAATTTATGTTTACCCAGTCGAGCCGATATTCAATCTCTCTCTCTCTCTCTCTCGCTCGCTCTGTGAATTTATGGGCGCAAAATTTATGCTATCTGTTGCAAGGACATTTGCGAGCAATGTTCACTCGTAGTAATAAATTTCTAAGTCATTTAAAATGATATATCTCGCAAATAGTTGGGCGCCCAACGCAAGGCTCAACGAGGATAACCCGCACTCCGAACGGAGCGACATCCGGAGAGAGTTGGAAGTTGGGACTGCTGCATTTAATGGAGCGGTAAATTTGTAAATTTGCCAGGAAGAGCGACATGCATCCGGTGTATTTTCATGCTACGTACGAGCAATTTTAATGGTCGCCTCCATTTTAATTAAAATGTTGATAAAAGCGATAGCCGTCAACAACAATCTCCGCCACCACGAGTACAGCGTATCCAAGTGCATTTAATGAAGTGCATTTAACGACGACTAATCCTTTAAGTGGCAGTTTGCACTTTGGCACACATTCAGCTTGAGAACAATAGACGCATTTGCCGCCCGGCTAGGTGCACCAACAGCACGTTTGTGTCGGTGTGAGCAGATAGTTTGTATGGCGGGTGTGTCGATATACCCCTGACTGTGGTGGTGTATGTGGGCAATTATAGAAGGAGACAAACAGGAATGCCAATTAAAATAGTTTTTGTCTCCTCAGTCTGTTTTTGCACGGAAGAGACTCAACAACACTATGCAGAGTTGTAGTACCTCGTAGCTCGTACGTTTGCAATGCTTGTTGGGAGGGAGCGATGATGGAGACCAAGGATGATGGCAGATTGACCGAAGGGTACTCACAAAGCTCATCAGAAAACTTATTGCAAATGTTAATTAAGTTTTCCGGAGATTGTCCTTTGTGGGAAAGCGCCGCGCCGCCTGCCCCCAGAAGCCAGAAACAAGACTCTGCACTAAATTAATTCCGCAAAAAGGACTAAAAGACAGAATGTGCTGCGGCAGGGAGAGAGTACAAAGCTGTGCTTGCAAAAAAAAACCTGAGTCGTGTTATATTATAATGCTGAGCGTTAAACAGCTCAACTTTGTCGCGTGTTTTTTTTTTAGGTTAGTTGTCTGTTATGCATGAAAGAGGTTCACTCGTTGGAAGGGTTTCCGTGTTGCTCCATATTATATATGCACCATAGTTTTAATTAAAGTTTTTTACGCCGCCTACAGAGGAGAAATATTATCCTGTAAATGTGTAGACACACGTTGGAGGGACCAAAAGAATCCATTAGCTTAAATTAATTACCACAAGCTGGAGAGCAGTTTAGATTAAGGACTTAAAGTGATTTGAAGCGCCTGATGGCATACCAAGGATTTGGGGAAATGATCACAAGAAGTAACAAAATTAATTTCCAGAGCTCTTTGGTTTGACCTGAAGTTGGAGTATTTTTGTTGAAAATACACCAAGACGGACGCGGACGTTCAGACGTTCAACAGATTACGAAGCTGGTATTAGATGGCTCATAGAATTGCCGATTGAGGTTTGAGAGGATTGAGAAAAATGCGAAGAGATAGCAGAGAGCTCCGAAGAAGTTGTCGCACAAAAAAGTAATACCTTTCATCAAGTAATAGATGAAAATGGCACTCTACTTAATATCAATTGAGGATCAGCTGCGTAATTATGATTCCGGTGAAAATATTGCAAAACAATGAGCCCCAAGTTGCTCGACATGCGACGATCAATCTCCTCTTAGTCTAAAGAGCAGCTGCACTTAATGGAATAAACCAATTGAGTTCATGCCAGTTGATTCGCATAGGCTAACCAACCGGCAGATTGTTCCCAGCAATTTTGGTTGTGTCGGTCTACGCCTGCTTGAGGACTTACTCAAAGACTGCTTCGTGAATTGTTGTCATCTGAGAGTCTCTGCAGGCAAGAATTTTCGTTTTTAAACTTTCAAGAGTTTACTTTAAGGTGGTTTTGAGTTGACCTTTGCTGATATCGGCCCCCTTCTTCATAGTTTCATTCAGACTTCTTTGGCAGGCCTACCTTTGATCTACCATTTATACAGCTTCATTAAATCGCCGCTTAGCCGGTCACTTTGTCAGTTTGAGCTTGGTTGTTGAGGAAGGCATGGCGCTATACTTAAACAACAAGGTCTTCAATGTCAGAGGCCCCAGTGTCCATTGGAGTTGCTGCAGCCGGAGCTCAATATTATTTTTGGGTTTTTGGTGGAGTGGAGGACATAAGTAGAAGACTTCCCAAGTAACAATTTGACTTCGGTAAGGTTCAGATCTGTAATTTCTGTAGGCAAAAACTTCGATAGAGCTTCTATAGTAAAGGGTTACAGCGCTACAAAAGTTTTTTTTAAATAAATGTTAAAGTACGTTCGATGCCATTATATATGGAACTCGATTTCTTTTGCATGGCCACCACGGGCACGCTTGCCCGGTTTTCAAGCATAAATCGGCCGATACTGCTGCAATTTCACGTTCGATATTCGTACGAAGTTCATCAATCGTTGCTGGCTTGTTGGCATGGACCATAGACTTGACGTAGCCCACAGGAAATAGTCGAACGGCCTCAAATCGCACGACCGAGGCGGCCAAGCGACTGGACCATTTCGTGAGATAACACGTTCTCCAAACTTGGTTTCCAATAAATTGATTGTTACATTCGCTGTGTGGCTTGTGGCGCTGTTCTGTTGGAACCACATGCTCTCAAAGTCCATATCATCCAATTGAGGCAAAAAATATTTGGTTATCATTGAACGGTAGCGATTCCCATTCACAGTAACTTTCCAATCTTGATCATCACGGAAGAAGTACGGCCCAATGACGCCGCCGGCCCATAAACCACACCAAACCGTAATTTTTTCGGGATGCAATGATGACTCATGCAGTACGTGTGGATTGCTGCTTGACCAATACCGCATATTTTGTTTATTGACGAAGCCATTCAGCCGGAAATGAGCCTCATCCCTGAAGATGATTAGCGCTCTTAACGTTGAGGCCACTGACTCCGAATTTCGGTAGTAATAATTTAATAATTTCGACTTGTTGTTGGCTCGTATATCTTTCCATTATAAAATGGCAAACCTTACTGACGAGAAATGTCAAAAGAGCGGCAAGAAATTCGGCGTCGTTTGCTGTCCCTGTCGCTTAACTTTTGTAGTGTCCCTGTTGAAAAACCCTTTATTTGTTAACCGAAGTAGATCAATTTGGAAGTAATTGCTTCGGAAAATAACTTCTGTAAGACCTGTAAGTATATTCAGAGGCCTTCCCTTATAGAGAAATATGGAGATAAGCTTCGGTAAGATCTCTATTAGACAGACCTGTGAAAATATGAGAGGAGATAAGTGGAAAGTAAATTGTTTCAATAAAGCTTGTGGTTGGAAGCGCTTTCGAGGAGCTTTTTTAGAGCTTCCGATCGGAGGCGTTATAGAAGCAATGAACTGTTTGTCATCGTCTCTTAGGAGTCACACTTGCTTAGTGACCGCACAACCATGAATACCCGAATGAGAATGAATGTCATTCTGGGAGACCTGTCTACGTGTGCTTTGTACCAATGACCAATCTTGAGTGCCAGATCAGTCTCCCGCATGGAAAGGGACTTCCCGCCTCTGTTCTAAATTTATGGCGGCTGCATTCCCGTATGGGAAATATCATTAAAGTCATTAAATAATGTTAATAGAATAAGAGAAAAGAATGAAAATTTTGATTTTTTTAATTTTTCAGCACCAATAGCAAGTTTTTGTTTAATGTGAAAGGACATGGAAGATTCATCATACTCCCAGAAAGATTTAGTGGGATTGATTTCTGTCTCATTAAAATACCTTAACCACTAATGCCTCATTTCAGCTTGGACAACAATCAATACGATAAGTGACAGCACTTCACCCCACTCCAAGTCGAGCAATAGGCACAAGCTCCCGCACTTCATGCATACCACTATCAATCACAATCATTGGTGTCCATTCTAGATATACATGCAACTACTTGTCAGCACCACTTCCGGGGTAAAAAGCTTTCAGGCTGAACAATGCTCCACCTTTGCCATGTCACAATATATACATCTCCATTAAGAAGCTATCCCTATACCAACAACCAGGAAGTTATTTGCTATTTACTATCCCTGCCTACAACAGAAACGTTTTGTCACATTTCCGATACTACGTCGTAAAATGTTTTATTAGACTGCCAACAACCTTAGACCTGTCATATGCTATTGATTTGATTTGGTTTACCTACACAGTCGACATAAAAATCCAATATCCACGTTCACTTCGTAGGAAAATGATAAACCATTCGATAAACCCCTTTGGGAGACGTGCGCGATCCTTGTGTGTCTCTGTTTCATAATCACCAACTAAAACACAAAAAGAACATAACATCCCTCCCAGACTCGGAGGTTAATGCGAATGACAGTGACAGTTCACTTCATTTCAAGTGTTGAAACAATATTTACTCATAAATGGATTTTTCCCTGCCGGGAAAATAAATGAAATGTTTTCAATAATTCGTTACCCCGTACAGGACATGGCGCTGTATACGTGAACCAGAAATTCCCGTAAAACAAACTTTGCTCGCGTACACAATTATTTTCACAAAAATGCAGGATGTCGAGTATATTGCCACCGCCATTTGTCTGTTTTTGTCCTATACGCCTGTGGATAGATACGAATACGAGCTTACTCAGTACCTACAGCCATGGACGGTAAACGTGAACACTGACCGAATACAATCGACAAAGGAGTTCCATGTTACGCAACGTGACAGCCAGCCAGCGATTTCGCTTTGATGCTTTACGGAACGCTTCAATAGAGTTCCTCAATTGAACAACGCCGCACCGTCTCTCGATTGTGTCCATTCAAGTTTGGTACTGCCACGGGGGGGGGGACAATTCGCCCAATCTCGGTTTTATCGCTGGACAAAAAGTTCACAGCGCTTCAATGGAATTTTCGATGTCGATATTTTGAGCGCGTGTAAAGCGAAAAAAATTCGCAATGTCCTTGCTCGCTGGATGTATGCCACGTGTGTTTACAGCGCTCTGTTGGAGGTGCGCCGTCATTCAAGGGTATAGATTCGCCAAATGTTATTTATACCGAGCTCAACAATGCAGCCTGATGTCTGAGGGCGCTGGTGTATTGTTGTTCACTTTTTATTTTTGTTGCTATTGCTTTTGCTAGGTGTAGGTGACATTTTCGAGTGGAGTTCACTGCTGCAAGGATATGTTTATCGCCGCTATTCACGGTGCTTGGTATTTTTCAGTGGAAGCAGTTAAAAAAAATCCACCTCGTAATTTATAGGAGCAATTTAATGTTCTTCTTTTAGAGTGTGGCGGAGGGATTACATTCATTCTGTTTGGTTTTACTCCATCCATGATCAGTGGCGTAGGAAAGTGGCTCGCGTAAGAGTGCCAAGGCAAGAAGCTGGGGTTTAAAGGGAATTTTAAGGGAATTTTTTCCTTTTTTTTACATTTTCTTAAGGACGCATTTTCTTTGAAGCGCGTTTCGCAGCGATGTTATGAGTGGATCTCGTCGGTAGAAAAACCACCATATTACCACATTTAACAAACAAAAACTGTCTTGAATCATCGGGAACGTAATGTGAATCATCCTGCAAAAGTTAATTATGGAGGATTTAAAATTTGCACGAATGTATGGCGCCATCAGAATGTCCGTTGCATATAGATCACATCTGCCTTTGAACTCATCTCTTGAGACAGTTTGAGCTTGGATCAAGAGTCTCAAATAAACATAAGCGGATATGGGATAGCCACTACAGAAGCCTTTGAACTGGGTCTCGTTGTTAGGTCACTTATAATGGAAATATACTTAGAACTGTCAAATATACGTATTTGAGAATTTGAATGATTTGCTCATTTTAGGGCTTCGAAAAACTGCAACCGCAAGAGACCACCAGAATCCTTGTTAATCGAGTATACAGTTTGCTTAGAATAATAGGTTAGATAAGACTAGTGCAAACAAGGTTCAAGTAGAGACACAAAGAGTGTCGGTAAAAAACACAAATGGAGCTGCCCACGGGCTTTACGGAGCAGAAAAGTAGAACATCAGCTTCTCAAGCAGAAAACGTAAGGCACGCAAAGAATTGAAGAGATGCTTTACCAACAGTAGCGCAGTGGCTTTACTACTTAGCGAGGGGAACAGGTTCGATCCCCGGAAAACATAGGTGCATTCATTTTTCTGTATCGAATGTCCGACAAACATCCGAGGGTATAACTGTCAGGAAAGAGCTTCGCAATTCCGTACTCGGACTCGGCATAAAAATATAGGTCCCTTTAATTCATCCCAAAAATGAAAACTAATATTTGTGAGAAGCAAGGCCTGGCGTACCTGAGCGGACTTATTATGACAAGTATTATTTGTTATATCTAACAAGATCTTAAGGTACCACGCAACAAAGAATGATGATGCGGGAAACCTTTTCGGAATAAATCAGTCCCTGCTAGGGAAAATCCTTTCTGAAATACTGTGTGCGCGTTTAAACCTTTAAAGTCGGTTCTATATTTGGTATCACTGTCGAAGGCCCTCATTCTATATCATGACGAAAAGACAAATCTCGCTACAGCGTGTCAAAAGCAAGTTTGAAAAGGTCTATGAAAATACTTAATTATTTACATCTTAAAAATAAAAAATAAAGTGCACGACTGGATCGTACAAAACTTTCTCGTTCATATCATCAGTTTGGTTGGTTTATTTTTCTTTTATTATTATTAATAGGCTATAAAACCAGATTTTTCAAATTGGTGATGCTGGTAGGTGTCTATGACTCGAAGTAGGGCTTGTGATGTAAGAATTCAGAGATTTGTTTTTGAATTTGCACGTGTTTTGGGGTAAATGAAGTACGGGTTTCTGATAGTGTAAACTCCAATTGGTTGGAATTATTTTAAGGTTCATGATTAATATGGTTGAAAAAGGAAGAAGTGGGAAATATTTGCTAAAAAGGAGTTTCTAGTAGTTGTGATTACATTTTAACTGGTAGTGCGGTAATGTTTAAAAGACGGCATTATTTGAATTTTTCTAAGAAAAACTAAGTACGGGGTTTTATTAACAATACTTATGTTATTGTAAACAAGCATTTTAATCAAAATCTTTAAGGCTGAGTTTGGAAAATAATGCGTAAAAAATAGGAACAAATATTGCGATGTTGAGTTCGAAAAATAATCTTGCTCAACTATTTAACAAAAACTGAGTATAGGGTATTGTTCAGGATGTCAGTATTACTTGGTTTTTAAAGTTTTATACAAATCGAAAATGGCGTTTTCGAGATATGAACAGTTTTCAAAATCAGCGTTTCCGGTGGTTAGAATTGAAATGAAAACGTCAATTTTACTCCAAGTAAGCATTTTGGTCAAAAACGCTTTAGCCGTTTTCATGTAGGTAAACAAAAGAAAACCAAATTCTGAAAATATACATTTTTTTCAAAAATCCATTATAAACAATTTAACGAAAACTGAGTTTGCTATCGTGTTTGGAGTGTCCATACTACCTTAAAAATGAGTTTTTGTTACAGGCGTCTTGACCGTTTTCAAGATAAGGCCAATTTTCAAAAGTACCGTTATTCGACTTTTTAGCGAAAAACTGGGTATGCAGCCATGTTAACCCCATATATGGTAGTGCAAGTATACATTTTCAAATAAACCATAATTAAATAAAGTCTTAAAAAACGACATTTTTCCAAAATAGTCCGTTGAACGACAATTTAGGGAAAAACTGAGTTTGACATCATATTGGGAATAGTTTTTCGTTGAATATGAATTTTTGTCGAAATAATTTTGACCGTTTTTGAGATATGACCGAATTTCAAAATTACCGTTATTTGATTTTTCTGCGAAAAACTGGGTATGCAGCCATCTTAGTTACACTCACTTAAGCCCAAATATCAATTTTGGTTGAAATCGTTAGAGCCGTTTTCGAAAAAATCTAACTTGTTTAAAACCGTTGTATCGAAAGTACCTTTAATAATGGGGTTAGAATGCAGAAAAAATGGCCCCGAACTGTAAGCCCACAAACTCCAAATCCGAAGTTTGAAAGAAATCCGTCCAGCCGTTTGCGCTGTAGAGCTCAGGAAAGACGGACAGACGGACAGAATTGCGAGACCCACTTTTTCGAGTCATCGTAATGTCAGATTTGATTAAAATCTCGAGTTTGATTTTTTTGCACAAATACAGTACCTTTCTCTTACTACGTATACGAGAAAGTTAAAAATAAATAGTTGGCGCAGTAATCCCGCAAAGGACCCTAGGCCCAGCTTCTCATTAGTTTGTGTGAGTTTTTTTTTCACTTTTGGACGAATGGAAGAGATCTTAAATCAGCCTAGTCCAAACCTAGGTTCCATGCAGTAGAAGAAGACCCCGCCTGAGGTAGCAAGGACAATTAAAGAAACACTTCAACTATCCAAGAAGCAATAAGCTAGGGACCGGGCTAGGCTGTATGGACAGGCTTACTTGCTGTGGTCCCGCTACTACCCTAACTATAGCGTCATGTGGCTAGTTAAAAAGCCTTAATAACGACGGTATGCACTAAGGTTATCGAAAGAACTCTCTAAGATCATTAGTAGGTAGTATTTTTTCCTTTTTCTCTAGCGTCCTTTACCCCAAGATCTTACCAAACTGTTAAGCTAGTCAAATATTTAAAAAAAAGAATGGGAACGTGATTAAGCGATCGTGAAAGGTAAGGCAGTGGAGGTAACCTCAGGGTCTAATAAGTGTTTTCCACGGATTAAGTTCGGAAACGCTTGTTCAACATACCAACCACTCATCTACTTTATTATCTGGTTTAGCTTTTGCAAAATTTTTCCAATTTAAGGACAAACCGCTGTGCTAATTTAAACCAATTGCCCTCTCTGCTCATAAAGATGTTGTTATTATCCATCTACCCCATTACCACTGCCCCCACTTAACTTAAGGGCAACTCCGTTCAAATACAAACATAAGCAATTAACATAACTGGCGCCCAATGCAAGGGGGGTCACAAATCTCCGCTCTACCATCTGTTGTTCAATCGCTTCTTAAAATTCCTTCCACTTCTCAACGCAAAACAAACAAAAAATATCCTCGGGCAACTGACATTCAAACTCCTGTTCTACTCCTATTTTTCTCTTTTTCTTTTGCAATTTCAGTTGCGTGCATCCTCACTTGCATTCGGCGCCGCCACTACAGACTCTCCAAGTCTTGAAATCTGTACGAATTCCAACGAGGTGATGGGCAAAGCCAGCACTGGTGATGGTCGAGATTGTAATGGTTGTGTTGCAAATGGTAGGGCACCAGCATCCGATATAGACGTCGATTGTATTCAGACAATTATTCCCGACGATGTCCTGCAAGAGAATGCCACATTCATCGGTAGTAGCAACATTGAAGCCCAATCCATGGCAGCACCTGTACCACCGCCACAAACAGTTCCACCACAATCCACCATCACCACCAATGCTGCTGCTGTCAGCCCGCCGCCGCCGAAGTCGCCAACTCCTGGAACAATGCAAACCAATTACTCTGGGCCAAACGGTTCAATTACCACGATGACCCTTAAAAATAATCACCTCATTGTTGAGACTGAAGAGCGAAATGTAAGTTGAGTGTTGTGCCGTATACGAGTGTGTGTGTGTGTGTGTTTGTTTGTTTGTGTGACAGCACTCTTGTATATATAAAAAGGATATTTGCATTCTCGGTGTTGTAACTCTGTTTAAGCAAGACTACACTTTTTACAATTTTCTTTAGTTTTTTTGGCTCTTGGTGTAAATACAAATTGTTGCTAATAATTCTCTCTAATCTGACTCTTAAGTGGGTGCCTCGAGCACCTACCCTCCTCCTTGTCACCACCTGTATAACCAGTTTAGTTCATCTTTACTTATCTTTGTCTGTTGCAGGATATATCCCGCGATGCCAGGGAGACCAAGATGCACTACAACAACGGTGAGAAGGACGGCGTCTTCGTGGTGGAGGTATCCCGAGGAGCTGACTCAAAAATCATGCCCGGCAGCCCGGTAGACGGCAGCCCCAACAAGCGGCCCTTCAACGTAGACGCAGCCGTGAAAATCATCCAAAGCGAGGAGGACAAGCTTATGCCATGCCACGAGGAGGTGCAGGTTCATCCCCCACCGCCGGACAACGTAAACATTCTTGACGAAATCGAGTCGAACCACCTGCACCAGATCGACGAAGTCGATGAGTTCGATGAAGGGCTCCGCATCGCCAAAAACTCCAACACTGGCCTCTCACAGTCCGATCTGAGCTCCTCGTCGTCTGTGGACTCGAACAAGCGCTACTCCTACGGCAACCAGGAGCTGTACACCATCGAGCAACAAGACTACACAACTCCGTCCCCAGCTGCCACCAAGGCACCCCACCCCCACACCGAGTCGCAGCCGCCACAGCCCGAGAACCACAACGACGACAATGGACATTCCGAGAATGGCCACTGCCCAGAGGATGGGGAGCCTCCAGCTACACCGAACTGCGACACCAACCACCCAACAGACACGGACCTCGATCCCAGCGAGCACGGCGGCGGCGGCGTCGAATCGAAACCAAAAATTACCGCCGCCCTATTGAAGCAAGACACTATTATTGTCAACGAGATGACAAATGGTCTGGCCCATGAGCACGATGAAGCAACTCCACACAATGGAGTCCTCAAGACATGCAAACCCGTCGCCGACTGTAATGGCAGTGGCGACACCGAGAACGGATTCGACAGTTTAATCAGCCTACCAGATCCACCGTCTACCGAGGAGATGAAACAAATGAACGACACCATCCTAATGGAGACGAATCAATTAGACTCGCTGCCGCCGCCACCGCCTCCCGGTGCCGCCGAGAACAACCACCACCACCACAACGGCAATGGTAGTGCTGCTGCAGAGCTGGACACCGAAAATGGTGATAGCCACTCGATAGTGTCGTCGTCGTCGCCTATGGATACGCCGAGAAAAGTGGCACCGTCGACGATAACGGGGGCGCCTACCGACATCCCACACACCAATGGCAACTGTATGACAGGACATACAACAACTGTGTCAACTGCAGCCGTGGTCGAGGTGTCTGGCAGTAGTTAATGCTAGAGACCCCATACAGTCATACACCAACCCCAGGAAGCTGCTGCTGCCCCCCAAAAAAACCTGACACCATAGATAATGACCAAAGCAAAAACGCTTCGCAACCACTACAACTACAACTACAACACACAGTTGGATTTAATTTTCCTTTTCGTTTTTTTTTTATCTCATCCCACAGTCGTCCTCTGTGTTTTCATTTCCTTATCTTTCATATAGCAACAAAAACAAAAACGAGAATAACCTCCGAGATGCTTTTGAAATAATCATAAAGGATGCGGATGTGCACATGCACATGCCAGAGGTGGAAGGGGGTCATAAAATCAGAGATTGATTACGTCTCTGTTGGTCCTGGCAACAGTGATGGTGTCGTCGTCCTCGTAGAAAGAAAACTTTCAGCTCAACAACGGATGCCGCATATATACTATGCAGAGAGAGACTAACGAATGCGAGGACATTTTTTTTTTGTTTTTGAAAATTAACTTTAAGTAGTCTACTACCCACCAAAGCAGCCAGTAGTGTCCATTTCATGTAATGCCAAGTTATGAATGCATTTACATACGTAGATATGTTTGTAGGTACACGTACAGTCCTTTTGGTTGGTAAGTGGTCCTGCGGCGACATAGAAAAGTTTGAATGGTCCAATAAATTGAACAACTTATAATAGGCGAATTCAATTACCATATCTGTGCGGTTGAAAGGCACTCGTATAACGGTAATTTTACAACTTTCGAGATGTGGTCCCGTTGATTATTATTGATATTAACGAGAGAGATCCTAGTGCGGTTTTGCGTATACGAGAGGATAAGATGGGGGTTTTCGGAAGGGCAAAAATTACAGTCTAGACTTTGTAGTTAAGTGTCAGAAAAGCGCTTTGCCGTTTAACAGAAGTAGTTGGGTATGCAGCGAATTGTTCTCTGCAATGCAGGCACGTCGAGCCTACTGAACAGATTGGGGAACAGTTTTTTTGCAAAAGATCGGCAAGCTTTTGACATTTTTAATCAGAATTTCGTCAGAAAAAGCTTTTAAACAGGCGGACTCTTATTGATACTTATGAAAAGACGAAGTTTGTTTATTTTTCCAGCACTTATCTAACTTTACCTCGAGTTTTAAACAAGCGGATTGAACCTTGGTTAACAATTTTTGACACTTGTTCTACGAGGTAAGACACTAAAGCTTTCCAACTCCATTCACGTTAGGGTCCTTTGTTAACAAATGGTCTGCGAAAGGAAGGTTTAGTCTTTCTTATCATTTCGAACCTGCAGACTGGGACTGTAGTATCATCTTTGCTGGATTATAACAGTCCAATCCTTTTTCAAGATAACTGAATCAGTTTTTGAGGACTTTTCGTTTTTCTGTCTTAATAAATCAGAGTTCACAGTGTATTATCTCTTCCAGTAGTCGTCTCCTCTTTCACTTAAGTCAGCAAACCATTTACCAGAACTGAAGAAGACCACATGTCCTTTCCGCAACCCGAGGCAGGTTGTTTGGAAAAGATCAGAAGAGCTACCCTAAGATACCTTCGTAATGCGTCGCTTGAGACTTTTAACTTAAACCTCGTTCCCCTTTTAGGATTAACCTTATGGTACATTCGGTCAATATTTACAGGGGCTGAACGCTTCCACTCCCACCGATTTATGTGTTGCAGAATGGTATGAGATGTTAACGTTGGAATATGATCTCAATACTCTTCAAAACCATATGGTCGCGGTACTTTAGATGGACATATGGGCCTGATTGTGTGCTATCAAGCATCCTTTCTTCCTCGCCTACATTTTTCACAATTTAATGCTTGCGGCCTTGTAGTGAAATAAAACTCCATTTTTAAAGAGCTTCACTGAGAAGAGGTTAGATACGGTGGCTCTGTAGTTCTTAAACTTTTTCATTACTAAACTAAGCTCTCGTGTAATTAATGGCGGAAAATTCATCTTCACTGGCCTTACGAAGGTTCTTTTCCCTTCATTATTGTCTTGAGATTATGCCCCTTTAGAATCAGCTGGAAGCTCCTTTAGCAGATCTCAAACTTCGTTCGCTATTTCCAAGAAACGTGCACTTCAGTTTTCCAGAAGTTGTTGGCTTTCTTATGAAAGCTCGTCTGGATCCTTGAAACTAAATACTACTACTCTTTCGTGTACATCTTCATACCAATGAAGCACGGGCTATTTTTTAAAGGTGGCTCTCCTCATACAGTGATTCTAACTGCCTCCTGAATGAAGTCGCGATCTACGGGACTACTAGTTGGTGGCGTTTTTGGTAGGTCATCCGGCGAACTCTTTAAAAACCACGTCTGTTCTTGGGAAGCTAGGAAATCCAGGGTCGGATTTTATCTTGGCACCTTATTTTCTGTGAACAGTGTAGCTCTTAATCCAGCTGCAACAAGAAAATGGTCCGAGTTTGAAGCATAAGCTATGACTTGCATGTACTGGGTATATACCTCACATCGTAGGTCATTGACAACCACGTGACGAGTCTGGTTGCCGTTTGAGGGGTATCATTTTCCAGTGATACCGATCTTATTCTCGTTCCGCCTAGCCTATCGTATTGTGCTCTGCAACTTACTTCGGAAATATAAGAATAGCCTTTGATCCCCCAACCCATAACTCTTTTTGACAAGCTTCGTTGGAGCTATTCATCCTCCAAATCTTACAGCTGGTCTTCTGTAATATTTTCCTCAATAATTGTGTGACTAGAGCTCAATAACTCCTCTTTTGTCACTGCGCAGTCTAATGGCTCAACCATAATAGGATCAAGCAGGTTTGAATGTATGTCAAAAATCTATAAAAATACTCTCTTAACTTACGTTAAATGTAAAAGGGGTCTTAAACCTTATCCAATATATAAATTTAATGTGATCACACATTGGCTTAAGCTGGATTACTCCCATGCCATAACTTTTATCTGAACAAGTTCTTTTTTACTACACTGTTAACTCCGAAGTTCCTCAAACATTGGCCTTTAATTCCGTGTCTGACTGAAAAACAGCTTCGTTGAAAGTCCTTCGTTGGATCGATGCTGTGAGGTGACTTGCAGAGATCACATGCGGAGCACCAGAATATAGGAGGTACTCAATATAAGGTAGCTTTTTTACTGAAAAGAGCTGTCTAAGCTTCGGTAATTTCGTCACATTTAGTGTATATCCCTATCGAATTCCAAGTGGCCCGAATTTATTTTCGTATATCGATCGCAAAATGTACCAAAGCACCCAACGTTTGTACGTAAAATCTCGACTCAATGTGACATAAAGAACTGCCTGTCTGTGTATGCCAAAGGAAATGAAAATGGCTCTCTTAACAGGTCTGCCTTAAATATTACGAATCAGCTTTTCTGTTGGCAATAACCTATACGGTTGATACCTATATTTTTAACAATACTACCTATTTTTTTAACACTACTAGGGGGTATTTTATGAGCTTATTCTATCAGGGATTTGTATGTAAAGAACGTGTTAAAACCCGGACCCAATTTATCTGCACCTGCTGATTTATAGAAAAGAAAAATACCCAGATCAGAAAAGTCTTTTTTTATCATCCTTTTTGCCCAGAAGTGATCTCTTTTAATACGACAGAAAAAAATTAATTCCTACTGAAAGCAAACGACAGCTGGTTCTTTTAAAAAAGTCTTTGATGCCATTCACCGAATAATTTGTATTTTTACTTTACGTTTGTAATGCGCTTAGTTTGAGTCTGCTCTTTCAATCACCAATGCCAAATGATGAATACCCACGGCCTAATTGCCTAGGATACTTACGGAATAAAAATTGGTCCTCAATATACCCTATCCCGTTTGTTGATATGCCTACTTTTGATGAATGCAAATTCACTGAAAGAGAAAATCGTTTAATCCTCAAACGAACTTTAAGGACTGTCGTAAAGCGACTTAAAAATAACACCCAATAAAAAATGTCCCTTCCCTCTGAACCCCTGCAGAGCCCATTAAACAGCGTATATAAAAAAAAATAAAAGGACAAATATATGCCATCGAAAAATGTCCTCGCCCTTACCGTTCTCGGAGTGACTGTACACAGAGTACCAATACCAACCGCAAAAGCAAACATACTAAACTAAACTAAAAAAACAACTGAAGCAGATACAGATACTCGTGTGTGTGTGTGTGCAACCGGATGAAAATATTTTATATCTGAATAATGCATGGTCACAGATTCTTTTTATTGTCTTCTCGGACAAGGATGAGTGCGGCTACAAGGGTTGCCTCTACATGCTCGTACAACCCAGATATATATTACAAGCGTTGCATATTTATGTTAACCAAAATGAATCCGCAATGTGACGGAAATGTTTACATTTTCCGTTTGTTTTCTCCTCTGACAAGGAAAAACAAATTTTCGTTCCGTCTTTTTTTTATGGCCCATTATATTGTTGTTATGTTATTTTTATACA
Source organism: Cheilosia pagana (assembly GCA_936431705.1). NCBI lineage: Eukaryota > Metazoa > Arthropoda > Insecta > Diptera > Syrphidae > Cheilosia > Cheilosia pagana. The sequence continues at coordinate 51,668,774 of OW386168.1, read as the reverse complement.
AGGAAACTTTTTACACCATGAAATTATAAATACACATGAAATCAAAAAAAAAAAAAGAAACAACCACAGATACTAAGCAAATATGTAAATGAAAAGTACGACAACAAATTTATATAAAATACCCTTCTCTTGAATTAAGTAAACAAAAAAAAATGGAAACAAAATAAATTAATATAGAAAAACGTGCTCTTAAGAAGATTAATCTTGAAGATTCACTTTTTTTTCTCAGTAAGAACAAAATGTCCTACCACAGCGAAAGTAAGCATTTAGATGTGTACCAATATTATACATAATATTTACTCTCTACTATATTTAAAGAAAACTTATATATATATTTACCAACCAACAAACTGTATACTTATATTACTCTTAAAGTGTCAAAGCAAACAATTTGATTTTCTTCCTATTTTTCCAAAACAAAAATGGCCAAGCAAATTAATAATACAACAACACTTGAGCGAATGTGTCAATATATGCAATTAAGTATAAACTAATATAATACATTTTAAAACTAGATTATAAAAGTAAAATATTTACAGAAACTCTAGCGATAAACAGCCAAAACCACGTAATAATAATAAAACAAAAGAAAAAATATATAAAAACAATTTTTTGAAACTAAAACAATGTTAGATGTCTTATAGAAAATAAACTGCAAAACAAAAAAAAAGAATAATTCAATTATATTCAACACTTATAAGTATTCTCTTTAAAAAAAAAATGAAATAACAATTTAACGGATTGTAGAATGTACGTAGATTGTTTCTCGTCCTAAATAATGTTGCAAAGGAAAGAAAACCTTAGCACACAGGCCCTTACTTTACCCACTTCTAAACTGTCCCTATATAGATATTCCATACATATATAAGTAGATGCGTACATGATATGTAACGTCTTTTCTCCTGTTGGCCAAGCTATATTAACATTAACTTAGAAACCAAAATAAAACACATACACACGGCGGCGATGTGCCACTGACAAGGACTTGTGTAGAATTTTTACAGAGATTTTTTGCATAAAATGAAGATAAAATTGATAAATAAATAATAAATCCATTTTTAATAAGAAGAAGAAAAATTAAATTGAATTTAATTGTAAGTTAAGCTTAAAATGAAAATAATTAATATTACTGACGATGATGAATTAAGAAACGGAACACAAACATACGGTGACAAGTTGTGAATATTAAAGCTAGGTAATAAAAATTTGAGAAGTAAATGTGATTGTTATTATATAAATAATTAATATATAATAAAAATAAATTAAATTTAAAAAATCAAATTTACTTAAATTGGTGTGGCGTTTTTTTTTATTTTATTGACTGGATTTTTAGCAGCAGCAGGTGGTAAGTAGGAGTGAACTGTATGTCCTACATGGGTCGTTATCTGTCGGCAAAGTGCAAAAACAGTTTTACTCAGATTGCAGGTTTTTCTTTCAAAATTGTTTATAACATGAGACCTCTCAGGTATCAGTTATGGTACACTTTTTAAGGTCTATAGTATGTGAAGAGACTGATGACCATATGACAATTTATCCCCAAATGTATAAGATGAGTTTGACTGCTGGATCAGCTGATTAATATCGTGTTTTTTTTAAATATAAAATAAATAAATAGATGGCGCAATAGGTCGATTGATTTGTGTGAGTTTAATATTTTTGTAATAGTGGAATCGACCTATAGTTTTTATGCCAGGTCCGAACGACTTAATTGAGAAGCTCTTTCGATACACTTATTGTCTCGGAAGTTCGTAAGACGTCCGTGAGAGGGGGCGAGGTGAAAAAATCTGTAGATAGATATAAATTAGTTTTTTTCTAGGGATCAAACTACAAATCCAGCCATAAGTGTGATGACTGGAAATAGTCTGTTAAAATGCTGTTCGTTTGTGTCTGCGTAACTCACAAATGGCATCACGGATTTGGTTAATCTTCCTTTTATTTTATTTGTTATTGTTTGTGGAAGATTTTTAGATAGAAAAATTGGGAATTTTTCATGAAATGGACGACCGAAATAAACCGAAATAAAACAATAAAAAAATAAATAAATATTTTGGCGCGACAGGTCTATGGGACCCAAGGCCTAGCTTCTCACAACCATTCGTTTTGTGTGGGTTTTCAATTTTTGGGACGAATGGAAGGGGTCTACAATTTTACGCCGAGTACAAACGGCTAATTGAGAAGCTCATTCATGACAGTTTTACTCTCGGATGTTTGTCAGACGTTCGCGAGAGGTGGCGCAGTGGAAAAAAACCTTAAGATATAATTTGGCCCTCTCGGGATTCGAACCTGAGCCCCTCGCTTAGTAGCCCAACACACTACCACTAAGCCACTGCGGCCGAAATAAAACAATATGTACCCGAAATACGCAACTAGTTAATTTAGTACTATGTGTTAACCAGAGGGGCCACAGCACAATATTCAATCGGAAGTCGGTTCAGTGATTATTTTGCCTTTGCAATGGCTAGCAGTAAGACAGATGATGAACAACGTGAAAAAAGCGACCATCTTTAAGGCGAAATATTATGATCCCGAAGGATTTACCAATGAAAAATACCCATTCGTCCTTTTTTGCATATTTTGAAATGCAAACTACCCACAAAATAGGTAGTTATGCCGGGTATCGGTCTATTCTATCCAGACTCGATGTCCCAAACTTACAAGCAACAATAACAAAATAGCAACACTGTAGTGTGTACACTGTACACGTACAGCTCCTCCGAATTGACTTGCTAAATGAATCTTGGAAGTCGAACATGAGCCCTCATAAGGAGAAATTACTGTCGATGAAGTCAAAATCACAATTGCCGGTGTCGTCATTAGTCAAGTTGTCAGATTACCTTTACGTAATATAGTCCCATATATTTATTTAGAGCTTGGGTTAGTAAGGTCTATTGACGACAAGTCAGGGTGAAACGAACCATCTTATATGAAACGCCCATATGTCTATGACGAAAGGAAATAAAACGAGCTTGGAATCAACGTGTGTATTATTCAGACGTTGCAAGGCTACTGCGCCAGAACATTGTCCTCCCGACTCCTTTATGCTGTCAGCAAGCACATTACCAACAATAAGTGCAGAGGATCAGTGAAAGTGTCGTACCAAAGTGATTGGTTTCACTGGGAACCCCTGGGTCGATGAGGAGTGAAAGTGAACGAGTCCAGCCAAATGACTTTAGTGACTCTAATGTTGATCGTTGATTGGGAAAGGCGAAGAGACAACAACTTTGTTTAAAAACGCGTCTATTAAAATAGTTGAAACTCCACCTCTCAATCATCATTAGACTCCTTTGAATTTATTACTTGAACAATAAAATTCTGATTGTCAATTCTCCCCAATACGTACCCACTACAACTTGTGTCAACTAATCAGTGAACAACAGGGTGGCGTGAAGCGAAATGTATCATTGGACCATTGTCATTTTATTTTGACAATTTCATTGATGGCTGAGGGAGATAAACTGTATTCGACAATTCAACACATTTTTAACTTTCTCGTATACGAGTACGCAGTAATTTCAAACAAATTTTTGAACTCTGGACTCCAATCAGTTTCATCGTAATGAAAAAGGAACTGAAAAGACTGGATCTCGCAATTATGTCTGTCTGTCCATATGGTTATTTATTTAAATGGGTGGACAAATTTGTTTTAATCTTCCGATTTGAAATTTGTGGGCCTACAGTTCGGGGTGGTTTTTTGTTTTGCACTTTAACCATAATATTCGGCCCTAGCGAGGTATCCGTCGGAACGGAAAATTCTCCGATTTTATACGATTCGGAGGATTTTTGCTTCGAGGTATTCTTCGGAAAATCTATTCGGAATATTTCTCCGACATTTTGTAACGCTTATCGGCGAATCTGCGAACTACGTTGGAGTGCGATGAAGTGCATTTTTTTCTTCAATTTTTGACAGCTAGGTTCCGATATCCTCCGACAGAAATTGGTTGCGGAATTTGTTTACGATTTGGATTTGAACCTCCGACAGAGCATGCGTTGCGGAGAATTTTCCGTTCCGACGAATACCTCGCTAGGGCCGATTATGGTACTTCCCATATAAGAGTTTCAAACCAGTTTGATTTGTTCGAAAAACGGTCCACACGGTTGCAACAAAAATGCGTTCCCAAGGCGATTTAGTCATTTGTAACTTGATACCAAATTCAGTTTTTCTCTAAATTATCGAACAATCAATTTTCGAAAAAAGCCATATTTTGAAAATTTAGTTTCCCTCCATGAAAACGGTTACAGTGATTTTGACCGAAATGCACACTTGGAGTAAAAGTGTTTTTTTTTCAAAATTATTCCGTCATATTCATTTTCCATTCGAATTATCTGAAAACGCTTCTTTCAAAAACTGCTCATACCTCGAAAACGCCGTTTCTGACATGGTAATTCGTCATATAGAATTTCCTAAATTTGGAAGGTGGGAATATTTTATTCTGTCCATTAGTCGTGGGAGCTGCGTATGTTACCAACTTGTACCAACCCAATCGCGAAGTTAGTTGTCCCAAAAACAGAAGTCACGCGCAATATTCGGGTGCTTTTGATTCAACTTCAATAAAAGCCCCTGGGTTGTTCTTCAATTTGTTACCAATTCGTATAGCTTTAGTTCAACTGTGGTTAGTCCTGGGATAACACCTCCAATAGGCTGTGCTTTACTGTCTCACATTACCATCCCAATGTTGACACTCTTACGCCAAAAAACGATCTCGTTGGCAAATAGTTAATAGCCAGTGGACATCTGTCCCTATAGTGCTTACTACAAGTTCTGGACCTACCTCTCCGTGTTGTTGGCCATTATTAAAGTCACCATCCATCGTCATGCCCACAAGTTGCACAAGTGCACACCACCCACCAACGGGCCACGTTTATAAACAGTTTGCGGTGTACGTTGGCCAACCTAATTCACAGTATCCCAAGTGAACCTGTAGTTGTAGGCTGTTGAAGCAACATGTCACCAAATGCTGTCTTAGGATCAAATTACATCCATGACTTACCCAGCATAAACAGAAACACACGACCAGAAACGGATCCTCTCTGCCATTAAATAATTGCAATCTACGGTTATTTTGGTATTAATTTGCATTTACAGCCGATGATAGGCTGCCGCAAGACCCAAACGCATTCTCATGTTTCCATATCTTTAGGAGGCTAATAATTCCACAGATATACACACTCGCACACACGAAACTGAATGAAATTTATTAATATGGCTAGGCACGACGCTCCTGCTCCAGTTCCTTCTCTGCCGACCGACGAGTGTGTGTATATGTTCGCAGCTCGAGGATTATGCTGGGCCTGGAATATTATTCCTGTCTTCATTCCGGCTCAGTGGCTCGATGTGCGAATGTGTGTTGTATCGTCCGCCGAGACCTGCCGGCACACCCACATTAATATATATGGTAATTTGAGACACCCCCTCCGGAACGACACACTCGTATTCGTATACCGGGGCGTTAGGCGGCGGCGGCGTCGTCGTTTTTAAAAAAAACATGTTTATTTGTCTGGAAGGGGGTGTTCTTGTCTCACCTCGTGTTCGTTTGTTTTATTAAAGAGTCTTGAATTATCATCCCTGCGGCAGGCGTGGCAGTACGAATTACAAAACTGATACTCCTGAATTTTTAATAGCACCTAGCTGCACACACACACACACACCATCACCATCCTCATCGTCGTTGTCGGAATCTGAGGACCCATTGTAATTGCTTTGGGTTGCGCCCGATTGGATTTCAAAGTGGAGAGGGTCCTTGAAAATAAATGGAAAAGCAAATAGACAGACCGGATGGCAAACGTAATCCAATTGCTAATCATAATCACATTAATTCCGAGTCGGGATCACTGTTCTTGGGGTCGGGGGAGGTTTTTCTATTTGTTTCAGTCGAGCGAGAAAGGTTGGAACTACCAATACGGACCGGGCCGGTATGCGGTGGCCAATGCATTGAACCGCGCCAACTATGCAAGCGTGCGAATTGAATTGAATTTCCATTAGGGAAGGGTTGGCTGCGGAAATTCCTTGCAAACATTTATATCCCCTATTCAGGATAATAATCCATTTACTGCTCATTCAGGCAAGTTGTATATCGACGGCGGTAGCGGTACATTGTCCTAACGCGTCGTCCTGATAGAGGAGTCGCGAGTGCGAAGTAATCAATTGGTATTCAGCAGATAGACTCAACTCAGGGTTGCACTCGACTGGGGCACGGACAGAGCACGGAGATGTGTATAGCACGTGATCAAAGCGAAACGAATCAATGAAGTGCATTCCTAATTGCAAGAGGGCGTAAGCCCTTGCCACTCTACCGGCAGGTACTGGGGATGAATGCGTGGAATCGCTGAAATGTGAAATATGAAAAGGTTGCAAAGAAGATAACTGCTGCATACATCGGGTAACGGATTTTAATGAATTGAATTAGCTTCTGCTGCGCTGCAGCAATGGATTCGCAACGCATATGAGCGCGCGTGTACTCCTTCCCGTGAAAGGATTTCGAATTCAATGGAGGGAACATTTGCATGGATTATGTTTGGAGCGGCACACAAGAAGGCGATGATTTAATATGTGTGTGCACGAAATGAAGTTAAGCAGCGACGCGGCTGAGTGGGAACTATATACATCTGTGGAGTGGTGTTGACGCGCCATGATGAAACCGTCCTAAGCTTGCGGATTAAGGATTAATTTATTTTTCAATAAATGATGAGCACGTTGACAGCTGGATGTAGCCAGAGAGAAGGTACACTTGTTGGAATTGAGTTGCGGTTTGTCTAAGTCAGTATTTCATTAAGGAGAGTGCCCCTGCTGCTCCTATACACAAGGAAACATTTGAATGAATTTTAAAAGACCTATATCTACGTTTGTTTTCCGGCTGAGAGAGGAATTCTGTTCCTGATCTTGCTATGGATCCGATGGAGTCTTACTTTGTTTTATTAAAACAGTCTGTCTACTTTGAATAGGTTGGGATTGAAAGCACACAGGATGCGAGTGTCTGAACTAACACACTGTCTATTCTGTGGCATTAATAGTGCATGAATGGCAAATGGAGATTGTAAACGGAGCGAGGACGGGACATCAAAGGCAACAGAATTGCTTTGTTGAATGCGTATTCTGTTCTGGCAGTGAATTGATTTCTATAGCTGGCAGTGCTGAATATTAAATTTCTTACAATCATGACATGACTTGCAAGGCACATCTATGCAGCCATCTGTGGAAAGTGTAGGCCGGTTTATCTGCCTGAAATTATATAACTGCCTACGCCCAAATTGTCGGGCTTGATTATTTTCCGGAAGATTTCCAATTCCATCCGTGGTTACATAATAGGTATGTATCCAAAAGAAATGTGATTTTGAACAGCAGCTCTATTTAGTACCAGTTTTTGAAAGCGGTAAAAGTTGGTTAACACGCCCACGAACCTTATATAGAGAATAAGTCTTTTGGGGCTGATTTATTTGCATCCCTTTTTATAATTTCGAGATCAATGAGGTATATGTGTAGAGGTTTATTTCCTAATGTTGTGACTATGTTTTTAATGACAGACTCTCCATTTAGCCTTTCGGAGTCGGCATAAAAATCATAAAAATGTCAGGTCTCTTACATTAGTCTCACAAAATAAAACACTCACGCAAAACGAATGGTTGTGAGAGATAGGCCTAGGGTATCTATACCTTGCGACATCTACCTTCTGAAATAAGTGTTTTTCAATACAGTTGGCTACGCTCTGCTTTCTTAAGAGCGCTTCTATGTCTGCGCTTATAACGTCACTATTGATGGGTGGCACTAACTTCCGAGTATATCCTAGTGCAGATCCTGCGAATGGGTTCAGTTCCTTATGATTAAAAGGAACAAATATTCGCTCTAAATAACACTTATGCTGATACCAGTTTTGGATTGATAGATACGCGTTAGACTGCCAGTGTACCTAGGAAGAGCGAACTGATACTTCACTCAGAAAAAAAAGACGATGTTATTCGTAGAATTTGCAGTTCTTTTTAAATTGTGAGTGAAAAATTGTTGGCTTAAAAAAAAATTCCTCCATCAACAACTTATTGATTTTTTTAATAAAATTCTTGTTAAACCAATTTTAAAATTCTTAAACAATTTTAAAAACGAGAAATTATAAGCCTTATAAGAAAATTGTTGTGTTAAATATTTCCTAATATATCCTTTCAAAAATCAAATTGTTGACTCAACACTTTTTCTTTAGTTAACAATTATTATCAAGAATAAGAAAACCTTCCCGTAAAAATTAAAAATGTTAACTTGTATCATTGATAAAACTGTTTCTCAAAAAATTTATTCTTGTGATTAAAATAAAAATTGTTGCGTTTTCTACAATAAGTTCGTGACACAACAATTTATTTTTAAATTCATTGTCAAGTGACTGTAAATGTGTCCCTTAGTACAAGAGGCAATGCGTTTTTATATTAACATTTTATGTTGAAAAGTGCAATATTAAAAAGTGAATGAGAAAGGTAAACCTGAAAATGAACAAGTGTTGATAAATCATATTGACGCTGCAGCCCTTGAACTGTTTGTAAGTTGGGCACTATCCTGCGACGGACTAAAAGCATTGGAAGGGTGTCGCATAGCTTGATAACATCTTTAATAAAAGAGAGTTCATGGCGGATAGGATCAAATTATTATAGGAACAAGTTTTATCACTTTAAACAGCTCTAAAGAAGTTAAACAATTTATATGTTTTTAAAAGTTTAACATTTATTGTTCTTGAACCAAGATCTTTTCTCTTAAAATTTGAATTATTTTCGTATTTGGCCACACGATTTAAATTGTTGATCTTTTTTTTACAAGTCGTTCTTCAGACAACAGTTTACATTCTTAAAAGTTTGACATTTTCTACCTTTATTTCAAGAATAAAAGTCCTGGCATTAGTCTTTCACTTGCATTCTCAAATTAAGAATTTAAAGTACTTTAAAAAAAAAAAAATTCAAGGCTGATTCTTTCTTTAGTATCCAAAGACCTCCGATAAGTTAGTTCGGTTAACATTGATGCATAGTCAGTTTTTTGCTTAAAAATTAAATAACGGTACTTTTAAACTCGACGGAAGCTCATCTTGTAATTCGGTCATCCTTAACTTGATAGATAACTCACTTTTCTTCTATATTACCGTTTAATGTTTTTTTTTAAATTGGCATTCTCTTAAAAATCTGGTGTTCTATTGTTAGAAAACGGGCGTAACGATTTGAACCAAATGCATATTAAGCGTAATTTTGACGTTTTTAATATGATCGCGTCCTTCGTTTTTCATTCGAATCGCAGAAAACTGTTCTTAAAAACGTGATCGATAACCCTATTTTCGATTTTAATAAAAATGTCAATCGTAGGTTATGTTTACATCCTGACAAATAGCTTCTACTCGATTTTCAGCTTAACATTTGAAGAGCAGTATTTTTAGAAATAATTATTGTAAAATTTGTTGCGATTTAGTTTGCAGAATTTTACAAAAACCGCCCTTATGGTTTGTCCGAAATACAGTTTTAAGAAAAGTTTTCTAAATAAAATATAAGCATGCTTAGATGCAGAAACGAAAATAATTACCCAAATCCTGATACAGGTTTACACTTAAAAATATCCTTCCACTTGAAGCTATTGAGTACTCCAACTGCATTGGCACCCCCACACTCTTTTATCGCCAATTCTCGAACTCCTACGTACATATCATATCATATCATATTAATACGTAAACATCAAAAATTTCCGTGCACTTTTTAAGTATTTATCATGAAATGAGGAGAATGAAACTTATATCATTCAAAAGGTACTGTGCCATAGATGTGCAGAAACAAAAAATCGTAGGTATATGTCGCCATTAAGACTGGTAAAATGAAGTTACGAATTTAATCTCATACAAAATGCTTAGCAGTTAATCGAAAGCATTTTGTTGTCATTCAAATTCGCCGTCATGTTTCCATAGTAACTAATTTATTCATCTTAGATTAGAACCTGTTGGAGAGTATCATTAACCCATAAATGTATGCAATTTAATTACCCCTAAAAGTAAGCAATCATAAAATCTTATTTCAGGGGCGTTGCAGAGTTATCTGCGAGGTGTTCCTATCGAAATGAACATTCACGTTTTGCCCCTTTCCATTCTTTTTTCATAGCGGAAAGGTATATGAATTAAGATTTAGCATATAAATAAATTAAATAATTAAATATAAATAAATAAAATAAATACCTAATAAAAAAATTATGTAAAAAACAAGTTGGCTTTCGTTACTTTATCTACAGACAAAATTGGTCGAATTCCAACCACGGGCGGTACTAGTAGGTAAATGCAATTGTGTTAAGATTTCGGTATAACACGAACCCTACTTCCAACCATAGGCACCTTAAATCAATATCACCAATCAATTCCAGTGAAGAACAAAAAACATCCCATAACCGATTAGCAAATCCCGCTACACGTGTACTAAAAAACCTTGTTAAGTGAAAGAGTTTTTTAAATACCAAGTAGCTAGGACAAGAGGCGCCTCAAACTTTCACCAAACAAAAACTTACATTTTTAGTTTTATTTATACAACTATATCAGATGAATATAAATAAACTTGAGTTAAGACGATTGTTAGTAACACCTCTGAGCTTTTCACCTACCTGATGAACGAGAAAGTTTCGTGCGATCCAGTCGTGCAATTCGCTGTTTCCTCGTGCTAACAAGGAATACCAAGGAGATATTGGCCAATGTCTTAATCATTCCGTAAGTATCGACCTTTTCGCATGAAAGTGGATGAAAATGTTGAATACAAAATCTAAAAAACGCAGAAAATTCAACCCCTCAGATGAGTGTGCGGGATACGAACAATGTACAAAAATTTGAACAAAAGGTGTTTTTAAGAACCGCCTTTGAAGGGCGTTATCCAGTCGCAAGATGATAAATTATGAACGCCACTCATCAGATAACTTTTCATTTCTTCTTTAAATCCAAGGATAAAGGTTTTAGCCCAAAACGTCCTTTTTGTTACTTGAAGCTGCTCACCCATATCCTTAATAACAACGATAACTCAAAAATCTGTTTGCCAAAATGATTTCTAAAGCTACCCAGATCACGAATTTCCACGGAAAGAGTAATTTGTTTTTCCATTGTTGTTTTCCACTGACATCTTTCCCGTCACCATGCTAAGGGACACCCTAGTCAGGGATTGGCGGGAGAAAAGTTGAATACCAAACCAATTGCAATCACTTTTTTAGTTATTTAAGTTTCCTCTTCCATCTTATACCAGTTGATGTAAAGTTACATAAAATGCACTCAAAGAGATCCCCATTCACCTGCTTTGATACATCGCCCTCAGAAGTTGTAATCATTCATGAACCCGCACCGCTTCTACCATTCATCATCTTCCCCATCGGAATAAGTACTTTGACCTGAAAAGTATTTGCATATTCCCCAAGTTACCCACCCACACCACCTCGTTCTCGTTGGCAATTGAAACAATCTCTTATCGCAAAGTTCCTCCCCGCATTGCATATTCAGATTCACCCCCCAATCGACACGGGGTTGACTATTAAAAAGTTCATCTTCAACACTTGTTCCAAGCGTGGAGGCGTGGTGCGCATACAATCGAGTGGAGTTGACGTTATCAGCTTCACAATTGAATTCAATCATCTGCTTAATTAATCATTACGCGATGTGAACACTTGAGGGCACACGCCCGCCGCCGCTGCCGCACACACTGGCTCATTAATTTTCTCCTTCTTCGACGAAATTGCACAACAATAAGACAGAAAAAGAAAAGAAACTCTTTAAGCTTTCTCAATGTAGAAGTTTGATCTTGATTAATAATTTCCATCTCATGCAAGATTCATGGAAATGTCACTCATACGCCCCCGAATCGGGCGAAAGCAGTCCCCCATTTGATTTTGAATTCAATTCGGCTTAGCTTCTTGTAGATGATTGGGTGGGGGCCCATAAAACTTCTTTTCAGGAGTAAAAGTAGAGCATCTCCGAAAAGTAGGCTGCCTGCCACTGAGGAGAGTCTTTTGCGTTTGCACCCCTCATTTCAATTTGCCAAAAGGAAGCGGCCAATACATTTTTTTTACTATACATATCCCCGTCACAATGGCATTGTTTATTGTCCAAAGGACGTCAACGGGAATACGAAAAAAATGCTAGAGATTTCACCGCAGCTTGGTCACGCTTTGTGTCGCCCCCGACCCTCGGAGCGATCTCAGTGACGTTTTATGGTTAACAAATGCGTGTAATGTTAGTGTTTCCCGCCGCAATATTCAACTGTGTCGTGTCCTGTTGAATAATAAATCATTTGGGCCAAACCAAGGGCGCTCATAAATCATTTTCCATGACAGGTGGCTAAAATGTATATATGTATATGTGTGGGAATAAATTAAACCAGTGAAAAAGGAACAACAGGATACCCGGCCTTCGACACAAGTGACAATGGTCGCGTAATTAAGTGAGAGTCAGCATTCGTTTTTGGCGCTTAATAAATCGCAGGACTACTGCGCTGTGTATAGCTCCCACCGCGCGGCAGGACGTGCCAGCGTTGCTCTATAGGATTTCTACGAAAAGGCATAAATCGCTTTTAATTGGTTGAAGTGAAGCGCAAAACACAGATGTGTCGGTGTGTGATGTAGGCATCGGCTCCGACCAATTCGAATGCTAGTAGTGTTGTGGAATTGTGTGCGCGGGGATATTTTTTGGGTCCCGCTCTTGTGGGTATTTAGTTTTATGGGTTTTTGATGGCAAACTACGGGATAACGTGAAGTTTTGATAAAGACAATAGAAACACTGTTTCCGGGGGACTCTTGTGAAATTAACTAGCTTTTATTGTTGAGGGGAAATCTACTTAACGGAGTGCTTTCTGCGTGTATATAGGTCACGGAGTGCTAGCCTGCTTTGTTGGCTTAATTAAATTGGGAATGTGAACGATTAACTGAGTGAGTGGTCAGGCGAATAATAATCGGTTTCGGTTGTGTAGTGGCGGAAGTGGGATCCTTAATCAACTGCTGCGAAGGAGACTGCTCACAATGGAGTAGGGTGACTAATGATATGATCTTCTGACCCGCAGCACTTCTTTAGCACTGGAAAGCGTAATCCTCGTTAATCATAAAGCTGGCTACAATCGTCGGCAGAAGTATTTTGACAATTTTGACAAGATCAAAAGTTAATTTTGTTGAATTGTAGTAAGAACTGGCAAACAAATAAATGCATGGTTTGTTTACCTAATAAACGGGTGAACATATTCCACTTTTTATTTTTAAATATATTTATTTAAATTCATTAAACTGAATAAAACTAGCTTTTTAATTTGGCATAATTGTTTTACTTGAAAATTAAAACAAATTTTAAATTTAATAAGGAACAAAATCAAACTAATTAATAAAAAAAAATATATTCGATGAGTTTTTGAAGCATTTCTGCATGAGCGTCATCCAGAGCTTTATTATTACAAAAATGAACTCCTCTCTGCTCCGACCTCCGAGTCAGACTAACAGTTCATTTTCCTTTAATGTTAATTCATACATTTTCAATGAAATTAAATCTGAGCCTTGGAGTGGCCAGAAGTGCGTTTCTAGTTCAATGTGTCACAACAGTTGCATCATCATTCGCCTTTTCTGGCAAGGGGTGTAATATTGTTGGAGATTAAATGACAGAAGGATTATAGTCTATCGCCATATGGGAATGCATTATGCGTCCAAACTGTCCTCTCGCTAATTGGGTTTTCCCTATTTTTTTTTTTTTCATTTCAAGCTCGAGAATTTTGGAAGTTGAGAGTCCAAAAAGTCCCTCAAAATATATCCATATTCCTTGGTATAATTTTTTTCCATTTTTAACAGTGTAAGGAAAATTTTCAAATAGTTTTTTTTTTCTTTTGTGCTTATTAATTTGTATATTTGTGATTTGACTCGATAAATTAAATTATTCACTAATTTTTTAACAAAAAGGAAAGCTGCTCGATCTTCCCTATTTAAATCTGTAATTTTTCCACATATTTCAATTAAAATTAACCTGTACAAAATAAATCTATCATAATAACTTTGAACTAGTACTGCCTGTGGTCGACCAATTTTGTCTGTAGATAAAGCAACGAAAGCCCACTTGTTTTTTACATAATTTATTTATTATTTATTTTAATTTATTTACATGCTAAATCTTAATTTATATACCTTTCCGCTATGAAAAAATAATGGAAAAGGGCAAAACATGAATGTTAGTAACTCTGCAATGCCGCTGAAATAAGATTTTATGATTGCTTACTTTTAGGGGTCATTACATTGCATACATTTATGGGTTAATGATACTCTCCAACTGGTTCTAATCTAAGATGATTAAATTCGTTACTACGGAAACATGACGGGAACAAATTGAATGGCCACAAAATGCTTTCGATTAACTGCTTAGCATTTGGTATGGGAAATTCTTAACTTCATTTTACCAGTCTTACTGGCGACATATACCTACGATTTTTTGTTTCTGCACATCTATGGCACAGTACCTTTTGAATGATATAAGTTTCATTCTCCTCATTTCACGATAAATACTTAAAAAGTGCACGGAAACTTTTGATATTTACGTTTTAATATAATGCTTGAAACTATTAGAATATTTAAACAAACCGTGATATACGATTTTGTCAAAATACTTGTGATAGTCAAAAACTCGCACTTTAACCACAAAAAGGTGACAGGGAACAACATATGCAGCACTCAGTGAAAAGTGATAAGTGTAAATCCGTAGCTTTTAGGAGCTATGCGCCTTGAGGTTGAGGGTCGACTTGTATTTTTGTCAAAATACTTATGCCGATGATTCAAATGTCTGTCCCCTCAAATGTCTGTAAGACACTTTCGAGTCTGAAAACCCTTAAGATTGTATTTTTTCCGGGGATGAAACTTGATAGCAGAATACTTCCCAAATCAAAAACACATGCCTCATGGCACCAGTGCCACGCAACAATGACGGAAGTCCCATCTAAGAACGATTGCCATGTTAAATGGCCCGATGCACGCTGAAGCGTCCTCCATCGGTTGTTGCTGCCAAATTGCAATCCCAATACTTTTCGCTCCCAATTCCATTGCAAACTTGTTGAGGTCCTTCTACAAACAGCCACCGAAGCACTAGGCTTTTTACTGCTAACCAATTCAATCGATATAAGCCGAGGCGGATGTTTGGCACACATTCACCCACCCACAGATGCATCTATGCATCTGTTCTCCGTCACTGTTGACACTTTGGAGTAATCTAAAATTCGAGTGCACCCTACCGCCCTCTGTTGAGTGCACCAGAGTGCTGCGCCAACAACCATTTATTTTTATCAACAGAATTTTAATAACAAATCACTCCTGGCCTACTTGCGAGCTCCTAGCAGTTCACAACCCCACATAAGTAGCGCATTGTTTCGAGTAAAAGAAGACTTGCACCCTTGCAACAAGGAAGCAGTTCAGGTTTCCATCGTCCGCCGGAGGATGTGCCATAATCCATCACAACAGTAGATCCCATTAATTTGAATGGTCCGAAATGGGATTTTCTTGTTCTTCGTCTCCTGTTGGGTGAATCCTTTTTCTTAGACAGGATTACCCTGTGTGTTTTATGTGCCTGCAGATGGGAGAACCATTACACATTAATTCTCGATACAATATAGGATCCTCGGAGTAATTATACGATAACCGCACATTGAGAAGAGCTGAAGTGTCTCGACCAACAATTGAGTAATATCCTTGCACAGGTGCACGGCACCATTGCCCATTAATTTCGCTCTCAACTTCCAACTTTTCCGGTCACTTTCAACGATTGCCGCCCGCCTTAAGCTCGAATGGATAGCGTAGAGATTTCCATTTGATTTGCCAATGCCATGGCTGTGTGTTCTCTAATTACTTTGAACTTCTGAGTGGACGGGCGCCTTAGGCACCACACCATACATCTGTACGAGATGATTTTTGGCATCCGATTAGGCTTTTGAGTCCCCACCTCAATGGCACCTAAAGAACACACACCTGTCACGTTCGGTTCTTACATCCTGCCTGCCTGCCATCATCAAAGGGACCATTGAACTGACAACTAATGGACAAAATGTAATTTTCGTTAAAAGCCTCCCTAACGAACGGGACAGTGCCTACTTGTTCAACAATTTCCGACAGCTGGGGGTGACGTTTCCTCTCCGATGCCCACGACAGCGACGATTGGATTGTGTGAGCTACATAGAAATGCAATTGCACTCAAAGTTAGTGCGAGTTTGGCCATGTTCAAGTAATTTTTTCTTTCTATCCCTTAATTGAAGTTGCAACCCCCACCCAACCCCATATCGGACACATCAAAGAAGTTTGTGTGACTTTTAGTACCGTTCGCATCATTTCCATCGGACTCTGGGCTGCCCAGAAGGAGGAGGCGAATAAAAGTTGCTTGACGTGACGGAGCTATTAAAACAGGCTCCTGGAAGGAGCAACCTCCTTCAAAAAGTTTGAGTTCTTCTATTTTTTTCGGCAAAACTTTTAAACACCAGTCATAAATCGCCATCGTGAAAGGAAAGACAACCGGATGGGGAATCAATAATCTTCCAAAGGGAAGCCATTTATGGTTTTTCTCCTTTTGAGTGTTGTTTTGGGGGCGAGCATAACAACACCGCTCGTTGTGGGGGAGTGGGAGAGAAAAGCAAAAAAAAAACTGTAATCCGACCATATTTCAAAATATTTGCGATAACAAATGGGGGCATTATGTATGTGGACTTATTCACACGATTGAGTGCTTCTGGTAGTTTCTTTTCAAGGATTACAAAGGAGAATAAATGGACGACGTATTAGGCGATAAATTGGGTCAGCATGGTGTCATCATGGAGTGCTCTGGCAAAAATATGGGTCAGCGTTTTTGAGCATATTTTATACCATAGGAAAAGACAAATAGTGTGACAACGGCAATAAAATTGGATAGATTGGAATAAAAAACCAAAAAAAAAAAAACAGGATGCACGTCAAGTTATGGGCGTACATAAACAATAGAGCAATTCCTGCTGCCAGTGCCAGTTGAGAGATAAGTTTTTGCGAGGTCGCTAATTCTGTTCTTGTTTGCTGCCAAGAATTTCGGACGGGGCATTTTCAAACAGAACTGCCATTTTTATTTATATTTAACAAGTAGCTACTTCCAAGTTTCTTTTGGTACCGGAGTAGGATGTCGCCGGCATGGTGAATGAAAATGGATTTTGCATCATTTTCATTGAATTTCAAGACACTTTCCATCCATTCCTTCTCTCCACCAAACGTTCATGGATTCTTTGTGTTTTCTACCTCGTGGCCAAAAATTTGGAATTATTTTTTTTTTCGATTAAAAGACACGACTTTAATCGATATAAACTTTTTTAACGATTTAACTCCAATGTAAACTAGGTAGGTAAAACAATTGTGAGCTCTTGGAAATAAGAGAATTTAGGCTGAAATTCAATCTGTTTATGGCGGAAATCAAACTTGTGGCTTCTTGTGACAGCTGGTTCTTTTGACATCAGCTTTTAAGTGAGCTTAACCAAAAATTTCATATTAATACGACGCAGCAGTTCTGACAAATCACATAAAAAAGGCTTACCTACATTGCACTCAAATGATTATCATTTTTTCCAACATTTAAAAGCAGGCATTATGAAATGTAAACCTTTAACAATATAGGTACTTGGCTTGGAGAAATAGTATATAAACTTCCCAAGTGGTGGAAAATAAGTTTGGCTCTACTCCGACTGCTTTTTCTTAAATGAGGCGTTAAAATTATTTGTCGATGGATGGCCGCCTGGCGAACATTAAAATAAGAAATCGATCGAATATCAATCAAATCAAATTCAATCAACGTTTTAGAAGTAGGTATATCCCGGTCCCAGTAAGACGCGGTAAGTGCGCAAAATTTGTAATTTTGAATAATTTAAAAAACAGTTCTCAAGTGTTGTAACTTGTGGGAAATTTACCATTTCATGGGAATTTCGATGGGAAGAAACCGTCTCTTGGCAAAAAGGGAAAAAGTAAGATTTCAGTAAGATTTTGAGGGAAATTCGGTCAACTTACATAAAACAAAAATATTTACACATGGTTTAGGTACTTATATGAAGGTTAAGTCTTATTTATTTATGTTAATGAATTTAAAATATTAATTTGTGTTATTACTTTTAAATAAAGAATATCTTGTTTGCACTTTTTTACTTTTTGTCAATAGAAATTTTGAAAATAACCTGTTTTTTTTTTTAAATTGACCAAGTGGGAAATTTGTGGGAATTTTTACTGGGAAAATGGGGGAAAATTAGCTGTCCGAGGGAAAAACCATCTCAATGATATACTAACACTGGTTCCAATTTTTCCTGAAATTTAAATACAAAAGTGAAGATACAAAACATTTTAGATGTCAAAAACCTGTTGGCAGAAAAAATCAATGACAATTTAGAACAAGAGAAAACCTTTATGACTGTGTCCAAATGATTGCAGCAAATATCAAACTGCGCTATAAAAAATGTATCCATATCTATCTGTACTAATATGTCGATATGTGAATATTTCATATATAAAATTTAAAAAAAAACGATTTCCATATATGAGGTATTTATATTTTGATCTTATTTGGACCAAAGCGAAATTTCCCCTTTTGCTGCGTTTCCCACCAATTTTTCAAGCATCTCGCCCTTTAGAGCCATAATTTCGGCACGAATGTTGCCTTTAGCTTGTTAATGATCTGATGCTTGCTGGCGTTCTCTTTAATTTTCAAATAGCCTCACAAAAAGAAGTCCGGGAGGTTCAAATTTGGACATTTCGGATGGCCTGTCAGCTGTCAATGTCGCAATTTTTTGACAGCACACCATTGACTTGTATTTCAAACTACGTGGACGGTTTGCCAGAAATATTCTTTAAGTCAATCGTACTTTGTTGCCGCTGTCCCATTTCGAAATAAAACAAGCTTCGTATATTTAACGCGAAACTTTTATTTTCCTATGTATGAAAATGTGATAATTTATTTTTACTATTATTCATTTTTTTTCTACTTTTCTACTTACAAAGGTCTTTCTGGGCGGCAAAATGTGATAAAAATGGCGTGCTTAGTCAGTCGTTTTTTCTAGAATAAAATGACAGCTAGCACGCCATTTTCCCTACTTCCCTTTTTTTGATGTGAAACATCTTATGGCGCAACTTGGGAGTAAAATCGATTCTTCAAAGCGGAAATGACCAAGCGGAAGTGCGTGACGGAAATTGGCCTGTCGCCATCATTATGCCGCCGCCTTAAACTCCTTAACCACTCAACGGATTTCAATGAAATTTTGTGGGTGGGTATGGTTGGTTGTAACTTGATGGATAGGATAATTTTGGACCCGAAAGGTGGCGCTGTTGTCGATCTTCTAAACCACTCAACCGATTTCAATGAAATTTTGTGGGTTTTATATTTTATGGTTATATGGAAAGGTGAAGACTTGTATGGGCACACTGGAGTAAACTAAAGAAGCTAGGTTTTATACAGACACTGGACTACTGAATCAGTTGACGATAATTATGAAAACAAAATGCAAAATTATCTACTGCGCTGTATTAAGATTATAATATTATAACAATTAGGTTTATAAATTAAATTTCTTAATGAAATTCAACTACATACAACACAGTTCAATTTAACATCCACATTTAGCGAAAGAAGTTTCACATCTGGCGTGTGGTCACAAGCACGCTCTCTGTTTTTTGTTTTTTATTTTTTTCCTTTTTGTTAAGTGATGCCAGGTTTGGTAACAGTACTTTATACGGAAATAATGCAAATCATCCTTTAAAATGCGCCGCAAGGTGGTTCCGCTTATGCCAAAATGCTAATAATACGACGCATGTGGATTCTCCCTTACCCCTGCCTTCAACCAGTTCATTGGAAGATCTTGGGAATTAATTAACGGCATATTGACGATCTCCCACTTTCCCGTGCGTTGAGTTAATATCTACAATTGAACAACTTTTTTCACTCATCAATTACTTCGGCGTTTTTTTCAGTTTGAAGCGGTCTATGGTTAAATATCACTGAACTAACGTTTCGGAAACATATCTACTGAAGTTGATAAATGTCAAAGTTTTTCAATGTTTATATACGAGCATTTTTAATTTTTTTAAAATTTTTAGGGCCATTTGTCGTGAAAGATACTATGTAGACAGATTTCTATTAAGCACTTTTTGAAATACTACCTTAGACTTCGAGAAGGCTATAGGCTTTATCATTTATTTCAATGCTCAATTTTTGGGAGTTTTTTTTACACAAAATATATTTCTTTTCTGACTTTGCTTCCTTAAGAAAAAGGAGTATACCACAAGAAGCCAAAATGTCCGTAAATATTTTAGGCCTTCAATCAGATTTCTGCTTTATGCTGAATCTGAGTTTCAGCCTATCTTGTAGCTTCTAACACAATCAATTTAAGTTCGTTGAAACAATCGCTATTCGTCAGGGGTGTGCTTTAGGAATTAGGGCACCCAAATAAAGAATAATCTGTTGAATAGACACTGTGTCGTTTTCCCTGTTGGAACGGAACGAAAGAGTAGTACATGTTTTGCGCAGATGACTTACAAGGAACCAGGACATGTGTTGGTATGAATTCAGGCTCGGTACTTCCCAAGTTTTTCGCAGACATAAAGTGTGAGTAAAAATTGCTAACGTTGGTGAAGTTCCTTAAAGCTAAGTGTGCTTAACTACTTAGGATCGATTGCAGGAAAAACACAATAGAGTCTTAAGAGTCGGCATGAAATGGTAGGTCCGAAAAATAAGAAAACGCATGCAAAACAAATGGTTGCAGAGCAATATTGAGGCTTCTAGTGTATAAAATGTACTATATTACCATGTGATTTCCTTACCATTTTTGGACCCTGAAGAATATCTACCTTCGATTTCCACAAATGCCCGGTACAGTTGCTTGGTCCTCCTCCATATACGGCACGCTGCAGAGTCAGCAAACCTACTTCGTAACTTGCCTATTCAGATTTCAGATCCTCGTGGCAATGTTGCAAGGTTGAGCGACTGTTAATGGTACTCAAATATGTGACACTTTGAAAGTGATATTTTGGGACACGCCAATTAAATCACAAATGCATATATTTGCCCAGACAGGAGGGAGGTACTCCCTTTGCCAACAACAAGACAAATTTAACATTTGACACTCCCACCAATCTCCTTCCCTCTTCTCTGTCACAACTCGCATTTACCCATCACAACTGACAAAGTTTTGACTGTCGCAAACCCATTAGCCCCATTGGCAAAATCTGAAACCTATTTTCGATGAAGGTCAGAGGGAAATTATTTATGTGACGGAGACGACAGAAAGCGACCAAAAGTTTATTCATAACTCCCCCCGAACATGGTTGGCCTTGTAATTATTTCCAGTGACGTCCTGTGGATATTCCAATTCAGAGAAATAAATCCCCGCACCGCCGAGCCCAAACAAATTTCTGATTACTTCGCGCACAAAGGATCAACTGCATTTGAAACTTGCTGAAATTGTTTGGCTTCAATTTATTCGCATTCCTTTCAACTGGACTCTTGCCGAAATCCGTCTCAGAAGATTTCCAAGCTCCTTCGAACCAATCTATCGACGAAATTCATCATTCTAAGGATTTCATTCATTTATTGCAGACACATCAGCATAGCCAACTGAAGGGGCAGGACTTTATACAACCAGCGAGGAGAGAGCGCGCTTTAACATTTCGACTTTATGCCATCAAAATTCCAATTCCAGTCCACAGAGAGGTTTGCATTATGTGGAATCAGATTTACCCAAGGAGTTGCAGTTGCAGTTGCTGAATGACTGGGGCGGCTCACCCTCATATCCTTAGCCAAATGGACGAACAAACGTGCACGTCGACGCCCTCTGCAGAATGAAAAGTGGAGCGCAATTCTTTTGCGACATAAATAAATTTGCATCAAAATGAAAATCTTATTATGTCCTTCCACTTAATCCCCGTTTTCCGTTCCGACCCACTCCCAGTGCCATGCTCTGTTCATGTGTCTTGTGTTTGTGTCCTCCTCTGCACTGTCAGGGTGTCTGGTGTGAACAAAACACGCTTCGAGATCGGGAGTAAATGATGCGCACACACAATCGGAAAGGACATGTACAGAATGTGCAACTCTGTTGCATAAGGATATTTCCTTGCACACAATGTGCAAGTGCATGTGTTGGACGTGGATGTGGATGAGGAAGCTGTCAGGACGGGTATAAATCTTCCGGCCAGGATGTGTTGGCTCTATACCATGCCAAAGCTGCACTTAAGATAGATTATGTGCGAATAAGTGGCTGACGCCGCTAGGGAAAACAAATGCCAGGTTAGATGGCGGATAAGGTGCACCTCCAATCAAGGTGCACCATCAGAGGAATAATGATTGCAACATTCAATATATGGGATCGGATGGGACATTTCTTTGCACTTCCCATATTTAACTCTAGGGGGATGCCGATGAGCGACAGGATGTTGGGAAATTCGGTATCACGATATCTTATTGGTGTCAAGCATTAAGTCTGTGGATTACTTGTCTGCCGCAGTGAGTGCGACGCCGACCGAATGCCACATGGTGTCTCGAGCAGCATATCGTATGGAGTATAGTTTTTGAGTGTGTGGATTACTCCATCGCTTTTGAGGACAGGCGGGCGCATCTAGGACCCACCCAGTTTGTAATTAAGTTTCTGTTGCCATCATAGTTGTTATTACGCTGGGCGCTGTAATGAATTTTCGTCGTCGCCTCCCCCCGCAAAATTAATTACTGTGCTCGACTGGAGACACTGAGGCGATGACAGCGAGGGTGTGTACTTAAACTTTGGTCGCTACCGAAATACAATTCCACGAGTTGGAGCGATGCAGGGAATGTAGTGCGCAGTTCTTAAGATGACACGATATTCGGGTTTCCTTGTTTAAATTAACAATTGGCCCAAGTGGAGAAGTATTGATTGAAATTCAATAGTTTAAGTGTTTGTGGCACATCCTGCAGTATGCACTGCCATAGGTTATGCAATTTCTAGGTTAGATTATAGAGGCCCATTGTGACAGGGTAGAAAAGGCAACTAATAAAACCATTCGAATATATCGCTGCTAGATCTTCCAAGACTTCAAGGAACCCTCGTCTCTGCAACTTCTACAGACATTTGTAAAGATGTCCATCCTTTTAGCCATGTTTCCAATTATTCGGTGTCTAGTTATTACCCCGATGAGCATTCGGATTCGGTTTCTATCAGGAAATGTTAGAATCTTTGACATTTACTGTCAATTTTGGGCCAGAAACTACGAGTTGTGATGCAACCGTAAGTGTTGTTCCATTGTTCTTTTGGCATGTTGAATGTGGCAGTATCTATGAAGCTCTTAGCTTAGCAGCTTTAAACTTGAGTAGATTTGCATAAAAACAGCTTTTTAAACGCTAAAAGCCGCGCTTAAAAGAAATAGTTCCAGAACTCTGCACCATAGAAACTTATTGTTAAGAGCCCTTTAAATCTGTGGTTAGGGATGGCGAAATCTAATGAAATGAGCTCATAAGCTTCTCAAAATATTAAAGGTTAACTGGTAGAGTTTCTTTATTTAAGGGATCTGGACCTACCCTAAATACTGTAGTTAAGGTTGACCAATATGGAATTTGACCGAAGCTCTCAAAAAAGGCTATCTGCTTGGGGAAATTTTTGGTTTTTATTGGACACATTCTTTTTCCTAGGTACTATTAAGACAAGCTTTCAGTTTTAAGCTGGTTTTTTAAGGCGTTCTTGACAAATGTTTCCATATATTTCAGGGTGCACCTCTTAGCATTTTTCACTAGATTTTACTTGCTGTGTTTGGTGGTATTCATCCACTTAGAACAGCTGCCGAGGAACACCTTTCTTCTGTAGTTGATTGATGTAAAATCTCCGCCTATTAAAAGGTTAAGAGCAGGCATTAGTCTTGGAATTTTGTAGCTCGCAGTCTTCGGAATTTATTTAATTTTTTTACACTAACCTAGTGCGTTTTTAACAGAGTTTTGGATGCGTCTTTAAATCATTTTCAAAGAAATTTCTAATTAGCTTCTTGACTTGATTTAAGGTGTTTATTATTTTTAACTTTTTTAACAAGTTAAATACAAGAGGTATTATTTTGATATTCAAAGAAAAATGCCATTTTTTGAGATAAATGATCGGATGTTTATTTCATAATAAAGAGGAAGGTATGCCGTTAATAATGAAAAACAACATCAGCCAAATGGCCACCACGACCACGCTTACAGGAACATATCCTTTTCATGAAATTTTCCAAAATCGCAAAGTGGCCGCCCTATGTCCTCGATAGACTCACGAATTGCATCTTTGATGTCCTGAATCGACACTGGGCTGTTGGCGTAGACCTTGTCTTTCACGTGGCCCCAGAGGAAAAAGTCGCAAGGTGTTAAATCACAAGATCTCGGTGGCCAATTGTAATCACCTCTTCGAGAGATAACACGGTCCGGAAACTTTTCCAGTAAAAGATCAATGGTTTCGTTGCTTGTGTGGCACGTAGCGCCGTCTTGTTGAAAGTAAACGTTGTCCAGATCCAACGTCATGTCATCCAACTCCCGTGTTATGACGTTTGTGGAATGCCCAACTCCAAAGAACGACGAGGAATGGACAAACCTGGGTTTTCATCAACACCTTGGGCTACAGCAGCAATATTCTCAGTTGTTCTTGAGCGACGTGCGCGGGTTTTATTCTTCACATCACTAACATGTCCCAACAGCTCGAATTTTTCCACCAATTTCAGTATTGCCGTCCGACAAGGTGCTTCACGACGACCCAAAAATGCTTTAGAAATGTGACTGCAAAATTTTCACCATTTTTGTAATGAATGAAGCGTGTATCGTTCCATTTTTAGTAATGGCGTAGTTTTTACTTGTCAAATGTCAAAAAATAACAGCTTCAAAAGTGACAGCTACCGAAATAGCGGGCTATTTAAAATAACACCTCTTATTGGAAAACACTTTATGAGATAGACACGTTTTCTTAAGTTTTTTCTCAATCTTCTTGACATGATTTTGAAATTCCGGTTTGAGGATTTTTCCAGCATATTTGGGACGTGTCTCATGAAGACTTTGAATGAAGACGTAATTTTTTTACCACGGTTTTTGCAGAATTTTTTACCAAAAACTCACGTTATTTGACGCTATTTCGGACGACTTTTTGGCAAGTAATTTATGTGTGGTTTTTTCTTTCAGTTTTTTTGGATTTTGATGAATTTTGCGAGTTTTTAAAGTTGTTTTATGCATGTTTCCTACGATGTTTTATAATAATTTTCCGCCTCTATTGACACATTTTTCGACGCAAATTTTACCCAGGCTCTTAAATAATAGCCCTCTCTTCGTTTCGAATCAGCGCTATAGGCACAAATGCTCCCATAGATGAGATGGATGAATGCAAATAAGCCTTCTGACCCTATTTACTTTGTAAAAATTGTTAGCCTTGCAGAAAAACCATATTTGGCCCATTTCAGTGTGGTTTTGAACTAGGAAAGTCTTCCAAATCCTTGGAAAATCTTTAAAAAATACACCGAATCTGATAAACGCTTCCTCTTTGAAAGCCACCCACGATAACGTATGAGAGGACGAGTTTCACGAAGCTGTATTTGCATTCGTTTTAAAACTTTTTTTTTCAGCAGGATGATGATAGAGAAATCTGGCCAAAGTCTACAAGAAGTCTTTTTTAGTACCAGGCTCGAATAAAAAGAAAAACCATCAAATAAGACAAACCCCTCGTCACCACCTTCGCGACACATCACGACCTAAAAACTAAACGCCTTTCAACTGAGTTCTTGTAATTGTAACGACTACCCGGCACCCCATCGAACTGATGACACCAAGTACCTACCCACTTCCCATTTAGAATCCGAAACATTCAGACATTCTCGCTTTTATTCGGACATTATTCAGCACCGTTATCCATCCTCATTATTGCTGCTCTAGTGGCCTATCGCCGACATTTAAATCCTTCACCAAGTTCTCTCACAATAAATCCACCTTACGGACGGTAGTGTCCTGCGCCTCGGTACCTTCTAACCAGCCATTCATTGCATCGGTTCACTGACTGCCCACGTTCTTCCACAAAGCATACCATGGCATTACATTTACAACCCATTAAGTCACTCTATTGTTTATAGTTTTTATTATGTAATTCATGGCATCGCTGGCGCTGCTTTCAGTGTCCGTCTGCTGGCAGTGGCAGCTTGTGGACCTCGTTTTTTTGCTTTCACTGTGGGGCTGGGTTGAGAAACGTATTTCATTCCGGGTGTATCCGCAGAGCAGTCGAGTGTAAAACAGAAACTCAAACGCGAAGCTTTTAATAATTTTGTTGCTGTTCTCTCTCGCTTCATCCGCCGCGCACTCATTACGAAACGCAGCCATCCATCTCGATTCATATTCACAAGGAATGCTTTATAGTGTGCGCGCCATGGTGGGTGTTATTTTTCGGGTCTTTCGCCTTGAAGATATGCCGGGCCGACCGCGGAATGTTCATCTCAGGCACTTGATATAGTATTAAGATAAGTGAAACGACATTCACCTGAGCGCAAATTATTACCTTGCGGAGGTTGTAAGGCATTTCAATGTGAAAATGATACGCTTGCCAACTGGGGATAGTGTAGGTACTTGGGGTCCATTAGATGACGGCCAGGAATTTTAATTTGCAATTAAAAATGATTTGCTGGTTGGCCATTAAGGCGGGTGAGGTGTCTGCGCGTCCCCCAGGATACGATGGATTTTTGACTTAACTTGGGATGGTTAATTGTATAAATGAGTGGAAGATTATCATAGGACAGTGGGTGTTGAAGTAATCGCCTTCTAATTTTGTAACATAACTTCAAGCTGTTTCTGAGAATGTTCGAGTGGTGGCGTCATTTGCGGCTTCGAAGTAGTTGAAAAGGTTATAATTTTGACTGGTTTTTCCTTGGTTTTGACATAACTTACATCAGTGTCAAAGCTGAAGGGCTTAGATGGTATATGCGAATCTGTGTTTGCTTTAAAAGACAAAGGATTGACGGACATGTGAAGCTTATTAAACTGTCACCCGATGTACTTTCTTTCATTCATTCTTGGTTAATGGTTTGCATACATAAGCCGGCTTAATGGTTTGTTGCATGTGCCCTATTTAAGCCGGCGTCTTTGTTGTTATCCCTCTTCTTAGCCAAGCTCGTCTCTATTCTCCGGCATTGCTTTAAATGATGCAGCTCAAAGGATAAGAACCAAAGCACTACTAAAATTGACTGCAATTTGACTTAAAGAGCCTGCGTCTTAACTTCTGCAACTGGTTCTTATAAAACCACCGGATTAAGCTTCCACCGTCATCAGGTTGTCCAATATTCTTTAGTTGGAGGACCCGCTTAACCCTTAAAAGGTATATACTTTCTTAAGTACGTTCTTCGAAAAATCAGACTAGGTAATGGCTTTGAAATCGCATCGACTCAGTGGTAAGTGTGTTGGAATACTAAACGAGGGGTCCCCGAAAGAACACAAATTACATCTTCATTTTTTTTTCACTGCACACCCCTTTGCGATCTTCTGACATACATCTGTAAGACATGCTCATAAAATAATTAAAAGAACTTCCGTTGTCATAAATGAAAGAACCATCCGATCCTTTTTTTATTATTATTTTTATTTCTTCCTTAGACCAATAATCTGTTTGTGTTTCATATCTCCCGCATTCCTTCTCCGAATCTATAAAGAAAATAATAAAAATGCCTTATAACCTAGACAGGTAATAAATCTTCAAACACCAATCTATCTACGTTTCAGGTAGATATCTACAAAACTACAGTGTTTCCATTCTGACCGGATTCCGGTCATATATGACAGAATTCTGACAAATTTTTCGACCGGAAAAATTGTATTATTCTAAAGACTAAAAATAAAGAAAGATTTGCAAAATTTAAATGAAACTTTACCCTACTTAACGAACCTGCTCACAAAATCAGACAAAATCCGATTTATTGTGAATAATCATAGAAAACTACAGCGGCGCCTGAATTTGACTGAATCTGATTGAAAGTTCCTTTTTTGAAAAACATCTCGTTTTAAGGAGAGCCGACAAAGTACAAACATACATCCTTTGCACGAACAAAAAACATTTTATACAACGATCGAGGTTAACCAGCGTGCTTTATTCTCACACACCCGCACTTGCCACGCCTAAGAACGTCTCGTCCAAAGGGAAACCGGCACGAACGGTGGTACCAGAAGAAGCCGCAACACACGCATAGATCATTTCATATAGGATACTTTATTTTATAAATAACTAGCGGACCCGACGAACTTCGTCTCGCCCCAAATTTAGCGCTTTCAGATAAACGCCAGAGTGATAATAAAACACAGCTAAAATTTAAATTTTGCGATATGATAAACAATGTTGTTTGATGTGTTTTTCGGGGCTAAAATAAACAACGAAGAAGGTTTGCCAACACGCGAACAGGCAACGTTCAGCTGATGAGCTGACCATCCGAAAAATAGGGAAATTCGAGATTAATCCCACAGACTTTCAACGATTGGCCTTGCGATTTATTGATTGTCATCGCAAAAGCCAATCGAAAGGGAAACTGAATCCGCTTGAACTGAAATGGAAGATCAGTTGGAATAGTCGGAATTCGTGGGATAAGGACTTTCTCTCCTTTGAGAGGCAAATGCCCTTGATGATCGTCGCTTAAATCAAATTGTCCATCAGTTTCTTGACGGACAACCGCATACTTACTTATCGGGCTCCCGACCCGTGAAGAGTCTCTGCCTGAGACACTGCAGCCTTCCATCCTCTACGATCCCGGGCACGTTGCTTCCAGTTGTCCAGACCAAGCGCTCTGGCATCCGCGATGGCTTGGTCTTTGAAACGGAGGTTCGGTCTTCCTTTTCTTCTCGAACCTGGGGGCTGGGATTCGAAGATCCTCTTAGCCGGAGCATTATTGTCCATTCGCTCGATGTGGCCGAGCCAATGTAGTCGACGTGTTTTGGCTTTTTGGACTACATCCACATCTTGGTACAGCTCATAGAGTTCGCGGTTGTATCTTCTCCTCCATTCGCCCTCCTCGCACACAGGACCAAAAATCCGCCGAAGAATTTTTCTTTCGAAGGAGCCCAGTATTAGCTCTCCCTTCTTGCCTATGGTCCAGCACTCGGCGCCATAAAGCACAACTGGCAAGATAAGGGTCTTGTAGAGCATACATTTCGTCCTTCGAGTTAGGAGTTTTGAACCCAGTTGTTTTGCCAAACCGAAGTAGCAACGGTTTCCTAGGGTAATTCTTCGCCGGATCTCCACTATGGTGTCATTCGTGGAGTTTATGTTTACTCCGAGGTAGGTAAACTCCCTAACTACCTCGAAATTTTTGCTATCAACAGTGACGTTTTGTCCTAGGCGGTGGACAGTTGTTTGTTTGTTTGTTGATAGCATGTACTTGGTCTTGTCCTCATTTACTTCAAGGCCAACGGATTTCGCCTGTTCTTCAATCGCCGTGAACGCTTCTATCACGGCACGCTGGGAGCGACCGATGATGTCGATATCGTCCGCATAGCCCAGCAGCTGGACGGACCTGTTGAAGATAGTGCCTTCCGTGTTGACAGCTGCCCTGCGCACTATCTGCTCCAGTACGAGATTGAAGAAGTCGCATGATAGCGCATCTCCTTGCCGAAATCCGGTGCATGTTTGAAATAGTTCGGAGGAGCTACTTCCAAATTGCACGCTGCAGCGCGTGTTTTCCAGCGTCACGCGACACAGCTGAATCAGTTTTGCCGGGATTCCGAATTCGGCCATCGCCATATAGAGCTCCTGACGATGTATGCTATCATACGCGGCTTTGAAATCGATGAATAGGTGGTGAGTTTCGACTTGAAATTCGTTGGTCTTTTCCAGGATTTGCCTCAGTGTGAAGATTTGGTCTATAGTCGATCTGCCGGGCCGGAAGCCACACTGGTACGTGCCGATTAGTGTGTTGCAGAACGGTTTTAGACGTTCACACAGTACGTTGGATAGGATCTTGTATGCGACAAAGTACAAACATACATCCTTTGCACGAACAAAAAACATTTTATACAACGATCGAGGTTAACCAGCGTGCTTTATTCTCACACACCCGCACTTGCCACGCCTAAGAACGTCTCGTCCAAAGGGAAACCGGCACGAACGGTGGTACCAGAAGAAGCCGCAACACACGCATAGATCATTTCATATAGGATACTTTATTTTATAAATAACTAGCGGACCCGACGAACTTCGTCTCGCCCCAAATTTAGCGCTTTCAGATAAACGCCAGAGTGATAATAAAACACAGCTAAAATTTAAATTTTGCGATATGATAAACAATGTTGTTTGATGTGTTTTTCGGGGCTAAAATAAACAACGAAGAAGGTTTGCCAACACGCGAACAGGCAACGTTCAGCTGATGAGCTGACCATCCGAAAAATAGGGAAATTCGAGATTAATCCCACAGACTTTCAACGATTGGCCTTGCGATTTATTGATTGTCATCGCAAAAGCCAATCGAAAGGGAAACTGAATCCGCTTGAACTGAAATGGAAGATCAGTTGGAATAGTCGGAATTCGTGGGATAAGGACTTTCTCTCCTTTGAGAGGCAAATGCCCTTGATGATCGTCGCTTAAATCAAATTGTCCATCAGTTTCTTGACGGACAACCGCATACTTACTTATCGGGCTCCCGACCCGTGAAGAGTCTCTGCCTGAGACACTGCAGCCTTCCATCCTCTACGATCCCGGGCACGTTGCTTCCAGTTGTCCAGACCAAGCGCTCTGGCATCCGCGATGGCTTGGTCTTTGAAACGGAGGTTCGGTCTTCCTTTTCTTCTCGAACCTGGGGGCTGGGATTCGAAGATCCTCTTAGCCGGAGCATTATTGTCCATTCGCTCGATGTGGCCGAGCCAATGTAGTCGACGTGTTTTGGCTTTTTGGACTACATCCACATCTTGGTACAGCTCATAGAGTTCGCGGTTGTATCTTCTCCTCCATTCGCCCTCCTCGCACACAGGACCAAAAATCCGCCGAAGAATTTTTCTTTCGAAGGAGCCCAGTATTAGCTCTCCCTTCTTGCCTATGGTCCAGCACTCGGCGCCATAAAGCACAACTGGCAAGATAAGGGTCTTGTAGAGCATACATTTCGTCCTTCGAGTTAGGAGTTTTGAACCCAGTTGTTTTGCCAAACCGAAGTAGCAACGGTTTCCTAGGGTAATTCTTCGCCGGATCTCCACTATGGTGTCATTCGTGGAGTTTATGTTTACTCCGAGGTAGGTAAAC
The DNA here is from genome assembly GCA_936431705.1 of Cheilosia pagana. Classification (NCBI taxonomy): domain Eukaryota; kingdom Metazoa; phylum Arthropoda; class Insecta; order Diptera; family Syrphidae; genus Cheilosia; species Cheilosia pagana. The sequence goes on along the minus strand of OW386168.1, from coordinate 51,637,589 downwards.
TCCCTAACTACCTCGAAATTTTTGCTATCAACAGTGACGTTTTGTCCTAGGCGGTGGACAGTTGTTTGTTTGTTTGTTGATAGCATGTACTTGGTCTTGTCCTCATTTACTTCAAGGCCAACGGATTTCGCCTGTTCTTCAATCGCCGTGAACGCTTCTATCACGGCACGCTGGGAGCGACCGATGATGTCGATATCGTCCGCATAGCCCAGCAGCTGGACGGACCTGTTGAAGATAGTGCCTTCCGTGTTGACAGCTGCCCTGCGCACTATCTGCTCCAGTACGAGATTGAAGAAGTCGCATGATAGCGCATCTCCTTGCCGAAATCCGGTGCATGTTTGAAATAGTTCGGAGGAGCTACTTCCAAATTGCACGCTGCAGCGCGTGTTTTCCAGCGTCACGCGACACAGCTGAATCAGTTTTGCCGGGATTCCGAATTCGGCCATCGCCATATAGAGCTCCTGACGATGTATGCTATCATACGCGGCTTTGAAATCGATGAATAGGTGGTGAGTTTCGACTTGAAATTCGTTGGTCTTTTCCAGGATTTGCCTCAGTGTGAAGATTTGGTCTATAGTCGATCTGCCGGGCCGGAAGCCACACTGGTACGTGCCGATTAGTGTGTTGCAGAACGGTTTTAGACGTTCACACAGTACGTTGGATAGGATCTTGTATGCGACATTAAGCAGGGATATGCCTCGATAGTTCTTGCAAGACATAGGATCGCCTTTTTTGTAGATGGGGCATATAGAGCTGATAGTCCAGTCATCGGGCATGTTTTCTTCCACCCATACTTGGTTGATGATTCGGTGCATGCACCCTACCAAAACATCACCTCCGTATTTGAAGAGCTCCGCTGGTAAGCCATCAGAGCCGGCAGCCTTGTTGTTCTTTAGCTTTTTTATAGCTAAGCGCACTTCTTCTATACTGGGTGGTGGAACTGGTTCTTCATTGACTGGACGTGGGTTCTCTTCTTGCCCTATCACTCTCTCTACATGGTGCCCATTTAGCAGCTGCTGGAAATGCTGCTTAAATACATCTACTATTCCCTGTGCTTCGGTGACTAGGTTTCCTTCGCTGTCTCGAAGAGCCTGCGTTCCGGGTTTGTAACCAGCAGCCAGTTGCTTGGTTTTTTTATAAAACCTCCGGATGTTGTTACGATCGCGCGACTCTTCGATCTCCTTGAGCTGGGAAGCTGCGTAAGCCCTCTTCTTTCTACGCAGGATCTTCTTTTCCTCCCTTCTCCTGACTCGATACTCTTCTCTCGCTGCCCTTGTTTTGCGCTGCAGCGCTTTCTTGTGTGCATCTTCTGTCACCTTTTTCCTGTATACGCATTCATCATCATACCACGGGCTCTTTCTCTGGGGTGGCTGGTACCCTACAGTGGTTTCGGCTACCTCCTTGATGATGTCGCGATACTGGCACCATTGATTGTTGGCGTCTGTGGTAGGTGAGTGCACAGAGGAGAGTTTCATACTCAGGCGCTCGCTGTAGGCTCTGGCTACTCCAGGTGTGCTAAGGCGTCCAACGTCGAATTTCTTCTTCTGGGCGGTTCGCAGCTTCTTCTCGTTGGACAGTCGAGCTCTGAATTTAGCCGCGACAAGAAAATGGTCAGAGTCGACATTTGCCCCTCGATATATGTGCACGTTGAGGATGTTGGATGCGTGCCTCGCATCGATTAGCACATGGTCGATTTGGTTGGCGGTTCGACCGTCTGGAGAGCGCCAGGTTGCTGTGTGGATCCTTAGCCTTGGAAACCTAGTGCTACTTATCACCGTATTACGAGCTGCTGCAAAATCGATTAGTCGGTAGCCGTTGTCTGTTGTCGTTTCGTGGATTCTGTGCTTACCAACTAACCCGCCAAAGATGTTCTCCTTTCCGATTTTAGCATTGAAGTCCCCGAGTACAACTTTTACATCATACTCCGGACAGGCTCCGTAGGCTCCATCCAGGAGGTCATAAAACTCCTCCTTGATGGGGTCTTCAGCCTCGTCGGTAGGGGCGTGTGCACATATTAGGCTTATGTTTTGAAAAGTAGCTTTGATGCGGATCACAGAAAGGCGATCACTTATCGGCTTAAAGTCAATGACTTTAGTCCTAAGCCGATTTCCCACGACGAATCCGCATCCTAATACATGCAGTCTTTTGTTGCAGCTGTAATAAATGTCACAATTTTTTCTCTTCATCATACCTGATCCTATCCATCGTATCTCCTGGATCGCGGTTATATCTGCCTTGTACCGCATGAGGACAGACTCAAGTTTTTGAGTAGCACCTGGGGTGTAGAGTGTTCGTACATTCCAGGTACATACTCTTAAATCGTAGTCCATTGACGTTCCGGGTCTTATTGCCATTTGAGGAGTTCCATTATCCGAGGCTGGTTGTGTCTCTCCCATAACTAGCTTTTTTTTTCCATGGTCGGGAAGTTACCCCGACGGCACAACCCCCAACCTGGAGGACCAGGCCCTTGTTTTGACCCTAGGACAGCGGGCCGGAAAGAAACCGATGTCAGTAACCCATTTTGGGATTTGAGCGCTGCCGTTGACCCATTAAGGGTTCATCCGCCACCAACTCTTTTCCAACACCCTGACTCAGTATTGGAAGTCCCTATAGACCTGGAGTCCAAATAAGTCGAAGCAGCTCATATAGGGATTGCACCTACCAGTTCGCCTAACTGGAGATGTAGGCTCCACCGTTGATTCCATCTAGAGAATTCCTCCGCTGTCGCCTAAGAGGAAGTGCCTTAGTGAGAGGACACTTCTCCCCCCTCTCTCGTTCGCTGCCACCAACGACCTTCCACAGGGGTTGGTTACCCCATCTCCAGTCGAGGTACTAGGCACCCACCAGTCACCAACGTGGAGGTGAGAGTAGGAGTTGATAGTGAGAGGCTAGAGTGAGAACGCTTGTGTTCTCATGTAATCGCATCACTACCATTAAACCGCATACCTTTGCAAAATTTCGGATGGTTTAGATTCCGCAACATAATTATAATTGATCCCAACTTCAGCTGTAGGTATATCATGCGCCGGAGTTCCTGGCATATCAAGCGAGTTCAAAAATTCCTTCGGATAGTTGGTCGCTTCATCCTCGTCAGTCACGCAGTCAACGGATTTGTAAGAAAACACTTCTCCAGCCATTTCACTTTGAATAATCAAATTCAAGCTATCGACGTCCTTAGCCCGTTTATTAATCCAATCGAGATTTTTATAATTTTGTGCAATGCCGAAGAACACTTTGGTGACGAGTTGTACCTTCAATTAAATGTTAACTCGCAAAAAATTGCAGGGAACGATATCAATCCAGTCGAAACATTAACAGGAATTTACCCATTGCTAAGTGCCAGCAGTTGTCTCGAGAATTCAGCAGCTGATTGGTGCGATCAGAACTAACGCTTCGTTGGGCGTCTCATCGTTTATTTCAAGCTCGAAATTCGAAGTTGTTGTGCGAACTGTGTGCAAAATATCGTCAGCCACCACGCGGTCGGTCTCTGGGGATGAAGTGATCGCAAACAATGTACAAATTTACTTCACTGGCATAGAAAAAGTTGCATCGGCGAGCGTTGAGTTCCAATGTGTATCCTTTTCCAGCAAATTTAAACATTGGTAAACCTCCTGAAAAGTGGCGCACAGCAAACCATTAACAGTAAGCAGGGAATCGAAGGGTGTAGGGCGTCTAATGTTCACCAAAAGCTATAAATCATCAAATCATGGGATAAAATGCAAAAATACGTCGAAAAAAAAAATTGTTAGTGTTTTTTCGGAATTTTCCAAATTTTCCACTAAGAATTTTCTATTTTTTCCATTCGAAAAGCCATTCTGGAACGATTGTACAAACAATTCCTTACAAAAAATCGAATTTCAGTTTTTCCAATTTCCCGACTTTTCCTAAAACTTTCTTTCGTAACAATATTCTCCTGCTAATTACGAACAACAACGATGTAAATCAACCTCTCCCATCCGGGAGTTACACTCAGTAAAAACTCACTCTATTCGTTTCTTTTCCACTTTTTGTTTACTACTTAAATATGTGGAACCACTCGCATTGAATCAAGGGAACGGGACACGACTGATCGAGTTTTAAGGATTTCTTCTCAACTCAGACCAGAAACGCCCCTGAGTCAGTTTGCGTGCGCGTTATCATACCAACCAATATTTGCTTTATATATAGTTTTCTTTTCTTTTTCTGTGGGGAATTTTTTTACCCTGCTTCTTAGATAGCGCTATCAGTCTGTCATGAATGAGCTTCTCAATTAGCCCACGGCCCCACGGACCTGTTGCGGCAACAATTTATTTATTTATTAATGGCTATGGAAGCCTTGAAGAAACTTTTTTTACAGGCACACATTTGTGGAACTGATTGATTTAGTAACTAAAAGTTTGAGCTTGAGAAGACTATATGTAACGTCATTCGATTTATAGAAAAGCTCCAAATCTCAGTCATATTTCTTAACCTATACTTCTCATAGAAGCATTCATGGAAGGGATAAAGTTGAATTCATAGTTTGAACCGCACAAAATGCCCCAACGAAGGAAATTATCATAACTGCTATAAAAGTCTGGACGCCTTCCCCTCTAAGAGGACAAAATCGCGAAAAAAAGACACGTAAGATTGTGGTTACTTTCTCTTTTTCGTACTATTCCTAAAGGATACCTTCACCTTCGCTGCACGCAAACAAAAAGGCTTCATTGAAAATCGATGAATCGGTTCCCAGTTTATCATACTTGGCTGAAAACCTCGAAAACCCTATCCACCTATTTACGACCTGGTTCGTTAACCACAGCCTAAGATAAAAGTAAAACCCCATAGTTTAAGAAGCTCATAAAGACTTTTATACTGTCATCATCCACGACTTAGGGTAAACTACTCAACGGCAAAGGACTCTCTCCCTCGCGATGCAGCCGCACTTTTGTGGCATTCACATCGTGGGCACACAATTACCTCGCCAACTACGCACTTGAGAAGTTTATGGACAATAAGTCTTCTGCGTTGTTTGCATGCCTTGCTAGCGCAACATAGCTTTCGAAATCAAATCGGCGGCAACTGATTTTCGACTCTCCCAGCACTCCCAGTACACAGTACTCCCCCTCCACCCACAATTCCCGTTTTATTAGCCCTATTCCCAGGGATCTCAAGCGTTTTAAAAATGCTGCGGGAGGTGGCTGCTGAATCCCTTTCTCTGTGTTTTATTTTTGTTTGAATCCTTCAAGTTTATTCGTATATATTCGTCATGGTGCCTTGTAAATGGATTACGCTTGGCTGGCTTTTTACTTGTCGTCTTGTGTGTTTAGCGCCGACATTATACGAAAGCCAAACATGACTGACTGACACGACGGCGTCAACGTATTTACCTTTTCCCCGAACTCCGAGACGGGTTTTCTGCAAAGCTGACTGTATATTTTCCTCGCCATGTCTGTCAGAGGAAGGTCCTTTTTTCTTTGCTCCTTTGTGCGAAGCATTATGCGTAGCATTTTCCAAGGAGGTGGGGCGGAGACAAATAGGCAGCCTTACCCTCGTTTACAAATTTCAAGTATTGCCCTTTAAACTTGAGCGGCATCAAGTGAAAATCTGCAAAATTGAAATCGACAATGTTGACGCGACGCACCAGCGCAGCAGGCAGCTGCGGGGTGTGAGTTTACGCCGTCAAACGAAAAGGTGTGTTGGCATTTTTATGTGTGCGTCTTTATTATTTCATTCTCTGGCGGCTTTTGCCCCAAATGGATGCTTGATTTCCTTTGTGGTGCTGCGAAGCGAAAAACAGAGGACGAAATGCTGAAATGAAAATTCCTGACCTCACTTTAAGGCTTTAAATGAAGCCGTGCACGACTTCGACATGGCCCACTGATTTAATACACAAATTGATGGAAATTAGATTAAATTGGACTGCGAACTGCATCGTGTTTGTGTGCGCGCAGTGCATTCGGGTGGACACATCGAATTTGAATTTCCATAATGGCTCGCGCCTGGCTGAGCCCTATCCCATCAGCGCTGCGGAAGAGTTTTTGTTTTTGTATGTTTCGGTGGCCAGTGCGCGGCACAGATGTAGTTAATCCTGATTTTGCATAAAGTCCGGTTTTTTCTTGTTTGCAAAACACTGCTTGAATAGGTAGATCGGATTTGGAGACAACAATTTAAATAGTTTCGAAAAATGTTGCTGGCTGTTATAGAACATGTGGCGGGGTTTTTTAACATCGAATTAAATATTCTGGAATATTTAAAAAGAGTGTGTACAGAACGAGTTAAACGCATATAGATGGAATAATGTAATATTTAAGGTAAACCTTTGAAGCTTTCGTTGCTAGTACTGAAAGCTGTCAATTGACCATTTAATTGAACAAGGCTATGGAAAAAATGGAGCATTATCTTTTTAGCTATACCGAACGTCATTTACGGAGATAGTCGAGAGTAGTCTGATCCTCCTCTTCACCCTGCAGCTCAAAAAAAATCATTGTAATGCAGGATTTACCCAATAATGTCATCAATTACGGTACTGAAGTGCGATATTTTTATTAAACGTTAAACCTGCTCCCTACTTGGATTGAAATTTAGTCAAATTTTTTTGAAGAGACGTCACGTTACGCAAGTCTACCAGTTTGATTAGATGATCGCATCCATATAAAGGATGTTTTTTTAGAGGCCTGATTTTCGAGTTGGCAGCACATTTCCCAGTGGCGATCAATTTAACAACTGACAGCTGATTTGTCTGGTTTGCAATTTTTCCATGGCTATGCTTAGGCCGCTTAGGGTAGGGTGGGACAGATTTAACACATTTTTCGATAAATTTGAAAAAATAACTTATTTCAAATATGTGAATATTTTTTTTACAAAAATGTATAATTTCTTCACTCTAATAAATAAAAAAAATAATATTAACTATAGCAGCCTTAAAAAGACGTGCCCCATGGTGAGGCACTTTCGACATGCATTTTAGTCATTGATAAAAATCAATAACTAAAACAAACAATTACAACATTCTGCATATTTCGTGTTTTTTTTTAAAGTCTTAAATCTATACTCAAACATAAAACCTAAAAATTTAATGAGATCATTTACAAATTAATTTTTAAACTCAATTTTACGTCACATTCGAGTGTTGGGATCGCAAAGAAAAAATAGTTAAGTAAAAGATAAATGTAAAATAAAAGGATTTTTCAATAAAAAAAAACATTGCACCTTGTTTTGACTTATATCGCGTCAAATTGCCACATGTACTTTTGTCTAAAGTGCCCCATCGTTTGCTTAAATAAACGTTTTTGTTTTTCACAAAACTTATAAAGAACATTCAATCAAATTGTCGCAGTCAGCGAGACCTGGCAGCACCGAGGAGAACAGATAAACGTCGCCACTAGATGGACGCACCACAGAAATAGAAAAGGGCCTCATATTGGCTGGCCAATCAGATGTCCCCTTCTTATTAACCTCAATCGTGCACACTTATTCTCTTCTAAGCATCGGCAGCGGCAGCAACCTACAAATTTTAAACTCCCCAATAAAGATATTAATATTACATTTATTTTTTAATTTACAGAAACACAAATGTTATAAATAACTTAACTTAAACTTAAACATTATAAACACAAACGTTTGACACTAACAACCAAAGAATTCACTTACCTCGTGTAGAAGAAAAATTACAAAAAAAACAACGAAAAGTAAAAACACCGGTGTAGCCACCAGAACTGCTGAAGAAGAACTGTCACAGGTCGGGTATGATATGAGAGAACATTTTTGGACGAATTGCCACCAAACATTTTATTTAAAAATGAACCGCCTTTTTGTAATCGCGAAAGTCGGAAGTGCCCCACCCTACCCTACTAAGCTCAAATAAATAAGTAGTCCTCCCAATGTCGCATATAAGATCGTGTCCATATCAGTGAGGTCAACCAAATCTTTACACTCCGACAAGTCTTAGAAAAAAGTCACATATGAAAGCGTATGACGTTCGGAATTCCTGCCAAGCTTTTCTGCATCAAAATCGGCAAGACCAGCACAGAGCTCTTCGATGTAGAAGACCTATACCGCTATCGTATAACTTCTTTAAGATCGTTCTCAAAGCAATTGTACGAAACTCACAAGTCCACATCAGGTGTACAATTGCTCTAAAGGGACCACTCAACCATTATGTGACCCAGCGACCCTTGTATTGCATACGATATGCCCTCGCATTGAAATAAAAAAAAAACTGACTTATATAAGCGGCAAATGGTTTATAAAGCTGTTGGTATTTTAAGTGAAGACAAAATCGGGAGAAATCGTCTTTCCCATTTATTTATGTTCCGCCGAACGTCTTTTGCAGATTTAAACCCAGAAGAAATACTCAGAGTGAACCTACTTTTGAAGTTAATACGTGGCACCCCATGATGGCTTCAATAAATCTAAAAACTCTACCGGATAGATGACACCTTGGTTCTTAAATAAAGCTGTATCAACACGTTCCTTAAAATATGTGCGAGTACATATTTTGGTGAGAAATTTTCTTTTCCGTTTCAGTTTTCTTACAAAATTCATCATAGAACCAAAGTTTTAATCAAAAAACGCCCCCAAAAAGTGGGCGTGACAAATGATTTTGGGCAAATAAGCATTTGAAAAGAGCTTTTTCTATCTTCTCTGTGGAATTCCGCTCATAAAGAACAAAGAATCATTTAATTTTATTTGGTAGACCGCTCTATTTCAGATCAAACCATACCCAAGTTTCAAGTGGTAGCATTCCAAGCGTACTTTTCCACCTTTTTCCGCCTAATACAAAAAAAAATGTCCTTATCCCTACCTCCTTTCAGCAGACAGTGCAGCAATTATACGTCCTCCTCTTGTTTATGTGTCACAAAAAGAAATCAAAAAGGAGAACAATCCTCCTCATAATACCGAAGACACTCGTGCTGTAAAAGATAATCTTTCCGCTCTTTGTACCGTTCCGCATTTTTACTCCCAAGGTACACGTACAAGTAATCGCGTCTATATTTCTAAAAAGGATTCGTATATCAAATTTAATGTCGGAGTAATGATCAATATAAATGCAAGTGTACTCACAAGACCAAAGAGAATATTCGAGCAGTACTCACGTTCCAGTGATGTGCATTTGTCGAAACGCAGGAGACCCAGCTATCTACACAATCAGTGTAGAGCTGAATTAAATTCCCCACATTCTCTGTCGTCAGCGATGGCTGCTCCGTACCGGCTGTGCTGATATTACTTACCTGGAACCAGGTCCTGGGTGCAATTTAGTCGTACCCACACGTATATATAGTTTTCCAAGCAAAAAACAAAACCAATATGTACTGCAATCGTTTCCACAGCTGCACCAACCATCTTAAATGAGTTTAGAGACAAATTTAAAAACAAAAGAGTTCGTTTATAATCCCCCATCCCTTTTCCATATTCAAACCATTCCCTCCACATGTGGCAGCACCACCCCCATCCACCACATTGAAAATGGTTTTCTATTTTTACTATAATCCACACTCGGGATGTAACCAAAAATATACCGGGCAGGAAGAGCTCCTTTAATCTCATAATTATTGTGGTATGCAATTTTGGCAAAACTTCTGCTTCATGACCAGGCCCATGAGAACCATATGCCCTATGAATATATTACAACGCCAGATAAAACATTGCAAGCCCAGACCGTATTACATACGGTCCAGAGGGTCATTAAGATAAGCACCTAATGGTGCCCAACCATACTCTGTGTGTTCCTCTGCAAAGATATTGCCCAGCGTCACCGCATCAAAGATGGAATGAAAAACTCCCCTGACCTCCGACAGTATGTGTCTTTGAGGTCCTTCTAGCTGCGGAAATGACTTTTCCCTGCCAAGAATTTAGGGTGGGACATTGTTTTAAAAAAAAAAATCGGATAGATGTATGATGTGCCACCGGATGCTGTGATGACACAAGCAAACTTGATCGATTGGGCTTCCGCACGTCTCCGAGCAAAGTGTCAGTCATTTAGTCTCGTAAAACTTTTTCGAAAGTCAACCCGGACACCCGCACCCGCCGTTGGTATCGATTGCAGCTTCGGTGTCAATATTTGATTGATGTGCCTGTGATATTGGGAAGGGTTTCGCAGTAACCTCAGAAGTTAATTAAATGGTCGTACTCAGGGACTCGCTGTCAACTTTCCGTAAAGGATAATCATCTGTTTAATATCCGCAGGAGGAATGTAACCCTTTCCTGTGTTTCGGCGAATGGAATTAATGATTTCCGCTGGAGGCGGTCACAATCCCTTTTTAATAAGCCCAACCGACGACGACCCTTGTTCAAAATTTATTTATTTGATCTCATCGAAGCCTTCCTCCGGGAGGTATATGCTCGGTAGATGACACAACTTTTTAAATATCTCGAAGTATTATCTTGTGAAATTGTCACACTTGACAGAGGGGCGAAAGGGTTGGCTTATATTTTTCTTTTTAGAAAGGATCACAACCCAAGGCAGTCTTTTGTTGAAGGAAAATTCATGTTTCATTTTACACAAGTGCAAACAAAAATACTTAACACCCATCTGCAAGTCAAACAGAGGCATCGACCCGCTCGTACACTTTGCAAGCGCAAGCGATTAAAAATCATTCACCTCCCTTCGCCCATAAACAGGTCAAAAGTGTAGAAATCGTTATCCCTTTTCTGCGGGGCTAAAATGAATTTATTACTTCACTCTGTGCAACAAAAGATATACGGCCACCAAACCGTGGCGTCAGTGTAAAAACCTCACGTTACCATAAATTCAACTTAATGTTCCGCGGAAAGCATACATACAGCGCAGCAGCATCTCAACTCCGCCGAGCGCAACGCAGGAGGCGAGCAACACAGCTTGCCTTCTCAATCGTAACATATTCATTGAAAAAGAAACCGGCACAAACAGGATACCGGAAAATTGCTCGCCTTCCACTTAAGGTGGTTCAACATCGCTTTAGAATCGTTTCAAATTTATTGCACGGTTTAACGACTGCAAACCTTCTAGTAACTGGCAACTGGGTGGGGGCGATGCGATTTGAAACTATGTCAGAGAGAAATAAAAATGGAACGGATGTCAAGTCGATGATATTTACGGAACCAATACCGCACAAGTAGTGGCGAGCTACATTTATGGATATCCATTAACTCGGCACGTCGAAAGGAGGACAAGCATCCACCAACAACTCTGGAAACGTGCGAAAAACACACTTCCTGACCCCAATACAGATGCCAAACTTTTACAGAAAGTTCTGCCCGTTCTAACACTCGTTTAGTCCCTTCCCTTGGTCTGCTAGTCGACCTCACTGGCTGATGGTAATTTAAAACGAATTATTCGCCTAAAATTATTTGCATAGTTTAGCCTGAACTGAATTTTTAATCACCACCCCTCCCTTTTGTTTGCGGTGGCAACGAAGGTGTCCTTATTAAATAAACATTGTGTGCGCATAATCCCACTTGCGACCCGTTGTGCGACTATGTGTCTCTGTCAGGATAGGGCAGAGTTTTAAAGACTAATTGCCAGCAAGGAGACGTGTTTTTATGGTCGACTTCGTTTGTGCTCCTCTCTTCTATGGGATGACTATCGCTGGCAAGAGTTGCGGTTGTGATGTCGGACGCGCGCTTTCGGTGTCATGCGGTGCGGTCGCAATGCGAAATGAATTTAATCAACTGACCGCATGCAAATCAGACAGCCTGACATGCCGTCATTCATTCAAATAGCACAGCGACAGCGCCAGCGCCAGCTCATTACTATGGCAACGCGAAAGGTAAGTAATGCCAATGACCCTGAACAGGGCGCAACAGTGTCCAGTAGATGACCTGTAAATAAAAAATGTACGCGAACTAACATGGAAGTGTCCTTTGTTTGCAGGAGGTGAAATCGGTTTGGTATTTTGCGAAACAGCCGACAATTCAGATCCAATCAATTGCGTGATGTGCGGAATGTACTCAGTTGTCATGTGAGGAAGGGTGACGGATGGCTTGCATGTCCTTCCATCATCGGGTGACGGCCAACCCGGACTGTGTGCATTTAGTCTGTGAGTGCGAGGCAGTTTCAATAAGCTAGCAATTCAATTAAAATGCAAAACCACTTCACTTGAAGTCTGCATACCTACAGTGGGGCGCGAAAGTAGTTTGTTATGAAAATATTTGATTTCAATTCAATTCAATTTATTATCAAAACATTTTAAAAGTACAATAAGACTTGGTCTATTATAGTACAGAGAGGGTTTAAGTAAAGTAACAAAGGTTTTATACATATTTCTAGGAGAAAATGAGAAAGCAAAAAGAGAGAAAAAAAATATATATAAAAAAAAAGAGAGAAAAAGAGAAGAAAAGGAAAAGAGGTAGAAATACCTTAATGCTGAGCAGCGAAAAAACTTATAACCTCGGATTTTAAGTTACCAGATCTATTAATACCTTTGACATGCAAAGGCAAAGAATTACATAACCTGATTGCGTAAATGTAGAACAGTCTGGAAGAGTTGCGATATTTGTATGAAGGAATGTTAATGTTCATGGTTCTATGAGATCGAGAAAACTCTAGCTTTTGATAAAGGTACGGAGGAGACTTATTTGTAAGGACCCTATGCAAAAATATGCAGTTTCTGGCATTAATGAAAGGGGTTAAAGTGCATCCAAGAAAGTTATTGGCATAAACAGAGATTCTATCCCACCTACGAAGACCATGAATGTAGCGAATGGCGTCGTTAAAAGCTACTTGGAGTTTATGGATTGATAACGAGTCAGGATTGGGGTAAACAACTTCAGAGTATGTTATCAAGGGTAGAATGAGGGTGCGAACAAGTTTTTGACTAGTTTCAGAGGGAGTTAAATCCGCAGTTAGCCAGAGCTTTCGAAGACACCCGTAGATCCGGCCAATTACGATGTTAATGTGATTATAACATGAGAGATTGCGATTTAAAACGAAACCAAGACATGACGCAGATTCAACCAATTTAAGTTGGCAATTTGACAGCCTAACATTAGAAACAACGTTAAGCCCAAAAAAGTCCGTTTGAAATGGGTAGAGCCAAACATTTGCTTGGGTTGAGCAGGAGTCCGTTATTTACAGTCCAATCAGATAAATCCTCATTAAGCAACCTCACAAGCTCTGCAATTTTTTTAAATGGTAAGGAGAGGCGGATCTGAGCATCATCAGCGTAAAAGTAGACGACACAGTATTTGCACACTGACGGTAAATCATTTATAAAGATGCTGAACAAAATGGGTCCCAAGATTGATCCCTGAGGCACTCCTTGTTTAAGAGGCTTGGATAGCGATCAACTAACACCAACAATGACTCTTTGAAATCTATTAGAAAGGAAAAACTCAACAGCCTTATCAATAAACCTGAAATATGTTTTTAATTTCCAGCAGAGGACATCATGATTAACCTTATCAAATGCCTTTAAGAAGTCGAGTAGGCAAAGCAGGGCTACAAATCCTTCATCAAAGTCCATCCGAATGTCATCAAGCATATTGACCAGTGCCGTCGAGCAGCTGTGACCAGCTCGAAAACCTTATTGGAGAGGGTACAAAAGAGAGTTACCGGAGAGGTGATCAAGGACTTGTTTAGCACCTTCTCAAAGACTTTTGGCAAACATGGCAGAATGCTTATGGGTCGAAAGTTACTGGTAGAGGACGCATTAGTTTTTTTGGCAATGGGGATTACTCTTGCATATTTCCAGGCCTGAGGAAAAGTTAAAGTTGTGATGCAAAAATTAATTATGACTACAGGTAAAATCAGACGCATAAAACGGAGTAGCACACCGTCTTCACCAATTCCATTCTAATTGAATATTATTGTCGTCCCTTTTGCTGGGAATTGGAAGATAAATTTAGGAGGGAAATGGAAAGTTTTCGACCATAAAACGAAGGAAGGAAAGTTATATGCGACCCAGTCATGCACATTTTCTTATACTTCAGTGTATACAAAGCTTATAGTCTTATTGTTTGAGAAGCTAAGGTTGAACAATATCGTTATTCCATGTAGCATCTATTTTGAGCAGAAGGGTGACCATTTGCTTTAAGTGGGTCGTGTTCTTAAAAACGCCATCATCAATGCAAAGTTTTTCTAACGTCAGTCATATTTTATTTATCTGAGGGTACCGGAGAGTTCTGTGTCCCGTTTGGATATATGCAGGCATAAAAAGGGACTTTCGGTCATTCCACATGATTTTTTGTGTTCTGGCTTAATAGAAGGATGCCAATAGTTTTCTTATAGCGATGCATGTGTTCGTGGCTATCCAACTGGCATTCGTCTCTCTTTCATATGTTTCTTCTAGAACATTAGCCAAATCCTGTCGTGCTATTAGGTCAGCTTTCTCATTGCTTTCATTAAAATAAAAGCTTTAAGGTAATAAAAAGTGAGATTCAGGGGAATGACTACAAAGAAATATGTATTTTCGAGCTATAGGTTTAGAACAAGTCAACATTGCATAGGTTTATAAATGCAGTCCTTCTAAAAGTATTAAAAAAACAGTCAACAGTAGATAAACTGTGCAAACTATTCAAGCAAGAATTAATAAGAATTTAAACTCGACTGATAGTTTAGTAGATTTCAATAAAAATGCACTTTTAATGCAAAAAAATTCCACTTTAAATGTTCATAAATATTTTATTTTTATATTATTTGAGACTCTAAAACTTTTTTTTAACCTTAGGTGTACAAATTCAATAATAAATTATCCGGAGCCACAATTTTTGTGACTTGAACAATTTTTGAACCATGCGATCATTTCCCAAACTTTCCGAAAAATACAAAAAAAAATCCTCACATCCCAAAGCTCTACATAGAAAAATTCCAAAAGCTACTGCCTAACATAAAAGAATTTAAATGAAAAGTGCCCAATTTTTCTTTACCCAAGTTTGAATAATTTATTTCTACCACCATCGCACACTTTGCTCACACACTGTAAACTGATTCGAATTACCCACCAAATCAAACATCAACTCGATGTGATAACCTCATTCCTCACGTATCGTGTTTGTCTCATTATTTCGACTGATTCTACTGAAGTGAATTTAATTCGTAATCAGTTCTATGCTCTCAGGGGAGCTTAAGTTCATAATGGGAAACCTCGTATGTGCGGGTGGATGGGCGAAATCAAATTATTTCCTATGTCATATCCGAGAGCAAGTGTTTGGGTGTTAATCCCTAATGGGAAATGCCAAGCACGCATCTAGAAAGCGATGATTATTTCAAGATTGGGTAATTCGTCATAATCTCCTAGTCCTACCTGTGTTGTGCCTCTGTTCCGGATGACCTTTGTCATGGGGTTTCCTTTCAACTTCACGTTCGGCACAATTGATTATTATCAGTCGTCGAGTAATGGAAACTTGTCCCTTTTAGTAATTTATTCTATAAATAGGTGATTGTATCGAGTCGAGTCGGTATGGTGAGTGAGTATGGGATTGGGCAAGCTTGGCAACGATGCCATGACAAGTAAAGCTGTAAGTTCATGATCCATTAATTATTTTCAAATTTTGTTTTATTTGTATTTGAATTGTGGTTGTGCGGAAGCTGTAATTTAATTTTGGGCCATTGAACCTATGTACAAAGCGAAGGCATGTATTTGTGTAGCCTATACGCACACGCATGATTGAGGATCGAATTATTGATTGAGTTTGCTGGGAGTAATTGTGTTGATGTTGTTAATGGAATGCAAATTCGGTGTTAATGTGATTACTATTTGAATGGCCACAAGTGCAGGACACAGATAAAAAAATATTTCCAATGTACTCGGGCGTATACGCAATATTTTGATCAGTACCCAAAGGCAATAAGTGGGCGGTAGATGAAAGGAACTTAAGTTTGTTTGTGTGGAGGGAAGTGGACTTCAGTCGTGTAAGTATTGTTCCTGATTGGGTATTTTGCGAAGTGAATGGAGGCGGAATTTGGATGCCGTTCAGCATATTAATAGAGTCACTGGAATATGACTGCTAATACGTCTCGAAGGTGAGAAAACTCTTAGAACTAGTACCCAGTTACAGGCGTTTTTATCAGATGAAAGTAGATATCCCACGAGCAGCTTTATGACAAATCCGGATATGCTGTTGAAAGGTGGACAGAGGGACAACGTGACTGCCGAGAGAACCCACTAAGAGTTTGATTTTTTCCACAGACTAGTCACGTATTGGCGCTACAATAGGGCTCATTAATGGATGGAATCTCAGATTCTCTGTGCTTGGCCGGCTCTTTCAAAACGAGATCTCCACCTGGGAGTCGTCAAACAAGTAGCGGAAACAATTTCACCAGGTTCATGAAGTATACTACAAGGGACAATGCGGTTTTGTATTTACTCTCTTGTTAAAGTTGACATTCGTCATTCCTACAAATCACGTCTCTGTTAGGGTATCATCGGTCAGAAAACGCGAATCATCAAGCTATAAGCTGAAAACCCTAATCCCAATGGCAGAATATGCTAAAGGGACCGAAAAGAAAGTTTGTTTGTGAGCTACTTACGCACATACACGAAATTTAATTGCGTTCTATCAACATTAGTTGGACGGGCTATAATTTGCGGTAATACCATAAGAAACAAAGCTAACAGATCAAGATGAGGGTATATTAAGTGGCAGTCTGCGAGAAGAGCTGATCAGTGATGCCTTAAGACCTCACCGACTTATACTGCCCCAGATAAATTTAAGTCATCATTATCATATTGCTTTTCGGACTGAATTCTTAGATATAATTGATGTGCGGTCTTGTTTCTTTGACAACATCTAACCAGTAAAAAGTGTTTACAAATCGTTTGTATTTTTTTACGGAACTGTATCGACTGATAAGAAATTTCTAGCCCCAAATGTATACTTTTTTTTAGAAATAAAAATTTGCCAAAAAATGCTTTCAGATAAAAAATATTACTTTTGCACTTAAATTGTTGAAATTGGCAGTTTTATCAAATAATTATTTTTTCTGCAAGATATTTTTAAAAACTCAACTATATTTAAAACAAAAAAAAATATTTTTTTAATATTTATTAATTATTTTCTCTTGTTTCGCCTTCAAAAGAAATAGTTTCCAAGTTCAAGGATTTGCGATGCAATGCGTTGCTCTGAGTTTTAATTTAGAGAATAATATTTTGTTGGGTACAATTACAAAAAATTGTAAAAATCGGTTTTCGATTTTAAAATAAATAAAAACAATGAAAAATAATAAAAAATTAGAATTTTATGAAATTTCTTGAAAAATGAAAAACAAACCAAACTAGATATAGATAGATTTAAAGCCCAAGGCCAATTATTTTAAGGACAATGTATTTTTAGACTTTAGAGTATTCGCTAAGAGCCATTAAGCTTTAATAAAATAAATATTCGATTTAAATTACCTAATAAATAATACTAATAAAAATGATTTGTATAAAAAATAAAGAATCGGTTCTCGTCTGATCACCAAAATTTAGTTAGTGCTTGGATGGGAACCGCTTGGGAATACCGAGCGTTTTAGGCTTATGCACTCGTTTTGCCCTTTATTACTCCATTTGCATTTAGTTATCTATCATTTTGTATTTTGTATTTTTGCAACCCTTTTTTACGATATTCTATAAGATAATACTTTCTACCTTTCACGTGAGTAAATACGTGTTTTGGAAAAACCAAGCAAAACACTAATGGAGCGTTCAAAAAATTATCATAGATTTTGAAATTCGCTCTATATTTTTTGAAACTTTTTTCGCGATATCTGTCTGAAAAATTCTACTGCGAAAAGTATATTAACACTGCGTTTGAATACCGTTACTGTGTACGAATTCTTTATAATTTTAATTAATATGGAGAAACCTAATTATGGAATTTATTAAGGTTAAAATTATAGGGAACTAGTTAAAGAAAGTATTTTAAGTCCATTTAGCAAATTGTTATATTTCAAAGCTGCTTGACCAAATTGGGACACAAAAAATATCTTTCTGTTATTTTGTACATATAAAACTCTTTCATTTATAATTGAAAGCTTATGACTTATGAGATATCGTACTGAGCGAATTAAAAAAAAAATTTTAGGGACTGACACGCAATTAACTTGATACCTGTAGTTGCTAGTTGCTCGATTTAAAACAAAACTCATCATATTCTCAATTGGTAAGCATTACTGATTCGTACACGTACTTTGTTTCCCTGTTTAGTTTTCCGTTTAAATTTTTCACCCCGATTTAAAATTTCTTCTGTAATTCCATACACATTTGTATTACTCTTAATAAACTCCAAAATAAGGCAGTCCTTGATTATTGAATCTAAGCATAAGAAATGGCAACACATAAACTGCATCACAAGTGGGCAACTCATTCAGAAGAGAAAAAATTTAAAATTCTGTGGGACAACAACTTTTCAATAGTCGAGTCCATGGTCAGTTATCATGTACATTTTTGTGAATGTTTGCACAGAAAATTAAATAATTAAGAAAAGGAGCATAATATTGTTATTTGGATTAAAATAATTCTTCTTGAATTGCAATGCAGCATCAAATCATTCTGATTAATCTCTCTAAGCTCTCAAGTAGCACTAGATTGTCGCTAATCTTTTAGACAGATGGCATCAGACCTCAGCATTTGCTGGGCGCTGCTAAATAGGGACTTTAAAAGCAATTGGGCTCACCAGCACCACTGTTATATTCCATATTTTCATTTCATGCAGAACAAACCAATAGAATACTCCCAATCTGAGAACATTTACAGGAAGACTGGGACTCGTATATCGTGCTCAATGATGGCGCCTTGCAAAGTGTCATCTTGTAAAGTTTGAGGTATGGGAGTGCTTTATTGATGAAGTTATTCAGAGTCAAGGCTCTGAAGTGGAAAATTTGAAAGGATGCATCGCTTAGTTGAATGTAAGTAACCTCTCTGTCAACAACCTCGCTAGAGGGAGAGGGAGAGCACAAAAACACTCATGACACAGTTGCAAAGAAATCATCTTAAAGGTCTCTCTTTTAGGTAACCGAAACATAACTTTTATGCCATAGGCGCTGTTATTTCGTTCATTTTTTTATTCAATTGACGTCCGTAGGCAAAACAACCACCGATGTCCAACGACACGTTCTCCTTAAGCTATCACTTCCGTCTTTATCATTTGGACACATACAAGTCGAATTCCAGTTATGTAAGTTAGCTGATTTAAACTGCTTTCCTACTCAGGTCTTCCACATAAAGATAAAACTATCTCCAGGATGCATAAAGTCCAAGGTTTTTTACTCCCTACCTTGCCAAACAGGGGATATGGTAGTTCTTTTCAAATCAACCCAAACACTTTTCGAAAACACCTCCAAACCAAACCAATTTGAAATCCCAACCCACACCCACTCGAGTCCTATTAACCTCTTTCAAAGAGTTGATTGATTTTTCATTGGCATTCTTTGCTGCCTCAGCGCCAGATTGACACCGACCCACATGTTATGACTGCCGCACGCAACAATATTTATTTTCGCCGAACGTCAATCCTGTCGTGCTACACTTGTATGCATACGCAACCTCTGTGTTAAATTACCGAGATTTAATGTCCTTTCACGTGAAAGGAGAAAAAAAACAGCAGAAAAGTTTAATGAGGACGCGTCAAAAATGTCCACTCGTGTAGTTGGCTTCTGCGGTGCTCGAGCTCCTGATGGTGATGCTGATGGTGATGGTGGTGACAGTGACGCAATCAGCAATGCGACAACGACAATGGCCGGAATTCCCGTTGCTGCTTTTATCATTTATTTTTTTTATAGCTTTGTTCGCATGAACTCACCTCTTCTTCGCTTGGCGCACGAGGAAGTGTACGAGTACGAGTACGACTACGAGTAGGAGTCGCACGCTACACTGGCGCTATCTAGTTGACATCATTAACGGTTCACTCCGCATAATAAAAGATTGCTTATGCACGTACGTGCAGGCGAAGTAATCCAATTACAGTACACATATTTGCAATGGGCACTTCTATACTGGCGCGCGATTGTATTGTTGTCATATTGCTTGTGATTGTGACCTATACATTGGCTCGTTTCCAATGCAGGCATTAAGTGTCCATAAACTTTCTATTGGCCTCAATTTACTGTTTACAGTTATTATTATTGCTTGCACATACACACAAGGCGCCAGTGGCAGGAGGTGGAATTAACATTTTATGGCGCATTGTTTGGAGATTCACTTGCTCCTCTTATATTGCCAGGCTTACTTCATAATGAGAATCTCTTTAACAAAAAGTTAAAAAAAAACACATATTCCCAGTCGTTATCCTCCGTCCTCCCTTCTGTGTTGTGTGTGTTTGTTTAAACACACAAGGACGAGGATTGGAGTGGGCGTTCATCAGAGTATACGAGTACGTACTTAATTTGAATTTCATAAAAATGTCCCACAGGATGTAAAATTTATATCGGACACAAGAATGAAAGGCAGCGTTAGGCACACTCTGAGACAAAAATCTGCTATTGGCCATAAATTAGTGAGGCAGAGTGTGGCTGTATAATAAATTCGGTAGAATTTATGACCATGGTTAAGCCATTCTGTATTGTAATGGTGGAGGGGTGCGGGGAGGGAGGGTCTTCGGAAGAAGATTCTGCGACGACCGGAATGTGTTTTGAAGTAACTGGCTTGCAGGGTTCGATAAATTGACAATTAATGCTGTAAAGAGAGCAATTTTCGGCAATTACTTTGTCGGGTATAGCTTCTCGAGGCCGATGCTAACTGCGGTTGGTTGGGAGTTTGATGAATTTATTACTTGTGAATTGGTTTGGCTTATGGGACACGTAGCGAGTGGAACATGATGGGGAATAGCTGAGAATTTCCGGTTACAGATTGATTTTTACTAAGGAAGTTGTAATTGCCTGCATTTTATGAGCAACAAAGGAACCACTGATCACTGAGGTTTTTGAGTGTAACCCGAAAGTTGGATACTCAGCAGAAAAAGCCACTCCCTCATAACGATGGGCGAAATCTGGAAGTGAAAGGAGATGCAAGGGTCTCAAAATCTTGGCGCGATTAGGCTCAATTTAAGGTCCGGTACTAAGCAGCTATCTATTATAGTAGCAGAAACTCAGATGCTCTTCGTTTCAGTGTTCAGTGACAGGACAGTGATTTATTGCAACGCTGGACCATGCGCTCGGATCACTAGCCAACAGACTAACCACTACACTATATGGCCAAACTTGTAAGTTCATTACAAATTCATAAAACGTAAAATTGCATTATTTTTTTTTCATAGTTTCATAGATGTAAAGTAAGCCATTTGCCGGATTTGGTAAGGTTAGGTTTATGGGTATGTAGAGTAGAGAGAGCACTGCTTCCCTTCTTGTAGTTACTCGACCCTGTCCAGGCATACTGAACCTGATGCAATTTTATGAACCCGTCAAGACTATAGAGAGTGACGAATCAGGAATTTTTTCTCGTTCGGCTCCACAAGTGACAGAGACTTTGCGAGTATTGACAGGGGAAGTGAGGTGTGTCATCGTGTAACTTAGAAGTATCTACTTGTGTCGTTATATTTAAAACTAGCTGACCCGTGCCCGCCCTTCTTCACCCGCCTGCCACATTTAAGACAAAAAGTATTTTTATCGAACTACATCGAACAGTTTTTTGTAAATATAGGCTGGTACGCTGTTCGAGTGAAATCCAATTTTTCATACAAAATTTTCACTGCGAAATGTCAAAATGAACTTTCCACATGGAAATTTCAGCAGGCAGTACTGTTCAAGTGAAAAATAGTTGTTCAAAAAGTGATTTGGCGTTACAAGCTATTTCACTTGGTTTTTATTGTCCGTCGCATTAAATTTTTGACTTTTCGGCGTGAAAATTTCACTTTCAGTTTTACAGAAATTTTTTGGAGAGGAGTGAAAATTTCACTTCACTTGAACAGCGTACCAGTCTTATGTTCCTACCCTTGGACCATTCTGAAAGCAATATAAAACAAAAACAAACACAATAAAAACATAATTTTAATTCCTACTAAAGGGTTTTCCAATAAGAGGTTTTATTTTGATATTCAAAGAAAAATGACATTTTTTGAGATAAATGATCGGATATTTATTTCATAATAAAGAGGAAGGTATGCTGTTAATAATGAAAAACAACATCAGCCAAATGGCCACCACAACCACGCTTACAGGACCATATCCTTTTCATGAAATTTCGTGAAGTCAACACAAAAAAGATTTACGCAAAGTTTTGTTATTTCCCTCTTATCCACCTCAAATATCGACGAAAAGGAAGCAACATGAATGAAACAACTTTACACACGAATTCCACCAGCCCATTTACAAAAATTTCCCTGAACAACACCAGAAACCGTGTTCAACCTGAATGTGTGCGCTGAAAAGAGACGAATGCCCATTGAATTGCAAAACATATGATCACGCTAAAGCGGGCACATATACTCACACACACACTACTGCCAGTGTTATCTAGTAGTAGTTTGAACATCAGCTTCAGGACAACGCAGGAGGATGTTTTATATCTTAAATGATTCAGGGGAAAATTAATAAATTCACCAATTTTTTTATTTTCCAATCCGATAAGCCATTACTGGGCTAGATATGTATTTGATATGTTTTTGATTTTTTTTTGTAAGAACCACTTTATATTCCGGGATAAAGAGTATCCTAAGTCCCGACCCTGAACATAAGCAATCACAATGAGACCATGAGACTAGGCTTAGCTATTACGCATGTATGCGGCTACTGTTAAGACCTACAACGCTACAAGTCGCGGAAGATGTCTCCTGCCACCTCCTCTGCCAAGCGATTGCTCGGAGTAGAAGGAAGTACTTCTTTTGAAAACACAGAGAAGGTTGCTTCCTTAAGCAGTATTGAGAACATACTTCAATTCTTTAGGGAAATTTAATGTTTGGCCGAACCAACCTCGATTATCCCCACCTTCCGCAATATTTGGCAGGTAGTTGTTTGGCTTTTATATGAATCTTATGTTCCACTCTCTCCCTGAGATTACAGAGTGGTAGGTGGTAGCGCTCCGTCTTGATACATTAAAGATGAATTTTTCCCACTTTCTCAGCCCGGGTACAGAAACACAGCAGAGAACCTTAAGTTCTTCGCGACAGCGTTCAAATACCTTTGACTTTATTTGTGGCTGTCAATAAATATAAATTGACGCCATAAAAGCAGTTTACTAGTACGTCCGCCTGGAAGACACTGCTGTGATGAAGAAGTCTGATTGAGTTGACCATTCACCAACTTCATAGGGACAGCAGAACCCTCCTTTCACCCCAACATAGATACCATAACATGATACAAAGTAAACCCATCAAAATTTCATCATCCAAGTCCGTTCATAGATTTTAGTCTAAATTTTTAAAAAGACCCTTTGTGCCGCGTGCAAGTTTGCTCATACCATTTCGTCTTAAATGTAGCAAAAGTTTCATGCTACCTCATTACATGCCAATTTGAACTTTTTTTTTCGCCCCTCCCATTGCAAAACAATTTCAATAATGCAATGCAAAAGTTTAAACTCATATTTCAAAACTTTAAAGGCTTACACAAAGACTCGTAGTCGGTAAATCATCTCTAATTTGAATGCTGTCAGGAGTGAAGCTATCCCCTAGACCCAGACCTCGTTCCGAATGGCATAAATGCAAACGAATGGAATATGTGTACCTACTCTTTTTGGGGCGCACAAAATAACCTTTTGAAAAGGGCGAACAACTTTGTAACAAGCGCACACAATCTGCTCCTTTATACCTGTGCACCAGTCGCATGTTGTAGATTGTATAGGACATAACAAAGTTTCATCCAAAACGCATGTTTGAACAATTTTCGAAAATGTTTTCACTCAAATTTCAAGTGCGGAAAACTAAAATTTTTCAAGCGCCACGCCGGGGAGGGACAAATCTGTTGCCCAAAACGTGAGAGAGAGATGGAGAGTGATAAAGCACGGAAACGAACACAGTTGCCATACAATATTGGAGAATTTATAAGCACCCACTTACACATTGATGAATGTCCTTTCATTATTGTGCGTTGTGCTGTGAGTAGTTTGCATTTCTTCTCGTTTCGAGTGCTGTAAACATTTTCGGTTCTTAAGCGGCTGTCAAGTGCAGCAGCGCAGTAGTTTGGGGTTACTTTGTGAAGAGATATATTTGAGTGACACAAAGGGGTCTTCAGATCCAGCGTGCTTGGTTCGGCGACTATACACTGAAGGCAACGAACTCAAGTCAAGGAACTTGAATGTTAACTTTTACGCACAAGTTTTGAAGTAACGACGATGTCTGCGACTTTGCCGTTGCATTAGTTACGCTGCTTATTAAATGAAGGATCTGCTATGTGATTCTGTTCAAGGAAAGTTTTGGCAAATTAGATGGGCTTGTGTGTTTAGTCTTAGCAACTGAGAAGCTGGCTCGTATTTATGATTGCAATATTATTTTGCATATAACTGAGGTTGCTGCAATTTCTTTTCTCCCAAGGAATACATGAATCGAAGACCGCTAAAAACTTATTGGAAACACATATGAAACTTTTTAAGATCAGGCCTCTTAAAGTTGAGTTTCCTATTTATAGCAAAGAGGCATACTTAAGATAGAAGCGGCTGTTTATATTCTATCGCAGGTTAAACCGAGGCACGAATATTGCTCCCATGTGAACGTAGCTCGCAACCAAATCGTTCTCTCAACCTGCTGGTGGGCTATTATGGTTTATGCAGTTCGACTAATGGGAGATTCTAGCATATTTCTAACCCATTTTCACTTCATAGGTTCATCAATGTCAGATGTTACCGCAAAATTACCGAGATCATTCCAGCTTTATACATACGTCTTTTGACAAGAAAGGAATCAAAAGTAAAACATATCCAATCCGAGTACCTGAAGTCAATTTTCTATCGATGTGGCTTTCGGAGCACAATTTTCTAAAAGTCTGAGGTCAAAACACAACGATCTGTCGCTGGTGCGTTTGCAAATTTCAGTACGGAAGCGGCAAAAATGGGCTCAGTGGTGAATGAGGGCAAGACAAAATATATACTGTCAACACGAAGGGACACACAACATCGACGAATCGGACAGAACTTCACGATAGACAGCTATAACTTTGAGGTAGTTAGGGACTTTGTCTACCTCGGCTCCGCTATCAATTCTGAAAATGATATCACCTAGGAAATCAAACGAAGAATCACGCTTGCCAACCGCTGTTACTTCGGCCTAAGAAGGCAACTGATTAATAAGGTCTTGTCGAGAAATACTAAGGAGACTCTATATAAGACCCTCATCATCCCAGTCCTGCTAAATGGTGCAGAAGCATGCCCGCTGTCAAAGACGGATGAAGATCTTCTTGGTCTTTTGGACCAAAAATTCTTCGAGTGATTTTCGGTCCCGTTTGCGTTGACGGGTTTTGGAGAAGGAGATTTAACAGCAAACTCTACGAGCTGTACAGCGACATCGCCCTGGTCAAAAACTCCGGTCCGAAGAGTCTTCGATTCCAACCCGGACCGGGACAACGCAGTAGAGGAAGACCTCGCCTTAGGTGGCGCGCACAAGTGGAAGGGGACTTGGAGGCAGTTAGCAAAAGATCGTGGTAACTGGAGAGACGTATTAGTCAGGTCAGTCTTTTCGGAGCTAGTTTCCATATCCAGTTTTTTTGTAGCTGCAATAATTTTAGGAGATTTCCTTATGCACAATCAGCCAATCATGACGTCGACCTTCCTAGCACGTTTTTCCAAAACTAGTACAAGACTCTTGCTAGTTTGTGTTTCCGAAGTCGCATTTTCGACAATCACTGCGTTCAGTTTCAATTCTCGTTTTAATGTTGCCAAAGCACAAAACTTGTTCTTCCGGAATCGGCACATCTTTCAAGCAGAGCTCCTTTTTGCCTCTTTTTACCCCCTTGGGCTATTGGCTTGAACTGTAGTTCGTTTAGAACCAGATTTTTCAATCGATGCGTTTCGACATAAACGTTCATAGATGGTTCCAATTTGACGTACATTTCTGTAGAAAGCTTTTTCAGCTACCAAAATTTTGAAATTGAATATGGTTGTCTTCCTCGGTCAGTGCCCTGCAATTGAAAATTTGTTCTAAATATATTAGTTGTGTCTTCCGAATGACTTTTTGATGCGTAGTCTTCGAATATTTGTTCCGATCCTCACTCTGTCAACCAGTGTTTTGATCTAAGCACTGATTTGTGCTTCTTAAATATATCTTTCCCATCTATGCCTAAAATATTTACCTTCGCAGCCTTTCTTACCGAATTTTTCAAGGTTCCATATAAAAAAAGTTCGTTTATCTTAGCCAGGGATATATATACTGTTGTAGGCTTAATTTCAGGGCTTATATTCAATACTATGATAAACTTCCAATAACCTTATTTGAATCCAAATCTTAGTTGCTTGGTTTCGAAGACGCTCTGATTTCCTTGAAGTCTAATGTTAAGCACACATTCTCCTTCCACCTGGGTGTCTAGTGTCGCAACTGGGTTCTCTTTCGACAGTTGTGCGACTGATCTTGATATAGAGAATTGGAGTACAATGGCATATGTACCGACCGGCAATTCCTACATAGATCTCATCAACTTTTGCCTACTAACGATAACTACCTGCGAATCGTCTGCATTTATAACACAGAAAAGGAAGTTGACAATTGGCCCAAGAATGAGCCATTAATAAATAAATTCTTCTGCCAAGATCGTGACAGGAAAAGGGCTTTCTTAGAAGCGACTCCTGAAGAACTCCATCCTTGCTTCTTTTTGCAAAACTTGTTTTCATATTTGTACCGCCTAACTGAGCTCTACTTTGACTCAAACTTGAGAAATATTAGGCGCAGTTTCTGAAGTAGAACTCATTATCCGAGAGCAGAATCTTGCAGCGACCAAGACTCACATTTGACACAACCTTCGATTAACAATTTGTCTATATAAATAACCTTTGTTCCTCGTCCCTTCTAAGCAAAGACACAGAGCGGGTAAAAAAGTCCACATTTAGTGGTTGTAGTGATTGGTTAAAAGGCGCTGAGGGAGCACTTTCAAATTTAGAGTTCCGGATCCATTTTGCCACGATTCCAGTTAGATTTTGGAAGCCACTGTCAAGGCTGGCATCAAAGCCGACCATATTTTAACCAGTTTGACTAGTTCTACTATCAAAAGACTCAAAGATACCACCAAATTATTAACTAAACCATCGAAAAGACATCACGTCAACCCAGGACCTTGTCATTATTCAAGAGAGCTGAGATTTGTCTACAGTGCTATACAAACAAATCTTCCCTAATAAACTACATATAGCAACGAAACAAAACTATACCAACGAACGCCTGACAATCGAAACGCATTAAGAGTCACGCAGGTCTGCTTTTCCAAGAAACGAAATCCAAACCTCATTTCGTTCTGCTTCATCTCCAAATCGAACTCAATCAGGATACAACCGATTATTTGATTTCCTCCGTCCTCACACAAACGCCCCCCTCCGACTATTTGTAGGAAATCAATATTTACGCATCTTCCCTGGAATTGGAGTCGCTTTCTCTCTGCAGCAACATCATCATTCGATTGAGATATTTGACTCTGCATTAATTGTTATTATTACGGTTATTGTTTCCATCGTTGGCATCTATAGCAAAAAGGGTCCTTTTGTCCATTCTCCTTGCGGGCATCTTCTTTTGTTATGATGACCAAGTATCAATTTTTATTTTCTTCTCCCCAACATCCAGGATGATGACGACTACGGCGTAGATGATGATGATGGGATAATACACTAAACATTCAATCTATCGGCCGTGCCGGTGGGGGTCAATCGCTGAACACAATGGGAGAGCGCACATCAAAAACACACACATACGAGCACTCTCGAGAGTCGAGAATAGGAAAACAAAAATAAGTCGTTATTTTTCCGTACATAAAATGCACATAAGTCAGAGTAAAACGTAATCCTCGACACCAAAAAAGAAAAATGAACCAAAACCAGGACACGCCATAGAGAAGAGAAAGAAACTTTACCGACTGGTAAGCGCCACTCACTGATACACTGCTGTGCGAGCTGCCTGCCACTATTCGTATTCGTACTCCCACGATTAATGCGGAAGAGTGCCTCAACCCTCAACCCCCTCCGTGACTCCTTGGGTAGTGTGTATGTATATCGCCATTGCCGCCCCGATTATTGATTTGTATGCTCGTCTTGGGGGTCCTTCTCTACCCCCTTTCGGTCGGTGTAATTTATTATTTGCAGTTATGTAAGCTGACAAAAATGTTATCCTCCTAAAAAGATATCTCTTCCGCTGCTGCTGCTGCTGCTGCTGCTGCTTTCCCTTATATCCTTGTCGAGGGTTGAATGGCAAAAAAGGAGTGAAAAATGATTAATTGCTATTGTATGGGATAAATGAACCAGCGGATTCAGAAGACGACAGACTATACCTACAGTTGGAGGGTGGCACCTCCTCCCGACTGGAGGACTCTCCGCCTAATGAGGATTAATGAAACGCAAATAATGGCGTACGAATCGAGCATTCAAACCATCAGATACAGTGAAATATTTCATGTTAGTTATGCGAAAGGCGATGAAAGCGAGTCCGCACACCCAATCCTGGGATGGAAATAATTTTTCATAAATTATCCTTTTCAAGTCGCCGGAATCGACCTTTCTGCATAAGTGAACTCGAACAATCGATATGGCATATTTGAGATCTTTGTCCGTAAATAATGAATCCAATGCCAATGCTAAACTGGGTGTATCTATATATAGGTCTGAGGGGATGATCCAATGAATTTCACCACGAACCACTATGGGAAGGAAGGACGCGCTCTCCTTTTTTCGTTTGAAGGCAAATGACTGATCGACTTCGAAATGGCAAAGTTGTAGGGAAATTAATTAGGCTTATTGAAGATAGCCAAATGGGCCAAACGAACGAAAGTGAATCGTAATCCATTTCGGCAATAAATTCCCATTTTGGCGATTTTCATTGCCAATGAAGAGTGACGCGTGGAAATGATAAAGTAGGGCCTAATGGATTCCAAGAAGTGTTAGCTAAGAGGTTCAATAAGTGAGGACTGTTTGCAGGAGCTGTTAATGATGTTTTAGATAATCTTTTTGTAATTTGAGGGACGCTTCTGATTTTTTTTCTTTTTTTTGCTATTTTTAAATGTTGCCATTTTTAAATGTTGCCATTTAAAATGTTGCCATTTAAATAATGCGAGATAGGTTAAAAGTTTTGGGGTTATGCGAATTTATGTGATTTTTTAGGAGAGAGAGTGCGGAAAGCTCGAATACTGCCGATAGCTAATTTAGTAAGTAGATCTAGACTCCCTAGAAAGTTAAATGATTGTACAGTTTGGCAGGGTCAAGTGATGGTATTGGGGAACCTGTATGCAAGGGTGCCAATGGTCTTTGACATATGCTTCAGTAACAGGGGACAACTGACCGTTCTCCGAATAAACTATTAAAAATTTATCATCATTGAGAGTCAATTCGAGACCTAGCCAAAAATGCGCCTAAAAACGTGTCAAAAACGAGTAATAAAGGAGTCGAAAAAAATCCTCAAGGAGCAGTTTGAAAAATCACGTTGGAAAACTCTTGAGGAAAGTGTAAGTAAAATGCGAAAAAAAACACTTCGAAAAACTGTTAAAAATACACCAAAATCGCCTTAAAAAACACATCAAAAATGCCTCAAAACCCGCTAAAAATGAATCCGAAAAGTCATTAATACTAAAGACAAGAAATAAATTGCAAAATACGTAAAAAAAAACACGGGTTTAAAAAGCTACGAAAAGAAGTCAAAAATGCGTCAGAAAATTCGTCACAAAGGCTTGAAAAACCCGACAACAAAATGCGAGAATAAAACGCCAACAAGAGCTACTCAAAAACCGCACTAAAACAGGACAAAAAAACGTAAAAAAATAAACTGTTCTAAAGGCGTCCAAAACCTATTAAAACAGCGTTGAAAAACCAGTTGAAAGGAACACCAAAAACGTGTCAAACAGCAAGACAAAAACTTACTAAAAACACATTGAAAAGAATGTAAGAAAACGCGTTAAAAAAACACTTAAGAATACGATCTAAAAAACACGCCCAAAATCTGCCAAAACTATCCAAAAAGGAGGTAAAGAAGAATCAAAACACCCGTCAAAAACACGTGCAAAAGCGTCAATAAATGTGAGAAAGAGTACCTCGAACAGCAGCGATTCAAAAAACACTTTAAAAATCGTGTTCGAATCGCATACAAAAGGCGTTTAAATTATGTCAGAAAACAAGCCAAAAATGCGTCAAAAAATGAGAGATAAAAACACATTGAAAATAACGTAAAAAAAAAACGCTCAAAACTCGCCAAAAAAAACTGTCCAAAAAGGAGTTTAAAAAGATTAAAAAAACCCGTCAAAAACGAGTGACAAAGGAGTCAAAAATTGTGAGAAAGTGTACCTCGAACAGCGGTTCACAAAAAACATGTCAAAAAAAAACGTTTTCAAATCGCATCCAAAAAGGCGTTGAAAACAAGTCAGAAACCACGACAAAACGTCTCGAAAATACGACAAAAAAAGGAGTAAAAAATACTTCAAAAAACACCAAAAACACGTCAAAAAAATGCGTGGCAAAGGCCTAAACAAACGAGAAACAATGCCTCGAAAAGTGGTTTAAAAACACTTCATACTAATCGATCAAATGGAACAAATGAACTGACATCTACAAGTATCCGCCTTAAAAACTGAAAATTTGGGGTACATAATTATTTCGATGAAATTCTTTCACGACCTCCATCTTGCTGAATAAAATGTCTACCATTCACAAAGTTTTCTCATGTCACAGCTTTTACTGATAGAAGAATCTCACTTTTCCCTTATGTATTTTCCATATCCGGTGCAAGAGCTGAAAAGAAAATCGATCTCTTAATGGAATGCGTCCTAGAGGAAATGTGTTTTCGCCAAAATAGAACAACTTCCTTTGCACCTAGGCCACCCTCTTCTGTAAATTGAAAGTGTCTTCCGATGTCCAATCATCAAAAGTTAATTTGTCCTTTGCATCACGTCCGCAAACCTGCTGCAAAACTACACTCATACTCGCAAACCTTCAATACGTCATTACACAACACAACCTGACCCTCAGTGTTTGTCAAAAAAAGAAAGAAAGTACAAAGCGCACGACATCATCCTTCTGCTGTTAGTAGGGCCAATGTAACAAAATGACTGAAATATGTTACAAATACGCTCAGATAACAGTGCAGGGTTCCGAAAATACAAGCAGAATGCTTCAAATGGAAAGTAACGACTCCCCATCTCACTGCAGTCACTTTTTTTGTTGGTTCCTTTTACTTCGTTTCAAACAAAAAACTTCGAACGGAAGGAAAATTCTTTGAAATGTTATCTTGTGTTCGTCCCTTTCATTGTTCTGAAAGCTAAGAACATTCCCTCAATTCCCCTAAGCAAGCACTCAGCCGCCCTCGCGCCTCACCCCGCTGTTTCTCATACCGCACCGCCATCAGGCAGCATTGAAAGCGTGTAGCGAAGCTTGACCCTTGGGATAAGGATATGTAGCTACTCAGTGGGATTAAATGCGAACATCCGCGATGTATTTTCCGGCCACCCCTTCGCTTCGAATGGAAACGTACTCCATAACCAGATTGAATGTTACTCCAGAAGGCCATAGATAAAGAAGTATATAATGTTATTAAAAGTAATTCCTTTGTGGGGGCAACTGAGGGGAGGCTTATCCTTGAAGTGGGATTTTTACTTTTGAAAATATATTTTGCTTGCTCACGATGACGACGACACGATTACATGGGTGGGGCCGCGCGTTTTATTACACTCTGACCCTTTGAAATATTTCAGGACCTTTTCGACGTCGATCTGTGTAGTTTCCATCCCTTATGTCATCATCATTGATGGCGACACCGGGAGAAAACTTCGATGATTTCACGTGGAATACCCATCATCTACTGCTACGTGCGACTCCGCTTAACAAGCACCCTGGGAAACAGATACCTATTATTCGTTGTCTGATGCCGGCCGCCCCACCCAGCCTCCGTAGTCCTGGCAAACTATCTGGGCCAACTAATTTACTATGTAAATTAAATGACATCCAAGTGAACAACCTCTCATTCAATTTGCAGGCGAGGTTCAAATTTGTTTCTCTGGCGCAGGCTTCCAATTTTTTTTGGACAAAGTGTTGGCTTTAATTGAAAACTATTCAACCAGCCAGCGGCAGCGTCTGTATAACAGGACTGTGTATAACTATGCATGCAGATGTGTATGCGTGTTGACACGACTACCAGTAACCATAGATAACGTGCGAATGAATTTTTAACCAGATTTGCGGATGGGGCCGGCTGTTTTATGCAGTAAAGGCAATCTGGCTACACAATATATACAATTCGGAACAGTGGCGCTGGCTGTGATTGTTTTGCAGCGCGGTGTCGATGGTGGGCAAACATGCCCGTTGAAAACTGTTTGTTTCCGGGGTTTCCATTGTCTCGCTTGGAAATTGAAAAGGCTGCCACTGAGTGGGGTTTTTTTTTTGTGAAGCGAAATGAATGAAAGGTTGATGGAGCGGTTGGAAATTTTTTGCGGGACAGTCGCTTGACTGGCGGTTTTCGAAAGGTAGCTTCGCAGTATATAGGTGGAAGCAGCTTCCCTGTCAATGGTGGCTGAGCATTCAAAGAAAGAATCCTTAGATTAAATTCTTTTACGTGATTTAAATCGTGAAGCAAGTCGGTACTGGCAATTTAGTTGCACATTTTCGAGGCAGGACCAATTTTATTACTGATCGATAGGTTTTACAGCTTCTTTAGTCGAAAAGGTAGTACCAACTAATTATGCAGAAGAATTGCCCAGGATGAAATAGATATCAAGTTGATACTGCTGGTTGACGTGATGACTTATGAAACCGCGGGATTATCCACTAGCAACATCCCAAATAGAAAGAAATGTAGCTTATCTTCGTGGAGCAGCTTTTTCATTCATTTTGATCTGCTTTAAGAACCCCCATCGGTTATTAACGTTGGTTTTTTGGACACACCCAACGATTCCGTACTCACTTAGATGATGCTGTACTCTAGCGTGAACCAACACCTCCAATAAAACGCGCGTCCCCAGTTGTCGCTTACTTCCTCCTTTTGCTTAAAAGAAGTAGCCTGAGCCTGGTTTCCATTTGTTCGCCGAGACTTTGCGTTGTAGACGAGTTTTCAACACACTAGTGGTCATTATCTATTTGTGCCATGTAACTGTCGCAAAGGCCTGGACATATACAGGCCTGAAACGGAGCTGAAAATCACTAGGCATTCAAACAAAAAGGGCAACTTCATCTGTCATCGCAAAGGTCCATGCTTTGCGCCATACATCTTGACTTAAATGATGAGGTTCTTATATGAAGCCTAATAATTATTTTTTGACAAGGACTTTCGACTCATTTGCCTTCTGAGACCAAAAAACTGCTGTAAGAAATGTGTGATGTCAATTTTATTCCCCTTGTATTCACAGCTTTAATTTGCCGCCATTCACAAACAACACAGATCCGAATATTGGATTTCTGTTATTTGACCAACTACATAGGCCCGCCGCCGTTCTTGAAGTCACTTTAACCACTTTATATTTGGTTGCCGAACTAGCCAGCTATGAAACTACAAACGCTCTTCTTAGCTCACCTCTAACCCTGGACTCTAGGTCAAATATTTCCTTGTTTGTAATCCGCTAGAGTTTCATTTTCAATGCCCCCCTTATCTATTAACATCAGGGTAGCAGGTGTTGGAAGCTCTCAGTCTTTCCCCATCGACTCTTAATCATTAAAGGCGATCCACAAAGAAGTAGCGCAGAGATTCAGAACTTGATCTAACCATTTCGTCCTGGGTACCACCTTCTGCAGACCACCTTCATCCCCGCTTTCACACAGACGGTCATAAACCCATCCAAACCCAGCCCGCTGAATTTCAGTCCGGAATCAAAGTGGTCCAGTGAAGAGCAATTGAATCCAAACGTGAAATTTTCTTCGCCAAGACTCCGCATCATCATCTAGTAGGTTTTTTTTTTTAATAAAAGGGGATTCCAAATCCTGGAGCACTCAGACTAGATCAATCCCCGTTTATTGTACTCCAAGCAGACACCCCTTTTTCTGGTGCAGTGGGGGATAAACTCTGATATTATTCGTTTCGCTTATATGTTTTGGTGGCCGAGTATTGCTGTCCCCCGGAGAGGACGGGGTCACAAGCAATGACTCTATCCACTACACCATTGCCACCCCACTAGATAACCCGTGATTAAGTCCGTCGACGCATTGGCTCTGTAGTTAGTATGGGTATGTATGGTGGGCTACTGAGCAAAGTCCTCAGGTTCGCTTCCCGGAAAAACACACACTACGTCTTAAGGGTTTTTCCACTGCGCCACCTCACACAAGCGTCTGGCAAATATTCGAAAGTATAATTTTCAGAGTCGGCGCAGTGGCTAAGTGGTATTGTGTTGGGCTACTAAGCGAGGGGTCTCAGGTTCGCATCCCGAAAGAACAAAATGACATCTTAAGGTTTTTTTCCACTGCGCCACCTCTCGCGAACGTCTGACAAACATTCGAGAGTAAAACTGTCATGGAAGAGCTTCTCAATTAGCCGTTTGGATTCGGCGTAAAATTGTAGATCCCTTCCATTCGTCCCAAAAATTGAAAACCCACACAAAACGAATGGTTGTGAGAAGCTAGGCCTTGGGTCCCATAGACCTGTCGCGCCAAAATATTTATTTATTTTTTAATTTTCAGAGAAAGAGCTGCTCCGTTCGTCCCGAAAACAAAAACACACACACAAAATGCATAAAATGCAGCTAGGCCAATGGTACCGAACTATTTTTGACCTCAATTTGACTTGAATTTTAAAATATGCAACCGAAAGATCGCAGTTCGAACTATTAGTGTCTTAAATTCGAAATCGAATGGTTGGAAAATATTAGTTCCGAGATAGCGCGTAGTTGCAGCTATTATTTATCATTCAAAATGTATGTCATTCGACACTTAGAGCTTTATGAACTTTGAACCCATCCTGATATTAGGCTGTGAAAGTCCAGAAAATAATCTACCGCAGTCTCGAGAAGGTAAGGAACCCAAAAAATAATCGACCTCCTCAAATAATTAGCGAGCTAGATTTATTTAATTCCACACATAATGCTTGAAGCTCTTCGAAAACAGAATTCATCACATGTGGATGACACAAAGGACGGTCGACTACCTGAAACCATCCACAGAAACAGGGGAAAGAACATCTTTTGATGAGCATTTGAATAAACGCTTATTGGCAGCTCTAAAGCTTTGAATAGGAGCCAGCCATGAATGGCATCACTTCAAAGACTCTCATCGCTGTGATTTTTTTTCAACGCCACGTCAAGTTTAAAACCACTGGAGGAGAGCACATCTCCATCTATCCACTGACACAGGGCCATCAACCAAGTGCTTATCGGTCGAATGTGTGGCAAAACAATTTTACGCCTTGTCAGAGAGGTGCATAAGTCGACGACTCAACATAACTAAGGCTCTCCGCATGCCAAATGATATGACACATGTTGCTGAGCCTCCTCCACATTATACACACACACAACACATACTGTGTCCTCTTTTGTTTAAGATAATTTTGTATGTGTGCCATTTCCACACGACCTGTCACCCACCATCTCGGGGACAGAACAATGCATAAACCCACCGAGCCTACCCACCGTGAAAAGACTTCTGGTTGAGAAAATATCTCTCTATGTGTGTATGAAAAACATAAAACAAAAATGTCTGTCGAGCAAAAACACAGGACTTTCATTCCAATTACCTTCCCATCTCCGTCACCCATGTGGCAGAGTTTGTATTGGATTTGACCTGTCTAGATAAATAGGCGAGAAGCCTATGGTGGAGTGGAAAGGATTTCGCCACTCGAGAGAGCGAATTCAAGGAAAATAAAAGGAAACAACTTGTTCTTCCTGTTATATGATGGCCGCAAAGGTGATTTACATTCGAAGTGTACTTGACCCGGCAATCGGGACATTGTTTCCACACTGGGGACCAAGTTCAACAGCAACTTCTCGCCACATACAAAGTCGAAGCCCTTTGAAGCGTCCTTAACCATGGTCGCCAATGTTTGCCAGCTCTTAATGGGCAATGTTTACTTGACTTTTGTGTCCTTTGGCAAACTCGAAGAAATCCGATCTGATCTCCCTATGATGCCAAGGAATTGATATTGGAAAACATACAGCACCGACCTGGAGGCAAATGCGGCATTCAGGCATTCAAAGAAATTACGCCAGGACCCAAAAGTTAAACAAAACCCCCCTCAGTATGCACACAAAATGATTTATCCGTATTGGTAAAGGATTAAAGGATGCGTAAACAAAATTGCCGTCGCTTGTTCGAATCCACGTTCGTTCGATGTCGTTGTCGGCCAACTATATCGGCATAGGTTTTGGGAAAAAGCAAATTACATGTGTTTAGAGGATACGTGACTGATTTTGCCAAAAAGGACTTAGGGGGATTTTCTATTATTTCTCTTTTTTTGTCATGTTTGTTCATATTTTCAACATTTCTTGTTGTTTACACTTTGTTTTTGGCTTCAAAGGCAGACAAAAAAGAAGGAGGACAAGTTGAGAGCCTTTTTGACATCAAGTTGTTATAGAGTAATTTGTTTGGAATTTCATCCGATTGGGTAATTCGTTGGGAGGAGATTAGGGTGGGTAAGCTGACACCGGAAGTTGCTCTATGAACAGAGCGCCGCGCCGGTGACAGCTTTTCTTTAGTGCTTGTATGGATCCACCCTGTCTGCCGCTGGCAATCAATCAAACCGAATCAATGAACGCATTGTCAGGTTAATCCTGGCCTTCGTAACTGGAAAACTGAAGACGGTTTGTTCTCATTGTCTTGTTTTTTTTTCTTGCATTTTCTAATTAAAAATGAAACAGCCAGTGTTGGGGGGGGGGTGGCGTTCTTATAACTTGATGGCGTTGCTTTGCGACAAACGCTCGATGGAATAACATCTGTCAACTGCCATATGATGGGGCTCTGCTTTGCTATCAATTTTAGCAAGAGTTTCTTCATTGGTTGGACTTCAAGGGATGCGGATTGAATTTACTCTGTGGAAACTATGAGAAATTTCGGAATATTTGTAGTGACATTTTCAATATTTGTCTAAAAATGGTTCAAACTTTAATCTCTTCATATAATAAAACTGTAGAATAATGCCTGACCACGCATCACGCAGAAACTGCTGGACGGATTTTGATGAAACTTAGCATAGTGATTGCTTATGTTCTGGGTCAGGACTTAGGATACTTTTTATCCCGGAATATAATGTGGTGCTACAAAATAGTCAAAAAAATGGATATATGTAAGGAAAACTCTGTTTATACAGACCTAGCTCAGTAAGGGCTTTTTGGATTGAAAAATAAAAAAATATGTGAAGTTAGTAAATTTTTCCCTTAATAATTTAAGATATAAAACATCCCCCTGCGTTGTCCTGAAGCTGAGCAATGTTCAAAGTAAATATCCAAAACATTGCCCACAATTTTCCTTCAGTGGATACAGTGTGTGTGTGACTATATGTGCGCGAATTAAAACACTTGTTTCTTACTTTTAAAATTAAACAATATTTATTTGGAACTATGTCCTTTATTATTGAAATACTTTTTACTAATTCTAAAAGGAGCTTAAGGCTACTATGTAGTTACAATAAGACTGTTGATAAATTCATCATACAGTCGTATTTATATACTTTTCTTATCTATCTACAAGGAGACCCAAGCGTACAATCGTCTTGCTTGATAATGAAGAAGAGATAATATTCCAACATTGTATACAAACGATATTATCTCTTGTACATATGTTATCATTGTAGCGTTGTGTGCAAGACTGTACTAGAGACTAAAGATATCATTGAATACAAATAATGTTATCTTTTTTCTCAATATGTTTTGCTATGGATACTTAACTCCCCCCCTTGTTAAACGAAATCGTCCCGATTTTTCGACGCTATTTTTAACATTTCTCTTTCATAAGTTTTGTTATATGCGTCAATCTTTTTTTGTTTTTGACGATCTGTTATACATTGTATAGTTTTTATCATTACGTACGTAAATGCTAGAATAACAATCAGTGTTACAATTGTGTATATAGTTGATAATATCGGTTTTTCTTCAAAAGGAATAATTAGTTTTTTTAAAGTATCTATGTTATCGAATTTGTACATTGTATCTTCTTTAATTATTTGGTCGATGTAAGACTCTGAATTATGATTTCTTAATATAACTTCTTTAATTTGCTTATGCATGTTTTTGTATATTTTATCGTCTAGATTTATAGTATTTTCATAAGTAACTAAGTTTATACCATTAATTGTTTGATTATTTAACTTATGCTTACCGCTTAATAACATAACACCGGATTCAATTTCTAAGTCGTAATCGTATTCTTGTTTAATGTTGCATTTTGAAGTTATATTCTTTAAAAGTGGAATAAGACAATTTTCTTCTTCAAAGTTAATTTCACAAATGTTTTTACTTAGATGATTTTGACAATTTCTTGTTCTTAAATAAGTTTGGTTACATAAGGCAATTGTTTTATCTGTAATGATTTTTCCATGTTTTGAATTTAAAGGTGTTACTTTATACAATTTACATGATTTAATTAGAACTGGATATTTATATATTGTGATGAAGAATTCATCAGTTCTAGCTAATAATATTTTAGAGTACTCAAGTATATTTATTATGGGTACTTGAATTATTTCATGTTGAATAATATTTTTAATGTCATCTAAGTCTAGGCTTTCTGATAAATATTCATTATTTTTTGCTGCATTAATTGTTCTGGTCAATAATAATAATTGTTCGTACACTTGTTCTATTACTAAATGTTCTTTAAGGCTCTGACCTTCGAATTGTTGCAAAATTTGTTCAAATCTAGAATTTATAGTTTTTTGTTTATTATTGTTTTCTATGAGATTATTTATACTCGTTTCTATGTTAACTAAGTCATAATGGTCAGGATTACCAAACACATATTTGAAAGCTGTTCCTAAAAAGTTAATTGATCTAGTATGCCTAGTATGTTCTTGTAATTGGTCTGCTAAATTCTTAATTTTACTTAACCAAATTTTTTCTTCTTGTGTAGGTTGATATTTACTAGTTACGATATTTACGTAAGGTTGAAATATCGAAGTCAGGTTGGTGGCATGTAACAAATAAGTTTGTTCTTTGAATAAATACACGTCATCTGTTTGCGTAAGTATAAACTTCTTGTTTAGTAACTCAGTTATTTGAACGTTTCCTTGCCCTTCTTGACTCTGTACAATTCCTAGTAATGTTAGGAATATTAATATTTTCGTCATCTGAAAAATGATAATTCTTTATGTTATCCTTGTGAATTTTTATTCCTTCTTTAGAGATTACAGTGTCTCCTTTATCTTCTTCTACTATTCTTGTTATGTATCTGGCGTTAGATTTCTTTCTAAGACCTGTGATTCTTACCATTATCTTATCTCCTTTTTTATACTCTCTGTGTCGAGTTCCTTTATTTAGACGTTCGATCACTTTTTTGGATGCTGAGTTTAGTTTATTTATTATAATTTCACTATTGCTATATTTATTTTGATTAAAGAAAATGTCTCTAGGTTTCAAACCGGTAACTGAGTGTATAGAATTATTTAATTCACGCACTGTTCTAAATATTTCTTCGATAAGTCTTGTTTTATTCTGAATTGTGAATATTCTAGACAGTTCAGTTATTGTACCGTTTACACGTTCTACCTGACCGTTCGCTGTCGATCTGTATACTGGAGTTTCTACTTTAGTTATGTTGTATTTCAAACACATTTGGTTCACCATTTCTGTTTTGAATCCCTTCTCGTTATCTGTCATGAGTCGTTCACATTTTGGGAAATAATTAGATAAGACCTCTTCCATAACGTCGTACAGTCTGTTTCGAGTTTCGATTTCCCGAAGGATTGTATATTTAGAATACTTATCTACTGTTACAAGGAAAGTATACTTGTCGTTGAAGTATATGTCCATATGAATGTGTGTTCCCACATGTGTTGGTATTTCTGAATTATTCAGAGGTTCTCTGATAGGTTTTCTTTCATATTTTCCAAATAGACATGCTATGCATTTTCTGTTGAAACTCTTTGCTTGTTTATTTAGATCGGGCCAGTAATATTTCTCTGAGATTTCTTGTATATTGTTACGTAACCCTCGGTGTGCTCTTTCGTGAGTTACCCTTACAAGTTTTAGTTGTTCCTCCAAATTTGTCACGTCTTGAAGTTTTCTTGGTGTGAATATAAATCTTACTAGTGGGAATTCTTTTTTTATGTTTTCACCATATTTGTATATGTTTTCAAATTTCGTATGCAAAGCTACAATCTTTTGGGGTTGTATAACTTCTTTCATCTGCCTTAGTAAAGAGTCTTTGTCCTTAAACTTTATTATGAGTCTTATTTTGTTACTAAAATAGATTTGTGTTTCGATATTATTTGTTATATCTTCAATAAGTTCGAACTGTGCAGTGTATGCATTAAAAGGCTGATTCACAGTTTTTATTATATCATTAGAAGAACTTTCAGCTGAATGTGCTGTTTCTATGGTAGAAGTATTTATGCGTTGACGTGATAATGCGTCAGCTACAAGATTTAGGTTTCCTGGTTTATAAACTAATTTTGCTCCAAAGTCTTCAATGATTCCCTTCCAACGTTTCAGCTTTGTGTTGGGATTTTTTTCTGATACAGAATATATAAGGCTCTGGTGATCGGTATATATGGTTAAGTCTGCTATACCATATATGTAGTTTCTGAGTTTTTGTAAGGACCATATGATCGCTAATAGCTCTTTCTCGTTTGTGCTATAGTTCTCTTCTGTCTTACTCAGTGTTCTTGACAAGAAGTGTATAGGTTGCTTATTCTGACTTAGTACGGCTCCAATAGCTATGTTGGATGCATCAGTAGTAAGCTCGAATGGTTTACTATAATCCGGTTGAAAAAGTTCGACTTGTTCTTTCAAATAATTTTTTAAAATTCTAATCGCTTCTAATGCTGAATCATTCAGATTTAACTTAATATTTTTACTTTGTTTTTTGTTTACTTTACCGTTATCTCCTCGTAAATATAATGTCAGGGGCTTGGCTATGCTTGCGTATCCTTTTATAAACTTACGATAGTAACCTGTAAGACCTAAAAATCCTCTCAAATCCTTTACCGTTTGTGGGACTGGAAAATTTTCTATAGCTGCTATTTTCTCAGGGTTCGTAGTGATTCTACCATGTCTGATTATGTGACCTAAGTATTCTACTTCTTCTTGAAAAAACTTACTTTTCTCATCAGATATTTTTAATGTGGCTTTATTGAGTACGTCGAATACTTGACTTATGTGCTGTATATGTTCTTCCTCAGATGAAGAATATATCAATACGTCATCAATGTAAACGTGTACGAATTTACCTACAAAGTCTCTCAAAATGTCGTCCACGCATCTCTGAAATATGCTTGGTGCATTTTTGAGCCCGAAAGGCATTCGTTTAAAATGATATTTTGCGCCATTTATAGCAAAAGCTGTTTTTTCTTTATCATCTGTTTTGATTCTAATTTGGTGGAAACCTGACTCCAAATCTAATGTTGTAAAGTACTTGGCTTTACCTAAATTTTGAATTGTCATGTTGACATCCGGAATGGGGTATCTGTCTGTTACAGTGTGAGCGTTAAGTTTTTGGAAATCAACAACCATGCGCCGTTTTGGTTTTCCTTTTTCGTCCAAACCTTTTTTAGGTACTGTCCATATGGGACTGTTATAAGGACTATGGCTTTTTTCTATTATATCGTCATGTAAGAGTTTCTGTATTTCTTTGTTTACGAATTCGTTATCTGCTATGGGATATGGATATTGTTTAACATAAACCGGATTATCATTGGTCGTCCTAATGCTTGCTTCTATAGTATCTGTAAAGGGTAACGGTCCTATGCTGTTATTAATCTTCATCAGTCTATCTATATCTGCTTTATAAATATTATTTTCCCCAATTATGTAATTAATTTTCTGAATAGATTCGACACTGCTTATGGTAGTTAGAGTCATATTACTGAAATTTATTTCCGCGTTTAGAACTTTAAGTCCTTCATATCCTAATATCATATCAAAAGACTGAATATCCTCTAATTCAAAAAATGTTATATTTTTCTTTAATATCCTAACTACTTTCTTTGTATCTACCATAGAATAACCATGCATTGTTTTTATTTTTATAGGTTTAATTTTAATTTTTTCGCTAGAATCGCATTTTCTATTAATGTAATTATGGGTTGCACCAGTATCAATAAGAATTTTATAAATTTCCTTAGAAATAGTACTAGTTAAATTTAAGCAGGGCAACCCGTCTACTAGTTTAAATGATCTATTCTTATGTTATTATTTACCATACATTCCGTTTCATCTGCTTCTGCATATGTACTGCTGACATCGTCTCTGCGTTGTTGTCGGGAGTTATTTACTCTCTGCTGCTTGAAGTTCTGCTGATAAGATCGTTGCGGTCTGTTGTGTGTGTTGAAACTCCCGCTGTGTTCACGTTTCGCTGGTGGATTATATACATCGGGTTTGTATTGATTCCAATTTTG
Source organism: Cheilosia pagana (assembly GCA_936431705.1). Lineage (NCBI taxonomy): Eukaryota > Metazoa > Arthropoda > Insecta > Diptera > Syrphidae > Cheilosia > Cheilosia pagana. Next base: position 51,595,178 of record OW386168.1, on the reverse strand, counting down.
TCGCTGTGCATGTACAATTTGTCTCGAGTTTATCTCCATCGGCTGTGGTCCTTGATTGTGTTGCTGCATATTATCGTATTGCTTCTGGGGTTGATAATTCGTTGTTTGGCTCGAATAATTTGGTCTTCTTTCGTTTCTGCGTTCATGTGGCATATTTTTGTGGTGCTTATCTTGAGTGAGATGTAAATGCCTGTGCACATTATCATGTTCTATTCTGCGAGCAATTGCGAATGCGTGTTCTAGATCATTTATTGTAGCTGAATATAATGATCCTCTTGTAAAGTTGTCACTCATACCATCAATGAATATACGAACTGCGTCGTCGTTAGCATTTTTAATTAGTCTGTCGATTATATTCGGCGGATCACCTGACATAGTGATTTTTGATATTATTAAATTGAGATTTTTATTTATCTCGTCGTGGTATTCAGACAGTGTGCTTCTTTTTTGCGTGATGGCTTTCATCATGTCTTGTAGCACGTATAGAGGTTCTTGATTAGAGTACGTATAATCTAATCTGTTACGTATCGCCTCAAAATTAAAAATTGTGTTATAATTAGTTAACACATTCGCGGCTGCACCCTGTATTTTACTTTTCACTATAGTCAATGCTGCTGCGTACTTACTGTGTGTTTTGAAGTTTTTAATGCTGTCCATTAATCTGGATGCTTCTTCGCGCCACGACCGATAATTTGATTGATCGCCGTTGAAAATAGGTAGGCTTTTAAATGCGTCTAACTGTATTTCACTACCATCTGTATATGTGGTTCTTATTTCCTCTAGCACAGGTATGTTTGGTACTATGCCTAATCCAGATTTTACTTCATTTAGTTTTGTTTCTAAATTAGTGTTTATTTGATTTTGGTTAGTTATTATTGCTGCTAACCTTGCATTCTCTGTGCGTGTGTGCTCTAGGGTTTGTGTTACTGTGTTGCTCCTGGTTTCTAAAGCTTCTAATCTTGCCATTAATACTGCGAGTTGTTCCATTTTGAACTCGTGTCTGTTGTCGTCGAATTTGTGTGTTTTTTTCCTCCACATATACACTTTCACTGAATTGCTTTGCTGCTTCGTACGAAGAAGCTATATTTGTACCTGCTATGCTAGGTAATTCTTGTAACCGGTAACGCGAGTGTTCTGTTTATACTAGATTTCACTACTTGTTCCCGAGGTCCGCTCGATTGAAGTTAAAAAGTATATTTAACCTCCTGGCAGGATCGCCAATTAAAACACTTGTTTCTTACTTTTAAAATTAAACAATATTTATTTGGAACTATGTCCTTTATTATTGAAATACTTTTTACTAATTCTAAAAGGAGCTTAAGGCTACTATGTAGTTACAATAAGACTGTTGATAAATTCATCATACAGTCGTATTTATATACTTTTCTTATCTATCTACAAGGAGACCCAAGCGTACAATCGTCTTGCTTGATAATGAAGAAGAGATAATATTCCAACATTGTATACAAACGATATTATCTCTTGTACATATGTTATCATTGTAGCGTTGTGTGCAAGACTGTACTAGAGACTAAAGATATCATTGAATACAAATAATGTTATCTTTTTTCTCAATATGTTTTGCTATGGATACTTAACTCGCGCTTACAACGTGATCATATGTTTTACATTTCAATGGGTAGTCGTCTCTTTTCAGCGTACATATTCAAGTTTGTTGAACACATTTTCAGGTGTTGTTCATTGGGAAAAGATTGGAAATGGGCTGGTGGGATTCGTGTGTCAAGCTGTTTCATTCGTGTTGCTTCCTTTTCGTCGACATTTGAGGTGGGTAAGAGGGAAAGGTCCAAGGGTGGGAACATATTTATAAAAAACTGATCGATGTAGTTCGATGGAAATACTTTTTGTCTTAAAATTGGCAGGCGGGTGAAGCAAGGCGACCACGGGTCAGCTAGTTTAAATTATGAGTAACTAATTGTACGAACATTGTGTGTCAATGTATCCTATGGCACGTCAGGATAACTAACCTCCATACTGTTCTTGGTTTTCCAAACCTCCGCGGACTAATAAAACATTAAAAACATTTTACAAACATCAACAACGTTTCAAGGCCGACTGAGGGCTTTTATTTCATATTTCAATAAGATCCAAACGAGCTCGACTGCAACAGTAAGGCTCTTTCTTACGAATATACTCACTACTTGGCATGACAGATACGTTGATACCATCCTGACAAACATTTTCGAGAGATTTTTGAATTTGGAACACAAGTGAAACGAAAAACCGACAGGATACTACTACGCGGGGTAGAGTAAAATGAGAATCCGATGAAACGAAGAAGTGACAATTTTAACTGAAATTTCTCATAGCTCTTTGGGCACTAGATTTGAACTCCAATGAAACGAAGAAGTGACAGGTTAAACTAAAGCTTCTTATTCCTCGTTCGGCACTTACCCAAAACTCCAATGTAACGAAAAAGCGACAGGTTTAACTAAAGCTTCCTAATGCTCGTTGGGCACTTACTAAGAACGCCGATGAAATGAAGAAGCGACAGGTTGAACTGAAGTTTCTTATAGCTCGATGGGCAGTAGTAATTCAAAACTTAGATGAAACGAAGAAGCGACAGGTTGAAGTTAAGCCTCGTTGGGTAGTTATTCCGGACATCAATGTAACGAAAAAGCGACAGGTTGAACTTATGGGCAGTAATTAAAAACTCCGATGAAACGAAGAAGCAACAGGTTAAACTGAAGCTTCTTTAGTCTCGTTCAATGAAGCGAAGAAACGAAATGTTGAACTGAAGCTTCTTATGACTTAAAGGGCAGTAATTTAGAACATCAATGAAACGAACAAGCAACAGGTTGAAGTTAAGCCTCGTTGGGTAGTTATTCCGAACTTCAATGTAGGTAACGAAAAAGCGACAGGTTGAACTGATGGGCAGTAAGTCAAAACTCCGATGAAACGAAGAAGCGTCAGGTTGAACTGAAGCTTCTTTAGTCTTTCAATGGCACGAAGTTTCAACTTACGCTTTTTATGGCTCGGTCATAATATGACATGGAAGAGGACGGAAAAGGCGACATAGTCGAAAAAGAGAACCAGCAAAATAATGGAACGGAATCAAGTACAACCTGGGAATCGTAGATGCATTTTGTAGTCATGGTTGCCCTTAAAGTTGGCTATCCTCCACCATATCAGATTACCCTCATCAGCAATTTCAATTTCACTTCCTCCTAATCTATCGGCATGAATCTGGAGGATTTTGAGAACCACGCCTTTGGCCCTCCCCTCGCAAATTCAATTTCTGGTAGAAAATTCACCGAAATTTACCGGACAATGGATGCAAACCTATTACATCCATGCTTTTAACGCCTCGAACGTGGCTTCATTAAAACGACGACGCACGAAGGAACTCACACAGCACAACTGCTCCTACTCTTCCCTTGTATGAAGTGTTCCGCATTGCGTTTTGCGTGTCCTGATATCAGACATTTTCGTTTCGCAAATCAAAAAATAATTGCCTCAGAAAAACGAAAACAACAACAACAACAGCAAGAGAGGAAACAATTTAGATTTCATATGCTTGAACGGAATTGCCACTGATTGCCGCCGCGTCTAATGGAAAAACTTCTCCTATACATGCAAACAGATCCCTATACTAGCGCCAACAACATAACACTCATTCTGCGCCCATAACAACTAACGCCATTCCCAATGGATAATAATGACGAATGTATCTCATTTCGCTTCAAGGACGACAGTGGCTGATGCGTACAGCGTACACACCCACTACTGTTTTATTTGTATAGCACGAGGACCCATTCATGCGGCGTACTTCGTTACATGCCAACTGCAAGTAAGTGTAACACACAAAACACGCCAAAGAATTGTAATCAAAATCAAGTCCCGGCATTAAATATACCCGCCAGAGGCTCTAATGGCATGCATAACTTCCACATAGGAATCTCGTCCTGCCATTCAGGATACACACTCCGAACCGACAACAATGCGGAGAACAGAGCCAACAACTCGAGATTGTCGGCTGTTTGTTTAGGGATACAATGATTGCGGCTATATGCACGCCGCCGCTGCAGGCTCCCTCTATTGTGGGGCCAACGCAACATTCGTTGTGCTTATTATCCCGCATTAAGTTAAGTGGGAAATTATTAAGTGAGTGGTTCGCATTAGAATAAAAAAATTTCAATTAGTGCTCGATGAAAGGGAGTGATATTTCCACATAAAAAGTCCTAGGAGAGATAACAGCCGCTAAATCCATTAGGAGTGTTCTTCTCGCCGACAATTAATGGTGAAGACAGCAACCAAATGCCATACCATATGAAATGTTACAAAAAGGACAGACTCCTGCACGCATGTGAAACCCAGCCTCCCAGTGGTGTAAAAATAATTGAACCGTGAAATGAAATGGTTGTTTTGAAAATCAGCAAACGGCAAAAAACGCCAAAGGGTACACGTAATCTTTCGAAAAGGTTTGCCATATCCACAACGCGAGCCGAATCCGAACCAAAAATCTCTCTCGAAAGCGAAAAATTATTATGTGGTCCTATTTAATTAAAAAAAGGCCTACAAATGGAATGGAATGGATTACATAATTGGTAATTAAATGAGAGGATAATTGAAAAAAAGGCCAATAAAGGGGGCGGGCGAACAAACAGCTTGAGGGCTTGTGTGCATTACATTAGCCATGGCAAACATACGTGTTAATTAGTTGAGACTGGAGGTTCAAATTTATGCATGGACTTTGCAGTGAACGCCAGTTGCAAGTTGCTTGGTTTTCACAGGAACGAGAAATTTCAGAAATTAATAAGCACATTTGTAGTAACAAACAAAGTATGCAAAAAACGATCGGAAAGTACCTCAAAAAGGCTCTGATGAACGCCTCAAAATATAGCCCAAATAAAGTTCCGAAGAACGACATAAAAACACCAAGAAAAACGACCAAAACATTTTAAAAATTAACATGAAAAACTCCTGAAAAACGCTCCAAAAACACACCGAGCAGTCCTTCAAAATCAATTTGAAAAAACACCTGAGGAAACAACTCGAAAAAAAACTTCTAAAAACGCTCCAACAAACAATCGAAGAAGACCATATCGATCAGCGCTTCAAAATCAATCTCAAAAAACACCTAAGGAAACAACTCGAAAAAAGCTTCTAGAAACGCCCCAAAAAAAAACAAAAAAGACCTAAAACCTTGTAAAAAGGCCTAAAAACCCACCATAAACAAGTCAAAGAACGCAATCATTTGACTTCATAAACGTTCCTAAAGCACCTGAAGAAACACCCCAAACGGTCAAAACCTCAAAAACACTGAGAAACTTTCCAAAAAAAACACCCCAAAAAACGTCTACAAAACTTTTCAAAAAAAATTCTAGATATAGATGCTTTGAAAATTGCCCAATGACTACCACAAAAACGCTTCGCAATAGGTCCCAAAAAATACAGAAAACGCTCTAAAAATTGACACGCAAAACTATCAAAAAAACGATAAGAAAAACTTCAAAAATAAATATGTATAAGAATTAAACCTAAAAAGATTCCCGAACAACACCTCAAAAATACCTTTTGAAAAATGCTTTAAAATAATTTGACAAAAAACTTTCATATGCTCTCTGATCAATGAAAAACAAAAAAAAAATCGCTCCGAAAAACGCCTTAAAAACTGCCAAAATGCGTACCAAGAAACACACACAAGAAGTAGCCCGAACATGCCCCAAAAACATGTTTGGAATACCAAAAAATACAGCTATCAGCTGTCAAATTGAAAGTCACTGTAAAAAGTGCTGCCAATTCGGCACAGAAAATATTGAAAAAGCCTTGAAAATCTTACCATTTTCAAAAATTATTTGACTTACAAAACTCTTAAAAAAACGCTAAGAAATACGACTTAAAAAATATAAGAAATACCCTTAAAAACTCACTGCAAAAAAAAAACACGGAAAAAAGATTCCCAAAAATACCTTGACAAATGCTCCAAAAAGCTTTAAAAATTGGTTTGAAAAATTCCTTAAAAATATTGTCTCGTCAAAAATACAGAAATACCAAAAAATACAGCTGTCAAATTGATGAGCCCCGTAAAAAGTGTTGCCAATTGGACACAGAAAAATGTTGCGAAAAAGTCTGACAACAAACAAAATTAAAATTTGGTGCGTTCGAAATTACGACACCTACCCGACGCCCTCAGCCCTCACACCCGGAACTCATACAACTAAGTGCGTACTCTTTAAGTACCTAGCACCGTTCCTCCATGGAAGTCAAATGCACAACACTAGCATGCAGCATTCCCTGCTCGAAATCCTTGAACGAATTCATTTCTATCCGCATGGACAATTGAATTAAATGTCTACATCCCCAGCCAATAACTGTCAGAATGGCAATCCAAAGTGTCTGCCAATGCATTCAAAAACCTGACACAATCATAAACACATCCTTTGATAGTAATCAGGCAACGAATTGAGAATAAGCATTTCCCCCGAACCAAAAACGGAACATCAAACATCCTAGAGGTCGTTAATCATTTTGCATATCAATAAAATCCAATAAGCCCAAGGACTGCACCAAATATCCTCCTGATTCAAACTCAAAACACACTCATGCTCGTATGTGGTTAGTCGAGCAGATATTTCGTCCTGAATTCTGCATTGGAATTGCCGCATGAATCATCTGGAAGCTGGACTACTAATTGATTTATAAGAAACGCTTCCCAGGCGTTAACAGGCATCCAAAACTATGGCCACCATCATCGCATGACATCTGGACGATACACAACCTAAATTTAGTTTCATTTCCAATTCCGTGCACATGAATACATATTTCTCAGTCGCATTCCTTGGTCGCCTTTATGGTGTCGTCCTCGTGACGAGCATCGCTCATTCAGCATGCATTCCCGATGCCATATGGACGATGTCCTTATCGTGTTTTCTTTTTTCCTCGTCGTCGTCTCGACGTCTTCTGCCAACTCCAAGTCCGACTGTCATCTGTGTTAATTTGAGCACTGGACCAAACATTTTGCTGACTCGCCATACACACTGTGAGTGTCCTTCTTTATTTTTCTTTTATTTTCGGACTCATCAAGCAGAATGATAGAGGAGGAGAATTCCGGAAACGCTCAAAGGCATTCGCATGTCGTCCAGTAAAATGAAAAAAAAAATCCACTGACTGTGTCCTTTTTTGGAAGAACATCCCGATCCCACCCTATGTCCGTCATGAATGTGTGCGAATTATGAAAAATACTGACACAATGGAATTCAAATGACTCCTCCGCGCTGATGGTTATGCGGCGACTGAGCTGAGACTATATCTACATCCGACCGACTGTCTATCGCGCGAAAATCCTTCGCAGTTTGAACAGACATTTAATAATGGCTGTGGCGCCCTGGGTATTGGCCTTGTTGCCAGACACACAAGGACGGCTTTGTTAGAAATAATAATCAGCGATAGATATTGGCGCGGGTGGACGAAAAATTGATATAAAAACCGGTCTGCGATTGATAGACACTCTGGCATTTTGCCGAAATGGCTCTTGTCGAAGGATACATCTCCGGGGGGGGGGTTTTTTCTCCCCATTCTCCGTTGGGTAAATGGATAAAGGTATGCTTCCTGCAATCATTTTGAAAGGCGCTGCCAGAGAGTTAGTCTGAGAAATAGACAGGTTAAGCGCGATAGCTGGAGCAGTGAAATGTAATGACGTGACCACTTTAATGTTGTGTGCGATGGTGGTGGTGGTGGTGGTGAAATGGACATGTTGAACTGATTTTGCGATAAAAATATTTTCTGTCAAGTTGACATGACACGAACACTCTGTTGAAATTGGAGACTGCCATTAGGGATCGTAAGGGAAGACGAAGGAGTGCCCTCGTTTTGAGAGTTGGTAAGTATGGTACATCAAAGCGATTTACGTGGGTGCACATTGATTACCTATTATTAGAATTGCTTTGTTTGGATTGCTTTTCCACTGGAGATGAAAGCGATCTGAGCCGGATGAGTTTTGGAAACAGTTTTCCGCGACTCTTTTGTCGGCATTGGTATTTTTAAGCAATTTCGGGATATGTCCTCACAGTGCTATGAATGTAACCGACTTGTTGTATAAAAATTGATTGTGGGAGAGGTCCTATGGTAGGATTGACAACATTTTGGTTTAAAACTATTCTTTCATAATGGACCACCCCATTAGTTTGGTGGTCTCTAAGTGCATCATCATTGCCATCCTTCTTAGGGTGATTATCCACTAAAAACTTTTTTTTTATTGGCATCTAATAGTGAAAAAAATTGTGCCTTATAGGCTTAAATGTATATATGCAAAATATTATTCGATTTGGATAACGATAACTGCCCGCGCAGACACACTGAAACTTTTAATAACAACTTGGGTTCCAAAAATAGGACTAAATTTATGATTTAATTGGGAAAAGCATTATAAAACTTCTTATTCTGAATATTCGCTTTTAATTCCTTTACACAATATATCCTTTTTTCATATTCCATTTAGTTTTTCCCAGATAATCGAAGGATTGAAAAAAAAATCGTAAAATTAAGACGGTGTGCTATAAAATTTTATTACTTTTTTTGAATATCTAGTTAGCCACTCTTTCTGTTTTATATCAGTTCACTATTGTGTTTCGAGTGCATCAGTCCTATTATCCTATTATAAATGTACTATGTTTGGTGATCCTTGTGATATAAAAGAAAACGTTATACTTATGAAGATGAAATAACTATACTATGAATGGAGGAGACATCAACTTAAATTAGAATTGGAAACTGCAAACAAAAAAGCCCACCATTCCAGAAGTAGCAGCTATAGTAACATCCAAAATAGAAAATATATGGCTTCTACAATTGTTGAAGAACAAATCTCTTTGCTGCAAGAGCCAGGATCCATATACATGGGATATGCAGTTCCTTAGACTAGTTCGGCCAAAAGAGTATATTTCGGGACCTAAGTCACTGTCCCTTTGGGAAAAGCACTTGAAACCTGTGAACAATTCCCTGTAAAAACATTTCGACGTATTGAAGGAAATGTTCTACCAGAAATGGCTTAAGATTTAACTACAGATCAACAGTACTTGCAAAAGATTATGTCACGGGCCAACCGCATAATACGTTTATATAAAGAACAAAGAACACCTTCGGGAAACTTGATGACTTTGGCCACGTTTGTTGTTAAGTTCTAAGCGTTTTCTTGGTTCTCTGTCAAAGATAAACCATCGTCTTTTTAACACAGTTTTGGCCTCCAAATATCTTCCAAAAGAACCAAAGAACTTAATCGATCGTGTCATTCAGAGGAATGGTTATTTTGCGCATCCTGAAAACATTCTTCCTACTATGGTAACATATATAACAATAAACACATTAGAGAACTGGCAGATCAGCGCATAGTATTCCTCGGTCTTCAACACTCAGGCTGTTTAAAGTTCCGCTTATTAACTTCAACGTATATCGATTTAATAAATTGGCAAGAAAAGCTTTCTGGACAACCGATTATGCAAAACTTCTGCGACAAAGAAATTCGCAGCGTGGAATCTGGTGATGAAGGTGAAGTTTTCTTTTTAAGGCTTCCGTGCCATACCCTACCCAGGCTGTTGAACGAGCTGTAAAGATAAAGAGGGAAGCTGCCACTTCTTAGTAAACAAAAAAGTTATGACTAGGCGCAATAAAGTCAAAAATAAAATCACGGAGGGAAACTCCTAAATTTGAGACAAAATAGGATTTTTAAGCTTTTTCATTATAAAATACATAATGTGTATTGTTACGAGATTTGAATTTATTTTTTGTTTATATTGAATTTCTAACCATCAATAAGTGCCTAACCCGCATAAGTACCTTTTTTGAGAACCAAAGTTCTGAGCACTTAAGGCGGATTTTTGTTATAACTGCCTAACCCGCATAAGTGCCTATCAAAACGGGAATTTAAGGTGAGGTACTTATCCGGGTTTTACTGTATTTTGCGCACTTTTATCTACCTATATACTTTTATATTATTTTCTGCCATACCTATCAGTTTAGAAAATCTTGTATCAAATTTTGGTTTTTTGAAGTCAGTGCGCAGGCAGAAGATCTTAACCAAATTAATCGAAAAATTACATTTATTTTTCTTTTAACGTAAAGCACCATTTGTCCACTATTAGAATTCCGAATTAAAAAAAAAATGTTTTTCATACATCCATGCTCCACTGTATTATCCACCCAAAAGTCAGGTATGGCGGTAATTATAGAGGTGGGATCCAAATCAATTACCATAAAAAGTATCAATTTTTATGGTAGTTGATTCATAAGGCTGTTTTCCCGGTGTCCTGTCAGAGAGAGCACCGTTTTGTAGCCACTATTCACTGGACCTGATGTAGATAATGAGGGAGAGGTATATTAGGAAAGCCTTTGGAGTTGAGAAATTTTATGATTTTATGTAAATGGATGCCTTGGACTACCGATAGATCATCGTAGGATGGCTTACCTAGTGCGCGGTGTCTGATTTTGGCCATGACCAGACACTAACAAAGAAAATGGAACACTGTTTCATTCTCAATTGTTTTGGCGCAGCTAGGGCACTGATTGTTATGGGGAAAACAAAGCTTGGCTGCTTGAGTTCTTAAAGGCCAGTGGGGCCCGTACTTATTGCCTTTCACCAAGCGACATTTGCTCGCGTTTTGGCTAGGAGGTTCTTTGTTCTGGTAGTGTTGTTCCCTGAAATGATGCAGTTCTTCGGGATCGTCCACCCAGTGCCCGCCTTTGAAGTAAAGTCCTGAAAGATTTTTCTCTTTATGTATCCCATCGGAAGGTTCCAGACTTTATGTAGTAAGGCATCCCTTGCTAAGGTAGTTCTACAGATTCAGACCTGGATCTGCACCTCAATATTTGCAGTTAGCGCGTGGGTTTTGTCAAACTGCAGTTTTGCACATCAAGTTGCTTGAGGTTCTCTTCAACTTGTGTGCTCTACCTACCTAAAGCAAGGTCTTCCTTTAGAGCTGTCAAAGATCGATATTTGATTACAGTCGCAGGCGGTATGCTGAGGACACTGCAATGGCTGTAGGGTTCTAAAACCCGGAGTCCTACTGCGCTTGTTGGGGAGAACTTTAGGTTCATCGGCTGCCCAACTCCAACCATTGATGCAGTCAGACACGTTTGCCGAAGGCTTTGAGGTAGCTATTAAAAGTGACGCAAGCCTTCTTGTTCAACAATTAGGGGCTGTAAAAAGGACTTTCTAAGGCATTGACTCATTGTCTAGAAAGTACGTAGCTCAAATTTTTCTAAAAATAACACCCGAGGGCTTTCAAAAGCTTATATTGTGTCCATTGTCGAAACTAAATGCTCTAACATCAGTGGGATCAAAGTACTTTTTTGACAGACCTAGCTTTGTCCCCACAATTTGTGTAGATTCATCCAAGCATCCACCAGTTACACTCTCAATCTCTTCCCTTGGTTGACATCACGGCAACATATGAAAGGCACCTGCCAACTATGCCGCAATCATTTCAGAAGCAGATCCCCCAAATCCATCACTCCTAATGATCCCAAATAATCGTACAGGCTGCCGTGCCATATTTCTCCCATTTTTCAAAATAAATTACAGCTTCCAAAAAAGAAATAACACCAAACTATTCCACCACAGGCCATGCATATGCAGCTTAAGCTATTTGTCACCCATGATATCTATCAGGGAGCACATTACACCCGACCACCATATTGTATTTTTGCAAGTAGATACACAAACAACAAACAGCATTCATATAGGGATGGCGAAAATATTTCCAAATATATTCCAAAGCCTCATAACAATTTCGAAAATTGTCTCGCCAAACCACTTGACAGGCGATTTTTATCCCGTACTCGTTCCACAAAAAATAAATAGAGAAACAGAAATAGAGAATACCCTCAATTCCGTTCCATATAACTGGTCAAAGGACCATGAATAACCGTTATCTAATGGTTACCCGTTTCAGTGAATGAACCAAAAATCCATACGTAGCTGTTGATGCCCTAACGGTATTCTGAACTGGTATGTTTCTGGTGTGAATGATGCCTTTATTAGGGGGTCGGTTATAAAGTAATAACACTGGATTTATGAGTTGTTAAGGGATAAGAGGGGGTTGGGACACAAACACAGATGCGATGTGTACATGTACTGTATATGATATTGGGTTTGGGGTCTGGGGTATAGGGAGAGGCACGTGTTGGCGGTTATGGGCGGAAATCATCGATGCGGGATAAAAATCGGTTCTAATAGGATCATTTAGCACAACTGGTTTTGGTGCGCAGTGTTATATAGAACGACATTGCGGATATCGCAGATCATTGATTTAAATTACACACATGGCCATGTGATCGATGGGTTGTCGTCCGTCCTTGTGGCACAGTATATTTTATGAAAATGTAACTCGTCCTTACGGGGAAGCCTTGGGACAGCTTCTTTTTTCGTAAGATATATAGATTACTGTCGTTAGTAATAGAATAGAGTATAGGAGAACGAGGGGATTGTGACATCATTGGTGTCGCACAAATGGAGATAGTTGCATCACAAGGTACAGTGTGAGGAGTTTTACGCTGAAAACCGCTTAAATACGCCCTGTAACTCAACAAGCTTGGTCAGGAACCTTACCTAACCTCATTTAGTAACAAATTGTAAGCGATCTTTTGAGCTTCTTAACCTTTTTATTCAATATTTGTCTCGAAAAGTGAAGGCGGTCGTTCGCAAGTCGTGGAAAATTTGTCTGTCACAATACGAGTGTACGTTCTCGCGTTACAGAACCCTACCTCAGAAAAAGCTACTATAAAAAAATAGTAATGCGATTCTGTACGATAACAACGTTCAATCGTTATATCAATGGCACAACCGTTCGGCTTTATGTAACTCGAAAAACGAAAGCCATTTTCCAGTTGCGTACTTTGTCATTAACATTTCTCAATTCTTTTACTATTTTTACAGGTCTACCAAATGTCAAATAAAAAATACTTTTTTACTATCCAATCTAGTGAACCACCAACACTTTATTTTAGTTATGAAACACCTTTAAGAAAAAGCGGTACAACTAAATTTAAATCTAAGGCAGACACAAATGAAATTAACAAATTATTTTTAGTTCACTATATCGAGCATCTACTGTAATCAAAATTTCTTAGATTTTAGAGAAAATGTAAAAAAAATTGCATAGTAACTTTTTCGATGACATGAAGAGGCGAATAAATATTCAAAATCGCTCTCAAAATTCGTTAAACTGTTTTACACCAGAAGCGTTTGTATGTGTGTTTGAAATTTGTTTATGTTGTTGTTTTTTTTGCCTAATAAAAAAAGAATATTTAACAAATTAATAATTAATAGTGGCCAAACTTGCCGACTTTCAAAAATTAAGCAATTTAAATTTCCGAATTTTGAAATGAAGTAAATTTAGTTAAAAATGAGTGTAATGAGCTGATATTTGAAAATATTTATAAAATTCCTAAAGTCGTCCTCTCTATTCCTTACTCATCAGTAAACGTCGAAAGAAACTTTTCTTATCAGACATTCTGCCCTAGCGAGGTATACGTCGGAACGGAAAATTCTCAGATTTTATACGATTCCGAGGATTTGGGCTTCAGGTATTCATCCGATCAGCTATTCGGAATATCTCTCCGAAATTTTGTAACGCATATCGGCGATTTACGTTTAAGTGCGATAAAGTGCATTTTTTGTTAAATTTTTGACAGCTAGGTTTCAATATCCTTCGACAGAAATTGGTTGCGGAATTTATTTACGATTTGTAGTGAAGCGTTTTTTTTCCGAAAGCGTATAACTCGAATGTAATTTGTGCCTCCGACGGAGTATGCGTTGCGGAGAATTTTCCGTTCAGACAAATACCTCGCTAAAGAAACAACAAAATTGATTACAAACTCATCCTGCTATCAGTTCAGGGTCATATTAACTTTCTTGTATACGCAGTAAGAGAAAGGTATTGTATTCGCAGAAAAAATCGAACTCGAGATTTTAATCAAATCTAACATTACGATGATAGAGGAACTCGAAAAAGTGGGTCTCGCAATTCTGTCCGTCTGTCCGTCTGTCCGTCCTTTCCTGAGCTCCACAGCGCAAACGGCTGGACGGATTTCTGTCAAACTTCGGATTTGGAGTCTATGGGCTTACAGTTCGGGGCACGCCAACCCTATTATTAACGGTACTTCCCATATAACGGTTTCAAACAAGTCTGATTCTTTCAAAAACGGCTCTAACGATCTCAAAATTTTTTTCCAAAATTTTCCAAAATTGATATTTGGGCTTATGTAGGTGTGGTTAACAAGGCTGCATACCCAGTTTTTGGCTAAAAAGTCGAATAACGGTACTTTTGAAAAGTGACCTTATCTCGAAAACGGTCAATACGATTGCAACAAAAACTTATTTTAAGGTAATATAGTCATTCCTAACATGATAGAAAACTCAGTTTTTCTCTAAATTGTCTATAATAGATTTTTGAAAAAAGGCATATTTTGAGAATTTGGTTTTCTTTTGTTTTACCTACATGAAAACGGGTAAAACAATTTTTACCAAAATGCATACTTTCAGTAAAATTGACGTTTTCAACATTATTGCGTCCTGCATTTTCGATTCGAATCACCGGAAACGCTGATTTTGAAAACTGTTGAAATCTCTAAAACGCGGTTTTCGATTTGGTTAAAATTATAAAAACCACGTAATACTAACATCCTGAACAAAAACCGCTCTAACGGTTTTTGCCAAAATGCTTATTTAGGATAACACAACTATTCTTAATAAAATCCCGTACCTAGTTTTTCCTAGACAAATGCAAAAAACACCGTGTTGTAAGCTTTACCGTACTACAAGTAAAAATACAATTACAACTACGAAGTACTCCTTTTTAGAAAATATTACCGAGTTCTTCTTTTTTCAACCATTATTATCATTAACTTTAAAATAATTGCAAACAATTGGGTTTTTTACTATTAGAAACCACCACTTCATTTGCCCCCCCCCCCCCCCCCCCATACACATCCATCGGAATATACAATTTAAAACTGCGAGTGTAAATTCAAAAACAAATCTCTAAATTCTTGCATAATAAATCTATTTCAATATATCGGTATATCACAAACCTTACTCGAGTCATAGCCACCAGCTACCAGCATCACCGATCTCAAAAATAATCCAACCAAACTGATGATTTGAACGAGAAAGTTTCGTGCGATCCAGTCGTGCACATTTTTTGTTTAATCATGTTTGTTTATTTATGTTAATGTATTGGTAATTTATTTATGTTTATGTTTTTGAAAATTAAATGTTTTGAATTTGTATAATTTACTTTATTATTTATACAATAATTTTAAAATGAATTTGTAGTTTTTGACAGCTACTACTTTTTTTAATTCTTAACCACTTTGCCTATTTAAAAATAAATTGCTAACTTTCTTTGCAAGAATTAAATGCAAAAGCTGAATTTCGGCAGTATAATTTTATAATTAATTAGACCAGCGACTAGGTAAGAACATCGCATTCTCTAAGGCCATTTTCCTAGGAGGTTTAAGATGATTGCTTTTACGCTATGATTAATAATTTGGTAGCCAGACAAGCCCATTTCCTCATCATCAGTCCTCCTTCAAAGTATTAATAACAGCGACGCTTCTTTTCCTTGTACTATTACAATTTCGTTTCTCCAAATAAATGTTAAACACCTCTTTTAAGGCTTCAATCTTACAACAGTTTTTAGTTCAAATCGAAAATGACATTTTTCATCCTTGATTCTGATCTGTTGCGAGCAATATCCTCAGTACTTAGTAAGTTGGTTAGACTATTTGTATTCAAAAACAAAATGCAACTCATAAATATTTCTTGGTCGATGACGGCAATACCAGTATAGTTAAGGGGGAGATCCTCTGCAGAAAAATCAAAATGCATATAACCTACATTGTACTACAGGTTTAGACTAATTGATTTTCCTGGTTAAGACCATAAAGCTGGTGAATGTAAACTCATCTAACTTGAATGGTAGGTTGCCATTCCAATGACTGGATAAAGTCCTTCACTGGGTCCTAATGAAGGCACGCGTTCAATTAGAACTCTGCCCTCTTACTCAACTGCGACTTAGTTTCAACAAAAACAATTAGTCCAGCAAAGATTTTAATCGCAGCAACCAAACTGAAACAATACCCATCCGGTGGAACCATACAACTGCCTCCAAGAGAGAGAGAGAGTATAAAACAAACCAGTCTTCCTGAGAATAATTAAATTTCCTCTTTAAAAGGATTTCCAATGATTATTAAACGCATAATAGCAGAAACTTTTGAGGAAGCGAAAACTTTTTCAAATTTAAGAAAACTACAAGGAGCCGCAAAAAATTGTAATTATTTTCCCGTTTCTCCTCCTCCTCCACCCCTACCGCACTCAAATTCTCTTTAATCACGGTACGCTGTTCAAATTTATTTTTTCCCAAGGAAACCATTTTTCCCGCAAATGAGATTTGGATGGTGGCGCTGGCGAGGTGGTGGTATCCATCATCCCCCATGCGCCATGCGTTGCGCTTCATAATAATAATTATTTAACTTCTCGCGCGCACAAGAGCCAGTGCCCGCTGTTGGGAAGTAAATTATTTCCAAACACGGAAATTCATTTTTATTGTTTAATCAGTTTCGCGCGAATTAAAACACTTGTTTCTTACTTTTAAAATTAAACAATATTTATTTGGAACTATGTCCTTTATTATTGAAATACTTTTTACTAATTCTAAAAGGAGCTTAAGGCTACTATGTAGTTACAATAAGACTGTTGATAAATTCATCATACAGTCGTATTTATATACTTTTCTTATCTATCTACAAGGAGACCCAAGCGTACAATCGTCTTGCTTGATAATGAAGAAGAGATAATATTCCAACATTGTATACAAACGATATTATCTCTTTTACATATGTTATCATTGTAGCGTTGTGTGCAAGACTGTACTAGAGACTAAAGATATCATTGAATACAAATAATGTTATCTTTTTTCTCAATATGTTTTGCTATGGATACTTAACTCCCCCCCTTGTTAAACGAAATCGTCCCGATTTTTCGACGCTATTTTTAACATTTCTCTTTCATAAGTTTTGTTATATGCGTCAATCTTTTTTTGTTTTTGACGATCTGTTATACATTGTATAGTTTTTATCATTACGTACGTAAATGCTAGAATAACAATCAGTGTTACAATTGTGTATATAGTTGATAATATCGGTTTTTCTTCAAAAGGAATAATTAGTTTTTTTAAAGTATCTATGTTATCGAATTTGTACATTGTATCTTCTTTAATTATTTGGTCGATGTAAGACTCTGAATTATGATTTCTTAATATAACTTCTTTAATTTGCTTATGCATGTTTTTGTATATTTTATCGTCTAGATTTATAGTATTTTCATAAGTAACTAAGTTTATACCATTAATTGTTTGATTATTTAACTTATGCTTACCGCTTAATAACATAACACCGGATTCAATTTCTAAGTCGTAATCGTATTCTTGTTTAATGTTGCATTTTGAAGTTATATTCTTTAAAAGTGGAATAAGACAATTTTCTTCTTCAAAGTTAATTTCACAAATGTTTTTACTTAGATGATTTTGACAATTTCTTGTTCTTAAATAAGTTTGGTTACATAAGGCAATTGTTTTATCTGTAATGATTTTTCCATGTTTTGAATTTAAAGGTGTTACTTTATACAATTTACATGATTTAATTAGAACTGGATATTTATATATTGTGATGAAGAATTCATCAGTTCTAGCTAATAATATTTTAGAGTACTCAAGTATATTTATTATGGGTACTTGAATTATTTCATGTTGAATAATATTTTTAATGTCATCTAAGTCTAGGCTTTCTGATAAATATTCATTATTTTTTGCTGCATTAATTGTTCTGGTCAATAATAATAATTGTTCGTACACTTGTTCTATTACTAAATGTTCTTTAAGGCTCTGACCTTCGAATTGTTGCAAAATTTGTTCAAATCTAGAATTTATAGTTTTTTGTTTATTATTGTTTTCTATGAGATTATTTATACTCGTTTCTATGTTAACTAAGTCATAATGGTCAGGATTACCAAACACATATTTGAAAGCTGTTCCTAAAAAGTTAATTGATCTAGTATGCCTAGTATGTTCTTGTAATTGGTCTGCTAAATTCTTAATTTTACTTAACCAAATTTTTTCTTCTTGTGTAGGTTGATATTTACTAGTTACGATATTTACGTAAGGTTGAAATATCGAAGTCAGGTTGGTGGCATGTAACAAATAAGTTTGTTCTTTGAATAAATACACGTCATCTGTTTGCGTAAGTATAAACTTCTTGTTTAGTAACTCAGTTATTTGAACGTTTCCTTGCCCTTCTTGACTCTGTACAATTCCTAGTAATGTTAGGAATATTAATATTTTCGTCATCTGAAAAATGATAATTCTTTATGTTATCCTTGTGAATTTTTATTCCTTCTTTAGAGATTACAGTGTCTCCTTTATCTTCTTCTACTATTCTTGTTATGTATCTGGCGTTAGATTTCTTTCTAAGACCTGTGATTCTTACCATTATCTTATCTCCTTTTTTATACTCTCTGTGTCGAGTTCCTTTATTTAGACGTTCGATCACTTTTTTGGATGCTGAGTTTAGTTTATTTATTATAATTTCACTATTGCTATATTTATTTTGATTAAAGAAAATGTCTCTAGGTTTCAAACCGGTAACTGAGTGTATAGAATTATTTAATTCACGCACTGTTCTAAATATTTCTTCGATAAGTCTTGTTTTATTCTGAACTAGCTATACCCGCCCGGCTTCGCCCGTGCAAAATGTGGTTTCTTTGATTAATCGTTACAATTCAATTAGTAGTAGCTTAGTATTTTTTTTTTGAACTCTATCACATCCACATTTCTCATAACGCGTAAGTTGGCGAATAAGAGATATTTCTTACCAGTTAGCACTGTATAAAATAATTCGTCTTCCTTCTTATTAACGTTATGTTAACAGGTATTCGCTTAAAATCTCTCGCTTAAAATCTCTCAATCCAGTAAACATTTCACACCGTATCTGCTTTCTGCTATGTCTCTCAATCACACTCCCCTGGCCCTGGCCTGCACAACACCAAAGAGCCAAGACCGAACACACCCAGGAAATGCGATTTATGGATAAATGAAATTAAATGAAATATAAACTCATCAAGAGAGCAAAACAAAGACAGTGTAAAAGTGTCTAAAGCATCGACACACACGAAACACCTCACATTACAAACCTGCATTGCAACCGCTGTACTGTGTTGTGTTTGGGTGTGTAATTGCGCATGGCCAAGCGGGTTGAACAAAGAGATCTCACAGTATACTCTTCTCTCCTAAGGGAAGAAAAAATAGATACAAATAAAATTGTTCTTTCAAAATCAACTGTCCAGTGACAGTGAGAGCTTTTAATAAACCGACATATGTGGGGTTACCTTTGCTTTGTCGTGAAGAGGACGATGATGTATGAAAATGGATACACACAATATTTAGTTGATGGGTTACGTGTGTGCACTTTTTGTGAATATTAAATTTATTTGGTAGGTAGGCTTTCGTCTATATTTGGTTTTTGTTAGAAAGTGTTGAATGGTGGAAATTAAAAATGGGAAGTCGGTGGGAATCGGGTTATATGGACACCACAGGGTTTATTAATGCATGAGTGAAATAGGAACTGAGCAAGAGAGCAGACACGTCTTTCCTACATATTTCACATTATAATTTATAGGGTAAAACACCCAATCATTGGCACCTTAAGAAAACTTGTATCTTTATGTGTGTGTAAATATAAAAAAAACATTCAAATAACATTAAAGTACATAATTCATTTACATTTATTAAGAATTTTTTTAATAATAATCATAAACAAAACATAAAATTTCTTAAAAAACATACAGTAAAATAAAGCAAAGTCAATTTTCACCAATTATCGGCACTTCGTTCCATTCATTGGCATTCATCAGTCCTATTATTGGCACCTAGGTATATATTGTGGTATAAAATAATAAAAAAACGGGCAAGCGGTGTCTCAATTCTCAATTTTCCAATGATGGGCAGTGTACTTTGTGCCAGTAGCTCATGGTGGGTGCCAACAATAGGCTATTTTACCATAGGTTTCTTTTTTGCTTGGCAAAAGAAACAGCATACTATCTCTGTCTGTCACAGGTGTAAAATAAGGTTAAAAGAGATGTACCCAAATATTGCGCGTTTAGTATGTTTGATTTGAGAATGAAGTGCATTTCCCCTCACCCAGGTGAAAATAGTACAAATGTTTCAAATTTTGTCTATTTATTTAAAAACCTTTTAAGATATCGAGTTAATGGATATCCTATGTTGTACCTGCATATGTCCTCTTTAAGTTGGCATTTACTATATTTAAATGCTCCCAGTATTTTCGAATGCAAAGCGTTGCAAAGGAAAAAGCGAAAGAAAACGAAAAAATTAATTACTCTTGTCCAATTTTCTCTGGAATTTATAGAGATATAGAGTTAAAACAAAGTGGAGATTGTAGGCTTAGGTATCCTCCATAGGCGCGTGAAAAATGCATCAGAATAACTTCAGCAGTTTTTAAGATTTTTGCATTCAAAGACATGCAGTCAAATTCAATATAAGTCGAACAGAACTACACCAATTTTATTTATATGATTGTGAATATTCTAGACAGTTCAGTTATTGTACCGTTTACACGTTCTACCTGACCGTTCGCTGTCGATCTGTATACTGGAGTTTCTACTTTAGTTATGTTGTATTTCAAACACATTTGGTTCACCATTTCTGTTTTGAATCCCTTCTCGTTATCTGTCATGAGTCGTTCACATTTTGGGAAATAATTAGATAAGACCTCTTCCATAACGTCGTACAGTCTGTTTCGAGTTTCGATTTCCCGAAGGATTGTATATTTAGAATACTTATCTACTGTTACAAGGAAAGTATACTTGTCGTTGAAGTATATGTCCATATGAATGTGTGTTCCCACATGTGTTGGTATTTCTGAATTATTCAGAGGTTCTCTGATAGGTTTTCTTTCATATTTTCCAAATAGACATGCTATGCATTTTCTGTTGAAACTCTTTGCTTGTTTATTTAGATCGGGCCAGTAATATTTCTCTGAGATTTCTTGTATATTGTTACGTAACCCTCGGTGTGCTCTTTCGTGAGTTACCCTTACAAGTTTTAGTTGTTCCTCCAAATTTGTCACGTCTTGAAGTTTTCTTGGTGTGAATATAAATCTTACTAGTGGGAATTCTTTTTTTATGTTTTCACCATATTTGTATATGTTTTCAAATTTCGTATGCAAAGCTACAATCTTTTGGGGTTGTATAACTTCTTTCATCTGCCTTAGTAAAGAGTCTTTGTCCTTAAACTTTATTATGAGTCTTATTTTGTTACTAAAATAGATTTGTGTTTCGATATTATTTGTTATATCTTCAATAAGTTCGAACTGTGCAGTGTATGCATTAAAAGGCTGATTCACAGTTTTTATTATATCATTAGAAGAACTTTCAGCTGAATGTGCTGTTTCTATGGTAGAAGTATTTATGCGTTGACGTGATAATGCGTCAGCTACAAGATTTAGGTTTCCTGGTTTATAAACTAATTTTGCTCCAAAGTCTTCAATGATTCCCTTCCAACGTTTCAGCTTTGTGTTGGGATTTTTTTCTGATACAGAATATATAAGGCTCTGGTGATCGGTATATATGGTTAAGTCTGCTATACCATATATGTAGTTTCTGAGTTTTTGTAAGGACCATATGATCGCTAATAGCTCTTTCTCGTTTGTGCTATAGTTCTCTTCTGTCTTACTCAGTGTTCTTGACAAGAAGTGTATAGGTTGCTTATTCTGACTTAGTACGGCTCCAATAGCTATGTTGGATGCATCAGTAGTAAGCTCGAATGGTTTACTATAATCCGGTTGAAAAAGTTCGACTTGTTCTTTCAAATAATTTTTTAAAATTCTAATCGCTTCTAATGCTGAATCATTCAGATTTAACTTAATATTTTTACTTTGTTTTTTGTTTACTTTACCGTTATCTCCTCGTAAATATAATGTCAGGGGCTTGGCTATGCTTGCGTATCCTTTTATAAACTTACGATAGTAACCTGTAAGACCTAAAAATCCTCTCAAATCCTTTACCGTTTGTGGGACTGGAAAATTTTCTATAGCTGCTATTTTCTCAGGGTTCGTAGTGATTCTACCATGTCTGATTATGTGACCTAAGTATTCTACTTCTTCTTGAAAAAACTTACTTTTCTCATCAGATATTTTTAATGTGGCTTTATTGAGTACGTCGAATACTTGACTTATGTGCTGTATATGTTCTTCCTCAGATGAAGAATATATCAATACGTCATCAATGTAAACGTGTACGAATTTACCTACAAAGTCTCTCAAAATGTCGTCCACGCATCTCTGAAATATGCTTGGTGCATTTTTGAGCCCGAAAGGCATTCGTTTAAAATGATATTTTGCGCCATTTATAGCAAAAGCTGTTTTTTCTTTATCATCTGTTTTGATTCTAATTTGGTGGAAACCTGACTCCAAATCTAATGTTGTAAAGTACTTGGCTTTACCTAAATTTTGAATTGTCATGTTGACATCCGGAATGGGGTATCTGTCTGTTACAGTGTGAGCGTTAAGTTTTTGGAAATCAACAACCATGCGCCGTTTTGGTTTTCCTTTTTCGTCCAAACCTTTTTTAGGTACTGTCCATATGGGACTGTTATAAGGACTATGGCTTTTTTCTATTATATCGTCATGTAAGAGTTTCTGTATTTCTTTGTTTACGAATTCGTTATCTGCTATGGGATATGGATATTGTTTAACATAAACCGGATTATCATTGGTCGTCCTAATGCTTGCTTCTATAGTATCTGTAAAGGGTAACGGTCCTATGCTGTTATTAATCTTCATCAGTCTATCTATATCTGCTTTATAAATATTATTTTCCCCAATTATGTAATTAATTTTCTGAATAGATTCGACACTGCTTATGGTAGTTAGAGTCATATTACTGAAATTTATTTCCGCGTTTAGAACTTTAAGTCCTTCATATCCTAATATCATATCAAAAGACTGAATATCCTCTAATTCAAAAAATGTTATATTTTTCTTTAATATCCTAACTACTTTCTTTGTATCTACCATAGAATAACCATGCATTGTTTTTATTTTTATAGGTTTAATTTTAATTTTTTCGCTAGAATCGCATTTTCTATTAATGTAATTATGGGTTGCACCAGTATCAATAAGAATTTTATAAATTTCCTTAGAAATAGTACTAGTTAAATTTAAGCAGGGCAACCCGTCTACTAGTTTAAATGATCTATTCTTATGTTATTATTTACCATACATTCCGTTTCATCTGCTTCTGCATATGTACTGCTGACATCGTCTCTGCGTTGTTGTCGGGAGTTATTTACTCTCTGCTGCTTGAAGTTCTGCTGATAAGATCGTTGCGGTCTGTTGTGTGTGTTGAAACTCCCGCTGTGTTCACGTTTCGCTGGTGGATTATATACATCGGGTTTGTATTGATTCCAATTTTGTCGCTGTGCATGTACAATTTGTCTCGAGTTTATCTCCATCGGCTGTGGTCCTTGATTGTGTTGCTGCATATTATCGTATTGCTTCTGGGGTTGATAATTCGTTGTTTGGCTCGAATAATTTGGTCTTCTTTCGTTTCTGCGTTCATGTGGCATATTTTTGTGGTGCTTATCTTGAGTGAGATGTAAATGCCTGTGCACATTATCATGTTCTATTCTGCGAGCAATTGCGAATGCGTGTTCTAGATCATTTATTGTAGCTGAATATAATGATCCTCTTGTAAAGTTGTCACTCATACCATCAATGAATATACGAACTGCGTCGTCGTTAGCATTTTTAATTAGTCTGTCGATTATATTCGGCGGATCACCTGACATAGTGATTTTTGATATTATTAAATTGAGATTTTTATTTATCTCGTCGTGGTATTCAGACAGTGTGCTTCTTTTTTGCGTGATGGCTTTCATCATGTCTTGTAGCACGTATAGAGGTTCTTGATTAGAGTACGTATAATCTAATCTGTTACGTATCGCCTCAAAATTAAAAATTGTGTTATAATTAGTTAACACATTCGCGGCTGCACCCTGTATTTTACTTTTCACTATAGTCAATGCTGCTGCGTACTTACTGTGTGTTTTGAAGTTTTTAATGCTGTCCATTAATCTGGATGCTTCTTCGCGCCACGACCGATAATTTGATTGATCGCCGTTGAAAATAGGTAGGCTTTTAAATGCGTCTAACTGTATTTCACTACCATCTGTATATGTGGTTCTTATTTCCTCTAGCACAGGTATGTTTGGTACTATGCCTAATCCAGATTTTACTTCATTTAGTTTTGTTTCTAAATTAGTGTTTATTTGATTTTGGTTAGTTATTATTGCTGCTAACCTTGCATTCTCTGTGCGTGTGTGCTCTAGGGTTTGTGTTACTGTGTTGCTCCTGGTTTCTAAAGCTTCTAATCTTGCCATTAATACTGCGAGTTGTTCCATTTTGAACTCGTGTCTGTTGTCGTCGAATTTGTGTGTTTTTTTCCTCCACATATACACTTTCACTGAATTGCTTTGCTGCTTCGTACGAAGAAGCTATATTTGTACCTGCTATGCTAGGTAATTCTTGTAACCGGTAACGCGAGTGTTCTGTTTATACTAGATTTCACTACTTGTTCCCGAGGTCCGCTCGATTGAAGTTAAAAAGTATATTTAACCTCCTGGCAGGATCGCCAATTAAAACACTTGTTTCTTACTTTTAAAATTAAACAATATTTATTTGGAACTATGTCCTTTATTATTGAAATACTTTTTACTAATTCTAAAAGGAGCTTAAGGCTACTATGTAGTTACAATAAGACTGTTGATAAATTCATCATACAGTCGTATTTATATACTTTTCTTATCTATCTACAAGGAGACCCAAGCGTACAATCGTCTTGCTTGATAATGAAGAAGAGATAATATTCCAACATTGTATACAAACGATATTATCTCTTTTACATATGTTATCATTGTAGCGTTGTGTGCAAGACTGTACTAGAGACTAAAGATATCATTGAATACAAATAATGTTATCTTTTTTCTCAATATGTTTTGCTATGGATACTTAACTCGCGGCAAGTGTTAAGAATATAGAAGTATGTACAGCGACAGTCGAGGATAATCTCACCCGATAAACTGATCCCGTGGAATAGAGAAACACTCGACTTTACAAATTCGTGTCGTTCAGCTGCCTTCAGATGGATGAGGATGATTTTTCATGCTCCTGCTGCTGCTGCACAAGGAGGTGTTTTTGTTTTCCTTTCCGCATTTCTGGGATCTACTCTCCCACACTGTGCATTGACCGGAATTATGAAATGATGAATGGACGGGCAACGACAACACGGAACTAAAAAGTTGGAACAAATGCGATGAGGAGCGGCGACACGATGACGGTGACGTTGACGGATTATATGGCTGAGAGAACTCATATCCACACACTGTACCGCCACACAGTGTCACCCATCCAGTTCGACCTTGACCTGTTTTCTCGTTTTGCGTCACCGACCATGTCAACCATGTCAAGCTCACCCTGGTCGCACAGTTTTGTATAGCTGCCCCCCCGGCAAACAATCGATTTTGTCCCCAATTTGAATAACCATAAATATAAACACATTAGCAACAGAGCCACCCCAGATGGAGCATATCGAATCGATACACCATGGTGGCAGTGGCACGAAGCTTTTCGCCTCTAAGCACACTACTCCATCTCCGTCTCCAGCGGCCGGTAATGGATGGTGCTGGGTCGATGGGGCAGAGCATTAGCGAGCGTCTGCTTACAGCGTGCGACAATATATCGGATTGTGTCCTTGGATCAATAACTCAAACGCTTGTTTGCCGGGAAATACTTTCGCAGCAACATTGCGCGCACACTTAAAAACCATGCGATAAGGATAATGAGGCTTATTAACGTTGAACGAGATAAAAATTAATGTAAAGCGATGATGACGCAGATCTATGGTTGCGGTTTGGAGTGCGACTGAGGAGGGGCGGTGGAACTTACGTGCGGAATGTGTCCTCTGTCAGATGAAACGCGATTCGGTTCGGCGGAGAGACATCCTGATTTTAGAAGGTTTACGACTCTTTGATCGTTATTTAGTGAGCTACGGATAGTACAGCGGAATCGGCGAGGAAGGTGCGTTGATTTATGAAGCTGCTAATAACAGATTTGATTGGTCCTTATTTTCCAGTTTATAAGCATCATTAAACTAGTTGTAAAGTTGGCACTGGGGGTGGGGTGCAAATGAAGGGATCGTCTGGTGGAAATCCAAGACCAGTTGAAGAAGGATTAACGAGCAGGGGGTACACATTTCAATTTTGTATTTTTTTTGCACCAACTGTTGATGAAGCCAAAATTGCAAGCGTAGCAGTGCATTAGCAGAGTGCATCAGAGATGCATGCTGGAACTTAAAAAAATCAGAAGTACATTAACAGGAGAGCAGAAGTAAAGCAGAGACGACGCAAAGGAATACCAGCCTTAGTAGCAGGCCGTTAACAGACCACTAACAGACTTCTAACAGAGATGATGCAGATTTCCAAGCATTGCTTTCCATAAGTAGAAGACCGTACATAAAATAGAAGCAGAACCGTGGTGGAGAAAATAAAAGTAAACCCAAAGCAGAGCAGAAGCCAAGCAGTGGATCAAAAGCAACAGAATGGAACTTCATCATTGCAGGACAGAAATCAAAAACTTTTACATACTTAGGGCTTAATTCTAAGTTGTCTTAAATAAAATGTTGCCATTTTGTGCAGGAACAGGAAGAGATTAGCAGAAACAAATAAAATATCAGCAGAGCAGTACGAGTGCCGTAACAGAGTAATAGCAGAACCGATAAAGTCTGTAGTCACAAAGTAAAAATAGAGTGGTATATAAAGATCCGTAAGGCAGAAGTACCTACTTCAAGTGGCATATAAATGTAAACTCAATAGGCCAACCGTAAAACGGAAAAGATAAATATAGCAGAAGAATAACAGATCGCTAACAGAGCAGTAGCAGATTGCTACCAATGACTTTAACGAACACAATCAAGTATAGATCAGTTCAAAGACAAGTCTAGCGAACAGCAGCAGAACAGTAGTAGTGCCATAACATAACATAATAGTAACACAACATTAACAGACAAGTAACATTAAACAGTGGCACGGAAGTAGAATTCTCAAAAAAAAAAGTATATGACGAACAGCAGGGAAATAGGACTTCTAGTAGAATAACAATGGAATCTCAGAAGTTGAATAGTAAAAAAGTAGAAGATGAATAACAGGAAGACTATAACAGATCGCTAACAGAGCAGTAGCAGATTGCTACCAATGACTTTAACGAACTCAATCAAGTAGAATAGAAGCTGTGCCATAACATAACAGTAACAGAACATTAACAGAGAATGAGTGGAATGGCAGTAAAATACTCGAAAAAGAAGTATATGACGAAAAGTAGGGAAGTAGCTCTTCTAGTATCATAAAAATGGAATCTCAGAAGTTGAATAGTGAAAAGGTAGAAGCCGAATATCAGGGCTATAACATAACAGATCGCTAACAGAGCAGTAACAGAATGCTAACCTTAGCTGAACAGAAAAAAAAAACAAAAAACAGAAATAGCTCGGTGTAGAAGAGTAGTAGAGGAACTTTACAGACAAATAGCATAACAGTTGTACAGCAGTCACAGAGTAGCAACATAGTAGTACGCAAATAGTAGCGGATAAGTAGTATATCAATTCCAGACGAAAAATATCTCATTTTTATTCTGAAAACGGTTCCTTAATAGACATAGTCAACTGATCGCTGGGCTTCTTTAAATTTTGATTCATGTTTGACTCTCAGAGCTCCGAGGTCCGCTGGTATATTTTCTCTACATCCAATCACATTCTCAAAGAACCTCCCAGGACTTCTTTTACAAAAAAGACTAATCACATGCGCAGTAGCTTAAACCGATGCCGAAGAAGATATCTAACAGTGCAATAGCAGACCACTTACAGAGAAGTAACAGAGTACGAACAGAGATTTTTTTTATAAAATTTGTCAGATTGCGCTGCCAAGTCAAATTAAGTCACTGAACTCCTCCTAAACGGCTGGACCGATTTGAATGAACTTTTTTATATGCGTTTGAGTGGCGCCCTGAACGGTTTAGATTCACGATTGGTAGAAATTGGACAAAGGGGTGTGGCACCGCCAAACAAAAAAAACATTCAAAATCTTATATCTCGAAAACCACGGAATCGATTGAGTTCAAATTTACACACAATCTTAGGTATTGGCCCAGGAATATTCCTGTGAAGTAAGGTCAAAATTGGACAAAGAGGCGTGGCACCGCCCATACAAAAAAAAATTCAAAATTTTATATTTCGAAAGCAACCGAAGATTGAGCATTGCAATTTGGTAGATGGCATTCTTAGAAAGGCGTGTTGCACCTGCCTTTAAAAAAAATCACTTTGCGAAGTGTAGGCGGGACTTAATACGAAAGGCACAGGCAACGCCGCGTGCATACCGCTAGTTGTTTTAAGTCACTCAAGGACTCATTTAAAAGAAAACTCTAAGCCTGCTATTACCGGTGCTTAAAACTTCTGCCTGAAAGTCGGAACCTCTTTGAAACTCTTTTGACATCCCAAAGCAAAATTTAAACTCGTTCCAACAACTGTAATAGTCAGAGATAAAATTTCAAAAGCGCATTTTCCAAGTAAAACAAACAACCACCACCGACAAATCGCTGCGGTAACATTTTTACTCCCCATATGCATATCAGTTGCATTCAGCTTTTGGTATCAATTCCATTGAGGAAAATATGCACAATCTCGCTCCATGTGTGTGGCATCGTAACTTTCAATAAGCGTGCAGTTTTAGCCAGTCCCTTGTATCCTCCATATCAGTGAGTTATTTATATAAGCCAAACAGACATTTGTGTGCACGCTTTTAAACTGTAACCTCCCATTTAAAACCAATATCCCGATTGCAATATATCCCCATTTCTAATGAACCCGCTTTTCCATTCGAGGTCACAGTTGTGGTTGTGGGTTTTTTTTTTATTTATACACCATCGGTTGCGAGTGTGCATGAATAAGATACCATCTATTGCCCCCAAGGAGGGCGAGTGTTTTCGCTTTAATTAAACTTTTAACCGTTGACCTCATGTGTTATTCCATTAGATCCCGAAACGGATATGTTGTTACCAAATCAATGCCGCAGTGGCAACAGCACTAGTCCGTACAGAAGCATCAGCAAAAGTAACATCATCATCATCATCATCAGCCACATGAAGGATACTAACCAAATCCGCACCGCAATTAGTTTCTTTGTTCGACACAGAGGTCGCATCGCATACAAATGGATGACAGTGGGGATGAGAAGTACCTATCTACCTTTGGATGAAGGAAAAAACTCTGTATCCCAATAACTAAGTGCGGGAGCTCATTTTAATGGTAAACTCAACGACTATAATGGGAGGCCAAGGTCATTTTTTTGAAAAATCAATTACGCGCCATTAAAATTTGTGCACGCTGTGTACGCACGCTAGCCAAACGAACCGTCTTAATTGTGCGAAACCGCTAAACTAGTGCTCGGCCTTCGTGTTTTGAGTATTTTTCAGCGGCTTTTCTCCTTGGTTCACTGTGGAACTTGGAGCATAATCGTATTTCCCATTTATGCATAATTAAAATGGAAAATTATTCGGCGGTGCCGTCGGACTGAACCGGAAGGTTGTGCGTTCCTGGGGGGTTGGTTTTCGCTAACGTTTGTTTTCATCTGTTGCGGTAAGTGAATTGTAAATGTCGAAGTGCCAAGTGTAGAAGTCCCCAGCCAACACGCCCAAGGTGTTTGACGTAAACGCCTGTGTTGTATAATTTGTGGTTCCGAGGGACTATACGCCGTCAGCCCGTCAGAGTGTTATTAGAGGGGTTTGGGAAATTAAAAACTGCCGCCGGCGCTATGTGTTCTACCACTTTACACTATGTTACCGCTTTGGATGGGTGTGGGAGAGTTTTAGCTACATGGTTTTCAAGGGCAAAGCTGGGACGGGCAGCTATTATTATGAACAATTTGGCGAACTAAAAGGGCCACAAAAACCGTGCCAAATTGGTGGAGTTTGCGGTTTTTTGTAGTTTGTTAAAAATTAAATATTTATTGTTATAAATGAATGCAACGAGTCCTTCCACTTAATCTGACCTTTACTTCTGACACATATTTTGCATATTTTTTCTTACTACCAAAATCAACACCCTAGTAATCTTCTTCCATATATTTGCATTTTCCTCTTCCGCGAATAGCCGGGGAATCTTTGTTCAAACTCCCCTCAACGTCAACCATTTTTCACGATAGATGTATGTACTGGCTGCGGTGGGAAGAAAAAAGAAAAAAAAATATATAAAGAAAAAAAATATTTTTTTGTGGGCCTAATCCCTTCGTCTCAGACTGTAGCCAGACCATTTT
The DNA here is from genome assembly GCA_936431705.1 of Cheilosia pagana. Classification (NCBI taxonomy): domain Eukaryota; kingdom Metazoa; phylum Arthropoda; class Insecta; order Diptera; family Syrphidae; genus Cheilosia; species Cheilosia pagana. The sequence goes on along the minus strand of OW386168.1, from coordinate 51,564,735 downwards.
TTGTGCCACGCCATCAACTGTGGAAAAGTACCACAAAAACAAATTCGTAGTTTTTTTATCTGCTTACTGCGTCGCAGAATCACGCCACAGCATGGAATTTTCCATGCACAAGCAAATTCTGCTTGGGCAGCGGGACTGTGTTTACCAAAAATTTTGCTTGTGCAGCGGTACTTTCTCGAACGATGTACCCATACAAGACCTGTGTCAGGTACCAGCCACCAACAAGCGACAGAGAGGCGATCGTTATACGCACATACATCCCATGTGTATTGCGCCGAACGAGTTGGCTGGGGTATAGCCTATACATCGTGCTGTGTGTTCGGATACCATAGCAGGGGTACTCGTACGAGAGAGTGCTGTGGGTGGTTGGCGATATACCTTTCTGTGGTTGGTCGGCGAGTCGATGGCTTGGGTTAGTGTTGTTGTTTGGCGTGTGCGACAACATCGATACAATTATGTTTGGTATGCGCTTGGGCGATGGGAATCGGGGAGTTGCTTTTTGGATATTGAAGAGTCGAGACGTGTCGCTCGTGACCACTCGGTCCCTCGGGAATGGGAAAGTTTCCCACAATTTTTTTTTACCTTTAAGTAATGCCCGTAGGCTATTGTGTAATTTTAGTTAGTAATAAAAGTTTAAATAATTAATTAAGTGACTAATTTCCCATCTGGACGAAAAGCTGTTGTGTAATTTAATTTTAGTAATAAAAGTTTAAATAATTAATTAAGTGACTAATTTCCCATCTGGACGAAAAACAGTGTGATTTTAATTTTTTTAATTCCCATTCATAACGAAAGTGTACAATTTTGTTTGTGTGCTGCATGGCAGCTAATTTAAAATAGAAAAGTTTTCGCAGCCTCCGCAAGGTTCGGACGCGAGTGGATCGGTGCCGTAATTCCCGATACATAAGTGGTGACACCCAAGGGGACACATCTACAGTGATTTTTTTTTATCATAAAATAATTCTTCCCGCGATCGTCTAACAAGAAAAAAAAACACGTGATTCAAGGAAAAGTTAGTGTACCCGCGAGTCGGAAGAACTTTTTTTAACATACCGCATTGCGGACGAACTTCTCCTTCTTTGACGACGCTCGTGCGATTGCCGACGGCGTGTCTTCTTGTACCATGGGAGCCGGAAGACGAGAGGTTGTGCTAAACCCCAGCGACGGAGCCTTCAGCTGTAGCAGCGGTATAGTAATTTAAGTATTTTTGAGTCAAATCTTGAGGTTTTCCCACGGGAACCTTTAGATGTAGTAATACCCTTCTGGTACCATTTTTTTTGCGTAGCGCGATGTAACGATCCGCAGTTAACTTGTAACTTTCCATTAGTAACGTAAGAAATAAAATATTTTTCACTCATTCACGGATAGAACAGTAGATGATAGTTTAGATTTTACCTTATAGGGATATTGACCTTGAGTCAAAGGTAACGTCGGTCGCGTCGCGAGTGTGGACATTCCACCCCTCCTTGGCGTACAAGGAGAGTCGTATATATAGCTAGTATCACCATATAAGCTTTTCTTTTCAGTACGTCGGCGTAGTTGCCGCTTCGAACGCTGCCCATGCATGGACGGACGCTCTTTTTGGTTGTAAGTACTATTTTTTTTGTTGTATTCTAGCTCTTATGTAGTGATAATACTATAATTATTCGTCCGTGGTTGTAAGTCAACGCTACGTAGCGTACAAAAGATCAAAGGAGAATATCCCCTAGAATTTGTGGTTACCCCTTTGGTAGACCTTGTAGGTTAAGCATATTTACGACCAGCGTAACGTAACGTAGCTTGAGAACCAAAGAGTTTTGGATTCTTTTTTTTTGTATTGCTGGCGTAAAGAATTAAGTAATTTGGCTAAGAAGCAAAAGCCCATAGTTCCTCTGAACTTGAGGCTTATATTATAGTTTTTTTTGTGTCTCTTTGGAAACTCGGGTAATCGGTTGCGCGCTTAAGCGATGTATAGATTTAAGATAAATTCTATGGATTAAAAATTGTATTCAAGTCAATTAACATGTGTTGATTTTATTCCTTGTTGCGGTCGTTTTTGAATTAGGAGGGAAGAAGGTTATACGTAAGGGAGTCTCTGAACTGAACAGGACTCAGGAAGGGAGGGCATGGCAGGATCATTCCACCTATAGCCTGTCGTCGTGGTAAGTGTTGTTGTGGCCCAACTGAGAGCCAGATATCGACGTGCACGTAAAATTTAATTGTGACATTCTCCTGTCGGTAGAAGTAGGGAAGTATGTTAGAAGCACACAAGAACCCCCCCACAACCGTAGCTTAGTCAGGGATAGCTAGACGTGCACAACTGTTTCAGTGTACTTAGGATTTTCCACCAGTCCCCTCGAGTTGACCTGTCAGCTTGACGTCCGAAGACAGAGAGATATATATAACAATTTGGCGCCCAACGTGGGGCATCCGAAGGTGTAGCTAAAACCATAATTTTGTTTCTTATTGGTATCATGAGTTTCGGATTGACTTGGTGTAGACCTTCACGGAATTTTTAGTTGACTTCGTTCTCTAGAGGTAACTTTACCGGAAGAATTACACTATAGTCCCAACTCAGCTACTTCCATGGGATGTCCCAAAATCATTTTTTTTCCATCTTGGATTACCGATTTATCACTGGTAGACTTCACGGAATTTTTAGTTGACCTTGTTCACTAAGAGGTAACTTTACCGGAAGCGAACCTTTGATTATATTGGGATCCAAAACAATATTCTCTTAGTTCATTGCGCAGATTACTAAAACTGGTAGACCATTAGTCAACTTTACATGGCTTGGTCAAGACTTGTCGAGTTTTAGGAATTGCAGAGTTTCCACAAGCCTAGTGCTTGAGACCCTGACCAAACAGATAAGATCTTGTTCAAGGACCGGCTTTATTATATAAATCAGTAGTCGAGTGCAATCGTCACAACAACACACCAATACAATTAATTATTAATCACTAGAACCTTCTTTACTCCTATACAAAGACACCTACCGCAATAAATATTAGGAACATTCAGAATTATCTTATCGCAATTAACGTATCGCAAATATCGTATCGCAATTACCGTATCGCAAATATCGTATCGCAATTATCGTATCGCAATTACCGTATCGCAAATATCGTATCGCAATTATCGTATCGCAATTACCGTATCGCAATTACCGTATCGCAAATATTGTATCGCAATTATCGTAACTATTAATTACATACTTTTTCTCCACTATCGTTATTATATTTCGTACGTAAACACTTGTTGATATACCTATATTTGTTTTTGCTCTTTGAGTTCTTTTGATTGATATTTTTTGACTTTTTTTTGATTTTTTTTTCCTTGACTATATCTACTCCACTATCATGTCGTTACGTCATAGTGGAGACAAACTACCGAATACGCATAAGGCAGGTATTTGCTCGATATGCAAAGACCAATTAGGTGAAGACCAGGAGAGAACGCTTACTCGGTGTAAGCACATCTTCCACACACATTGCATTCGCCAATGGTTTAAGAATGCTAGTACTTGTCCACAATGTCGCGCTAAGTGTTCACGTAGTGACTTACGCGATATTGCACCACACGACACCTCGTTAAGAAGTTTTAGCTCCGATGCGACTTCTGCAACTCCATCGGGTGCTATTCCCAAACAAACTATCCAAACTCGAGCACAAACATTAGCTCAAACTCAAAATCCCTTAGATTGGTCAATGAATGACAATACTCAGGCGGTAACGCAACGCGCTACACCGCTTAGCCAATCACAACCTACATCTTCAGTCGCTAATTCGACTCGTGGTCCTGAAGCCAGCGACTCAGTCTCGTTGATCCAAGCTTCAACCGCAAGCGTTTCGGAAGCAATTCCTGATTCTATTGGTACAATTAGGAATACTCCGATTAATACCAATAATCAACCAAACACTACCGACGTGAACTTACCGTTAACGGAAGATCACCTACGAAACATAATTCATGACATTGTCAGTACAAGGCACTTGGCTTCACTGGACAGTCTCAACAGTCAGATCTCCAGAATTTTTGATACGAAGATTGAGTCCAGCCTGAATGCGCTTACTCGGCAACTCGAATCTTCAATCGCTAATTTACGAGTAGATAACCCACCAGTACAACCACCACCTCGTACTGCTATCATACCACCACCACAGGAACCGATTTGGCCTACTGATATGCCTTTTGAGTTACAGGAAGAATCCTTGCGTAATCATCGGTTGTCTCAGAATCGACCAAGACCGGCTATTGTGCCAACCCCTTCACTTCACCAACGGTTTGCGAATCCGCAACCGACACAGTCTTACCAGAATCGTCCTTCGTTTAATCACCCTCGGTATTCACATCCTTCGCAGAGACATTATTCTAACAACTTCTCTATGGTGTCAGAAAATTCCCTAGCTAACGCAGGTAGAATTGCAAGCCTTATACAGGGTTGGAATGTGAAGTTCAACGGATCACGAACGGGTATTTCTGTCGAAAATTTTCTTTACCAAATCAGTGCCCTCACAGAAGATTGTCTGGGAGGAAATTTCCAGCTGGTTTGTGACCACATTCAAGTTCTCTTCACGGACGACGCAAAGGCATGGTACTGGCGTTACCGAAAGGAGGTAGAGAGAGTCACTTGGGATTCACTTTGTCATTCCTTACGACAGCACTACCAGGACCATTTTACTGATACGGACATCCGTGAAATGATTCGCGATAGGAAGCAGAGAGAACGTGAACCTTTCGAGGAATTCTATCACGCTATCTTAAAGCTCACCGATCGACTGCAATCGCCTATGAATGAACGCGAGTTGGTAGAGATAGTCCAACGCAACCTGCGTCCGGAAATCCGGCAGCAGATTTTCCATCTTCAGATATTCTCCATTTCGCAACTTAGAAATCTTTGTTTGAAAAGAGAAAGCCTCATAGCTGACCTCAATCGTTCGTATTCGACAAACAAGTTCCGGAATGCCGGATACAGGCAATCTGTTAATGAGGTTGAATTTGATTTTTCTACCAAGGATATAGACGTCGAAGTCGACAGTGACCTTTCGGAGATTAGTAAAGCTAATTCACTGAATTGTTGGAACTGTCGGAAGGACGGTCACAGATATCACGATTGTGAAGAAGATAGAACCATCTTTTGTTACGGATGCGGTGCCGAAAACACCGTAAAGCCGAAATGTCGAAAATGTAATCCGTCGGGAAACGGACGGACGAGTGTAGGTACCAACACCCACCTTCACTCCAATCGCAATTAAAACCAGCACCATCTATTCTTCAAGTTACTACGCCTGTAGTACCGCCTTCTTCCACTAGCATTTTGAACAAGTTTACAAAAGTTTCACTTCCTTCGTGGGAAGTAACTCCCAACTCTTCTCAAGACTTACCAGCAGTTAGACTTTTATCGAGACAGGTACTTACGCCTGACACCCTTCACCATTACTCCACCCCTTTTTCCTTACGTCCATACCACGAGCGACTAAAAGCTTATCAGGAAGCTAGAGGCAGGATTGTACAAGCGCACGTTTCTTCCGCGGTTGTAAGTCCAACTCCGTTGGTATGTAGGCTCAACAGGAAAAGGAACAGATCGACCCAGAGAATGCGAGAGTTTTGGAGGAAAATTAGGCGCAACCGAAACCTGTTTGCACAAACACTGTCCTCTATCAGCAATATCGGAAATGATTTGCGTCCATACGCTGAGATCTCCATTTTTGGGAAAAATCTTTTAGGTCTCCTAGACAGTGGTGCATCCATATCTTGCATCGGTGCGCAAGTAGCTAAAGACCTACTCCAAAGCGACACTAGCTACAAGAAGGTTGGATTCTCCGTCAGAACAGCGGACGGGTCAAATCAAGTTGTTCAGGGAGAAGTAGAAACACCTGTTACCTTTCGAGGCGTTACGAAACGCACTAAATTTCTTATTGTACCCAGCTTGAGCCAAAATATTTACCTTGGGGTCAATTTTTGGCGAGAGTTCAATATCGCTCCGAACTTGGTTTCTGAGATTTCGTCCGATAGTCGAGTCATTACCGAGCTTAGCGACTCACATTGTCTAAACGACAACCAACAAGCAAGGTTAGTCGCCACCATTAGCCTCTTTCCATCGTTCAAGAAGGAAGGGCTGGGACGTACTTCCTTGTTGGAACACGAGATCGAAATCGAACCCGGAGTTCGCCCTATAAAGCAAAGATATTTTCCGATTTCTCCAGCAATCGAAGGAGAGCTTCACGCAGAAATAGACCGGATGTTGTCACTCGGGGTGATCGAGGAGTCACATAGTTCGTGGAGCAGCCCGGTAGTCCTAGTTAGGAAACCCGGGAAAGTGCGCCTCTGTATGGACGCACGGAAGTTAAATAGTGTTACGGTACGTGACGCTTACCCCTTGCCGCACATTGAGGGAATTCTCAGCCGTTTGCCAAAGGCCGAATTCATCTCGGCATTGGACTTAAAAGATGCGTTTTGGCAGATTCCTCTCCAAGTGTCGAGCAGGGAGAAGACCGCGTTCACCGTACCTAACCGTCCACTATACCATTACAAGGTAATGCCTTTCGGACTCTGTAACGCTCCACAAACTATGTGTCGTTTGATGGACCGAGTGATACCTCCGCAGTTACGAAATCGAGTTTTTGTGTACCTCGACGATCTTTTGTTGATCTCGGAAGATTTCGAAAGCCATATCGACCTTCTTATTGAGTCGGCTCAATTAATGCGTAAAGCGGGCTTGACTATAAATGTCGAAAAAAGTAAATTTTGTCTTAAAGAAGTTAAGTACTTGGGATATTTAGTCGGCAACGGTACTCTTCGGGTGGATCCTGAAAAGATTTCGTCCATCACTGACTATCCTAGGCCTTCAACGGTCCGCCAACTTCGCCGATTTCTAGGCATGGCTGGGTGGTACCGTCGATTTATCGATAATTTTGCTACCGTATCGAACCCGTTAACAGACCTGTTAAAGAATGCGAAATCCTTCGCTTGGAACGCTGACGCTGAGGTCGCTTTTACGCAACTGAAGCAGAAGTTGTCATCAGCTCCAGTACTGGCCAATCCGGACTTCAATCGTCCTTTTGTCATCCAGTGTGATGCGTGTCAATCAGGCATTGGCGGAGTGTTGGCTCAGCTGAATGACGAAGGCGTTGAAGTGCCGATAGCATACATGTCACAAAAGCTCAACAAGGCTCAGCGAAACTATTCCGTGACAGAGCAAGAATGTTTAGCGGCGTTACTATGTTTAAAAAAGTTTCGAGCTTACGTGGAAGGTCAGGCCTTCAAAATAATCACCGACCACGCAAGTTTGAAATGGCTGATGAGCCAAAAGGATCTATCGGGGAGATTAGCAAGATGGGCCTTGAAGATACAGGGTTTTAAGTTTTCGATTGAGCACCGACGAGGTACGCAGAATATTGTACCCGATGCCCTATCACGTATAGATACCGATGAGATCGCTGCTATAGCTAGTACGGACATCGAAATTGACCTGAAGTCCGAGCATTTCAACTCAGCGGAGTACGAGGAGTTGAAGGCTCGCATACAAAACAACCAAAGTCATCTTCCGGACCTACAGATAGTCGACGGTTTCGTGTATAAACGGACTACTCATGCAACCGGAGATGAAGCAATAGAATCCTCCGATTGGAAATTGTGGATTCCGCTCGGTTTAGTACCGGAAACGATTGCTAGAGCGCACGAACCGCCTGTCTGTAGTCACGGTGGAATTGGGAAGACCTTAGTAAGGCTTCGGCGTAATTTTTTTTGGCCAAACATGTGCAGGGACGTTACCGACTTCGTGAATGCGTGCGAGGTTTGCAAAACCACGAAAGCACCCAACAAGGTCTTGCGTTCACCCATGGTGGCATGTTTCAAAGCTCAACGTCCTTTCCAAAGGCTGTATATGGACCTACTAGGCCCATACCCTAGATCGATCTCGGGTAACATTGGCATTTTGATAGTCGTCGATCACGCTTCGAAATTTTGCTTTTTGAAACCACTAAGGAAGTTCTCCACACAGAATATTTGTCAGTATCTAGAAGAATCCATCTTTAGTATATTCGGAGTTCCGGAAAGTATTTTAACCGATAACGGTTCACAATTTAAATCTGTCCTTCTCGATAACCTCTTATCGCAATACGGAATCAGACATGATTTCACGGCTGTTTATTCACCGCAGGCCAACGCCTCCGAACGGGTAAATCGTTCGATTTTAGCGGCTGTGAGAGCTTATCTAGATGAAGACCAAAGGCGATGGGATTCGAAACTCCATCTGATCGCGGCTTCACTCCGTAGTGCACACCATCAGGCGATCGGGTTTTCGCCGTATTTTGTTCTCTTTGGACAGCAAATGGTGAACCATGCGTCGACCTATGAGCTCTTACGCAAACTCAATACGTTGGAGGAGGGGGAACAACATTTGTGTCCACAAGACAAAATGCAACTAGTCCGGAAGAGGGTGCAAGATAACCTGCAGAAGGCTTTTGAAGATTCGGCCAAGAGGTACAACACGCGCAGTACGGTGACGAATTTCAAACCAGGACAAGAAGTGTTCCGGCGAAACTTCGCCCAAAGCAAGGCTAGTCAGCACTTTAGTGCTAAGCTCGCACCGAAATTCCTGAAGGCTAGAGTGTCAAGAAGGATAGGAAACTGCTATTACGAACTAGTGGATTTAAAGGGTCGTAAAATCGGAACGTTCCACACTAAGGACATACGACAGTAAAGTCCAGCATCCTTTCCAGCTTTCGATGGCTATGCCACAAAACCTGTTTTGTACTGGCTGCGGTGGGAAGAAAAAAGAAAAAAAAATATATAAAGAAAAAAAATATTTTTTTGTGGGCCTAATCCCTTCGTCTCAGACTGTAGCCAGACCATTTTTTGTGCCACGCCATCAACTGTGGAAAAGTACCACAAAAACAAATTCGTAGTTTTTTTATCTGCTTACTGCGTCGCAGAATCACGCCACAGCATGGAATTTTCCATGCACAAGCAAATTCTGCTTGGGCAGCGGGACTGTGTTTACCAAAAATTTTGCTTGTGCAGCGGTACTTTCTCGAACGATGTACCCATACAAGACCTGTGTCAGGTACCAGCCACCAACAAGCGACAGAGAGGCGATCGTTATACGCACATACATCCCATGTGTATTGCGCCGAACGAGTTGGCTGGGGTATAGCCTATACATCGTGCTGTGTGTTCGGATACCATAGCAGGGGTACTCGTACGAGAGAGTGCTGTGGGTGGTTGGCGATATACCTTTCTGTGGTTGGTCGGCGAGTCGATGGCTTGGGTTAGTGTTGTTGTTTGGCGTGTGCGACAACATCGATACAATTATGTTTGGTATGCGCTTGGGCGATGGGAATCGGGGAGTTGCTTTTTGGATATTGAAGAGTCGAGACGTGTCGCTCGTGACCACTCGGTCCCTCGGGAATGGGAAAGTTTCCCACAATTTTTTTTTACCTTTAAGTAATGCCCGTAGGCTATTGTGTAATTTTAGTTAGTAATAAAAGTTTAAATAATTAATTAAGTGACTAATTTCCCATCTGGACGAAAAGCTGTTGTGTAATTTAATTTTAGTAATAAAAGTTTAAATAATTAATTAAGTGACTAATTTCCCATCTGGACGAAAAACAGTGTGATTTTAATTTTTTTAATTCCCATTCATAACGAAAGTGTACAATTTTGTTTGTGTGCTGCATGGCAGCTAATTTAAAATAGAAAAGTTTTCGCAGCCTCCGCAAGGTTCGGACGCGAGTGGATCGGTGCCGTAATTCCCGATACATAAGTGGTGACACCCAAGGGGACACATCTACAGTGATTTTTTTTTATCATAAAATAATTCTTCCCGCGATCGTCTAACAAGAAAAAAAAACACGTGATTCAAGGAAAAGTTAGTGTACCCGCGAGTCGGAAGAACTTTTTTTAACATACCGCATTGCGGACGAACTTCTCCTTCTTTGACGACGCTCGTGCGATTGCCGACGGCGTGTCTTCTTGTACCATGGGAGCCGGAAGACGAGAGGTTGTGCTAAACCCCAGCGACGGAGCCTTCAGCTGTAGCAGCGGTATAGTAATTTAAGTATTTTTGAGTCAAATCTTGAGGTTTTCCCACGGGAACCTTTAGATGTAGTAATACCCTTCTGGTACCATTTTTTTTGCGTAGCGCGATGTAACGATCCGCAGTTAACTTGTAACTTTCCATTAGTAACGTAAGAAATAAAATATTTTTCACTCATTCACGGATAGAACAGTAGATGATAGTTTAGATTTTACCTTATAGGGATATTGACCTTGAGTCAAAGGTAACGTCGGTCGCGTCGCGAGTGTGGACATTCCACCCCTCCTTGGCGTACAAGGAGAGTCGTATATATAGCTAGTATCACCATATAAGCTTTTCTTTTCAGTACGTCGGCGTAGTTGCCGCTTCGAACGCTGCCCATGCATGGACGGACGCTCTTTTTGGTTGTAAGTACTATTTTTTTTGTTGTATTCTAGCTCTTATGTAGTGATAATACTATAATTATTCGTCCGTGGTTGTAAGTCAACGCTACGTAGCGTACAAAAGATCAAAGGAGAATATCCCCTAGAATTTGTGGTTACCCCTTTGGTAGACCTTGTAGGTTAAGCATATTTACGACCAGCGTAACGTAACGTAGCTTGAGAACCAAAGAGTTTTGGATTCTTTTTTTTTGTATTGCTGGCGTAAAGAATTAAGTAATTTGGCTAAGAAGCAAAAGCCCATAGTTCCTCTGAACTTGAGGCTTATATTATAGTTTTTTTTGTGTCTCTTTGGAAACTCGGGTAATCGGTTGCGCGCTTAAGCGATGTATAGATTTAAGATAAATTCTATGGATTAAAAATTGTATTCAAGTCAATTAACATGTGTTGATTTTATTCCTTGTTGCGGTCGTTTTTGAATTAGGAGGGAAGAAGGTTATACGTAAGGGAGTCTCTGAACTGAACAGGACTCAGGAAGGGAGGGCATGGCAGGATCATTCCACCTATAGCCTGTCGTCGTGGTAAGTGTTGTTGTGGCCCAACTGAGAGCCAGATATCGACGTGCACGTAAAATTTAATTGTGACATTCTCCTGTCGGTAGAAGTAGGGAAGTATGTTAGAAGCACACAAGAACCCCCCCACAACCGTAGCTTAGTCAGGGATAGCTAGACGTGCACAACTGTTTCAGTGTACTTAGGATTTTCCACCAGTCCCCTCGAGTTGACCTGTCAGCTTGACGTCCGAAGACAGAGAGATATATATAACATGTATCAGGAAATTGCTGCTCCCTTAAACTTGTGCAGCGTTCCCAAATTCGTTTAATTTTTTTCGTATTATTCTTCCGCGAATCTAAGGCGATTCTTCAATGAACATTCGCTGCAAAGTCAGCAGTTAAACAATGCACGTATTCCCGTGCATCGAGACAATTTTTCAATCAAAATTCGCTTCAACTCAAGCGTTTTCCAAGATACTTTTTTAAGCGAATCGCCGCCGATTCTTCTATAAAGATACACGTTGCAACGTCAAACTTTAAAAGAAGACTTGCATCCGTGAATTTCCGCCGATTCTTTGATAGAAATTGGCCGCACCCGTTTTGCAAGATATCTAGTTGCATTGCCTAAGAACTCAAAACAAACTCGCCGGCAAACGAAATCTTCTTCCGAATAATTCTAAGCGAACTAAATGCGAATCGCCTGCTTCGCTTCATTAGTTTCACGCGGAAATCTGAAAATTTGAGGGTTCGCTTTGGTAATATTTGGAGAAGAAGGGACAACTTGTTGATCCCTAATACCAATTTCTACGAGAAGGAGCTACAATAATGACAAATGCCAGGCGAAGTTGTATGAAAACCTTGGTCCCGTACTGTGCAATCATACCGGATACCGCGCTTACTACACACTGGATGTGGCTGCTTCACCATCTTCCACACTTTTCGCATAGCTGTCACATATCAGCACAACATGTATCCGTGTGTGCTTTCTCCTACGACGTTCTTCGGAAATTAAATAATGAAGCACACATTGAAGCGACTACCGTATGCATCGACATTTGCGGTATTGTCCTCTTCGAGATGAAAATCGATACTTTAACACAGAATGGGTATCGTCTTTAACCCTTTCCGTCTACCCTCGCTTCCTTTTCCCTTAACCACTACTGTACTCTGAGTCAGTAGTTCTATATTGGGGCACGAGAAAAAGGGCGGAACAAGTCTTTTGTGCAGCACCCCCACCTAAAGGTTATCAGCTAGCATCGCACCGCACTAGGACTCTTTGAATACACACATACGAGTATACACGAACCATAAGATCAGGGGATAATAGAGCTTTGCCGGATGAAGTGGATGCCTCAGCTCGCACTAACCATTGAACTTGGCTCGGTATATCGAGAGGACATCATTGTATCTCACACATATACCTATGGAGAGTGGTGTCTGTGTGCAAACACAGGAAATGGGAAAGCACATTAAACGGCATTTTATGGAAATCATAAAATCATTTTTCAATCACAGTTTTTGTAAGTTTTACGTTTAAGTGCCACACACACCCCCTTCCTGGGCCTGCCAAACGACGTCATTATCCCCAACGACGACGACGACCAATATATCGGAGTCATTGTGCTCGTTCGATTACACTCATCATCATCGTTGTATTCCTCTTCCAAATATAATACTTAGTACCTATTCGTACTCGGGTGAGTATATTTTTTGTTTATTTTAGATTTTCGTTCGTCCTTCGGTTGTTGCTTGGGGCTCCTTTTGGCCCACCACACAACTGACGGTGTGAGTAGTGGTTAGTGCTGTGCGGATTGAACCCGGAGGAGAAAATACAACATCGATGGAAAATTTCCTTTCAATTGCAATCGAAGTGGATGCGGAGCAGGAGCTGGGAGACAAAACATTTCGACACAGCTTTCGAGATTTCAATGGAATAAACGAAAAGTTTTCTTCCTTTTTTTTTGGCGCGATGGTATCCATGTTGTGTAATGGGAATGCTTAGCTGAAAGGATATTTGATATAATGTGTGAGTAAGTAAGCGTTTTTTTTTTTCCTTCTTTTATTTTGTGGTTACAAAACAAAGTGGCATAGTGGCATGGAACGTGATATAGGTTAAGGCAATCGTGGCTCGTGGGCCACTTAGAGGGTTGGCGAATACAAAAAAAATAAAACGCGTGCCATTTCAACATTGATTCGATAAAAACGTCGTATGGTGGTGTGTTTTATGGGGCAGATACGGTCTAGTATGGGATGGCAGTTATTTGACCCAGCTTTACCTGGGATACAATGTTTGACTGGTTGCCACATTTTCGATTAGGAAATTGAGGGCCTTTCGACATATGTTTGTGGCCAGATTAGACCCAGGCACGTGGCATTGTTCGCCACGCTTGAATGTATGGCCGGTTATTGGCTATTTTTACTTGGACACAGGATATTTGGATCAGGAGTTTAGCACAGAGCTGGGGAGGAAGGTCTGTCGTAGGTCTTAGATGGACCAACATTTTGGAGTTGGTACAGAGTTTCTTTCATGTTTCTTACATGGGATGGTATAATTTTGTGATAGCCCAGGAGTTTAAGTCAAGGCCTTGAAGTTGGCAGCATGGTATTTAACAATGAAAGGAATCGAGTCGCTATGGTGTTACAAACAACAAGTTCTACCCGCATGTCGGCGCCTTGCCATCTGTCCACGTACTTTTGTCAGTGGTGAAGTCGAAAAAAACTGTAAGCATCCGTCCTCGCCATTGAAAATTAAGTGCACGACTGGATCGCACGAAACTTTCTCGTTCATATCATCAGTTTGGTTGGTTTATTTTTCTTTTATTATTGTTTATAGGCTATTAAACAAGATTTTTCAAATTGGTGATGCTGGTAGGTAGCCATGATTCGAAGTAGGGTTTGTGATGTAAGAAATAAAAGATTTGTTTTTGAATTTACACGTGTTTTGGGGTAAATGAAGTGCGGATTTCTGATAGTGTGGACTAAAATTGGTTGGAATTATTTTAAGGTTTACGATCAATAAAGAAAAAGTGGAAAAAGAAGAAGTGGGAAATATTTGCTAAAAAGGAGTTTCGAGTAGTTGTGATTACATTTTAACTGGTAGTGCGGGAATGTTTATAAGATGGCATTATTTACATTTCTCTAAGAAAAACTAAGGACGGGATTTTATTAACAATACTTATGTTATCGTAAATAAGCATTTTAGTCAAAATCTTTAAAGCTGATTTTGGAAAATAATGCGTACAAAATAGTAACAAATATTGCAATGTTGAGTTCGAAAAATAATCTTGCTCAACTATTTAGCTTAAAACTGAGTATAGGGTATTGTTCACGATGTTAGTATTACTTGGTTTTTGAAGTGTTATCCAAATCAAAAATCGCGTTTTCGAGATGAACAGTTTTTAAAATCAGCGTTTTCGGTGGTTGGAATCAAAAATAAAGGACGCAATTTTGGTATGCATTTTAGTCAAAATCGCTTTAGCCGTTTTCATGTAGGTAAACCAAAGAAAACCAAATTCTCAAAATATGCCTTTTTTCAAAAATCCATTATAAACAATTAAGAGAACAACTGAGTTTGCTATCATGTTAGGAATGACCATATTACCTTCAAAATAAATTTTTGTTGCAATCGTTTTCGAGAAAAGGAAACTTTTCAAAAATACCGTTCTTCGACTTTTTAGCCAAAAGCTGGTTATGCATCCATGTTTATCACATGTAGCGTAGCGCAAGTATACATTTTGGTTAAGTAAACCAAAAATAAATAAAGTCTTAAAAAACCACATTTTTCCAAAATAGTCCGTTGAACGATAATTAAGGGAAAAACTGAGTTTGCAATCATGTTGGAAATGATCGTATTATTTGTCGAAATAGTTTTGACCGTTTTTGAGATATGACCAATTTATAGAATTACCGTTATTCGATTTTTCTGCGAAAAACTGGGTATGCAGTTATGTTAACCGCATCTACATAAGCCCAAATATCAATTTTGGTTGAAATCGTTAGAGCCGTTTTCGAAAAAATCAAACTTGTTTAAAACCGATTTTCGGGAAGTACCGTTAATAATAGGGTTAGCATGCAAAAAAAAATGCCTCCGAACTGTAAGCCCACAAACTCCATATCCGAAGTTTGAAATAAATCCGTCCAGCCGTTTGCGCTGTGGAACTCTGGAAAGGACGTTCAGACGGACAGAATTACGAGACCCACTTTTTCGAGTTCCTCTATCATCGTAATGTTAGATTTGATTAAAATCTCGAGTTCGATTTTTTGTACGATTACAATACTTTTCTCTTACTACGTATACAAGAAAGTTAAAAAGAGATGGTCGCGGAGCCATGGGACAATAATAGCTCTCACATCATTTGAGGCTTAACAAAGTCTGGTGACAGTCCCCATCGACATGAAATTTGACTTGAAGCTGTTCTAATGCCAGCTCGGAATACTCAGGTGACGGGATAAAGGAAGCACCCTACGGTTTTCACGAGACTTAGTTTGATTACTGCAACAGAGGCCTGCAAAGTTGATTTGGGAATATCACTTCACAGGCAATTGTTGCCCAAAGGAGACAGCAGACAGACGGCCATGGTCCACCCCAGACTTTTTGGTCATAAAATTGCATATAAACCGAGCCTTCAATGAAAGCCGGCTACCATAGTCATTGCGATCCTTATCGCACCGTGCATCCCCATCATATATCTGATCATTTCAGTGCCTAGGCCTACCTACATTCAGGTCCTGCACTGCAGTGCTTATCCATTTTGAGTAGTAGGGTTGTATGTGGCACCTGACTGGTTGTAGCGATCGTCCTTTACTCGATGACACCGTTGGATCGTAGTACTGCAAGATCGGTGCATGTATCATTTTTCATCAGGCAAATGGTGGCGTATCTCTTTAGTTCGTGCTGAATTGAAAGGATTTCTCGCGAGATGTGGCGCAGTTAAAAAAACCCTTGAGATGTAATTTGTTTTATGCCGTGGATCGACCTACTGAGACACTAGGTCAGTTCGGCCATAGTCAGACGAAAAAAAAACTCCTTTAGGTAGTTCGTTCATGGTCACAGGGAATCCTGGAATGATGGTGGATTTAGAAACTAGTTTTACCATCAACTTGATAATAGGTCTGTTTGTTGTTTAATAAAGCCCAATATCGGTGGTCAAATGGATTTGGTTGTGTCCTTCCAGCTATTTGGGGTCAATCGAGTTACATTTCATATTGCCAGTGCATGTTGACAGAGTTTGGACGCAGACAGGACTACTATTTTTTCACAAACAAATCCATCATTAAAGTATATAATGTTCGTACATGAAAGTCTGCTCGCTCTGTATATAAAGAACCACCCGCCATCCAATTAAGCGACGCGAAAAATTGCCTCTCTCTTCTGCCATATCTCAAAGCAAAAGAAATATCGCTCGCTGTATACCTAATTAAAATCCCAGCCCAATTTACATCACACACCCAACCGCATTTACACAAGACACCAGCTCGCTCATCAAACAGAGTCGCATCCTCTGAAAATAAATCCCAGGCACCAAATTGCTCCTTCCACGACTATAATTAAAGCGAAGCGCAAAAGATTTGTCAAAACCACGATGCGAACTGAAAAAGGTAAGAAAAAGACGCACAAAAAAATGAGAATCCTCGCTGTCGAGATCCTCTTACGCGCGCGCCTGCCTATATTTCCATAAGGACGAGAAAAAAAATGTTGTCACCATGACATCAAAAATTCATGATTCCCCGCACACAGAGAACATCTGGCAGCCATCATCTCATAACGTCTTCGGGTGCCCCTGCCCAGCCCAAGCCCTCACTACCATACCTTGAGTTTGTCTTTTCTGGGCTCTCGTCATCAGGAGCAGCGGGGCGAGAGGGTAATAAATTTCACACACATTTCCATAATTCGGAAGAAATGAAAAATTGAAGCCAATTCAATACTGCGGAACGAACCTCTCGCAGTCGCAAGGACATGCTACTTACGAGCGCATCGTGTTAAACATTGTCGAAAAGATTTCCAATGAAAAATTGAACGCGCACTGCAAATAAATTCTGCGAATCGAAAGCTCTCTTCACAAAGTCGTCCTCACCATCCACACCACCCTTACCGTCTACTAAGGGCGAGAACGTGTGGCACACACTTACACTGGGTCGTCGTGTATGTAAATGGTGGTGCACCACTTGGAATGGTGTCAATTTTTCTGTTTCTTTCGATTAAATCGGTGGCTTATTGAATTGGAAATTCTGACCTCACTCCAAGGTGGAGCTGTTCATTGGGACCTAATTTAAAAAAAAAAACGAACAGAATGTCGAGTACTTGAGGCTGTTTCCATTTTGCAGTGAAAGGTAGATGCTGCTACCCGCAATCGGGGTCATGGCGCAAGAGTTGCCAGGGCCTGTGTCGCTGGGTTGAACAAAACTGCTTTCAGTGAGACTTGAGCTTGCGTTGTTTTAGTTTTGACATATGCCTGCGAAATAGTCGTCTTTAGAATATTTTAAAAACGCATACAACTTAGAACTTTATGTAAAAATAAAAGTTTTAATCGAAAACGCCCCCCAAAAGTGGGCGTGACAAAAAGTTGTTTGTTTCCAGATAGTCAAAGTGGGTTACAAAATTTTGGTTTGAGGATTCCAGTGGCGTTGTTGAACTGAAAGCCTGAGGTAAAGGCGGCGGTAAGTATTTTGGTCTCCGGTTCAACCCCCAAAGGAACATAAAAAATACACGATTAGGTTTTTTCTACTGCGCAACCTTTTGTAAAAGTCTAACATACAACTGCCATGAGAATACCTTAAAATTTGGATCTGTATAAAATTTTAGGTCCGTTCCAATAATCTCACAAATGAAAGCTCTGGGTTAAAAGCTTTGAGTTAAAATCCAGAAATGATCGGATACCCAGATGAGCGTGAACTTGAAAAGATCTGGAGTCTCCCCTTGGCTTTGACCTATTCGTGCTAATATCGAGAGACCTGATCGCGACTTCCCAAGAAACCTATCTTTATTTGAGGGTCGAATTATGTAGGAGTAGCTGCCTGGAGACGCCGCTAGAGTTAACAGATTTTTGAAAAAGCCTGGCGGTCCACTTTAGAACCATCCCTTTTGAGTTTTTTTTTCAACTTTTCAAACTTTTCAAAGTGCCTTTAGAGCTTCCTCAAAAAGCCAACGGCTCTCAGTGGAAAAGGGCTTTTCATTTCACAAAGGAGGGTCTATATATGACACTTGGCAACCCTCTCACCCCTGGCGTTGAACCGATGTGGTTTTCAATTTCATACCTCAATGGAGACACGGAATATCTCGGTGTAGGTTGGCCAGCAACAGCGCACCGGCACCACCTTTATCGCGTACAACTCTTTTCTGGTTCGCAAAGTGGGCACTCTAGATAAATAGACCGGCAGCGGTCTCTCATTCTTTTTGGGTTCGCTCGCGTCCTCCCGTTTATTCGCTCGCTCGAGCAAATTTGAATGAAAACCATTTCGACCTGAATGATAGTTACCCGTCCGTCGTCGTCGTCGTCCTGTTTCCACATAGCACACACTCTCCTATCTATTCATCCATCAGCCTGAATCATGGTTCCGTGGCTCTTAACCACCCTTAATCTCAATCTCTATTTGTTTAACCTGGAATTCTAAATGTAATCTCTGCTTTCGGGATTTTTATTTTTTACGGCTCTCTGTGTTTCGCTTTGTTTTTTTTTAGTTGCCAGTTTTCTATTTATCTCGACCTCCCTCTTGACGGTTGGTTCGACCCGTTGGCGAAATGGAGTAGATTCTTCTAAATGATTTTCCTTTTCAATTTCGTTTCCTTCTTGCTACTCTTAGTCAAGTGCGGACTCGGTATATAGTATTCTTCCCTGTGTCTCTCGAAAAACTGCTAAATATGTATAAGTGGAACGGACCCGCTTCAAATGCAGTCCCAGGGATGAGAGAGGTTTCTATTGACTGGATTGTCGGGCTTAATATTGCGGTGCATCTGAAGTTCAAATGGTTTCCTTCCGTCGCTGAAATTGAAAAGTCCACTCCGTCCTCTGTCCATCGTCGAGTGCGATAAGACATTGTGTTACCATCGCATTCGATCTGTCATCTTCATCTTGAATGCTAGCCTTTGGCTACCTGAAGGCAAAGCATAACTGTGGACATGGAATGTGATTGAATCAAAGTAGTACCCCTTGGAGCGATTCGACATTCGGGTCTGTGCTGTGGACTCACACAAATGGAAACATCAAAGGCGGGTTCGAGAAATGATTGCAAAAGTTTACGCATCCTTTGAGCCTTTGTGCTGTCAAAATTCGACCCCCACCCAATCATTTGCGGTTATGTTTTCCAGTTTTTGATTTGACCATTTGCTGATGTTTTGGCAGCTTATCAGAGGGAGGCCTTTTTGATTTGTTTTTTTGGGCCCGTTGGCTTTCATTGCACGCTATGTATTGTTTTGTGACGGAAATTCGATTAGGAGGAAACCGAGGGATAAGTGATTGATCGACGGAATCGGTTTGTACTACTCTCGGAGTTATGGATTTGGGGCTGTGGGCTTCCATTTCGAGTGATTTACATAATTGATTGGGTGTGCACAGGGTGGGGAGTTTGTTTCTATCGATTGGGCACGAGATTTGTTTGAAAGATGCCAGACAGACGGTTGTGTTGTTGATTTGGGATTTGGATTTTCAAATGAATGAATAAAATTATGATTAAGCGGGGACTGTTATTTGAAGGCGACAGAGCCAGTCGTGTGTGGGTTGTAATTATTGGGGAGGGTGGAGGTCTATAAAGCAGGAAGTTCGCAGAGAGATGGTGATTTTAATTGTACAGTGGTGCGACATCGAAGCCTTTTGAAGATTTGGAAGTATTGTGAATATGCTCTGCGTTTTCGCTAGTAGACAAGGGAATAATGAACCTCCCAAGGCAGCTGAGTATCAACTGACGGACAAACAACTTCGCAACGAATAAATCGATTGACAATGGCGGTCAGCTGACGTTTTTACGTTTTGTAACACTATACTCGCCCTTGTCAATCGGTAAAGCTTATGTTAAGTTATGCTTAAAAGTGGTATGGGACACCTGAAGGCTGAAATGGACCTACAAGAGGTTTTTGTACTTAACCTCTTGTAGGACCACACAGCTCAGCTCTATGTCCTTAACTTCGATGAGGATAAGCTCAGATAATCTGAGACACATGGTACCCTTTTGAGCCTTCTACTCCCCAGTAACAAACGCCTGAGTTAGACCAAGCTTCAAGAGTTTGCAGATGGTCAAATTTGTACCGAAACTGTCATAAAGGACGACTTCACTAGGGCCAGTGTATTCATGGGGAGCTCTTGCGGTCGACTTAAAACAGCATCAGGTTGTCTTACCTACCTGTTAGTAGGGAGAAGTCGAAATACAGAGGTTTGTGATGTGCTTTTTATCTCCGGCCGGGGTATATTCGTCGGGTTCAGGGTTGCCCAAAAGAAACACGAACTTTGGAGAGTTGTTTGGATTTTATAATCTTAAAACTACTTATTTGATCTTACACACAATTTATACGTACTTTTAACTACGGTGGATAGCAGGAGGCTGTTTTTGATCGGAATGCTCGCAATACAACCCACAGCGGAAGGAAAATGAGGCTGTGGTTGATCGAAATGCTCACAAAATACCAGAATCCTATATATGAAGAATAGTGCAAGTCTCTAGAGAACAGGGTCAGCACCGAGTGTATTGCACCAGGCATTGAGTGTACTCTGTACTGTACTCCCGAATCACTATTGCGCATGGGTACTCATGACTTCCTCAAGCCGGCTAGCCACAGTGAAGGACAAAGGCTATAACCCCCCAATACATAAAAACAATACCAAAATACAAGAAAAACAAATGAGCAGCTTAAAAAACACATTACAAATCTGTACCCTCAATGTTAGATCATTATCCACGCACGAACGAATAGAAGATCTAAAGAACGCATTATTGAAATTAAACTGGGATATTATAGGACTAGCAGAAACAAGAATTTATGGAAAACAAATTATAGAACAAGATAACTCCATTTTCTGTTACATACGAGAAACAAAGGGATTATATGGTATACGATTTCTACTGAAAAAGTAACTAAAAAAACAAATACTGGATGTGCAACTATCAAGCGAAAGACTATGCAGTATAACTCTAAAAATACAAAATTCAAAAATGACCGTCATACAAGCATATGCTACAACAAAAAAAAGCGTCAGATGAGCAAATTAATAACTTTTATGAAAAACTGGAACATCTAGATATATAACAAAACGAAAACTGAGATTATGTACATTATTGGAGATTTCAATGCTAAGGTAGGAAAAAAAAACCGGACGAGATGAACAAGTAATTGGACCATATGGTTACGGACTAAGGAATAAACGGGGAAAGATATTAGTCAAATGGCTGAACGAAATGAACTTAGTGTGTGCAAACACTTTTTTTAAAAGAAAAATAAACGGAAATGGACATGGAGATCGCCCGATGGAACAATACTTAACGAAATTGACTTCATTCTAACAAATAAAATAAAAACATTATCAGACGTATCAGTTATAAATAAATTAACATACGAAAGCGACCATAGAATGGTTCGTGCGAAAATAAAAATTGACCACAAAAGTTTAGGACGCAACACTCATACCCTACATACCGAGAAATATATCAACAGAAACTGTCGTACTCTACAACAGCAGTCTTGACATGCATATAAGACAAGCTATCGACATTACCAATATGCACTTAAAGATTCAAAGCACTTATGACAAACTAGAATCCATTATAAAAACAACGGCAAAAAATATAATAATGCAGACAAGACACAAAAAAGACATACAAATTTCGAACGAAACAAAAGCACTCATTGACAGAAGAGAAAAACTAAGAAATAAGATAAATTTGGGAAATGACGAAAAAATTGAGCTAAATTATTTAAGAAAAGCTTTAAGAACCAGTACGAAAAAGGATATTGACTTATACAACGAGACGACAGTTAAAAACATACTGCAGAATACTAAATCAATCAGAAAAACTAAACAGTTTCTAAACAATGAAAAGGAATGGATAACTTCGATGAGTAAAAATAATAAGCAAATAACAAACCGAAATTTAAGTCCTGGAAATGACGGTATTTCAGCAGAAATGTTAAAATATGGAAAAAACACACTATCCCCCCTACTGTCCATTTTATTTAACGCCATTCTGACAAAACAACAAATCCCGAATCAATGGAAACACAGTACAATAACATTGATACATAAAAAAGGTAGCAAAGACGATATTAACAACTACAGAACTATCAGCCTTATGTCAACAGTATATAAACTATTCTCAAAGACTATATATCGGACCATCAAAACCGAACTTAACAACAAACAGCCACGGGAACAAGCAGGATTCAGGGAAGGATTCTCTACAACGGACCATCTTCAGACCATAAACCAACTGATTGAAAAATCCAACGAGTACAGACAACCCCTATATCTCCTATACATCGACTTTAGCAAGGCATTCGACTCAATAGAACACAACAAAATATGGACGGCTTTAGAAAACCAAGGGATTCATGATTTATACATCAAAACTCTAAGAAACATATATAAAAACAACACTGGACAAATAAAAACAGAAAGAACAGGACGAATGTTCAGCATAAGAAGAGGTGTACGACAGGGTGATCCAATATCACCACCATTATTCTCTGCAGTACTCGAAGAGATATTTAAACAACTTGACTGGAATCGATTTGGAATAAATATATGGGGACAACATTTGAACAATTTGAGGTTTGCTGACGATGTTGTCCTAATATCACAGAAAGCGGACAACATTCAGACAATGGTAACACAGCTGGCTTCAATTTGTAAAAACTACGGACTATGCATAAATCAGTCGAAAACAAAAGTGATGACCAACTCTACACATAAGGACATTACACTCGATGGCGTAAATATTGATTATGTTGAGGACTATATTTATTTGGGACAATTAAAATCATTTAAAAATCAAGAAGAAAAGGAGATAGATAGACGAATATCAAACGCATGGCGACAATTCTGGAACATGAAAGAGATACTCAACGCAAAACTAAATAAAGACACAAAAAAATATTTAATGGATTCAGCAATTTTACCAGTTCTGACATACGGACTTCAAACATTGGGCTTAACAACAAATCTAACCGAGAAATTAAGAATCTGTCAGACAAAAATGGAGAGGAAACTTCTCGGTATAAGACTAATACAAAGAGTGCGGAACGAAGAAATAAGAAGGCAAACGGACATCATAAATGTAATAAAAAGGACGAAACAACTTAAATGGAACTGGGCAGGACACATATCAAGAATTACAGATAATAGATGGACAAAACTTTTGATCAAATTAACACCACCAGCGACAAGATCAACCGGACGACCACGAACAAGAACAAGACTTTGTCAAATTATGATATATTTATTTTATTTATGTATTTTAAATTAAAGTTAAATAACTACATGATGTAAATACTCTAATAACAATGTAATAATAGTGATGGAAAATTTGTAAACCTTATAATAAATAAAAGCTTATAATAATAATAATAATAATAATAACTCATCGTTAGTTCGTATCGGTGTATCCAGTGGTGGCAATCAGTGGTGGTGGTCAGTGGTAACCGTTCCAGGTTTTCTGTCAACAAAAAGGAAGTATACTGATTAATTTTCCAAACGGAACCAACATTTGTTACTGCTTTTAACTCACCGCGGCGCTTATGTCAAGTCTTTGCTTCGGTCTAGTGCCAGGTCGTGAACGAAAAAAATGTCTACACCAAAATCCTTTACCCTTGGGCCAACTATGCATAATATATTCGAACCAGAATCTAATCAATACAAAATGCCAGTCGCGTAGTACATCAGTTCGAATGTCAAGCAAGTTATCGCCGTCAATTTGTGCTGCGCATACGTGCTTAATTCTTTTACTGCGTCGTAAATTCGACTGGTATCAGTCGCAACCATCAAAACAAGGATAATAAAAAGAGAAGAAAAATGGTTACAAAAATAACCAAGCAACACTTCATCAAAGGAGCCATCAATGTCGTCCATGCGACTCCTTAAATCAACGTGAACTGCAAACATCGTTTTAACGAAATCGAAAATTTGTTCACCCCATTCGATGGAGTCGATGATGCCCCCCGCCATATCCCCCCCCCCCCTTTGGGAAATTTCCTATTAACGGCTTCATGGAACCCAAATGAAGGCGCCATCCAATTTTATAACCCTCCTGCGGATGTTGTGTGCTATGTTTGTATACTTTCTCACTTCGATGACGAACTGATAACTTGGTCGTTACATCGATTGGCACATCACTATGCCACTACCACTGCCACACTGCCACTGAAGAGAGTGCCATGGAAACGGAGTTTAAAAGTTCAATGCCAAGATAACGAGAAGGCACATTGCAGAAACACGATTTCGTCCTTACACTTCAATCCAATTGGGTTAATTTTGAGGATGAGCGTAGTTTTGTTTGCCCTTTATCCGTCATATGGGACCCATCCGAATGCATAAGAGTTTATTAAAAGCAAACAACGTGCCCGTTCCACGTGTCAGGCCCTCCCACTCTGCCTCAGAGTGTCATCATCACCTTTTCGTCGACTTATGTTGGCTGTGTGCCTTCTCAAATGATGCTGATAGTGGGGGTGTTACACCTTAGTGGCATCCCTTTCGGGGCAGTCAGCATTCACATGCAATCCCATCAGATGGTACAGCAAGACGTTAGCTCCAGTCAGTTGGTAGTTGGTACTCTCGACTCCTTCATTATCAGGAGGACGTTGGTTGGTGGGTAATCTATCTTGGCGCTGGCTGGTGTAAAGGAGAAACTTTATGCACGAACTGCAGTGGTCAGTCACTTTTAGCCAAAGTTTAAGATGGTGCGGTCTAGTCAGGAGGTGGTTTTGTGTTGCAAACTTCGGTTTGAGTTTAAATTTGTGTTGTGCAACAGCAATAGAGCGATATAAAACAATGCAATGCACTTATTTTAGCAATTTATTATCTCAAGTTTCACTGTGTCACTTTGAGGCGGTCCTTTATCTATGCTGTTCCAATTCCGTACGGAAAGGGGGCCACAGCAAGACAAGCTCTTAGTAATAAAGACCTTTCGTTGTGAGTGCGATGTTTCAGGATTGGACACTTTTTTTTTTTGTACTATTTTTCTTTTTCTACTGACCTATGTCTGGCAGATAGCGAATGGAGTAGTTGAACGAAGTGGCGGATGGATTGGTTTTTATTTTCCTTGAGTATAGGATCAGGGTTGACCTGGTTGTGCAAATGAGGGGTTTTTCGGTGACAGTTGACAGTATTTGTCAGTACTGACTCCGTGAATGGAGCCTCGATATACAGGTAAAAAAATAAGTCAAAACCGCGTCCAAAAATTCTTTAAAACTGCCTTATAAAATGCATTAAAACTCGCGGAAATATGGGTCAAATTCGCGTCAAAAATAGCGTCCAGACAAGTGTTTTAAAAGCATCAAAAACGAGTAAAAATCCCATCCTAAAATGTGTTAAAAACGGTTTAAAGCTCATCAAAACGGCACACCGTATTCGCGTTAAAAACGGTTCAAAGAGCGTCGAAAAATGTATGAAAAAATATCGTTTCCGAAAACGCTTCAAAAAATGCATCAAAAGCTCGTCAAAATCGCTTCCAAAACTGTACTGAAAACGCTTCAAAAATCACATCGAAAAATGTAAAATATGTCGTCCAAAATGGAGTTTAAAACGGCCAAAAATCTCACCGATAAACAGGTCGAAAGAACAGTCAAAATTGCGTCTTAAAATGCTTAGAAACCGCCTTAAAAATGCATTAAAAACTCATTGAAAAGCTGGTCAAATTCGAGTCCAAAATGGCGTTTTAACAAGAGTTTTAAAAGGGTCAAAAAACGAGTAAAAATTCCATCCACAAATTTGTTAAAAACGGTTTAAAGCTCATCGATAAACGGCTCACCGAATTCGCGTCAGAAATTGAGTTCAAAATGAGTCAAAAACGCTCCAAACAATATCGCGTCCAAAATGGCTTAAAAAAAAGTTTTAAACTGGTTAAAAAATCATCGAAAACCAGGTAAAAAACGAGTAACAATCTTATCAAAAAATGTGTTAAAAACAGTTTAAGCTCGTCGAAAAACGGGTCACCAAATTGCTTCCAAAGAAGAGTTTTAAATGGGTTAAAAAACGTCAAAAACTGCGTCCAAAACTGTTTTGAAAACGTTTCAAAAATCACGTCGAAATATAGGCCAAAATGTAAAATTGTCGTCCAAAAACGAGTAGAAAACGCGTCAAAAGTTTAAAAAAACATCTAAAAAAATTAGAAAAAAACGTCAAAAACGGGTGAAAAAAACAAGTTTAAAACTCGTTAAAAAACGCATCCAAAAATATGTCACATTAATCATACTCTTACCAATGCTTCTCCCTCCTCTTAATCCCTCGCACTTCTCCCTTCATGGACCCAAAGGACTTTTTCTTTATGTGATTTCGCTACGGCCCTACTAACCGCTTCATGCAAACAAGAATGGCATTCAATGCATGCGTCAAACTGTTGACGCTGAGAAATGAGATTCCATTTATGGCGTCGTCCCCGCCGCCGTCTTTGTTTCGTCCTGCGATACTTTGAACATGACCAAGAGCAGAAGCACACATAGTCAAGTGTATTTGCACAGCTTCAAAAGGTGTTTACATTTACGAGACCGAAATGAATTACCTAGCTCTCACACATCGTCGTCCGTACACACATTCAGCTGCTGCGGGATAGTAGGAATAATTTCAAGGCGCAAAGGACATGCCAACAACTATTTAGGAATTTTTCTCCATCAAATTGCAACCGACACCATGAGCCAACAACAGGTACACGGAATTCATATCGCACTCTACGTGTTGGAAGTGAAAAAAGCGGCGTCACTCATCAGCTAGACGAATGGCTAAAATGGAAAAGCGCAACAGGGATCAGGATTCATTAGTACCGCTCAAATGGATGGGGACTTATGATTTAATGCGAAAAGTCATAAAAAATTGAAAATGATGAACTCAGTTGGTATTGAGCTGAGCATGCTAATTGGAACTATTCAGATGAGTGAGGTGGGGGTGTCTGTGCGACGACACTACACTCACTAATTGTGCGATATTTAGAGAATGGCTTTTTTTATGCACGTAGGCGGACGTTGGAGAGCCCTTGAATGGGGGTATTTTTTATCCATTTATCATCGCGGAACGTAATGAGTATTTTTATTGTTCTTTTCGAGGAAATTTTCAGTTCTTTACCTATTTGTCTGGATTTACTTGAAACGTCGACAAGTTTGACAAATGGTTTTTAAGCCAGCATCATTCTGCAGGCGTTTTTTTTATTTTACAAACGGCGAGGACTTTTTTATGAATTTAAGTGAAAAGGGCGTTCTTTGTAGTGTTGAAGGCGGGTAAGAACGGAAATGGTTTTGCCGATGCATAATTTGGTATGAAAAGAATTCAATAGAAAGGTTGTTCCTACCTAACCCGTCCTTCGTTAAAATATTCCATGATTTCCATGATTTTTGTATGCCAAAGAGTAACAGCGAACAGAACTGCAGGTTCTTGTGAGTACCTTGGAGTCATATGACCACTCTCATTATAAACTAATGTCCTCTAAAGCTGAAAGTGCTATCACTAACCAAAACGCTGTTAAGTTAAGGGACTTGATTCGTAATGAATGTAAATAAGGGTTAAGCTTGCTGATGTTACCTACTGTCCCTCCAAGTG
Organism: Cheilosia pagana; assembly: GCA_936431705.1. NCBI lineage: Eukaryota > Metazoa > Arthropoda > Insecta > Diptera > Syrphidae > Cheilosia > Cheilosia pagana. Next base: position 51,537,060 of record OW386168.1, on the reverse strand, counting down.
AACCTGGTGCTGGATTCTATTGACTGCGCGAGTGAATATCACAATTCACAACTTCTGTTGGTGGTACACCTCTCAGAAACTCTGACAGTGCAAAATACCTGGGACTTATCCTAGAAAAAAAACTGAATTGGAAAATGAGTACCGACGAAAGAATCAAAAAAGCCACAATAGCCTTTTACTCCTGCAGCAGAATTTTTTGGAAAAACCTGGGGACCATCTACCAAAATAAAACTCTGGATGTACACGGCTATAGTAAGACCTATGCTGACCTATGGCAGTCTCGTATGGTGGCCAACAACTAATTAAGCCACCTACCTAAAGGGTTTTAAAAAAGTTCAAAGACTAGCGTGCATCGGCACCACCAGTGAGTTGAGAACAACTCCAACTGCAGGACTTGAGGCTATCCTCAATCTGCTTCCGCTAGACATCTTTATTCAATCATCAGCAGCCATTAGTGCCATGAGAATCAGCCAATCAGTAAAATGGGAACCGAATGCAACAACTTTGGTTGTGTACCTATCACGGATAACATCGCACCATTCTTAGAATTTACAAGACCTTTCTCGAGCACCTATCCCAGTAGGGAAGAATGGTGAGACGGACTCGTACCTAACACGCAATCCGTAGCCGTGTATAGACGGATCTAAAATGGCCATTGGGCTGGGGTCAGGCGTCTTCCCCGAAACGCTGGGCATATCAAAATCGGTACGCCTTCCCGACCACAGTAGTGTCTTCCAAGCAGCACGTGAGTCTGTGGTAAGGGCAATACCACCTGAAGGTATTACCTTCTTTATCGACAGCCAGGCAGCAATAAAAGCCTTAACTGCACCAGAAATAAAACCTAAGCTTGTGAAATGCTGTCGCGAAGAACTCAAGGTTCTTGGCACTCAGCACAAGGTATCGACAGCTGTTTCAGAACCAGCTGATCCCTCTGTGAATATTCCGCCTTGTACACTCAAGCTTGAAGCAGGGAGAAAAGCCACAAGAGAAGCGAACGTTAGATGGACTGCACAAGAAACTTGCCATACCAGAAAAACGCTATGGCCGACCTTCAATGAAGCCACAACCGAGAGTCTTATACGGAAGGACAGGAAATCCCTTTCCACGGGGCACGATACTCTACGGTACCATATGAAGAAAATGCGCCTGACGGAAGAAGAACTTTGTAGAGGCTGCGGTGATGAGGAAACTCTGGAGGACACTACCCACTTCTTATGCGACTACCCAAGTCTACAGCACACTAGGCACAGATTCCTAGGGAGACACTTCTTCCGTGACCTAGAAGAACTTTCCAGCGCACCAATCGACAAGTTAATGGGATTCATCAAATCCACAGGATGGTTTGTATGTAACAGCACAGTAAGCAGTTAATTACAAGTTTATGCCCTAGAAAAAGTAGCCCATAAGTATTTAAGTAGAACTTAAATCGTAAAGAGTCGTATGAGCAAACGGCCCTTAGACAGGGTCATAATGGGTAAGGGACAAACTCTTTCCCCAACGGGCATCACAATGGGTCAGTATTGACCTGAGTGTGTCACGGAGTATCTGCAGCCAGCCCACTAACCTAACCTAACCTAATATCACAATTTTTGCTCCTGTCACACATTTCCCAGCAGAAAATAAATACAAGAAGGACTTCTACCTGAAGACGTCTCAAAAATGGACACCTCCAGCTCAAGCTCCTCTTCTTTGAATCCCTGAATATATTAGAGTCAAGATCGGTAGGACTCTGGGACTATGCTAGTGCCTACCTTCCATATGCTATCGTGAAAAGCTGTCGCTGTTAGCCCTTGGTTCTAGGTATATAGAACGAGGTATTGCTTTGCCGGGTCTTTGGGTCATGAAAGAATCCCGAACAATGAGAAGCAAAAAGGGAGGCTATGGAAATGTGTACCAACGCAGCAAAGCTATACCTTGGAGAAGGTCAGGACCGAAAGACACAGTCGTAGGGAGTCCTTGACTTCATAACCCATTTCATATGTCACAGCCCTGGTCTTTTACACGACCAGAAACAAATAGCTTGGGATGTGCTTCTAACAAGACCTGGTGCGTGAACGACTTAAACTTTAATGGAATAAAGTCGCAACCTCTTAAGGACCAAGCTTATCACAATGGGTGAGTGTTGACCTGACTGAAAGGCACGATCCTAGTCTCAAAAAATATTAAACACTATCACTATTCTCATTACACCCGTCCTGGAGACGACGACTTTTCTTTTGCGGCTCTTTAGATGTGGGGTAAACCGGGACCTTCACTAATTAGTTTCTCCATTTGTGGCGGTCCTATAAGGTAGCTACTTGTTTGCGAGGTCTTGCTTTACTGCGTTGTTCCTTCGTTTTATTCTCGAAGACTCGATGAGCCGGAGCATTTGTGGTCTTTCACTCTGTACATGTCCTGGCCTTCTTAGACGACTGATGCGCGACGAGAGTTTGCATAATTTGTCTTTGAGTATTCTCCTCCAAAGCCCGTCAACGCAAACGGGACCGAACATTTTGCGAAGAACCTTTCTCTCAAATTAAACGAGGACATCGAACTCTAGGGCAAGAGTGGTTATTTGAGACATTGTTCTATGGGCTAAAGTAACAGCGATTGGCAAGAGTATAGTTGTCCGTTTAACTTCCGCCGAGATGTTATTGTCAAAAGAAGACTACGGCAATGCTGTCAAGTCCATTCCTTCTCGACTCTTTCGATTGGTTCGCTGTTACTGTCTAGATGCGACAAAATTGCACTCCCTAAAGTATTTTTAAGTTTGAGTGGGACACCAAACAAAACGCCACAGCAAATCACTCGGCACGTAATTAGTCACACGTTAACCAGCGCTAATAACATCAAATTAATGAATTTCCAACATCAAAGGTGCTAAAGTTTATGACAGTAAATTAATGAAATGGAATGTCCTGTTTGCGGATAATAGATTAAAATAATCCATATCCCTCACCACAATAACTTACCAAACATGGTTTCCATGGAAACAGATTTTAAACCCCCACCTCTGCACGCTATGACGAGCGTTCTATTATAACTCAAAGAATAACCACTAACATCATCAATTTGTCGTGGTTGACCGTCAGAGGAGGGGGGCGGGTTGGGGACCACACACCTGCAATTTGAAACAATTCCCAAAACCGCATAGATCAAAACGACAAGTGTCAAAACCGGAAACAGTTAATGCCAAAATTGTGTGCTGGTTTGATGAAAGAACAAGCGGGAGGTGGGTGCGACCATCGCCAGCAATGTATCATGTTAATAATTTTAAATTGACCACAATTTATAGCCGCTTATGACGGAGTATCAGTGAAAGGGAGACTTGGACTATAAGGATGAGCATGGCGGACTACACGAACTCGTGTATGCAAACCGCACCGCAAATGCTGTTTGACATCAAATTTACGATTCATTGCAGTGAGGTGAAGGTGATTTATATGTCAAACGACAAAGTCTCCACATATACCACTGTCACTGTCACTGTCACAGATGAGATGGAACAATATACAGGATAAGTTGGAGGGAGGTGTTTTATTAAACATGGGTGTGGCACTCGGAGACGTCTTATATTTGTATGGTAGATGGTGCGGTACGAGTGTTCTCAACAAATTTAGATGAGAAACTAGACACTAGAGTGCACTTTGCCGTCATTGTGACATGTGTGATCATGTGTCATAAAAAAAATTCAACAAAGGATGAAAGAAAAGTTTTTAGATGACATCATCCTTGTTAAGAAACCATAATTAATGTAAATTTCGTACTTTATTTGGATACGAATCCCATCATAAGTTACGTAATGTTTACATACAACGCCAACTGCGGAAGAAAATAAAAAGAACCTATAAAAAGTACTGAAACTAGAAATGAAATAGGCAATCGTTCGCTCTTGGTATGTGGGTTGGAACAAGCATTACTTAACTTTTTTGAAGGATTATAGGGCTTGAAATGGAGCAACATTTAGTGTTTACTTCATTCGAATCGGACTCCCTATTCAAAAGATATCCATTCAAACTCATAGGTATCTCTCATTGGGAAGTGTTTGGAAATTCATTGTTTTTTTGCTTTCTTTTCAATATCGTTTGAAGTGGACAAGAGGAAACAATATAATAAAACAGCATCGCTGGATAATTGAGTGGCCAAGGACACAAATTGTAATTGTCACTCTTTTTTGTTGTTAGAGATTGATCATTTGACATTGGCACTGACAGATGGGGAGCCAACAGATCGGATAAAAAAACAACTGACTTTTTGATGATTCAAAACCTCCCCCAGCAATCCGAAATCGACTACAGTCTGGCGGCTGTCTAAGAACATTTCGTCATTCTTTTAATTCGCTTTTTGGGTTGGCGTTTATGGTAGTTGACACTTGGTGTATAATTCGACGTTACTCACACTTTCTTTTCAGATTTTCCACATTAAAAAGAGAAACGCACCTTAAGGCTGGTACGCTGTTCAAGTGAAGTGAAATTTGCACTTCTCTCCAAAAAATTACTGTGAAATTGAAAGTGAAATTTTCACGCCGAAATGTCAAAAATTTAATGCGACGGACAATAAAAGCCAAGTGAAATAGCAAGTAACGCCCCCTACAAATCACTTTTTGAACAATTATTTTTCACTTCAACAGCGTACTGCCTGGTGAAATTTTTCTGTGGAAAGTTCATTTTGACATTTCTCAGTGAAAATTTTGTATGAAAAATTGGATTTCACTCGAACAGCGTACCAGCCTTTACGTTATATAATTCTATTAAATAGTTAAATATTCTATTATAACTTAATTATATTTCATTTGACATTTAACGGATTTTGACATTTAACTTCATTTAAAAAAGCAGTGATACCAAACAAAATATTAAAAATGCTACTTAACTGTTGCACAAAAGTACTAGAGTAATTCCTTACCAACCGTACTTCGAGATGTCAAAATATGGCTGCGTCAAAACTTTCAACTACTACTTCAGCAAACTGACAGCTGTTAGGTTACTTACTTGGGCACATTTTCTTAACAAATACTAGGATAATAGTTTATGGAATTCGAATGCAAAAAGTTGCTTTACGTACGGCTTTCAAACACAAATCGCTTTTAGCCTTACTTCAACGGCGTCCCTTCGCTCCCCTTAACCATTTCTGCACCGAAAATAAATCCCCATTTTTAATTCCATCCACTTCACATTTACGTATGTACATATGCAGCGCACACATATGTAGTTGGAAAAAAAATATTTTCAATTAAAAGTTTGCGTGTTTGTTTGAAAGTTCCCCCAGCTCCGACCTCCGAGCGTATAACCAGGCATATTTTATTGCAATCAAAGTTTTTGCAAGTGTGCACACACAATAATGGGACAGGATCGAACACAAAACGAGTACACTTTCAATGTGTTGTTTCTCTAAAGGCTCTCAGTGATATATTCCAGGTAAATGCTCACGGTATGTTCCACAAGCTGGCGTATACGGTATACGGTAGGTATACCTACTGGGAAATGTGAACTGGAACTGGATGTTTGTCAGCATTTTCGTTTGCCTGTCAACAATAACGAGTTTGTTGAAAGTTTACATGGATGCATATATACAGCATATCCCGTCAGTACTTACTTTCGGTTGGAGAAAGATTTCGAAAGAATCCTTAGTGGTAGTTGATCCTTAAAACGAGAAAATTGCCGTGAGTGGGAGAGAAAAAAGGGTGCGGTGCAGATGCCGGTTTTACAAAGAAGGCTTTAAAATTTGCTCTTGGCTTAATATTTATGAGAAAACTGGCGATAGTCGCTCCTCCTCCCATGGGTGAACGTGTAGACGGGCCCTCGCCGGAATATTCACCAAGGAGGAGGCAGTGGAGTGTTGCCGTTCGCTGAGTCGTCTTTTGAGTGTGTCTTCTTTGTGTAGCAGTTGTTGTCAACAATCAGCAAAGGAGACTGATTTGGTAAACAGTCGAACAACATGGCGGGGGGATTTGCTTTTTTTAAATACAGCGGAAACAATGAATCTAAATCGCTATTGTTGTTTTTGTGACATATGCAAAGGGGGTCTGCCTAGCTGCTGGGAATATTTACATTGAACAAGGAAATTCAAAAGAGGTGTGTTTATAGCATCTGCTACAACTGACAACTCTGCGCGTTGAGTAAAGTTTAAAGCTATGAATTGAATATTCAGGGCTTATAGCATTTAGAGGGAAAAGGATTGCGGTGGATCATGAAGTTCTGGAAGTGAACATGCACTCCGCCGTAAGTGGACCAAAGCCAGCTACTTGCACCGATTGAGCGATGAGCTCAATTATTTATTGCGAAAGAGAGGTTGACAAACGTTTAAAGAGAGAGAGAAAGATTAGAGAGCCTTTTATAAATTTTAATTTTTTTATAACGCAAGCTTTTTTTTGCCTACAGTTTCATCTTTTATCGAGGAAGGTACTCAGGTCCATTTCACTGCTGTAGAAAGTTTATTTCAATTTACATTACATAATATTTTAACGAATTTAAACCTTTAGACAAATAAAAGATGTTATTCCACTTTGAATTTTACAGTATTTTATTAGTAGGTAATCCTTTCTCAACGACGATCCAACCAGTAGTAATCCTTAATGCGATCACGCATCACATTATGCCTCCTATATAACAGCATTCAGCTCGCTATCTCCCTCGCACATGTCCCTCTCGTCAAGTGACGGCACTGCCAGGTTACATTTTGTTATAACATAGACTTTTGTGAGTGGAATCAGCAAACAGGCTTGAGAGCCGTAGTGAAAAAGACAAGGGTAGCACATTACTTTCTATCTCTCTTCCTGCACACCTCGGACTTTGTTCGATTTGCTCACATATTCCTTGATTGTACGTACCAAGAGACATAGACAAAAGAGAAAACACATGCATGGCGTCACCTAGTATAAAATAATCAGCCACAAGCGCTTTGCATTTTCAGAAAAAGAAATAACTACGTCACAAAATATAATACCACAACAAGCTTTAAAGCTTTGTCTTGTAATTCTTAAGTTCATGCACTCAATACCCAAAGTGGAAGAATTGTAGGTATAAGGTGACAGAGCTGTCAGCAGTGTTCGGACTTTACTGCAAATACAGTAGATCTACTCAGATTTTGGAAATATTTTAAAATCTATTCCACTGCTCCGCTTGATTAGCAATCTACTGCTGATTTTTCGACCTTCATCTGAAATTCTTCTTTTTTCTTTTAAAGAAATAAGTGAAAGGAGCCTTAGAAGGGTTGAATGATATTTATAAAACCTATTTCCTTTTTTTTACATACATTTTAAGCTGATATATAACTTAAATAAATTCAAGATTCGAAAATTCAAGAACTCGAAATGTCTTATATATTGCAACTTATAGAAGATTTCCTTTCAATAAACTTACACCTGAGGTTTTGAGTGCCGAATGGAGGGGTTTAATGATATATGATTTATAGGAAATTAAAGAAAAGGACATAATTCACTTTTGGCTGTCTCTGATGGACCAAACTAATATTCTGGACTAATTTGGGAATTCGGCAGAATATTCTGTACTAGTACCGCCCGTTGTCGAAATTCGACCAATTTTGTCTGTAGATAAAGCACAGAAAGCCAACTTGTTTTTTACATAATTTATTTATTATTATATACATTTCCGCTATGAAAAAAGAATGGAAAAGGGCAAAACATAAATGTTCGTTTCCATAGTAACACCTCGCAGATAACTCTGCAATTCCGCTGAAATAAGATTTTTTGATTTCTTACTTTTAGGGGTAATTCAATTGCATACATTTATGGGTTAATAAGACTCTCCAACAGGATGATTAAATTCGGAAACATGACGTTGACAAATTGAATGGCAACAAAAGCTTTCGATTAACTGCTAAGCATTTTGTATGGAAAATTCGTAACTTCATTTTACCAGTCTTAATGGCGACATATACCTACGTTTTTTTGTTTCTGCACATCTACGGCACAGTACCTTTCGAATGATATAAGTTTCATTCTCCTCATTTCATGATAAATACTTAAGAAGTGCACGGAAACTTTTGATGTTTACATATTAATAATTATAATGATTGAATTTAATTAAAACCAAATTTATAAATAAATTAAATGTTAAAACTTAATGTTTTATGGAAAAAAGGACCTTCGTCTTAAAATAAATATAGGTAAATTTATCGATAGAAAATTTATTATGAGTTCTGAGTTGTTTTTATAAAGTATTCTCAAAGTTTTTTTACAACATGAAATATAAAATATAATATGTTAGGAATGACGCGAAAAATGAGTTACGAAAGATGAAATGAAAGATTTGTGATATATTTTAATTTTATTTATTTAAATTGTGCAATTTAGACTTAATTTATTCTTATGTTCTTGTTCTTGTTATTAAATACGAAAATAATAAAAACAAACAACAAAGACATATTTAAGTTAACTCCGTCATATGTAGCGACACTTTTTTCATAATTGAAAATATTTAGTGGGCAATATTCGTATATACTCCACTTTTTCGAAAAATCGACTGCATAAATGGATTTTCAAAATTTAAACCCTGCCTGTCAGCCCCCAAAGGGATTGCAACACAACTAAAGGAGACTCCACATTGATTTTATGTTCAATTTCGATTTTCTCTAATTGCACGCCCTCTATAAGTGACTTCTAGTATGAAAGGTTTCTTTTCAAGGTTACTTATATAAATTTTATATAATTTTAGAGGGTTTTTAACAGTTTTGCTAGAAAATTTTCAATTTTTGTAATGTCTGACATAAATTTATCATTCGGTGCACCTCCCTCCTCCAGATGCCACACTCAATTGGGAAGGCACCCTGGTTCTAAAACAAATTAGGCACATTATGCTGACGTACGTTATTCTAACAATAAGCTACCCATTCCGCAAATACAATCCCATAATTGAGTGAAACCTTTGAAGTGTCACATCTCTGCCATGCTATTTCAAGAAACAATTCGAAAAGAAAAACCATCCTAAAAGCCTCTCAACAGTTGTGACAGCAACGTCTCTCCAACGTCACAATTACCCCAACTCAGCTGTTACAAAGTTTGAAAGTGTAGGTTTAGGTACCTTGGGAACGGTTACCCTGTCGTTTGACATCAATTATCGATTCGTCAACGTCCATTGAATACCGTTCTAAGATTTATTTTCCAGTCTGCTAAACATACGATTTTTACTTTCAACCACTGCTGCTCCCTTCCAGTCAGCACGGCCGAAAGCATACTTCCATTCTTCACAAAAGAATTTTGCAAAATAATTTTCCTTTGAAACCGGAAAAGCATTCTAATGAAATATTTCCTGAATACTCCTCTGTGGTTGCTGCCCCAGCTCCTTGCAATTAAACTCCCACCCACCATCGAGTTTTTCCAAGGAATAAAAGGAATTTACCGCAGAGCATCACAAACTGGTTATAGTGGTTACTTTGAAATAATTTTACCTACGATTCAATGAGTCGGAATGCGTGCGAACAATTCTCGTTCGCATAACCACCAGGTAGAGGTAAGTAATTCAATTCGCCCGAGGGCAGAATAATCATTCCTCTGACGTTCCGTTGGTGTTGGTACAGTGTGGCTGTGCATGCAACGACCCTTCCGAATGGGTTAATTTCTGAAAGCAATCTGTCCAGTCAAAAGCCCATCAATCCGTGAACGTGCTTGATTTCCATGTGCACAATGCACGTATTGCCCGTCAAATCATTCCACGACGAATTTTTGAGTCACGGGTGTGATCTGCATCTGCATCTCTCCACGGATGTCAATCAAAAAAATTGCACAAAAAAAAATCCCTTCCTCGATAAAGGGGGGGAATTTTAATTTGGCCGGGGAAATTCTTTTATTTGGCTGACTGTGTGTCGTGTCGGTGAAAGGAAATGATGATGCATGGGCTGTTATCTGTGGAACGCGCAATTCTATTTCAGGACATGTCACTGAAATTGTTTGGGTAGCGAACTGCGACTTTGTTTGTTCGTTAGAATGGCATTTTGAAATTTAGATGAATCTAAACACTGGTTGGCGTTTACGTTTTTTCCTCCGCCGTACCCTCCATGAAATTGCTGGTTTAATTTTCCTTTTTGACTTTTTATTTTGCCGGAATACTGCCGTCGGCCTGGGGGTGGAATAATTTTCCATTTTGCAGCAGAGTATCGGCAAACTTTTGAAATATGTTGGAGCTTCTAGTTGTACAGCTTGAAGGGCATCATATTAGCGGATTTTAATCCGAGCGCATTTGTGAATAATTTAAATCAGATCGCTGTCTATGTCAAATAAGGGAACGATATTTGTTTTAAAAATTACTGCGGGCTAAGTTTTACAAATGACTACGGACTAAAATGGATTGAAGGTTTAAACTTCCCGTCACAGTCTGCCACTAAAAATAGTCAAAGAGTACTGAACGCTAAAGGTACATTCGGTAGCATATTTTCACTATACTCTCGTTTGGTTCAATGTTTTTAAGATTGAAATGTATTTTTCCAATGCCATTGGTAAGTCCTTACGAAAGTTATTCTCAGCAGAGGAGGAGTTGTCGGAAGACCAATTTCGGCTCCAATGACACATTCCACAAGCCTAAGATCTACTGTCCAACATCGGGTGTTTTCATAAACGTCGAAAATCTGCGTTAGTACAATCGTCTTTCTTCTTTGGTGCATTAATGAACACACTCATTCTGCAGAACGTGTGCAGGCCTGCTTAAGTACAATTTTAAGAAGCCAATTAATGTTCATTAGTTTTCGCCGCATTCCACGCCGCAGCTTCTTCTTTCCTCAAAAAAAGTTAAATTAAATTGTAAATATATTTTTAATAATAAAAGTTATCAATTTTAGTTTTTATCTCCCGCGCTTTCTGCAGCCAAACAAATATAGATGCACAATCCGCCAGACGCTGATGACATTTATGACGTTAATGAACATATCTTCTGCAATTCATCTGCGTTTGCTTGATCAAAAATCTGACTTCATGAGCAAGTCTAACGCAGGTCTTAGTTAGGCAGACGTTTACGAAAATACCCATCTTGTTTGGTGAACAGCGTGGTGTTGCTGACACTTTTTATGCCCTAGCTTCCTTATAATATAGATCGTCTAACACTTGTGAGCCCTGTCGTATTTTTTGCTTAGGGAAATTCAAAGAAGCGAGTAATTATAGACTGCATTTGCGTTCATTTGACACCTTGGTACAATGTCACTTATTTTACCAAAATGTAATAGATCGACCACAATTTTTGAATATTTCTCCAATCTACTTCATCTCTTACTGCTCCCAGAAATTCTATCACGTTTTGTCTACTCTTAGTAGCTATTCCCTTCCACCTTTACATTTAAAAATTTAAGCCAGGCGCCCTCTAAATACTGTATATTTTATCATATGATTCGTTGCATCCCAGAAATCCAAGTAATTCGCATTTTATTCGCCTTGAGTTCCACAAAAAAGACTTCCTTCGCCCGCGAGTTCATCTGCGAATCCCTTGTAACATCTTGTGCAATATTTGACGTCGCGAGGAATTTTACTGCAATAACCGAGCAGAAAATAACAAAATAAGAATAGTGAGGCGAATTTTTAGCGAGTTGGGGCAAGATATGCAAATTTAGCGGCGCTAAAAATGATTGTAAAGAATTTTTAATCTTTTTTTTATTCCATGAAATTTCTGTTTTAATAATTTCTGTTTTAAGAACTTAAAAAAACTAGCTAAGTGCTAAGCGTTCTCGACTATAAAGTGAAGGGTCACAAGTTCGACGGCCAGAAAAATCCAATTTCACGTCTTACGAACAAAGATCGTAGGGAGTAACTTGTCTATTCAGCCCTTCGGAAGGCATAAAATTGTAGGTCCCTTTCATTCATCCCAAACAAATTAAAACTCACGCAGAGAAGTGTTTATGAGGAGCTGGGCCCTATATGACACTGCCAAATATTGATCTATATATATAAAAATAAGTTGAATTGTGTTTGTCGCCAATGTTCTCTGTAATGCGTTAACCGATTTTGATTCTGGAAACTTCCCATGAAAGGTAACGTTAATACCATGGTTTGTAGGCATATACGATCTTTGTAGGTGTATTGGTTCATGAGTTATAGGGGCGTGGTACCGCCCATACAAAAAATACATTCAAAATCTTATATTTCGAAAACCACCGAATCGATTGGTTTCAAATTTGCACACAGTCTTAGGTATTAGCCCAGAAGTATTCCTGTGAAGTTAGGTCAAAATTGGACAAATGGGCGTGGCACCGCCCATACAAAAATACATTTAAAATCTTATATTTCGAAAGCCACCGAATCGTTGGATTAACCAGGATTGCCTTCGCCTCCAATTGAAAGTTGGAGTCACTATTATTATGCTTCGGAATATTAATCTACCCCGTTTGTGCACTGATACAACACTTTCTGTTAAAAGATTAATGGCTTATGTAATTGCAGCTACTATTTTAACTGGAAAATTTAAATGCGAAGATGTATTTATACCATACGCATCCCAATGATTCCATCTGATATGCCATTTGAATTTAAGCGCAAGGGCAAGCGCAAGGGTTTCAGTTCTTTGTCACTTGGTGCCTTAACTCTATGCGAAAAGTATTTTGTTGTAACTTTTAATTTCATGGGAATTATGGAAAGATTTCCTCAAGCTGTCAAAATACTGGAAAACAAAACAATACAAATTTATTCAATTTGATTTTACAAGCATTTTTCAGTGGAGTTTCTGTGTTGTTTTTAAACATGTTTAGCTTTGCACTAATTTTTGGTGAAGAATACGATTGGCGTAACATGTTACGGATTCAAAGGCGTGTACTAAGAGATAGCACAAACCCTTTTGAAATGCCGGAAGCAAGACTTCGGGAGTTGTATCGTTTTTCCCGTGGTTCAGCTTAGATACTTATCGACGAGCTAAGTCCACATTTGTGCAAAGGGCAAAGGAATACATTTATTCCAACCCCGATTCGGGTCTGTGCGCTGCATTAGATTGTTTTTGCAACGTGCTCCTTTCAGACAGATGTGGGACAAGATTTTTCTGCGGCTATTAGAAGGACTATGGCAAACCATCGGCTTCGTATATTAAAACTATATTGTGTGCTACAAAGCATTAGAATAAAATTATTTATCACTGGTTTAAATGAATTTGAATTTGATTTTTTTAATTTTCTATTTTGCACTACGAAGTGTGCATTGGGTCCGCTAGTTTTTGTATAAGAAAAAGTGCGCTTTATCACATTACTTCGGTTTGAAGCTTCGTATTCGACTTTACTGTCTCACTGCTTTCTGATGTCGTTTCACTCAAAATAGCAAACTGAAAGATGTCCTTAAAAAATGTTTTAAATCACATTTAGTTTGCATGAAAATTGAAAATGGTTTTTGTAAAACCATCTTTATCCACACGCACATCCATAAAGGTCCTGCAACATTACTTTCCAAGCGATATAAAATCAATGGCCGATATTGTGAATCCACTTAACATATCATCACTCATACCTACTTGGCACAAATCTTCGCCTACCATCCATATCATCCATATCCGTTAAGTAAAAACCGAATGGCGCCCAACGGCAATGGCGCGACGACACGACGGCCGCTTTAATCGATTATTTCCATTTTTCTCCACCCGCGCACCACTCCTCCGAGCGGAAGTTAAAATCCAAATATTTGCTCGATTTAGGAAGAGAAATGAACACATCCTCCGTTCACAAGAAGAAGTTTTATTGCTTTTCTACAGGCGAACGAAAAGGAAGTATGCACAATATCTTAGGGCTTCTTCTGCACGACTGTTTGAACAAACTTATCCAACGAACGAAAAATCCAAAGTCATCTCCTGTGGATTCCACTTGTTCGTTTTCGTGCTGCCGCTAACTCTTTAGCCGGAAACGGATGCCAGCGCAAATGATGCTGGCTGTTGTTGTATGTGTTTGTGTGTGCGTGTGTGTGTGATGATCCAAGTTGACATGGGAACAGACCACAATCGTCGTCTTAGCCTCACTGCTGTGTTAACTAACCTCTTTTGCTCGGATGGCATTTATGTTTTGACGGAAATGACACTCATTCATAGTGTCACCTGGGGTGAAAGCTTAAGACCGATTTCTACTCCGATATAGCACCAGGAAATGTGCATTTGCCACTGAATATGGGGCGAGCGAAAGACGACATCCTTCGACTTCGTAGTTCGTATGCACTATACGTTCACAAATGACTGCGCAACGCAACGAGAATTTAATTTCATTGAAGAGGAAAAGTTTGCGCTCAGCTTACTGCTCGTAGATTTCCGTTTCAATTGCACAAAGGACACGCATGTGTGTCTTAGTTTTCTAAGTTTTCTAAGCAAACTTTCGTCGCTTCATGAGAGCGGGAGTATGGTGCCGCGAACCTTCAATTCACAGCGCACCTGGTGCGCGCAAGGAAATGATTTTTTTTTTGTGGCTGAGTTTGTGACGCGAGTTAAGTATCCATAGCAAAACATATTGAGAAAAAAGATAACATTATTTGTATTCAATGATATCTTTAGTCTCTAGTACAGTCTTGCACACAACGCTACAATGATAACATATGTAAAAGAGATAATATCGTTTGTATACAATGTTGGAATATTATCTCTTCTTCATTATCAAGCAAGACGATTGTACGCTTGGGTCTCCTTGTAGATAGATAAGAAAAGTATATAAATACGACTGTATGATGAATTTATCAACAGTCTTATTGTAACTACATAGTAGCCTTAAGCTCCTTTTAGAATTAGTAAAAAGTATTTCAATAATAAAGGACATAGTTCCAAATAAATATTGTTTAATTTTAAAAGTAAGAAACAAGTGTTTTAATTGGCGATCCTGCCAGGAGGTTAAATATACTTTTTAACTTCAATCGAGCGGACCTCGGGAACAAGTAGTGAAATCTAGTATAAACAGAACACTCGCGTTACCGGTTACAAGAATTACCTAGCATAGCAGGTACAAATATAGCTTCTTCGTACGAAGCAGCAAAGCAATTCAGTGAAAGTGTATATGTGGAGGAAAAAAACACACAAATTCGACGACAACAGACACGAGTTCAAAATGGAACAACTCGCAGTATTAATGGCAAGATTAGAAGCTTTAGAAACCAGGTGCAACACAGTAACACAAACCCTAGAGCACACACGCACAGAGAATGCAAGGTTAGCAGCAATAATAACTAACCAAAATCAAATAAACACTAATTTAGAAACAAAACTAAATGAAGTAAAATCTGGATTAGGCATAGTACCAAACATACCTGTGCTAGAGGAAATAAGAACCACATATACAGATGGTAGTGAAATACAGTTAGACGCATTTAAAAGCCTACCTATTTTCAACGGCGATCAATCAAATTATCGGTCGTGGCGCGAAGAAGCATCCAGATTAATGGACAGCATTAAAAACTTCAAAACACACAGTAAGTACGCAGCAGCATTGACTATAGTGAAAAGTAAAATACAGGGTGCAGCCGCGAATGTGTTAACTAATTATAACACAATTTTTAATTTTGAGGCGATACGTAACAGATTAGATTATACGTACTCTAATCAAGAACCTCTATACGTGCTACAAGACATGATGAAAGCCATCACGCAAAAAAGAAGCACACTGTCTGAATACCACGACGAGATAAATAAAAATCTCAATTTAATAATATCAAAAATCACTATGTCAGGTGATCCGCCGAATATAATCGACAGACTAATTAAAAATGCTAACGACGACGCAGTTCGTATATTCATTGATGGTATGAGTGACAACTTTACAAGAGGATCATTATATTCAGCTACAATAAATGATCTAGAACACGCATTCGCAATTGCTCGCAGAATAGAACATGATAATGTGCACAGGCATTTACATCTCACTCAAGATAAGCACCACAAAAATATGCCACATGAACGCAGAAACGAAAGAAGACCAAATTATTCGAGCCAAACAACGAATTACCAACCCCAGAAGCAATACGATAATATGCAGCAACACAATCAAGGACCACAGCCGATGGAGATAAACTCGAGACAAATTGTACATGCACAGCGACAAAATTGGAATCAATACAAACCCGATGTATATAATCCACCAGCGAAACGTGAACACAGCGGGAGTTTCAACACACACAACAGACCGCAACGATCTTATCAGCAGAACTTCAAGCAGCAGAGAGTAAATAACTCCCGACAACAACGCAGAGACGATGTCAGCAGTACATATGCAGAAGCAGATGAAACGGAATGTATGGTAAATAATAACATAAGAATAGATCATTTAAACTAGTAGACGGGTTGCCCTGCTTAAATTTAACTAGTACTATTTCTAAGGAAATTTATAAAATTCTTATTGATACTGGTGCAACCCATAATTACATTAATAGAAAATGCGATTCTAGCGAAAAAATTAAAATTAAACCTATAAAAATAAAAACAATGCATGGTTATTCTATGGTAGATACAAAGAAAGTAGTTAGGATATTAAAGAAAAATATAACATTTTTTGAATTAGAGGATATTCAGTCTTTTGATATGATATTAGGATATGAAGGACTTAAAGTTCTAAACGCGGAAATAAATTTCAGTAATATGACTCTAACTACCATAAGCAGTGTCGAATCTATTCAGAAAATTAATTACATAATTGGGGAAAATAATATTTATAAAGCAGATATAGATAGACTGATGAAGATTAATAACAGCATAGGACCGTTACCCTTTACAGATACTATAGAAGCAAGCATTAGGACGACCAATGATAATCCGGTTTATGTTAAACAATATCCATATCCCATAGCAGATAACGAATTCGTAAACAAAGAAATACAGAAACTCTTACATGACGATATAATAGAAAAAAGCCATAGTCCTTATAACAGTCCCATATGGACAGTACCTAAAAAAGGTTTGGACGAAAAAGGAAAACCAAAACGGCGCATGGTTGTTGATTTCCAAAAACTTAACGCTCACACTGTAACAGACAGATACCCCATTCCGGATGTCAACATGACAATTCAAAATTTAGGTAAAGCCAAGTACTTTACAACATTAGATTTGGAGTCAGGTTTCCACCAAATTAGAATCAAAACAGATGATAAAGAAAAAACAGCTTTTGCTATAAATGGCGCAAAATATCATTTTAAACGAATGCCTTTCGGGCTCAAAAATGCACCAAGCATATTTCAGAGATGCGTGGACGACATTTTGAGAGACTTTGTAGGTAAATTCGTACACGTTTACATTGATGACGTATTGATATATTCTTCATCTGAGGAAGAACATATACAGCACATAAGTCAAGTATTCGACGTACTCAATAAAGCCACATTAAAAATATCTGATGAGAAAAGTAAGTTTTTTCAAGAAGAAGTAGAATACTTAGGTCACATAATCAGACATGGTAGAATCACTACGAACCCTGAGAAAATAGCAGCTATAGAAAATTTTCCAGTCCCACAAACGGTAAAGGATTTGAGAGGATTTTTAGGTCTTACAGGTTACTATCGTAAGTTTATAAAAGGATACGCAAGCATAGCCAAGCCCCTGACATTATATTTACGAGGAGATAACGGTAAAGTAAACAAAAAACAAAGTAAAAATATTAAGTTAAATCTGAATGATTCAGCATTAGAAGCGATTAGAATTTTAAAAAATTATTTGAAAGAACAAGTCGAACTTTTTCAACCGGATTATAGTAAACCATTCGAGCTTACTACTGATGCATCCAACATAGCTATTGGAGCCGTACTAAGTCAGAATAAGCAACCTATACACTTCTTGTCAAGAACACTGAGTAAGACAGAAGAGAACTATAGCACAAACGAGAAAGAGCTATTAGCGATCATATGGTCCTTACAAAAACTCAGAAACTACATATATGGTATAGCAGACTTAACCATATATACCGATCACCAGAGCCTTATATATTCTGTATCAGAAAAAAATCCCAACACAAAGCTGAAACGTTGGAAGGGAATCATTGAAGACTTTGGAGCAAAATTAGTTTATAAACCAGGAAACCTAAATCTTGTAGCTGACGCATTATCACGTCAACGCATAAATACTTCTACCATAGAAACAGCACATTCAGCTGAAAGTTCTTCTAATGATATAATAAAAACTGTGAATCAGCCTTTTAATGCATACACTGCACAGTTCGAACTTATTGAAGATATAACAAATAATATCGAAACACAAATCTATTTTAGTAACAAAATAAGACTCATAATAAAGTTTAAGGACAAAGACTCTTTACTAAGGCAGATGAAAGAAGTTATACAACCCCAAAAGATTGTAGCTTTGCATACGAAATTTGAAAACATATACAAATATGGTGAAAACATAAAAAAAGAATTCCCACTAGTAAGATTTATATTCACACCAAGAAAACTTCAAGACGTGACAAATTTGGAGGAACAACTAAAACTTGTAAGGGTAACTCACGAAAGAGCACACCGAGGGTTACGTAACAATATACAAGAAATCTCAGAGAAATATTACTGGCCCGATCTAAATAAACAAGCAAAGAGTTTCAACAGAAAATGCATAGCATGTCTATTTGGAAAATATGAAAGAAAACCTATCAGAGAACCTCTGAATAATTCAGAAATACCAACACATGTGGGAACACACATTCATATGGACATATACTTCAACGACAAGTATACTTTCCTTGTAACAGTAGATAAGTATTCTAAATATACAATCCTTCGGGAAATCGAAACTCGAAACAGACTGTACGACGTTATGGAAGAGGTCTTATCTAATTATTTCCCAAAATGTGAACGACTCATGACAGATAACGAGAAGGGATTCAAAACAGAAATGGTGAACCAAATGTGTTTGAAATACAACATAACTAAAGTAGAAACTCCAGTATACAGATCGACAGCGAACGGTCAGGTAGAACGTGTAAACGGTACAATAACTGAACTGTCTAGAATATTCACAATTCAGAATAAAACAAGACTTATCGAAGAAATATTTAGAACAGTGCGTGAATTAAATAATTCTATACACTCAGTTACCGGTTTGAAACCTAGAGACATTTTCTTTAATCAAAATAAATATAGCAATAGTGAAATTATAATAAATAAACTAAACTCAGCATCCAAAAAAGTGATCGAACGTCTAAATAAAGGAACTCGACACAGAGAGTATAAAAAAGGAGATAAGATAATGGTAAGAATCACAGGTCTTAGAAAGAAATCTAACGCCAGATACATAACAAGAATAGTAGAAGAAGATAAAGGAGACACTGTAATCTCTAAAGAAGGAATAAAAATTCACAAGGATAACATAAAGAATTATCATTTTTCAGATGACGAAAATATTAATATTCCTAACATTACTAGGAATTGTACAGAGTCAAGAAGGGCAAGGAAACGTTCAAATAACTGAGTTACTAAACAAGAAGTTTATACTTACGCAAACAGATGACGTGTATTTATTCAAAGAACAAACTTATTTGTTACATGCCACCAACCTGACTTCGATATTTCAACCTTACGTAAATATCGTAACTAGTAAATATCAACCTACACAAGAAGAAAAAATTTGGTTAAGTAAAATTAAGAATTTAGCAGACCAATTACAAGAACATACTAGGCATACTAGATCAATTAACTTTTTAGGAACAGCTTTCAAATATGTGTTTGGTAATCCTGACCATTATGACTTAGTTAACATAGAAACGAGTATAAATAATCTCATAGAAAACAATAATAAACAAAAAACTATAAATTCTAGATTTGAACAAATTTTGCAACAATTCGAAGGTCAGAGCCTTAAAGAACATTTAGTAATAGAACAAGTGTACGAACAATTATTATTATTGACCAGAACAATTAATGCAGCAAAAAATAATGAATATTTATCAGAAAGCCTAGACTTAGATGACATTAAAAATATTATTCAACATGAAATAATTCAAGTACCCATAATAAATATACTTGAGTACTCTAAAATATTATTAGCTAGAACTGATGAATTCTTCATCACAATATATAAATATCCAGTTCTAATTAAATCATGTAAATTGTATAAAGTAACACCTTTAAATTCAAAACATGGAAAAATCATTACAGATAAAACAATTGCCTTATGTAACCAAACTTATTTAAGAACAAGAAATTGTCAAAATCATCTAAGTAAAAACATTTGTGAAATTAACTTTGAAGAAGAAAATTGTCTTATTCCACTTTTAAAGAATATAACTTCAAAATGCAACATTAAACAAGAATACGATTACGACTTAGAAATTGAATCCGGTGTTATGTTATTAAGCGGTAAGCATAAGTTAAATAATCAAACAATTAATGGTATAAACTTAGTTACTTATGAAAATACTATAAATCTAGACGATAAAATATACAAAAACATGCATAAGCAAATTAAAGAAGTTATATTAAGAAATCATAATTCAGAGTCTTACATCGACCAAATAATTAAAGAAGATACAATGTACAAATTCGATAACATAGATACTTTAAAAAAACTAATTATTCCTTTTGAAGAAAAACCGATATTATCAACTATATACACAATTGTAACACTGATTGTTATTCTAGCATTTACGTACATAATGATAAAAACTATACAATGTATAACAGATCGTCAAAAACAAAAAAAGATTGACGCATATAACAAAACTTATGAAAGAGAAATGTTAAAAATAGCGTCGAAAAATCGGGACGATTTCGTTTAACAAGGGGGGGAGTTAAGTATCCATAGCAAAACATATTGAGAAAAAAGATAACATTATTTGTATTCAATGATATCTTTAGTCTCTAGTACAGTCTTGCACACAACGCTACAATGATAACATATGTAAAAGAGATAATATCGTTTGTATACAATGTTGGAATATTATCTCTTCTTCATTATCAAGCAAGACGATTGTACGCTTGGGTCTCCTTGTAGATAGATAAGAAAAGTATATAAATACGACTGTATGATGAATTTATCAACAGTCTTATTGTAACTACATAGTAGCCTTAAGCTCCTTTTAGAATTAGTAAAAAGTATTTCAATAATAAAGGACATAGTTCCAAATAAATATTGTTTAATTTTAAAAGTAAGAAACAAGTGTTTTAATTCGCGCCCGTCAAACTGAGATAGAGGGGGAACATTTTCCCAGTTTCAACTCGAGCCAGAAACTAATTTGGTAATGTGAATTAAATGTTGTTTCGGGGAAAGTTGCGCCACCATCAGGAGGGCGTACACAGTGCACTCCAACCGCGCACCAATGATAGATAACTTTGCAGCTTGGCCAGAGAATGCAATTTACAATGTGAATGTGGATGGTGACTCACCACAAAGTTTGGTCCTGGCGGAGTAAACGGCATGGGTGTTGGACTTGTCGTGTGAATGACAGTTCGGGATGTTTATTGTATGTTGTTGTGCTGAGTCACCTCTGGACGTTTTAATAAAAGTTGAAACATAACCTAAGGAAGGGAGTTGTAGCTGTGTAGCACGATTTCTAAGGGTCTTACTTGCAAAATGTTGTACAAGGTTGCACCCGAGTAACGGTTGGGGTTGTTCTCCACTGTAAATTACTTGATATTGCATCCTTACTGTGAACGGCCCATTCCTCAGGACTGCGTATGAATGGCAGCTTTATCTGCCAAGACTGTAGGCTCTTTGCACTTATAATCAACATCAAGCAGTCTATTCAAGTTCGGAAAATTCTGTCTTTGGATTCGATTATTTCTTTCGTGTGTTGATCGCGCTTTAAAGTTTCTCAAGTCAATTCGAGATTGGCAAGACCAGTAGCTCAGTTTTTACCACTCACATGTAAAACAACTGAACGAATACAGCGCCATCTTGTTGGCAATCAGATTTTGACGCTTTCCTACAAAAACCATCCACCACACTTTGTGATCTAAGATTTTAGTTTATTTAGTGTGTTGGACTACTAAGCGAGAGGTCCCCGGTTCGATCCTCGAAAGAACACAACGTCTTAAGGTTTTTATCACTGCGCCACCTCTCGCGTACGTCTGCCAAACACTTGAGAGTATAACTGTTATGAATAAAGAGCCTTTCAATTAGCCATTCGTCCCAAAAATGAAATGGTTGTGAGAAGTTAGACCTAGAGTCCCGCACGGACTTGTTGCACCAACAATTTATTTATTTATTTTTTTACTTACGCCAGAACTCGAGCTGACCGCATTTCCTATCCTCTTTCGTTAGTTTTCAGTACAAAAGGCCAATTGGAACGTTGCCATATTTCATTCCCATTTTTTTCGTTTCGAACTCCCTGGAAGAATATTTTATTCGTCATATATCTGAAAATCCCAAGCGATTCATATTTCGCGTTAAATTTTAATGGAAATATCGGCTGCGATTCACGAAACCCTCGCAGAAGAAGAAAATGCGAACGTCTGGAAGAAGCTTTCGCGAATGCTTACAAGAAAGCACGATTTATAAAAAACGGTTTATAAATTATGAAAACGCCAATAGATTAATCAATCTCTCAGTGAAAAACTTCAAAAGTATGCGTCCCTGGATATCTACGTTGAGTTGGACGTTTATTTGCTTTTTTGTACAGGGTGCGGCAAAATAACTTTCATTTTAAATATCATTTGACGGGCGTGGCTCTGAAGTTTTGTTTCCTTTAAAAGCGTTGGAATAGTGTGACAATGTGCGCTTTTGGAAGGCGCACTGATCGCAATTCATTGCCCCTTCCGAATTGTTTTAGTGAGACTCTACCCCGGATCAAAAATCAATAGTTACACGGATCACTATACGTCAAGAAAATACCGCGAGTGTGACTAAGCAAAGAACCCGAGTCCCTTGACTCGAGATCAAATGGAAACATTGAGGGAGGCAGTAGGAGCTTTAATCTTGGCAACTCCAACGACTGTACATGAAGAGTTAGACTTAGGGGACATTTGGTTACAACTAACGCACATCGTTATCTGTTTTGTTAGAACACTACCTGAACAGAGTACTTTTGAGACTTTCTCATCTGCCATTTGGAATTTTTTAACCCTTTTTGTGGGTTCTTTTTTAATCTTTCGTTTACGTAAACCATTCAAGTATCCTATACAAGATCAGTCCAACCCGCTGATATGCTTGTAAGACTCATGACACAGCTTTTACGCTGCCTCTTTTGCGCTCAAAGCTGGTAGTCTTTTCATTATAAAAGTGTTTTCCAATAAGAGGTGTTATTTTGAATAGGCCGCTATTTCGGTAGCTGTCACTTTTTGACATTTGACAAGTAGAAACTACGCCATTACTAAAAATGGAACGATACACGCTTCAAAAACGCATTGGAATTTTAAAAATTCACTACAAAAATGGTGAAAATTTTGCAGTCACAGTTCGCTAAACTAAAGCATTTTTGGGTCGTCGTGAAGCACCTTGTCGGCCCGCAATACAGAAATTGGTGGAAAAATTCGAGCTGTTGGGACAAGTTAGTGATGTGAAGAATAAAACCGTGCACGTCGCTCAAGAACAACTGAGAATATTGCTGCTGTAGCCCAAAGTGTTGAAGGAAAGCCAGGTTTGTCCATTCCTCGTCGTTCTTTGGAATTGGGCATTCCACAAACGTCAATACACCGCATTTTGCATAAAGACTTGGGTCTTAAGGCTTATAAAGTTCAGTTAACACAAGAACTCAAGCCGGCCGATCATCAAGCAACGAAACCGTTGATCTTTTACGGGAAAAGTTTCCGGACCGTGTTATCTCTCGAAGAGGTGATCGAATTAGCCACTGAGATCTTGTGATTTAACACCTTGCGACTTCTTCCTTTGGGGCCACGTGAAAGACAAGGTCTAGGGTCAACAGCCCAGCGTCGATTCAAGAGCTCAAAGATGGAATTCGTGAGTCTATCGAGGACATAGGGCAGCCACTTTGCGATTTTGTTATGGAAAATTTCATGAAAAGAATATGGTCCTGTAAGCGTTGTCGTGGTGGCCATTTGGCTGATGTTGTTTTTCATTATTAACTTTAGTTGGTAGATGGTTCTAAACCTCTTGTTGAACTTGGAACTTCTTTTCAATTTGCTGGTAGAGTTTGGCGAATTTTGAGGTTAGTTTGATAGTTGCGCCTTTTGGCTCTTCGTTGGTCATGTTTGTTTTAAACTGTCAAAGACTCCTTCCAATCAATTTACTAACGAACAACTGACGTTAATCTCTCCCTCTCCCTCTCTCTGCTCTTACTAAAGCTTTAAACAAGTTAACTAGCAACTAGCGACCATCGTCACCACCACTGGAAGTACAACTTCGGGTTGCTTATTGAAACTGTATGTTTGAGTTTCATTTCAAGTTAAAGTACGGATGTAACTCAACTTTGCATATATGCCCATCCCTTTTGGCGAAGCATTACTTCCATCTCTCCTGTTTAAGGACAATGGAAGCAGACCTGAAGAACGCGACGCTGTACTTGCCAATGAATTATTTTCCCTGCACTCGACAACGACGATGACGATGTGCTGCTCTGCTCTGTTGTGTGTCGTTTTTACTTCATCAAAATTGAAAAACTTTTCTCCCTCGGCCATCGTTTGCACGCTTTTTTCCCCGATCAGGACGACAACTCACTCACTCACTCACTCAATGCTAATCAGAAAAGTTCCTTTCACTGCCTGCTCCTTCGGCTTCGGCTTTTGTTTTGCGCTTTGTAAACCAACTCTAATTAAATAAAGGATTTAATTTTATGCCCGGCTGCCAGAAGTCTCCTTTTTCGCCATGTTGATTTTTTTTTCGCCTCCCTGCCGTTCTTTTGAGCTGGAAAAAAAAACACAACAGAAAGCAGACGGGAGAAGAAGGTATTATGAATGGTCAGCCATTAAGTAAATAACCGCTTTCATAAATCTTGCAGCTGGATACCTATGTCAACAGCCGGGGGGTAAGAACCGAGCGAATTCATTGCGCTTTAAAATTTAAAGTCAGACGACTTTCGGCGAAGAACCCAATCTCACATGGACGAAGTTGGCGGACAATAGAAGAAGCCCACCCAAGGCAAAACAATCAAAATTCTCTGCTATGTGAATGGGTCGCCTTTGTTTGCGCACGGAACCGACACACATGTGCCAAGTCAGCCACAAAGTGTAGACTAAGCCAAACTTTTAATTGCTTTTGACTCTTGCCTCGGGGCCAGCGGGGAGAGGCATGTGTTTACGATGAATTCAAACATCCTCCGAGACTAATTGTTAACAGATTCTTCTCACCCTAGTGGTTATCTCTATGTGATTGTGAAAGACGCACAACTATTTAACATATCCATCTATAGCGAATGGAGGACACTTTGTCATCTCGGCTCGTATAAGATGACATAACCGTTGAACGAGTGTGTACTCCGGCCATATGGCCTGTAGGCAGGGTTAAGCCAATCCGCAGTGAAATAGGTGACGCAGTTCCAGGACCCCTCCTTAAGTGCGAGTGTATTTGCTACGTGTCAACAGCACCATCAACTGCCACCACTAATCGAGCGACATGGCGGAGGTAAATAAATCGCTGAAGCGAGTCCTTCTTTCTAATGGAGTTGTATCTCTGCTTGGGGTTGGAATAGTTGATTTTTGGCGCAGACACTTTCCGCCTCATTAGCAAATTCATGCTTTGCTCCGTTAATTATTCAACATCTATCGATGGCCGGGTCTTTAAGCTCCAACAGTTGTAAATGGCTTTTTCAAATAAAAAAAAAACCGAAACGACTTTAAATGACTTGGTTGTTGTAATCCCTTTCGACAGGGGAATGCAGCATCCTTATTAACCATAAGGCTTTGGAGGAATCCACTCTCGATTCGAGTGGGGAGTTCGTCATGAAAGGACTTAATTATGGCGGGAGTGTCAAAGGAAGTCTGAGAAGGTATTTATGAAGGGTGGGGAGCGAAGGGCTGGGGTGAAGGTTTATGTATATTGCAAGAGCTTAATAAGGGAAGAAAATATTTACTTGCGACTCTTTTCAGATTTTTAGGTTAGGTTTACAATTTTTTGAAGAAAGAGAGACACCCGGAGCAGTCGACTTGGTTCGGACCCACCAACCATTCCTCTTAGACAAGGAAACTCGATGAATTTGTGTACAGTCCCTGGGGCTCTTTAATTGCCCGCGTGTGCCCCAGCATCTGTTTAAAGGCTGTCTGGTTCTTTCTCTGATAGTCCAACTTTTCTCCACCCACTGTATAAGGTATTGACAGACTACACGTGTCACAAACTTAACGTCTTTTGGTCACAGTCTGAGCAGGCGTCACTATCTACAAGTCTCATCTTCTTGAGGTAAAACGTCAAGCCTTGAGGGTATGGCTTTTAACCATTTCAATATTTCTCGCTTCTTGTTTAGGACTTCTGGCTTGAAAGTTGTCTTACTGACTTACTAAGACTGTTCTACAGTTCATGGTGCATCAGGCCACGAAAATGTGTCCAATTTGTTGGTATTTAGTGCCCCAGTTTGTTGACATGACACTTCCAAAGCGATTTTTGCTGCTTCCGTCTCTATGTCTATGGATTTGGACTTCTTGGACCTGCCAGGTGTGTGAAAATTTGTCCGGGGTGGCTTTTTTGACCTAAAACCTCGCTGATAAAGCCCGATTAAGTTGCTTACAGAGGTTTTTTAGAAGTTTTCTGGCATTTTCAGCTATTTTTGGATTGCCCAATTTATTTCTGCGCCTTTTCCTCTCCGATCAGTTGTGGTCTGGTTTTCAATAAGGTTTGATCCCTTGTTCCCCAAGAGCATCTGCCATCTGCCTCTTTATTTCCTCCGTTCCCCGAGTGATGTAGGACAAACGGTCTTCACGACCACCCTTTAGGAGATTCCAATTTATCCTTTAAAGCTTCTTGTTCGATTCTTTACTTTAAAATAAGAGTGTTCTGGCCAAAAGCGGGTTTTAAAACGGATTCACCTTAAAATGGGTTTCTGGAGACTCCTCCCCAGTACATTTACCTGTCAATAAAGTCTACAAAAACTGCGAATAAGTGTGAACTACGATTCTGTCCTGTTGTTCCCATCTTTGTAGATTTTTCGGGCGAACCTTTTCTTACAAATGGGCGAGTTTTACCTAAACGCGAGACCCATTACCCTTTAAAGAAGGTTTCTCTCCGCGAAAGACCTTTTTTCCAAAGTCTTAAACAAAAACTGATGTTGGGACGAACTGATGTCCATATAACTTCCCAGATTATTGCTGCTTTCGACCCTTAAACCTTCCCCCACCCCGCCGCCAATGTATGGATAATTAGTTCACACATTTCTATTACTAACTTTGGCCGTTAACTTTTCAACCATCGCATTGCAGCTCTGAAAAGTTTCTGCTAATTGCTTTGCCATAAAAAAAACGGACACCCCTTAATGACTAATGAGACTATACAGTGTTTGTCTCACCCCGCACCCCCCAACCCCCTCGCCCGATTTAAATGACAACGGCTTGGGTAATTAGGTGACAAAATTTATTGTGTGAGAATTGTGCAATTGTGAAAGGCAAATTAGCGCGATATGCCATTTAAGCGCGAGTCGCCATTAAAAACACACCCCACCCGCGGACCGAGTTGTAAACAAAAAATGCGGGTGACCATTTTCCAGTAGGTGTTTGCTGCTTCGACGTAATTAGAAGCGAATAGTCACAGCTTGGAGCAGTCCTCCTCATCATTGTTAAATGGCGCGACGTGATTTAATTACACTGTCAGGCTACCGCCAAAGTCACGACCAGGAGAAAGCGCTGTTGGAATGTGTGGCAAAGCGAATTGAATCTCGGTCGTTTGTTGTGTGGCGTTTTATTTGAATTTTCGCGGCCATTTGCGTGTCATTGCCGCGCAGTTAAAATGTTGGCATTTGATTTGGAAATCATCAGTGGCGCCGCCAGCTGTCACCGCAGCATCTAATTCATCTTCGTTGAGGGTAGATTATATATTGTCAAGCAATAGATGTAGTTAGGTGTCATTAAAACAATGAAATGAAATGGCCGCCGGCGGCGGGGGAGTAGCGGCCTAAAATGATACAAATCACCCTACCTAATGAAGTCGCCAACCAGATGACAGATTGTCATAAAGTTTGCATCGTAATCAAAATGTGATTTAATTGAACTGCGTAATGAGACAGTATCTACTGATTTATTGCCATTCTTGTGTTTTGTCCTTCGAGGCATGACAACAACAGATGCCGATAAAATGAAGGACCCATAATAAAGGCGATATGTGGGTGGAGCAGATGGTGGTGAGAAGCGATTAAATGAACCTGCCCGAGTACCTAAATTTTGTGTTTTATTGCCACAAAAGGGAGGCACACTTGGGAGGGGGGAGAAGAAGCTGATGGGGCTTGCCGATAGTATACGGTATACCTAATAAGAAAATAATGTCCTCTCGAATTTTGTTCTCTTTAATGCGCTGGTTGGCATTTTTTTTATTTCTGAATCTTGTTATTGTTATTGAAGGTTAAAGGCAGACAGGCAGACATTTTTGCAAGCATTTCAAGCACTGTTGTGAGCTTTAATTTGGACTTGAGTCATTAAACTTCTGGAGATAGTTTTTAAAAATAAGGCCCACAAAAATAAGGAATAAAAAGGAAAGTAATTTTGAAATAAATTAAAAATAAATAAAAACTTTAATGGGATTGCCAGATACACTTTTTTTCTAAACGTAGTTTTTACCTCTTCATTAATTAAAAAAAAACATGCGTCAAAATAAATGCTTCCATTTGACCCATGATGATTGATTTGAGTTTGACAGAAGACTTTCTGTTAATGGTGACGTTTAAATATCTAGTTTATCATTATTTTTTTAGTTTCCCTGCCCAACAGCTGACACTGCGATCTAGAAGGTCTATTTTATAAAAGTGGGTGTGGTTTAGACTAAGAGACTAAGAGATTGACCTCCCTAATAGTGAAGGCCAGTGTGTCCTTAGTGGCAGAGTAACTTTGTAATGGCGAGATATACGTCGTCTAAACAAGTGAAGTGCCAACAGAGGATTCTTCATCCACTAAACAGATTGACAGAATCTGCAATCGGTTTCTGGACACAGGTTCTGCTTGTTAAAATGGTGTCTCGAGCTACAGTGGCCTGTGAAAAAGCCCACTAGCCTTCTATTATTTTCCTGATTGAGTTTCAAAATTTCCTGCTAGAAGGACCTTTCGGATTTTCTTTAACCCAGGACATTTTCCCAGAGTTTTGGGCGGAGTTGTTGTTCCTTCTCGTTGATAAGCCCTGAAGCAGTAGCCCAATTGACTCTAAAATATGGTTCTGGTCTAAGGAACGCGTATTCTGATTAATCTCTATATAAAGGGTGCCACCACGACCACGCTTACAGGACCATATTCTTTTCATAAAATTTTCCATAACAAAATCGCAAAGTGGCTGCCCTATGTCCTCGATAGACTCACGAATTCCATCTTTGAGCTCTTAAATCGACGCTGTTGGCGTAGACCTTATATTTCACGTGGTCCCAAAGGAAGAAGTCGCAAGGTGTTAAATCACAAGATCTCGGTGGCCAATTGTGACCACCCCTTCGAGAGATAACACGGTCCGGAAACTTTTCCCGTAAAAGATCAATGGTTTCGTTGCTTGTGTGGCACGTAGCGCCGTCTTGTTAAAAGTAAACGTTGTCCAGATCAATACTATCCAACTCCGGCCATAAAAAAACATTAATCACGTTTGTGGAATGCCCAACTCCAAAGAACGACGAGGAATGGGCAAACCTGGGTTTTCTTCAACACTTTGGGCTACAGCAGCAATATTCCCAGTTGTTCTTGAGCGACGTGCACGGGTTTTATTCTTCACATCACTAACTTGTCCCAACAGCTCGAATTTGTCCACCAATTTCTGTATTGCGGTCCGACAAGGTGCTTTACGACGACCCAAAAATGCTTTAGTTTTGCGAACTGTGACTGCAAAATGTTCACCATTTTTGTAGTGAATTTTTAAAATTCCAATGCGTTTTTGAAGCGTGTATCGTTCCATTTTTAGTAATGGCGTAGTTTCTACTTGTCAAATGTCAAAAAATAACAGCTTTAAAAGTAACAGTTTAGTATGCCCACCGATATATTTCCCTCGTGGCTTAGGTTGATTAATTGATTTGATTATCGGGCTCCCGACCCGTGAAGAGTCTCTGCCTGAGACACTGCAGTTTTCCATCCTCTCCAATCCCGGGCACTCTACTTCCAGTTGTCTAGACCAAGCGCTCTGGCATCCGCGATGGCTTGGTCTTTGAAACGGAGGTTCGGTCTTCCTTGTCTTCTCAAACCTGGGGCCTAATATCCTCTTAGCCGGAGCATTATTTTCCATTCGTTTGATATGGCCGAGCCAATGTAGAACTACATCCACATCTTGGTACAGCTCATAGAGTTCGCGGATGTATCTTCTCCTCCATTCGCCCTCCTCGCACACAGGACCAAAAATCCGCCGAAGAATTTTTCTTTCGAAGGAGCCCAGTATCAGCTCTCCCTTCTTGCCTATGGTCCAGCACTCGGCGCCATAAAGCAGGACTGGCAAGATAAGGGTCTTGTAGAGCACACATTTCGTCCTTCGAGTTAGGAGTTTTGAACCCAGTTGTTTTGCCAAACTGAAGTAGCAACGGTTTCCTAGGGTAATTCTTAACCGGATCTCCCATATGGTGTCATTCGTGGAGTTTATGTTTACTCCGAGGTAGGTGAACTCCTTAACTACATCGAAATTGTGATGTCAATATCGTCCGCATAGCCCAGCACCTGGACGGACCTGTTGAAGGTAGTGCCTTCCGTGTTGACACCTACCCTGCGCACTTTCTGTTCCAGTACGAGAATGAAGAAGTCGTATGATAGCGCGTCTCCTTGCAGCAGCTACCCGAGACTCCATTCCTGATCCAACAGTGCACCAAACCAAACTATTTGGGTCTAGTTCGGTTAACCATTGGCCTAATCTACCTCAAATAATATTCCAAAACTTTATTCCCTAACCAAAGTGTCAGGAGGGAACAGAACATTACCATATTTGGGATTGAGTTAAGTATTTCCAACTGTCAGTGTCACACGTGGCCAGCTGGTTAAAAATTGTTAAATAAGTTCAAGAAGATGATCTAGTTTAGTAAGTCTGACTTGATGTATCTCAGTTTTGATTGGCTAAGATCGGTCGCACATAAACAGCTGTTTCATTTGACGTTTATCGAGAGACAGCCGATGAATCTAGTCAAGAATTTCGTGACTGAGCACCGTCAAACGGGCTAACATTGGGCACATTCAAAAACTTAGTTATCTTAAGTCGACAAGATTGGTCTGGAAGAGATGTACCCTGAACGAAAAAACTATAATAGTTGGAAACGTCACTTTTCCTACTTCAGCCACATATGCGAACTGTCAACTTAGTACTCAGTCACGAATTTCTTGACTAGATTCGTCGGCTACTCCTCCATAAACGTCAACTGACACAGCTGCCCATGTGACCGATCTAGGCCAATCAAAACTGAGATACATCAAGTCAGTCAGCTGTCAGACTGACTAAACTAGATACTTGAACGTTCCCATTGACTAAGTTGACAGTTCGCATCTGTTGCTGACATTGGAAAAGTGACATTCCGGACCAATCTAGTTTTTGCGTTCAGGTTACTTCTACTCCAGACCGATTTAGACGACTTAAGACAGCTAAGTTCAATTTGTTTGAATTTAAATATTATTTTGACAGCTTTTTCGCACTCAAAAAAGTGACGGACGCACAGTCTGTTCCCGTACGATAATGCAGTCAAATTTTTTTGTCAAATTTACAGATTTATTTGAAAAATTTGGGTTGAAGAAGAGTCCAACAAGTTTTTATGCGCTTATGTTGGCTGACAGATGGTTCGAATGACAGTTTGCGTCCTTCAGCCAATATTGGCCAAGAAAGTATAGGAACAAATCAATCGCTTGGCGCTAGACCAACTTTCGAAACATCACAAGCTAATTTCCAAGGTGGATTTTGTGTAGAACCGAAATGTCTGTAACTTTACGCAAGTGCTCAGAAAAGTAATCCACAGTCATTCACAGCTTGGTAACACGGCAACCAGGTCCTCAAATCCTCACACCACTTATCCGCTGTACCGCGAATTGCACGCTGAACAAGACTTCAGCCTAATGCAGCCGTACATCTCGCTAATGGAGACCACCACGCGCAGTATCAAATGGCACCTCTACTCGTAATGCGGTCATTAAATAAATTCAATGCATTCGCAACACGAAGCAGTCTCCATTTCAACTGCACGCCCTCATCAACCATGGCGCAGATTTGCAAATACACCAGAAATTCAAATTACATACCCCATCCCACCCACGGGCGACGCGACGGACGGCCGGCACATCCGACACTTGTATATGTATTTGCCCGGCAACTAGAATTTATTATACAGCGCTTTAGCCCGACATAAAGTTTCATTTAAAATAAACCCCACAGTCGTCCGTGCCGTCTCGCCAACACTATAAATCATCGTCCTAGCGCTTCACACGCGCGCGCCCCAAAATTTAGGGCCCCGTGAAATGCTCCTACAATTCTCGCCGAAATGTCACCATAAATAATCACAGCTGCGATAGCCGGAGAGCTATATACCTTCGCCAGGACTAAGTTTGCCTAACACCAGAGGATTATTCCGCTCGGCCATGGAAGTGGAAAATTATATTTTCCATGCA
Organism: Cheilosia pagana; assembly: GCA_936431705.1. Taxonomy (NCBI): domain Eukaryota; kingdom Metazoa; phylum Arthropoda; class Insecta; order Diptera; family Syrphidae; genus Cheilosia; species Cheilosia pagana. The sequence continues at coordinate 51,504,602 of OW386168.1, read as the reverse complement.
TAATTGCGTGGGAATTTTATTCCATTTTGGGCGTTTTATTTGCAAGGCGGATAATTAGGGAACACGGTGTGTGCATAAAAGTGAGGCTATACCAACAGGAGTATTAAAGCGGATTAGCAGCGTGAGTACATAACCTGGATTTGCGGTCCGAGTGTGTGTGTGTTGGGATGGTTAATTTAGAAGTTCTTAGAGCAGCACAGCACATAACTTTCAATTTTCACAGTTCCACCGCACATCTGGCGCGGTAAGTCCACCACTGATCCCTTGTACCTTTCTAAATGGGGCTAGGTGGATCAGTGACTGTGCCGGAAGGAGAATAGCAAAGCCTTGGGATTAGCTGAGGCAGGCGTGGACACGCTGATAAGCGATTCGGGCCGGGTTCACAGTCTAATCCGTTCGGCACACATTCTTCGGATCACGCAATTCGAGAGAAGCAAGTCCAGAGGAGGTAATGGACCGAGATACTATGTATCCCCACACATGGCTGTGCATTTGCCGAACAATGCCGGGGGACTGGCTCGCTTTTAATTGTGTGCACTGTGCGCAGAAATACCGAGAAGGAGAGCACGAAGGGAGCGACTTTTTCCCATCTGCTGCTGGGGAGAAACAAACGCATCAATGTTGAATAGATTGCAAGACACCCCAGAGCTGTGTCCTACATTCAGCACAGGGACCACAACCTTTACGTTCGGTCCGCAAATACAGATCCTTCATGCACGGTATATTCATGTCAGTTCGCCCCCGGCAGAAAGCCAAATAGTCCTGACCGAGAGCAAATGTAAGCACAGCCTGTTTAGAATATATGGAAATGTCGGCGGTCACTATGGGGTCGGCAAAATTACAACGACGACGATTGAATTGCACCACCAGACGAAGGATTATACGAAAAGGAGTAGCAGTATAGGACTCGACCACATGAAAAATGCATCGAACCACTGTAGGAATGTGTGTGTTTCTCTGGTTGTTGTTGCTGACGTCCTGAGGGTATACACGGCTGCAATGACAACCGGTGCAGGTGTACCACACGTTTGAATATCTCATTTAACTGATGTTTGGATTTTCTTTTCATCTTCGTTCGGTTTCATTTTGAAACTATAAATTGCTCGCAGTGGGAGGCTACGATTTTGCCTGAGGAGGAGGCAGGTTTTATGCTGCACATGTGAGACAGGGTGAAGCGGAAACTTGTCTTACAATGGGGAAGGACTAATTCACAATCGGAAGGGTTTTGAGGACATGAATTTTTAATTTATCTGATATTGATTTTCGCCGAGGAGTGATGTTTGCGGCATATATAACATGGAAGCATGTGGAGTTTAAGGAACGGTAGAGTGATAGAATGCTCCTGTGACTGGGAAAGTCCTTGGAACAGCTCTCTACTCAAAGTTCGTATTTTCAACTAAATCTCATTTAAGCGAGGAGCAGTGCTGTCCTAGTGGTTCTCAACATTTTTTAGGGCCCATCGAGTCCGAATGCAACCAACTTCACGTTTGCGGGCATTTTTTGATAGATTCATTCCCGAAAAATAGATTTCACTGTCCGAATGTTCTATTTTATGTTCGGTGGTTCGAAAAAACAAACTAAGCATTGAAACAAGTCGCCCGACGCATCGCAAACAGGTGAAGGGTCATGATTAAAACACAAAAATGCTGTTTTATTGGATGGAAAAACACTAAACATATATATGAAGAGCTTTCTGACGTTTAACCAATGAACGGCCTTGTGGTAGGTACTTTAAGGATGAATAGCAAATATGGCTGTCACCCTACAAACGAAATTAAAGTACGAAAACCTGAACGCAGTTTGAGAGGTCATGTTTTCTTACGCAAACCTTCTTTGCAAAGCTTATCTTGGACATCTTAACTTCAGAAGGCAGAGAACTCGATTTAATAATCGACATGAACATAAAAGTAACGTTTATTACAACAGGAGCAGGTAACAAGTTGAAATACATATTTAAATCCATTCGAGTCATCAGTTTGAATCTTTTCAAGTTCATACAAATCTCATGTTTGAAAACGAGAGAAAATTACAAAATAAAGAGTAACGAGTAACGAGTAGTTCTGCTCTGAGAGCTCAGAGAATACAGAAACTGGAAGGGAGTGAGTTACTCTCTTTTGTTGAGCATTCGCCTGTTCTCGTCTATCTAGAAGACGCAAACCTTACCTGAGCTCCCTCTCCTCGGTTTCAGAGGACACCTTATTCGGTACTTACAAACAAAATTTGAACAAGTGATTGTAGGAAACTGTCTCGTTGGGTTAAGTACAAAATAGAGACTACTACAAATACCAAACCGTAGGGACCCAATGGAGTTTCCTGCGGCAATTAGAGAAAACAACGAATCTTCTTGAAATATTCTGTCAACGTCTAGTTAAATACCGAGCTACATTAAAAGAACAGAGTCTTGCATCAGCTAGACACCGAATTGCCATGAGGTAGTGTGTACGACGCCATCACTAAAGACCGATTTTATCCTGGAACTCAATTAAATAATATTAAAGGAAGTTTAAAGGAAGGCTCGACGTGATCAAATAAAAAGTTCTTGACAAATATCTAACTTACTTTCAAGTCTTGCTTATTTAAACTGTTTCCTCCAATCTTTGATGTATACCTACACTCTAAATATCAAAATTTTTGAGGTTTTTGAAGCTTTCCACTAGAAAGACTGATAGACCTCCATATTCGTAGTGGTATACAACCTTAAAAGAATACTTTCAATATCGTAATGGCCGGTCGAGAAAGCACTGTGAGAAAACGTCACTTGCCGCCAAAGAATTTACGATTGTGGCTTTTGTAGACATTGAAGGGACTTTCAGCAATACTAAGCCGGGGGCAGTTGAAAACCTTAGAAACCCTATTTCCCATTGTGGCACCTCTATTATAAGTCTGACGAAAATCTGAGAGCACAATTTTTGTAAAAAATCTTTTCGGTCAGATTCGAAATAAAATTGTAGGTCTATTCGTAGTGAGAAGCTATGCTTAAAGTACCTTTTCATATTGCTCTTGTTCTGGGTACAAAGCTGGACTGTGATTTATAATTGAAAGAATATATTTTAAGAAAAATCTGCCTGCATTACTGCTTCTTGTAAGGATCTTGAATGAACATCTAAAGTTCGCATTCATGCATCGCTTTCTATAAAGATTCAGAGATTATGCGGCTTTGGCTGGCCGAAGACAAATCATACAAATTCACAAAACTATTTGGAAACATGCAGTCTAAAATTGATTTAGTGAGTCGCTAGCATTATTTTCTTTCAAAGGGTAGCTCATTCCTTTCATATCGCCTTGTAAAAGAAGTTACAATACTTCCACAATCACTGAACGAACAGATTAAAGGACATGTAGTGGAGAAATTCCATCCACGGGTAGTCAGATTAAAATAAACCCACTTTACCTAATGTCAGGTCGCGTTCAGTTAACAGCGCGTTGAACACACTGGCCGCTTTCAACTGCCCGCAAGATGTACAGCGGCATGTCAAACTTTATATACAAAAAATGTACATATCACCATAGGCGCTAGACATCTAGCACGTTTTTGGGAAATATCCCTTTCAGCGGACCTTCATCTGGGATATTTTGTGCTAGATGTCCAGCGGGCAGAGGAACGCGGCCGATTACTGTGATCAGTTTTTATAAATAGTTGCCGCCCTGCTTCGTTAAGTGTCAGATTTATCGTCGCGCGCGTTTTTTCATTTTCGTGGCCTAGAAAATGTGCTGGGGAAAAAACTCCCAAATATAATTTTCTTTATATTGTGTAATTAAGTCTATTAATTTAATTTTAAATCTTATGAATTTTTACGAATTCTTACGCATTTTACTCAACTGACGTTTCTCAACTCGAAAAATTCGTAAAAGAGAGGGGTTTCGAGAGAGTAAGATATTTCCCCTCATTCTTGTTTTTACTCAACAAATTTCTTTGCATAAGAATTGAAACAGCTGTCAGTCGCCTGAAAAATGACAGCTGATTTGAATTTCTTGTTCTATTTGGCATTTGGGTTTTATGAATTGTCTGTCATTTTTCACAGGTTACTTCACAAGCGTTCCTTAACTTTTGCGTAAGTTTCCCTCTTTGAGAGAGAATTCATCCACTCCACTGTCATTTTGACAGTCTTTTCCATTTTTACTACAAAAGTAAAGGAAGAGGCCTATTTTATTTTATTTGTTTGGTATCGATGAAGTAAAGTAAAGATACTTAAAACTATAGACCCCTCAAGCCTCAATGTTCGTTCGAAGCTCCCTGGCCTTGTAGTTGATTTTTCCAAAAACCGTCCAAGCCTCCAAACCGTGCACATCCGCTGCTGACAGATTCAAAAATTGAGGGTTAAAGATCTACTGTCACAAGTGGAGTTTTGACAGATTTTCAATGAAAAAGTGTGCGTGCAATTGCAGTGAATGTTTAACGTCCGACTCCTTGCTCGAAATCAATTTAATTCTAACTCAAATCAAATCCATTGAAGAAAAACACCCTACCCTCACTGAAAACTCTACTATAGGTACACTTGAATGAATAAATAAATAAACGAATGCATATTTCGAAATTAAAATCAATTTGCCCAGCAGGAGGTAGCTCATTCAAGATGTCAAATCCATGCAAAGTATTTCACAAACCGAAACAGCACTTTTTGGCGAAATTCTATAATTTGGTGCAAATTCCCAACACACAACACAAGACAGACCTCATCCCTAATTTAACTAAGAATTTCCAAATTAAAATGTTTTGGTTTCAGCTACGTCCTTGTGCCACTTGTGTTTACATTCCATTCACTTAACCCTCCGTTTTTGTAAGGCAGCCTAGGTTACCACCAAAAAAAACCAAAAAAAAAGAAGAGAAACCAACCAACCACCCTAAGCAAAATCTAAAATTGCAGCAGCAACCACCATCATGCTGAAAGGATGCATTCGAGAACGTAATTGCGATATGAGAACATAAAAGCAAACTTAGCTTCGCATGGAATTACGGTGCAAAAGGGAGCGTTTCCTCTCCCCAAATTCACTCCATTTCATATCAGCTTAAAGAGCTTCAAGTTTTCCAACTATTGAAAGTTCTGACATTGATGGGGTATATGCAATGCACTGCATATATACAGGCGCACGGCCAAAGCCTCCTATTGATTGCTCGTTGGGAATCACCGTTCACCGTGCCAAGGCCCCGGCACATGTACGAGTAGCCCTGAATTAAATGGCTTTTGCCTAGCAATCCGTGAAAATGAACATCACATTGCTTTCAGCGGGCCCCACCTAAGTGTATCGAGGCAATCTGGTGCGGACTCTTCCTGGAGCCATCCATGCGGCTTATCCAACAGCCAGCCACTCAGACAGAAACGCCTGTCTGTTTGGAGTTTTTTCCCATTTATATATTTTTTTTTTTTGTTGTTGTTTTCTCTGGCTGTGCCCCAGCCGTTCTGAGTGTGCGGTATTTATTTTCGTTTTAGCGCCTCGCCTCACCTAGGATTCGCGTTGCGGGTGAAAAAATCAAAGTTTTCCAAGCGTATTGCCCGGATTGGGGAAAAATCCCAATCCCACGAAGCCGAAAACCCACCGAGACCTCTCAAGTAATAGAGTTCATGGTAGGAATCGTAATGAGGCCTGAGGCGTTTGAAAGGATTCCACCTGCTTCACCCTGAGGCGGTGCATAATTAACTTGTTTCAATACTGCCGACCGACGTGTGCCAGTAAATGTTCGGTGTACGCCTTCTGTTGGACGTTTTTATTGAGTCGCTTCGCCAAGGAGACTTCTGCCTGACAAATGTGTTGCGACTATTAATGCGAGAGCCCAGCCCACCCCCTATCAACTGGAGTGGTGCTCACAAAGTAAATGCTTCATGATGAAGAAAGCTCATTAATTTGTGTACGCCAGAGTGCACAGCAATGCACTCCTGCCTGAGTGCGCCTTAAATCAATAAATAAATTGCAAGTTGTCCAGGAAGAAGATCAGGTGCATTATGGGGAATTACATGTGCATATAAGGGGCGAAGTACATTCCCGTAACAGGATACAATTCAATGGAATCATATTCAATGGCAAGGAAATAATCGGCTAAATGAGGGAACTATTAACAAGATAGACTCTGAAAGGGTGCAAGTGCAATACTCTTAATAGAAACGTTGCTCCCCCTGTATATACTTGAAAGGATCTGCAGCCCATATTCGAGCGAAGGCAATGTTTTTGAAATTATTACTGATGTGATGCACGCACAGATACGAGTAGGTACATCTGAATTACTGCCAATGGAAGGGTTTCAATGAAAGGCAAAAAAGTTCCCATTACACTCAAGGAAGCAGAATCCTGCCAACAGAAATATCCGCTTCGAGCATCAAATGGTTCTGAAAACCAACCAGCAATCAACTTGAAATTTCTCTGGGATGGGGCGGACATTTCTAAAGGATATTCAAATGTATTGGAAACTAAGACGGAGATTATGAAACGAGGATCGATGCAACTGTGGTGGAACGGTTTATGAAACTGAAAACTTTTAAGAGTTGAAAAGCAAACTTAAGTCCATCTTTGCCTTGCTGGTGTTGCGCTGTGACGCATGGGGTGCAGAAGAAACGTCCAATATCGATTGGGGTGCACTGGCGATTTACAATCAGTAACTAAGCCCTGATAAAATATTCTCTTCGGGGCTGCACTAGGACTGTGCATATACGTAAAAGGGATTTGCGAAAATTATTTGAGCAGATAGCATCGGACAGTGTTCATTAGGGTGTGGATTTTACATCCAAGGATGGTCTTACTGATGTAGTAGGGACTTGTGCCAACAAGAGAATGGTATAACTTTTAAAAGTTATGAAGTCAAGGAGACCTCAGTCAGCAGTATTTAAAAAACAGAAATCGTTAAAGTAAATATTTTGAGATATGAAAATCGAAATTTTGAGTAACACAAATTCCAAGTAATCGGGTTTCATATCCCTGAAAACCTTTCATCACCAGGTCATTTATAGGGTGAGCCAGATACAAGTTTCTTTTTAAAAATGCAATAAAATGAACAAAATTAAATTTTTCCATGTTTTATATGACTTTTATGGAACACAACGTCGTTCAAGTGGCTGTCTCGGCTGGTTCCGCTGTAACGCTTGGATGATATCAGCCTTAAGTGATTGAATCGTTTCCGGATTATTGGCATAACATCGGTCCTTCACCGATCCCTACAAAAAAAAGTCCAAATGGGTTAAATCGTCGTCCTGCATGAACCAGATGTCGTCCAAATCCATGTCTTCTATTTCAGTAAAAACAGTCGCTTAACGCCCACCATTTCTCATTTCATATTATACCGACTTTCTGTCAAGATTTCGAGTGGGAAACAGCTGTCAGTGTCAAAATAACTAATGATTTAAAAAGAAACCACTAAATGGCCCACGATTTATATAAGAGAAACTTTAAAAATAAAAATTACGTTAAGCGGAAAAATAAAATATTAAGCACTTACGCGGCCATTAGATATAGAGCCACGGCAATCTGCCAAAAACTTCCAAATTTCCGACATTTTTACAGAAAAAATATGCCTGGCAATGCTTTAATGTTGCCGCCTTTCAAAGTTCACTCCCAAATACTCCAGGCCTTACGCTACGATGCGAATTCGTGATTTTATAGTTCCATGGCTCTTAAATTACCTATACAACTTGTCAGGTAACCATTTCAGAATACAGGAACACGTTGTGTGCGATTCAGTCGTGCTCATTTTTAAGACTGAGGTAGGAACAATACTTCTTTTTTAAATATCCTTTGGGATAAATATTGGTGGACACATTTTGTACCAATCAAATTGTCAAATTACTTCTGAGCACCCTTCAAAATATGCAAGCATTTTCTTGCGATAAAAGCTTAAGGCTTCAAGATGTCAAGAAGTTTTTCCACAAGTTGATGGAAAGCTGAAGCTCCATTTATTTGTATTCTTCACAAATGAAGCCATGGGTCGACACTCGACAGATAAAATCTGTCAGTTATTGAAATATTCCCCGACCTTCGTGTCGAATTTGAAATTTGAGAGCATTTTCGAAAACTTTGGGACAATTTACACTTATAAAGAAGAACTAATGAGCCGTGATATTTATTGGTAAACTTTTTCCCATACCCAATCTAGCTCTGTCGATGTCGATGAATATATAGATAACAATGCTCTTTGTATACACAAGATGGCATGGCGGCAGGATGAGATTTTTTATTTTGTCTGTTATACTTAATGTTGGCACATAGTCTGGTAACAACTCTTGTATACAAGTTGAAACTTTCTGTCAATCAAACGGAGGAGATGTGAATATCTGTCTTGGTTTGTATATTTTTTCTTCCTACAATAATAAATAGATAAAGTTTGAAACTCGATTTGTTTATTAAAGTTTGAGTTGATTTTGTTGCGTTTTTTGATGCAAAGTATGGGGCAACTACTCACAGTTTCAATCAGGTTGCAATGACAGGACGATGTCGTTCATTACTGGAAGACACCTTAATAAAGTGGTTAGGTAGGTATATGTAGAGTTGCAAAAATACAATACACGCCAACTTAGGAAATGGGACTTTACTACGAACAAAAGGAAGTCGCACTGTTTAACGTCAAAGCAATTAAGAAATCTGTCAAAGGAAATTCTAGGTATACCTTCGGGTTTTGCTCAACGCTTTATACTCTACAATAAAGCCATGTACGCTGTTCGAGTGAAATCCAAATTTTCATACAAATTTTTCACTGCGTAATGTCAAAATGAACTTTTCAAGTGAAAGTTTCACCAGGCAGTACGCTGTTGAAGTGAAAAATAATTGTTCAAAAAGTGATTTGTAGGGGGCGTTACTTGCTATTTCACTTGGTTTTTATTGTCCGTCGCATTAAATTTTTGACATTTCGGTGAATATTTCACTTTCACTTCACAGAGGAGTGCAAATTTCACTTCACTTGAACAGCGTACCAGCCTTAAATTTTCAACAAAGTTTACGAACTGTAGCGGCACTGCAAACGAACACACCTGCGTCGGTAAAGTAGAATCGAAAGCAAAATATAAATGGCGGCGCAACTCTTGAAACGATTTTTATTCGTGAAATTAGTTATTTGTTGTTTTTAATTTAATTGCAACCGACAATGACAATAGATCCTTATTTTAATGACTATATACCTATATATCCAAGTTATTTAGGAGGAATCGTTGAAGTATATGTCCGTAGTGACGTTAAACTGCTTCCAAAGTGGACATAGTATACGTTAAACACCTTTATTAAGCAAAGCTGTATCACTAGTAGCTTTTCTAATACAAAATAAAGCAAATTGGCATATAGCATCCTCCAATTTAAGACAGAAATCAACTCTTAAGTACCTTGAGTTTAATTAAATTGCGACCTCATTCCATTGAGTAATTATGCCAAGTGTATTCTAATCTTATTCAGAGACTGACGTTTTATTTAATTTCCAAAAAGGCTGTTCGAGCATCAACCGCATGCCCCTTTGGTATGTCTCGACAGAAGGCATCCTAATGAAAAATTATAGGTGAGCTTGCAAGTTATTCCCTAATGACCTAAAGTCTATTTCTCTTCATTTCTGTGGATGTGAGTTGAACAATACTTGTCTTCATGTCGGGAGTAGAGGTGTACCCTACTCATCGTAGTCGTAGGGTATAGTATCGTGAATAAATGAAATGAACTGTCCGTGACTGTGTATTTAATTTTCATCAAGCATTGTTAAGGTTTTCGATCAGAAGATGGCTATTCGGAGGCATTCATTTCAAAATGTAAAATTTATATTCCTTATTGTTGTAATAGAGCGTACTTCTAGTACCTTCAAATTAAATATCTTCGATACTTACTGAACCTTCTGAACGAAACTCTCATGTAACTTATCTGTAATAAATCGTTACTTTAATTAATTGCCAAACTTCGTGGAATCGTGTTTCAATTCTTTTTCTGCATTTTCCAAATATTTAATATTTATTTTCTATCAAGCAGAAATACATTCAGCCATTCTGACGTTTCATGACATTTGCCAATACGAATATCCAGCCACTTACTTACTACGAACGCGTTGGTTATCTAATAATAAAAGTTATTGTCTTGTATGAAGTTTGAGATGACGCTATTCATCGTGTGTTTAATGTAACGCGGCCATTTTTCTTTTGCGAAAACTGTCAAATAAGATTTATGAAGTATTATTTATTTTTAATTTGAAATTTAAGTATGCGTGTTGAACTTCACTTTTTCATTGACAGCAAAAATGTAATAGATCTATATAATTATTGGGCACATGGGGCACATTCAAAAACTTGGTTAACTTAAGGCGACTAGATTGGTCTGGAATAGTTGTAACCTGAACGCTAAAACTAGATTAGTCGGGAACGTCACTTTTGCTACGTCAGCCACATATACGAACTGTCAACTTAGTACTCAGTCACGAATTTCTTGACTAGATTCGTCGGCTACCCCTCCATAAACGTTAACTAACACAGCTGCCCATGTGACCGATCTAGGCCAATCAAAACTGAGATACATCAAGTCAGTCAGCTGTCAGACTTGCTAAACTAGATACTTGAACGTCCCCAATGTAACGCGGCCATTTTTCTTTCGTGAAAATTGTCAAATAAAATGTATGGCGTATTATTTTTAATTTGATATTTTCGTAATGCGTCTGGCAAGTTCCATTTAAGCAAAAATTCTGACTTCACTTTTTCTTTGACAGCAAAAATGTAATAGATCTAGACTAGGTCATTATTGGGCACATTCAAAAGACTAGAGCTACCTACCTACTTTATGTCGACTAAATTTGTCTGAACTAGATGTAACCTGAACGCAGAAGGTAGATTAGTGGGTAGCGTAAATATATATGTACCTACGCCACATATACGAACTGTCAACTTAGTACTCTGTCATAAAATTCGTGACTAGATTCGTCGGTTACCCCTCCATAGACGTGTTACTTTGAGACTTAAGTTTTCAACTACTGTGTATGATTTAATGATTCCCTAAGACTCTTGTTTTTATCCTTCAGAATAGTCCAGTTAGCTTGGCGCTTCTAAAGTAGGAGACTACAAATATTATTATTATTATATTTTGTACTTTGCGCATTTAGCTTTCACGAAAAACTAATTTTAATGTCATTTTCATTGATGACTCCATCATTGTAGTTATAAGTTTGAGCTTCGACGACTTCAACTTTTATGCTAAACCTAAATACCATCAACCTTTTCTAAGCCTATCTTCAGAGATAGTGTATCCTTCAACAACTTGCCAAATAACTTTACCACCTCAGTACGTTTTTGTACCTTAACTGTTCCAATTCGGACCCACCACAATCAACAGCGAATGTATCTGTGAGCACATTAAGCGAGTTCTGGATTTGTTTGGTGGTTTTCACAACAAATTTCCAAAGTGTTTCAATGGCTACAGCTGCTTCACTCCGCCAATTTAATGCTTTTGGGTCATACCCGAGTTTGGTGGTGTACCTACCCCCAAAATGAAAGCAAGAAAAAAACCAAAAAAACCTCAACCCATAACAACCGAAGTAGCAACCCATCCTGCGTGCAGCGGTAATTAATTATTTCCTTCATCCCGAGTGGGTGTATCTAAATTCAAAACTATGCAAGTGGAAAACATCTATGGACAAATAAACCGAACCGGACGAAAAAGAGCACAACTTGTTCTAGTTTTTGTTGAAATCGCATCGATCGTTGAGTGTGCACTGAAGGTCGTTAATTTTAAATGGAAATTGAAATGGAGAGACTCCGCTAGAAATGACTTTGGCATGGCGAGCATCGGTGCTACGCCACTCTCATGATGATGCCCGATTCGGTTGGAGGGAAGCATTATGAATTCATTATTTGTTGGGAATACTCCGGCTGCTGCGATTTTGCCCGTCTGCAATCGGCGAGATGGAAGAAAACTCGCCACGAAACTTTTCCAACGGTCTATACGCTGTTTTTGATGTTTCAACATACATACAAAGTTAAGTGCAAAAGAAAAAAAAATGTGTTTTTTCCGTTTCCTATGTGAATGGCAAATTAGACAGAGATGGCTTTTTGTTTTGAAGGTGACAGATTTTGCGAGTTGTTTGTTCATTATTATTTATTGTTTGTTTGTTTGTATTTTTCGGGGTTAGTTGGGGTGTCCGTCGGTGTTATTTTGAGGATAAACATTTGCATGGCATTGGCTACAGAGATGTGGGGGGCTAACGGTTGATTAAGTGATATTTTGCAAGTTATCTGGGGGAGAGAAATGCCGCAGGGTGATTGTGTCAGGGTCGGTGTTCATTTTTTATTAAGGAAAGATAATCCGATGATAAACAAGTGGATTTGTTAGAGGATATGAGGTGTGCAGGCATATCGTGTTTGCTCTGTGTGACCTTATGTGCGCAGAGAGGGTAACTTTGAAGCGATCTAAATATTTGTTTTAGGTGTTGTTTTATTGGTAAATACAGTGAAAAATCTTAAAATTTGCGTAGTTGCAAGGAAATTGGTCCTGCCGTCAACTGAACTCGACGCACAACTTCGAAGAATTACCATTCTTAGCGCAATAGCTTACGAAGTCACATCAAACATAAATGGTAGGTACCTACATAATTCTTAAGTGGAAGTTTACAATGTTTATTAGTTAGTTAGAACACCTTTTTTAACTAGCAAAAACTATTTCCCTGCATTATATCGACTAATTGCAATCCAGTCAACTTAATCGTGAATAGGTAGATACATTTTATAATTTATATTTGTCGAGCTGCGTTTTCAACTGTTTAAATGAAAAAACCAAAAGAATGCCGACTTTTCGTTAATGCGCTTAATTTCTCTCTCCATTATTAAACGACAAAAAAGTCCCCGCCTTTCTTTTCCCGCTCGACTTCAACCCAAGCCATCTGACAGTTCAGTGGCCGCGTTCCACACTCCATACGAAAAGACATGATTCAAATGACAGAATTGAGTAATAATATTCTGCCAAAGTTTTATCTTTGTCGATAAACGGTAGGTACTTATGTTGATCACACATTAAGACATTCAGTCCGATTCCCGCACGATTCGGACTGCTCTACAAAAAAACTACACAAATCAAATACACGAACTGCACTATCGTTATCGATGCAGTATGTATTTAATTTCGCAGCTGAAAATGAATAAGTTGTAAAAACTAATCATTATTTAAATAATAGCATTGCATGATGTCAATGCCTAACCGATATAAATGAGAAACAAGTCTACCAAAAGGAAATTTAGTTTCTATCAACTGCATAACCGACATTATAGTTATAAATTATAAAGGCTCTCCCAAACCCACGCGACTTATTCACAGCGAAGGCGACAACGACAATTTCGATTTTGAATGCGACAAGGAAATTCGCAAGCCTGCCCAGAACGAAGCGTCGCGTCAGTTACCAGCTCAATCAGTTTTTCAGTGTTTGGCATCGCAGAAAAATAAACAAAAATGACAGATACGAACAGCTACCTAGACCGCGACAACGACAAAAACGATGCCAACAGCAAATATAAAAAAATCGCTGCAGTTTAATCGCCGTCGCACTGACTTGATCGCGTGAGTGTATGTGTTCTCATATACTGCCATGTTTATATAATTTGACAGTCGAAAGTTTCGCTATCGCTGCGAATAAGTCGCGTGGGTTTGGAAGAGTCTTAATAAGATAAGTTGTTGCGTTGGCTAAGTCACTTTCCCTACGTAAGCACAATTGCGAACTGTCAACTTAGCACTCATCGGCTACCCCTCCATAAACGTCAACTGAATCAGCTCTTTGTTTATGTAGTCGATCTAGGCCAATTAAAATTGAGATAGTACATAAAGTAACCCAGCTTTCAGACTTACTAAACTATATATACCTACATGAAAGTCCAAAACTACTTGACTAGATTGTTGAACGACTCGATTGTTTCTTGATGAACTTTTACTGAAACCTCGAGTTCAACCCACCGAGTTGAAGTGATTTCAAAAGTCATAAGCTGTCAATTTTGAAAATATTACATACCTTTTTTTTTGATTCAAATTATTTTGTCTGCAGAAACACTTGTTTATTATGATTTTTTTTGATTGTTTTGGCGTTTACTATTTTGACGTCCACAAATGAACACAAAATAAACCAAAGTTCACGCTGTAGGCTTGTTCGGTTTGATTTCGGCACTTCAAAAATGTATGGCGAAACGCGAAACCTCGGAGATTTGGAAACATTTTACGAAACCTCGCGGTTTCGGTTGGTGTGAACTTGGCATTAAATAACTGAATTCTTGTTGTGGTGTCAATTCTATGAAGCTTCAATAACGAGAGCTCCAAAATTTAAAATAGAAAAAATGGAAGCAATCACACGTTTTGGTCGACAACGTTTAACGATTTCACAAACGTCCCATAATATCCCATAGTATCCATAACAAGATGGCGGCTCAAAATACATCTCCACATAATTGCATGTTGGGTAATTCTTTTCCTTACCTTAAGTAAACTATTTAGTATCGCATTCATATATTGCATGATAAAATTGAGTAACCTTGCAACTGTGGTTTTATGCGCGCATTATGACATAACGCACGAACACATCTGCGTCGCGGTAAGTATAGGAAGAGAAATTGGAGCTCTAAATCGTTAAGAACATAACTTATTGATGAATAGACTGAAAGGCTTATTAATGGACCCACTGTCAGATGTCATGCTTAAAAAATTTATTTGACATGTGTTCTTAAACAAAGTTTCACCGATTTCATTTTCAAAAGAAAACCTCTCAGTTTTGAAATACCTACACTTTTCATAACAAAGTGGTTATCCAAATCAAGTCCCACATTCCTCCCAATAACTTCCCAGTACGCAGTACCTCTAAAGACGATAATATCATCGAAAATTGTCAATCAAACTTACTTTCAAATGGAATACTTAAAACCACATGAAACCCTCAGCTCGCCATATCAACGCACCAACATCACTATGTCCGCCACATCAGTCTTCTTCATGTCTGAGAAAACTCCTGAAAGTTCGATTAACCAAAAACTTCAAAAACTCATCGCAGGCTTTCATCCCTATAACTACGTGTCTCTTGCACAGTCCTGGTATATACGGAAGCGGAAGCCGTTACTTCATCTCCTTGTTGGCTGGAGCGGCGGTGGTGGTGGTGGCGCTGTCTTGTGATGATGTCTGAGACCTATATTACTCCAGGAGCAAATAAAAAATCGACTCATCATTCTAATGGGGAGGAATGGCGTGGGTGTGTTTGTCGTCGTCAGGGCGTCTGAAACGGCTTAATTTCAGGCGAAGTCTTCATAACTGAAAGAGTCGTGTTTTCTCGTTTGCCATATACACTCGTGCTGATAAATTGGTCGCAATTATTTTAAGAGGAATGGGAGACGTCTTCTTTTGCGTTTCAACTTTTTTGTTTCTTTCTTCTTCTTTTTTTTGTTAGGGAATGTTTCTTTCCTGTCTCTGTGGAATGTCTTTATTTTTATGAGAATTCCCATTGCTTTGTTATTCTTTTTCTTGTCTCTGTGGACTAATAACGGTGCCGCCAAACAAGTGTATGTAGATACTGTCATTGTGATTCACTGAGTGATGATTTTATTGCGGACCAAGTTTTGGTCTGTCACTGTATAGAGGTTTTGAAACTTAATTACTGGTGATTTTAAATAACAAATGTGGTATTGATCTGTTTGTACATATTATTGAAAAATCGTCAACTTGAGTCGGAGAGATGGTGTCGCGGAGCTTAGCTGGATACAGCCTTTGCAAAAAACTAAATTAAAGAACCAAAAGAGTCGCTGAATGCTGTCGTAGTTTCTTCTGGCAAATTGGTTGCCGTTTCGCTTAAAATTTAAGTTGAATGGAAGCCGAGCGACTGGGAAAACTGCGGTAAGCAAAATGTAATTAAATGAAATGTAAATGTATTTTTTAACTTATGTTTTCAGAAATAAATATATCAGGTCTGTACCCTTACTTTTTGGGCCAATTTCGGTAAAATGTCAGATATCAAGGAGTGGGGATATTTTCTCTCAGAAAAAGAGAATAATAACCAAAACGTACAGGAACGAAAGTTTGTCATGACGTTTGTTGAAAACATATGCGAGAAATTCAAAAATAAACGTCAGTGGATTTAAAAAAAATGTCCAGTTTTGAAGACGTTGAAAAACATTCGGATTCAGTTTAATATTTTTTTTTTTGCGGATCTATCCATTCTTAAGGCTGGTACGCTGTTCAAGTGAAGTGAAATTTTCACTCCAAGAAATTGCTGTGAAATTGAAAGTGCAATTTTCACGCCGAATTGTCAAAAATTTAATGCGACGGGCAATAAAAACCAAGTGAAATAGCAAGTAACGCCCTCTACAAATCACTTTTTGAACAATTATTTTTCACTTCAACAGCGTACTGCCTGGTGAAACTTTCACTTGAAAAGTTAATTTTGACATTTCGCAGTGAAAAATTTGTATGAAAATTTGGATTTCACTCGAACAGCGTACCAGGCTTTAATAACAAGTTTCAGCACATAACAAAGCAAACCGAAATAAACTACCAATTCAAATTGACTTTTGAGAGATTTGACAGCTAAAGTCAGTTATAACAAACTAGCCCAAAGAATTTTGTTGGGCTATTATATGCAGGTTTTTTATGAAGGGGAAATGTTTTGTTCTCTCTTCTGCCCAACTTTTGCGTAAAGGAACGAAGTTTGACAAAATTTGGCTAATGTGTTCGAATGCATTACCGTTAGGGAACAGACCTAATATTTATATTCATTTCGAGGAATTTTGCTCGGCGACAGATTGCTTTCCTGTTGCCTCCTTTCTTCATCGTAGATGTTTCAATGTTAGTTTCTTAAAATTAACATGTGCAGTAAACGTTAAAATCCAAAATCAGACTCCCAAAAGTCCCCTGCATTTGCGGTTGCGTATACGCAACATTTTTCACAATACATTTTGAATACATAATAATATTCAGTATTTACACTGAAGGGCCAATGAAAAACTACTTTACCATTTAACAAGCATCAACTAAAAGCATCTAAATTGACGTGCGACCCTTATTCTTGCATACCATTTCCGTATCTATAGCTTTGCTCCAGTTAATGGTGAACAAAGAAAAACACTCGTGCAACAACAGAAAAATTATTCTTTAAATAGCAAAACAACCAGCCACCCGCGATGCATATCTTATAGACGAACTTTAAGGATAGCTTGCCGGGCCCTCCATCCTGAGAGCGTCATCATCGCGTCGTCTTCTCAACTTTCAATACTTAGACGAAGATGAGTTTATCTTGAGTTTTTCTCAAGTTTACATCTGGAAAAGCCACGTTTTGCACATTTTCTCACAAACTGTGCATACATTTATTCCTACAAGAGAGCGAAACGGTCGTGCATGTGTTGCTTCTTTGTGCCATGCCCGTGATCCGTAGCGAGTGTATATATACATTATGACACACACTACACAAAGTATCTCTACCATGTTCTCTTAATCACTAGAGACGCCGTTATTAATTAGCAAACAATTCATGATTAATATATTCAAACTTATGTTTGAGTTTGACATTAAGCAAATTACACCACCCACTGTGCAAACCGCCTTTGAGATACAAAAGGATGTTGATACACAAGCAAACTGCTTCCCACATGTGAGCTCTCATAAATTTTCAATCTAACAATATTAAAATGTCCATCCTACCCGCCCAGTCCCGGCCCCGCACATAAATGTAAAATGTTGTATAGCTCTCCACTTGGTTGGGTACAATAAGGAGCGTGTGCATATAGGTATATTGGGAAACACAATTCTTTCCACATCCTGCCGAGGTACTGAACCGAATTTTGATTAAAATTGCTTAATTTAGGTAACATTCAGAGCAGCGGCAGAGCACGGTGAGGCTTGACGCTATTGTGCTGCTCGTCACAACTCGGAGAAGGATGCCTTGAGAAGGTTCGAATTCGTCATAGAAAGACAATCCGCAACCCTCATTGTGTTCTGCTCCAGGCAACAAATGGTTCCCAAGGATATGTTCTCTCGCATATGGGACACGAGCCAGTGATTTTATCTGAATGGATTTGAATTCTTCGTACTGCAGGGTGTCGCCATGACGCACTCAAACACTTTGCGGTGCACAGCAACGAGCAGCGAGGTGGAGAGCAAAAGGGGTAAATTAAATTTCTCTTCGATTTGCCCCTGTCATATGAACTGAGGACCGGGGGTTCAAGGTGTTTCGGTTCTCACCTGAAAGGCACTTGCCAACAACTTCGTATTTGAGCACCCTTGTCGATTGATGTGTAAGTTCACAATTCACGTACTGCTTCGTTGGGTATATTTCTAATTGCTTGCCTTTTTTTTGTTGTTTTGACAGCGTTGCTCCTTTGGAAAAAGTTTTACGCGCGCGTCACAAGCAATGTGTCTCGGTCTGTGGATATACATCAGCTCAGTTACTTTGAGGGGTTTTTAATATTCGAAGCTAATTGGAAACACTGCTGTGAATTTGTGGGGTTGTCCTTGTCATGTCGGTAAAGTGCTTTTCAATGGCGTAAGGGCGAGGGGAAGGGGCTGTGCGGTCTTAATGTTAATGGCTTGACGATCAATATTCACCAACATTTGCTGAAAGACGGAGGAGAATCTGTGGCAAATTTTTAATGAAGTCTATCTAATAAACGAAGCATTGATTACATTAGAAATTAAGTTGATGGGATTTTTTTATTGTCGCGGCCTCCCTCAAATACTGAGGTTTCTTTTTTACGAATAATAATGGTTTATAGGTATTTATTGAATTAAAGTATGGTGGGAATATGGCTGCATAAAAAATAACCCACTTGCATTAAACTTCGTTGTGAAACTGTTTGATTATTTTCGTATTTTTGATTTCCTTGATTTCAGCTGACGGCGGCATCTCAAGTTTGAAGGTTAGGAGAACTGAAAAGCATCAAACTTTAGACAACGACAGTGAACGAGTAAGTGGAAATTATCAGTGAAAGCATGACGTCCTAAGTTTTTACATTTGGATTCGACATAACCTTATAGCACTTTTTATTCCTCATAAAACTTAAGAACTCATATAAACGAATTCAAGATCTATCAGTCTCTCCGAACACTAACTGGCAGTGGTTTAAATTCACAATCATATCAACTGCCATATCGACTGCGTTACCGACGGCAGTATTAAATATTCACCACACTCAGTTAGAGGGAATTATTAAAACTTGATTTATAAGCAAAAGATTGGATAATCATGACGTCTTGTCGAATTGTTATCGTTGGAATAAGAAAAGGGTTACTTTTCTGAGACATACCGAAGAAATATGCGTAAAAAAGAGACAAAACAGAAAGATCTACTGCGACACACTTGGTTTAAAGTGGTCCATTAAGTTAAGTTAAGTTAAGTTGTCTGAAGTTCACTAGATTTGTCTGGACGTGACTATGTCTAGATCTCAATGAATTTGGGAATGTTTAAGAATATAGTTTAGTAAGTCTGACAGCTTTAGTTGTCCTAAATTGATCGCGTCAAAGGGTTTTGAGTTGGCGTTTATGTAGGGGTAGCCGACATTTCATCATTTCGTAGGTATATGTGGCTGAATTAGACAAAGTGACGTTTCGTTTTCTGACAAACTAAAACGAAAACGAACTTCGTGTTAAATAACATATTTGCATCAACAATAAGTCTTTCTCCGTATTTAACTTCAATTAACTTGTTTTTTATTGAAAGTAACAATCATCTTGTTTAACACAACTAAATGTCAACTGAGTCTGCAGTCAATCTTCCTTTTAAATCTTACGAATTTTTACGAATTCTTACGCATTTTACTCAATTGTCGTTCCTCAACTCGAAAAATTCGTAATAGAGAGCGACTTCGAGAGAGTAAGATATTTCCCCTCTCACTACTTTTTACTCAACAAATTTCTTTGCGTAAAGGCTGGTATGCTGTTCGAGTGAAGTGAAATTTTCACTCCTCTCCAAAAAGTGCTGTGAAATTGAAAGTGAAATTTTCAAGCCGAAATGTCAAAAATTTAATGCGACGGACAATAAAAACCAAATAGCTTGTAACGCCCCCTACAAATCACTTTTTGAACAACTATTTTTTACTTGAACAGCGTACTGCCTGGTGAAATTTTCATGTGAAAAAATTCGATTTCACATGAACTGCGTACCAGCCGCTTGAAAATTGACAGCTGACTTGAATTCGTTGTTCCATTTGGCATTTAAGTGGAATATTCGCATTTGTGTTTTGCACAGGTTACTACAAAAGCGTTCCTTAACTTTTGCGTAAGTTTCCCTCTCTGAGAGAGAATTCATCCCCTCCATTGTCATTTTGACAGTCTTTTCCATTTTTACTACAAAAGTAAAGGAACAGACCTAATGCTTGGGTAGATTTGTAGGTTACACGTTTTCTTTACCAAAACTTAAAAATTGTGCACGCCGTGGTCAATGAGGACAATAGGAACTCAAATTGTGGTCAACTTCGTTTTGGGCGCATATAGCTACTTTCTAAATCAAGCTTGACACACAAATGCAGCAAATGCGTTGATTGAAAAAAAAATTGTTTGCCTGTTTAAAGACCTATTTTTAAAAAAAATTATGAACTAAGAGAAGTTTCTAAATAAGCAAACAAAATTTAAGATTTATAGATTTATGTCGGGTCAATTGCTGAAAAAACTGTTAAACTGATAATGTTTCCGTTTTATTACCAAGGCGGGCTTAAATTATAATACACCACAAGCTCACAAGTTTGGAAATGCATTGTGAATTTTCAACAGTTTGAATTCCACATTTTTTTGTATTTTTACTTTATTTTTGTTTGATTTTATTTTATTTTATTAAAAATTCAATTATGGCGGAGTTAAGATTCCACTAGGTACTCTAAAAGCCACCAAATCTAACTTCAATCGTTGGTTTTCGAACTAAGTACCCATAGGCCGTTATTAACATTAATTTGTTTGGTAGATGGCGTTAAGATCATAATAACCTCGAATATTTTTGAGGCTGAACACCGGCTATTGTTCCCTGAAGCTTTCACTTGATGAATAAATATACCTCCCAATATTGAGAAATTTATTCGAATGGACGTTAACAGTTTTTCATTTAAAGTACTGATTTTTGTACTGCAAAATTATTTTCTTTAAGTTCATTTAAATTGTAGAATAGGAACCTAGCTACCTACAGTATTATCGATCTTAACATAGTCGGGTAATCGAACTACCATACTTACAATCCCCCAATCCATATTATTCAAATCAAGGACTACGGAGGATACCTACGAACGATAAAAATAGACCTTGGAACAGAAATTGAAACATCTCGACCATATGAATAGCTACAGATATATATCCCAAATCATCATCATCATCATTATCATCAAAAGCAAGTAGTGTAGGTACCTATATCTAACTAACGAGTAGAATATAAATCCACCTATGTACACACACATTAATCATCATTCCATTGAAAAGCCGAGGAAACAAAAGTCTATCTACATTCGAAACAAATGTAATAAGAAACAACTGTGCGATGCGAAAACATGAACAAAGCTCCATTAAATGAGCGAAAAAAAAGGCGCCGATTTTTTGGTCCTTCGATGACATCAACAACGGTAGCGGTAGGTAACGGAGAGCATTCATTTCCATTACGTTCCCGCACACTGGAATATCGTCAATTTCCACTTTCGCGCAGTTCGAGAGAAGCAAACTCAGCTATCAGCTTTTAGGTTAGGTTTTTTATATGGCCAAAAAGCTTTCGTTGTGATGCATCAGCATTGTGCTCAAGCTCATCCATGCGCTTCAATGGCGCACTCTCTAAGTGAATTTTAACGAAGAAATTAGCAATTTGCATTGTGCGCCACTAATGAGGCAATTTTGGGTCCCGTATGACAGCGGAAAGGGCGTTTGTGCTACTGTTACTGTATTGCAAATGTTGTTAGGTAGGGAGGCAGTGGCAATTTATTCCAGGGATATAGCAGGGCTAAGCACAGGACAATGTACTTTAATTGCTGTATGTATACCGACACAGGGCACGGCGCGGTTATGTGAGGTTTTGTTTATGTTCATGTGAGTGGATGGGAATTCTATTAAACGCCTCGAGTGGTTATCGGACACCGATCTGTCAGCCACTTAAATGTTGCGTTGCATTTTGCAGGGCAGCAGTGGTCAGTATAGATAGTCTCAGCGGTGAAATTGATTCGTTCACAGGGAAATCTCCGATTGAAGTTGCGATTAAACGTTAATGGAAATACAAATGAATATAAATCTCCTCCCTAACACAGGAAGGGAGCGATGTTAGGCGATTGGGTTCTTCGTGTTCCTATATCCGGCGGAAATGGGAAAAAAAATTTTATAAAAATTATCAGAATTTGATTCTGACACTCTGCTAATTATCTCAATCTTTGTTGACTGTGAAAGAACTCCTCGGGGACTACATCCACCCCCAACGCATTACGAACCTTTTGCCAATGGGATGCCTCAGAGTCAGAGCGGAAGAAGAAATGTTGACATTTTAATACAAGTAGGTACACAAGGCTAATATTTTATAAGCACTTAAAAACGCTCTCGTGCTTTATTTCTTTTCTTTCTATTTTTGAAAATCCGCTCAATTGTTGACTTATATTTACGTTACACTTTATTAAGCATCGATTTGGATATTCGATACCGCCGATGCCGCCGCGCCGTTAGCAAATTTGTCTTTCAATAATTGAGCTATTACATTTGATTAAGCTTAAATAGATGAACAGACACACATTTATTTGTACAGATGAGTGAGCGAGAACAATTTGATAGACAGCTGATAATTAAGCAAATCCTTCTTTGGAAATGAGTAAATGCATAGTTATATCTTATTAGGGATTAGATAGGTAGGTCCTTCTAGGCCTTGTTACCGGTATCTGTGTGAAGAGAGTCTGGGACGACAAACTTGGTCCCTTCGGTAGCCCAAACTGTCAAAATTATTGAGTATAAAATTGCGTCCTGTGCATTGAAGAGCGTTCCACAAAAAATTAGAAGCATAAGGATATGGAACATTGAATTTAGAACTGCAGAACACCAGATATCTCCCTCTAATCTTTTTCACGCGTTATTGAAGACCCATAAGAAAGATGTTGTTCAGAACGTAACATATTGCACTTCCTTACCGATTTCTATAGCCGGATACAATCAGAAACAATATTATCTCGGGATTGAAAGCTAATTTATATACCGTTTTTGTAACACCTGTGACCATTGATGATATCCATTCCTCTTGAACTACCGAACCGAACCGAAAGTTTGAGGTTAAGATACTTGTTTGGCTAATGCACTTTACTTGGTAACTCATTTATCAAAGTAACAATGAGCTCGCTTTTTTTGTCGTTCGCTGCCATTCAATTAAATTCAGTTTCATTTACCTGTATTTCAACTTTTTAATTTTTGAAGCATAAAAACCCAGCAGCTTTGCACATGCACGATGCACCACAATACGGCTTGAATGTTCTCTTAGTTTGGACGATTGTTTCTAGAGACACTACTTGTGGTCTGCACAACGAAAACATAAACTATGCAAAATCTACTCTAAACAAAAACATTTATAAATTAAATATTCATGCAATCAGGCAAAAAAAACAAAAATAACGCTCAAACTTTGTCCCAGCATCACCACCACGCACCACCACATATCCAGTCGTCGCAGAACACCTGGCCCTGGCCCAAGCTGGTGGTGATTCTTGTGCAACATTCTTGTTTTGTATTCAAATATGCTAAGTGTCATCAACTTCATCAGAATTAAAAACAAAAACATCCTCTGGGACTGGGGCAGGACGATCTGTCACCCGCCGGCCGTCGTCTGTCACCACTCACCACCATCTAAAAGGCAGTTCAATTGTTTCTCTTGTCTGATTTTATACAAACTATGCACGTACACCAGCCACATATAAACGATGTCCTTTATAAATTGATCGCCTTGCTTACGCCAAGCTCTCTACAGCAGGATAATAACCTTTCTCCACATTCTGGGTAACGCCTTGAGCGTTGTATCCATTTAAATTACACGGCCTATTTCCGTTGAATGGACGAATCCATACAAAAATATAATAAATCTGGTAATCAGCTTTTAATAAGGTCCTGTGGACTGCGCTACATCCCCAAATGCAGTTCATTCAGCCTATTTCACCGCAGTTGGTGTGATATTTTTCGCGCCACCATTGAATACTGTTTACCCAGTGCAATAATTCACTGCAAGTAAAATCGTGGGGTTCGGTTTCGGTCGAGCTCGTATCATGTCCTTACGTGTGAAGGGATGCGTGCATTTAATATTCAGTCAATGCCCGAGTTCACATCGTTTTCAATTAAACTTCGCGAAGTTGTAAATTGTTAATTTCGATCCCGCAACGTGAAACCTAGCACCTCCAGTCCAGCAGGACTCCTGCTGCAGCTGTGTAGGTACATATAACTCAGCTTGTATACCTTCTATAACAATCATCCTGATGCACCAAGTGAATACAGTGTATAAAACACACCCATTATTAACTGGGGCTGGTGGGTGACGGCCGGCATGGCGTGGAGATAACTTGTTTCAAACTCCTTCGTGCGTTTCTGGTTTCGATGCACATCCGATGCGCTACTAACCGAAAGCCGCACATGGCCGAAATAAATTGGTGAGTGGTGGGAGAGTTGTAAGCCTAATTAGCTACGTGACTTGGTTACGAAATCGCCCTAAACTATGAATACTTCGGACCACTGACTGTGGTAGACTCTTCTCTGAACACACGACGAGTGCGCGAATTGCCCGTGTATTGCACTGCTACTACCTACCCACTCACAAAATACGCATTATCGTTATGAACTCGTGTCACAATCATTGCACCGAGTAATCGGAAAATTCAATTAACTTGTTATTTAAATTAATTTGTGCATGCCAGTCGTTGAATTAGGCGATTAACAAAGTGTAAATGCATTCGGCAATCGTGGAATGCATAATGAACGTGGTATGTATTTTTTATGTCATTGCTTGTGTAGTTCGATTTCACGAAAATCCGGACAACATGCAAAAAAAAATGCATAGGATCGACGTTCCCATGCAAAGAGTTTTTGCATGTTGATTTACATCGGGATGACATTTTAGGTGTCGTGTACCTATTTATTATTTATTTATTATAGAATCCATTATGACAGGTGGTGTACAATTTTTCCCACTACCTGTTTGTTTAACAAAACACGTATGAAACGCGCTAAGACCCTTCTAATGCTAACCTAAAAAGTGTGGGCGGACTGGCTGAGTGGTTCGTGTGCTGGACAATTGGGCGAGGACCAACCTACTACCCGGGTAGGCACTCGATTCAATCCACCAGTTCGACTCATACTCGCGCAGCATTACAGGCTGAAATTATAGTTGAAAATTAAACAGCTTTTGTTAAAAATGTTTGTCCACTTTTCTTCGGACAAGCTTTATCAAAGGACTCGAGATTTTTATTTAAATAATTGGTTTTTATAGCTTTGTGTACATTGGTATTTAAACAGTTTGGCTGCTGTTCACAGATAATTCGAAGCGAGTGGCCTACTCATGTTAAACAGAATACTGCGATGGATAGATAGAATACGGTTAAGCATGCTCTCGCCGGTCACATGAATAGGTAAATAGGCGAGATTGATGTAATTTATTTATGTTTGGTAGAAGATGTGTTCAATAACAAAAACAAAAGAGTTGAAACGATATTTTAATAACAATTCCGGTTAGAAAAAGGACATTTTCCGAGTAAGCTTCCTTGCAGAACGTTCTGATCAATAGAGTTCAGGCTGTAAGACTAAAGAATGTATACTCTCATACTGAGGTAGCAGCATGTAACTTGATACAATCGAGTTCAGTCGATACAATCGAGCTCTGGCAGCACCTAATTTGTTTCAATCGATTGTCCTAAACCGATTATCCTCGATCGAAACAAATTAGGTGCTGCCAGAGATCGATTGTATCGACTGAACTCGATTGTATCAAGTTATGTGCTGTCACCCCTGGTTTTACGAATTTTCTTCTACTACTAACTACTTATTGGAGTGATAATTTTAATTCCGTGGATAACGCACTTAATTTCTTAATTCTTGCTCTTAGATTCCTTATAAGAGACAAAACGTAGAAAGACGAGGATGCTTCATTTAAAGCCGCTATTAATGCATTAAAGCAAATAAGGACAGTTTCTTCGCGAGGGTGCTTATGTTTATTTAGCATCTATGGCCGCAATGCGTTCTTCGTTTCCAATATTCTGGCAGACAGGTGTCAAATCTGCACTTAAATGCTTGTAAGTTGTATTCCCAAGGTTTGCTTCCCGAAAGGAACCAACTGCATAATAATGTATTTCACAATGCAACGCATTTCTTGGAAAAAAAGCTTCCACCGAATGTCCTGCATCATGGAAAATGGCAAATGCATGCTTAACAACTTCTTCAACAAGGCAATCACCGCAAACTTTGCACAACTTCGGACCTCCTTTCAATGTTTAAACACAACAAATTAATCTCTTATTAGGTTCTCTTTATTGATTGAATTCATTTGATTATATTGTTTTCGTTTTGTTTAATATTAATTTGTTATTAATAGTTTTATTATAAATCACAAAATGAAATGCCTTACTCCTAAATATGTTTGTTAAAAATGACTTACACATTATAGAGATACCCCCTGTAGCATGCGAAATGAAATAAAAAATTGCAAAACAAAATCTATAAATTATTACAAGTGAAGTGTGAATAATATTTGTATGAGGTATTAACGAAACTATGAGAATGAGGTGTCTTGTTAATATGTATGAGCATTGAAGTCTTTTAGCGCTTTAACTTAAATCACACGTACAAACTATATAATTCTGTCCATCAATAATTCTACCATTTTACTCCTTCATCAATTGATGGCACTCGAAATCCTTATCTTTAAGTTTCCTTAATGGATAAACAATACTTTTTGTTTTTTGGTTATGCGCGGGTGCAACAAGCTGAAGTGATAAACTATATGTGTACCGTGAATTTGTTTAGTCTGACTTGGTTGCCTTCTCCTTGAGTTGGTTGATTTTCGAGGAGACTAGACTGCCGAACTGATTCTTGACAGTGCCAATGAAGCCGTGATGATGTAGCCCCGGGTACATGACCACAATCATGGTCAGCAAGTAGGTAAGGAATAGATTATCAATGACAGCACCGATCCAAGCTAAACACAAAAGGACTATGCTCACGATGATAAGGAACTGAAAGGAGAACAAGTGTTTGAACTGCATAGAGATGGGTTTGTCCTCAATCTTAACTTACCATAGTTGATTTCTGCTCCTTAGCGGTGAACAAGAAAGTATACCACGAGCATAACTTCATCTTTGTAGCGCATATCTCATTGCACACATCTTCGAATTGATTTTCCATTGCTCCGGTCCAGTTGTCGGCACTGAATAGGAACCGAGCCACAATTCCATAGCCGTAGTCAAAGGTGACCAATAGCAAGGCACCCAATGATGCCAACGTTAGCGTGGACATGTCCAAGTACCACAAAACCAAGAACACCAGTGAGGTGACTCCAAAAATGACGCCGGGGTAGAACTTCTTCTCCCACTTGAGGAAAGAGTTGCTTAGAACGATTAGCTCACGCCATCCCTCCAAGTCGTGTTTCAATTTGTTGAAAGCTCGTTTCTAAATTAATAGATAATAAAAACAGATGCAATTGCTGCGAAAGGATATCGATTTCGGGAGTAACCCTCTTACCTGGTCTACTTGTGACATTGTTAAATGTGATGAATTTGTTTGCAACTACAGCTAATGCGCTTGATTTAATGCTATGCAAATGAAGATAAAAAAGGGAATAATTGTAACTTGGCGAACAAGCAACTATCGCGTTAAACTTCTAGTTATAATTTGAAAATTTTCTTGAGGGTAAAAATCGTTTACGGCAGTTTTCTGATTTTTTGCACGACCTTTTTTCGCTCTTTTTTTGGTAATTTGTTTTGTTTGTGCGCCGCAAATGCAGCTTGATATTACTTCTCACTCGCTCTCGATTGTTTGTCGATGGCGAAAGAGAGACAGAATTGGGTTAAGGTGAGCCGCTGTATACGAGATAAGGTAGAGCGAGGAAGTTTTGTTTGTTTTATCAATCAGTATAATATATTCCTAGTGTTTTTATTATGCTCTTGTTTATAAATGCAAAAAAAGCAAATAAGACGCACTTCGCGTAAATAAGGAGTCAGGGAGGACATTGACAATCCGTATAGAGAAAAAAGAGTTCCTGTGCAACATATTTTTGATTTTCTTCTTCTGAAAGCTTACTTATACACCTCCGTTCCCTCACAAGTTATCATTGCTTCTCCTATGCACTCACATTTTGAATGGGCATAAGCGATACCTCAAGCGATCTCTTACGTGATCGAGCAATACGTGACTGAATTTGTTATTGTTTTGCATGTAAATTCAACAAAATTCAGTGACGTATCGCTCGCTCACGGGTGTGGTAATTCGACCCCTGGTATGGTGTGAACAAGTATTTTACTCACTTTTTTCTAAGCAAAGGAGTAAAATGTTAACCAGAGTAGGTTCGTACTAAGAGATATGAGGAAGTTAAAACAAACATAAACAGCAAAAACAATTTTATTGCGCGGCTTATTTACTAGCATTTACTTTTCTTGCAACCGCAAAAATTAACATTTGAACTAAAATGGCATTACATCGACAAAATGTTTGGAAGTTAATTTGGGAACAATATTCCGGTCTTCTCCGTATTCTCTGCGATCCATTTTTGAACTCTAGTCTTGAGTTTTTCACTGTATTCCGCCTGCCATCCATTTACAGAAGTTCCATTGCGAACGAAACCAGCTTCGCCTTTATTCAGAATTCCAATGTTATTCATCTCCTCACCATTGACAGACGCATTTTGCTTAAAATTTGAAATGCTTAAATGATCGACAAGTGTTTGTACTCCTGTGGCAGTGAGGGTTTTCCCCAAAAACATTGAGATATTCTGTATTGCCTTCTGTAAATCTTTCACCATGTCCTCATAAAATAAGAAGAGTACATTTGATTGATTGCGATGTTCCCATCCCTCTTTAATGTGACTCCAATATGGCATCCATGGATCTGGAAGAGAATCAAAAACAGGCAAACTCGTGCTTCCATTCCACTTGCGTAGTATTTACTTAAACCATTTTCAAAATAATCCCAGTAGCGCTCAAAGTCTCCCCTGTACCCTTGGGTTTTATAAAGTCTGTTAAGGTGGTAGTAGGATACTGCGACATCTTTAGGATTCCGAGCAACATAGATTATCTAAAAAAAAGTCCTTTTAATTTATGGTGCGTTACAAAGCACGAGAAAAATGTAACACTTTCAATCACACTGATTTCTCTCACTTTCGGTATAATTTATCTGTACGAACCTTACACTGTTGTTCCATAACACTAGGTGGCAAAAGTGAAAACGGGAAATGCGTTTTGATAAACCTCTGCTCAGTGACTCCTTTCAATAACTCGTATCCAGGACGAGTAAGTTCCTCGATAAAGGCTAGCTTTTCGGGATACCCAGCATTCTTTCTCAGGAGCTCATCTTTGACCCGAGGATGTACGAAATTCGAAAATCTTCAAAGAAGCCTGTTCAATGTCGTATATCTTCAATTTCATACCCGTTCCCTTACTCAAAGAAAGGAAATCTCTGCGTTAAGTGCTGCTCTTTCGCCTTTTTGAAGTTTAAATCATTCGCAATTAACCAAACCATCTCCTGTGTCCAAGTGGTTCCTGACCTCGGAAAAGACGCCACCCATACATCACTTTGCCTTGCTTCGAAATTGTAAAACGCTTCAGCTTCGTCTTTGTATTTTTGTGGAAAGAAGTACTTCTCTGGTCCAACCTGAACGAAGCCCGTTCCTTCGCCTAAAAATGATTTGTTTAGATTTTAAGTTTACAAAGATCGGAGGATGTACCATGAAAATACTGTAGCAACTCATCGTTAATCGCCGAATCGACTGGAACTATCTCGTACGGAAATATATATTCTCCCTTATTGTTGTTGAAAGCCATTGTACTTTTCTTTTGTACAATTACTTGACCAAATCGTGTAACGGCCAAAATAATACTGAATAGAAATTTGAAGCATGGCATCATATACAGCCCGGTGAAAACATCAAACGTACCTAGCTTTGCGAGCAATGTAAATACACTTTACTGCTGCACTATGTCACGCTATGAACTGTACCTGTACCTGACCCTTGTTCTGTACATGAACCATTAAGAAGTATATGTCGAAAAGCAGTTATGTGTGGAAATAGATGATGAATATGCGTTAGAGAGAACTCCCCAAGTGAAAGTTCTTGGGAACTACCTTTTGTGGAAAATGCTGCGTAATTGTGTGGCATGTAATTTCGTTGTTGATCTGTTGCAGCAATTAAAAATACAACGCAGTCTAAACCTGTTGATAGGCTGCAATTATTGAATTACTTTAGGGCTTGGGAGGAGGCTTGGCAAATAGGTAAATAATTTCTATTCAGTCATTATGACAAGGGCAAGTTTTTTACTCTTTCGTATGTTATGATTGTTGTTGACAGTAAATCTTCAAACCGATGCTAAGCCCTTGAGAAGATCATCAGGGCAATGGATTTCACTTACGATTAATGTTGTATTGTATATGCAAATACAAATCCGTTGCTTCACGTTTTTTTACAACTATGTGTAAATAGATTACATTAATATTGTATCAACAAAATTCTCAGGCCTATAAACACTTCGAACGTCACAAGTCGTCTGATTCACAACGAATAAACCAATAAAGAAAATTTTAAAATTTATTAACTAATCATTAAACTTTTCACAAATAAAAAGTTTCTCATTATTCTTTATTTCACAATAATTGGTTTGGTTTTGCATTATTTGACTTTAGGTATGTTCCTTTACTTTTGTAGTAAAAATAGAAAAGAATGTCAAAATGACAGTGGAGGGGATAAATTCTCTCTCATAGAGGAAAACTTACGCAAAAGTTAAGGAACACTTTTGTAGTAACCTGTGAAAAACACAAATGCGAATATTCCACTTAAATGCCAAATAGAACAACAAATTCAAATCAGCTGTAAATTTTCAGGCGACCGACAGTTGTTTCAATACTTATGCAAAGAAATTTGTTGAGTAAAAACTAGAAAGAGGGGAAATATCTTGCTCTCTCGAAGCCGCTCTCTTTTACGAATTTTTCGAGTTAGGGAACGACAATTGAGTAAAATGCGTAAGAATTCGTAAAAATTCGTAAGATTTAAAAGTAAAGGAACAGACCTACTTTATTTGACAATAATTGGTTTGGTTTGGCATTATTTGTCTTTGTCTTGCATTTGTCTTTGTTGTGATAATTTGTAACTTACTCAAATTTGCAAATGCATGGCATAAAGTTAAGAAATTACTTTCCGCTCGTAAAAAACCTGCACTTTTAAGTCCAAGAAATTAGTTGTATATTTCACCATTTTCTTTTTGTAAATCTTTGTAAACTGTAATTAAGTAAAACCCTACCCCCATATAAATAAAGGCTGTGTAAAAGTTATCAACTTGTTACCCAGCAGTTATGTCAGTTTTTTGCATGTTAACTGACGTCTGCCAGCAAATTAACTTATGCACATTTGTTTATTAATATGGGGGATTTAGTTTAAGTCCATTCAAACATTTGACTTAACGTCAAAACCAGCAAATAGCAAATGCAAGGAATTTAGGAAATTAGAGTTATACATGTTTTTCTACATTAAGCCGAGTGCTTTAATTCCCAAATATTGTTGCTTATACAACGGCGGAGAACGCATAAAAAGTTTTAAATCGAAATCGAATAAATTCAACGATTGCTGATTAAGATTTGTACTAGATTTTACTATTAGATATTAAATACAGCGCATGGCCACGTGATTTACACTTGCAAAGCTAGAGGAAACAATGTGGTATACTGTTCTTGGAGAATATCAGAAGCAGCAGTCACAACCACTCAGAACGCAAACAATTATTTCAGCTATATGTTAAACATTAAAGCCTTATAAGGAAAATTCAACTATTTTATACCTCCTATAATCATAGTCACGTTATGGTACATCTAAATCTGACAGACAAGCAATTTAATCTCTAACTAAACTGTCACTTATGTTCTCAAAACTACTTTCTTTGCAAGACTCCGAAAAACCACATCAATATAACCCATCTACATCATACGTACGCTAAAATCGTGCGCCCATGCAAGTCCCCATTGAGCTGTCACAGCCAATCTACATCTTGGGTTATTATTTGTAACAAATCGAGGCCTCTCGATTAATTTCCAATTTATTTCGATTGTTAATTTCTTGAGTCCTCTAGCAAACTTATTAAGAATTTTTATCTTTTTAAATTATTCAAAAATTGCTCAACACTTTGCAACACAAATTGTGGAGAAGGTGCTCTCGGAAGTTTGAAAAAAATCGATCGATAAAATCATCTAACAAAAATGAGTTCTGTAAGTTTTTTTTTTCTTTTCGTGAGGAAATGCAATACAAGTAATTTGCTCTATTTGCGTTCTGTTAAATGGCCTTTAAAAAGTGCCAACTAAACGAAATGCAATAATTACAAAAGAAAAATACTGCAATTGTCTATTTTTCACTAGCAGATCTCCAATGTTGAGAATCTTTCACCTCAGACGATTCGCCAGGTCATGAAGGAAATGCGTTCGTTGCACGATAGTCCGCTAGAGGGCATCAAAATTCAAATTAACGACACCGATGTAACGGACATTCAAGCGTTTATTGAAGGACCATGTATGTATCTCAATAAAAAGTGTATATAGCAAACGAATACTTTGAACGTATTGTTTATCCTTTTAGCTGGAACCCCATACAGTAGTGGGGCATTTCGTGTAAAGCTAACACTCGGAAAAGACTTTCCACAAACGCCACCAAAAGCATTTTTTCTGACAAAAATTTTCCACCCCAATGTCGCGTCAAACGGAGAAATTTGTGTCAATACACTGAAGAAAGACTGGAAACCAGATTTGGGCATTAAGCACATCCTCCTCACAATCAAATGCCTTCTAATTGTTCCGAATGCGGAATCAGCCTTGAACGAGGAAGCTGGCAAAATGTTGCTCGAGCGATACGACGACTATTCGCAGAGAGCGAAAATGATGACTGAAATTCATGCACAGGTGAGGACTAGTGTTGATAGTTTTGTGTCTATAGTGTTCAAATGCGAAGTGGATCTGATTTCCATGTCGCTGTGGTTTTGTCAGAGCCAGAGTGACTCAATGGGTAAATTGCTATCTAAGATCGACGTGTATTCCAAATGTGTACCGTGATTCATTTCATATTTGATTGTTTAGAATTGTTCGAAAGTTTAACTGCTTTTTTATCAGATTAATACCAGCAAAAGCTAAGGAGCAAATCCGTAATTTTGTTTTAGGATTTGTCAGTCTAGAGCAATTTTGCAGAGTTGTCAATAATTTAAATGTTCTTATCCAATGCTTTCGGTTGTTAATTGTTTTGTACCATACATTCCGGAGTTAGTGACCAGTTCTGTTTAAAGCTCATTAATCTAAAATGAAATTGCGTCCACTTTAAGACGATTCAAGTGTGTGAAATAATGCCCCACTCCAAGTACACATAAGTATCACCGATTGTAATATTTTTCTAAGAATCCCTAATGTAGAAAAACCACCAAAACCTTGTCTGCAACCTAACCAAAATTACAATCCCATATTTCTAATCAGAATTTAACCTATAAGTTTGTTATTCCTCTTGCAGCCCCCAAAATCAACAGACACCAAAGACGATGACGGCCCTTCCTCCAAAAAACACGCCGTCGACAAAAAACTCCAAGACAAGAAGAAAGAAAAGCTCATAAAAGAAAAGAAACGCATCCTCAAGCGATTATGAGATCTCACAACTAAACACACTGCAGGCGCATTCATTGCCAACATTTGATCTACACATTTTACTTTATTAATTTTAAATATTTATTCACGTTCATAATCCGCAATCAACAATTCCTAACACAGTTTCAACCAAAAAAAAAAAAATTGCCAATGTTAAAAGTTAAACAAGTGTTTACGACGCGAGTAACCAAAGTCTGTGCGCACGTGTGAAGAAAGGAAACCAACCACACACCAGATCACATTTATAAGTTTTATTATTTGTGTGCCAACGTGCAATGGTCCTTCACATCCATCGTTACCACCTGAACGCACTCCAACACGGTTAACATCCAAAAATCGGTCTGTTCCGGTGCCAGGCGCACCAGGACACCCATCAAGTGTTTGTTTATCTATTTTCATTCTGATTCATGGGAAAAATTACGATTAAAAACAAAAAGCAACAAAAAAAGTAAACTTACGAGGGTGAGAAAAATCATGTACAAATCTACTTTTAGTATAAACAAATCGACTAATCGACTATAAAATAGCAAATACAAATGAAAACGAGAAAAACAATTAAACTATAGATTGGGGGAATAAATTTAAATCGAAGAGAAAAATCTAAACTAAGTGACAAAGAATCATAATGCAATAATGAGTTAACCAGCAGCCGCAGAGGAAAGTGCATAACACATTTATTCGCTCTGGTGTAACACATGTTTTTTTTTTTAGGTTCATTTTATTATTTTTTTGTATTATTTTTTTTAGGTTTCAAAAAGGTTTATATAAGTAATCGCGCGCGTCTGCCATTTGCGGACGCATCAATCACATTTTGAGTTTTTATTTAGGATTATTCGAAGAATAAATTCATAAGTTTTATAATTGTCTATTAATATATAAGTTTCTAGTTTGTCCTCGGATTGTACGGCGAGTGCAATGTGGAGCGATGATAGTAATATAATAATTGTGTGTGTCATTTTGTCATTTTACCAGAAATATAATATATGTCCTCTCTGATTGCAAAAACATGAATTCAGTTTACGATTGCTTTGCATTGTACGTAGGTAGTCGCTCCGAATTGTATTCCAAAGCGCAAAGCGTTGATGTACTCGCGCTATACGCGTCCTAGACGTGTCAGGGGCCCCCCATTTTGTCGCGGCACCTCCTCCGGAAGTAATTTAAACGGCAAGTTCATTAAACACTCTGGCATATTGGTCTATACTTCCTTGCTTAAGGTGGCGCTACGGTCCGGGGTGGACCTGGGCCTCAACCAATACGCCTCTCCAGTTAGCGCGATCTTTGGCTAACTGCCTCCAGTTGCGCTCTCCAAGTTGGTTGAGGTCTATACGGCACTCCTTGTATAAAATGATCCATAAAGCGCAACGTTTTGTTGCTTTAAAACTCCAATTCAGTCAGAGCAGGTAATCTCCGGGTTTGCTGTTTTAGCTTAGGAGTTGAAGACACCTTGAAGATAAAGACTCCTCAGTTAGAATCAGAGACAAACCATACTTGTATTGTCTCTGGTTAGAATCTTGGACAGCAATTGCCTATGAACAAAGAACCTTCTAATAAGAACCCGCTCAGATATGGCCAATGCGCACACTGGACCAGCCATTTTTCGACGACCCTACCGACATCTCGGGTAAGGGGATACAATAAGATCTTATCTCCTTTCTCAACTCCACAGGCTGGATATAGCTACCGAATGTATCAGATCCACAGCGATCATCACAAAGCAGGTCACATGATCCTGAGTCGTGGATGTGGTAACAAAAAGGTGCATCATAGTGGTGCTTGACTTGGGTTCATGCTGAACCAACACCTCTACCTACCTACCTAGGCAATAAAGTTACAAGTGTTGTGATGCCAAACGTAAGTAACTGCACATAATTGTATTGAATAAAATATGTCTTGGATCGCAAGTACGTTGACGCAACAGGTTCGTATACCTAGGTACTACTCTTTTTTTGGAACGAATTAGAGGGACCTATGATTTAATGTCAAGTTCGAAACGGCTAAATTTAAGAAGATTTTTCCAGGACAATTATACTCTTGTCAGACATTTGCGAGGAGTGGCGCAGTGCTAAAACCTTGAGATTCTGTTTCTGCAGCACCCTTTCTAAATAGCGGTTATTAATTAAAGAGTTTGAGAACGTTCTTGTTACACAAAAAATGCCTCTGATCTCCTAAGCTATACTCAACCTGCGGCCCGCCAAGCTCATAGAACTGGCACACCTGACACAGTTTAATAATTTCCCTTGTCCAACATGTTCACAATTTCAGAGATCCCATTAAAACCAAGATTTTTTAATAACAATAAACCGTGAAATATAATTTTTTTGTATTAAAAACTGAGTATAAGTAAATATATTTATGCTACGTTGCGGCCCGAGGCACCACAGTTAAAACGCCTTTGTTGCCCCTATTGGAAAAAGGTTGAGTATGGATGCTAGACAAACATTTTGTCCAAATTTAGCATTTTTTATTTACATTTAGTGTGTTGACATTGAAATGAAGATCATGCAATCTCACCAAAAATTAATGTTTAAACTTCTTAGACAGTTTTCTGAAAAAAAAAATTCCACCTATGCTTTTCGGGCCAAGAAATTCTCACAAAAAGGTCAACCCACGCGAAATGGTACTCCTCTATTGCAAACGCACATTCGTCATTACTGTACCAAAGATTTCCTGATCAAATTAGACTTGGCACCACTAGCAGAAGCCACTTGACATTTTCAATTAAAGACGTCAGGCAGCAATTCAAATATTTTTTTTTATAAACAAACCAAACCAGAGGCAAACTGTAGCAATTTAGCTGTAAATAAAATCGGTCGAACTTGGGGGTCATTATTCTCTCTGAACCAAACCACGAACCACCACTGCACCGACCCTTCCCATTTTGAGTTTGTGACTGATTACTTTTTCCTTGAATTTGTGAAATTCTTGTCATTCCCGTTCCCCACTCAGTCTACACAATAAATTCGTGAAATGACTGACCTCAAGGAGACTCAAAAACGAATAGATATCAAAATCGCCGAGTTGCGCCAACAAGCGCACTTTGCCCTCAACAAATACGATTACCATCACAAAAACGATGAAGATGAAATAATCGAACAGCAAATGGAAATTCTCAACCAAGTGGCCAGTACATACACGAGATTTCTCAATGAAATGCAAAAGTTCAAACAAACGCTGAACGCTGCCAAGCACTTAAGCGGCCGATACGAACAGTTGTTACAATCACATTCGGACTCGGAGCCAACGTCGCAACATCCAAATGATAGACAGCACGAGACAACAGCGGCGGCGGCAACGACGCCCCTAACGTGCACAAAGGACAAATTCAAGGACACCACCTCAAAAAAGCAACTGTTTACACCCGCCTAGGGAACTAAAACATGCATTTCTTTGTATCTCTGTGTAGCCAAAACAGTAGTTAAAACATTTATTTAAATCTTCCAATGTCTTTTTGGTTGAGGTGTGTGGTTGTTTATTTTTATTTTTAAATAAATACTTTAAATACAATTTTTCTACGAGTAACAAACAAGCAGCAGCAGCGTTCTTTTCTCTGAACCAAATGTTTATAAATAAAGAACACATTTTTAAAAATAAAAAAAAATAAAACGTGTGTTTCTTTAAAATAAAAAATAATTAAGATCCACTTTATATACCTAAATAGACTAACCAATACGGTCCAACAAAAATCCAAATATAAAGTGTGAAATTATTTGATTATACTCTAGATCTAGATTATCCACATGTATATAACGATGATGTTTATGCTTGCGCTCCTCATTGACGTTGTGTTGACGTCCAACACAAAAATATATAATTATGTACTATGCTCCAAAAAAAGAAAATTCTCCCTCAATGCCGTCATTCATTCAATTTCTTAAGTGGTGGTGCTGCGCGCCAGGAAAGAGGCGTAATTTTGTTGTGGTATTATCCCATTTGAACGTGTGCCCTCTAATCGTCGTCTTCCTTGTCCTCTCGACAGGCGACGGCAGCTACTAGGGCGGCACCGCGACCTGACCCATCCTCGGACAACATCAAGTCGAAGTGAATGCCTGGCTTGACGAGCTTCTTGATCATCTTTACCATTAGATTGTGGAATTTCGGATGAAAACGGTACACAGAGCCATCCACTCCGACGGTGACAAATGGTTCGTTCATCTTGTTGATTAGGGTGGCGATGCCGGCACTTACCAAGTGGGCGGCGCGTGTTGATACGCACTCGCATATGAAACGCACATCTTCGCAGTCCTCATCGGTGGCATTTGAAAGTCCCAGCTCTTCGAGCACCGATCGGCAGTTTGTGTAGACACCCCTTTCGTCGGCTTCGATTTCCGACACGTACTTGGTGAAGAAGGTACCACGAGTATTGAGTACGTCCGATTCCTGACCCTTGAACAGCATACCTGCATTGTAGAACTTGACCAGCACCAGGCGAACCAATTCTCCCATGTACATGCCAGAAATCATTTTCTCAAAAGTTTGCTTACCCGGATTAATACTGTGCTTGTCCACGTGGTCATCGTACTCAGTGCGAACAAAATCCAACGCCCCGTTGTCCCCAAAAGCACCCCATTCCGTGTTGATGAGTACGTGCTGTTTTTGGTTGTCTTTCACGTCGAACAACTCGGCCTCCTCGACTCGTTCCACGTAGCAGGCGTTACTGCCGGTGCCCACGATGAGACCAATCTTGCAATTGTGGTTCTTCCAGGCACATGACATCAGTGTTCCGGTGG
This sequence comes from Cheilosia pagana, assembly GCA_936431705.1. NCBI lineage: Eukaryota > Metazoa > Arthropoda > Insecta > Diptera > Syrphidae > Cheilosia > Cheilosia pagana. Next base: position 51,466,158 of record OW386168.1, on the reverse strand, counting down.
TATCGTTGAGAATGGCGCACACATCGATTTGCACATCACCACGCCTAGCAATGGCATCCTTTAGCAATTGGACTACGTCCTCGTTGACAACACCCTCACAATTGAAACCTTTGGTCCAGGTGACTAGCAGACCCTTGGTCAGGCCCAACTGCTGCAGTGGAAATGAGAATGTGAACCCAAGAGGTAGTCGCTCCTTGTAGACGTCATGTTCGTTCATGAAATTCGACAAGCACTCAGCGATGTGATCGAATAGCTGGATTCCAGAGCCAATCATGATGTGCTGTGGTATTGCGTAGATACGTGATTGCATTTGGAAGTCATTGTCACCCTTCAGATGAATCAGCAGCACCCGGAAGTTGGTTCCACCCAAATCAAGGGCCAGAAATTTCCCTCTCTCATTGCCGTTGGGCAAATCCTGCACGTATGTCACAAAACACTTCACATTGGCGCGGTCGTGAGTGTCCTTTGAAAGGCCACGTTTGAGCTCATGTAGAATGCGGTAATTTAATTCCGTTATTTGCTCATCGGTTAGGATTAGCTCTTTGCATTGCTCGCGAATCATTTTCGATTTTTCACTAGTGATCGTTGCCGCTGCACAAGTTTTTGACTTTTCTTTGCATTTGTATTTCTCTTTACACGAATCACTATTAATAGCAATCGTTTCTAGCGCTGTGCTGATCTCTTTATCCATTGTTTCTATTCAGTCCGTTGTTTGCTTTTCCTTGAATTCGTGTTTTTCTTTCGTTTTTCTCGAAAAAGTTTCACTTGCCTCTAGCTTTTCGCCCAACTTTGCTAGTGCTGTCGTCGTTTGAAGGAACCTTGAAGGTCAAAATTGACAACTCAGTAGACAGTAGCACACAAACGTGGTGACAGTCAAGAGAGCCTGACACATACACACGAGTATATACCAACTGTTATATACGCAGGTGCATGAAAATGAATGAGAAATGGGATGCCAGAAAATAGGGGGTTTTCTCGTAAAATATTTTATTTACTTTTTTACACACTGCACGACACTTTACACGTCTACGTCCAGCGAGTCTCAAGGGCGATAGCGGAATGTTGTGCTTGGCACAAGTTTGCTTTACGTTGCCGTTTTGTCAGCAGCGCGACGATGCCGATAGGCCTCCCTCCATTTTTCTGAAAACTGGTAATAGTGTGGTAACTGGTAACTTGTTTCCGTTTACCCAGAATAGTGCGAGAAAACTGGCTTTTGTTATGCGGTAACTCGCGGTCAATCCAAAATGATAATACACAAGCACGTCGCACGTGCTACAAGCTAATCTATGAACTATTAGAAAAGGCTGCTATCACTCTCCGCTGCTATAACACGAGATTTGTTTTATTTATGTTCTAATCTGTGCTCAGGCGACCTGCTATCTCGCGTCGTTCTGGTAGATTGAACTCTCGGATGACGGACTTGACCTACTTATCTCCAAGATGAATGAATCTTCTTCGCCCGCGCCAAAAAAGGGATGTACTTGTACGGACGACTGCAATCAATTGCAATAGCTGAGCGCAATTATGAAAGACATTTCTTTCAATTAATAACAACTGCCAACCTGATAGTCTGGGTCTCATTTTGTGGAACTTGAACCAGTTCGTTGTATATCGCACATTTTAATGAGGAAATAACGAATCTTAATTTGCATGGGCATAAATTATTTTTTATCTTCCCACTAGCTTGGGTTGTTGAATGATTTCAGATAAGTGGGAGTTTAGATTGCAAATGCTTACAATTTATTACTGTTCGCCCTGACTTTGCATTGTTCATTACTTTGTTAAGTGGGTATGGGTAGGATTCCAAGCAAACACAAGTTGATAAGCCGTTTGAATACTACACAAATATTTCTGTTTTATTCTTAGCAAACGTGATAAGAATTAATGAATGAACATGTGAGAAATGATGCGTCACGCGTCTGCTTGCACCACGTGAATGGTAGGATTATGATTAAAACTGCTTGCTGACATGACCTTGCAATGATGAAATACTTGTCACACCCCCTTTCTCATTCAGGGGTGATTAACTTGCAATAAAACTAATTTGCATTGCAATTTGCAAGTGTTGCTCAGTGTGGGCTTTTTTTAGACTTGTTATTACAGATATCTTTTTTCTCTGTGGTTTCCGACTTTTGTGTTATTCACCGGGATTTTAATTGTACCTACAACAGCAATTTGTATGTTAACTGATTTTAGTACATACGTGACTGGAATCCCACTGCACAAATCTGCGTATTGGGGGTTTACCTACCCAAGATAAAAGTAATGAAATCGCAATGGCGGTGTGCTGCTAGCTTACATAAGATTCTACGGGGTTTAACAACGCTCACTCACACTCATATAGGTACAAGCAAACAAAATGACTATTTTTATAAAAAGTTGGAGATCTCTGTGTACAGTATACCTAACCTACCTAGGTAGGTATATAATTTATTTGTTTGTTAAATGGTGATAGCGGCGATCAGTGATTACACAGATTGTATAGGTGAGGTACCTACCTAAAAACCTACCTATACGATGCAGAAATAAACAAAAGAACTAACAAAGTTGTTAGCTGTGTTTTGAACGGTTTGTATATAGGAAACTAAGGTCCCAATAAATAAATATTTAATAAGCTTTAAATCATATGTAGTTAGGTATATCTTAGCTAAAAAGTTGAAATCGAGAAAGCAAATGATCTGGGGCAAGTTAAAATGACCCAGTGGATAACGCAATTACTTTTAAACCCTAGTTACCTACATAGGTATTATTTGGAATCGCACTGGCTGTTCATTACAACCTCCGCTACTATCGGTCAAAACTAAATTGAACAAATACCTCTTCTTTCTGCCTCCCGCTAATTCTTGGCTTCGCGATGTGTTATAAGCACCAGTTAATTTAAAAATTAAAACTGGTTTTAAAGCCTATTAGTTTTTTATTATTTTTTGCGTAGTACCTATTTAAGGTCTGTTCCTTTACTTTTGTAGTAAGAATGGAAAAGACTGTCAAAATGGCAGTGGTGGGGATAAATTCTCTCACAGAGAGAGTCACTAACGAAAAAGTTAGGGAACGCTTTTGTAGTAAACTATGAATAATGACAGATATGACAGATACTTAATTCAATAAATTTTTATTTCATATTCTCTAATGTCTACTTCCCATTTTCAATACGATGGAATGTTCGAGGTGAACATTCAATATTTATTTTGCCGCCTGTTGGTACCATTTTAATGCACAAAAAATCAAAACAAATGCAATCGAATGTCAAATAGGACAAGAAATTTCAAATCAGCTGTTACTGACAGCTTTTCCACTTCGTACACCAAGAAATTTGTTGAGTAAAAATTCGTAAGATTCTCAGTGGAGGGGTAATATCTTTCTCTCTCGATGACGCTCTCTTTTACGAATTTTTCGAGTTAGGGAACGGCATTTGAGTAAAATTCGTAAGAATTAGTAAAAATTCGTAAGATTTAAAAGTAAAGGAATAGACCTTTAGTATAACAGCTTAGTACCCATCAACATATCTCATACCAATGCCATATCTGGACAAATTCTATTACAATATGTTGATAACAACCTTCAAGATTAATATTGATCTAGTACACAACACCTTCTTTTCGCATTTAGTATTTTGTTTGTATTCGCTTAAATAATAATAATAATTCAATGGCACAGAAAATACCAAATATATCTCGCCTTTCGGCATCGATAATTCGCATCTTAGGATGCAATCCCGGGCAAATGACACTTCAGGGAACCAATACATATCTATTGGGAACCGGGCCAAAGTAAGTGTGAAATTCACAGATTATCGTTACAAAGTCCACTTTTTATCTGCAATTTACAGACGAATTCTCATCGACACTGGTGATGAAGATGTTCCAGAGTATGTAAGAAACTTGAAACAGGTATTAGACGATGAAAAAGCAACTATTGGCACGGTTATTTTGACGCACTGGCATCACGATCACGTCGGTGGAGTAAAGGATATTGTTAAACTCGCTAAGCAAGGTAACTTTATGTTTAATATTCAAGAATGAGTCCAACTGCCATCAAAAAATGAGAGCAAGTACCTTCAAGGGAGTCAATTAAAGTACATGGCCATATGGTCGTTTTATAAGCGACATTCTTACAATCAAGTTCAATTAAATAGCACTTATCGGTTAACAAGAATCGTTTGAAAATTACGTATACATAGAAAGTTGAATTTCTTTTGCTTAGCATGTGATGTATGGAAATTTCCCAGAACTGACGCGGAAGACACTTGTCCCGAGATACCAGTTGATATTAAAGTAGCCAAGCTTAAGAATGGCCAAGAAATTGCCGTAGAGGGTGCGAGTATTAAGATTGTTCATACTCCTGGTCATACTACCGATCATGTGATACTAACAATGAGCGATGGAACGCTTTTTAGTGGCGACTGTATTCTTGGTAATATCCCTTTCAACCCTTATAGCAAACTATGAATGAAACATATTTTTTAAGGCGAGGGCACCGCTGTCTTCGAAGACCTTTACGACTACATGAATAGCTTGGACCATATTTTGAAAATTAAACCATCAGTCATATATCCTGGTCATGGGAACATCATCAATGTAGGACTAAGACTTTCTGCTTAGAAAGATTTGTATAACTTTCCTTTTTTAGGATCCAGTTGATAAAATCCAGTATTACATTGACCATCGCAACAAAAGAGAGGAACAAATCATTCAATACTTTCAAGCTAACTCCGAGGACAGTCACACTGCAATGGATGCAGTGAAAGTTATATACAAAGACACTCCAGAGGCCCTTTGGCCCGCGGCTGCTTACAACGTTGGACATCACCTTAAGAAACTAAAAAAAGAGGGAGTGTTGGATACTACCGATGATGTTAGCAACCCTGACTCACGATGGAGAATAGCATCCAATAGAAAGAGTTCTCTATAAAGTGTAACGTTTTTATTTCTTAAATAAATAATATTTTTATTCGCCTTCGTATGTTATCGTGGGATCCTTAAAGCAATGTACGTCTTCAAACCAAATGTCTTCCGGCAATGGTGCGTTCTCCTCGTCGTAAAAGTTTGTCGGCACAGGCGGACCATTATCTCTTGGTTTCCTCAGAGGCAGAATTGTGTCGTAAATGTAGACAAGTCCGTTAGTCGATCCGGGGACAGCACTTCCTTGCACCCACATTACATTATATTTCGTGTTGATACGCCAGATTCTGAGGCCTTTTATTTTTCTGTATCGGTTTCCCATGTGACCGGGCAATTTGGTTCCCGGCCAGACGCGACCTTTTTCACCGCCACCGCCAATATTACCGGGACGACGATGAGTTTTAGTCACACCGTGGGAGGCGGGCATGCCTTTGAAGCCGTGACGTTTCACCACACCCTGGAAACCATGATCTACGCTGGAATGGTAAATGATACAATTGAAAATTTTACCAAAGGCGTTTGGGGCCATAAACATTAAACAAAAATTTAAAACTTACGTTTTTCCCCTGACGTCTACAAAATCTCCCACTCGAAAATGCGTGACGTCTAACCGTGTTCCAGGTTGTATGGCAGCATTGGGAGTGACCAAGAATCGGGCAAGATTTTTCTTTGGCATTACTCCAGAATCATTGAAAAGGCCGCAATACTCTTTTGTCAACAGCGATGGATCCGCGCTCTCAGCACCCACCAACAAACAACCGTACTTGTTTATATTTACTACCGACGGCTTCTGAGCTGGAGTGTATTCCTCTGGTGGTATGTATTTAATAACATGATTGTCGACTATATGCAACAAGGTAGTTCTGATGCGTTGTCCATTCTTCAGCCACAGTGGATATTGGCCAATCTTTCGCGCAAGCAGCCCGGTTCGTCGACTTTGTGGGGTCCATTCGACATTAACCTGTGGTTCGGCTTTCAAAAGGCTCAATTTAGATTGATCGTAGGTTTGTACGCCTTTGATAATAGCTGGTGGACCAAAAGTATCGTGTATTATTTCCTTGACGAAAACTTTGTTTTCGGGGGTTATGTTATCATCGTGTATCTGAATGAAGTTTGAATTGCTCAATTAATTGGCAATCATAAGAAGTTATCTAACACATACCACTCGATTTTTCCGTACAAACCAATAAGGATTACGTAGTTTTGGTCGGTTCAAGTGGCCTTTTTCTCTGACTTGAATGAGGGCTGGAGAAACTCTATAAAGACTTGTTATGTATTGAAGATGAAAGTGTTATGTATCGGGACTACCTTAATCGGGAAAAGTCCAGCACTAAATTTTTAAATAAACTTGCGTTTTTTGTTATTATGGACATTTTTTTAAAGAAAATAACCTCAGAGGGAGCACGAAGTTTTTAAAGAAACATCTGACAAAGTGACAGTAGTTAGTAATGTTTGATTGAAACACTGAAGCCGACAAGAAAACATATTCAGCAGATGTGTTTGCTTTGTGGTTGCTTTAGAATAAAGGCAAAACAGCTCAGAAGATATTAGGTAAATGCTGGACATTTGGCCTGAAATGTTGAATTTAGGTGCGGTGTAAATGTGCTATAATCGAAAATTGGAGTACTTTCGTTGTAAAGCATGGAAATCATTAATCTATATAGATTCTTCGAGATAATTAAAAAATCTATATAGATCACAGTCGCTGCTCTAATTTAATATTTACTATTTTTTTTTTAATTCGATACAGTACCTGTACGTAGGTCTTATTAAATTGTAGAAGATTTATATAAAAATCTCAAGACAACAGCAGTAGGTAATCTAAGAAAATAATAAGAAGCAAATGATAGCCGAAGATTCAGATTCGTTTATTAAGACTTGTATAAACTTTTACACAAAAAGAATCTAATTAGATATACAAATGTACTTATTGCTATTTGTATTTTGATTGACGCGTACGGTCACTAATTGATAACCACACAAGTGGAAGCCCTAACATCTCCCAGCAGCATAACTCCAAGCGAACAGATTTGTTTATAAGCGCGGCCATGTTGCCCCATATTCTAATGTCAAAATTTGTTGTAATGTCATGTTGGGAATCTTCTGTTCTATTATTTGTGTAATCTTTTTGTAATTTGCTTTTTTGTTGTTGCTTGTCTGAATTTGTGATAACATTTTACTGCTGGTGGAAACTGATATGAAAACAATCAATAAACTGAAATGAATTTTATGAAAACAAGCAACCAAACACCAACTACGGCATGCAAGAAAAAAACTGAGACTACAACTTTCTAGAATTTCACTGGCAAAGAAAAATAAAAACCTCGAAATGCAGTCATCTGTACCATTGCAACCACAATTGAACCATCGAATACTTTTAGCGAATTTAAGAAAATCGATCGAGTTATGGTTCCTTGGGAGACGAGATGAAGTGGACGATGAATGGAATGATTTATATACGGATGATATACAAAATGCAATAGTCGCAATCATCTCCGATGGGCTACAATTGAGTATGGTAAGTGTTGTTGTATTTCGTGATTATGTCTATTATATTATTACAAAAATAGAAAACCAATACAACGCATTGTTGTAATTGATTTTAACACAAAAATAAAGCGAATAACTTATTACACAAAGTACCTTCAGTTGTTGGTATCAGTTGTTTTAGACCTACATTGAAGTTAGCTTCACTTTCACTTCTTCTGTACCTTTTGATATCGTTCATTTGTTATCGGGTCGCAATTGGTTGGCAAAACAAAAGAGTGCGAAAAACGAAGCGTATAACAAAACAAAAATCGCCATACTAAAGTTGTTAAATAAGCTTTTAAATAGAAATGTTTTGAAAAATAGATTAACTATAACTATATCGTACAGCAGCTGTCCAATAAGGCTCGTTTACAAAAATTCACGGATGAATTATGCTGGCTAAGGGAATCCGCTCAATTGAACAAAGCAAGTTTAACAAAAATCTCCGAACCACTATCTCCAAGAAACTTCTTTACCACATGGGTACAAGAAAACCTTAAAGATCACCGACTGTGCTCGTGCCTGCAGATGCTAGTTACCGACAAGGAGCTCCTTAACACCTACTACACAGAATACTCATTCCTTCGCAATGAGAAATACGCAACCGCACTGTTTATTGGTATTTCAGCATTAGAACTAAATCGCAGTTCTTTACTTACACAAATCGATCCGACACTCTTTACGGAGAGTCTACTTAACGTGAAACGTGCTTCATCACACCCGAACCTATCAATGTCACCCCCAAAGAGAACACCAGCCAAATGTAGTATTGCCAGCCCCGGCTCCACCTCGTACGTAAAGCATATACGCCCACGAAGCACAATTCGAAAGTGGAACAGTCTACCCGCCTTGAAGCAACACGGAACAAAGAAACGCGCAAGAAGTCAAACTATGGGAAATGCCCGGGATGTCCGTGTAAACATTGGCCGACTTCACAAAGCCCTAGACATACAAAATAAAAACAAACAATTGAAAGAAGAAAATTCAGACTCTATGCAATCGACTCCATCGTCGGGGTATAGCAAATCAACCAGCGAATCGCAAAGTAGTTCATCTATCGCGATAGAACTAATTAAATGCGACGACATAAAGATCTGGGAAGATCATCATTTCAGTCACAGTACGGGCGATGCACAACCGAATAAAGTAGCACCAATAGTAGGAACTTCATCACTGGATATGAACTGTGATCGGCAGTCACAGTCCTGCAGCAGTCCGAGTCCTATAAACAGCTTTCTTTCGAATATTTTCTCAGTCTCATCATTTCGTGGCCCTTCGGGTAGTAGTTGGAACGAAAGTTCGACCTCCATGTGTTATTCGTCGTCAGCTCAGACGGACAGTGTTTTGAATTCATTTCTGCCACGGTGCGGAGAAAAGCTACCGCCACGAAAGACAAGCAATCTCTTTGAAGATTCGAACGCTTCGTTGCATACGAAAATGATACAAGGTGGCCAGGCTTTTGGTGATCAGAGTTTGGCCGCCTTTCTGCAAAGTGCACAGTTTTCAAGGAATAATACCGAGCTGGAGCGGGAGAATGCACATTTTCGCATTTGTGAGGCGATAATCTCTGCAATCGAGCGAATCAAGTGTCAGAAGATGGAAACGAAAGAAACTGAATGTGCTGCGACGAAGCAGGGTGAAAGTAATAGTAGAGGTGAGACTTGCGTTACATTTTTATACTTCAGAATGATAGGAAAAGTTGTGCCAATAATTACTTAAAATAAGATATAAATCTCAATGTAGATCACCCTGGAACCTCATCCCAGGCCTACGAGTGCTTAGATCCAAAGCGAGAGCATGGCACAGAGAGTCCTAAAGCGCAAATCCTAGAGACTAATAGTGTAGTAGAGGTAAGTTTTGTTAAGAGAAAGCATGCAAAATCCAATTCACTTAATACATTTTCAGGAGAGTGTAGACATAAGTGAACATACGCCCTACGCTGAACTGGGCGAAAGTTCGTTGGATGATCTACGATCAGCGGAGAATATTGGACTTTCTTTGATTTCAAAGTTTAACGATAAACACCTTCCAAAGGTGTCCGATTTGAAATGGCTCGTGTCGGAGGAAGTTAGTAAACTGTAGTTCTCCCAAAAATTGACTTACAACTTTTTCTTTAAGGATGCTCCTCAACAACTCCTGCCAATGCCGCAGCAATCCAACAATCCAGACGATTTTGTTATGCCGATGGTGACTAGAGGCACGCGATATTGGGCACCACCTAGACAACAGATCATTTTCACAAACCATCCAACGCCACAGTAACTTAATTCCTTTCGTTTCCAAAGTTTCATAACTCAAAGTTACCTTTCAGGAGGAAGCTACTGATCCAAAGACAAAATAACCGCTGTGCTGGTTGCGGTATGCGAGTATCCACAAGCCACATCAAGAGTTTTCGATATTGTACGTACCTAGGAAAGTATCATTGCACTGGGTGTCATCGGAATCAAATATCAGCGATACCTTCCAAAGTGTTACATTTGTAAGGCTTACAGATAGCTTTCCGCAAAGATCTTTCGAGCCTAACTTTTGTGTTTTAGATGGGACTTCACTTTTTATCCTGTGAGTGTGTTCGCTTATCGCCTGCTTGAACAAATGTGGACGTATCCTCTTTTTTACGTTCCCGACTTGAACCCTGCACTTTACGCCAAAAGTAGGGCCCTACGAAGCGCTAGACTGAAGAGGGTGCAAACGCAATTCGTGAGGGAATTCATCACTGTGTGTCGCTTTGCGGAAAAGTGAGTTCCAAGAAATGTTGTAACCCTCTTAATTTAATGTTTGTACCGCCTTCCAGCGAACGAGTGTTTTTTGCGTCGGTGCCAGACTACATATCCACCGATCCTGATACGTGGTCTATGTCCGATCTGATTGATGCCAAAACCAAGACTATACACAAGTCTCTGCATGATTTGATGCGAAAATGTGAGGATCATATATTTAGTTGTGTGGTAAGCGGAGACAACCTCTCATTGTACGTTCATTTTTCACTTCCTCTTCTCTTTTTTCAGCTCTGCACAGCGCGTGGATTTATCTGTGAATTTTGTCGCAAGGAAACCGTCATTTTTCCATGGCAACCAAAAGTATTACGGTGCGATAAGTGTGGCTCGTGCTACCACAGCAGTTGCTGGAAGGCACAGTTTGACTGTCCCAAGTGCCAACGACTTAAATCTCGCCAATTGGATACATGAATTGTTCCGCGCACTAAATAATTATAAAAATTCATTGGTGCATATTTTTTACAACAATTTACATAGCTCTTTTCTTAAAAGTAAAAATCAAGATATAAACAACTGATGTGATATTAAAAATTCGAAGATTTTACCATTAAGTGAAAATATATAAAATATTCGTATAAAAAAAGAGTATAAACGACAAATAGTAATTACAAGTTGATCCTTGGTTATGGTGCTGAGGCTGTTCTTACAAAAGGATGCTTTTTGAGTTCCTCCTTACAAGTTATCACGATTTTTGCATTTGGAGTTTCAATGACTGCGTTTTGTCGCAAGAGTTTCTGTCGTATGCTTGGGCGCTTTGTTTTGATTTTTTTTCGATGCGGCGATGACGTTTTTAACGTCTTTTTCGACTTTGTGTGTGATTTGTTTGCTGGATCGCTTTTGTCTGATCGTTCCTTTTTTCTGGACGTTGATGGTTTTTCTTCTTCGTGTCGTTGTTTTTCATCCTTGTTCGTCAGCTGTGTTGTATTCGTTTTTGATATGGACTTTTTTTGGGTTTCCCCGAGCTCCGCTTTATCCGCTTTCTCTTGTCGGGCGATTTCTTCGATTTTCTTTTCCTAAAAAAAAAAAGAATATCATTCGTAGTTCAAATACAGGAAGACAGAATTTACACTCACAAACATTTGACGTTTCTTCTTATCTCGTCTTGCCAACACCACAACCCATCCACCGTAGAGAATCATTATGAGGGCCGGTACTAAAATACCAGCCAATACGGTAGTCTTTCTTATCCAAGCATGATAAATAGCCAGAAAAATCACAAATGATGCAACTATCACAGCCACCAGACGTCCATTTGCTTTTCGTTCTTCCTGCAAGAAAAGTGAAGTTGGACATTATTTTTAACTTGTCTGCCGTTGGGCGCCAACTTCAGTTGCGGCAATGGGGTAGAGATCATATCATAGTTAAAAGGTTATCTAAGAACTTGCCAATAATATGGAACAGCAAGGAATAAGATAACAGTGTCGGCACAAGTAATAGTTATTTTAGTTAAATGCGCTATATAATTATAGGAAGAGAAGTAAAAAAACTACGCTTCAAAGTTGCACGGAACATGGGAAGGGCAACTATACGCGTGTAAAGAACAGTTAAGCTGAAGATGCGATGTCCCTAAAGATAAACTTCTCGTTTACTTAAACGGTGAAGGTCATAATACTACTAAATGTATGTAAGTATGCGAGCGAAACTTAAGTATACAATTAAAAATAAACGTGCCAACGACGCTAGAGCTGAGGACATACATTGATCTCTTGTGCAACCTATTTATTTATTTTCCAAAAACTTATGTACTTAAAATATTTCCCAATCATGGCAGGTAATAAAATATTAACTGCAAAAGCGATTAACCAATTTTACGGGGTAATGTAAATACATGGATAGGTACATATCTGCACTTACCTAATGGGGCCAATGGAGGATGTACTTAAGAAAATTATTACATTTTCGATGCGTATACAGACACATCCCGGTGGATACTGAGGTCGGAGGTGACGTAATTGTTGCAAAAAGCCAACTCAGTGACGTCAAATAACAAGCCGAAAGTTTGTTATTTTACAGATGGATGGTCAACAAATTTGATAAATGGAATAAGATAGAAAATAGGTCAATGTAGTAATCCGATCTGCTCGGGAAAACAAGTACAACTAGAACTTTTAGTCGTAAGTTAATAAAGAAATATAAATAAATATTTTGGTGCGACAGGTCTATGGGACCCAAGGCCTAGCTTCTCACAACCATTCGTTTTGTGTGGGTTTTCAATTTTTGGGACGAATGGAAGGGATCTACAATTTTACGCCGACTCCAAACGGCTAATTGAGAAGCTCTTCATGACAGTTTTACTCTCGGATGTTTGTCAGACGTTCGTGAGAGGTGGCACAGTGGAAAAAAACCTTAAGATGTAATTTGGCCCTTTCGGGATTCGAACCTGGAACCCCTCGCTTAGTAGCCCAACACACTACCACTAAGCCATTGCGCGATTATATAATAGAAAAATCGTATTATCAGATGCACTGACATAAACTGAATGCATTTTTTGTTCGTCGTATAGGCCAAAATGGCTGACAGACTACACAACTGTACCTACGTCAAAGCATACGACCAGCAAAATCTACCAAATAAAGAAGCAAACTATTCATAAGATAGCATGTCATTGGCCGCGTTCCTCTGCCCGCTGGACATCTAGCACAAAATAGAAAATACCCCAGATGAAGGAACGCTCGCGCAGCGGCAGCGGAAAATTTTGCAGACGTTTGACTTTGAACGATCTGCCTTTGAATGGTTGTTTTTTTCTCTCTCTTTCAATGCAGCGCGTAGTTTTGCGCTAGGTTGAGAAATTTCCCTGAAAGGGCCTATTGTGATATTTCAATTTTTTTTATATGAAGTTTGACATGCTGCTGTTCATCTAGCGGGCAGTAAAACGCGGCCATTAAATAACGAAGAAGGCCATACGCTATACCTAAAGAGAAGAATGCAAGACTCTATTTTCAAATGTTTATTTGGGTGAGTTGAGCTCTTAATTTGGCGCGAATGATAGGTAGGTATGTTGGGCCGGTTCTAAACGTCTGAATTGAGAACCTTTCGCCAGGCAAATTTACTATTAACTATATTAAGGTGTTTCTAAGCTGTTTGCAAGAGTTGGGTTTATACTTGGGACATCTCGCTCAGTAGTCCAACACAACTTAGCCACTCCACCCAAATTTCAGTGAATATTACGCCATCCCCCAGGAACAATCTCCGTTATAATGCGAGGAAGGTGCATATCTCTAGACTCTAGAGTTTACTATACACATAATGGCGTTCTTTTTTGTAATTTCTAAGGAATTAAAAAATTGATTGCTTTCAAATTGTGATAATGAGTACCTATAGAGAAAGCTGGTAACTTCGGCAACATTAACATGAATCTTATGTCGTTTTCCATTGGGACCACCAGAAATCTTTTTCAGATCTCAGATTTTACCCGGCAAATGGAACATGCAACGAAATTGATCTGCTTTTGTAAATGTATTAGTGCTTTATTTGACAGCATTATCAGCTGTTCAAATTGCATTCATTTATGGAAAAATCGCAAATATGGATATCAATTTGAACAATTTTTCCCTTTTTTTAGATAAAAATGAAATAGTTTTGGTGGAAAATGAGATGATCCGGTTGGAGAATTCGACGAGTAATAAAATAATCTATTGATGTCCATGATATCCATTGCTAATATTTCTTTATTTGGGTTTTCATGAAACTTTGCACAATTGTTTTGAAAACCAACTTCCTAAATTGACGTAAAACAGCTGTGCAAAGTGTATTGGAGATAGTGGCAGATAGTGGTCTGTTCCTTTACTTTTGAATCTTACGAATTTTTACTAATTCTTACGAATTTTACTCAAATGCCGTTCCCTAACTCGAAAAATTCGTAAAAGAGAGCGTCATCGAGAGAGCAAGATATTACCCCTCCACTGAGAATCTTACGAATTTTTACTCAACAAATTTCTTGGTGTACGAAGTGGAAAAGCTGTCAGTCACAGCTGATTTGAAATTTCTTGTGCTATTTGACATTCGATTGCATTTGTTTTGATTTTTTGTGCACTAAAATGGTATCAACAGGCGGCAAACCACCTCGAACATTCCATCGTATTGAAAATGGAAAGTAGACATTAGAGAATATGAAATAAAAATTTATTGAATTTAGTATCTGTCATATCTGTCATTAATCATAGTTTACTACAAAAGCGTTCCCTAACTTTTTCGTTAGTGACTCTCTCTGTGAGAGAATTTATCCCCACCACTGCCATTTTGACAGTCTTTTCCATTCTTACTACAAAAGTAAAGGAACAGACCTAGTATGTGTAGATCTGAAAAAATATCGAGATCTGCAAAAAGTGCTCCGAATCGAAAAAAGATTGATTTTTTTTGCCCAATGGAAAATGAAAAGTGATCTAGATCAAAAAAAAGATTGATTTTTTGTCCCAATGGAAAACGACATAAGCCTAGCTTATATATAAATACCCCAAGATCAGAAAAAAGGTAACCCAACTGCCTGTGGTAACCTACCCGGACTCATTTACATTACTCTGCGTAATGCAATTTTAAACAAACCTGCGGATTCATTATTTGAAACAAATCATTTTCGTTATCCGCATAGGCTAACGCGTGATCTAAAAGGGAAAGAATTTTCTCTATTGAAAACTCGGTTTTATTTTCTAAATGCAACATCCGCTATTTATTGTCTGTAAACATTCTAAACACCTGTCTTGTTTTCCTGTCTGTAGATATATAGAGTGGAAAGAATTCCGCAATTGATGTCTGCACTTTTTCAATATTGTATACCGCAACACGAACATTCACTTGGTGTAATTAACTCGTCTGTAAGCCAAAAGAATGCTCCAACTTGTTTATTGTTTTTGTTTTGTCCTCGGTGAAGATGAAAATAACCTACCTACGTATACCTACGTGTGCATAGTTTTATTTTTAGTACATTCATAAAGCATGTTGCAAAACGCTTGCGCATATGCTACCCAATTAACGCTTTAATGTGCGTAAAGCGATTTTTAAATGAGACCTGCTTAATTTCATCAACAACATAGGTACACTCATTTCCTTGAAATAGAAAGTTCAAATAAAATCAATGTCGAAACGGGCCACGAGTTCATCCGATTCAGAGGCACATGACACTCCTGTTTCTCTTTTTCTATGAACACAACACTTGTGTTGACTTACCCTCGATTCTTTATCAAGCAAATCCTGAAGATTTTCTTCAATATCCTTTACGGACATTTTCCTTTCTTCAATGTCTTTTTCGGACATTTTCTTTTCCTTCACATCTTTTTCGGGTATTTTAATTTCTTTAGGTAGCTTGTCGGGTATTTTCCTTGAATCCATTTTAAATTCAATGGCAATAACAAAACGGCAATAATTAAAAAAAAAACGTCTTCCTTATGGGTGCTGCTCAGTAATAAATTTGTTATCCATTAGTTTTTGTTCAGAAATATCACTTTTTATTACACATTTGTTTCACTTTACATTTCACGCAACAACTGCGAACAGTTCGAATTTGTTGAACGAGATCAACACCTTGCCGTTACTAAATTAAAACTGGAGACTCAGTACATTTCGATTTCCGAAATATAGGAGGACCAGCACATTTTCGTGGAGCGAACTGGAGAGGTACATTTTGTGTACTTGTGTTTATTTTGTTTACACAACAATAAATTATTCAGAAATGTATACACAGTTTCGAATATTGCCTTTTTTCACAGTTGATTCGAAACATAAAATTTTCCAGTAGCTATATCGCGATTATGGACAAGACGTGATTCTTCACATTCTTTTTACAACGTTTTTAATTTCTTTGTTTTTGTAGTTGTTTATTTGCAGAAGTTTTCATTTGCAATTGTTTTTCTTTGATTCTTTCAAGTTTAATCAATGAAAACATTGCCTGGATCAGTTGGATATGCCATTTGCAAGAGCGCTTGTTGTAATTGCGCCCTATACCTAACATTTACGTGAAATGAAATGTTTTTACATTGATTTGACTGGGGGGTTTTGGAACCTGATAGCTTATTCACTTCTTACTATAATATAACAAGCTAATTGCGAGTATAGGAGCAGACCAAGCGCATACCTAGGTGCGGAAACTACACCCAACTTATCTCAAACTAAACCCAACTTATCTTAAATTGTATATTTATTACTGTTTCGATACCATTTTTGTAATACACGTCCTTAACGACACAAAAAACACACTAGAAAAACACAATTGATTCCTTTTTTATATTGTAGTTTAAATATAGTTCTTATTTTTATTTATAAATGACAACACAACATACATAATTTATCCTTACTTCCTACCTATACATGTGAGAATATTTTCAGTACTATATTCAACCTTGCATACCCTCTTTAAGTTATTACTCGAAAAGACTACCGGAGTTGTAGAGCTTACAGCACTCAATGTCAACGCATTGCTAGTGTCGCCATTGACTCGAAGCGCGTCAAGCTTATTCACGTGCCATATCCTCAAACTACCATCTGTGCACCCCGATGCAATTCTGTCACCGCTGTTGCTCCATGAAATGCTGCTGATACTTGAGCTATGCTCTTTAAGCTCGCAGAGCTGCTGGCCAGCGGCAAGGTCTAAAATTCGAATCTTTCTCTCCTCTCCGGCTGCTGCCAGATACTTTCCATCGGGACTGAATGCTATCGATGTTATTGCCAGTTTTGGTTCTGAGAATACTCTGAACACTTTTCCACTTGCCACAGACCATAGGCGAATTGAGAAATCATCGGAACCAGTTGCAATGTAACTTCCATTTGGATGGAATGCAACAGAATTAATGTCCTGTGTGTGACCAATGTATGTTATTAGCGGAAATTCCCTCTCCAAGCACCATAGGCGTGCTGTCAGATCTTTGGAACCAGTTGCGACATATGAACTGATTGGACTTTCGTTCAGACACCATATGGGGTTGTTATGGCCAGTGTATACGCGGCCACACTGATAGTTTTTGCCCGACCAGCAACGCATTGATTCGTCTTTTGATACTGTAAAAAGTATGGGAAAGTGTGAAGAGAAGCGCAGATCTGTGATACCTCGACTGTGACCGCGCAGGAGAATTTCTCCATCAACTGATTGATTGTTAAGCCCCTCGGGAAATTCATCATGATCAATCTCATCATCTTCTTCTTCTTCTTCTGTGAAACGATTATTTGTGTTCCATGGGCAGGTCGACTCATTAAAGCTAGAGTAGACGTTCTTGCCTCGCAGAGACTGGCTGCTATGCTGCCACAGTTTGACTACAGAATCATCAAAACCTGCAGCCACATGACAATGATTCTTGTCACAGTGGCCTGAAGTTAAAAACTTATTTGGGTCGAATACCTTAATGTAGTGTGGATAGTCCTGCTGGACCTTTTTCATTTCATTCACCACAACATGAATGTTCTTCAGTGCAATTTTAAAGATGTTTGGTTGGACCTTGGCAATTTCGGGCATTTCCTTTTTAATGGGCTTCACCGGCAACGGTGGCTTCATCTCGGTCAGGAGTCGCCTTTCTTTTTCCTTTATAAAGATCAAGTTGTCCGACTTGTTGTCTCTTACATCGATTACATTAATATGGATCCAAGTATGAATAGTGCTAAGGAGCAAAACATTTGCGTGATTCTTTAAGAAGTTGTTCAAAATCTGAATGGCATCGATGTTAACGTCAATTTCGAACTTGGAGCTGCGAAACGCAATAATTTCTCGTATATTTTCTGCAGCGTCGAGACTTGGACAGGTAGAGAGCAGTTTGACCAAAGTTATAAAGTATCTTCCCCTAAAGTTAGTATTGACGTCGGCATCATTTTTAACCCGAACAATAGGATCCACATCTGTTGGCACGTGATGAGCGTTCTTACGAAGAAAGTCTACAGCATGGGAAGACTCGCGACTCTTAAGAATCTCCAAGTACAAGTGACAAATGAGTGGTCCATAGAATCTGCGTAATTGTATTTTTATTTCCAGTTTTTGATTCTCAGTGAAATCAGTGAATTTGGAGAACTGCTCATCGATGAACTTATAGTTGTTTGAGATGCACGTAACGTTAGAGAAAAGGAAGAAATTATTGATGAAAACATCGTTCTTGATCATTTTGTTGAAGAAAAACTGTTTGTTCACTTGGGAGAGATTTAAATCGGCTCGCCGAACTTTTTTGGTGGTGATGTACTTCTTATCTTTCATGTAGGCGCAGACCGCCAAACGAATAAACTCAGTCCTCGCCTTTTTGCTCTTCTGGTCCTCGCTGGGGGTTTTATGCCGCTTTCCATGGTTCATTATGATGGTTTTGTAGTTTGGTTTTAACTAGATTATCGTAGATTTTAAACAGTTTTATGACCGAATGTAATTTTTCTCGTTCTTTTGTTTATAGTTAATTATGTTTGCTGTTTCAGAAAAGTAAAAAGATTGAACTGACAGCGCTGTCAAATGATTTGGTCTAAAAATGACATTTGGAGATCGCATAACAGGGCCGCGTTCCAAATTGTACTTGTATGTCGTATCCATTCCACATCCGCGAGTTCTCGCTAGTTGTACAACTTATTATTTTTTTTTTAAAAAGTGAAGGACGAGTAACTGAATATTTTTCAGAGGCCGACAAAAGGTTCTTAAAATTAATGCATATGTGTTTTTATTAGTTTTCTGCCAACGTAGTTATTTCTGTGTTCTTTCAAATTATGTTCCGAATCTCCGGAAAATGGGCTTGTTCAAAAGTTTTTGTGTTCCGAAATCGGTATACCGAAATCTCTTCTAACCACTTTTTTTTATTTTAAAAACAAATATTATTTGCTGATTGCATAATGCATATTCGCTATCAGTATCACAAATTAAAAATTTTAATATAGGTATCAGAGACAATACTGAGATCCCCTATTTCGGCCGATTTACAGTTATTTGCCTACAAACTTTATTTTTACGCGGCGGACAAGATTAGGTACCTACCTATGGTTTGTCTCTGATAGGCAGTTCAATTTAATTCTAGTCTAACAAGTTAAGGGGTCTAACTATGTAATTCGATTCTATTCGAAAGTTATTCCGATTCTACTTTTAAAGGCCAAAAGGACTGCAGTAACCTGGCAGTAACTTGTAGACTAAGGTCCTATAGGTACGCATCTGGTTGCCATTTACATTTTCTTTCGATTGAAATCAATAAGAAGGTTACCTACTTCGTTTTTGTAAATAAAGGTATATTTATTTCAATGACAACTACAGTTAAATTACACAAACATCTTCCACTTAAAAGTTAAACGTCAGCGGGTGTTCAGGGAAATACCCCCCGCTTTTGAAAACTTGTTTTGTAAGTCGGTTTACGTTGCGGTCATTGTTCATGTAGGGGCCATTAAATATTTCGTAAGTCAACGCCTTTACGATGGATTCACCCTCGGCGCAAATGGTCAATGCCAATAGCAGTTCATTATCAGAAAGTTTTAAACCAATGCAATACGCTCTGGAAGCACGTGATGTACTTGCAAACATGGCATAGATCTGTGCAACGATCTCTGTTAACCGATGGATTTCAATGTGCTTCTCTATAATCTCCTGGCCGTACTTTGTCAGTAGCAGCTCCACCGACATTTGCAGTCGTAATATTGAACGTTCTATACATTGTGCTGCTGGTTCTAACGATGGATGCAGAGCTTCACCTAACCGAAGTTTTGATTTTGGATTCTCTATAGTGGAAGTCTCCATGAACTTAGAAAATATGTGTCCCGGATGGAACAACGGGTTTCTTGACTTCCGAACCGTTTCGTGAATAGAGGCACCTGCATATTGTAGACCGGTTAAGGAGATGTACATTCGGAGAGAGTCGAGAGGCTCCGATTGTGTGTAAAGTGCCAGTGCATTGCGAAAGTCAATTTCAGTTTCTTGTCCCTTGAGTAGTGCTTTTGGACCAATTACATCTAAACTTTTGGAAGAGTTCTCCATGAGCCTCGTCAGGGTATAGTACTAAAAAAACAAATTGCTTAGTATATACTGAATTTAGCGCTGTTGTATGGCTTACCTTTGTGACAGCTGATTCCATGCTGACGTCCTGTGATTCGAATTCATCTAACAATCCCGCTGATAGATAAATCATACTTTCCATAGCGTACGTGCTAGTTATCAACTTTGAGATGTGTTTTCTTATACCCTCCAAGTCCCTAAAAAGAACAATTTATTCTAGACACATAAAAGGGCACTGGCGAGTTTACTCACTTTAAAGCCACTCCCAACTGTTTTGTTCGGATACTGTGCTGCGTTAGTTTATTGACAAACTTCTTGGATAGTCCTAGGCCAATCATGGAACTTCTTAATCGACTGCTTCGTAATATAGTCTCAGCTGGTACGCTTCCTTCATTTGGTGCCCCAATAACGCAACTTGCCGGCAGTTTTACATTGTCGAACTGCACCTTGGACGTCATGATTCCGCGACAACCAATTGTTTCATGTTGAGCTCCAACTTTTACTCCAGGAGTGGATTTTTCGACCAAGAAAATTGTTGTTGTCTTACCAACATCTTCGGCCATGTTCAACTTGACTGTTTGTGCTATAACTAAAAATAACCCGGCAGCTGGTCCATTTATAACGAATGCCTTTTCTCCATTCAAAATCCAAACTTCATCGCTGGGATCATATTTAGCTGTTGTGCTAAAAAATCCATCATCCGACTCATTATACTCAAATATAGCCTCAGTTGCTAATAACGAACCTGTAACCAAGTGTTTTAATTTGAAATCTTCCTTGTGGTGTCTGAACTATCAAAATAAATACCGTTTGCCAGCTTTGGTAAGAACATTTCCTTCTGAGCTTCAGTACCAATCTCGTTCAAAGTATCAATAACTACACGATGAGATAACAATCCACAAGCAATATCAGTTGCACAGGCTTCACCCTCAGATGCTATCAAAGTCTGGCTATATTGCCAGCCTCGCCCTTCGTATTGCTCAGGTACATTAATGCCATATAGCCGAAGTTGTTTGATATTGTCTAGCACTTCTTTTGAAATAGACTTAGCAGAATCGAAGGAGCTATGATCCAACGAATCAAAGAAGCTCTGAATTCCTGCAGATTCTTCGCGTAACTTAGCCATATCTTCTCGTGAAATTACTTCAGGAAAAGCAAGTAACTCCTTGTCAACTTGTCCTACGAAGAAATTCTTGAGAAGAGGCTTTCGTTGTGGTAATTTTCCTCCGACTGATTTTGTCCTGATGCCGGAAGAACTTTTGGATGTATCAACACTTGGCGAAGTCTGTTCATGATGTTCGGGAATTGATTTAGTGCTTTGATATCTTAAAATGCTTCCAAAAAAGATGTTCTTTTGGATTCCTAACGAGATTATTCTTCTTCTTAACATTTTTTTTGTTAAAATTTAATTTAAAATGTATGATGTAAAACCCTGTCGGCGAATTGTACTTGCATTGCACGGTGGAAAATTATCTGCAAAACTGTCAAATGTCAAAACTCAAAAGACAGTTTGTGACTTGTGAGTTCACAATAGTAAGGTGCCATGAATCAGTTATGTGGTATTTGATTTGATTTGAGAGCACTTTTTTTGCTCTGTGCTACTTTTAATGTTCGATTGGTACAAAAAAGGAATCTTTTCGAATCTTGATTTTTTATCAGAGTTGCTTCAGATTTACCAATATAAGTGAAATTATTATTAATGTAGAAATGTTTAGAAATTAATCTGAGCCCAAATTTCGAATGATTATGTATAAAGTTTGACCAGTGAATGGAAAACGCGTAGGAAAGTGCTGCCAGCCACACATATTCCAATATCACGAATATCAATAAAAAAAGAGAGCTACGTTTTAATGTTCGATTTGACACATGAAATCTGAAGGCAGAATCTGAGAAGCGCAATCGAAAACAACATTAATAACAGATATACAAAACTTTTTAGTGAATGCCGGTTTAAGATTTCACAAAAAAAACTGCTTGTTGAAATAATGTCGATTTTAAACATTTTAAAAATTGTAGTATACCTACCTAAGTGAACTCGTAAATTCACTAAATAAATAGGGAACAATTCTATTTTTTTAAATTCCAATGAAGTTCAGGCGCAGCAAAAATATTGGACACGTAGCTTCGTCAAAATTATTAGTTGCGAGTGTGCGCATGCCCGTTTACTTTAACTATCTTATTGTACGGCGATACATTAATCATGGGTTATTATAGTAGGTTGGTAAGGATTTAATGCATTGAAGTCTACTTACATTTTTAAATTGTGGATTGCAAACTTACACCCTGTCGCTGGCGCCCAGTGATGGACCCCTTGAATTTGAATTTGAACTTCAATCAACGTAAGAAAAGTAATTTAGTGAAAACAATTATAAAGTGCGTATGAAAATCATTCAAATTGTATATATGTATTTCTTGTAGGTTTACACAGAAATATATGTGTCTAGAAAAATAAAAACATTTCAAGTTTGTATAAATTTATCTATTTAGAACTAAATAATTTTCGCAGATTTTCGACCATCATATTTTGAAGGTATTCCATGACGATTATCAACATCATCCCCTCCTGCGTACAAATATCTTGTTGAACCATTTTTGGCGGGATTTCGGTATGAGTTATCGGACACTTTAGAACGCAGTTGCAAATTCCTACCGCTGCCATTACTCATCATAGAGTACTTATCTTTGTAGATTATTTGTTGCTCCTTAGCCGGATCTGCCTTACGATTAAGTATCACTGATTTTGAATATTTGGTTTTCGCGCTGCAATACGCGTTCACGTCCTGTTTATGCTTTTCAATTTGTTCTTCAAGTCTCTTTAGTCTGTTCTCGTAATAATTACTTCCTTCATTAACAACTGGATAATCATCCTGTTTATCGGTCTCTGCACTTCTTGCATCAACATATTCTGGTGACGCACTGTTGTAATCATGTTGACTACCTCTACGTACCCTGGAGCTGAATTGTTTTCCTTTATCGTTAAGTTTCGTAATTGAGCAGTAGCTGTTGTGCAACAAGTTTGTCGGTTTTCCCTTACTAGACAATTGGGCTGCGTGGGAATGGGGAACTAGTTTGTCGGAAGGTATTGCATAATTACAGCTGCCATCAATAGAATGACGTTTGTCAAAAACAGGCTTATTGGACCTGGACGGTGTTCGGTGCAAGTTATTAATTTCGGGCGAGGAAATTGTGTTCTTTGCAACAGAGTTGTGAACTTGTCTGACTGTCGATTTGATGAGGTATTTTGTTTTTGAAAGCATCGATGTTACTTTGGCGTCAGTTTGACTTTGGTCGGTGGAAAGGTTTGTAATACTTTGCGTCTTGGGAATTGTTCCGCTCTTTGCAGTCGGTGGGGTAATTATATGAACTTTGCCATTACCCAAGGTGGTTGCATCGTTGCACGGATTGGGAATATATGATTTTCGCTCTTGAGATCTATTTATACTTCGTTTTGACTTATCTTCAGAAGAAGTTTGCTTGGCAGAAGTACTATCCATAGATTTGCTATTGGCTCTTGGATCTCTGTGGAAATAGAAATATGTACATTAATAAAAAAATGAATAATAGCGTGAAATAGATTCGTTAAAAATTGTTTAGTGCCAATGAAATTACTCTGTTTGCACATAATGGCGATTAAAAGAATGTCTGAATAATTAAGACAACAGCGTGACAAATGCGTACCTTTTACGATAATTGCTGATTGTTTTTGCCATGCTGGGTTTCTCTGTCTGTTGAACAATTTCATAGAGCTTGGATCGATATTCGGAGACACTCAAACGTATATCATCACGAAAGGGAGGTCGCACGTCAACGTTTAATTCAATCTCTTCAATGGAATGGCGAAACCTGGAAAAATTGTCATTAATATTATTCTCTTCACCCAACATGCGACCACTTTATAGGTACTTCTCAACATATTTGTGATTTAGAGCTTCGGTAGCTGTGAGCCTCGCCAACGGATCCAAAACGAGCAGTCGTTTAACGAGGTTGCTCGCATCACTTGTACCATCGATTAGGAGTTCATCAAGTGTTATTGTACTACTGCAACAGTCAATTTGAATGTACACTCATATTAAGCGCTTATTTGTATTCACTTTATACCTATTCGTTGATATGTTCTTATTGAGAAGAGCTGCCCCGAAACCAGCACCAACCGCCAATATATCCTTCTCGGTTATTTCCGGCAGCGCAGTAACGATTTTTTCAATCTAATTGTAAAGTTTAGTTAACAAAATACATTGAAATACTATAAACTACTTGCTTGATTAACTGTACTGCTTCCTTGAAAGATTGGCTTACCACGAATCATCTCACCCAGTATGCACCCGAGACTCCACATGTCGATGCCTTTGGTGTACCTAGACGGATTGCAACTCAATCATTTTAATTCGCCATATGAAGTTAGTTCCATTGTGTGCATTTACCTCTTACTTGCCACCAAAATTTCAGGAGCTCTATACCATCTTGTAGCTACGTAATCTGTTAGCATTGGCTGCATTGATTCATTGGCATCGGTTGAATAGCGCATTTGCTGATTCGACACAGATCGTGCTAGGCCAAAATCAGCCAACTTGCACCTGCATTTAGTGTCAATCAAGATGTTACTCGGCTTCAAGTCACGATGAATTACATTGCCAGAATGAATGTATTTGATGGCATTCAGCAATTGATATATAATGTATCTCTTGTGGACATCTTTCAATATGTTCCCCTTTTTAATGACGTTGTGTAGATCACTCTCCATGAATTCAAAGGAAAGGTATATATCTAAGTTGTTGGTAGCTCTATGGAATAATACATTTTATTTTAAGCTAGTGTAAAATGGTAGAGGGTTTGAGATTTACTTGTAAACATTATGTAACTGTATAACATTTGGATGGTTACGAAATGCACGAAGAAACATTATCTCACGAAATGTCCGCTGGGCGTCGGTTTCATCGCGAAAGGCGTCAAAAATCTTCTTCACCGCCAATGTTTGATTTGTTTTCTTGTCCACAGCTTTCCACACAATTCCATAAGCGCCTTTGCCAAGTCGCTATAGATTTTAGAAGGTTGTTGAAAATTATTTAAGTTATTCAAAACTACCCTCCAATAGCGTTACAATGAATATCGAAATGATCAAATTTCTAGAGAGCCAGCGATAAGCAACAGACTTATTCATATCAATAATCTTTTATCACTAAAATTAGTCTATTACCTAAATAATGTTGCAGTTTTTCTAATAGTAGTCTCTGTGACTAAGTAAAAGTCAATATTTACTTAGAAATTGTGGGCGCGAACTTAGCTATAAGTTTAATAGCTGTGTAACATCGATCAAATAAAAATGGATTTAAATTATTATGAAATCGATATATAGGTAGGTAGGTACCTCGTGTAAAGCTTAAGGCCTACAGGCACACCGCACACGTGTACGCACTTGCATAAATCGCGTAGTCAGTTCATTAAATTGAAAACAAGTTTTAATTACACGCACTTACCTTTTTTATATCAAAATACTTTAGAATATGATCATCAATTTCGGACATTTTATGCTTCTCCTGCGGTTTAGTTTTAGTCGCCATGCTTTATAACACCGCGACGCTACACTAATTTATTTGTTACTTTATTACTTTCCACAAACAGATCGTTAGCGACACTTCCTTCGCAACTAGAGACAAAACTCATATATACTATTCACTGAAGCGAAACATAGTACAAGCAATCCTTTGCCTATGAAACAGTGATTGTTGTTAGATCGATTTGTCCTCGGGCATCAATTCACAGCACTGAACAGTAATCAAATGAGATACTCGTTTTTAGTTTAGAAAACACCAACAAAATCTCTCACGATATGATGTAGACACTCGTTGAATTCAAATGAATTTCAACCTTATCTTCCCTCCAGGACTTGCCAGCCAACGAAATAGATTTACGTAGTATTATTTACAACAAGGACGAAATTCAGCACACTTCATGATAGTTCTTTGCACGTAAGCTGTTACGGATATGTAACCTATATCACACGAATTAAAGGTGTTGTTTTGTACGGCTGTTTCTTTTTTCTTGTTTTGTTCAAATTATATTTCAGTTTGATTGACAATGCTATAATTAATACCCGATGTTTGCTGATTGAAACAAAAATGTTCTGAGGTAGTTTTCAGTTAAACAAAGGCCATGGGTGTATGTTCTAATTTTAAAATTCGTAAAGGTAGGTATAATGAAAAATAAATAATTGAAGAGGTAGATCAAAAGTAACTTTCGGTGGTCAAATGTTTTTGTTACTGTGAGAACGGCTACTGTATTGTTTACATATTTCCAGTTCCTTAGGATGGCATAGCAACCGCTTACCGGTATTCAGAAATACGACATGTCACGCAGGGGTTGAAAGTTGAAAAACCTTTATCGTGATTACTGCTTTCACATCATGTAGATAGGTTATTGTTGTTGGTTTCAAAACAACCACCAAGGGAATCTCAAATCAAGAAATCCATTGCACGCTATATTAATGTGGCTTAGTACAAATGATTGGTAGCATTTTAGTATACCGCACAAAATGAGCGCATACGATTCGGATTCTCTACACGTACCGAACGTAGCATGTTGAACCATTTGTAGGTAATCAAAGGCTTTATAGTCATTACGAGAAATACTGTTGTCATTAGGACTTAATATTGATCAACAAGTAGAGAATTTTGGCTTGAAGGAAACATAGGTAATCGTAATCTGTTAACAACATTTAACTACGTATGTAAAAGAACAAAATGCGATATAAAATAGTTAACAAAATTAAGCGTGCATTGTTTCCAATTTATGTTTGTGTCATGACATGATGCAACTACATTATAGGTGTTTTTTTATTTTACCAACATGATCTACATAAATCATTGATTTCCGTGGTTTACAACAATAGTTGAATCTTATACTATGTATAGTTATATTGCTTACGAGTTGTCTTGAATATTAAGTACCTAGCTTAGTAATATTGGTAGGTAGGTATGTGGGGTTTTATAATGGCGAAAAAGCTTAAGCCCTCCTTAAATAAACTCTTTGGTGTTGGCTCTGTTGGTTGGAAATCAATTTTAGCACGAGTTTTGAAAGGCCTCTTTTAAAGCACGCAATAACAACAATTACATCCCCTTTCCACTGGAAAGTTTTACAACTCCATTATCCTTGGCCACGCTCAGAGGGGTATGTACACTACTAATAAAATCCCGTGTAGTGTTTTCGAACACAGCCACCGAAACTGCTGTCAATAATCAAACGCCATCTGTCAAAATTGTTTACACTTGATATTTATTTATTTATTTGTGTAATAGGTAACTTTTTAGTTCTTATTTGATGTTGATTTATTTAATATTCTGGTACAAATATCAACCAAATGAATAAGAAATGGATACTCAAATGCTTTGTCGAATATGCTTTGGAACGGGGCATTTCTCCGTAAATGGATATGAAGTAAATGTACAGGGAAACAACATCCCCATTCAGAAGATGATTCAAAGATTTTCCGATATTGAGGTATAAGTTTTAAAGAATTTTACGATAAATTTAAATTATTCAAAATGCATTTAAAGTTAGTGGGCCCCAATATACCCGAAATGATTTGCGAAAACTGCACGCACGACCTAGTCCAAAGTTATTTGTTCATAGAGAAAATTCAACAGGCAGATGAGAGAATCCTTCGTTTGTATCATCGACAAGCAGATGAGCAGGAGCCATCAAACGTATACGAAGCAGAATGCCAATCGCAAAATGACCCAGGAGAAGAAGTGTGCAAATTAGAAGAGGAGGTAGAAGAAGAGTCAATGGAAGATGACGCCGAAGAAGATGCATTTAGTCACAGCCCACAAATACTTGAAGAACAATTGACGGATGAAGATCAAGAAACAGTTTATGTTAACGCTGAGTCGGAATACGGCGAAGAAGTTTACATTGATCCAGAGTACATACAATCCGAAGACGACCTAATATCTGTATCTGTCTTGGAAAGCCCTTCTTCTAAAAGGATATACACCAAAGCTCCCCACAATGTTCTTGTTGATGGCGGTTCGAGTTTGATTTCCAATTATGAAACCGTGGATGAGGAGTTGAGCGAACCCAAACAAAAAGTGTACTGCAGAAAGCAGTGCAAGCGTGATAGAGAAATCAATGGCAATGGTTCATTTGTAATTGCCCAATTCACTCCTTCGTCCGCCTCGAAGGTTCAATTAGATACCGTGACTGCAGATGAGAACGACGAGGTAACACTTAGCGATATTCGTACAATGAATTTCGAACCTGTTGAGGTAAAAGTTGAGAACATGAATATAATCACGGAAGATGACCAAGGTGAATTGCCTATTCATGATACTCGTGTTTATTTGTGTCAATACTGTCCGAAGGCATTTTCATCCTCTCCATTTCTGATGGCGCATGTAAGAAAGTCTCACGGGTGCAAGTATTGTGCACAAATGTTTGAGAAGTCAACAGATCTTTTCAAGCATATTCGCGAAGAGCATACGAGCTTCAAGTGTGTTATTTGTGAAAAGAATTTCATTAGCAACAGCAATTTACGTTATCATTTGAAGACTGTTCACAAAGTAAAGGTGCCTGCCAATATGGCTCTGTTGGCGTATAAAAGGGATTTACAGAAAGAAAATTAAAAAGTAGTGAATATTAGTTTTAAGAGAATTTATGTAAAAGAAATATATATATATTTGAAAATTATATGTACAGACGTTTTCATTTTTAGCGCCAACAATTATGCAGTTGAAGAAATGGTAAAAAGAAGTAAGAGTTGAAGTGATGTGCTTCTAAATATTTGTCTTTATTAGAACAAAATGGATTGTAGGTGTTGTTACAGGGATTAGTACCAATGCTGAAATACAATACCAAGAGAATCTGAATCACTACCTGTGAAGAGAATTGGTGATGAGAAGGTGCGTGATAACACTCCAAACAAGAGTATTTGCTTCAGAGTAGTTTTTGTTGACTGTTTGTTATTTATATTCATAAATGGATATTAGTTTACTTTACAATAACACTTATGTGGTTTTCCGTCAGGCCAAAAATAATGTTTTTTTTTATTCAAGATCAATTTTTATAGATCTTGTTTCTTTCGAAATTTATGCAACTCTTACTGAATCCTACTTACCCAAAACAGCTATACTACGTCAATAATAAAATTGAAGTCTACATTCTTATGAGAATTATGAGTTTTGTTTTAACTGTGTAGAAAGTTATGTAGGTACCTATCTCTTTGTTTTAAGACACTTCCCAACAAGTCGCAATAGGTACTGCGACTTTCCTCTTTGTCATATCTGTAAACAAATTATTATCTCAAATGTCACTTTTCTCAGCTGTCATTTTTCTGTTTACGTGTATAATTTTTGTAATGTTCGGCGTTGCTGGGAATCGGTAGCTGGTCTGGTGGTAGATGACCAAATTTATGGATAACAAGAAAGATTAACCTGTTGTTTATATATAATATATTAGTCAGTCATGGTTATACACGGTAATATAAGCGCAATCTAGCCAGCATGAGACCCCTTAATCTGAACGCTTTCTTTTCCATTCCAGTCAACAGTAATACTCTCAAGTACGTGAGCCTCATCACCCTAACGTTGCAAAATGCCGTCCTTGGGCTTAGTATGCGGTACGCTAGAACCCGATCGGGAGATATTTTCCTCAGTTCTACTGGTAAGATGCGCAACAAGCAAATAGCTGAAAGCTGATAACCTAATTGATATCTTCAATTACACAGCGGTGTTAATGGCGGAAGTGGCAAAACTGATAACATGCATTGTCTTGGTATTCAACGAGGAGGGCAAAGATGCGCGTAAACTAGTAAGGACACTGCACAAGACCATCATAGAGAACCCAATCGACACATTGAAGGTTTGCGTACCTTCTCTGGTATACATAGTGCAGAACAATTTACTCTATGTATCCGCATCACATTTGGATGCGGCGACATATCAAGTTACGTATCAGTTAAAGATTCTTACGACTGCTATGTTCGCAGTGGTAATCCTACGACGTAAGTTATTTAATACTCAGTGGGGAGCACTGCTACTGCTTGTAGCTGGCATAGTTTTGGTGCAACTTGCCCAAACTGGCGAGTCACCGAATCCCTCTGCTTCTGCAGATGTTGGGCCGGTGCAAAATCGAATGCTCGGGCTATGGGCGGCAATAGGTGCGTGTTTCTTGTCGGGATTCGCTGGAATATACTTTGAGAAGATTCTAAAGGGTGCCGATATTTCGGTATGGATGCGGAATGTCCAGCTTAGTTTGCTGAGTATTCCCTTTGGTGCAATCACATGCTTTGTAAACGATGGTCAGAGTATAGTAAAAAATGGCTTCTTCTTTGGTTATGATGGGTTCATCTGGTATTTGGTTCTTCTCCAGGCTGGAGGTGGCCTTATTGTAGCTGTAGTTGTAAAGTACGCCGATAACATACTGAAGGGTTTCGCCACTTCTCTGGCAATCATCATTTCATGTATTGCCTCGATTTATCTCTTTGAATTCAATTTGACAATGCAGTTCTCTTTCGGTGCTGCTCTGGTAATATCATCGATATTCATGTACGGCTTTGATCCCACGAAGGGTGCCAAACCAGCGTTGCGTCCCTCGGCGGACGAAGAAAAACTCCTGCCTAGAGTATAATGTTTTAGTAGGTGTAACTGTATTCCTCTGGTCAGAAACGGGTAAACCCCTTTCCTCTGTAATTTAATTCGACCAATGCACCATATCACAAGTGTGAAGTCTATTGTTTAATGAATCGCCAGTATTTTAAACTTCTTCTTTTTATTCCACACAAATTAAGTTATGCCGCACCGAAATTGTTCGTTAATTGTAAGGTCTTAGATTATGTTCCGAAACGCACCTACGTAAACTGTATGACATGCGTTTTAACTTGTGTTGTGGGCGAAGACTGATTTCTAAATGGTTTTCTTTATAATCTTCTTTTAATTGCGTTCTTCGGCACTTTTGCATAAATGTCGTTGGTCTTATGAATTTAATAATGTTCTCTTAGTTCAGTTCCTACTTGCACCTGAAAGGGTTTCAGTTGAGGGCTTAAGGAATCGTTTTCCCTCTTATTTGTTCGTTTGTACCCGATGGTCGGTCTACTTAAATATTTACGTTTATTATTATTATTATTGTATAATATATCTTATAATCTAACAGAATGTGTATGTATACCTAGAAATATTTAGAGAAATCAAACGTTCTATTGAATCTTATTCGCGCTCAAATATGAGTATGTATTTTATAAAATAAACTTTACAATGAATGATGTTTTTTTATTCAGTCACTATTTATTCAGAAGGTTAAATTTGTAGATGTGTACTTTCGATCCCAATTTTGGCAGTATGTTCATGTAGCAAAACAATTTAACATCAAGAAAATGCATCGAATCTTATAAGACAAAAGTACGATTCATGACTCACAGCTACTGGATCGATTTTTTGACAGTCATAACACCTTTGGAAGCCTTTTCACACAAGGACAGTTTATTTCCCCAGATTATCAACTGATTATTGAACGTTTGGATCGCTTCCAGCATACTACCGTCCTTTTAGATCGCTTTTAAATTAAATACACAACGCAATTTTGTTGAACATGTTTTATTTTGTTTAATTCCATTTGAAGAGAACAACTTCATAAGCAAGACTTCAGAAGGAATTTAAAGTGGAAGATCTGTTACCGATAAAACAGAAAATTACGAAAAAAATAACGTTTTTTTTTCTGCAAATCACACTTTTCCAAGTGTTACGTTAAATAAATGTAAAATACGTAAAATACGACTACCAACCCAATGTGGGATCATTAGATTGTGACTGTATCTTCAGGATCATGTTGTAGATCCTCAACGCTGGCCCCAATTTGATAGCCAATCTGTTTACAACATCCGACCGCTTCATCAGCAACAAAGACTGTCCATCGATGTCGTGAGCATTAAATACATGAGCCTCGTTTGGAAAAAACTTTTTAAAGTATGCCATCACTTCGTCACTGGACCAGTTCTTAACGTTTGGTATTTCGCTCAAATCATTTAGATTGATTTGAACTGGTTTGCTACCATTTTCGACTGGCGGTAATGGTTCCGGCTTTTTCTCCATTATAATATTCCCTTCTATTATTTTTTTGATTTCTTGAATCTCCGTCTTTCTGTCATTTTCAGAATTAGATAATGTCCTTGGCGGCGGCGATTGCACCTTAGTCTCTACAACTTTGAGTAACGACTTGGGCTTAGGAATTGTGCACTTTGAACAGAACCACTTGGTTTGTGCTGGAAATCTAGCCATGCTCGGTATATGGCATGAATAGTGAAACGACTGAACACACTTTGTACATGTGATTAGATCGCCCTATGAAGAAAACGTATGAGAATATTGGAAATAAAAGTCTTCTGTTAGTGTTACTTACATCTTCAGGTCCTTCGTAACAGGAAGAACATATTTGGCAAACGTCACAACGATAATTCTCTCGGAGTCTGTTTACATCTTCAAAATCCAGTTGGAGGCAAGGGATATGTGCTGAGAAAAAAGTAAGTTTAGCTAAGAAGATAAGAGTTATGTTGTGTACTTACCTTTGTGATCACAGTCTTTGCAAGAGATCAATTTTGCTTTGCCTTTCTTTGATTCCCTGCGCCCGCAAATGTAACACACACTCCCGTCACATGGATCAGTAGAAGTCACATGAGGTTTTTCTTCCTTTGGTCGACGCTCATTGGACGAGTCACTTAGATTATCCAAGTGCTGCTGATTGCTATTTACAGAACCTGCTGAGGGGCGGTGATATTTTGGCAAATAATTGTCTGATGGGTCGAAGACAACTTTTGCTTTCTAAAGATAAAATATATTGACCACCTGTCGTGTCATAAAAACAAAATGCAATATTACCTTTATTCTTCCAGTTGTACGAACAGCCATTCGTTCGGTATTGGCTGTTATTTCTTCGGGATTACGTAGTCTTGCTACTTTCTTCATCTGAAACACAAGAATATTTGTGATAAAAATAGTTTCAATCAGAGACTGTACTAGAAAAAGAATGCCATAAAAGGTTGACGGAGCGCAACTAGTAAAATTTATCGATAGATATTATTCATTTTTGTTGTTTTTTGTTCAGCAACTTGTGTACGTTGACCCATAAACAATTTGCCGCCTTTTTAAACTATTTGATTAAGGTTTCCAGAGACCCACTCACCTTAATTTAGTTTTTTTATTTGAATTCCCACGGTTTTGGACTAAAATTAGTGTATTTTAGTTTTGTACTTGAGATACTATTCACTTTAGTGTGTTTTCATAAAGTGAACTTAAAAAATTAAGAAAACAAAAGTTGAAGACTTTAGGTCAGCCAGCGGCGAGTCTCACAACAAAATAAATATTTTTATCATGAATTCTGATGGCGTAGGCTGTCCCTGTCAGTCAACGAAAACCTTTTCTAGATTGTAATAGATTAAAACCTAGGTACGCTTGGCATACAGAGATGGCAGTTGTATAAGGTCATTAAGGGGTTTGGGTGCGTTCGTGTGCTTGAGGGACAGTTGCACAAAACATTTTGACTTACCTACCTACTTACTTTATGACCAATAAAAATTACGTACTTACTAATGACCAATCCAAATGACCTTTTGGCTCCCGACAGGTAGTTGAATGGTTCAATTAGACTGTGTTTGTGCATTTGGATAAGGTTTTTTTTTTAAACAGAATTCATTTGTTTTTGAGTTGGAAGAACGCAGCAGGTAGTCATTTCTGATGAAGAATTTGCTGTTTATTTTCATTTTCAAAACATTCAGTTTGATTGGGTATGTCCGTGTCCCATGTCGCCTATTCGCTCTCATGTGAATTGTGAATGGCACTAGTATTAGTAGTAGTTTATGCTTGTTCAGGGACGACGCGATTCGACCCCGATAAATTGCTACAAAATCCAAAAGAATCTTTTTCTATGAAAAAAAAAGTCTACGATTTTCAAGAAAAATATTTGTTTTGAATTTTGAAGAGTTTTTCGCTTTGTTACTCTCTTGGTGGCAATAGGCAATTTAAAGACAAAATGTACGAATGTGTCATCCAATTTAGAACTAGAAACACATTTCAATAACAAGCATAAAGATAAATGCCATACATCGCCGCTTCTGCTGAAGAAACGATATATCATTGACGAACCTCTAACAAATTCATAATTGCACTGGTTTTTAGTTATAAATGTATGTAATATTAAATAATAACAAAAGCAAGGTTATTTGGTTATGTCTTAACATTAAAGGAAACTTTGTGCTTTTTTTCTGGGACAGTCCTCTGTGCTTCTGCTTGCAGACCCGTTAGCTCTTTTTAATCTTTAGATTATTTCCATATTTCCAAGCCATTTTGACCAAATCGGCATTTTCCACAGCCCAACCGCAGATACAAAATAAAACGCCACCTATCCCGATACCCATGTGGACCAGAAATGAGTTCATTGTTATCTGAGAAAAAAAAAACTGTTTTCAAGCAAATTTACGGCATTTTGTTACACTCACCATTGAATATTTGCACAGCAATCCACTTGAAACTAACGCCAAAGTAAAGAACTTTCCTGGTATGATACCAAGAAGTGGGTTGATTGTCAATGGCTTGTATTGTTTAAGTATATATTTCGTGCTGTAACATATCCGGCAAAACATATTTATGCAGTTAGCAAAAATAAACCCAACTGGCCCAAAGAAGCTCGTCAGTATGTAGGACAGAATAAGAAAACTAATGGAGAATATAGCCATGAGGTAGTTGTACCTGTCGATGTCTTTACTCGTGTTCGTTGCAAACATATAACCCTCGGTGATACCATTTACAGCCATGAAACATATAGCCAAACAATGCCACTTTAACAGACTCTCTGGTAGGCCACCAGCGACGAAATCCGCTCCACCATACAAGAGGAGTAATGTATGTGAGTAGCTTTGGCCAAATGTAAAGGCGAGCAGGCCAATCGAGGTGACGCCAACGCACAGAGTTTTTAGAACTCTCCCAGCTTCGTGAACTTTTTCCTAGAAAAAAGAAACAACATGTGTTCAAATTGTATTCAAAATGAAACTTGGTATGCTTACCAAATTCTGTTTCTCGAGTTGGACGTCTCTTGATATTGTTTGAGTAAAGTAAAAATAACTGCTCTCTTCTATGGGGCGGAAAATGAACCTTGCTGCTAAGCTTCCAAGGTTATTGACAACGTCATATGTGGCTTGCTCACTGAACGAGAGCACAGGACTCATCGACATGACGTACTTCTCCCCCTCAGTGAGAATTTGCTTTAAGACTCCTTGCTTAACGAAACTCAACGTCAAAACCTGCAGTTTCGGGTTAAAGAATGATTCCTACAAAATGGACGATTATTATTTAGCAACTCACGCAGAGTGTATCATTGGGCTTACCTCATTTTTCATAACAAACGGCATCATTTCCGTAACACTCTTAAAAGGAAAGTCGTCCATACTCTTGTAAAGTTCTTCGTTGAAGTTCGATGCGCTGGGGGACTGCTTCAGTTTTGTATTACTCGCTACCACCAGCTTATATTCGTTAAACTTATTTATGTAAAAGTAGAAAAATGCGTAATGTCCTATGAAAATCACTACAGCACTAGCTAGCTGGGCTATGGCAAAAGCATCAATAGCAATACTGTTATTCGTAAGGACGATCCAAATGAAAATTACCGATCGAACGAATATGTGCAAGGTGTTTAGGAATATTTTCAACTTTACAAAGCAGAAAATCTGTGTGACAAAGACCGGCGCCTCAGCGCATAATTCAACAACACAGGACAATGCGACAGCATAACAGGCGAATTTATATTGACTCTTAAGGTAATCATCGACCGGCGATAAAATCTCCAGCCAGACATATGTACAAGGAATGCATAGGGCAATGCAGGTGGGCACTCTGCGAAATAATTAAAAATGTAGATGCAAACTATGTAGGTATAGTGCTTAGTAAACTTACGTCAACCACATCTGGTTGACTAATTGTGGCCACGAGCATTTGTCTTTTCGTTGTGAGGTGGCACTCAGCGCGGCGCGATTAATAGCTTCACGGGACAAAAATAGAAGTGTACTCTCGAGCAGCAATAGGCGTACATTCATGACGCCGAGCACGTCTCGTCCAACATTGCGAACAATGAACGCGTTGATTCCGAATGTAACAAATCTGCAAAGGATCTAAGAGAACAATGTGCTTACATAATCACCGGAAGTACATTGTACATTACTTATAATGAACTAATAACATAATATTTGATTTTTTTTTGTTCTTATCTCAATCAATGTGGGAATTGCTCACCTGGAAGATAATACTGAATCCTGCATTTAGCAAACTGCTCTGTAACACGTTGCGCGTCATGTCTGATTAGATGTTTTGGTAGTTTATTTGGTTTTATTTAGGCAGCTCTCTTCATTGTTATTATGTTTTTCCTGAGAAAGAACTAAAAATCAATACCAAAATATGGGAAGTGTGAAAAGGTAAATGTTTACACGTCATTTTTCGGTGACAAATTCTCAGCTGTTTTTGTAAACAATCCGTAAGGTATATGCTTAAAAGTGGTCGCCAACAATGAACCCCTTCAGTGCTTTATGGGAAATATTCGCATTAGGTTTTTCTCCTTGATCCCATAATTATGTTTCCTAATTTATTAAAAATCTCTTGTGGCGGCAGCTTAGATCCGTAGAATATGCGCAACATTTTGCTAAATTATAAATCAGGCCTGAGAGGTCTCAGATCTCAGTTTGTGACAATGGGCTGGTAACTCATCAGTCTCCTCTTCCAGAGCTATTTCCATTTTATTCTACCCAAAATATTTCCGCCACATGTAAAGTGCTTCAATTCTGGTGAAAAACAAACTTCACCACCACGCATACTTTTTTCACTGCTTCCAAAATGCTATAAAATATTTGCGTTCCAAATGCAAATACCTATTCGCTTTTCGACTAACATCACAAAAAGCTTCTTAATTTAGAAACCATTTTTGACATATTAATCAAAAATTGATATCCTCAAATAACATTTTTTTTTTGTTTTGTTAAAGTTTTCTTATCAGTTTGTTTCCAATAATCCATCGCAATTTTCATTTAATTTACATAAAAAAGAAACATATCTGTACAGTTTCAAAATGACCTCACGCAATTTAACAGAGGTTTTCGTAATAATGCGTAATAACGCATCTAAAAATCGAAATTTGTACTCTGACGATAGGGTAAATATCGATCTATTCCAACACAGATGTTCAGGAATTTGTATATTATAATCTGTAATTTAGCGCGGTAGTGATGCCGAAAAGCTTCTTAAACGATCTCTACACGATGCCGAAGAAGGAATGGAAATGCGTGATGACTATGGGTCACCGCCGATATGGGTGGACAAACTAGAGGAGGCACAGTACACTATGTCCAAGTAAGAGATTTTTTTTCTCAGCTTAGCTTTCTTAAATACTCTGCGTCTGCTGTCTAGGATCAAACCAAAGTTAGATGAGCTGGGATCTCTCCATGCGCGGCATCTTTTACGGCCGGCATTCGATGAGAATTGTGAAGAGGAGCAACAAATTGACGTACTTTCCCAGGAGATATCGAAACTCATCACATCAACTCATAGACACATTCAATGTATTCGATCCAGCCTCGGTGTCGGCAATAAGACCGAACAACGACTGACTGCGAATGTTGTCACCTACCTGTTGCTCTCGCTGCAGGAACTCACTTTCAAGTTTCGCAACAGCCAGAGTGGATATGTAAGACAACTGAATTCAAGAGAAGAACGCTCACAAAAATATTTTGAAACTCCTGATTTCACCACCATTGATTTGGATAGCAAGAGTCAAAGCAACTTCGTCGATACATTTGACAACTTTCTCCAACCTGCTACAAGTTCTGCCACTAGTGGTTATTACGATGAAACCGACGATCAGATCGATGAACATTTCCAACGACCAGTCGCGAATCGCATGACCCAACAGCAGCTTTTGCTCTTCGAGGAAGAAAACAGTAAGCTAGCAGAACACCGTGAGCAGGAAGTATCAAAGATAGTTAAATCCATCTTCGATTTAAACGACATCTTCAAGGATCTCTCTCATATGGTTCAGGAACAAGGCACCGTCCTAGATAGGATTGACTACAACGTCGAACAGACACAAACACGAGTGTCCGAGGGTCTTAAACAATTGCAGCGGGCCGAAATGTATCAACGAAAGAACCGCAAAATGTTCTGCATAATGTTGTTAGCGGGAGTAACACTATTTATGCTGCTCCTGTTGATATTTACCAAGTTTTAAACAAAATGCTTCTGTTTGTCTTAGATTAAATTTCAATCGTATTTATTTTAACTGTGTATTTAAATAAAATATATCAAGTGTACAATTATCTTTACATCCTTTCGGCTAAGCGACTAGCCACCGATCTTAGATTGCCATATACCTTGTTTGGGGGTGAGCCCAGAATCAGATTACAAATAGCTCTCCTTGCTAGTTGAATGTTTTGATAGCTGCCCAAGATGTGGATTTTACTGTCGGCCAGCACAATACGTGTTTTGGTGACATTCTCAATGGTAAACTTCGTTCGTCCACCCTTTCCTGCTAGACGACCAATAGCACGGCTCATGTGATCACCTTTGAGTGTCTTAACGTCCTTAATTTCGAAACTCTCCACGAACAGATCCTCCAAACGCAGGAGCGCTAGTGCATCATCAACTTCAAATCCACAGAGGAAGGCCTTGACAAAATCGGCACCTTTTTGTAAATTAGATATATCGGGTGTCTCGGGACTAATTCGAAGCTCAACTTGTCGCCCCTTCGTATTGAAACGAATTTGTAGCTTCATATGCTCCACTACGGGAGTGAAGATCTTCATCCAATGTTCTTTCAGGGAAGAATATCTGCAATTTTATGATTTAAGTTTAAGCAATACAAGGTTAAATGCATTTAATAAAGTTCTACCTGTGCGGTGGTACTCCAATCTTACGTACATCGCTTTTGGTACGCTTAGCTCTGGGTGCTCGCTGTGTTTTTGTGATTCCTTCAATGCCTGTTGCCTCGTCTACTTGCATCTGATCGTTATCGTCATTTGCAGAGCGCTTTTTTGCTTTCTTCTCAGTTTTCGCGGGCAAAAAGATATCGGCTTTAATATTTTCAACCTCCATATTAAATAACTTTGAGCTTGTTTTTGAAGAAAAATAGGAGTAACAAATAGAAAAACAGTATTCAAATTTGTAGTTGGTAAAACAAAAGAAAACACTACGCAGCCATGTGCCTAAAGAACTGTCAAAATATTTTTTTGTGATGACAATGACAACCGCTTTATAGTGAATGCATCTTCTTATTGTGCTGCTTCACAATAATATATTCCTTGTACAGATTATAATTATTTTAAGTGGTACCTATTCAATTGATCAGAAGAGAACACTTTTTTTTTGGTCTTGATGTCTTTGTTCGATTGGCAGAAAACGCTTTTTTATTCCTAAATTCGATTTCTTTCCAAAGTTACCCGAGGTTTACCACAAGTGAGTTTTTATTTAACTACACATCGAAACATTTTTCATCGGGTAGAATTATTTTTGTTAATAACGGATACAGAAATGTTTATAAACTAAATATTCCACGCAATGATGTCTCTTACCCTCAGCCCACAATTTAATATCAAGCATCCGACTCGTTTTATATAACAAATTTGTGTATGAACAAAAAATTCTCTTTTACTGTGATTCATTTTTTTAATTCATTTCATTACATTTATTGATATCTAATACATCTTTAGCACATAGACTTACAGCCTTTAAAATTGTAATAGTTAAAATAACACAATTATTCATTTTGAGAATAAACAATAAGACTAACATTACATTCTATTGAATTCGCCCATAATTTTCAAATAATATTTAAATCTGGCAATGATTTTTAAATTTTTCTACAAACCTTCGTTCCAGCTGATTTTTTTGGAGACCATATGCCATCGGGTCGTCTGTCAAACCAAACCAATTTTGCTCAACAAATTTTCTACTTGCAAGTTGTAAATAATGGAAAACTGTGATGAAAATCTTCAAAATTTAGCCGAAGAAAAGATATTATTGGGAAAAACGTTAATAGGACAACTTGATATATTCAACACAATTCCTGGTGTGCAAAAGATTCAAAGAAAAATCAACCAAGAAATCAAATTTCTCCAAAAGGTTATTCGATTGATATTCGTTTGTTCCTATCGATAAACAAAGCAATTCCCCATCCCCAAATAGGTCGTCTCAACCAATGCGGTCAAGGTAAACCATGTAATGTGCAGCAATTTGACGCACTATGAGTTCCTAGTTAAAATCCTTAAGCTTCAAAAAGACGTAGTACATGTCGATTGTGGATTTCCTGTGGAAGAGCGCAACAATCCGTTGAGAGTAGATATTGTTTGCGAAAACGGACTAAAATGGATAAAAGGTTAAGATTTGCGGGAATGTCAATGACCATTGCTACAACTAAATTAGATACTTTCAGTAATTGCTAGAAACTCCAAGTCGTTAACTGATGCGGCCAAGGGCCGTGCTAGCTACGGAGCAAAAAGTATCCTCGATCAAGCCGAGGAATTTGTCTACGGTGCAAATCAGAATCTCTGTATGTTTCAGCGCCCCAAGGTACGTCTTAAACAAGAACAACACAAAATTCACTCACATTTGATTGCCTTTTAGGTAGTTTTTTACTTCAGCCATGACATCGAAAATGAACTTCTTGAAGATCTTAAAGAGATTGGCGTTGAGACATTTTCAATTAGTAAACAAACATTGGCCGCTGTCCTCACTGATGAGGAAAATGCAGAATTTGCGAATGTTAGCACCCTGAATCTAGACATAACTACAATGCTCGCTTACATAAGTTCTCTGACAAATGGTAGCACAAATTGGTCCTTTAAAGAACCCATTCTCACCGAACAAGCAGATAGAGAACGGGAATTGCCACTCAAGCCGGTGTTGGATAAAGTCTTCGAGGGAAAACGACTGGTATGCTGCGAAACGGCGTACCAGTCATTTCAGGACATTGTCAACTTACTAGCTGGGTCACTGGAAAAGCAACGCGCCAAGGCGTTAGTCGATCGAGTTGAAATACATCCAGACGTGCAGGAAATTCCTCATGAAATCTCCCTAATTAACGTTGGCGGAAAGATAAATCCAAGGAGCCTTAAAATATTTGCTTTTGGTATTATTATGAAAGCAGTTACGGTGACATCGAATAAAGGATTTATTCGGTCAGCCAAAATGCAGGTAAGAGGAGGTCTAGTGGTCTAGTTACCGTGATTAATTGACAACATCTTGTGATCTTAGGGTATAAATGTTCCAGTGTTCATACACCAAGCGAGAGCCCTAACCGAATCTAAGGAGGAAACAGCTCAACCCATTTAGTGCAATATTACAATGATTGGTTTATCTTGAAGTGTGAATCGATCTTTTTTACTAATTCTTTGGATAATTGTTAAGAATAAATTATTTATATGAGTGCTGTTGTTTTTATACATCTTTCAGTGCAGTTGAAATCAATTGGAGTTTTTTTTTTATGTTATCTCAACTACATATTCGTAATGGGTTTCAATTGAATCGCTTTCCACTCCCAAGCTAGAGGGTCAACCATTGTAATGATTATTTGAGGTTAAGGTTATTCCAAAAATAAAAGCTCAACCGAACTGATGAAGTATGCCATCAACCTTTTTATGGCCAAGTGAAGTTGGCTACTATCAGTCAATATTTATAGTAAGTCAATGACCACAACGTAATAGTTTAAAGGTAGTCGCACATTGAATTTGATTGGATAACCCCCATGGAATCCTAGTACTGTTCCGGCGAAAGATAAGGGAAATAAATTTAAATTCCTTTATATCTAAAACATTCACAATCGTCGAAATGCTCAAAACGTTGCTTTTAAATTAATTGAATTGATTTATTTCAGAATTAAAAGTTGCCCTTAGGTTAGGTTAGGTTAGTAGGCTGGCTGGAAATACTCCGTGCCACACTTAGGTCAATACTGACCCATTGTGATGCCCGCTGGGAAAAGAGGTTGTCCCTTACCCATTATGACCGTCTAAGTGTTGTATTTTCTGCATATGGTCCCGT
Source organism: Cheilosia pagana (assembly GCA_936431705.1). Taxonomy (NCBI): domain Eukaryota; kingdom Metazoa; phylum Arthropoda; class Insecta; order Diptera; family Syrphidae; genus Cheilosia; species Cheilosia pagana. The sequence goes on along the minus strand of OW386168.1, from coordinate 51,423,989 downwards.
AGAGTATTGTGCATCGTTATGGTACCTACGAGAGTGGAAAGTTGCCCTTAATCTCCGTTCAATTTTTACGTTTCTATCTTCCAAATGTATATGGTGGCCAATATCGCCTGAGATTGGTCCACCAGGTGTTTGGGAACCAAGAGCACACAGCCAGATAAAAAAAAAAAAAACACTACAAAAAAATATTCATATATTTTTTTCAAAATATTTTACAAAACATTTTGAAATAAAACTTTATTTGCAAAAAAATTAGAGATAATATACCATATATATATAACTTCTTTTCTTAGTTCTCTTAATAATTCTTACATAATATCTCTACAAACGTCATAAAAATATTTAAATTTTATTGTTTTTATTTTTCTGTGTATTGTTTTTCTTTACAATAATTATTTTGTTTGCAATATATAATCATCTTTCTGCTTAGTTATTTTCTTTTAATAATTATTTCCTTTGCTTTATGCACATTTTTTTAATTAGAAAAATAAATCCCAAAATCTTCTTCGCAATCATACACGCTACACATGCAGGACAATAACTTAAAAAAAAAAACAAAAACGTAATGAAAAAAGAAACTCCACTTAAAGTTAAACGAAATCAAATTTTCAAAAAGACACAAATTCCAGATAGTTGTTATATAAACAGTATTTATAGGATTACAGAAATGGTAATAATAGATAAACTATTACAAATAAATTGTTCTTTTTGTTTCAAACGATACTTTACGATTATGTGTTATAGAAAACGTATATGGAGGAGGAGGATCGTTTTTATATTCTTTCTTTATGCTGCTTATATGCTTACATTTCACATATTTCGTGGGCGTCCATGGATAAATTATTTAATAATAATTGTTGGGAGCATCTACACAGAAACAGAATAATTTGTCTCGCTATAGAATTGATACGATTCTTCTGCAAAAAATTAATAGAGAGATAAAGAGAAAAGAATTTATTGATAAATTATTATTTTCAATTCATTTGTTGGATGAAATTAAAAAAATAAAACACAAAAAGAAAACCAAAACAAAAAATTAAAAGTGAGTTCTATGTTTTGCCTAATTGTTAGTGACAACAAAATTTCGTATACAAATATTCAGATTGAGATCACTTGCCTTTTTAGGTTTAAAAACATGATCTTGATTCAGTTGAGCTGTTATTGAAATTTAGTTCCTATGGATCTATAAATAGTCCCAAAACTGTTTACGAGTGCCGAAATGAAATTTGGGACAAGAAATAAAAGTGTTATTAAAAACGAAATGTTTGGTGAATTTGATGGCAAAGTGTATTTGTAATATAACAAACTAATTCTAAACACCAAGTCAACTGAAAAAACAGATGATGCACAATGTAATTTATAAATTTGTTAGAATTTTGAATAAACCAAGCTTTTTAACGTAATGCAGTTAGTTGTTAATCGGCTTTCTTATGATTGGTTAACTGGCATTTCAATGCAGGATTATATTTCTGTGAGTATTTTCTCTTTTGTCCATGTTTGGAAAATATTTCTACACCTACAAATTTGATTTTAACTGAGAGCCCTTCATTTAAAAGACGTTTCAAAAGGCGCGCCAGGTTCTTTTCAAGCGGTTTTTCTTTCCTCGTTGGGAGTAGAGCGCTAAACGGTCGAGTATGCTCTAAAGTAAGTGTTTAAAAAGCGATTCGTATTTCTGGCTAGCAAAATATGTTGTGCTGAGATTTTTACTCAGACTTTTGCTCAGTAAATTTATTCTGAGGCCATAGACTGTTCCATGAACATGCTCTTAACAAAAAAGGAATCACTAATGCAGAGCTCTGTGTCTGAGTTTAGAAAAAGGCAGGCTCTACTTTGAACAAAAAAAACATTACGGGTGTTCCCTAACAATAAAAGCATTCAGGGCCATTTGCTGATACGACTCATAGCGAATTAAGTGCCACATAAACTCTTATGTGACAGTTTATGCCCTACAAAAGTAGCCCATAAGTATTTAAGTAGAACTTAAATCGTAAAGAGTCGTATGAGCAAACGGCCCTCAAACACATTAGCCAAATTTAGTCAAACTTCGTTTACCTACCCAAATTTACGTAAGGGGACAAAGTTTGACCAATGTGTTATCGTTAGGTTCGAGAACAGACCTATTACGTTTCCAACCAAATCCAACCATTTCTAAATGAGGAAATCATTAAAAATTGTGCATTGACTGCAGAAAAAACGTAATCAAATAGAACATTCGAACAAGTACAAAAGTTTAACCACCGTCCAAAGCATTGGAATTTGCAACCTTATTCTTTTCGCTTGCCAGTGACATGAACAGACAAAATTGTAGAACTGGTGATCGTTCCGATCGACAACTTTGATGCACACTGTGACCAACGCGCGGAACTTAACTTCGAAAGCCTTCTTCTTTCGGTTTTTTTTTTATAACTTATGAATAAAAAATATTAGACACATGTTATATACTCTTAAAACCACATATCCACTCCACTCTTAGTTTTACAATAAAGCTGAAGCATAAATTTTGACTTACAGTACCCTGACAATTACTAAGAGTTTTGTCGTACGTAAACAGCTACAAACATTACGTTTTGCGTTGGACTTATTCAAATTCGTAAATTTGACTTGTTCAAACTTCCTATGTACACAAGTAAAAAATAAAAACAAATGCAAAAATTTTAACACAGAAAGCTGATAGATTTTAAAGAGGAGAAATCAGTGCAAATAAATTGTAAAAAGAAATAAATAAAAAGCGTTTAGTACTTTTGTTTTGTATTATGGATCACTTGAATTGATGAAAAGTTACCCCTTCATATATTCAATTTCTACAGCATCAGTGGTAAGTAAATCATCGCTTAAGAATGTTTCATTTGCATTCTCTGCAAATATAAGAATTTTTTTTATTATGATTCAATGTGCGAATGGAAAGTAATTATGTACATAGGGAAGGAGCGAACAATTACTATTTAGTATGTACTAACAATGGGTAGAGGTGTTAGCATGTTGTATTGTCGTCAGTAATAATTGATATGTATAACTGGGGCGTGTAATTAATTTTGAGAAAACTGCTGCACATCGATACTCATCCATCATGCTAACTTTGTAGATCGTTGTCTCTTTGTTAAGGTCAGACACAACTTTACCGAGACTGATAGCTGCAATTGATTTCGATAAAATGTACAAACGTGCTTTTAAATGATTGTCGGAAATTCACAGACATAATAAAGAGAATGCTGCGGGCTTTCCAATGGTACGTTCGCTTGCATTCCGTCAGATGCGATACATTTAGTTTAAATAGTGAAGGAGGAGGGCTATAACTTTGACTGCCTCGGTTCTGCAACATTTTAAAACGATATCTCATTAGAGTTCAAAGGGAGAATAACTCTTGACAAATAAATTTCGTTCGATCTTCTCCCGAACAGTAAAGAAAACCATAGGTCTGTTCCTTAACTTTTAAATCTTACGAATATTTACGAATTTTTACCCATTTTACTCAATTGTCGTTCCTCAACTCGAACAATTCGTAAAGGAGAGCAAGATATTTCCCTCTTACTAGTTTTTACTCAGCAAATTTTTTTGCGTAAGAATTGAAATGGTGGAATATTCGCATTTGTCTTTTGCACAGGTACCTACAAAAGCGTTTCTTAACTTTTGCGTAAGTTTCCCTCTCTGAGAGAGAATTCAGCCCCTCCACAGTAATTTTGACAGTCTTTTTCTTCTTTACTACAAAAGTAAAGGAACAGACCTCTTGTATAAGACCCTAATAATAATATATTCCAACTCTACGGCTTTGAAGCATAGACTCTCTTGATAGCGGATGAGTTTTTATCCTTGACAGATTCGAGATTCTTCTAAAGATATTCGGTCTCGTTTGCGTTGACAAGTTTTTGGAGAAAACTATTCAAAGGTTACAATCCCTGGCGGATGGTTACGTTAATTCACCTGAGAGTGTTGCTATTTGCAGCTGGATGTTAAACTTGGCAAGGCATATCAGATTTATGGTTTACAACCGATTCAGTTCGATCGATTTTAGTCAATATTTTTTTAGGTTAGGCATATAACTCTGGATATTAATAAAATGCCCAACACTTGCCAGCAGAAGGCAAACGTTATTATTGAGTTCAGAAAGGGTGGACCATCAGAAAAGGGACCACATAAACTTTAAACAGAGGCTGATTTCTCATATTAGATTTAAAAAACGCTTAAAACAGACCTGGGAATATTGTACCAAGATAACAATACTGATTGCAAATACAAGCGAGACTTCTGAAAGATATGTACAGTTTAATTTGCATTTTTTTAGAATGTCCTTCTATTCGTTAAGCGATGATTTAGGATTTCATTTGAAAGCGCCATTGAGAAATGTGTAGAACAGTTGCTATGTAACTCAATCAAGAAAATGTTATGAATACTCAAAACAAAAATGTTGCCAATGACAGCTGTGCAAGGACACAGTACAACTTATGAATCCTACTACAAATAATAAAAGTTACAAAGGAATTAAAGACGTTGCTGTGAGTCGGAAGAATAGTAATTTTCTGTCAAATTTTAATTGAATAAATTCGTTTCATTTCATTCTCGTGACATTTTGGCAATTTTTTTGCAAATACGTTCTTAACAAATACCTATTCAATAGAAAAATAAAAAATAAAAATAAAAAATAAATTGCAAAATAAATTCATGTTTCCATGTGTGTGAAAAACAAATAAAAACATACATAACCTGACATTCAAACGATCAAACAAACAAACTTATGTATAATCATTAATATCAATAAGAGACGAACCAGGATTGAAGCTAGAAACCTTCGGTAAGTGGACCACATCCCGCCGGAACAATGATAAATTCTGTGTAAACCTAAGAGAATAAAACAAATTGCTTATTTTGTTCAATGTTTTCAATGTGCGGCAATGGCAAACCTCTCTCGATTCTTGTTGGCTACATTTCGTTCGATACCATCCATCAGTCCATCAAACCACTGCGCCATTGTTTGCTGCTTATCAATGGGCTGCGACCGGATTATGTTTTCCTTAAGCGATCTTTAAACAAAACGAGTGCAACATTAAAGTATGCGATTCGAAAAATGGGTAAACAAGAGAATTACCTGAAGTAATCTTCGTATAAAAGAATAAGTACCAGCAGCGGACGGGACATAGACCATTGGTTTTTACAGTCTTCTGACATAACCATATTGAGTAGTGTTGACATTATACCCTGAAGAATTTCAGAATTCATTTCAACCACCTGCAACCGAAAATAATTATGAATGTTGTATATTTTGTGACAAAAAAGAAATTCACCTCAAGGAACTGTGAGTTTTCCGGTGTTATATTGCGGAGCTTTTTGTTGGGGAATGTCGAAACTGAAAGGAAGCACGTACAAACATTTTAAACTTATATTACACCGAAAAGAGTAGTGTCACTCCATCCTACCTTTAAGTTGCAGTTGCTTAAATATATATGACACAACACAGTCCAGTATTGAACAGCAGCAAATAAAAATGGTCGAATCTGTAAAGGAATTCAGTGAAATGCAAGCATGGATACACGGCGTTGAACCACTCACCCAACGCAGTTAGTCCCTTGGACAGACTTTCTAAAATATAAATAAATGCGCGAGGCTCTAAGGAAGCCAAAAATGTTATATGATCTTGTGATAGGCAATTGAGTAGGCCATAATATGATGAAGCTAGTTTCGGATATTCCTGTAAAAAAGAAAAGAAAATATAGAATTAAACATTCGTTAACCGCTGGAGTTACAACTTACCAATAAATCGTTCTGCTGAATGGACATTATCAACTTTGCGGCAATATTCAAGACATTGTCCAGTGTGTCGTCACGATATAGCTTGAAAACCCCAAAATTCACATAGTTCCCGCTGAGCGCATTCTTTAGTATCAGAAAACATATCGAAATGCCCTTCAGCTTCATTGGATACTGCTGGTCGCGTGGCACGTCCAAGTGCAGACTTCTATTACCGTAGATGCAAATCAGCTTTGACGCTTCACGGAACAAAAGTATTCCCATCGGGCTAGACACATTGCCCTGCAGACGCTGGGTTCGACAATGTACGAGTTCAGCGAATAGCTTTAGTACCGGCGTTGTCACAGCCGGATCATGTGCCCACAGCTCAACGGCACGTATCAGAATGGGAATATAGTCGGGATAACTGGAAGGCAAGAACAAGAGTTGTTAAGAATACAGGTATTTATTTTATTTTGTCGCATTACATCCATTCGAAGAGCATTGTGTAGGGAACGCGGGCATTTAGTGGCAGTGCAAGACCACGCAGGTCACGCGCCAGGCCAATTATCGCCTTTTTCGCTTCCTCATTGGGAAAACTATTCCCATCCATAAGTACCGAACCGAGCGATTCAAATTGATCTGCAAAAAAGGGAACAGTTACAGACACATCATGTTGGAAAAGCACTGGTGAATGGACCAACTCGTAAGTGGTGTTAGGAAATTGTAGAAACGCTCCTCATCTTCGCCCAGGTCAAACATTAGTAGCCTCCCGAGTGATGTGTAGAACATGGTTCGGCAACGCATCTCAGTCAATGATGAGTTGGTACCGAGAAAGGGAAAGTGTTCGCTCTGCAGAGGGTTAGAGAAGTCGCCCAAGCCATAACAAATCGTAACTTACTGTGTGATGCGTTAACATGAATTGAATCTCCTCCAACTTGGCCAACTTTCGCAAAGAGTTGAAGTTCACAGACAGTTCCGATAGCAGCATTAGAGTCTTGGTTATAATCTGTTCTGAGCGTCCCCAGAATTTTAAATTTGTTATGCTACAATGACAAGTGGTATGGATTAAAACAGTAAACACGACAAATTTCGCACTTACATTTTCCTATTGATCAAACTGAGCAGCATCTGTTCGTCGCTCAGGCCGAATACCTCAGACAGCCTCTTGTAAACGTGCGCCTTTTGAGCCTGCTCACAGATGTGCATCTTGCGCACTTGCTCGAGAAAGCTGAGAATAGCCAACTCGAGTTTTTCGCAGCCGGCTTGCGGGAGTCTAGCATCAGTTAAGCTCATCAGTTGCAGTACCTACAAAGAGGAATAGTAATATATCCAAGCCTTTTGAAATTCAAACTGTCTATAAATACCCGTATCACAAGTTCTCCATCCATCGTGTCTTGCTCATCGTTCGAGTTGAAGGACAGTCTGCCGACAATAGCCGAACCGATTATGTAAACCAGCCAAGTCAATTGCAGCTCGTGAATTGTCACGTCCATGGGATTGGGCGACGGATTCTGCAGAAGTTCCTGGTACTCTCGCGCCTTCTGATCGAAGTGCTGAACAAGTAGCGTACAGGTTTTGTCATATTCACAGCGTTCAATAACAGACAACTGTTCCAGTTGCTGTTGTACCATACAAAGGTCGTCTAGAGGATCTTCCAGATTGTCTCGCACAATCACGGGTACAGCTTCCAGGCGCGAAGTGATGTATGCTTTGGTTACCTCGGGTGTGTACGTACCAAGCAGGTGGGGTTCTGGTGATTTAACATATGGTACTGACGCGACCATCCTTTGCCACAGAGTCAGCAGATAATGTACACTGTTTGGAGCGAATTGCCACATCTAAATAGAGGAAATCATGACAAGTGATAAGAGTTCACCACCTCGTTCATATCAATGTCAACAAACCTGCAATGATTGAACAGTAAATTTAGCTATCAACTGAATAGCTTCTGGATAGCACTCGACTGTGACAAGTTCCCCCAGTTGGTAATTCGATTTGAGGCGGGCAAGTAGTCTACAAAATTCGTGGTAGTTGTCGGGATCACTGAGACCCTGAAATATATGTATGTAGTGCATGTTTTTCATAACTTAAACTTGGACTATCGAAGATCTATGTCGGAAGAGCTGTAAAAGTTAAACATTTACTTACGTGTAAATTGGTCAGAATATTCTTTACGCCCTCGAGCAGATGAGTAAGAAACTTTGTACGTTCAGGGTTGTTGAAGAGGGAGCGACGCACAGATGTCATCTGAAAAATAAGAAATATAGTTTTTCCATTGAAATCACTGAAAGAGAAAAATAAACCCACCTGGACAAGACATGACAATGAATAGCTTGCCAACCCATTGGGAAGAATCTGATAGAGATCAAAGAACAAGTTCAATGTATTCGAATCAAGAAATGCTGGTCTCCATGAAGTAGGAATCTGTAAACGTAAATATTTTTTTTATACAAAGTTACAAAGTTTGATAGATTCATTACTTACTTGGACACTATTCATGTCATCCGAAGACTCATCGGTGGAGCTGCCAATAAAATCGAAGCTCAAGCAGTTTTTAGTCAGTCGCAGAACATGTGATATAAGACTGAAATAAAAAACAATAAATTCAATACTCATTCCGCTTAGAACAAACATTTTCAAACAACATACGCTTGTTGTGATTCATCCATAAAATTCAAACTCTTGCTGTTGTCTCTTGCCGTTACCAGCAGCGAACAAGACAACAGAAAAATGTCGTACAACTGTTGGTCACGAAAGGATGTGGCGATTTTGCGATTCTTCGAGAAAGACAAATTCACATCTGCCTCCACAATAGAGTTCATTTCACACACCAATTGCGATAGAATTTGCACACCTATGGTGCAGTGTTCAGACGATCCTTGCTGAAAACATACAAAAGTGAACAAATAATTCGAAAGGATTAAATTACAAAAACAAACCTGCAGAAACTTCTTTACGTCTTCGAGAATATTTTGAAAGATATACTCGTTCTTGTACGTGTCGAACCATCCGTATTTTGTTATCTTTGCCAAGAGTGTGACAAGTGCTTGTACAACAAAATTTTGTAAATTAGGGCGGGTGGCTAGATAGTTCAATATGTAACTCCTGTAAAATAAAATGTAATAAAGTTAAGTATTGAGGAGGTGAAAAATATTAAATCAAACCTTATATCGATCCTTTGCTCCAAGTTTAAGCCCTGTATCAATTTGGTGAGAGTTGTTGCGGCGAGAAGTTGCGCATAACTGGAGTCAGCTCGGTCCAAGAGCATCTGACACTTGGGTAGAGCATCTTGGCTGCTAACAAAGGCGACGAGTGCCTTTTCAGCTTCAGAACGAACAACTGAATCTGTTGCTTCGTACAGTTGCTTGCATAAGATTTCAAGCTGATGAATTTCCTGCAAAAACAATGGGAAGGATTTGTTAAAGGCTGCAATTAAGTAAGTTAAGGCAGTTTTGGCAAAGCTGTTTCGTGGAACCTTAGCTACGTAACAAAGTCAAGTTTTGTCTGAATAATTTGAGTTTCGTAGCCTAATCTTTTGCTGAGTACTAAGGTAAAGAGCTTTAGCATCTCAGTGTTAAATGAAAATACCAGGGACCCCTCGTGGTCACAGTCCATAGAAGCTATTACAGTTCGTTACGTACCATCTTTCTAAATAATTTAACATCTAACTTTGTCAATGGTAAGTTGGGTAATAGCACAATCTCTAGTTTGCCCTTACAGATACCCTTGAGTACAATGGATATTCAAAACTCGTCCAAATAGTTGCGAGTATTGAAAAAAGTATAAAAGAAGCTGAAACACATGGAACAGTTATATGGATGCCCTGAAAAGGAAACAGTTCTGTAAAGTTCAGTGCATTGTTTTCTTGAAGTATAGTAAACTATCAAAGGTTATGCTTTCTCTCGTACGCTCTTAAAAAGAGCACGAACGGACATAAAGCCCGAAACACAATTTAAACACTAAGGGGCATTTTATGGTTCCCTTCCCGGTCCATCATGCATAGCGTACCTATGCTTTTTGGAATCCCCCAACCAAAGGTTCATTGCATAAGTATCACTTGCTTCAATGTGAGACATTCAATTGGAAAGCTTTATTGCGCACCTGAAAATCAAACGAGTGGTTTTGAAAAAAATATTGAAAACACTTGAATTCGATGACGACTTAGTAAATTATAGTTTTACCAGTAGGTATATACCTAGTGCTTGTGAAATAGACTGCCAGAATGTATACACTCTTTCACAACTATACCCCTACATATTTGCAGAACTAGCAAACGCTTAAATACGATTCCCATGCAAACCGAATCCGTTCTACTTTCCATTTAATGTTCAATTGAACCATCTTCCATGGCAATCCGAACTGAATCATTAAAAACAATTAAGCATTACAAGCGTACCTATATTTTCTAATTCCGCCCTGAATTTTAAGGTTATGTCAAGTAGTTTTCATCAAAAACAAGACATACCTCAGAGCAAATACATGTCAATTATCTATTGCACAGAAACATTAAACACGAGTAGATATTCATTAATAACAATCAATTAAACCTGCATAACTGCAACGTGATCCTGAAGAACAATGTTACACTTTCACTTAAGAAATAAGTGAACCCAGCTGAGGCGAAAGAAAAAAAAAATCAATTCCTTTGGAATATTTTGCTCGATTATGGTTAACAAAAGAATAACCCTGGAGACTGTATAGTGTATAGGGAAAAAAAATCATTTCATTTAAATTATCGTCAAATAGCGTTCAAATGAATTAAGAAAATAAAAGCAATTTTTGTTTTTGGGTTCACTCGCGTCTAACAGAAAATCAACAAAATATTATTTTTTCTTTTCTCGCCTCCTTTTTTGACAATTTACACAGAAAAGTGAAGTAAAATTTGCAAATGCGTACCATTTCGTTGCGAATTGAATTCTTCTCAATTCTCTGCTAACATACAAAACAAATTCGATTGTTTTATCTTCGGGATGGGAAAAACGGAAATAAATTGATTTGATTTGAAAACGAAAACACTTTCGGCCGACTTTTGCGTAAATTCAAAAGATAGCCCGCTGTTGGATCACACCAAAAACCATTTATTTTATTTTGCTTCTTATTTTATTTTTTGTTAGGAATATGTTCGTCTACTGATTCGCCGGTAACCGCTTTGTGTTTTCGGGCGAAATCGTTGGAGACGAACGATTGTTACGCCAACTGGCGGATGATAGCTCTGCGTCTAGTACTATTATTAAGTCAGCTCAAGGTAGTAGATAAAAAATTAAATAAATTTAAATAATATATAAATATAAAAATCGTTTCATGGAACAATAAAAGGGTTACAGTTTTATTTTGCAAGCGAACATTTCAAATTTTAATAGTATTTTATGGTAAAGAAAATATCAATGGTTTTGTGATGGCGTGTTGTAAGAAGACTCTGAATCACATAAACATTGCGTGCCAATTTGCTTCAGCTGTCTCAAGTACATCTTAAAGATAGGGTATTGAACACGGAAATAGCCACACTCTCTCGCACTAAAGCCCTTCAAAAAGTGCGCGTTTCCGCGTTTGAGGGGCCCAGTCCGTATGATGCGTTTCTTCCGGCAAAATTTCTTTACATCAATGAAAGTGCTTCTTCCAAAGTTAACCTTATTCGTTGCATCCACCACGTGCGCTACTTATGGGCAACCTTCCACAACCTGCTGTGTATTCTATTAACCTGTCAGTCGATTGCGTCCACAAGACATTTCAAATTTTGATACTCCCGACCAATCTAGTCGACTTAAGATAACTAAGTTTTAAAATATGCCCATTTCAAATTTTTATTTGAGATTTCAGATTTTTGCTGCCCAATCAAAAAAGAAAACTGAACTCAATTTGTACTCGTGTGCCGTTGGTTGATAAAAATATTTTTTATTATTTTGCCTTACGTTAAGCGTTGCAACCATTCTAGTACATGTTTCAATTCGCCTGCTTTCTACCATGTGCTTCCACCCTTCACCTTATTTCTGACTTTTGACAGTTTATGTACTCATAACCAACTTTTTGCATTCTTTGTTTTGTTTGTAAATATAAATTCACACCATTTGCACAGTGAAAATGTTATTTTTATCAAAAACCACTGGATCCAGCATCATTTTACGTCGGCGATCATTATTGTCCATTCAATACTGAACATCGATTCAATCTCAAAATGGAGGATTACTTCGACGAATACGAGGAGGATCTTTTCGAAGATTATAACTTTGAGCATAAACTTCTCTTCCGATTTAACAAGCAATCGCTTGAAGAAACACTGAAGAACTGTGTAATACCATCTGTGAGCCAAATCGCGTTATATGCTGGCACACTCATCGGGTGGAATCTCCTCTGCCGCCTGTCTTGGATCATCGCAAAGTTCACTCGTATCCGGCCATGGATGGATCATATAATTTCATTTGCCTGCGGATGCGGTGTTCTTTATCATACAATTGGAATGGATTTTTTAATTATTTTGCTGTTCGCTATGGTGTCCTATGTGATTTTAAGTATTTTGGAGTACAGAAATTCAAGGAATATGGGTTACATTGTTGGAGCCATTTGCATTGTGTCGCTGTTTTCGTATGAACTGCTTGGCGACAATCCTAACGTTTGGCAGAAGATCCGAGGAGTACAGATGGTAGCCACCATGAAAGTGATCTCATTGGCCTTTGACTTAGATACGAAGAAACAGAATAGAACTCCAGCGCTCTTCCCCTTTCTTGGATACATGCTATGTCCGGCAAATACTGTGATTGGCCCATGGATTGCGTATGATGAGTATACGCACAGTTTAAGCCAAATTAAAATAGATTTCCGCTGGATACTGTGGACAGTGTGCAACAGCTTAGCGGCGATGGTATTTCTTTTGCTCTCGAACTGCTTCGTGTCTCTATTCTGCACAGACTACGCATGGAAATGGATTGTTGCCTTCCGAGATGCTCTGTCGTTTCGCTGCAGCCACTACTTCATTTCCTTCCTCTCACAGGCTACAATGGCTGCAGCGGGTATCAACGGAAACCTAAATCAAGCCGATGTGTCGCCTTTGTTTGGAAGTTTGGTCACCAAACCCTGCACCATTGAGTTTCCTCGTTCACTAACTGACTTGGTTCGAAATTGGAACATTCCAATGCATCGATGGCTCAAGACATATGTCTTCCGAACAATAAAGGGGAGGAGTGCTCTGCTCGCCATCATCGCCACATATCTAGTGTCTTCGCTTCTTCATGGACTACACTTCCAAATATACGCAGTATTATTGTCGCTTGGTGCCTTCACATATGTGGAGTACAAGCTTCGTGCCAAAGTTGCCAGTATTTTCAGCGCCTGTATATTGCCAAACGTTTGTCGTCAACGCGCGTGCTCGCACGAGCACAAATGGAAGTCTCCATTCAGCTTGGTCATGAATACAGTGTTTGGCTTATTGACTGTGATGCATTTGGCCTACTTGGGTGTCATGATGGACGAAACAAGTTCGCCCAACGCTCAGGAGAATCGTTTCTCGATACAGGCAGGACTTAACGACTGGATGTCGTTGGACTTTCTTAGCCACTGGATATTCTTATGTAGTTTCCTGTTCTATTTACTGGTCTAGTGAATCTACAACATTATTTTCATTTACTTATAACTGTGTGTAATCTCAACAAACCATGTATTAACACCAAGTGTGTACTTAGACTAGAAGACGAGCGCTACTTCTTTTGAAGCAATTGCACTTGCACCACCGTAGATTAAGCTGAAATTGGTTTTAACTGTGATTTGTTGTCCATTCAATAGCATTTTGTACTTAGTGGCCGACTGTCGGAAGAGTATTAAAAGTAATAAACTTGTATTTTTATTTTTTATATGTATACGCATCTGTAGAAAGTAAACACTATTTAAAAAGAAATTAGTTTACTCATTTTGTGATCTTTTGCAGCATCTGAAGGGTTTTGTCATCAAAGCAGTTCCCAGTTGGACGTTGAATTATAACAAAGATTGAACAATTCCACTACGAACACGTTGATGGTTCTTAAGTTCAAAGAAACAGATCTGTTCTATTAAATAGCATCGACAAACCATACTAGCTTTGTCTCTGGAAAATACCTAGGGTAAAACATCAGCGACCAAATTACCGGTGAAGAATACCTACGAGCACCGATTACAAAAATAACAAACAATATGCTATCGTAGTTACAAAAAACAAAATGCTTTATTTCTAATATCACATAACTCACTCGCAAAGTGCTACACAACACCATATACTCATACATATGGATTCCAATTGCTGCCATCCTCAGGAAGCAGATTGTTTGTAATCAGTAAAATGACATCAATCACCCACCATACACCAACGCCTCCAACAGTCAACAGTTTGCCCACCGCAGTGCCCGTCTGGCCAAGACAGAATCTGTCCATTCCCAGAAATCCCAACAATATGCTGTATATCAAGGTTGTGACAAAGTAGTGATCGGTATATTTGATACAAGGCACGCCATCTCGAAGGAATGTTCTTGGTCCATAGCATTCAATGTCGGCAAACACTGTGCACTCGACTTTTGTGTGTTCCACTTCATCGTACAATATTCCGCCGAACTTAACACAACCATAGTCCATTTCATCACGAGCAGTCTGATTGCCGCGATGGTCGTAGGGCTCGCTGCAATCTAGAAATGCCTTCGAGAGGAAATTACACTTCACCAATGGTCCAAGTGGATTGAATTCTAGTGCCGAGGCCGACGATTGCTGTATGGATATGTCCTTATCATTGCGTGCGTGTGTTGAATGAGTTAAGTAGATAAATTCATAAAATATAAAAAGAAACGTAAGTGGTTTCATTGTTTTACAAAATTTTGTTTAATTAATTCGGAAAGAAATGAGTTTATTGACTTTTGTAAATAAAGGAACTGACAGCTGGCAAAGCAGGCTGTCATCCAGCACTCAGTGTTACCAGTCTCAAAATTTTAAGAAAAAAAAATTAATTTTTAACCTATAGCCTAAAGTGCTGTGAAATTGAAAGTTAAATTTTCACGCCGAATTGTCAAAAATTTAATGCGACGGACAATAAAAGTCAAGATAAATAGCTTAAGTAACGCTTCCTCCAAATCACTTTTTGAACAACAATTTTTTAATTGAACAGCGTACTGTCTGGTGAAATTTTCATTTTCTCATTTTGACAATTCGCAGTGAAAAATTTGTATGAAAAATTCAATTTCACTTGAACCCCTATCGAGGTATCCGTTCGGAACGGACAATTCTCCGCAACGCATACTCCGTCGGAGTCTCAGATTACATTCGAGGTATCCGCTTTCGGAAAAGAAAACGCTTCACTACAAAACGTAAACAAATTCCGCAACCAATTTCTTTCCGAATAGATGTTCCGAAGAATACCTTGAAGCAAAAATCCTCGGAATCGTATAAAATCGGAGAATTTACCGTTCCGAACGGATACCTCGATAGGGGTGATTATAAGCTAAACAAAATCCAATCTTTCCTATATCACTTAGCAGCTTTAGCTTATTAACTAGATTGGTTTTCGTTTTCCTTACGAACTCTCAAACAATTAGGTTAGGGGACATCTTTCCGACATTTTGGCTGCTGCTACCACGTTTAAGTCTTTTGAGTTGACGTATGAATTTCCAGAAACTCGACTGTATTCAGTATGCGACATTTCGATTGCATTCTGTAGGTTATAATACTGATATTAACGGCCGTTCTATTAGAGTGTGAGGCCGCCAAGCAGTACCCGGTAAGAATCATAGGAAAATGCCAGCAAATCATGAAACCAAAAAATAGTTGTAACCGTTTTTCTTGTTAAAGAAATTCAGAAAACATTCATTAAATCCCAATATCAGTCGTTTTCAAGTCAAAAACCCTTTTTGTTACTATATTACTATGCTGATTTTAAATTTTATTATCACCAGAGACATTTTTAATTGATATTTTTATCGAAATCGAGTTGTAACAGAGAATAAAATTACTACATAAACTACATAAACATCAGTTTGCAAACAAAATGATATAAATGGAATGGACGACGCGCAACGTTATGCATTAATCTACTTTGGGTAGACCAGCGGAAATCTCACTTTCAATGCCACAGTGATCGTTTCCACGGAGGATTTTGAAGGTACCATTATCACCCCAATCGGAATTCCATGAATTGGCAATCAACCAGTATGGAGTGCCATTCTCTACACCCCATCCAATGATGCGGATAGCATGACCTCCCAGAGCTTTGCCATGAACGTGTTGGTAGACTCCTATTAGAAAGAATAGTTAACATCATGTATTTCGCCTCATACACAATTTTACATACCACTCTTGTACAAAATCAAGTCCTCATACACTGTGAAGGCGCCCTCTACTGGTCCATTGGTTTGAATTTCTTTTTGGATTTCCTGCACATTACGTGCTACGGAATATGCCTTCGTTCCATAGTGTTTGTCATCGTTGTACTTGACTTTATAGGATGCCTGACACTGATGCTGACACCGCGGTGTCTTACCATGGTCACCATCACAGGGTGGACGAGTACCGTTTACATGATGCTCGCATGGGGCGATTTCATATGGACGACATCCCTAATTTTAGTCGAATATTTAGTATTGTGTTGAGCATATAAAATCAAAAATATATAATTTACCTGACTCGATCCGTAGGAACCTCCACTCACAATTCCCTTGCGAGTCCAATAGCTCCAGGCTGCACCTGGAAAACCACCATTACACCCAAAGCCGCATGTGTGGCAACAAGACACCAAATCATCAGCCGAGAAGTGGAAGTTTATTTTTCCGTTTGAGTGGATACATACCTGTAAAGCAAAAGCAAATTGGTTAGATCATGGTTAAACGACCGAAATTGTTTATCTCTGATATTAAACATCGGCTGTCCAACAGTTCGCAATTTAAATGGAATTTAAAAAAAAAATCAAAAAGAGTTAGGTTAGTTACCTATATAGAGAAAAGTTGTATTCTGACCGGATTTGTTGTTGTATACAAAACGCAAAAGCATATATTGGAGATACGTGTCATATTTTCGTTACCTAGTAGATTAGCAAATGGCTTTGTATATGGATGTCGGATATATCATAAAATAAGACGGCATCGAATTAACCGTGCGAAACATTCTGACTACATCAG
Source organism: Cheilosia pagana (assembly GCA_936431705.1). NCBI lineage: Eukaryota > Metazoa > Arthropoda > Insecta > Diptera > Syrphidae > Cheilosia > Cheilosia pagana. The sequence continues at coordinate 51,407,154 of OW386168.1, read as the reverse complement.
CAATAGAAGCTTAAAAATTTTGTTTACCGAACTTTAGGCATCAGTTTCACTCGCTAATCTCCTCGATATTATTGGTATAAACATACTAAATATAAAGACAAATACATCCCAATCAAACCTGTTGATGTATTGACTCCTCTTATCAGCAAAATGCAAAGCAAATTCGAAAAAAAAAACTTTTTAAAAGCGATAAGGGTCACATAGCGAATGCCGCCGATTCGCCTTTGTTTAAATAAACATTGTCCATATCTATTCTTATCAACTTACACGATCCGACATTGCTTCGACGGCTCCAAATGCCCAGCACGAACCACAGGAACCTTGATCACGAATCTCTCCAATAGTTGGACAATTGGGCCACTGCTGCCGAGCATCGAAATTCTCTGGTAAATTATCTTCCCCATATTGTTCGATTGTAGACTCCTTTAGTGGCAAGGCAAACTTGTAGGCGTCCGGATGAACTCCCATCAAACCTCTGATATATGATTCGGACACAGAGGGGTGGAAATTACGGCCAACCTATAGAGAGATTAAATTAATACATTTGTTGTTTCCCTTTGTTAAAAAAACGAACTGACTCACCTCCCAAGTTGTTGCCTTGGAACGAACGAGCTCGATAAATTCATCGGATTGCAGATGTGGCTCCGCTGTGGCTTGCAAAACAAGCGCAACCAAAACTAAAGCAAAATGCTTCATATTTTTCGTTTCTTTTGTTAGAACGTAACCCCACAGTTTGTGTGGTTTTGTCAAGAAAACAATGGAAAAGAAAAATGGCGTACTTAAAGTTAAATTGCGTATTACAGAGTTATTTGTTACTAATAAACGCTAGAGCGATGCAGTTCGGGTAAAAAAAGTTAAAACTTTTTAGGGACACAAGAGTTTTCAGCGTATTATGAACACTTACCTAACTGAACTGCTACGAACAAGTAATTACACTACACTTTTACGAATGAACTAGAACAAATTATTTTTAAACAATCGAGGAAGACAACTCTTTACGCGACAATGATTTCTGGATGTATGAAAAACCGCAGTCACAAGAAAAAAGAAATCTGTTTCAAAATAATGACCGCTGCTGCTGAATTGGTGACAGCTTTCAACAAACAGCTGATAAAAACAGCTATCAAGTGGTGCCAAATCTACGGCGAGGTTTGTTCAAATGCATTGAGGCTGGATTTATGTAAATTGTTAGGTAGGTACCAAATTTGAGTAGTAGGTAATCACGAAACAAGCAATTTTTTAAATCTTTATTTCTGGTTCACTTAAATATTGCCACAAAACTGGCTGTATGTAGAAATAGTGCTTTAAGTTACAACATTTGATGTGCATATCAGAACTGCTTTAAAAGATATACAACTTCATTATTTTTCAAACATAGTCTGCAACAGTGTGAAGTATGACATCGAAGAGCTTAAAATCTTAAAAAGACGTATTAGTGTTTATAATTTAGCAATTGCTAATTGTAAATTTATTCATGTCTTACCTTTGTAAAACTCTGAAGCGATAGGACTGAAAACTTCATAGCCGTAATCTGCAATGGCTTCTGACTTCTCGATATCATGAATAGCAATTTTAGTTGAAATTCCTTTCCAGCAGGACAATACCTTATGGAAACTTTTTCGTTCCTACCTTCAATGAAATCCGAAGTTTCTCCACCTTCCCAGTTACATGCATATAGATGCCAAGCTGTGTCCACAGACTGAATAAAACGAAACATTTTCGACTGACACATTTTAAGAAAAGACTCAATTTTGAGAACCTACACATTGTATTAAATTATCTCCATTCCAGCATAAAATGAACAACTGTGATAGTGCTGAAAGGATGTAGACCAGAAACTTGAAATAATCTCCAATGAACATTTCACCCTAAAACAAGGTTATATTTACATTAGATTGATAAATCACAGTCGATAACATTTCTACCACTGTTCCCGTACGTTTTGGAAAACATTATTTCTGTTAGTGACAAACTTGCATAAATCTGGTTTTTGTTTTAATTATGAAAGTACGGGAACAGGGCTACTCTAAATGTCATGTTTACCGTAACCAACTGAAAGCCAACCACACAAATTAAAATCGAACTGATCGAGAAGTTTGCCAACAAATGAGGACTGTTAAATGACTCCATACTCCTGGCGAAACTACAACAAATTGAAGCATGAGCTTAACTGCAATTAGAAGAGATTTACTTTATTTTACTTGATTATCTTTGTATGACGTCGGGCCAAAGCATGCAACCGCCGAACATACTCCTTCTGAATGCGATATTCAGGCACTGGCAGCTGTCCATATTGTGCAATCACCTTACGATGCGAATCTGGGATAATCCTCGCAATATCCTGATGCAAAATACGAAACTGTCCACAGGTGTAGGTCACAAAGAATCCAATAAGAGAATCTTCAGCAAAAAGTGTTGTCACTACACAGACTCCTGCATATGAGGTGAAGATATAAGTGATGACATACTTCCAACCGTGGTTGGCATCGAAGAAAAATATCATTTTGTAGGGAAATGGCTTTTCCTCAGAATTTGGGTCTAAAAACAATTCGACCAGAGGCAGAAAACAGTACATTGAAATCAGAGCCATCATCATTATGGACATTAAGCCAAATATTTTCATCTTTGACTGGCATTCGGCCTCGATCTTTGGATTGGAACCGCTAAAAAGAACATAAGGCAACGTGATTAGAATTAGATAACTCCTTGTCCGTAGACCCCAATCTATTCCTCTAAAGAATCAATTACAAAATCACTGTAAAAAATCCTTGGCTTGTTTCCCTTTACTCACTTTGGAATCCAAATATTATGCACAAAATCATCCAGAATTTTTTTGAACTCTTTTTGGTGCGTTTTCAAGTGAACAATCCGAATGAAGTTGAGGAACCCCATGAAGGTTGAACAGCAGTTTTCGGTGGTCTTGGAGATGTCGCCGAAGGTAAATACCAAAAATACCGTCTGAAAGTAGATGGTTATGCACACCGAAAAAACAACGTACCAAGACCACGCGCCGTAGAGGTTGATAAATGCACGATTCTTCGTGGCCACAGGCCAAGAACCATTAAGTCTTAGCCAAATACATTGCAGAGGAAATTTGAATTCACTGCCATCCGTTGGTTTCGGATTGAACATGGTTTCGGTTTTACTCTGACTTGCTGCGCACAGATTCGGTCGTATTTATGGGCACGAATGTTTATTAAGAATGCCCTTTGTTTATGTGAAATTTAAATTGTAATGGGGAAGATAATTGCAGGGTTGGTAAAGCAGTTGCTTGTTAAATTGGATCCTTAACTTAATAACAGACTTCTTTGAATGGCGGAACTAAAGGAAAGGAAGGGAAGAACCTTACATTTCACTAAATATTCATACCATCAATTATATTAGTAATCTTTGCTATTTATTTCCTTACTGTAAATAATTAACGATTCGCAAAATGCATGAACATTTTTCATATAAATTTAGCGTAGTTTATTCTGCTTAATGCATGAGGAACGCATGTGTGAGGTTTCCATTTTTAAGGTGTAATTGATGTTTTTCAATGACATTTTTTTGAACATAATCTAAGATACGTTTGATATTCAGTTTGTGTACCACTTGCCCACAAAAGATTTCTTTTTTAGGTACCATTTAGCATTTACCATAAGTACCTAACCTATGCATGCATCAACAATCGTAAGTTGGTAGTTTTTTTCTTTGAATCATGAAAGTTAAAGTTGTTTCATCATTATTTTGTGACTGCATTATTGCCAGAGAATCCTCTCCCACAAAAATATTGATGGATTTAGTTAAGAAACTTACTATGACAAGTGAAAGCCAAGAAAATCGTTTAAACCTTAAAAACAAAAAGGTTACGTATACGCCCTACAATTCATGATGGATTCGTCAAATTATTCAAACTCAGCACTTTTCTAAAACTCCGCATACGAGGTATGGAATTTTTCTAGTTTTAACTTTTAACGCGCTTGTAACAGGTGGCGCAAAAGTAACCTTCCGATGTTTTTTGGCTGTAATTTAAAAAAAAAAATGAACAACTTTGATTCTTCTTGTGGATTATTTTTATTTGGTCTTTTAATTTTTTTTTACATCAAGTCGAGAATATGATGTCATGTAAATGGCCGCCGCCACAGTTGATTGCCATTTGAGCCCTTTTTATGGCATTTTCCATCACTTTGGCCAAAACTTCCGGCGATAGGTCCTCACATTCTTGACGGATATTGTCTTTAAGAGCTGCAAGAGTCTGAGGCTTGTTGACATAAACCCGCGACTTCAAAAAGCCCCACAAAAAGAAGTCTGGAGCGGTCAAATCAGGCGATCTTGCTGGCCAGTGCAAATCGCCAAAACGGGGGATTAGGCGCCCGGGAAATGCATCCTTCAGCATATCGGTTGTGGCACGTGCAGAGTGTGCCGTTGCACCGTCCTGTTGGAACCACATGTTTTCCAATCCCAATTCATCAAGTTGCGGCAAAAAGAACTCGTTGATCATTGCTCTGTAGCGCTCACCATTCACAGTAACCGTTTGGCGGCGCTTCCATAACATCTTCGGCTACAGCAGCAATATTCTCTGCAGAACGGCTACTCCGGGGTCTGCCACGCCTGGCAGCATCTCGTGTTGTGCCAGTCTCTTCGAGGCGAGCGGCTAAACGTCGCAGTGTTTCACCAGTAGGCGTTGGCCGGCTAGGAAATCGGCGACGAAATTCACGTTGTGCCAAAGTCACCGACCGATTATTGCTCAAATAAATAGTCACCAATATTCCGCGTTCTGGAGCAGTGTAGCATAACATTGTTTATTAACGTGTATTTCGCATTTGTTTACTACACAAATGTCAAAACAGAACTGACATTAGGGGCCAATCGCAAAATGTATAGCATTTTCTGATAGGAGGATTACTTTTGCGCCACCTCATTTATTGAATATCTAATTGGTACTATTTTTTTAACTTTATTTATCAAAGCAATTTTAAATAAGACATGGCAGATAATATTGAAATAAATAACTCAAGACCACTTCTGCTTTATGTAGTTATTTATGTTAGAAACAGAGTTAGAACTTAACTCATTAAATCCATGGTTTCCAAGGCTTGAGAGGATATTTCAGAACCACCAAAATGGGCTTTATCTCAATTTATTTAAAATGTCCACGACCGACGGTTTCTCTCAATTGTTCAACCAATGATTGTATTCCATCTCAGCAAAAGTTGTTAATGTCAAAGGATTTTCTACAAAAGTAAAAGGTAAACCAATTTCATCCGTCGTATCAAGTTGGGTCTCTTTGAGGTTGAGAAAACGAAGAAAACTTTTTCGAAAATCTACTCGTACAACTAGCCATCAACCAACTCCAGTGCTTTAAAGCTGCAGGAAATAAACCTATGTGAAGTGGGAATTTTTCCATATGATATACAAACCAGACCAGCTACTCTTTCTCAGATTTATAAAAGAAACTGGAATATAGTCGATGATCCTCAAACACAATTCTGAATGGAACTGCAATGCGAGGGAGTTCTGGAAAAGGGCATGAACCTTTCCGAGGTATAAGCAGGGGGCACAATAGACCATAAGGTCGCAGTCACCATATGCTTAATTAAGCATTCCAAAACGCAGGCGGACTACTATGATGCAAAGCATTCTTTTCTAAAACGCATTGTGAACGCATCAACTGCGCAAATAAAAGCAAACAGAGTATCGTGAATGATTATGATGCAAATCACATTTCAGTTTAAACCGACAAATTGTAATAATTTGATAATTTGCCAATTTTACTTTGATTTGTAAGAAATTGTCAAAAATTGCAAAGCATAACAAATGCAATGCAGCGCAAAAGCATTCAAAACCTGGCATCAGAAAAGCAGTGTGCATTCACAATGCGCATTTTGTTGACGTTTTGGAATTCAGCCAAAATTCCGGGGAAATATTATTACCGATAGGGGTGATTAACCAATTTCGGGGAGTTATTTCATTTGGAGGTTTTGTCCTTAAGCTCGAGCAATGCCATGTTGGTTCAACGGGTATCAATAGATTCCGATATCATATCCATCTATCAATTGACGGATTCTATGGGTTGGGGCCTTAAACTTTATGGAATGTTTCTTACTCAGATTCACATTACCTACCACAGAAATTCCCATAGAAATTTATTCCCAAAAGCCCGAACAATTTGATAGCAACTTTTTAACATAGACAAATAATGCTAAGACCTCCAACCACCGAAATGTGTATTTTTCTACAATTGATGCCCATATAAGCTAGAGGATTGGTGGCCGGTAATTTTTGTATGTCACACGTATTCCCAGACAGTGATGTTTACTTATGCTTAATGTTCATAGAACGCAAGAAATCTGAAAATCAAATACCATCAGAAAAACACGACAATTTTTGTAAGATTTTTCATTTTGTTTGTTTTCATTTATTATTAATTTAACACGTTTAACGAAAAAGTAGTTGTTATTTGCATTTCTCATTTCATTTAATAATAATTAAAATTAAAAATAATATTACACAATTACCTACGATTTACTTATTTTTTTTGTTCGTTTAAAATTATTTATCAATGTTTTTTTTTCATTTTTGTTTTTTTATATTAAAGTTTACGTTTAATAATTACGCCTATTATTTATTTATAGCTTTTGTTGTCTTATTTGATTTAGTTTTTTGTTTAAATTAAGAAGTTTCTCTTTTTGGAAAAGAATGTTTTGAATTTTACACGTTTACACATTCTTTATGCCATTAAACAGATAATTTTCATGTTTATATTTATATATATAAAAAAAAACGTTTACTCCATTCCTTAGTATAACATTTAAGTCAATTGATTTTAGTTTTATTTTTTACTTAAATCTTGTTCTGATAAAGAGAAAGGAAAGTAAAGAGATGAATGAAGATGTAGAAAGTAAGAAGACGAAAGGAAACAAACAGAAGAAATTCTTTAAAACGTTTACGTTTTTTAACTGGTATATCACAGGTTAAATAAAATAAGTGTTAACAACAAAACTTCGAGGTTTTAGAAATACATACTTGAAATTATGAAAAAAATGTATCTTGCTATGTTTTTTAGTAAACACAATGCCTAAAATTAATGCTATAGTTTTTGTTTTTTGTTTTTTTTTTTGCTTTTAGTAATGATATGTTCTTTAAGTTGATTCGTTTTGCTTTTAACATTTTGCCTTGATCTTCTACATTCTTTAGTATTTTGTTCGTTTTCTTTCTGTATATGAACTAAGAAGAAATAACAAAATAATAATAATAATAATTAGTAATACTAGTAAGTTGTGTCTATCAGAACAAGATGAGGACGTTAAATATTTCGCACAGTATTATTTTTCATTTTTATTTTCTCATTTATCATAGCAGTGTGTGATGACGATAGTTGTTTTCCTTTTATATTTTTTGCAATTAGTACATTTATTTTTGTTTTATAATTTTTACAATAGCGTTTGCACAAAAAAGTCTATTCTGTAAAAAACAATGAACTATATAAATATATATTGTATATAGAATACACAGGGGGAGAAATCTTCAATTAATACTATTTAAATAATACGAACAAAACGTTTCTTCTTTATTTTTTTTTTGCCTTTTTATATTATTTTAATTAAAATACTTTAAACATTTATCTATTTGTTGTCTTGTGTGTTAGTTACTAATAAATTTATACATATACTTTGTCTATTTTTGAATCAGAATGAACCAAAAGTAAGAGTATATTGTTTTGCATTATGTACACGTTTTATCGGTTAATCGATAATTAAAATTTAATTTATTCTAATCTGTTGATTTTTGTTGATTTTGTTTTTACCACGGATTCCATTCAATTAATGAATGTGAGTAGATTATTAGGGAAATATATACGACACCGTTTAAGCTTGTTTTTTATATTTTCTATAATATAAATGTATATTTGCTCTTTTTTAGCTTTTGTTTTTAATAATTTAAATATTTAAGCGATCATAAGTTATACATTTAATATATTTTGTTTTGATTCATATTTTGGTATTGAAGATGGTTGTTGCGTTGTAATTGGGCAATGAGTTCCTGGCAAGGATAGGTACAAACTGAGCTTCTTTAATGAGTCTTATAGGTTGGAAAAATGATGTAGTGTACAGATCATGTTAAATATGTGGAGAACAATAAGTTAGTGTGAATCTTTCTGGTTGGTACGTCATTGAACACTGAATTGCCTCATCCCACAGTGAGAACACATTATCTCCGGTAAAAGCATTGTATTTCGTAACAAGCAATGGAACTGCAATTAAAGATAACAACTAAAGACTCGCCGACGTCAAGAATCAATAAAAAAATGTGAACAACTATGAATACTCAGTGAAACCGCGAGTAGATGAAGAAGGGCAGGTTTCGGTAAGTACGGTTTACAATTTCTTACCAAATAAAACACTGTAATATTGATGAGTTAAATGAAAACTCGCCACTACCACGCTAAAACACGTAATACATCAGGCAGCGGGTTTCTTTAATGCTCACTTTGTTTTCGAGGGTAACCTGCGACTTTCAACGAAGCCCTTGAATATCACTTTAACATTTTCTACGAATGTGCTTACTGTGATACGCTCGTAAATTGACAACAAAACAACTTGAACGCAGCCAGGATTAACCTTTGACGTTTGTACATTTTTTATTTAGTCGGTTTTTTACAAGAATTTTTTCTTATGGCGTTTTTCATTGAAGATCCGAGAGAACTGCCCCGAAATTCAGAATTGCTCTTTTCAATGAAATTCGTTGGCGCACTTTTGCAATAGTAGTAGACACCATATGTGAGATTTGCTTTTCTGTTGCTTTTCTGTGTTTCAATGGGCCAGATTAATATATTCCAAGTAAAAATTACATTTGCACTTATAATTGGATATTTTCCGATCACATAGCGCAAAATTTGTTTTTAATAGCACAACAAACATTTCAATCTGACATTTTACTTGTGTGTGTTGGTGAGTTCAGAGCAATTCTTTAAAAATATTCCGGACACTTCTTTCGTGTTAAGAATTGATCTGGAAGTGCACTTTATTTTTCAATGAAACATGGAAAACATAAAAAGAGCACTTCTGGATTTGCTCTTTTCATAGAAAGGGCAATTCTTTTCTTTAATCGAAAACGCCATTAAAAAAGCGTCATTTATAATTTATTTTTACAGTTCACGCAGCAGTGATTAAACTTGAAACATCCGATCCAGAAAGTTTTGGAGAAGAACAGAAATTCACTGGTACTTATTACCTGCTCTTATTTTTAGTTGTATGTTCTAGAATCTCTGGAACTTGACTTTACAGACAAACGAAGAGCAATAAGGTGCTAAAACAATAAAAGACCCTGTTCCTTTATAGCGAATAATGCAAATAACCAGAGGGCTATGAGAAAGAGACATATTTTCTTCTTCGCTGTCGATCAGAATCTGAGAATTTATGAGTAGGAACATTTTTTGTAAAAACATCCAGCGCTTTAGAAGAAACAGGAGTCGAAAGCACATTAGTTAATGATGGAAAAATTAGGGATTTGATATCCCATCGCCGAGCATCGCAATCGACACTTTAAATGTAAAATTCTTTTCAGCTATGGTTGCTTACGTTTTGTGTTGCTTGAATTTTATTTTTGAGATGAATAGAAGGATCTACAATCGTATTCCGTATCCAAATATCGGAATTTTTACCAGACGTTTGCGAGTTATTCAAGCGATTGCTTTGAAAAAAAGATCAATAACGCTTATCTCAAAAACTGTACGTAATAGCAATATTTTGGCAGTGTCACTGCTATAAAAGCAACTATCAATTTAAGATATTATTGTTATTGCTAATAAAGCCAAATAAGGGTATCCCGAAATCGTATTGAAACACATTTTCTGCCACTCGTCTCAATAGCTGTATGAAATTCATTATCTTTTGCAGTCATCGCTCTTCACAGTGCACAATTGTTTGGAACAAAAAATGAAAGAAACATATTTTCAAGTTCTTCAATACACGATTAACGATTAACAAATATTTGTCCTTTGGGCGACAAAAAAACTATGTATACATATATGTACATGTAGATGAATAAAATACAAATTTAACAAGAACAATTTAAAGTTTACATTTCTTTGTATCAGGACACTCAATTGCACCATAGTATATTTTTCTATAATAAATTTTCCATTTTTTTTCTTGTATATTTCCCAGCTGTAGTAGAAAGCTGTTATGGCGAATAATAAGTAAATTTAACAAGGTTTACATTTTAAAAATTGTACTTCGCAAACGAAAAAGGATATAAATATTTATTTGTAAATAAATAGTTGAAATATATTTTTTAAAAATAACCAAAGTATTATTACATTATATTCTGTTTAATTATTTTAATTTGTTTCGATGCGCAGTTGTGTGTGAGTTGGTTTTACTTTTGTTTGTGTTATGTCTACTTAGTAAATTATCTTGTTGTGTGAAAACTTTTGAATATTATTTTCTGTTTTCAGATTCTATTAAATAAATATTGTTTTGTTTTCTTGTTATTACCGGTTTCTTCCTCACTACAAATTGTGTGTGTATACATATATATTTTATTTTGCTTTTATAAAATTTTACTGTCAGCTTATTCCGTATATAGTATTATTATCCTTCGTTCTCTTACAAAATATTAATGTGTATGTGTGTGTATATATGCATAGGTTTATAATTCATGTTTCTCTTATTACAATCATTCTTTAAATCACTCATCGTCGCCATCTTGTTATCCCATAAATTCATCTAAATAGCCTTTTTGTTTTCTATTTCGGTTTTTATTTTCATATATTAATCTAATCTCACATTCAGTAATCTATTTAGTGTTAAATATACATTTTTTCAGTTAGTTTTTTTCTGTATATATATATATGTATATATATATGCATTTGCAAAAAGTAAAGCGGACACAAATGAAAAGACAAATTTTGTATAGTAATTTTTTTTTCTTAAAAGAAAAAAACAGAAAATTTCGATTAAATCAAAAATAATCAAGAAACGTAACAATTTTTTTTATATATATATTTTTGCATTTAAACTAAAACTATATTTAAATTATATTTAATTAAAAGTAAAAATATTTAATATTTATAAAAAAATAAACGATTTATTACACCTAGTTACAAAATACAGCATGTCGTTGAACAGCATCTACTGGATCCACCTTTGCTTTTTTGCCGTTGATCTGGAAGGGTAAACCATTTATTAGAAAACAAAAATTTTACAAGAGAATGCTTTGCATATTTACCTTGCGAATTGGGTTCTGGCAGATTATCACGCGGAACTAAATGCATTACAGTCGTTTTGCCCAATGGAAGTCCTAGTGCACCTAATGTTACATTGCAATGTAAAAATCTACCTTGGTATATGAGACGAAGTATTTCGGCTTTCGAAACAATTTCACGTTCCCAATCTGAAAATAAACAATGAGATATGTTTTCAGTTTTATTTGTCTTAAATGCTTGCAGACATATGAACAAGTCATGTACATAAGAAGGAGAACAAATTTGTTATCATATTTACAAATTTATTTGAGATGAGGAAATGGATTTGAGCACGTCCCAGGCTGGCGATCACGTCGTAGTTCTACGATGTTGAATGGAACAAAGAAATTATTACTATAGACAGTAATGGTTGCAGAAATAAAAACCCATGTCATGAAAGATTATTTATTTCAGTGTGGTTAAGTCTAGATGCAAATACAAGTGGGGGGGCTACAAAACTGACAGCTTTTGAAGATTTGAACTGTCAATATCGAATGCATACGCCTGCACTGTAAACAAAAAAAAAGTTCAAAAACCACAATAGCAGTTTCTTAATCATAAAACCTATCACGGAAAACAAAACACCTCACTACAAAACGTATCATAAAAAAATCGAGTGTGTATTTCTAATCATTTCTACAACAAGATCATAAATCAAATGCTAAATGACTAACCAAAGTTCGAATAGCGACGGAACATACAAAGCTACTTAATTTATTATTATTAAACAAACAATTATCAACAGAAATAAGATAAACTACACGGAGATATTATAAGTGCAAAAATAAATATCCAAGTCATAAATTACAAATTTTGGACTTGTTCCAAATCCATTCCTTATTACGTGAATCACAACTTATAGTTGTAAAAATATATTCAATTGTCATTCTGAAGAGGGCACCAGAATGACAAGTACTGATTGTTTCTTTTCTTCTACTTTTGCTTCATAAATTTCATTCAGATTGCAGTTGAATACTGATGGGTTGGCTGTTAAGTCTAAAGGTCTGTTCAAACTAATGTCATGCATGGGAGGGAAAATCAATGAGTGAAAGTGTCGTATCTTAAATTGAAAATAAAAATCCCACTGATGCGTATCTCTCGATTTCTTTATGAAAATTCTCCATTCAAGCCAAGTGTCAATTTACTAACGAAAACAAAAGAAATAGATACCTCGATTTACAGCAATCAATCGCTTGACATATCTCGTTGCACACTCCGCGCCATTAAAATCTAATTTAATTTAGTCGCCATTTCCGCATATGATTGCAACGCCAACCCCCACGTTTTTGGTTTCCTTTGCTGTTGCTCTTTGTTTGTTTTGTTTTATAGTTTTCCTTTGCATTTCATTATATATACCTACTGCAATGGCAAAAAGAAAAACGCACGTCAAAGTCAGGGCAGTGCCCTTCAAAGTGGCAGCGCACCGAATGACGCACAGCTGCTGCTCCACCAATCTCAATAGAATATTATTTACCATTTCTATTGTGTGAATATTGTTGACTCACTCCTTTGCTGTCAGAAAAAAAAGCAAACACTTGAGCTACTCGTATTTTGCTGCATGCTTTCAATTAATTTCCATGCCGTTCAGCATACAGAGTGCAGATTACGAGCTGTCAAAAGCCACCGTTGAGGCAAAAACAAGTAAAAATACGACATCCTGGTGTTCTGACATTCAACGACTCAATTCAAACATCATAATAAAGATAATTAAGTGTTGGCGCTTCGCGTTTACCTCCCTATAACTCTTAGTCGCCAAGCCCCGCACCAAACTACTTGTGAATTGACACTCTCCAAAGAAGCAGTTCAAGTTCCTGTCACCTTGAATGCGGCATTTGATCAATTTGATGTTTGCACTTGTTTTGGGTGCAGAAACCATCCCAGAAGCCAGAAACAGTCAGTCAATACACAGGGACGTGTTTTCGAAAGTTATTAGCATAATTTACATATATGACGACGAGCCAAGATTTGTATATTTACTTTTTTGTCTCGGCGAAGAAAACAACTCTTGGTACGTGTGATAAACGAGTTTTTCTTGACGTGTTTTGTTGGATTTTCGAGTAAATCGTCGTGCAAATTAAATTAAACTAAAGGTAAGAGCACATTTTCACTTAAATGTGATTATTACACACATGATGTAGGCCGCAACTCGTTCTATTAGAACCCTATCATTGGAGGCTTTTAATAAACAAATAACACATCTGTCAAAGCGGAAAAAACGGAGGACTGAGACAGGCGCGTAAATGCTAAATGTTTACTTTAGATGTTAGCCACTAACGTGACTGACTGACTGTGTTGTTCTATAGTTGGGTAAGAAAGAAATGTGCTATATAAACACAAGCAGGTGACATAAAGTGCATAGACGACTGTCATTCACATCTCTAATTCATGGTCAGTGTCGTTTACTCGCAAGTTGTAAGCCGGCGGCCGCAGGCCACAGATTTATTCATGTGAAGCCGTATAAACGAGTTGAGCAGAATCAGGGACGACGAATGGCTTAGATTCTGTGATTGCAATGTGACACATGGTAAAGCGTGCAATCACGTGGACGGAATGCGAGCACAAAAACCGAAAGTAGTGCATAATTCTTTTAAGGATAGTTATAATACAAATGCATATTTTGTTTAGTATATGTATATGCGCTTCTAAAAAGTCTCAAATGACATGTGTCTTGACAGACAATATGACACAATGAATTTGTGTTATGAATAAGTAGTAGGTCTAGGAAACCCGATACAATCGGCGCGGCGTATACAAAGAACAAGCCGGATAAAGCCAGTTCTATTGTAAGGAGGAGTTTCATTTTTGAAAGGGCTTAGTTCTGATTTCAGTCTTCTAAACATTGCCTACAAGATCTTATCTGCCGTTTTGTGTGAACGCCTGAAGCCTTTCGTAAAAAACCTGTGTTATCAGTGTGGCTTCAGGCAAGGAAAGTCCACCATAGACCAAATATTCACACTGCGGCAGATCTTGGAGAAAAACCAGGAGCTTCAAATCGATACCCACCACCTTTTCATCGATTTTAAGGCAGCCTATGACAGCATTTATAGGGGCGAACTATACAGAGCAATGTCTAGTTTTGGCGTTACTGCCAAACTCGTCCGTTTGTGCAGGATGACGATGGAGAATGCACGCTGCTCCATCAAGGTCGGTAAAGAACTTACCGAGACCTTCGATGTCAAAAATGGATTTAGACAAGGCGATGAGCTGTCATGTGACTTCTTCAACATCGTTCTTGAAAGAATAGTGCAAAACTCAAACGCCAACACCATAGGAACTATCTTTCAAAATTCCGCCCAATTACTCGCATACGCCGATGACATTGACATAATTGGCAGAACGCAGCGTGATGTAAATGGCGCGTTTGTGAGTATTGAGACTGAGGCAGCGAAGATGGGTTTGGCGGTTAGACGAAGTATATGCTGTCTACTAAAAAGGACACCCTACATATAGACAAATATAACTTTGGGGTGGTTAAGGACTTTGTCTACCTAGGCTCCGCTATGAACTCAGACAACGACACCAGCGCTGAGGTTAAACGTAGAATTACTCTTGCCAATCGCTGTTTCTTTGGGCTAGGAAGGCAATTGAGTAGCAAAGCCCTCTCTCGAACATCTAAAGTGAGCCTTTTTAAGACCCTAGTCATCCCAGTCCTGCTATATGGCGCAGAGGCATGGACTCTATCAAAAATGAGGATGAGGTAACTCTCGGTTGTTTCGAGAGAAAAATTCTTCGTGTTATTTTTGGTCCCGTCTGCATTGACGGTGAATGGAGAAGGAGATTCAGCGACGAACTGTACGGGCTGTACAGCGACATCGACCTAGTCAGAAGAGTGAAGGTCCAACGACTGAGGTGGCTGGGTCATGTAGAGCGAATGGACACGAATGCTCCGGCCCGGAAGATCTTCGAATCCACAGTTCTACACCCGAGGGAAGGCGCAGTAGAGGAAGACCGCGACTCAGGTGGCGCACGCAATTGGAAGGGAACCTTAAACAACTTAGCGTGCGAAACTGGAGACAGCTAGCTAAAGATCGCGCTGGCTGGAGACGCTTGTTGGTTGACCCCGGACTGTAGTGCAACCTTAAGTAATTGTAAGTAATTCTGATTTTAGGGGTTTTAAAAGGGGTTCGTAAAAATGAGATGTTTACAAATACATTTAAACTGGTGACTTGTCAACTAAAAATAGCACCAATTCCACATGTCAAACAAGTTATTACTTTCTGAAGTTTCGTGTTATCAGATAAGCGAATTTCTCCTTTACATTCAAAGTTGTTAATGGCGCCATCGATGACAGCATTGCAAATGTGTGTCACGTGGGATTGAGGTAGCCTTTGACAAGAACAGTATCCATTTTTAACTTTCTCGTATACGTAGTAAGAGAAAGGTATTGTAATCGTACAAAAAATCTAACTCGAGTTTTTAATCAAATCTAACATTACGATGATAGAGGAATTTGAAAAAGTGGGTCTCGCAATTCTTTCCGTCTGTCCGTCCTTCCTGAGCTCTACAGCGCAAACGGCTGGACGGATTTTTTTCAAACTTCGGATTTGGAGTTGGTAGGCTTACAGTTCGGGGCCATTTTTTAACTTTTTTTTTTGCATGCTAACCCTATTATTAACGTTACTTCCCATATAACGGTTTTAAACAAGTTTGATTTTTTCAAAAGCGGCTCTAACGATTTCAACCAAAATTGATATTTGAGCTTAAGTATGTGTAACTAAAAGTCGAATAACGGTACTTTTGAAAAGTGGCCTTATCTCGAAAACGGTCAATACGATTGCAACAAAAATTAATTCTTAAGGTAATATGGTCATATGATAGCAAACTCAGTTTTTCTCTTAATTGCCTATAATTTTGAAATTTTTGAAAAAAGGCATATTTTGAGATTTTTTTATTTTTTTTTTTGGTTAACCTACATGAAAACGGCAAAACCGATTTCGACCAAAATGCATACATGGATTAAAATTTACGTTTTTAACATTACTGCATCTTTCATTTTCGATTCGAATCACCGGAAACGCTGATTTTGAAAACTGGTCAAATCTCGAAAACGCCATTTTCGATTTGGATACAACTTTAAAAACCAAGTAACACTAACATTTTGAACAATACCCTTTACTCAGTTTTTAGCTAAATGGTTGAGCCAAATTAATTTTCGAACTAAACATTGCAATATTTGTTACTATATTTTACGCATTATTTTCCAAAATCAGCTTTAAAGATTTTGACTAAAATGCTTAATTACGATAACATAAGTATTCTTTATAAAACCCCGTACTTAGTTTTTTAAGAGAAATGCAAATAATGCCGTCTAATAAACATTACACTACCAGTTAAAATGTAATCACAACTACTAGAAATTTCTTTTTAGCATATATTTCCCACTTCTTCTTTTTTCAACCATATTAATCATGAACCTTTAAATAATTCCCACCAATTGAAGTTTACACTATCAGAAACCCGCACTTCATTTACCCCCAAAAACGTGCAAATTCAAAAACAAATTTCTGAACTCTTACATCACAAACCCAACTTCGAGTCATAGCCACCTACCAGCATCACCAATTTGAAAAATCTGGTTTTATAGCCTATAAACAACAATAAAAGAAAAATAAACCAACCAAACTGTTGATATGAACGAGAAAGTTTCGTGCGATCCAGTCGTGAACTTTATTTTCGAATGGCGTTGGGCTATGTTTTCAAAATTAAATTATTTGCCTCTTTAAATGTGGAGCTGTTTTGGCATCACGTTAAAACTACTCACTTATCCGTATGGATTTTAAAATTACCCAAGATGGGGCTTATTGGAGCAACGTTCAGTTTTCATTTCATCGGAATCGGTCGAATCATTCGGAAGATGTACGAAAAACAAATTTTGAAAAAGGGGAGATGTCATATTCCTTCTGACATATACGCAAACTTTACAGCTTAAGGGTGGTAGTTCTGTAGAGACATTTTGCACATGGGGCATTCTTGTGGCTGGTTATTTTCGCTCATTTGTTGCATACTTTTTTTAGACGTTTAAAGAGGGTAGGTTAGGTTATAATTGCGAGTATAAAGTGGAGGGTACATGCATATTTTTTGCAATATGGGCAGAACGACACACTTAAATTCGAAATTATTCGGCCCTAGCGAGGTATCCGGCGCATACTCTGTCGGAGGCTCAAATCCAAATCTTAAACAAATTCCGCAACCAATTTCTGTCGGAGGATATCGGAACCTAGCTGTCAAAAATTGAAGGAAAAAATGCTCTTCATCGCACTACAACGTGCGCAAATTCGCTGATATGCGTTACAAACTGTCTGAAAAATATTCCGAATAGATGTTCCGAAGAATACCTCGAAGCCAAAATCATCCGAATCCGTATAAAATCGGAGAATTTTCCGTTCCGACGGATACCTCGCTTGGGCCGATTAACAAACCTCTTAAAAGTGTTTCCACAAAAGTCTTTCCTATATACGATTTCGCATGTTGAATTGTCAAATACCTTTCCAGTCATCAACCTTATTATTCATTGCAGGCAAGTTCAAATAAAGGGCACACAGGAAATCACAAGAAAACTATACCGCAAATAGTCTGCGGTGGAATCATTTCGCTTTCTACAAATTCTTCCCTCTTTAAGTTATACCTGAGTAGGATAAAACAAAAACCAACAAACTGAATCTACCGAACATTCCCCTGTCCTGTGCTACCACCTGTATACCTACATCCCGATTTCGGCAAGTCTCTTCCTACTATGACGTCCAATAGACCACCATATATATATATACTGTCAACAAAAGTGTAATGGAGCATTTAAGAGATTTCGTTGTTTGTATTCCGCCTTAGTGGGTACGGTTTCCATTTATTCACACGAAATTACCATATACACGTTTTTAGCGCATTAAAATTTTGCCCGGGTACCGTCTACCGTGCCACAACAACCCACAGTCACGCTTTAGCCACACACACACACTCTGGCTATCGATCCCTCAGTGCGGAGTGCCAACTAAGCTATACTCACAGGGCACCATCAGAGCCACAGACCGTGGGGATAAATCACAGCATCGCCCGACGCACAGCTCGGTCAGAATACTAATTTGCAAAGCAAAAACAAAGAGCGTTTAAGCATTTTCGACGGATTGCGTAGCTCAAGTGTTTTATTTAAAAGAGTTCTAGCGCACACGATGGCTGAATATGGGCGAGTAGATTATTTTGCGGAACCGTCTTGCTTTTATTATTGCCTGGCCATCAAATTTATTAAAAGGTGCGCAATTACACGCGTCTATTCGGTGGGAGACAGGCGTTCTTTGCAAGTAAATCGCACTGTATATATGTTTCCGAATTTAGAAACCGGAAAATATTTATTAAAGCTTTTGCTTTGTGCCATATAGCTAGCTATACGTGACTGGAGTAAATCAGTTAATCTAGTTTATGAAATTTCACTTAATCTAGCAGCGTGTGCTTGGAATTTAAAAGAAACTATACAGTTTAGTAGAGTCGGGTACTTTGGTTTGTTTGTATACAGAACTTTTAATGCCGCCTTTGTTTAAAGAGTTTTAAATGAGGCACAACCGTAGGTATACAGTCTGCTCATTTTTAAGCTCCGTATAAATATTAGGGAAAGCTGAAGCTGAAAAACTGAGTTCTATATTTAAGACTCATTCGTGTCTTACATTTTTGACGGATGAACTTAACGAAGAAAAAGTTATGTGAACACATTTATGACCACTGACAGATTCATTGAATCTGATGGTTAGAGGATTCATTATAAAGGAAGTTTTTTTTAGAGGTATAGAACTTTAAAGTGGAATAAAACTTTTAAATTGACATGATATTTACTTTATTTGAAGGACATTATAATTTAAATATTATTTCTGGCATATGACCGCCACGACTGGCTCGGACGTAGTCTAATCTCGCCGTATATCGGCAATAACGCGGCGAATGTTGTCCTCCAAGTGGTCAACCGTTTCGGGATTATCGGCGTAGACTAGCGACTTCACATATCCCCCATAGAAAATAGTCAAGCGGCGTTAAATCGAACGATCTTGGAGGACAATTCACGGTTCCGCAACGTGAAACTATGCGGTTACCAAACATTTCCTTTAACAAATCAATTGTGGCACGAACTGTGTGACATGTTGCGAAGTCTTGTTAAAACCACAGCTCCTGCACATCATTATTGTTCAATTGTTGAACAAAAAAGTCAGTAATCATGGCTTTATAGCGGTCACCATTGACTGTAACGTTCTGGCGAGCGTCGTTTTTAAAGAAGTATACGAACCAATTATTCCACCAACTCATAAAGCACACCAAACAGTCAGTTTTTGTGGATGTAATCACTCCAAATGCGTCAGTTTTGTTTAATGACGTATCCATTCAAACAAAAGTGAGCTTCATCGCTAAACAAAATTCGCTTATGAAAATTGGGATCACCGGCAATCTTGTTTTGGGCCAAATTTGGAAGCGTTTCTCAGGCGTGAGTCTATTGACTCTGACAGCTGACAAAATCCCGAAAGAACCAAATTACATCTTAAGGTTTTTTTTCCACTGCGCCACCTCTCGCGAACGTCTGACAAACATCCGACAGTAAAACTGTCATGAAAGAGCTTCTCAATTAGCCGTTTGGACTCAGCGTAAAATTGTAGATCCCTTCGATTCATCCCAAAAATTGAAAACCCACACAAAAACGAATGGTTGTGAGAAGCTAGGCCTTGGGTCCCATAATTTATTTAGCTGAAAAAATGGCCGCCAGTTAAAATAGTGTTGCCAATTTAAAGTTCTATACCTCTAAAAAAAAAAACTTTAGATAGGGAGCCTACTGTAGGTTCATCAAAAAATTTAGCTCAAATAAAGCATTTATAGTTGAATGGAATTAATTAAGATAATTAACAATATTTGGCACACTACTTTACACCGAAATATAAAGAGGAATCTATCTTAAAACAAAAAAAAAACGGGAGCGTATCGGAATCCCGCCTGTTCAAAATCCCACTTTTTAAAATCCCGCTAATCCCGTTTTTTAAAAAAACATTGTTATCAAAAAATTAATGTTGGTTACATGCGCTTTTTTTATTATATTGTTATATATTTAAAAATATTAAAAACTGAAATAGAAAAATTACAAAATGGACAAGAAAAATTATATAAAAAAACTAATGTTATAAAGTCACGCGCGGTAAAAAAATGAATAAGAAACAGAAAAAAATATGAGTAAAACAAAACACTTGAACTAATAAAATAAAAAATGTTGTTATGGTTTGCAGTTTTTTTGTTCCAGAATATCATATAGCATTACTTAATATATATTTTTTTTAAATTATTGAAGATTGTCATATTTATTACTTAAAAATGTATTTTGATGTTATTTATTTCTTTTTTTGATACTTCCTCTAAAAATGATAAATGTTAAAATGTCATTGCTAAATTTATTTTAATTTTCTTATTATCCCGCTTTTATAATCAAAAGTAGTTGCTTTATTTTAAAAAATCACGGCGCACACTTAAATCACGCTGTCCTCTCAAAATCAGGCCATAGGATAAACCAAATAACAGCACCAATTTTATTTTTTATTTTTAATTTAAAAACAATTCGATGCCGTGAGCCACGGCAATTAATTTTCCACACATTCTCGGTTACTATCCACGCATCTAAAACAATGCCCTCACTTAATTGCATCGATAATATGCCAACAAAACTGAGTACAAAAATAAATAAAAAATGAGTAAAACCAATAGCGTACACAAGAACGGTGAGTGTTGGAAACTACCCCAAACAATACGAGTACACACAATAAAAATCCAATTGATATCGGAAAAAAAATCAACAACTTCATACACAATATTGTTGGGGTGAAATTCGTGTTAAAAAAAAACCAAGCAGTAACCGAACAGCTCAGTATTCAATTCATCCTCCTTCAATTCAGGGTAGAGCACCGACCAAACACTCGGGATCAATCGGTATCGACATCGAAATCCGTCGATGACGACAACGACAACTACGAGGACGTGTACGACATAATTTATGCAAATGAACCACGTTGCAGATTAATTAATTAGACAAACACAATGCCAGTGTGTACACATTGTTCTGCAGCCGCCCCCAAACCCGAACATAACACAAGCACAAACACAACGCAGTGGTTACTTGTTACAAGCAGAATTGTAATGGGGAAATACTGGGGGGCCTGCACTCCGGCATTGTCCTGTATTTAAATTTATTTATGTATTTTATGTAGTTGCCAAATATTTTGACTTGAAAAAAAAGGATTTTAATAATATTACAAAGGTACCTATTGCGGTAAGCGATAAGCTATCAAGCTATTTATGTTCTAAAAATAAAGTGTCCGTTATCGATATATGGAAAACTACTCACCATCGGGCCAATTATCGAATACTGTTTGTGCGATATCACCAGCTGAGTCTGAGGGGCTGAATAGGAATTCTTTTGTTTTGCCGCTAACGAGTATTAATCGGAGATTTATCTGAAATTGAAAAGAAAATATCATTATTATTGATAGGCAATCGATAGGGGGTTGAGTGTTATCACTGTTGACATAAGTGAAGTAGTTTAGTACATTTCAGTTGATCATTGAACGCAGTTCGATCTGCAAAATAGTAGAATAAGAGTGTAAATAACACTATTCCGTTGAAATATTCACATGCATTGGTAATGGGTACGTTCACAATGTTGGTTAACTAAATCTGACAACTGCCTGATGAGATTTGTCTGATTTATTACGGTAACAGTGGGCACGTTCAAAAACTTAGCTGTCTTAAGTCATCTAGATTGGTCTGGAGTAAATGTGATCTGAACGCAAAAACGTCACTTTTCCTACGTCAGCCACATATGCGAACTGTCAACTTAATACACAGTCACGAATTTATTGACTAGATTCGCCGGTTACCTCTACATAATCGTCAACTGAAACAGCCGCCCATGTGACCGATCTAGGCCAATCAAAACTGAGATACATCAAGTCAGTCAGCTGTCAGACTTACTAAACTAGATACTTGAACGTCCCCAGTTATTCAGTTGACGTTTTCGGAGTGGTAACCAAAAAAAAATAGTCAATAATTTCTTGACTGACATTTTCAAACAGTGCCGTCACATAAAGCCAAATTCTAGCATTAAATTAGATCGCTGTCACTTGAAGACAAATACTCGTAAAATCATTACCTACTTACAGTCATCAGGTTGGATTTTCAGATTTTCATTTAAGTAGAGCGTTCGACTAGTGGGAAGAATGCTGTCAAAATGTCAAATAGTCGTGCAATAAGTCATAGCACTTTGACATTTACTTTTCAGTGAGATGTGATGTGAATATATCAGCAATGTTTAAATTACACGCTACTGTATGGTATGACATTTCACACACTTCGTAGTTGGCAGCATTTACTATACCTATTTTTTTTGTCATTTAATCAAATCAAAATTAAAGGGAAAATAATGTATAATTCAGTAGGAAATATATGTATTTTCGCGGCTTTTATTAATGTCACGTGCATATGGATGTGACGTGCGAAAAGGGTGTGACATTCAAATGTGAAATGTTTACTGATTTTTAAATGCTTCGCGAAGACGCTTAATTTATTAAAATCAAAAAGACTGTGTTTTTGTTTCTAAATTTGATTCAATTGTCAGCAAGTGAAATGTTAAAAAGCAGCGCGTTGCATCTAATTGTGACTCAACTTTAACAACAGTGAGACGTTGGGTCTGGGTGCGTTTATATTTCGCCTTTCAACAAAGAATTTCGTTTTTCAAACTGACACTTGAGTAGTGTAACTCTTAAACAATTTCACAAAATTCATAGAAGAACAATTGCTTTGCGCAACATTTTCCAAACCACTCGCGAATGTCGCATCCAAACGTTGAACCACTGACACACTTTGCCTTTCAAACAAAATGCACCAACTTATATATGCAAAGTACCCACGATAGGTTCGAAATCTAGCCAAATACTTTCCGCATGCAGACGCTCTTGAACACAACTAACTGCATGTTAGGCGCATATAAAGTGCCCGATATAATTGGGCGGAATATGCAATCGAAACGAAGTAGGAAAGTGCTGCACCTTTTTAGTTTTTTTTTTTTAACAAGAGAAAGTCATTAGCATTACCGTCGTTTGTTTTCATAAAAGTCAGATTACTCTGTGTGGTTAGCGGATTAAAACAATTTTATAATCACAAAAACTATCAACGGCCCTTTTTGACATGGGAAGTAGAAAAGATGTCAGAATGTGACAGCTCTGTCCCAAATTATGGTAGCGTTACAATGGACTTTCGATGCCCACCACACCGTTAGCCTTCTCAACATTCTGAAAATAGTTCGTTAGTCTACAGCTAAAATCAATAAGGTAATCGGACAATATGTGTCATCTAGCGGTGATTGAAACATGGCCAATGTCAACCACTATTTTGAACGCTTACCTATCTAGTTTTCTGATTCAATTAAAAATGATTTTTTCTTTCTAGAAACCGCACACATTCTAAAGCAGTGTCCCTTGATGTGGATATTCGGGGCTGTAAAAATTAAATGAAAGAAGGATTACAAAATCTAACCTCACATTATACGTCAAAAAGTTTTGTTCATTACTTTCCTATTGTCACTGACTTGTATATTAAAATAAAATCAGGAACATGAATACATGCGCAACATTTCAATTGTGACATTTCTCTCACACAACAAATGCACAAAATGTCAAATAGTGAACAAGTTTTTCTTGTCAAATTTGACTGTATATAATAAAAAAAAAAACAATTGAATCGCTGCACTCTTGTGCAACGTAATGCAGCTTCCAGTTTTCATTAAATTTACGCTTGCTGCACGACATTTTTATGTCGTTGTTGATGACGGTCGCAGCATATTACAGCTTAGTTTGTTTTTGGATATTTTCCAGCGTGGAGAATGGAGATGTCGTCGTCTCATTTGATCAGATTTTTCATTGCCCTGGTGTCTGTGGCTGTTGTTGATGTTATTTTGTTTTTGGAAGGCCTTATTCTTTGCGCCACCATCACCAGCTGACACTCATGTAATTGGTATATTATGCAATTTCGTTTCGTAATTGGAAATGGAAATGAGTAAGTGCGACTTTAAGATCTTCAAATTGGGTAAGTAGGGAAGAGGAAACGTCGCCACATTAGTGGAGTGCATATCCGAATAATTTTGCGCATTGATAGATTTATGTTCAGTAATTGCGCTAATTACTCTGCCATAAAATGCGTGAGTGAACAAACTTGGTTTGGTTGATTTTTTTTCCGGGTTCCGAACGTAAAGTGGAATATTTTGTTAATTAATGAAGTCTGGGTGAAACTGAGTTTGACGCCTAACAAATCAATTATGGACATCACGTGACAAAATATATGATTTAAGTCGTCATTTGTAGGTAATTGTCTGCTGATAGATCAATTTGAGTGGAACAAAGAAAGAAGTTGTAAGGTTGCTACACAAAATTACGCAAATCGAATGGAAGCGTTTGATTTTCCAGTTCGCTTAAGCCGATTAGTTTCCACATGTTTTATTGTGCAAGTGAATGGGCACATTCAAAAACTTAGTTGTCTTAAGGCGACTAGATTGGTCGGAAGTAGATGTAACCTGAACGCAAAAACTAGATTGATCGGGAACGTCACTTTTCCTACGTCAGCCACATATGCGAACTGTCAACTTAGTACTCAGTCACGAATTTCTTGACTAGATTCGTCGGCTACCCCTCCATAAACGTCAACTGACACAGCTGCCCATGTGACCGAACTGGGCCAATCAAAACTGAGATACATCAAGTCAGTCAGCTGTCAGACTTACAAAACTAGATACTTGAACGTCCCCAATCATTTTAGCAGAAGAAACGAGTTGACTTTAGTCAAGTGCGTCTCAAATAGACAATGGCTGCAATGTTTTCATTTTGTACATAAAATTAAGTTGACAACGACTTGATTGCAGTTCGCTTATGATTAAATACTTATAAGTTAATAGCAGCACTTATGCGACATTAAAATTTGTTTAATGGAACAGTTATTGCGTGCATTTAACGGGCACTTATTCAAAGAGCAAAAAGCCTCGCCAACTGAAAAACGATTCACAAGGCAAATCGTGTATAATGATCCTAGCTGTCAAATGTACTAGCTTGATGTGCCTAAAGAAAAAAAATCTGTTATTTTCCGACGGTTAACAGCTTACCTGTCAAATGTTATTGAAAGGTTCATAAGAGTCAGAGAGTCAGAGGGCTTATCGCAAATACTTATTTAAATGTCGACAGTGTCAAAAGTTGAGAGAGTCAAATAAGCAATTTGGTGATTGGGTGTTGTTGTTTCCCTCCTCGTTTCGATTAATGTTCACACGTTAATCGAGTGAGTGAGACCAAAGAACTGTAGGTACAGAGCTCGCGCTAAAACAGAATAGCGTGATTAATTTATGAAAACAATTTGAGCACTAGCTGTCATATGACTATAAAAATACAATATAAAAAAAAAATAGGTCTGTTCCTTTACTTTTAAATCTTACGAATTTTTCTGTTCCTTTACTTTTAAATCTTACGAATTTTTATTAAATTTTTATTAATTCTTACGCACTTTACTCAATTGTCGTTCCTTAACACGAAAAATTCGTAAAATAGAGCGGCTTCGAGAGTGAAAGACATTTCCCCTCTTAGGGCCGATTTTTCAATAGTCAGATAAATCGCCTGATTGCTAACTAACGATTGAATTTATTTCACTCTTTATCTGATAGATATAAGCTTTGAGTTTTTCAATCATAAAATAGCTGCTAGATTACTACTCGAAGGTAAAGTGGTGCGAGTGAGACAGATTGATTGACAATATAATATTCTGTGTTAAAGCATAGAAGATCTTCAGAAATGCGAGTGCTAATGAATATATAGGAATGGTGTTCAAGTTTCAGATGAATATAGAAAATTCTGTCACAAACAAGGAAAAAGATGCTGCCTGCAATAAAATTATCGAAGTATTTAATGCTGCCAGTGGTGTGACCGCAAGAACTTGAAAAACTTTAAAGCTAAAGTATGAAAGCATTAAAAAAAATGTAAAAAAAAAACGCACAAATTCGTCAAGAACGGTATAAAAAAATTGTACATAATGGTTAGGTTTCCTTTTTTACTACTCTTTGATTCCTTGTTGGGTCGAAGCAATTATTTTCTAATTCCTCTAATTCTAATGTGGAACAGTTCTATTTCTATAATACGAGATATGTGTTCTCCCCAAACAAAACTTTGTAAAATAAACTTTTCAAATTTGACAGTTCGCCTACTTTAACTAGAGATTTATATTTTATCCGTCTCAGAAACGGGCAGATAATTTAATGAGACAGTTAGCTGTTCCTTCTTTGGAATAGCTAAATAAAATAAATAAATAAATATTTTGGCGCGACAGGTCTGTGGGACCCAAGGCCTAGCTTCTCACAACCATTCGTTTTGTGTGGGTTTTACAATTTTCTACAATTTTACGCCGAGTCCAAACGGCTATTTGAGAAGCTCATTCATGACAGTTTTACTCTCGGATGTTTGTCAGACGTTGGCGAGAGGTGGCGCATTGGAAAAAAACCTTAAGATGTAATTTGGCCCTTTCGGGATTCGAACCTGAGATCCCTCGCTTAGTAGCCCAACACACTACCACTAAGCCACTGCGCCGACCTTGGAATAGCTGCTATTCGACTATTGAAAAATGGATTTATGTCTTATCTGACAGTTAACCCCTATCTGATTGGCTTCATGACTATTGAAAAACCGGCCCTTACTAGTTTTTACTCAACAAATTTATTTTCGTAAGAATAGAAACAACTGTCAGAGTCAGTCGCCTGAAAATTGACAGCTGATTTGAATTTGTTGTTCTATTTGGCATTTGAGTGGAATATTCGCATCTGTCATTTGTAACAGGTTACTACAAAAGCGTTCCTTAACTTTTGCGTAAGTTTCCCTCTCTGAGAGAGAATTCATCCCCTCCACTGTCATTTTGACAGTCTTTTCCATTTTTACTACAAAAGTAAAGGAACAGACCTTATATTTGTTGTATTTTTCAGTACCGCCTACACTTTTCTATAATCTATGTACTTTCTTTTTTATACAAACATTCCAATCCTGATCAGGACTGATATCGTTAGCTGTCAAAATATACTTTCTTCAAATTTTTACTCAGACAGCTCTATTTAATTTCAACAAAGTACCTACTCCTAAAAACAAAAAAAGAAACAATAGTTCTGTAGTCTGCTATATCTGAGTTTAACAAAAGAAACATTAAAGTGTTTGACAGTTTAGAAACTGCTCTGATTTTAACAAGAAAAACTGCTGAAAGAGTAAGTAGTAGGTTACAAAAATTAATCATTTATATTTGCTCGTTCCTTAATTTATTTTCCTTAATTTATTTTCCCTGGGGTACAACTTTTCATCTAGTACAATTTGAATAAAAATTCTATCCGTGACCGAAATTTGTTTAAGTACATAATGCCCATTCGATCGCGTACCAGTAACTTTGACCCCATCAAAACCTATTCACCACTAGGTATAGTGTCAACCTTTTGACAGTCCGCATTTTACTTCTTACTAACAATGTACACTTTTCCTATAAAACATTTACTTGTTGTTCATTATCTCAGAGCTAGTTTTCCAATGTCACACCATACACCTTTAGAAAGAGAAATACCCGCTTTGTTAGACTGCCCCCTGGTGAACTCAAACGCTTTTAACGATTTCAATTCGATTGGAAAAGTAAAAACCCCATACGTCATAGGTTTTATTCTAGAAATCGAAGGTTGCTTTTTTCAACAAACGCCCGCCACTTGTGACTCATAGTGTATTCTCCCGGTGGTTTTTCAAATAATTACAAAGTCCACCAAATGCCATAATATAAATTGTGAAAAAGTACTAAAGACCGCGAGCGCCATTGCAATTTCAAGGAAATTCCGTTGTTTTACATTTAATTACATTTTATCCAGCAAAAACATTTCTAAAATCACAGCGAATGAATGAAAAATAAAAACAAAAAAACTAAATAAATGAAAGCCACATCAAATTGAGTGAGAGCGGCGCGGCCACGTAAAATGCACATAAGGGTCAAGTTCGCGTAAATGTGAAACCTGCCATCAAGCCACGCACACTCATGCAAATTCGAAAGCATTCAGGCAATTAAGCCATTTTGTGTAAACGAATCCATAATGGCGCCTCTACACAGGGTGATCTACTTCATAGATTCGTTTAAAAATTAACATTTTCAATTTTAATTAAATTGTACTTGCACATCACATGAGCGAATAAGTCACCATATACATACATGTAGACCTTGCACTGTTAGCGTCGGCAGCATCATCGTTGGCGCCCAAATAACAGGTGCGCGTGGTTTTAGAACTTCCCCGCACATTTATCTAGTGGGGGGCTACGTGCATGATAATTTATTGGATCAAATGAGCAAGCACACGATCATATAGGTGTATCTAGTGTATTTCAAATTGCATTGGGAATATTATTAGCTGCGCTTTAGCGATGTGCGCTGGAATTGTGTGGTTAGTATCGTGAAAACACCTGCATTATGCGTCAAAAGGAGGATGGGGCGGCTGTTGCCGGTGTAGTGCGTGTCTAGAGAAATTTTAACAAAATCGGAAAATAATTTATGTAGGCGTGTGTGTGTTGGCTAATGTTAAGTGCACACGAGATTGCGGAATTGAATTTAATTGCACTCTTTGCTATATGGTGAGCTGAATGAATGGAATGGGTGGATGGCATGGATGATGTATGAGGTGAGTCGATAATGGTAGGTATGTGTGTGTGGTGCTACTGATGGGTGGAATGTGTTATGTGTGCGGCGTCGATGATTTAGTACAATCATAATTGCTGGCAATTATTTGGCTGGCGTTTTGTAAACAACTTGGTTAATGTTTGAAGAAAATTGCTTTCCCACTTGAAAATAAAAGTTTATACCTAACCCCTGAAATTATGTCATTCGAAGGGTGCGCTGATATTTATTTGAATTTATTTACACTGAAAATAAAATACTAGGTAATATTGACAAAAGTCTTTGGTAAACTTTTAACAAAAATAGTTTTGTTGAATTGAAAAAAATTGTTGTAATGATAAATGAATGATTGATTGAATTGAATATTTTGTTAAACTGACAAAACATTTACTTTGTCAGATTAACAAAAGACAATTTTCATTTTAACAAATCCAGTTTTATCAATTGAACAATTTTTTTGTCGAATTAACAAAGTTTTTGTTATATCGATAAAAACAGAACCAAAAATCGCTTTTGTAAATGTTTGTTGAATTGACAAAACTTGTGCAAAATGTTTGTTAGACCAACAAAATACAGATTGTCAACTTTACAAACATTTTGTTGAAATGAAAAAATGTTTGTAGATATGATAAAAATTTGAAAAATTGAAATAGCATAAGTACCCGAATGAAAGCACCATTCGGGGAGACTTGTCTAAGGGTGATTCGTTCCAATCTCATGTACCAGACAAGGTTCCCGCTTGGGAAAGGGACTTCGGTCTTTGTTCCTAAGTTTTTGGCGGCTGAAATCCCTCTGGAAAATCCGCCTTAATTAATACAATTACAAATACAGTAACTTCTATATTATTAACAATTTTTTTGTTAATCCGACAAAGAGATAAATACATTATCTCTGGTAAATTTATTCGTAAAAGCAACAACTAATTGTTGATTCGACAATACAGCCATGTGGAATTGACAAAACTCTTTTGTAAAATTAACAAAGTTTTGATTATTTCAACAATTAATTTTTGTACTCACAAGGAATCATTTTTGTTAAAACAACAATTTTTTGGTTATCACAACAAACGTTTTAGGTCAAGATAAAACTCATAAAAATTTTGTCAATCTGATAGAAGCATTTTGTTGGATGTATATTGACAAAAAAATTGTTGACTCAAGCCTCATTTTTATCAAATATACCAAGGTTTTCTTTTCAGTGTAGAAGGGTCTCATTTTTTTCGGTTTCCATTCGCAGCCGAAAATGCAGTAATATTTTTAACGACCTCAATCAAGGGTGCGAATTATAAATGCAACGATGTGTTTCATTCAAATGAAAATAAATGTCTGTCTGCCACCCTTTATAAAGTTGCTGCGATGTTTGCAATCTGCTTAGTATATGACTTCTGCTGTTGATGTTGTTGTTAATCTGTTTCTTGCTTTAGGCGCTTGGTCGATACACCTCCTGACAGCTATAAAGAAACAGAAATGTCTTTTCAGGAGGAAAATACAGGTGTACGGAGATTTGATTGTTAGAATTCAAATGCTTGAAAAATTACTCAACAAATTCTGGTCATGAATTAGAAGTTTTGTTGGAAACAGCATAAATTTTAAACATTTTATACCGAAAATCTCATATCCTCATGGTACAAAATTTCGTCTTCGCTCTTATATTGACAGTCAACCTACCTACACCTACATCGACCCAGGTGTATCCCCTGCGATAACCTTATTAAAATTGTTAGAGCTATTGCTATGAGCGCTTAGATAAGCTGAACGCGAGAATATCGTAAGCTCTTTTCGCCATACTAATAATCATTTTTAGTGTCCAGGCTAACTTTTTCGAAATCACAATGGCGAATATTTCCATACAAAATTGCATATTGTGACCTACAAAATATATACACTGCCGATCAACCAAATAGACTCACAGTTAATTTTTTTAGAAAATGAAGTTTATTATATCATTTTAAGAATATAATTTTGAAAACGTATTTTTTGCATAATGCACTATTCAATTCTTAAGGAAACAAAACAAAAATGAGCGTTCTATGTTCAATGGTAAATTTTTAAATTCTTTTTTTTTGTGAGTGATCCTAAAAAGTTTTTATCGCTCAACCAAATAGACTCAACGTTAAAAACTTAATATAAATCACAGATTTATTGAAAAAATTTGTATATAAGTTATTATAATTAATTAATCATATGTATAACCACCTTTATTTGAAATTATTTTATAAATTTGGTCAGAGAATAAATCGTAGAGAGCCTTTAGATAGTCCAAGGACACTTCGTTCCCGGCGTTCTTAATGGCAGATTTTAATAATTCTACATCCTCAAATTGTCTACCAGATTGATAGACTTAACGCGAAAGCCATCCCACAGATCCTGTGTAATATTGAGGCTAGGAGAGTATGGAAGCCACTCCATTAAGTTCACATTTTGGTCATTTATCCACATCTTTACGACTCGAGCAGTGTGTATTGGGGCATTATCCTGTTGAAACGTCCAAGAAAATGGCTCAAAAAGGTTGGAAAAATGGGGGAATGCATTTTGGAGCAGCTCTGTATCTTATCGCGTTCATTTTAGATGAAACGAATTGAATATCAAATGCACCAAAATAGGATATGGCACCCCATACCATTAAACCCCCGCTCACGACTATGGTGACCGGTCAAATAGTGCTCTTTCTTTCTTATATCATGGAAGTAATAGTTGAATCCATCCGGTCCATCCAAATTAAAGCCTTTTTCATCAGAAAAAACGATTTGATGCCACTCCGATCAAACAGACAGCGAATGTCGGTAAGCGGTAGTTTTTTCTTAGTTTTAATCTTTTCAGATATTTTGCCTTGCGGATTACTCATCGTAGGGTAGCTTCACTTGCATTTACACCCAAATTCTGTCGAATTTTGGCTGCAGAACACTTTGAGTTTGAAGCTTTTCGAAGGATCCTTCAATCCTCGCAAGGCTTAAGTGCTTTCTAGGAGGGTTTTTTCATATTTTTCCCGTAAGGCTACTGACTTCTAGAAAATTTTCCAGCAACTTGTCTGGTTGAAAGATTGCAGTCTCGATACGCCAATATTTTGCCTCTTTCTTTCGAAGTTAGTGCTGCTCCACGCCCCATTTTGTGTTAAATTGTTCAGAATTTGATTTAGGAGACAATTTGACACTTTTCACTTGCACAGCTTATCTAAAACTAAATTACAGCTCCTGAGTCTATTCTGATGATCGCCTAAAATTCACATTATTTCGGCATAAGCATAAGCAAAACAAAATAGAAATATGTAATAACTCATCGCTAAAATTAGTCTACAACAACAATTATGGAAATAGCTTAAGGCTGGTACGCAGTTCACGTGAAATCCAATTTTTCATACACATTTTTCACTGCGAAATGTCAAAATGAACTTTCCACATGAAAATTTCACGAGGCAGTACGCTGTTTAAGTGAAAAATAGTTGTTCAAAAAGTGATTTGTAGGGGGCGCTACTTAAGCAATTTCACTTGGCTTTTATTGTCCGTCGCATTAAATTTCTGACATTTCGATGTGAAAATTTCACTTTCAATTTCACAGCACTTTCTGGAGAGTGCAATGTTCACTTCACTCGAACAGCGTAAAGAAAAAATTATGTTGAGTATATTTGGTTGATCGGCAGTGTTAGTGGAGGTTAAAAATGATTAAAAGGCTCTTTAACTTGCAAGCCGTTCTATGTGCAGTAGTTAAGAACTGTGGCTTTTGTATGCTCTTGCTCCTTTACATGTTCTTATCGTAGTTATTCAATTATGGCAGTTAGCATCCTTCTTGAAACGAATTTACAACCGTATATCTCCATATCACTGATGCTGTATGATGGCCTTCCTAAATAATTTATAAACAGCTTCCACATCCATCCGGTCCATATACATCACCTGAGAACTAGATAACAACGACATTCACCTTCATATGCAAATTTTTATCATAAACCACTCTCGTTCTTTGTACGTACAACGTTTTTTTATGTATTGATTCACAGTCTGAATCTCTGAATCCCCGCCCCAGTAATCTCATTTAAAATGCACATACTTATCTATAAAATATTTCTGCTGGCACTCTCTGCGGCGAACAAACAATGATACCCATTGTTCAGCTTGTGCTTCTTAGTCCTTTTTTTTTTTTGCTCATATCTGCTCGTAACTTTAAAACAGATTAAGAACTTCCGTCGAAAATGAGTCAGTGAAGTCGAATTAATTGAAAGCGTAGCCACTTTACATTGAATTTCAGTCCACATTATGCTGTTCATTTTAAAACTGTTCAAAAATGAAAAAAACTGATCAAAAAAGAAGAGGAAAAAAAAAACAATAAATTCACTTATAAGTGCACTCTTTTCTGCAAACTACTTTATCATAAATGCAAATTATCACCGCTGGGGCGTCATAACCATTATCTGAATCAACACCAGCTGTAATGAACCACAGAATCGAATTAATTAATGCACATTCGCACATACATGCGAACGCCATTCCGAGATGACAACTCAATTTGGTCTTTTTTCACCCATCCTCATCATTATGACTGACATCAGTGCGTACTCGATGTGAAATCACTTTGGTTGACAATTCATTTTATGGGATAACAGACGAAGAATCGAACAACTAAGCTGTGACAGAAGTGACGCATATCGATGCCGGCAGACGTGCAATCAGACGGAAATCATTGTCAGAATAGGTATATATAGGAAGTGCTAAAAATAAAACCAATTGATATGTGGGTAACTTGTTTTTCTTTATTTATAAATAAATTTTGATGTTGTTGTTATTTTTATCATTTTGGAAGTAAAAGGAATACGATTGTTTCGTGAGTTGAATTTGCAGCTTTCTTGAGTTGATGTGTCAAAGAACTTTTGACATTTGAATTGTTGTTGACATTCGCGTGTAGTGATTCGCGATGAGAGTATAGGTGCGTGTGTGTAAGAAAGTGGAAGTAAGTGACAGGTGTTTGCTTTTTTATACCGAATATTTGTTAAACAAAATTGTACTAGATTAACTGAGGTTAAACATGAGGGTGAGGAGTAGTTTGGTAGCACCAAAAGTGATACCACAGCGAATATTGTTGTAAGCAGAATGGAAAGAGGAAATGGAAATATCGATAACTCTATTGAAAAAACTAAAAAAGTAAAAACGTAGTTGTTTCGAATTAAGTGGAATCTAAAAAATTAACACTAAACAAGCAGTGCTAGAAATTTTGCACAGTAATAGGAGACAAAAAATGAGGAAGCGTTTTCTATTTAGTGCTAAGGTTTACCCAACAATTCATAATAAAATGCGTTCAAAAGGAAGGCGTGTCAAAAAAATGTGCAAAAAATGTGCAAAAAATGCGAATTGTCACAACATTATCGGTGTGCATAATTCGTTAAGACACTTTTCTCCTTTTGTTCTAAGGAAATGTTCACAATAACATTATTCTGATCGAGTATCACCTTAAGAAGTGGGCGTGGCTAAAAACCACTTGCTGATATGACTTTAGTATAGAATTGTATTGACATTATGTAAAACTAGCTGTCAAACTGTCACATTTGAAACCAGTACTGCGAAGAACTTGTCAAATAAAAAAACAATCTTCGAAAGAGGTCGGTGAAAAGCTGGATGGTGACATAATTGGGTCCTCCCATTATAGCTGCCTGTCAAGTTGGGATGACGTTTGAAGTTGGGATGACGTGAATGTAAACTTAAACAAATTTAAAGTGTTGGTCGTCTCTAGATTGTCTTTCACGAGTTATCAGGCATAACAGGACCGAATGTCTTACGAAGAATTTTTCTCCCCACCTAAGAATTTTATGACAGTTCCATGTTTTAAATCAATAAAACAGAAAAGGAGTTCTCTTGAAACGCTTATACGAATAGTTGCCTTTTCAAACTAAATTAAGGAAACAGCGGTTGACAAAGTTTGACCATAAACATAAGCCAGCTTAAGCCAACGTGCGATAACTCTAATACTGTATCTTGAGGCCACAATATAGGACTAGTTGCGTTGGATCAAAGTCAAGACAATTTTCTTCCATTTTTGACAATATTTTAGTTGGCAATGCCAATAATCTCAACCTCAAACCCAAATGCCACCTGGCAGCACTGTGAAATGCCACACAATGTGTCATTAGAATGACCAAACAACAAAACAAGCATCTACACCCCACAACCGAATTACATTCAAATAAAAGCTGTATATATACAAGCACCACTCTAACCTCTGACAACAATTTGCGGATTTTAAGTACACCCAGTAAACATAACCTCCCATGTCATCGCATACTGAAGAGATGGCGGCGACAAGACCAAATAAAGCAGGAATCTGGCAAATTTAATGAGATTTTTATGCATTCACATAAAAAATAATGCAAATGCCACATTATGCGCTCTAAATAAAAACTCACAGTACCCCCGGCCGCGGCTTGTGCACGGCGCCTTAGGACAGCCTTCCAGCACCGTGTCGCCATATATCGCAACCCACCCTTTTCTTCTTCGGTGCGCTCGTCGCTGTCCTGAGTCAAAGTCAGTTCATTTAAAATGCCATAAAACTCGCCTTGATTCTATTGATTTATGGGCTCACAAGCCCACTGATGGAACACCCTCCTCCCTTCCCACTGATGCGGGTCTGTTCTCTCTGTATATGTGTGCGTGTCTTTGTGCTTTGTTTTATCTAAGGCTCATACCGCGCTCCTATTTATATTGATGCCGTTTGGGGGTGGCGGCTCTGAATGGTTATAATATTATTCTCCATTCTTGAAATCGTGCGCAGGGGTTTGTTGCCAACTGTTCTACCGTTGCATTCTTCCCCATATATACCTACACTTGGAAGCCGCACTCAATATTTTACCTGCTTCAAGAGTCTGCAACGAATGGATTGTGTAAATATAGTATAGTCGCGTTAAGACCGCCGCTGCTGTTTGGAAATTATGATGGCAGCGCACAAGGGTTGCTATACTGATGGTATGAAGGGTTGCCGGTTCGAGAGAACCAGCACAAGGCAGATCGCGTCGGGGTCTATTGTTTGCCAATGGAATTTTTATATTATAAATTCTTGGGGGCGACACAATTGGATATAGCTATATGCATATACTTACTGAAAGACACACAAAATTGGGTCGATAGGGATGAAGACGAACTTTTAATGGGCGCACATTTTTCCCCAAGTGGTATTACTTTTTTTTACATTTTAATTTCTTGACGCTTTGTGTATAATGAAACGGAAAGGTCTAGCTTAGGTGTGAATTAAATCGACCAAGTTCGTGAAAAAACGAAAAACCCCCCGCTTAGTTCCGAGGAATTTCCATAAGTGCTCGGCAAATACTCAAATAGTGCATATTTACAATATTTACCTCTTTTTAGAAGTAAAGCTGTTGAGAGGATTCTGCATTTTGCATATTTGGCAAGTGAGCGATGGGATATTGCAACCGCTTTTGCTTGTGTTTTCCTTTAAAACTCAGGATAGATGGGGTCCGAACTATCGGGTATACGGAAAAGAAGAAGAGGAAAGCAAGGCATAGAGGTTTTCGTATTCTCCTTGTTTTCAAGAAGTTTTTGGTTAAGAATATTTCTAAAGACGGACATCCTTTCGCATGTCTGTCATAGATCCGTGAGATTTGCAGCAGTAGAAAGAACCCTTTCGAAAACCTAAAAGACTTCAGATGCCACGGACGAACTGGCTGGTAGTGTCCAGAACTAGATAAAGCTCTGTATAGCTGAATAGCTAAAGGGTGTCGATTTTGATTTCAAAATCCATGTATACGGACGAGATCGGACTTTTCCTGGCCTAGAACCACATTGATAAAGGCCAATAACTTGTTGACAATCGGATAAAGGATAATTTCAGCCAGAATATTGTTTGCTTCTGTGGTTGACGCAGTCTTTTTTCAAGACCGACCGATTAATACATTCCATTCAATAGGAAAGCTGCAAATTTTGCAGATTTGTTATTGCATCCAGCCTTTGAAAGCGTTTAAGGACACAATTATGACAGCGAGCAATGATCAAAAGACCACAAGCACAGTTGTTATGAGCCACCAAACAACACCACTGACCAATTTGAGGGCATCCACCAAAGCCCATGAGTCACAACCTAGAGAAGCGTCACAACTAAGACTTGTCAAAGCTATGCCAGGCATTATACTACGTAATACGGGTAGACCAATGGTTCACTTGGCTTGATTCAACAATTTGTTTGTCAATATACGTCCAACAAAATGTTTCTATCAGATTGACAAACTTTTCATAAGTTTTATCTTGACCTAAAACGTTTGTTGTGGTAACAAAAAATATTGTTGTTTTAACAAAAATGGTTTCTTGTGAGTACAAAAATAATTTGTTGAAATAATCAAAACTTTGTTAATTTTACAAAAGAGTTTTGTCAATTCCATATGGCTGTATTGTCGAATCAACAATTAGTTGTTGCTTTTACGAAGAAATGTATTAATTTTGTATTTATCTCTTTGTCAGATTAACAAAGAAAAATGTTAATAATAATAGTTGTTTGTCAACTTAGTTACTGTATTTGTAATTGTATTAATTAAGGACGATTTCCAGAGGGATTTCAGCCGCCAAAAACTTAGGAACAAAGACCAAAGTCCCTTTCCAAGCGGGAGCCTTGTCTGGTACACGAGATTGGTACGTATTACCCTTAGACAAGTTACATTACATTTGTTTTTATTAAACTTTTGAATATACAATTTGACTTAATGCTAGGTAACAAATGATGGTGAATAATTAATATTTAAAAGTGTTGGCTCAACAACAGGGGCCCAACGGCTTGCAATGTTATTAGTTTTCTTAAACCTATTAATTAATAAATTGTTAATGTGTTCTCAGATTCATACTAGTTGTATGCATCGTTGCCAGGGTTTACCTCAGGATGTTCAAGTCCGGGTGTTAGTACCCTTAGACAAGTGTCCCCGAATGGTACTTTCATTCGGGTACTCATGCTTTTCCCACCACAAAGAGAGTGTGACTTCTACGTGATCAATGCAAGTTCTTCAATTTTTCAAATTTGTATCATATCTACAAATATCTTTTTCATTTTAACAAAATGTTTGTAATATTGATAATCTGTATTTTGTTGGTCTAACAAACATTTTGCATAAGTTTTGTCAATTCAACAAACATTTACAAAAGCGATTTTTGGTTCTGTTTTTATCGATATAGCAAAAACTTTGTTAATTTGACAATAAAATTGTTCAATTGATAAAACTCGATTTGTTAAAATGAAAATTGTCTTTTGTTAATCTGACAAAGTAAATGTTTTGTCAGTTTAACAAAATATTCAATTCAGTCAATCATTCATTTATCATTACAACAATTTTTTTTCAATTCAACAAAACTATTTTTGTTGAAAGTTTACAAAAGAATTTTGTCAATATTAACTATAGTATTTTATTTTCAGTGTTGACATCAGCTTCGTGACTATAAAGTTCCCTATAGAGAGGCGACAGATGGGGAGCCACTAGTCCATTTTGGTGCACTAAAGAAGATTAACAAGAATAGCCCCAAAAATAATGCACAAGGAATGGCGTGGAGAAAGAAACGCCCTTGGTGACCCAAACAGGGGTAGGTATACCCACATTTCCAATTCACAAAGTCTCCAATAAACATACATCAAACTAACGCCTGACCATGACCACAAAGCAATCGTTTTCATTTGAAAAACGTTCCTTTTCTTCTCCGAACCGCTCAGTCTAGCCTTCATCGCATTGAAGGGGTCACTTTCACCGCCGTCTGGTCGCTTCATATTGAATGCAATTACAAACAAGGCAAGACACACTGTAAACATATGTCTACATACGAGTGACCATATCTATAGAAACTCCTTTTGAAAATGGAACGCAATTATTCAGTCCGCCCTTTAGATTCCGCTATAAAAGTGAAACTTCTACAAGTACCCCTTGCTACGCAGTCGATGGCACGCAATGTGTGCTTAGGTCCCCCATAATAACCATCCAATTCAACTTATAGGCATCATGACACACATATAAATCACACACAACATCCACTTTACTGGGATGTGCTGCTGCGGTTTCCCCCACCCCTTCGTATCTTTATTCTATTATGCTCTTCGACATGTAGCCGCAATCATGCGTAAGAAAAGTACATTTCTTTTCAATTTTTCATCATCCTCTTTCTCCGTCTCTGTCTAACTCTCTTGCACAATCACATTCCCATTAGCCATGCCAGGACATGAGCGCACCCCTTTTATGCTGCACGAATAGAGATAACATTTATCGGCAATGAACGCGCACCACTGAGTCCAGAAGGAAGGCATATTTCTAGCTTGACTGGATCTGCTCCAACTCCTACAGCTCTACAATGGCTGTGGTAATACTGTCACTGTGTGGGGTTGCACGCACCCATCAGATGTCGCACAGAAATCAATTTGTGTGCTTCTGGCGAAAAAACAAAATCTCACTGAGCACATAAACCAATTAGGCAGGCGAAGACCCCACGTGCTCTTGGGGGAAAAGTACTATACATCTATACAACCGCACACGAGAACTACAAATGAATGCCATATGCACGCTCTTGACAAACCTCTTAAGGGGAGGAGGGGGATGGCCCAGTCAGAGTTACATTTCTAATTTTATTCCGTCGTTAATGTTGCCAGAGAAAAATTTAAAAAAAAAAACCAGTCGGGGTTTGAATTTTCTTTCTCTTAAGGGTGGAACAACAAACATACACTCAGACGCAGCAGAAAAAAAAACTGAACACTTTAAATCAATTAAGGCATAGAACGAACGAACGACAAGGGTCTTCGGAGGGACTTGGCTCTGTGTACGTCACATCAAGTGCCGAATATCTAAATTCATAATTGATGAGTTATACTTTGCGGGGTGTGAAGCTAATGAATGAATCACTGCAGGGGTTCCACAGCACAAAGACGGAGGAGACATTGCCGCCGCGACCAACATTAATGACAAAGACGACGATGATGATGACGACGCGCGGCAAATGGCTTTGAGGAACCATAAATGAGTTTGACTGGGGTAAATTCAATTTTAATGGTTGTCCGGGTCACAAACAAGTCATTGTTGCTGGCAAAGCTTTAGTGAATCTGATTCATTAGTGATTTATCGCAAAATGGGGGTTTGAAGGACTTGCTGCACGGATTTTCGAAATCTGCCTTTAATTTGTTTATTTATGGAGGCAAATTGATTTGACCGGCCACTGAAATGGGCCATTTCTAGGCTGTAATTGAGACAGTGAAGTGGTGACACATGTCATATTATTGAGAGTCACACTTGTTGTTTTGTTCAACGTGATGGGTTGAAGTGTTGCTAATGACGGTGACAGATATAGGTGACTTTGTAACACCAATTTGGATGGTAAAATAGGCGCTGAAGCAAAAGAAAGTTGTACTAAAATTTAGTACTAATTTAGTA
Source organism: Cheilosia pagana (assembly GCA_936431705.1). Lineage (NCBI taxonomy): Eukaryota > Metazoa > Arthropoda > Insecta > Diptera > Syrphidae > Cheilosia > Cheilosia pagana. Next base: position 51,366,830 of record OW386168.1, on the reverse strand, counting down.
CTGAAACAAAAATTAGTACTGAAACAAAAAAATGTACTAAAACCTTATAATTGACTGAAAGAGATAAAAAAGCAACGAACTTCACTAAAGCTTAAACATATGAACCTAGGCGACTTTTGAAGGTTATGATCATACCAAAGATTGACAAAGATGACTACAATCAGTCTCAGAAGATGATAAGAGGTGTGCATTCCCCCAACTATTAAGACTTCCTGAGACAAACAATAGCAGGGTAGGTGCACAGAAAGTGGATGATGGATTCCGTCTGACGAAAGTCTTTGTTGAACTTGTCTGAATAAAAGTCGGTTTTTGTAAAGGCTGAGTAAGGAGAAGGTTGTGTTTTGAGGAGGGTATGTAAGCACAACTATTTGCAGTTGAAAGGAAGGTCATCGCTATCACATTCGCCCAATCCGCAGCGAATAAACACGAAACAATCATTTGGAAAATGGCACAGAAATGTTGAAAAGTGCTTGAACGCTCGAGGTAGCAAATCGCATTATTTTCAACAAATATTGCAGCTCATATAAGTTGGCATTAAGCACAGTAATCCATAGAGAACCCTATTGATAGAGAACCATATTGATCAGCACCAACGTTCATTCCAAACCGAATTCCTTGCCATTTCTATAGAATGATGCAAACTCTAGCTATATGTTGCACTTAAATATCAATACGCACAATGAATACATACTGCATCCGGATATCACGTATTCAATTAGAATTACATACGAGTTGGGTTGCAATTGCACTCCAAACGATCCCACAGTGATTTGATTCCCAATTAGTGCATACATCAACGGCTTTAACAAGCAGCTTGGTATCAATTATGAATTCCGACAGAATTATAAAGAGGATAGGCGCACATTCACCAAAATAACACTGCATTTGACCCGAGTGGGGGCTTAACAAGCCTTCATAGATAGATACAAACAAAATTTGATTCGAAACAACACCCTTTCGAACATCCTTTTCACTTTTCAACAAATGTCACGACACAAACTAGTTCAATCTCTCTCTCTATCTGAGAACCCCATAACCTACATACACAATTCAGTTTATGAAATTGAAAACGTGTATCTACTCCGTCCTGAAAATCCATTTAAATTGCAATAAACTACTCCTTGAGTTCGCTTTCAACATAACCGTAAGTGCCCGAGGAGCAGCAATAACCCCATCCGAGGAGAAAAATAAAAAACCATCATAACCATTCAACGATCAATAAAATTCATATTTCAACCAAGGAGCCTGATGCCTTCTGCTTCTACATACAGAATGAAATGTCCAAAAGCGATTTCTTAATGGTCATAAATTTTGTTCCTTTCGTCTTCTCCTTTTTTTTGGATGATTGCCTAAGTCGTTTTTATTTCGTACGTTTTTCTTTTTTGTCGAAATCGATTCCATGTCAAACACACACAATCCCTTGTTCATTTCGAAGTTTGAGACATGTGCTCCGACGTAGAGGCTCAACAATGACAGCAGGGCACTGCAAGTCGAAGGAAATGCCAACGAAAGCGAATCTTGAGTAAATTTCCAATCAAGTGCGAACACTGAAATGGAAGTGTCTTCTCTTTTCTGTTATGTCATGTTTTCATTTTCGTTTTCGTTTTTATTTTTGACTGATGCAACAGGTGAAAGCAGCTAAATTTCGCAATGGTGGTGGTTAAAAAAATGACCTCTGAAACGCCCTTCAATCAATCATCATTAATTATATCGTTAGGTTGAGGCGAAAGGGAACGCGCGTATAATGAACGGAAGATGTTAGTGAAATGACACTTAAGGAGGGTGGCAGATGAGACCCTGCGGCGACAGTGCCGCATCATATTTGTGTGTCGAGGATATGCCACAAAAGCAAGCGCATTTATTTATATTCATGAGTTACTACAACCTACAGTGGGTGTATAATTTTGTGTGGATAAAGGTTAATTTATTGGCATGTTTTACAGTGGGCACAGGATGCCCCGGCGGATTAAATAAAATTTATCGCGAGGCTTTAAAATGGTTTTGTCCTTAGGTTGGACGGAAAGGGGGTCGTTTTTTTGTTTATTCGGAAATAGGTGGGTATATCGATTTTAGATGTCGCTGAAATAGATATGTGCGGTATGAAAAGTCAAGGGCTGAATTACGTCACAGAATTTGATTTCGTTCATAGATTTCTCTGCGAACGCATAAAGGTTTGAGCTGGCGCGTAACGTGTGGCGGTCCTTGATGATGTGACACTGATTTACGTGCATCGTTCTATACTAACTTTTTCAGATGATTTTAGCAAGTTTGATATTTTTTTTTTCAATGAAAAGGAATGGCGCCCAACGTGAGACCCTTAGTTTCCATAAAAAAAAACAGAAAAGTTCTATAAGTAAATAAATAGAAGGTACATATATACAAGCATTCAATTGTGTAAGCTACAATTTATGGAATGAATGGAAAAGCTGAATTGAGAAGCTTTCTCCGGACCGTATTTTTTAGAATGTTTGTCGGGCGTTCGTTGATCATCTTTTTCGGAGTTTAACCCGGAACTCCTTGTAAGTCCAACGCGATTACCACTGTCCCGACTGGAGCTTTTACAACAATTAAATTACAATCCAAAACGGTGTCTAGTATGACATAAGAGTTCCCATACCCTGGTTCACCTAAAAAGTGTAAAGTAAACAAGTCTTAAAAGTAGCTGAAAGCTGCAGAATCGCATCTACAAACGTTTCAAAGTTGAGATTTACAGATGACACCCGACCTTGCTTTCGCAAGTCGCACGAAGCCTGTAAAAAAACCTAGAAAAAGTCTAAATCATTTTGCAAGGGTCACATTAACATGACTATAGCATGAAGAGCGAATGGACATAGAACTTCTGCGACGTAAAGTGTATCTTCCGCCTAAGTCTTGTCGATAAATGGAAGAAAGACCTTGCATGGGGTGTCGCAAACAAGTTAAAAAGGACATTAACCAACTGACAGTTTGCAAATTAAGACAGATGCTTAAGAACCGGGATATATAAATAGATTTGTTTCTTTAAGGTCATGTTTCATACCGAAATTTAGCACCACTTAAGAAGAAAAGGCTTTAAAATGCCAAAATGACACTGACTACGAATCAATCAAAAAAAAGTGTCTCTGTTAGTGCTTGGTAGTAAAAAGAATCCACTTCTTTTGCAAAAGACCCAAACTCCAGTTAATTTCATAGCTTATAAGATTCATTTCAAGCCCGAAATATGATTTCATTTTTAAGGTTTGGCAGGACCCAAAAAAGGAAAGCAATATAAAGGGGTTTCCAATAAAAGGTGCTTATTTGAATAGCCCGCTATTTCGGTAGGTGTCACTTTTGAAGCTGTTATTTTTTGACATTTGACAAGTAGAAACTACGCCATTACTAAAAATTGAACGATACACGCTTCAACAACGCATTGAAATATAAAAATTCACTACAAAAATGGTGAAAATTTTGCAGTTACAGTTCGCAAAACTAAAGCATTTTTGGGTCGTCGTGAAGCACCTTGTCGGACCGCAATACAGAAATTGGTGGAAAAATTCGAGCTGTTGGGACAAGTTAGTGATGTGAAGAATAAAACCCGTGCACGTCGCTCAAGAACAACTGAGAATATTGCTGCTGTAGCGCAAAGTGTTGAAGAAAACCCAGGTTTTTCCATTCCTCGTCGTTCTTTGGAATTGGGCATGAAGCATGATTAATGATTTTTTAGGGCCGGAGTTGAATAGTATTGATCTGGTCAACGTTTACTTTCAACAAAACGGCGCTACTTGCCACACACAAGCAAAGAAACCATTGATCTTTTACGAGAAAAGTTTCCGGAACGTGTTATCTCTCGAAGAGGTGGTCACAATTGGCCACCGAGATCTTGTGATTTAACACCTTGAGACCTCTTCCTTTGGGGCCCACGTGAAAGATACGGTCTACGCCAACAGCCCAGCGTCTATTCAAGACCTCAAAGATGGAATTCGTGAGTTTATCGAGGACATAGGGCAGCCACTTTGCGATTTTGTTATGGAAAATTTCATGAAAAGGATATGGTCCTGTAAGGGAGGTCGTGGCGGCCATTTGACTGATGTTGTTTTTCATTATTAACGGAATACCTTCCTCTTTATTATGAAATAAATATCCGATTATTTATCTCAAAAAATGGCATTTTTCTTTGACTATCAAAATAACACCTCTTGTTGGAAAACCCCTTATTATTCGTGTGGCTATAACTGAAAACTAAACAACAAAAAATCCATTGCGACTGTCATCCCCTCTGTTGTATTCAACAATTTGGGACCTCTATGTTCTTCGCTCGATTTAGTGGAAGGTGGTTTTGCAAACATCTGATTGCTCGACACGTTAACTTATGACTTCCTTCCATTCGTGTCAAAAGTATTTGTTTACTTTCTTTGTATAATCAAAAAGTGGGTGGGATGTTGATAAGCCTTGCAAAAAACCAAGTCACTGCCCCTAGGTCAATGCACAAATGAATGGCTCTCTACAACAGCTGTCTACACAACGCAGCAGTGAACCACACAAATTATCTTTAAAAATCCCCTTCGCAAAACAGAAACAACCACTATGCAACACTTTAAAGAATATTCAAATCACCCATCCTTCTAAGAGCTTAACAATTATATGTATCTTTTAACAAAGTTCAGTCATTTGCAAGGTAATCAATACGTAAGCATTTAATTCAGCAAACTTTATGCGCAAACTTCCATGGTACCCCATCTCATCATCTCAGCAAATGCTTTCCATCGTTTTCTGCTAATTGGCTTCTCTCACACAGACACACACTGTTCCCTCATATCAAAGGAGCTTGTCTCACAGGAAGAGCGAAAAAGAAATTCCCCCCCCCAAAAAAAAAACGACGGACTTATTTAAAACTTCCACCCGCCCCGAGAAGAAAATTTAAATTTCATTCTCTCACTCTTCGTCACTATAGAAAACAGCACCGCGTACCGCCGCCGTCAGTCTTAAAATCCCTTCAGTTAATGTACAGGAGTTATTATGCGACGCAAACAGGAGCCAGCGCCAAAGAAAGAAGAGGATACCAAAACCGAGAACACAGTAAAGAAAAAAAAGAAAAAGTAATAAATACACAATTTCACGTACACTTGAGGGATTTTCGGTTACTTTGAGTACACAGGCAAATTAAAATATATATATATATGTTCTGTGCCTCGTTTCCTCTTTTCTATGCTGGCCGTCGTTGTCGCTCTGCAGTGGCGCCTCTCCATAAAGTAAGTGGATATTATTACTCCGCCAGAAGAGTAGTGGAGTGGAAATCACCTTCAAGGGTTGAGTGGATGAAATTCAACGATGGAACAATGCAAATCAGCCCTACAGCCTACAGATTTCCATTATTTCCTTAAAGATAATTTGCTGTTGTCAGAGGATACGACTTGGGATATCCAAGTACCAGCCAATGCCACAGCAATGAGGGCAATATGGGGGACCAAGAGCAAACACATCGAACGACAGATGAAAAATGTATAAATCCATCAAAGCCGAACCACCACCATGTACATGTGCAAGAACACACATCCAGCACACATGTACTAAAGGACTGGATTGAGGACGTAGAGGAAATGGAGAGGTCCTCATTTAATAGGTCAAGGGCTTAAATGATTATATTTTTCCATCACGATGTCTGACAGGGGGTAAAAGGCTTTATTTTTTGGTGGAGGCGGGCAACACTATGCGGAGGTGATGCAGCATAGAGAGAGAGAGAGCTCGCCCCTTGATACGAATCGATGTGTGCTGGCTTTCAGTTTTTAAGTGAATGCCTTCTTGCCTGTCAAATCCTCTCACTCTTGCATTGTAATCTGTGGGGGCTTTTAAAGTTTACAACCAGGCCGCCTGCCTGCCCCTTCAGCTGGTGGTATACATTTGAACATGCAAAGTATTTTGTTTTCCATTTTAATGCAATGCAAATGGAGGCCAGGGTTTCGTCCTTTTTTCATGTGTATCTGAGGGCTTCTGTGTACTGTACACGCTTCTATTTGATTCGGGTTTCCATGGGATTTATGCATGCAAATACTTAGTTGTTGTAGGCAGATTATTCTGGGGGTGTGAAGGCTTTTTTTGTCAGCAGCATACATATTGGACGGGTGGGATAGGCTAATTGCAAAGAATTTCAAGAAAATTACACCCAGCACACACTTTGGTGAGTATTTTGTTTTTAATAGCAGCCGGATGTGCATGGAGATTTATGTCTTGTATGCACATGTGCATATGTAGACGTATATGCCCGAGAGGATGGATGGATAAACTAACATTTAATTTGGTCTGTCAGGCTGAGAATTTATGGAAATGACAATTTTGGCCAGAATGGGTTTATTTGAGTTTAAACTTCTCCACTGCAGGGGATGGGGGATGCTTAAAATTAAATTACCGATCACTCTATTGGAATAATTAATCGGCTTTGTGGTCTCTCAATCACTCATCTGTAGTTTTATAATGAACTAGCGGACCCCTGGACACTTCGTAGTGCAAAATAGAAATATAAAAAAATCAAATTCAAATTCATCTAAATCAGTGATAAATGGTTTTTATCTGGGAACGACGGGAAATGTTTGTCTGAATCGAAACAGTGCACCACCAACTAACTCTGAGTTATCTCGAACATCTTTTATTGTTCTTTCCAAAGCTTCAACAGATGGCTTTCGAAATCTAAGATTTCTAATGTTTTTTTTGTATGGGCGGTGCCACGCCCCTTTGCCCAATTTTGACCAGTCTTCACAGGAATGCTCCTGGGCCAATAACTAAGATTGTGTGTAAATCTAAACTCAATCGATTGGGTGGTTTTCGAAATATAATGTTTTGAATGCATTTTTTGTATGGGAGGTGCCACGCCCTTATAACTCATGAACCAATATACCTACAAGGACCGTATATGCCTACAAACCATGGTATTAACGTCACCTTTCATGGGAAATTTTCAGAATCAAAATCGGTTCACGCATAACAGAGAACATTGGCGACAAACACAATTCAAATTATTTTTATATATATAGACGACAACTTAAGGTGATGGTTACATGTAAAGCAAAGCAAGTACATGTAGCTGCTGACGTGGAGTCTAAAATGGGTATGACCATGAGGCATTTTCTCTTAACCTTCAGGAATGTGCATCGGTTTTGATGCAGTTAGAAATATGCTGTTTTATTTCAATGCAGCTCTTGTTCTAGTAACCATGGTTCCAAATTCTAATCAGACTCAATAGGACTGACTGCGAAGAGAAGATCCGGGTTCAGAGAGAATCACAGCAATGGTCAACACCCTCGATGCCATAAGACAATTTTTTGATAAGAGTCATGTTACCCTTCTCTGCCTGCTAGATTTCTCTAAGGCCTTCGATAGGGTCAACCATAAGATGCTTTGCTGGAAGCTGAAGAACTATTTTGGTTTTAGTGATAGGGTAGTGCAATTTATTAGAAGCTTTTTGACTAATAGAAAACATAAAGTGGTGATTGGTCATAAATCCTCGTCTTTGAAGTTAATTACTCAAGGTGTACCACAGGGATCGACCAATCTTCTTCTGTATTTTCATCAATGACTTGCCCTCTGTATGCAAATTTAGCTCGGTACGGTTATACGCTGACGACACGTCCTTTTCTTGCCCTGCCTCTAAAATTGATAGATGAACTTGTTTCCAGGCTCAATAAGGATCTAATGAAAATCCAAAAATGGTCCTTGAAAAATGGACTATCACTTAATCCTTCGAAATGCCGGGTTCTTCCTATTTCGCACGTGTCGTTTGACTCCAAGCTCTTACCAGATGTATGGCTGTCTGGGAGCAAGCTCAGGCTTGCTGAAACCGTTACTTGCCTCGGGTATATGTAATAAATCGCAATTTGTCAATATTGTAGTTTGAAGATTTTATGGTTGTCTCCGCAAGCTTTGGTTGACTGCCAGTTTTACTCCAGTTGAAAATCGAAAGAGACTTGTCAAAACCCTTATTGTTCCAATCATAATATACGCTGAGGCTGTGTACAGTAAGCTTGACTACCGATCTGATCGTAAGTTGCAGGTAGCTTTCAATGACGCAGTGCGATATGTTAATGGTCTTCGCAGGTATGATCATATCTCTTAGTACTCTCGGATTATACTAGGATGCAGCCTTACGCAATATATCAATGCCAGGAATTGTATTTTTTTGCATTAAATAATTGTTACCAAGTCGTCGTCATATCTGTATAACAAATTGGTGTTCGCTCGGTCACCGAGAACACTTAACTTTATTATACCGCGCTTTAGCTATGTAAATTCGTCTCATTTGTTCTTTCTTCACGCCATTAGACTTATGGAATTCACTTCCCCAACATATTAGGGGAATACTCAACGCCACAAGATTTAAAAGTGCAATCCTCCAACATTTCTTTAACGAATAACGAAATTAGTACTCGTTCTCTCTTTTCTTTGATTTTTATCTGTCATTAAATTTTAAATTAACTTCTTATGTTATTTTTTCTTAATTTTTTCTTGCTTTTAAATAATTTTTTCTTGTTTTCTTCTTGAATTTAAAACTCTTAATAACTTAGCTAAGTAAATACTATAAAAGATTTAATTTTAATGTACATCCCATAATTGTTAAATAAATTGAATTGAAATTGAAATTGAAGGACTTGGCGAGGACATAATGGTAGGGGGACCCAAATTTGTATAGGGCGGATGTAAATAAAATAAAGAAATCCGCCCTGAAAACGTGGGCTTTGTTTATTCTGCTTCCCATATCTACGTCCGTTCAAGCCTGTGGCTCAAATTGACAACTATTTTACACAAATGAAGCAGTTCGCAGTCGCTATTCTGAAAGACGTTTTGTTTTTTGTACAAATTTGTTGTCTTGCGTTACTCACTTAATTCCTGATTTCATACAGGATACGAAAAAAACAACTTATATAGCTAGCCTTCTCTCATAGTAATATTGACTAGGGCCATAGCCGTGGATGGGATTTTTAAAGAAGGCTCCCAGATGGAGTTTCCGTTTATGGGAAGGAGCCGAGCAAGTACCTAGAAAGAGGAGAACGGTCTCCTCCTCCTTTTCGTCAAAATACGGCAAGCTTGCCTGTAAGACAGTGTCCAGTGATGCGGTGCGACAGAGGGCTTTAACTTTTAGAAAGTTTGCAAATCCAAAGCTTTGGCCAAATCAATTTTTTCCCTATGCATGTTGTGTCACTTGTTCACCTAGGGTTTGTTTTCTTGAGAGCTTTGAGTTTTCGAGTACTGATGACATAAGGGCAAGGTATTCCCTAAGGAACTTAGGTAAGGGCTGGCATTTGACTGCTAGAAATGTGAATGTTTATCAAAATGAATAGAATGCCAAGGCAGTGAAGGGAATTGCTTAGTCAGTCAGTGGTACGAGGTTGTAGGCCTCATTTATTCTCCATGGCCTATTTTTCAACAGAAGTCTAAAAGAAGCTTTTTTAACTCTATCTATTAAAATGACTTATTTCCAGCTTAACTTTCTGTCTAAAAAAGATCCAAGTATTTAGCTTCATTAAAATTGTACGTGTAATTGAAATGTGACATTGACAGATGGAGGGACGATATGTGCGAATCCTGGAAAAGAGGCCAAGTTTAGTTGAAAAATTTTGTCAGGCGCAGCTTCTTGAGTATGAAAGAGTTACGCCTAGTAAAACGTTTCCGTTCGGCACTATCTCATTCCAGATCGAGTCGCAACAAGCCTTTATCGATTAATTTGTTAGAAAGATTGCGTTCCCAACTGCTACAGCCAAATCACTCTTTGTGACACATTTTAACAACAAGCCACTTGTTAACGCCACCTGTGAACGTGTAGCAAAACCACAGTGAGTAAGTCTGGTAAAACTAGTACGTTTTTCTTACTCGTTCATAGATGAACCCCAACCAACTTCAATTGGTTATGCCGGTGAGTTTGTTGCAACATCTCGGAAATTGCTTCCTTTTTCAGTTTCTTTATTCGGCCCTAGCGAGGTATCCGTCGGAACGGAAAATTCTCCGATTTTATACGATTCGGAGGTTTTTTGCTTCGAAGTATTCTTCGGAACATCTATTCGGAATATTTCTCCGACATTTTGTAACGCATATCGGCGAATTACGTTGTAGTGCGATGATGTGAATTTTTTTCTTCATTTTTTTTACAGCTATAGGTTCCGATATCCTCCGACAGAAATTGGTTGCGGAATTTGTTTACGATTTTGATTTGAGTCTCCGACAGAGTATGCGTTGCGGAGAATTTTCCGTTCCGACGGATACCTCGCTAGGGCCGATTATTTCTTCTTCTTGGCGAGACATGCAGTCGATATATTTTTCCTTTACAATTTTCAATAAGCAAATCAGTCAAATTTATTTAATTTTGTTTGTGGAAAGTGCCTTCGGTCTTCGGTGGAGCAGCGCACCTAAACATTGCTCGAAACACCACTCTTTCCAGCTTTCTAAGAGCTTATTATACCATAATCTATGTCAATTCTTCAACATGATACAAAAAGTCAATAAAACGCAACGCCTATTATCATCACGTATTAGCTGACAACTTTCACATACTCAAGTGCAACGACAAGTAAAGGAAGTGACGAATTATCAACTCATGTACATTATATACCTACATACGATACGCAAAGTGTCAAAGACATTACGAACGATGTAAAAAGATCAACATTATATGTTGAAATTATGGTATAAATAACAATTTTCCACATTTTACGTAGCTAACGTGTCAACTAGGCATTCAAAGGGCACACACTTGACTGGCGTTACACACACGCTTCTTTAAAACCAACCTGTACCCATCCTTCAAGTGCCAGTCATCAAACTTTAATGTTTCCTTCCTCCATAGCACCCACATCAACCTGGCAAAGGAGAAGGAGGAAAAAAAAAACAAACACCATCAAATATTCAGCCTTTCTGATACGTATTGCTAAAACGTGGCGAAAGTTCCAATTTATCTACGCCGATATGCATGATTACGAGTCGTTAACCCAACGCTTTACGATTACGCCCATTTCACTCCTGGGATTTACAACAAGGATCGCTAATCAATAATTATTTATAAACGCCAATGCTAAATATTATTATGTAATGTAGGTGGAGAGTGAGAAGGATAAATGCATTCGCACTGTCAGCGAATGCAATACGTATGACATATGTCACCGTCAAACATCCACGCTCTGACGCACGTAAAAGACAAAACATTAAATACATTTTTCGGCAAGAGAAGAAAAAAAAAAACCACCCGGACACAACAAAGGACTATAGCGTTTTTTTTTGTTGTTGCGAAAAAATTCTTCTCAATTTTGGTATGTTCAGCAAACTGAAAGTTTTCCCCTCGCATTGTTTTGCAATGTGAAAAATCAGAAACACACATTCGCCCACATGACATTTTATACGCTGAGAATGCAGTGACACAATACTAGTGCGGACTCGGCCTTAGAACGAAGAAAAAGAGATTTAGCTTAGAGTGACTTTTGGCAAGTGTAACGTGTACGTAACGAATTTAGTTGCTTTCTGTTTTTCTCTTCTCGTGTGTTTTGCCCTTGCTGCATTACATGTTTTAATGGGATGTGTTTTGTGTGTTTCACCCACTCGGCTTGGGTTTTTCTTTCTTGTTTCCAGCAATTTTCTTGAGTGCAGAAAGTACTTTTTTTGTTCTTCCCGTTATACTATGGATTTTGTAAACTGCACACGTGGTGGCGCGTGTGTTTGGTAGTGAACTTGTGTGTGCCGACTGCCGACCGAAAAATAAGTCAAAATCGTAAATTGATCTTTCGAATCATTTCGAGTAAACCTTGGCCTTGTAACAAGGTGTGTTCGTGTGTGTTTGTTTCATTTTGTCGATTTTTCTTTGCTGGTTGTGTTTTGTGTTGAAGTTTCCCTAATTGATTGATTGATGGTCCGAAACGGTGATGCCAATGAAGTGCTGTCAAATTGGTAACGAATTTCGGAAGTAATAAATGACATTGGGTTTTGTTTTTGTTTTATACTTTCGTCAGTGGGGGCGGGCGAGTGGGTGTAGGTGTATGTGTTAGGTTTGTGTCATTGTCACTGTGTGATGATAAGTAATTGACAGTTCTAAATGTGTTTTTTGAAGCACTCTATATACCTACTGAACAGCATTAGGTGGGCTTTTAGTGAAATAATTACTGTAGTTATTTGTTTGTTATATTTACCCACATGTTTACAACTATATAGATTGGAGTGTTACCTGCAAAGAAACGAAAGAGAAAATGTTTAGAAAAGTGAAGACTTCACACGAAGAACAGTGGTGAATTTTTGAGGTATAATTTTTGACATAACAGCAAGATTACAAACTTTTTGTCTTTTGAAGTGAACATTCTTTAAATCGACGTTTATTATGTTAGACAAAAGACTAAAATTTGGATAAATATTCGGCAGTTTAAATTTGGAATAAAAATTCACTATTTCATTAAGTGTTGTTCTGTTTTATTGAGCACCTATTCCAGCAAAGTAAAGTCAACTAGACAATTGTTCAATAAAACAGTTCATAGCGACATTTATCCTAAAGTGCTTAAAACTGTCATATTTTGTTGTGTGTCAAAACTTACAGTTTTCGTCAACGTTCGCCTTTGTTCCCAATCGCTGAAAATGAGTGGCGGGGAAAGTAGTTTACTAACAGAGTCATAAACATGAACTGCTCTTGTCAAGCCAGGGGTCGAATAGCATTATCCGTGAACGAGCATTACGTTCACGGAATTAGTTGATTTTACATGTGAAACAAAAGCAAATTCCGTCACCTAATGCTCGTTCACGGACGACGCGATTCGGCCTCAAAATAAAGTCTTAATGTAAATAGGTTACAATCGTTGTAGATATTTTTTTGAAAATTCAACTTTACTTTGCTTACATAAGTAGATGCTCAATAAAACACGTCTTCGAAAAGACAACTTCTCTGTTCTCTCGCCGCCAAGTAGCTGGTCGCTTTCATAAAGAGTTTTTATTGCCAACTGTAGATTTAAGGTTTCAAATAAAATATTTCTGAGGCCTTCACTGCCTTCTTGTCCCTCTGTTGTATGACAGCTTGAAACTGCAGTTCCTTCTTGACTTGCAAACACAGGTCGGAGAAGTTTCAACTGCTGCGCTAACTGGTCAAATATTTTTCAATGACTTTTTCAAATCATATAATAATTAAGTAGGAAAACCTAGCGGTAGAAATTCTGCGACAGAAATTTATATGCGGAAATTTACCTACGGAAATTCATCTTTCATTTGCGCCAAGTGTCATTAAAATTGGTTATGAAATACCGCCGTAATCGGTACGACAATCATTGGAAGTTAACGCTGACAATATTTTTTAACGAACTCAACCGCTGACATAAATGTGACTTTCTTTAGGTGCAGTGACCCCGATGACAAGCAGTTTGATGATGTACAAATCTTTTGTTGCACTCTTCTCTACATTTAACAAAGAACATTTCAAAAAGTTGAGCAACGCGTCAAGAATATATTGTTATGTGCGCCACTTCATATTTTCAACGCGATGCACAACTCTTTTCAACTATTACTACGATCTGGTGAACTTGTAGAGTATACGATGCGTTGACTGATTGGATTGAGTTGAGAGCCCAGTACGTTATAGTTTGATGTGTTGCGTTTACTCACTTACTAGCTACAGTTCGATGTGGAATTAGGCCTTAACATTTCGCCTCTCCCTTTACCGTGGCCTTTGGCTTAGTGCCTCCATTGCGCGCGACACCTAAGTCGCGGTCTTCCTCTATACTGCGTTTTCCCTTTAGGTTGGATTGGAAGACTCGAAGTATATATTCTATCTTTGACTGAGGACCAATTCGCATTTTTCTGACCCAAAGATTATTCGCGCTAAAAACGACCAAGGATAGCGATACGTAAAATGCAACCGAAACAGTTGGAACAGTATGAAAATGAGTTTTTTTTTCGTTAAGGCGGTCATAGGAAACACAAAAAAAAAGTCTTTCAGAAAACTGATTGTCACTATGTTGTTAGTACAAACAAGTCAAACGCCACTGATTAGATTCCATCAAAAAAAAATCCTGACAGATGGAACAGAAAGAAATGACACATTTCAGTGGAATGATTTGGTATTTTTGTGTGGAATTAACTGAGAAGTTGATAAGAAAGTTTTTCGTACAGAAAAATGAGTTAGTAATTATTTTTCTAGAAAATTTCTAAGCAACATTTTAAGACGAAGATTGAGTTCAAGCATTAACTTTAGTTGTCAAAAAAGCATAAGAAAATTTGTACGGTTTCGTTTTATGTGGTGAGATCTTCGGAGATTAAGTGGAGACAAAGCCTACCTCAAAGTTAGCTGTCTATTATAAGAAGTTCTTTCCGACTTTTATACGTTTTGTGTCCTTTCTTGTTGACAGCACATAGCAAATGACAGATGTACTTAGTTGTGCCTCATTTGCGAATAAGCCCATTTCTTCAACTACTGTCTAATATTGGCATACTCCCCAGTGACAGCCCACTGACTTATGTTGGCTTATAAATTACGAACAATCAGACATGAGTTTTGATATTGCTATCTGTATTTAATTTGGTCTTTCATAGTCTTGCATTGGAGTGAAAAGAAATTTAGGTCATCTTCGCCATTTAACAGTCTGCGGTTTTTCTATTTCTATATCCTCACCAGCGACGTTGCTCTACTACAATCTTTCCCTCTGTCGTTTGACACATGCCTTTTAGAGCGCCATCTTGTGGCAAAATTCCCAAATACATTTCCCAACTACTAAAAGCCCTCTCTATGCCACACTATACTTAATCACTTATGCTGATTAACAAATTACCATCCGATTCCCTACTGTGCACCTTATTTGCTGTTTTGACATTATTAAAACAGTCAACGCAGCCACTGGCAAGTCGTCAAAATTTATGTTAAGGTACTCGCATAATTAATTCCGATCGATTTTCCCCATGCTTTCTAGGTCATATTTTGCAGACTCTTTCGACAACAACGGTGTATATTATATATACAATCGTTGACACTGTCTTCCTCGCCCCGGTTCACCTTACTCCTGGAAATCTTCTTCTAAATCAAATACCCAATACGGGTGAGGATTTAATTAATTACTTTGGCTTCTTGTCCCAAAACTCATTACATCCTTATTTTTACTGCGACACCATCGCATTCGCATACACACTCACACGAAATATCCACTTCCATCCATTTTGGTAATATCCCCAGTAACAGAGGAAACAGGGCGCCCTGAAATTTATGTCACATAATTTCCGAAAATACACTTAAGAGGTCGACAGGGACACTGCGCGATGGGTCCGACGACGACGACACTACTTCAGGTGCTGGTATTGCAAATTTACACGAAAGAAAGTAACTCCTCCGGATGATGGCGACAAAGTTTGTGTGAACCATTTTCCACCCTTTTTCTCGCGCTCAAGTTAAACGACTCCCCCGATCGTGTTGGTCCTATGAAAATAAAATTACCCCTCCTATTGGCGCAAAGGACAACGAAGAAAAAACGTTGTGCGGCAATTGAACACTAAGACGACAAACGACAAAACCACGTGATTCAATAAAGTGGGATAAACAGCGCCAGGCGGTTTATGGGGGTTGACTTTTTTCCCCTATGGGCCAGGGTACTCACTTTAAGGGTTGTTTACGTACATATACTTAACTTTTGCGCCCATTCATATGAAACACATTTCGATTACCCCAAAACATGCCAGCTCACAGTGTAGGACACACATGCAAGTCGAATAGCGACCGAAACGACCGAATCAATTGGGGAATTCGATGAGCATATACACGCACAAAAGACTCTGTGCGGGCGGGTCTTCGTTGTGTTAATTCTGTGGCAAAGGGGACACATTAAGCCGATCATAATTTATCCCGAAAAGTATGTCGAATCCTTTTTGCGGGCAACATTGGTAATTTTCTAATTTGTTGAATGATTAAGTTCTGCACTGGGAAAACGTACAAATTACGAAATTGCAAAATTAACGTTAAGTAAAATAAATGCTTAACGGCAATGTGGGTGGTGTGTGTGTGTGCGAAAGGGCAATTGCTTACATTTTTCTTGTTGACATGAAGCAAGGCGACTTTCTGTGACTTGCTGGGTGTAATACTTTGTGGCTGGCGATTATCTCGTAAGGATGACGCAGTTGACAAGACGATGGCGATGAGATGGAATAAGAAAATTGCTTCGGGGGGTCATCGGATATTGCAAGACATAGAATAGAGATGTTGGTATAATATCGCTTGGCATTATATATATCGGTTACAAGGTTGAAATAAATTAACGATGAAAAGGAGGCGACACGCATCGTAAAGTCTGTATATATAGTTGGACAATTTGTCTTAGGTTGTGCGGGGAAATGTGGTAAAATGTGGTGAAATGTGGGCGCTGAGTGGTTTCGATCTTTGGAAGAATATCTACCCTAGTACGAAGTCCTTTTAAATTGAGTAGTTGTCAAACATCCACCTTAGGAAGTTGTCTTACAGTTTTTAAGGCAACATACGCTAATGAATTCATAAAGCCTGACAGCACCCTTCAAATCACTGACACCGACCTCAACCTTAATGTCAGAAAATGAACATTTTTCTAACAAAGTTTTCAGGCTTCTATTTTATGCATTTTTCGTTCGGACGCGGATTTTTATCCCTCCATTGCTTGACACTTTGACACATCGGCTAGTTGTTGACTTGCAAACACATTTCGATGAATTTCAAATGTTGCCCAAAGCAGAACAAATACTTCTTGCAAATACAAAAAATAATGCCAAAATTCACCTACGGAAATTCATCTCTCATTTGTTCCATATCGTGTCGGCGCAGTGGCTTAGTGGTAGTGTATTGGGCTACTAAGCGAGGGGTCCCAGGTTCGAATCCCGAAAGGGCAAAATTACATCTTAAGGTTTTTTTCCACTGCGCCGCCTCTCGCGAACGTCTGACAAACATCCGAGTGTAAAACTGTCATGAATGAGCTTCTCAATTAGCCGTTTGGACTCGGCGTAAAATTGTAGATCCCTTCCATTCGTCCCAAAAATTGAAAACCCACACAAAGCGAATGGTTGCGAGAAGCTAGGCTGGGTCCCATAGACCTGTCGCGCCAAAATATTTATTTATTTATTTATTTGTTCCATATTTTATAAAAATCGGTTTTGAAATGTCGTTTTAATCTGTACGACAAGACAACGTGTAAGTTTACGATAGACTAAACGCTAAATGAAGTGTTCACTGTACGAATTCGATGCCCCTTCCGTCCGTATATATTATTCTAGTATATAGGATTCTTAAGTTGACCCTCTATAACTCTAGACCTTCCGGCATCTTCTGGAAATTATCAGGAGCAATCACCATACTTGTAGAAGAGATTATGTCGGACTTGTTTTATACATCTTATTCGAGGACTACTTAGAGGAAGTCTTAACTGGTTGCGTAAATTTCACAGGTCCTGGAAGCCGGGTTGGAGACATGCGTTTATCGTGATTAAATTATTGACTCTCAGTACGGTAAATTTACAGATCGATTTTGTTTTACAGCCTAAGGCTATAACGATACTTAAAGCTAATGCTTGAACTCAATCTTGGTCTTAACATGTTGCTTAAAAATCTAGAAAAATAATCGTTCCCATTTTTCTGTACGAACAACTTTTTCTGATCAACTTCTCAGTTAATTCCGCCGAAAAAAATCAAATCATTCGACTGAAGTGTGTCATTTCTTTACTGTTCCATTTGTCAGATTTTTTTTTTCTGACGGAATCTAATCAGTGGTTTTGGACTTGTTTGTTTTCTAAAAGACTTTTTTTGTGTTTCCTATGACTGCCTAAACGAGAAAAAAAACTAATTTTCATAGATACTGTTCAAACTTTTTCGATTTCATTTTACGTATCACTATAACTGGGGCCTAAGACTCTATCCCTTAACTAAATTTTATCTAAAATACAAAAATATATAGTTTATCCAAATAATAACGAAGTATATCTTACATACAAAAATACAGTGAGAAAATGTGGGATATTTTTATTTTCTTTAGGGAAATATTTTCAAATTGATATAACAACACTAGACGGTAAAAATTACATTATGTGCAGTATGCAACTTTTTGAAACTAAACCAGTGAAACCTAGCTCAGAAGACCAAAACAACAACAACTTAGACTGCGACTTTTGTACTTGTAGAGAAATGCTGACAGATTTATATTTTTTCACTATGGAATTTTTACCTTTGCGCCCTCTGGTAGAACGTTTGTATCATTTCTGTGCCCTTCTCACTTCTTTTCAAAGAGTTGACACGATTCCCATGATTTTTGTTTGTAGATCATACGAGCAGCTCAAGCCATTCCTTGCTGGAAGACTAGTGTTCCGCGTTAATGCGTAGGACACAGATTTTATTACCTACAACATTTTTTGACGAATGACTTAAATAGCTTGCTGGTAGTTGTCGTGCAGTATGAATCCCAAAAAGATTTATGTCTTTGGTGTTTTTTAGGAGTCAAAAAATACCCAGGAAATAAGATTTAAAAAGGTTTACCCTCTGATTGCGAATAGACACGAGGCAATTTTTAAAGCAAACTTGTTCGTTTCAAACACAAAATTCTTCCAATGATTTTCGGTCGCATTTGGTTTGAAGGGTTTTAGTGGGAGGAGCTGAACAGTCACATTTGCCTGGTGTGAAAAGTGCGACTCTGTCAGCTACGACAACTTGTTCTTGTAAAGCGAATGCATGAATATAAAATAAATAAATATAAATATTTTGGCCTAGCTTCTCACAACAATCCGTTTTGTTTGGGTTTTCAATTTTTGGGACGAATGTAAGGGATCTACAATTTTACGCCGAGTCCAAACAGCTTATTGATAAACTCTTTCATGACAGTTTTACTCTCGGATGTTTGTCAGACGTTCGCGAGAGGTGGCGCAGTGGAAAAAAAAGATGTAATTTGGTTCTTTCGGGATCAAACCGGGTACACCTCGCTTAGTAGCCCAACACACTACCACTAAGCCACCCACAAGTAGACGCGGTAATCTAAGTCAACTTGAAGTGCTGTGAGCTGAAGACAGTGCGCACCTAAAGACACATCCTTTCAATTCGTCTGTCTTTGCTTTGCATTTTCCTATCCTAGACTAACCTGACCTTATGATTGACTCTGCGTGCCTTGTCACTTATAATAGCTGACCCACTACAATGGGATTGATATTTTTCGCCTCAGCACCAAAGCCTCCAGTTGATTCCCTTGCTATTGCTTGATTATTCCAATCAAAGGAGAGAAAGTTCACCATAAGTTGCATTGCGAGTCAAGTTGAAATCCAACAAAAAACCCCCACACACACTATACAACTTTGAATGACCAGCACTTGTTCTATACATTGTCATGGTCAACTTGGTCGCCTTGTCAATTCAACAGACGATGCAATTAATTTTCGATTTTGCGTTAGCCTTTGGATAGTAATTGATTTCATTTCACTTAAAGAAAGCCAGCTCTTTGCCGACCAACCCGACACACAATTGGCTTCTTCTATATGGCTCCCCATGACTGTGAATTCAAAAGAGTCGTCCGTCTTTCACTAACAAGTCTGTGCAAATAAAACACAACTGGGGGGGGATGGAGGTGGGTTGAGGAAACCCCCCCCCCATTACGACATCACTATCGTTTTGAATTCTCATTTCTCTGGCCCATCGCAGTTGCTCTGAATATCCTTTATTATCCTTTTCACAGATTTCCTTATACATATATATATATTGAATGATATTGTACCTAATGCACACAGCAAGTTCTATGGCAGCAATATATTTTCGAAACTGGGTTGGTTCTTCATGCTTGAAATCGATACAAAACTGCATCGGTATATCTACATATATCTATATTTATATGTTGAAGTGTGTCAACTGATGTAGGTGGGTGTGTGTAGGAAAACAGATGTTCTAATTTTGAATGAGCAATTGGATATTGGATACAAATTGCATTGCAATGGTAACTGCATATACACAATTGTAGATTGATACTCGCAATTGGATTTCTCTTCGTTAGAATTTATTTGTGTTTGACAGGAGAATATCCATCGGATTCGGATGGAATGGTGTCGTTTTAAAGTTATTTATATGGATATTCTTTAATGGTTTGTTAAATGGTTCAATGATGATCCCTGATCCAAATGCGGAGTGTTTTCCATATGAAATTGAATTATCTACGGATTTTCAATTCGAAATGAATCTGCAGACAGTTTTCATTTGTCGGCGCATTCATGTCAGACAAAATGAGAGTTTTTCCTTTGAAATTACACGGCAGCGATCAAACAAATATTGTAATGACGTGATCAATCATTTGGGGGGGAATTTCGGTCGCATAATTTTTATTTGAGTGACGGGTTAGACTGGTTAGAACTTTTGTAAAAACTTGTTTCTTTGGTTTTTAATGGTCCATGCAATAAAGTGCTATAATCATTCACAATAGAGGAAAAGCAATTACGAGTTCTGAGTATACTGTTGTCACCCTTGACCTTGCAAATGGCTATACAACTTTTAACGACAGTAATTGAGTTCACGTCGCAACTCTTTATTCGTTAGAATGAATGGTCAATGCCACTTTGACTGCAAGTCTGTCTGTCTGTTTTGATAAAGGGCAGCTCGTTCGAGCTCTATCGCAGATCCAATGTATTTCGAACTGGGGAAACAACGTTCCACTGAAATAAAAGTCCGGAATAGGATCAGGAAATGGACTTAATGTTTATCCCGGAGTTAAAAACACTAATCCTACACTCCAATTCGATTCCAACCGCACAATCCTTCTATAAGTCAATGCTTCTTTGTAATGTTTAAATGTTAAGAACAGCGAAAGTGTATAATTAGGTAACCCTCCAATTTTCAGCTACCTTTTCAGAATGGTAACGAGCATATGTCTAAATTTTGTTTACTTACACAAATATTCGCTGAGAATCGGCCCTAGCGAGGTATCCGTCGGAAAATTCTCCGATTTTATACGATTCGGAGGTTTTTTGCTTCGAAGTATTCTTCGGAACATCTATTCGGAATAATTCTCCGACATTTTGTAACGCAAATCGGCGAATTACGTTGAATTTTGCATTTTTTTTCTTCAATTTTCGACAGCTAGTTTCCGTATCCTCCGACAGAAATTGGTTGCGGAATTTGTTTACGATTTGAATTTGAGCCTCCGACAGAGTATGCGTTGCGGAGAATTTTCCGTTCCGACGGATACCTCGCTAGGGCCGATTCTCAGCGACCTTTCGCGTACGCATTCAAGTTTAAAATTTGATTATACACAATTCCCGAAGAGATAATAAACCAACTTTGTAAACAAAACGAATGTAGGCATCTTTTAAATGTCATCCAAATTATTTTCCTCTTTTTATTATTCATTCTTTTCAGGGTCGTGTTGTTCCCAATTCATCTGTATAAGGTTACTATTGATTAACCTACATCCGTGGGATGCGAAAATAAAAACTGAAATGAAAATACAATGCGGAAAGAGCGCCATCCAAATTTGCTGCCACAAATGAGTACACGAAAAATTAATTACAGAGAAAAATACATATAATGGAGAGATGAAGAGGTGGACTGAATGGGTGGTATACCCTACATTTAGGGTGGAAAGAGCAGTTCAATTTGCGTAGGAGAGAGATTTTATGTAACTAAACATGTCGTCGATTTATTTAAATGTCAAATCGATGAAGTAATAAACTTTACATTAATGAATAAATATGAAACAGCACAAAAGTTGTGAAGAATTTTAGGTGAGCCAACTTCACTCCTAGCTCTCGAATTTAAATTCTTAAGAAAATCCCAATATTGGACACTTAGAGCCATTTAGGGGAGACCGGGGCTAGTTGGCGCAACAGGAGCAAGTTGACTAACTGCATGTCATTTAAGAAATATTAAGGAGAAACGATTTTTTGCTACCGTAAGTTTCTTTTTTCTCTTATTTTCCTCTTTCCGGCCGTTTTTGAGCGTCTGGCGCAGATTTTTTTTTTTTTGGGATATAGTGACAGATGGTCGACCGGGCTTATTTTTCGGTGCTAGATAGCTCCATAGTTTATCGCAGGAAGTGGCTTTTAATTTATTGATTTTGCTTAATTTAAAGTCATACCCCCGTTTTAATAAAGGCTGTGTTAAAGTTATGAACTTGTTACCCAGCAGTTATGTCAGTTTTTTGTATGTTAACTGACGTCTGCTAGCAAACTAACTTGTGAACATTTGTTTATTAATAGGGGGGATAGACTTTTTTCTAAGCACAATCGAGGTGCTTTAGTAAAATAAAAAAAACTTTGTTTTCACGTCGTTTTTTTTAAATTGAATAACTTTATTTAGAAAAACCAAAGGGTGCTTTTTTTAATGATATTTGAACTGTGATATCAGTCTTAGTTCAAGAGAAACAAATTTAAACTTTGAGCCAACTAGCCCCGGTCTCCCCTACTCTTATTTTTTTAGGTACCAAGATGAGTTCATTTTAACTTTTTTTCGTTTACAAGTTCAATTAAACAATTGATTTCTTTTTCGCTTAGTGTCCATTTCCAACCCATTTTAAAAATCAAGAAAATTCTCAAACAATGTTTGTAGAAACTTTTTAAGTGCTGCCAAGTTATTTATGCCATTTGTGGTGACTATTTTCAATTTAAATATACGACAGCACTCATTGGTTTGTCCCCACTCCAAAGTACTTCCTCATCTGGACACATTCAAAAGTCCAATTTGTTTCAATTCGCCTAGATTGGTTTGGACTAGATTTCGGTTGGTCGTTAACGTCACTTTTAATACGTCAATGGCGCAATCGAAATGTCAACTGATTCGAAAAGTTCCCCACTTACTTTGACAGGTATAGCAAACGTCAACTGAAACGAAAAACATGTTCACATAATTAATGTGGATGAAAAAAAGACACATAACGACAGTCAGCTGTCAGTTTGACTTGGCATTTCAGAGAAAACTGCAGTAGTAGGTTATGCGAATTCTCTGAATTTACTGAGGATCTGTTGTATTTTATGATGGATGACAAAAAAAAAAAACAACTCAAAACCCTGAGTCGTAGCACTTACGTTGGTTTTAAAAATAAAACAAATAGTTAGCACAACAAAGAAAATCCTTACACCCACCTTGCTAGGAAGGCATTTCAAATCTAAGCTTCCTCTGGACTCTTATTTCATGGGAAATATTTTGTTCAAATATTGAGTTTTCATATGCCCCACAAACTCAATATACCCTATATTGAAAGAGGCAACTGAAACGAAAGAAAAAATTGTAAATCACTTCCATTTTCGTTTTATTGCACAATTCTTTGCAAACTATGAATGCATATCCTGGGTAAGAGAATGTACAGCTCACAGTATATAGCTACAGCTTCTGGGACAGATACACACCATTAGAACCATGGGCGCCATTCGTTCTTTCCGCACGGCTTCTTCAAATGGGGCGATGGCAGGAGCAGTACTATCTCTCGACCACTCCGATGGCATATGGTCAAAAGTACTTTGCAGTGCGCGGGGTAAGCAGATGGGGATGTGGCAGTGCATGAATAAAACTAGTTTTCCATACCCCCAGCCAGACGGTAGAAATGCATACGTAAAATAAGAAGTTGCACACTCGCTCGGTATGAATACACACACACACACAGGTATAGGAGCGCAGTAAAAGAGGGTGGCCGTTGCGAAAGAGGACTTCATTAGGAATGAAAGTAACATTTTCCTTTGCAAAAAAAAACAGAAAAAAAAAATTCAGAAAATCCGTTGTTATTGCTGCGCCACAGAGGAAGCACCTAAAAAGATTTAAGGCATTCCTGGGAATTCCCACAGCCATCGCAGCGCTGTGAAAATGTGTATGCGA
The DNA here is from genome assembly GCA_936431705.1 of Cheilosia pagana. Taxonomy (NCBI): domain Eukaryota; kingdom Metazoa; phylum Arthropoda; class Insecta; order Diptera; family Syrphidae; genus Cheilosia; species Cheilosia pagana. Next base: position 51,343,100 of record OW386168.1, on the reverse strand, counting down.
ATCCTTGTAATTGCAGATGAAATATGCGAATATATGTGCGGGCGGGAGGGCTATCACGTCGAATTGACCCAATTTTCTCTGCAATTCCTGCTGTAGGTATCAGGCTATCTCCCTTGCAGTTGGCCAGCAATAAGATTATCCTGAATCTAGCTGAGTCTGCTCCTTTCAACTCCTACATATATATACAGGGGTATATCCGAACTGAGGTTTTTATTTGAATGCCTTGAATTGCTATATAGTGGGTGCGGAATGAGCTCCTGGTCGGAAGAGAGGATGCAAAAATGTTGCAGTAGCTACTTTTGTTTGCACTTGGAATTTCCGCAAATTAGGTCGATAGTATGGAGGAAATAAAAGTTCCAGCTAAAGGGCAGAAGGACTTTTCGGTTGGTTGGTAGAAAATTCTAATAAAACAGCAAGGAAGTGGGGGTGCGCACAAGTTTTATGCCCTGTGATGTGTATAGACTTTTGAGGGAAGAGAAGAAAAGTTTTTTTCGCTTCCTCTTCTTGTAGATAAATGATTTGATTGGTATTGTTGTATCTAGAGGATGCCAAGTTATGTTGCTGCAAAATTTAGAACACTATTCTCGGTCGAATAAAACAAAACAAAAAAGGTTAACTAATGTAATGAAAAGAAATTGTGAAAATTAGTTTGATGAACCGCACAAGAAGTTTTGAGAGCAGCAAAATAACAAAAACAAAATGCCCAATTAAGTAGCGTAATTTGAAAAGTTGTCCTTTGTGCAGGAAGTTGCCGATGAAAGCTTTTAGGGAAATTAAACGGACGTTTATTCGATTGAAATGAATCATTGAAACTGTATAGTCGGTATTGTTTGAACGAGCCTTGGTAAGAGAAGATGATAAACCGGACGGCGGACCAAATACAACGTATTCCCCATATAAAATTCGTTCTGAAACTTGTTGTGAACTTGAAGGTCGCTATAGTGTTCAAAAGCTGATGTTGGCCGGATCTCAGTTTGAAGAATAAAAAATACTAAACGCATGTGGAGCTCAGGGACAAAAGGACGTCACCATTGCTTAGAAGCCACGATTTTACGAGGCCAAGCTCTAGAGGTTAGAGCATATAAATACCCGACTGCGTCTTGGTAAAGAGAGCAGTTAAATTTCTTTAACTTTTCGATATAAACTGTTTTTGAAGTCGTTTCATCTTCATCCGTCTGAAGCTAGAAAACCCATTCACCGCCGCAAGCGACTTCTTCATTATCTTTTATAAACGCTTTGGAAAGACTTATGGACTTGCAAGTACGGACCAAATTGAAGATAAATGGTTGCTTTTGTGGTGCAGATAGCGTATGTCAAAGGCAAATTTCTGGAAACGGAACGAAAGTAAATTTTAACAATCGACAAGTTTGCAAAAAGTAAAATTCCTTTGTAGAAGCAGAGGGCGTCTCTTACAATTTTAACACAAAACCAATCGCCTCCACACGAGTGCACTAGAGAAGAATCGAGTTTGACATGGCTATTGACGAACTGCGATTGACAGCAGTCTCGGCGACAGGTAAAGAAGATAACATGACTTTCATCGTGAAAATTACAAAATTTTGACCGTACAAAATTGAAACCCACACCGTTTCTGGGCCTTAAAAGAGGACTCAATACCCAACCATTTGAGGTCTCTTCGAAGACTATAGCAGAAGGTGCTTTTCACAAGAAGACGCCTCTTTAGGTATTGTCTTTGACCCAAGATTGACTCCTTCCAAACACTCAAAGCTGGTTGGCCCAGAGTTCAGGTCCTTCTAGATTTCTTGCTTGATGGCCATCGAGAGGAAAACGCTTGAATTGATTGATGTTAAAAAAAGTTTTTGAGGATGGTTTTTAAATGTTTTTTTTTCGGATTTCCTTAAATTGGGCAACCCTGTAGATTTCTGCTCGTGAAATGTCTGATTTTGAGGTATTGCCAAAATCTTACCCTTGGAAGGTGGTTGACTACCCAAAACACATTAAAACTTAAACTTAACCTCGGTTACGTGTCCCGTAGGTAAGTGATTTCAAATATGCACAATAATTTTAACCCAGTTAAAATGGTGCATAAAGACGGACGAAACAGCATCCAGATTTTTCAACTAGGTTTCGTACGCTTGGCTGTATGAGCGAGCAGTCTCTTATGACTGGCGCACATAATCTTGTGCTGAAGTAGGTACAGGGTGAGTCATAAGTATTGATTGGATTTTAAAAATGCGTTACTTTTGGGAGTTTTCTTTAAGATGAGAATAGTAAAAAGGAATTTGCAATATTTTCCATACAAAACCCAATCAATTCGAAAGCTGCTTGTCAGAGACCCCAAAAGTCAGCTAAGGAAATATATCATGTTATAGGCGAAGATCAATTTCACTTGCTTGCGGAAGACTGAAAATACCAAAGAGCTCTGTTTTTTTTTGAAGGAGTTTACAGGAATCTGGTAATTTTAAATATCATAAAACAGGGGTCGAATTACCGCATCCGTGAGCGAGCGATACGTCACTGAATTTGGTGGATTTTACATGCAAAACCATTACAAATTCAGTCACTTAGTATACTCGATCACGGATGCGGTAATTGGACCCCATTTTCACGTTCAAAAACTGAGTAATATCGCACCTCCAGTAAAACAACGACGTAAATGCAAAAATGTTGATTCGAAGAAAAACGCATTTAAAATTTGTTAAGTTGTTTTTATTTTAAAAAAAGGAAAAAACACAATTCTTGAAATAATTAAAGTTAGTTAGGTGGTTAGTCTTTATAAAAGGAAAATTAAGTCCTACTGGCATTAATGTTAAAAACTAAACTACAAAGTGATGAAAAATGTCAACCACCATCAAAAGTTTGGAGTTTTGCGGTATTATTTTCAAATCTGTAAAGATTATAGGTGCCTAATACTCACAGAGGGTCGGCGCAGTGGCTTAGTGGTAGTGTGTTGGGCTACTAAGCGAGGGGCTCAGGTTCGAATCCCGAGAGGGCCAAATTACATCTTAAGGTTTTTTTCCACTGCGCCACTCTCGCGAACGTCTGACAAACATCCGAGAGTAAAACTGTCATGAAAGAGCCGTTTGGACTCGGCGTAAAATTGTAGATCACCTCCATTCGTCCCAAAAATTGAAAACCCACACAAAACAAATGGTTGTGAGAAGCTAGGCCTTGGGTCCCACAGACCTTTCGCGCCAAAATATTTATTTATTTATTTATTGTCATCATTACATTCACACATGAACATGACTCAAGATGGGAGAAGGAATCGAAAGCATGGAACAGATTATCGTCCAATCGACTTAAGACCACGTAAAAGAAATAACCCGTTGCGTGCAGTCCGACAGCACTCAAAAAGAATATCTCCAATTTAGTACATTCTAAAGATGGAAGTCAATCAAGTCAGTCAGTCAGTCAAGCTCTGGATTGGACATGCTATTAGATGACAAACAAGTTATGCTTTGAATACTGTTAATAATGGTGTCAAAACAAATTTTGACTAAGCTACTTTGGGAAAGTAACTCGCAGTATAAATAAGAAAACAATTAAAGACCTTTACATCCTTAGCCAAAAACCAATTGAGGATATTCGTTAGGGTCGCAGTTAGAATATGACTATGATCCTAGATATGTTTATAAATTACTTCTACAGAAGCTTCAGTCAAATCTTTGCAAAAACTCTTATGAAACTACCGAATGCCGTTCTGGAAAAGATTTAAAAGGATTCATTTACAGACGGTATCAAAACTAGCATGTCCGACAGTACTTGTCAGGAATGGAAACTGAGATTGGACTTCCCTGAACTCGACCTGAAACCTTCGAAAGCTTAGTTTCAAAATTCACTTGATTTTTTTATAGAATTCGAAGATTAACAGGGTTCTTCACTTAAACTGGGCAACGGCTCAACTTCTGTTGAAATACAAACACTTCGGTCGGTATCATCTCCAAATAGCGAAACAGCTTTCCTGCAATTTCTTTGTTTTTCCCCAGTCAGCAACAGAACCCTGCACTCCGTTTCGTCAATCACTCACCAAACGCCTACTTCTACCTATTGAACACAACAAAGGGGATGACAACCGCGACGCATTTGTTGCTCAATTGGTATTTTTTCGACCTCTTTTCGCTACTTCAACTCAACCCATTACATTTCTAAAGCCCTATTCCGAATTGAATATGTTCGGAGCCCCCCAGTCGCAAATTTTGATGAACCCAATCATTTATCTCTGCTCCATTGTCTACATCGTATAAAAGCACAACCTTCAAAATGAAGACAGTCAACACAGCCTGGCATAACGTAAGCGTATAAATATTGTTTACTTTGGAATATAAACAATAAATAATACGCATCGTATTTCATTAAAAATAACTTCTCATTGGTGCGGGCTGAATGTGTCGCCAGCATTCTTAAAACAGTAACGGGCAAGTGTCACCAATGTCGCCTTTCTTTCGTTCTTTATACATCTCCTTACGTGCATGTTCAATTTTGTGGACATAAATTTGTAATAAAATTCCAAATCCGACACACACACCAAATATACCAAAGGGCTAAAAAGACAAAAGAAATATTTATCTGGTCGGGGGGGGGATGGTCGTCCTTTTTGGCCAGAGAAGAAATTTGGCTGCCAAAACAAACACATAAGCGTACATGGATGTGTATATAAAAATGTGGTGCAAAGTAATTTGATGGCCAAGCTCTCTGGAGGAATAGGGTATGAGGGAATATATACGAAACCGAGGTTGTCTCCTTGGGGTTTATTTTTTTCTCCTTCCCTTTGTTTGTGTCAATCGATTTTTCTCAATTTCACTCAATTTATACCTTCACGGTGTACATTACTCGTTAGTAAAACATGGTGTGGCAACGGAAAAAAAGTAAGGAGAAAGCAAAAGGATACCGGAGTTGAGAAGAAGAAGAAGAAAATGTTATCGCAGTGACAAACTGTTTTAGGGGTGGGTGAACGTTACATTATTACAAAAGCAAACTATACACGGTAGCGAATGCCCTCATCCTGCCTTGTATCTATAGACGAACGCCCCAAATTCCGTAAGCAATCTGTTTTTCCGTTTCCACGAAAACCACACGGTAACTTCGCCATCGGAGCATGACCAGAAACCATCCCATCTGTAGTCTAACTCCATCGGCAGTATATATACAGTATACCTACTCCACATCGATGCCGAGTGTGTTTGGGAGACGACTCTGTACAATGCCAGCTGAAGGACATCAGAATGGATTTATAGAACAAAGTAGTGGCGGGGAAGGATCACTCTAATATTTTCTCGGATGCAGTAAATTTACCCTCGAATGACGACGACGACAACGACGGTTGGTTTTACACATCCAAAATGGAACGTGCATTGAATATGCTATCTTTCCGATTCAACCGTATCCTGCGGCCCAACTCCTTCCGCATTATTATTGCACATAGACACTTACTCTACTTGCGTTGGTTCTTTCGATTTGTGTCGTTGCTTGTCGTACTCGTTCTTTTTGTTTATTCTCCCCCATTGTGGCCTTTCATTGTTTTCCATCTCCTTTTCGTAGTTGACCTTATTTTCCCCGTTCTACGAAGGCCAAAGTTATACACGACAACGATGCTGGATAGAGCCACATTTGGACTGAAATGAAATCCCATTCAACCAACAACAGCAGCAGCAACAATACATTAAACGCCACAATTGCACACGGAGATGGAGCACACAACACAAGTCGTGTGCCGTTGCGTTGTGGTCCTCTTCCTATACAACCGGTTCTATATAGTTTCTATACTTTTGGCTTTTGCTGCAAACTAGATTGTGTTTAATCTGTTTTTGTTTATGATCTGCCTGCCACATGCGAGATACCCATCGTCTAGGTCTGCCTATCTGTCCCTCCCCCCGTGGCGACATGGGTGTGTGTGTGTGTGTTGTGCGCCTGTTGGGATGCAATTAGATATAAAAGTTGGGAAAAAGTTGCATTACGAAAAAAATGTATGTCAGATGGGTTTGCTTCTGGTATGTGTGCCGCAAATCATCAGCTGATGGCTTGCATATGCGGTCCAAAAGCCATATATCATTTTTGAATGTTTTAAACTTTGTTGCACCGGATGTAGCTAGCTTTAGGAGGTTTTCAGTGCAGGTGAATAAATTCAGAAATTCTTTGTGAAGCCGAGGATAAGGATTGCGGACTTGACAGTTGCAATAGTTTTGGAATATAGTTTCTCAATTATGGAGAGAGGTGCTTTCTATTAAAAAATTGTTGTAACTTTAATGAAAAATACTTTGGCATTTGTGTGGTTAACATTAAGTGACAGATCGAACTCATAATGGTAGCTCAATGACTGTCAATTGTCAAATGTTTAACAGAAATATAACTTTAAACGCATTAGCGACTGTCGAACTGCTATAGAAAACGGTTAAACTCAGAAACGCGTCAGTATACTCTGAGAACGCTTTATCTACTTTGCAAAATATTCGCTAACGCAACAAGTGGCATCACTCCTAAGCTAAATGTGTCCATTATCGCTAGGTTTGAAAATATGTTCGTCAAACGTCATGTGTGTGACCTGATTTAGATATTAGTCAGGACCCTTGATACTGCCTGCATGAAATCGCCTTCAGAAACAGATTCAACTTTGTTGAAAAATCTGTTGGCACAAGGTTCCCACTTCTCAATGTCTGTAAGAAAATTTTAAAATTATCACATCAACCGATTTTAAATTTATCACGTTGCCATTGATGAAAGGCGGAAAATAAAATTGTGGGGCGAAGAAAATATGTGGTAGCAAGAAATCGGGTGTGATATTTGTCAGGCAACAAATAAAAAAAAAAACTACTAAGCGAGTTCAATACTATAACCCTTCATCCACTGCGCCCAATAGCGGAACCCAGTCGCGAATGAGATGCATGGTACCGGGCCATGTTCTGACAATCATCGGCGTTTTAGAGCGACAAACTATATTCACATTTCGTAGCTTATAATGGTCATTAAAAATTCGAAAAAGACATCGTTTATGGAAAGATAAATATCTCATTTGCCCGAAAGCAGTAAAAAAAACCATAGTTTTCTTGTGATCCGCTTCCCGGTAGATATCAAGTAAACAAGACTCACTTTCATCGCTTCATTTCCCCTGGAAGATGATTACGTTCGTCGGCGAGCTTATCTAAGAATCTAAGAAGAGTGCCTAATAAAAGGGTTAACATATCGGCGAATACCGAAGGAGGAATCAGCGTCAATTTCGCGGAAACGCACGCGGAAGAACAAAATGCGATTAAGATTCTAGATGAAGCTTTAGTATGGTTTGTTGTAACTTGATGGATGGGATAGTTTTGCACCCGATAGGTGGCGCTGTTGTCGATCTCCTTAACCACTCAACCGATTTCAATGAAATTTTGTGGGTGGGTATGGTTGGTTGTAACTTGATGGATGGGATAGTTTTGCACCCGATAGGTGGCGCTGTTGTCGATCTTCTTAATCACTCAACCGATTTCAATGAAATTTTGTGGGTGGGTATGGTTGGTTGTAACTTGATGGAAAGGATAGCTTTGCACCCGATAGCCGACGCGGTTGTCAGTCTTCGTAAAACTCAGTCACACAACTGAATTTCTGGTGTAGAAGAGATACAATACAGTGCATCACAATATTCAGTTAAAATAAATAAATATAGATACCCAAGATTTTTACAACCCCTTGATTTGCGGGAGTTATATTCGGGACAATTGGAAGGAAAATACAATTTTATACCGAGTCCGAATGGTTACTCTTGGACAGACGGTCAGGAGAGATGGCATAGTAGTAAAGTGAAGTAATTCTCGTGTTTTCCCGGTGATTGAACTTGTGACCCCTCGCTTCGAAGTAGTAGATCTTGCAAAGTAGCTTAGTGAGACCTCTCCAAAGCTTCATCACTATCAACGGCTATAATAATACGTAAACATCAAAAGTTTCCGTGCACTTTTTAAGTATTAATCTTGAAATGAGGAGAATGAAACTTATATCATTCTAAAGGTACTGGGTCATAGATGTGCAGAAACAAAAAAATCGTAGGTATATATCACCATTAAGACCGGTAAAATGGAGTTAAGAATTCCCCATACAAAATGCTTAGCAGTTAATCGAAAGCATTTTGTTGCCATTCAATTTGTCGCCGCCATGTTTCCATAGTAACGAATTTAATCATCTTAGATTAGAACCTGTTGGAGAGTCTCATTAACCCATAAAGGTATGCAATTTAATTACCCCTAAAAGTAAGCAATCACAAAATCTTATTTCAGGGGCATTCCATTCCATTCCATTCTTTTTTCATAGCGGAAAGGTATATGAATTAAGATTTAGCATATAAATAAATTACAATAAGTTATGCAAAAAACAAGATGGCTTTCGTTGCTTTATCTACAGACAAAATTGGTCGAATTTCGACCACGGGCGGTACTTGTCGTGATTAATAAGTCACGCCATTGCATTTTTTTTTGTCCTCGACTCTTTTTCTTATGACGACGTTTGAAAACTCTTCAACGGTAACCCTGCTGTCAATTTCTCAAGTTGGTTAACCCTTTTAACTAAAAATAAAGGAAAGGAAACATTTTTCACTGATGAGGAGTTTCATGTGTAGTTCGAAGAACAAAAATCAGTCTTCTCACCAAACGCACTGCGCTTAAATTAATTAAAATGTCGGGAGCGTTGTAGGTCAAACCAAAGTCTTCCAATTTTAAGCACCATCGACAACTTAAGTTTTTTTTTTTCCACTGCGCCCCTCTCGCGAACGTCTGACAAACATCCGCGAGTAAAAAACTGTCATGAAAGAGCTTCTCAATTAGCCGTTTGGAATCGGCGTAAAATTGTAGATCCCTTACATTCGTCCTAAAAATTGAAAACCCACACAAAACGAATGGTTGTGAGAAGCTAGGCCTTGGGTTCCACAGACCTTTCGCGCCAAAGTATTTATTTATTTATTTATCAAGAACTAGAAGGACACGCAGGGTTACAAAGGCATCGTGGCCCGTTTTAAATCGGAGAAAGTCTAAAAAATGAATCAATCTCAGCAGAACAGCAGATTTATGATGGGAAAACTGGAAGCGGCATTTGTCTTCTGAGGAATCATGCCATGATACTAGGCTTAGCTAATATGGAAACATGTGAGGATCTACAAGTCGGGGAAGACATCGCACACCTTCTCTTTGAATGTCAAGCAATTGCTCGAAGTAGAAGACTATAAATTGAGGCCATACTTAAATTTTGTAGGGCCCCATTGGTTTAGGTTTAAACCGTAATGGTTCCCTGGGGATGGCGATGGGCCGGCCTGGTCTATTGTGACGATCTCACAACTCAACCTAACCAAAGCACCATCAAAGGAACGCTCTTGGTGTACATACAGCCAAACGATTCCGCAACTATCGTAGAATACGTACGACGTATATCCAATTAAATCCCCCCGTTTCAGTGATATTATGCAAGTCTGCCCTACAAAGTCCCCCTTCCGCGTGATAAATCCCGCCATTTGCGGCAACACTCCCATAACCATCGGGAGAAATGTAAATGAGTATACTCTTAATTTCGTAATTTAATAGCCAATACCAGTTTTTTCCATTTTTATTACCAATTTCCATGACTCCGCATATAAAAGTGTGCTCATGATAATGAAATGGAATTTAAGTGCCGCCAGATAAGATGCGGCGGTAGAAAGCGAAAGCTGCCAATGTTCAACGCCGAATCGCCACGCCAAACCGGCTGGGCTAAAGTCGAATCTGTCTTTTATTTCGGGAACACAAAAGTAACGCACTTTCCCTTTCTGGCGCGCTGGGGCTCTCTCTGATCGCGTGATCTTTTTGTCCGATATTAGAGCGATTTCTATTAGAACACCTTTTTAATTACGAAAATATGATTTGCTTTTCTAATACAGGCTGAGGCGGTTACCCTTGCTTCTATATTTATATTTATACGGCCGAGGATTTAAAAAAAAAAAAGATTTTCTATTTCCGCTGTGTTGTGGTGGTCCCTCTCTTTGTCTGGGTCAATATTCTCCCGTTCCCTTTGATTCTCTCTCTGCCTAAAACAGTCTTTGATAAAATTACTGGCCATGTAATCGACTTGATTACTATACAACAGATACGAGAAGCAGCGCCCATTCACACGCACCATTTACTTTTTCCTATATATCTATTAGATATTAGTATCTTTGTATTTTTTATATTTTTTTTTGTTTGAGTTTGGGTCAGAAAAACAAAAGCGAGCCCGTCATCATGATATCGATAACAAAGAGGAAAATTAATATCGTTCTCTGTTTTCACACTTCATTTGTCGTTGCCAGATAATAGACACAAGCGCGAAACGAGAAAGTTGTTGCAAAAAGAAACAGAAAGAAAAATAGGAAATCCATCTATAGATAGTAAGTAGCTTTTTGTTAATTAATTCCAGTAATTTAGAGTTCAATAGCCGCATCGTGTCGGATGAATTTGCAGCAGCAGCAGCTCGATTTAAAATGAAAGTAGTTATCTCCCCTAACGATGGAGTACATTATAGGAGTAAGCGCTATACGTTCCGCTATAAAGTTGATAATTAAGAGGGATAAGCACCCGAGGTTATACCTTGTGTACCTATGCAGTTTTATTGGATTTCGGTTTTAAACTAAATTCCATAAATGTGTGGGGGATTTCGAAAGATATACGTACAGTCATATTCAATTAAGTGAATCCATTGCGTTGCGTTGTATAATTACGTGGGCGATTTAATAATTGTGGTAGCGTTTTGGGACCCCAATGCTGTAGTTAACCGGTATTGGGAGATAAAAGTGGATTTCAACTTGTGTCGCAAACGTTAAGCGGGGGTGGAAAAGTGGGTAAACATATATATGCAAAGTAATTGACTTCTTTATCCCTGTCAAGCTTATGGGACAGGAGCAGGGAACCGCCAAACTTCATTAAACTGCGCTAAATGTAAGTTAACTATATGAAAAGTGAGAGTTGTGATGACATTTTCTTGACTCCAGTCCAACGCAAGGGCTCTCATTAGGAAAGCAACATGTTGAAAATATTTAGAAACATTCGACGAAAGTTTTACTCTTTTTGAGGTCATATTTATTCACGCGAGACGTTCGACACTCAAGCGAGCTAGAGTGGAAAACTTTGTAAAATTGACGTTCCTTGTTCGAACGAAGCATTTTCCGAAATGTGGGCGGAATTTGAAATTAGGGCGTGGCACGTTTCATACCACAAATTTATTTAAAACACTACATTTTGAAATTATGAAAAATTTGGACGGTAGCATTTAACAAAAGGTTGGAGAAATCGGATAAATAGGGCGTGGCACCTACTATTTAATTTTTTCATTTCATTTATTTTGAGATACCTATACACATTAAGATATATTATCTTATAAACTCGTGATAGGCTATACATTTGAGAAAAACAGCTTAAACCTATAGTATTGCAACAAAAGAGAAGAGAAAAGATTTTGGAAACAATTTTTAGACATTAGAGAAAAAGAAACAGAAAAAGGAGATAGAAGGGGTTGATATAGTGAAAAGCATTAAAAGGAAGAGGAAAATTAAAGAAGGACAGAGAAGAGCTTTTAGGAAATAGAAAAATAATGTTTTAACTCAATTTGAAATATTGTTAGATCACTTATTCTTTTAATGTGGCGCGGCAAAGAATTCCAAAGACGAGTAGCACTAATGAAAAACTGGCGTTCAGATGTCAGTCAATCACAACGAGGTTGAATTAATTGGTCAGACCTCACTGAAGAAGCCCGCGTAAATCTTTCATAAAGGTATGACGGTTGGTGGGTAAGCAGAAGCTTAAAGTAGCTCTCAAGCGGCATATTGTCTTTTGCACACGTAACTGCAACTACTAAAAATTTAGCCGCAGGTCAAGATCGGTAAAAATAATGACTTCACAAGCATAGCACGCGTTTTTAAAGGGGTATACCGCTGTAATATGATGGTCCCATGTGAAATTACGATTGAAAACAACTCCGAGGTTCCTAGCCGAATCGACATATACATATTCAACACATGCATTATTTAAGATTAAGCAAGGGAAACAAGATAAGTCGAGTTTGCTTTTAGATATAACCAAGCACTTAGATTTTGATGGGTTTATAGCGAGACCATTACGTTGAGCCCAGTAAGCTTACTTTCTCAAGATCCTCATTCACACAACAAGCTCCATTTTCGATGAGATCAAGATTACAACTGTAGTACATCTGTACATCATCAGCATACATATGAGACGAACAGTTTTTGAAGACAGATGGAATTTCATTTACGTGCAAGGAAAACAATAAAGGGCCTAGTATTGTACCCTGTGGGACACCATTACTAGTTGGAAGAAAGTCTGAAAGGCTATCACCTAATTTAACAGCTTGCATTCTGTTTGTAAGATAGGACAATATAAGCTTTACAGCTTCACGAGAAAAATTGTAAGCCCGAAGAAGTTTATGCGCAAGTTTGCTATGTACCACTGTGTCAAATGCCTTTGAAAAATCAAGAAGAACAAGGAAGCTTACCTTGTCCTCGTCGAGTGCTATTTAAAAACAAAAAGAAATAAAGTGCACGACTGGATCGCACGAAACTTTCTCGTTCATGTCATCAGTTTGGTTGGTCTATTTTTCTTTTATTATTGTTTATAGGCTAAAAAACCAGATTTTTCAAATTTGTGATGCTGGTAGGTGGCCATGACTCGAAGTAGGGTTTGTGATGTAAGAATTCAGAGATTTGTTCTTGAATTTGAAATGAAAGTGCGGGTTTCTAATAGTGTGGACTCCAATTGGTTAGAATTATTTTAAGGTTCATGATTCATATGGTTGAAAAAAAGTAGTTGGAAATATTTGCTAAAAAGGAGTTTCTAGTAGTTGTGATTACATTTTAACTGGTAGTGCGGTAATGTTTATAAGACGGCTTTATTTTAATTTTTCTAAGAAAAACTAAGTACGGGGTTTTATTAAGAATACTTATGTTATCGTAAATAAGCATTATAGTCAAAATCTTTAAAGCTGAATTAAGAAAATAAGGCGTACAAAATAGTAACAAATATTGAAATACTAAGTTCGAAAAATAATCTTGCTCAACTATTAAGCTAAAAACTGAGTATAGGGTATTGTTCAGGATGTTAGTATTACGTGGTTTTTAAGGTTTTATCCAAATCGAAAATGGTGTTTTCGAGATATGAACAGTTTTCAAAATCAGCGTTTCCGGTGGTTGGAATCGAAAATTATGGACGCAATAATGTTGAAAACGTCAATTTTACTCCAAGTATGCATTTTGGTCAAAATCGCTTTAGCCGTTTTCATGTACTTAGGTAGAAAAATAAAAAAAAAAATCTCAAAATATGCATTTTTTCAAAAATCTATTATAGACAATTTAGAGAAAAACTGAGTTTGCTATCATGTTAGGAATGACCATATTACATAAAAAAATAATTTTTGTTACAATCGTATTGACCGTTTTCGAGATAAGGCCACTTTTCAAAAGTACCGTTATTCGACTTTTTAGCCTAAAACTGGGTATGCAGCCATGTTAACCCCATATATGGTAGTGCAAGTGTACATTTTGGTTAAAATCGTTAGAGCCGTTTCCAAGTAAACCATAATTAAATAAAGTCTTAAAAAACAACATTTTTCCAAAATAGTCCGTTGAACGATAATTTTGGGAAAAACTGAGTTTGCCATCATGTTGGTAATGACCGTATTACCTTAAATATGAATTTTTGTCGAAATAGTTTTAACCGTTTTTGAGATATGACCAATTTTCAATATTACCGTTATTCGATTTTTCTGCGAAAAACTGGGTATGCAGCCATCTTAGTTACACCTACTTAAGCCCAAATAACAATTTTGGTTGAAATCGTTAGAGCCGTTTTCGAAAAACTCAAAATTGCTGAATACCGTTAGAACGGCAACAGTTAACGTGCAAAAAAAAAAAAGTGGCCCCGAACTGTAAGCCCACCAACTCCAAATCCGAAGTTTGAAAGAAATCCGTCCAGCCGTTTGCGCTGTGGAGCTCAGGAAAGGACGGACAGACGGACAGACGGACAGAATTGCGAGACCCACTTTTTCGAGTTCCTCTATCATCGTAATGTTAGATTTGATTAAAATCTCGAGTTCGATTTTTTCTGCGAATACAATACCTTTCTCTTACTGCGTATACGAGAAAGTTAAAAAGGCAAAAGGTATTTTTCGACACTCATGACAGACAAGTCATGTCCCTTTTAAAATTTTGATGGTTAAGACCATATTTAAGCACACAATTTCTTGGTACAGCTTGTATTCTTTAAACCCTACTGCACAATTTTCAGATAACATTTTTTGAAGTCTTTTCTTGCATTTGGATGGTTGGAAGTGATCCTCGATTAGGTGCACTTAGAATATAGAAGGTCCATTGTGCTGTCACTGAAAAGAACTGCCTTTATGAGGCATCCAGACAAGTCGGTGATACTTACAAAAGGTCTTACTGGACATTGGACCTTTCAACTGTTTGCAATAGAAACTTGTTACAAAGAATGTTTGACGTTTAACTGGTTTAAGACGTCGACTTTGTGAAGATAACCTGAGAATATTATTACTTCTACCGCCCTTTTGGATGAGTACCGGGCAACCATTGCTTTTTCAACAGCCTTTTCATGTTTTTTTCTTCCAATAAAGCAGGAAAGAGTGCCCTGCTTTCACTTGTGGAAAACAAGTGCCAAACAATTTGGAAAACAGAAGAAGAAGTCACGAAACGAAAAGGAACTAAAAATAGTAGGCCGGATCTCAGTAGGATCGATACTCGACTACCTGTTTTGATGCATCATATACACCATATACGACAGAATCTGAAAAGGGGTAATAGATTTTGAATCCGCTGACAGTGGCCATTATTTTCAACAACTGCTTATAAACAGGGTGACAGTTGCAGACTTCATTAGAATTCGATTTGAAATATGTAGAATAAAGACGAAATAGAGGTAAGCAAAAGTCTGGTATTTAAAAGCTCACCCCTGGTTATGCAGGGCAAGTCCCCCATGAAGATAAGTCCAAAAAAGAGCCACTGCGAAAAACACAAGAAGAAAAAAACTACAAGTTTGCATCTTGACTTAGTAGGTGGCAAACAGATGGGACAACAAAGTTCACAACTGGAAACTCATAAACCATAGGAAACCTTTACCAACATGTCATAAGGGACATTTATTTCCACTTGACCGTTCTAAGATAAACTTTGCGTACGCCGAATGCGAGTTATTGAAACTTGAGGATCAAAGGGGTTCGCGTCCTGGCTAAGTTCTGGATAGTACTTCGCCATAGGGGAGTAATAAATAGGTGGTCTCTGCAGTTTCTTGCCAAATTTCACAAACAAATATATTTATTTAGAACTCCTCACTCCCCAAAACAAATTCAACGACTTAAAAGCGCTCCACATATATGTACATCCAAAATGTGACCACCACATCCAGCTACATAGTTCTAAATAAATTTCAAACTAAAAGCCATTCCAAGCCATGAGGATGTAACTATGCAGGAGATGACTTCGTTAGCCAACTACTTTTGCCGTATACGGTTTCCATTAACCAACAATCAACTCGCAAATCAACAGCCTGTAAGAAGCGGTGCCTCCCACCGCCCCCCTCTCTCCAAAAGCTCTTGTGTCAATATCCAAATAAAATCCACAAATGTTCGTCTGCCGAAACTACATGTTTATCCTTCAAACTTTCATCACTTTAAAACTTGTTTCAAACTTATACATAAATATATGTTCATTGCAAAAAAGAATCCTCTCTTTCGAATAAAATGCGCGTTCAAACTTTTACTTTGGAACACCGCTGCCGGTTATATATAGGTTTCCTCTGTCATGTGCGGTTTGTGTCATTAAATTTCACTTTGAGTACATTTTTGTTATACCAACTTTTAGTTGGGCTGGCATCCTTTGTGTACATCGCATTCAACTTCATAACAGAATTGCATAAAACTTCAAATAGTTTCCTTCATTCATGAGAGATCTCATCAAAACCGCACTTGTTTCTCACTGCCACAAATTAACCGCACACAAACAATGGGCGATCCACATTCAAAGTAACACAATCTACCTCACCCCAGACGTTGATGTAATTTACTCAGCATAATATCGTATACCGTATGTGAAGGTGCACTGGCAAGCCCACTTAACTAATTTCTCTGTTAATTTCCATGAGGGTAATTCCTGCCAAGACCTTGCATTGCGCACCCTGGAAACAACAAACCTTCACGTTTGCCGTCTTCCTGCATATTATATCATCGGTGCCATGATACATAGTATCTGTGTGTTTTTTTGTTGTTATTTGCATGTGCATGTATGCCAACACCAGGCGGATCCGACTCCATATCCACGATTGTGATGATTATATGATGGGGACTGGGGAGTTGTATCTATCGCTGATATAGGCAGAAATGCACTTAGTTTCATTCCCTTCCGCCGGCGCGCGGCTCGGTTTGGTTTTTAAATTCACTCTGCCGATATTCGATTCGCCGCTTCCGACATTCGTTGAAATTCAATAACTTTCGACTTTCCGCTGCAGACTGGTTGGCTGGTTGGTTGGAGGGAAAATCAACAAAAAAAAAAAAATAGTACGAGACGCCAACTCTCGATATTGCATGTTCATTTCCTGTGGTGGTGCCGCCATTGCCCAAATCAACGAACCATCCTAAACCTCAAACATTCACATGCTCGTACATAGTTAAGAGGACTGCGGAAAGGCACAAATAGGTTTCGATTTCCATCCTCCCTGGAAAAAGAAAACGTGATTTATGCATCACAAATCAGAGAGAGAGCGAGAACGAGTCGATCCGAAAAAGGTTAAGCCCATTAAACAAGGTCAATTAGGTAGCCATAGCAAACATCCATCTGCAAACACGTGCGCACCATCGGAAATTAGATACCGAGGAGATTAAACAAGAAAAAAATTGCCTCTAACCAGATGGGGGCTTAAACTCAATTGCAGTTCATTAGCACTTTTCGCCAGCTCCTCTGACCACAAATAGTAGCGCACACAGCGCACAGTTGTTCCTTGAATCGGTGGCACATCCCTTTGTGACAAAGAGAGCCACAAACGGAATTAGAAATTCACCACTGGCTGACGGTTGGACTTTGCCACAAATACTAGAGACCGAGAGCTCGACTCCTCTGCGGTGGTCTGTGGCGAAATTGTTGAAATTAATTATTTTATGTAAATTAAATCATATACGGCGAGGGTGATTGAACCAAAGCGAACTATGTTTAACATATACGATGACCTACTAACTCCAACTGTAGGTGGTTCGCTCTGTACACTTGTCAACTGCGAATAATGAGATGTGACTCACTGCAAGAGCGATGTAATTGTAGGAATTCAAGCAGTTAATGGGGCCTGTAAGGTGGTGGTTTTCCAAATGAGTTATGCCGAATGTGTCTTAATGACATATTGCGATGTGTGCGTGTTTGTGTGGTTTCCCGGCCGATAGTGGGAGTGCGATGTTGACCACCCACCTTTGAATACGACCATGAGATATTCCCCCATCGTGCTCATCTTTCTGGCTGATCATTGTTCAGAGCAGGTGAAGTATGTGTGGTTGGAGAAGTAATGAGGCAATGGTAGCGTAACTGCTATTGAATTTATTATTCAAATCGATTTTTGCAAAGCAATATTTTATCTCAGTCTGTTACATAAAACGGGAGACCTTATGTTCAGACTTTCCTTCTTTTCGAACTCTGTCATTTGTTTTCGGCAAACAGTGGCAAAAAATACGTCACGGAAAACAATAACAAAATTTTTCACCTGCCACTCCCTATCGCTCTTAAGATGTTTTAGTTTTTTTTTTTTTTTAGTTTTATATATTTATTAGTTTAAAAAAAACTCTTTTTAACAAATCAGTTACTTAAGTAAATCAAAAATTCATAATGTGCTGCGTAATTTGTTTTTTAAATATAATAATATTGTTTTGGCTTTTAATATTTAAATCTAAGCTGTTAAACAGTTGGGTTCCTTTGTACAAAATATTATTCTGACAACTAGTTCTCCTATATAATGGTAGCCGGAAATCTCCTGCATTTCTTAAATTATAATAGTTACCAACATATTGTAAATTTCTCTGTAGGTACATAGGATACAATCCATTTTTAAGTTTAAAGGTAAAAATTAATAAATTAAATTTCATTCTCTGTCTAATATTCATCCATTTTAAATCATTTAACATGTCAATAATATGGGTTCTCAGTCCGCACTGCAATATACATCTCATAGCTCTATTTTGTAAAATTTGTAGATTGTCTATTTTACCTTCACTACATAAATATAAGATATTAGAGCAATAATTAACATGTGGTAAAATAATCGCGTTACATATATTAATTGCACATTTCCTTGAAATTCGTTTCCGAATTCTATATAAAAAGAAAATTTTTTTTGACATTTTAGCACATACATAGTCAACATGATCATTAAATGATAGTTTCCTATCGATTTTAACACCTAAATATTTAATTTGATCAACACATTCAATATCACAGTTATCAATCTTTAAATGGATTTCATACCTCGTATTACCAATGCACATACTTTTGGTTTTTGAAACATTTAACTTCAATTTATTTTTACACAACCATTTATACAACGAATTTGTATCTATATTTAGCTTGTTTTCACATTCTTTTAAATTTTTTCCAACAATGTAGATTAACGTATCATCCGCAAATAAAGATACCCTTGAAAATGTAAGGCAATCTTTGATATCATTAACATAAATTAGAAAAAGTATAACTCCAAGAATTGTTCCCTGAGGAACACCCAATTTAACCGCCTTTACAGATGAATATGTTCCTCCTAATTTCACCCTTTGCGTCCTTTCAGATAGGAAGGACTCAAACCACTGAAGCTCTTTCTGCTGGACACCATATTTTGATAATTTGAGCAATAGAATTTTCCTATCCACCGTCTCAAACGCTCTTTTTAAATCCAGAAAAAGTGCTAGCACCGAATATCCTGAATCAAGGTCTCTTTTCCACTCATTTACCACCCATGCTAATGCCGTTTCCGTCGAGTGTCCTTTCCGAAAACCAGATTGCTCCTCGCAAAGAATTCCGTTTTTTATGAGGTGACTCTCCAACTGAACATATACAACTTTCTCCAAGATCTTTTCATAAACAGGCATCATATTTATGGGGCGAAATTGATCCAACTTTTTTGCATTAACTACCTTCTCAACAGGTATAACTATCGACTCCTTCCAAGTGCTTGGAAATACACCTTCCATCATTGATGTGTTAATAATATTTAACAATGCCGGTAAGATATCTTCCTTACAATCCAATATAATTTTTGCATTAAGGCCATTGAAGTCATTCTTATTATTTATACTTTTAATAATCAGTTCCAATTCCACTTCGTTAATTTGTTTAAAGTGAAATTTACGCGATGTTTCCCTTATGCAATCGCTATAATGAAGATTTGGTATACCTTCATTGATTTCCACTACACTATCTACAAAAAATTCATTTAATTTGTTTGATATGTCTAAGTTGTTATTAATTATAACATTATCCACTTCTATTTCACATAGATCTCGATGCGTTTGTGTTAAAACGTACTTCTTTATTGCTTTCCACATAGCTTTTTGGTCTCCAGACTTTTCACTAATTTTCTCCTCAATATACTTATTTTTTACTTCCACGCACTTATTTTTATACATATTTCGAGACCTTCTGTAACTTTCCCAGCTTTCATTGGATCTTAAAATACTATATATTCTGTACCAACGTATTTTATGTTGTTTAAGCTCACTTAATTCTTCATTGAACCACTCAACATAATACGATTGAATTTTAAGCGTAGAAATTAAACTATTTAAGCTTTGTTCAATACACTTTTTGAATTCGAATGACATATTTCTTTCCATATTCATGGTCGGTATATTATCACTGTGTCTAGATCTCTATTCAAATAAGAATTTAGTTTTATCATATTTAACAAACTTTATTATCTTAGGCTTATTAATTTCATTTTTATTAACATCTAGTTCAATTTTAATTGTTTCATGGTCAGATATTATCCAGCTGTTTTTGACTGCCACGTTTATTTGTGAGATATGATCAGTTAAAACATAATCTATAAGAGTGGAAGATGACATCGTATTTCTTGTAGTGTCTCTAACTAGCTGCCTTAAACTGAATCTATTTAGTATGTCCACATCAATTTTCCTTTTATCTGGACTATCATTCAAATAATTTATATTAAAGTCACCAGCTACACAGACATTTTCATTAAAATTTAAGTTACTTTCCATAAATTCACTTAAAGTTGCATTAAATTCCGATACTCTCATTTTGTCTGATCGGTATAAACCAATAATATTCAACCTTTTGTTATCATACTTAATTTTTACCAGAAGAATCCATGCTTTATAGTCAATTGACTTTGAGTTAATTTCAACCGACTTTATCTCTTTATTAACATATATAGTTACTCCACCTGTATGTCTTGAGTTCGATAAAAAACGATCAACAATCGTTTGGTTTGCGGACGACATTAAAAATCTAGTACCCTAAACGCAAAACCAAACTGGTCAGTAATGTCACTTTTCCTACGTCAGCAACATATACGATCTGTCAACTTAGTACTCAGTCACGAAATTCTTGACTTAAGATTCGTCCGCTGCCCCTTCATAAACGATAACTGAAAAAAAATATACACGCGACCAATATTGGCCAATAAAAACTAAAACAGATCAAGTCAGTCAGCTGTCAGAATTACCAAACTAGATTCACAAACGTCCCCATTGTCAGTTATTGAAACGAAATAAAAGCGACGAGTGTAAACGTCAAGAGTATAAATTCTGGCGGCTCTTTTATTGACAGAAAATCTAAAACGATCGCTGCCCCTTCCTAATAGAACTATTACAATTAATCATCTAGTACTGACAAATACAATTTAACTTTATCCCGAAATGTGTCCCTCATCCACTTTTGTTTGTCCAAATCTGTTTTAACTTCCAATCGAATTATGACATTGACAACTCGTTTCTGTCTTCTTTTTCTCAATCTAGCGGGTAATTTTGCGATAAATTTAAAAGACATATTCCTATAAAGAATATCAAATCATTTATTCTAGGGCTTTAGTGTTAAATGTCCATTTTTGTATTTAAAGTTGACAGGCCGCTGGTCATTTGCAAAGGAACAGCGTCAACAAAAAAACATCTAACCATGATTGACAAAATAATCATTAATATACACATGTCAATGTAATAGCCAGACATTTAATCAATTTCCTACATAAATGTCAAGTCAAAAAATGAACAATTCATCTCTCCATTTGACCAGACATGACCTCATTTCCGATTAATAACGCAACTTACAAAGAGAGGCATCTACTACTACTACATCAGACAATCTATAAAATAATGAATTTAATATTGACATTCTGACAATGTCGTCGTTTAAACGTTCATGACAATCTGAAACCCATAACCGAACACTCACAGTTTCTCATGTTTCTTTCCAAAAAAGAGAAAGATAAATAAATAAATACAAACGCCTCCGACAGAGCTCTCTGCATTGTAAAAATGTCATCTTAAGGAAATTCCTGTCACTCGCACGAAACTATCACCTATCCACCCACACTCCCGCCCTCATATTCGGCTGACTGACCTGGCAACTCGACAGAAACGTCAAAGATGCACGTCATCTTTTCAGACTTGTTTGCCATGACGATGCAATGGCACATATTACAACCAGTAGAGCGTGAAAGGCAAAGCGAAAAATTACTACCTACCGTATTTAATAAGGTGACACACAATTTAAATCATAGATTGAAAGAGATTTCACCCAACAACGTTACATAGTTACAGTTAAAGCCGTCCACCGTGAATGGAAGATATACGTGCTGTGCCCTCGTCATCGTGTGAATGCGCCAAGAAGATCCACATTCACACACAGATCGAGCTTGAAAAAAAAATGAAGCCGAGAAAGAGTAGACGTTTCTTCCGTCACATACCGACGTATAATTCTTTTGTTTCTGAACTTTTTTTCTTGTTAATTTCACTTTGCTCCAATGACCTTATAATTATGACGTTTCCACTGACATTAGGACTTATTTACACCAAGCGCTAAACAATTTGACAGCTCATAACGGGCCAAGACCCGGAAAGACACCGGCGGCATAATGACAACAACTAAGTATGCATAATGTAGTAATTTTTACATTGTGTTCGGTGTGTGTGATTAACAAAACGGTTATTTTGCTATGCTTTCGCATTGCTTTCTTCTCACGAAGTAGGTTCAGAGTGGATTTTGTCTTTTGTTTATGACAGAAGAGTAGATTTGCGTTGCGCGCATGTTGAACGCAGCCGACCGTCTTTTACAATGATTATGGTTATTAATCAGATTTGTTCTTCCTCTTTGTACACGTGTTCGTTCGTTCGTATATGTGCGTGCACGTTAGTGATTGCGGGATCTCTATGGCACCATGAACAAGGTAATTACCGTTAAAATGATTTTCTTCTTTTAGTACGAGTACGAGTGCAATCATTCACAGAGATATTTTATTTTTTTTTCGTTGACGATGAATAATTTTCCAAACGGTTTTGAAGTGCTTTCCGTTTCCTTTATTGAACACTCATCGGAATGGCTTCCGTTGAGCAAGAAGCTTTCAATGGTACTTACTTCCTTTGAATTGCATTCATTTTAATTACAAGTACGAGTAGTTACCTGCAAAGAGAAGAATACAAAATTTGATTTAATGAATTATGCAAGAAGCCGTGGTTAATTTAAAATATTTTTTACGACGCATTTGAATTGCGGCTCGTGAGAAATGGGCTTTTTTTTCTCTTTAAATAGACGGTATAATTGGGGGGGCCCCTTAAGTCGCCGGAAGTGGGTCATCTTGGTGTGTGTGTGTTAATGAAATGACTGCGAGTAGAAAGTAGTTTGAAGAATGAAAACGAGTACTACTATAGCTAAGGTGATTTACGGCATTGTGCTAAAAAATGGCGCAATTTGTAAGGTTAGTCCACTTCTCACCTTTTTTGGAAACAGTTTCAAACTTGTGGCCTGGTATTTGAACAGTTGTTAGACTTCTTCGCTAATAGATGGCGCTTAAAAACAGAATCTACATCATTGAATAACTACAAATAGAAGTGGACACCGCTCATTTTGAAGCGACATACGGACCTTCAATACGGTGAAAATTTGTACTAACTTAGTTCTAGGTTCGTGCAAAAAACAATATGGAAAGAGGGAATATGAAATGAAGATCGGATAGATACTTTTCGCATATAGTAGGCGTTTTTTATTTTACGCCAATGATCCATATAGAACACTGATTTACATGATCTACAACAACAGTATATATAGGTATATCAAGAAACCAAATGGGCATCATATCAAACTTACAGGATTTCGTTAGATGGATATCGTCATGAAAGAGCGACAGAAAAGGTCCGGTGTATTGTTTTAACAGTCCCTGACAAGCAATAAATGGAACATTGCAATTGTGCAATAACATCCCACTTTAATACTGATTGTCTGGAGAATACCTACTATAACCAGTCGTTAGAAATAACAGAGGATCATATGAAAGAAATCCTTGTGCATTTCGCCTACACAAAAATTTAAAACAGAAGAGTTTTTATAATAATAATTGCTCCTAATACCTACAACTTCATATGTAACATCAGATTCATCAGTTCATTTAAATATGGCGGATGTTGAAAGTACGTTTACTGAAACATAATTTGTAGATGGTATTTATATGTTTACAGGTGTTGTATATCAAGATGAAGCACTAGCATCGAAGATAGTTCCGGTATTCCAAAGTAAAAATGTTTGTTTCGTAGTTTTTGTCTTAATATGTGTCTTAGTTTCTGTATCCATCAAAAATATTTTCTCCCTTTGATTACGTACCTAAGAGGCCAGTTATAGCGATACGTAAAATGCAACCGAACAAAATTTATTTTGCTTTTTTGGACCACTTAAAGTTAATGCTTGAATTCAATCTTGTTCTTAAAATGTTGCTTATGAATTATAAAGTAAGTTATAAAAAAAAAGCAAATTATCTTAAAATTTTCGAAAAAAAAAAAAACATTTATTAATTTTTCTGTACGTAAACTTTTTTTCGTAAAGAAAATTAATGAATTCTTTTTCTAGAAGAATTGAAGATAATTATCTTACTTTTGTTTGATAAACTAACTTTACAATTCCTAAGCAACCAAGATTGAGTTCAATCATAATATTTATAAATATTTTGGCGCGACAGGTCTGTGGGACCCAAGGCCTAGCTTCTCACAACCATTCGTTTTCTGTGGGTTTTCAATTTTTGAACGAATGGAAGGGATGGAAGGCTAATTGAGAAGCTCATTTATGACCGTTTTACTTTCGGATGTTTGTCAGACGTTCGCGAGAGGTGGCGCAGTGGAAAAAACTCTTAAGATGTAATTTGGCCCTTTCGGGATTCGAACCTGAGACAACTGGCTTAGTAGCCCAACACACTACCACTAAGCCACTGCGCCGACCAATCATAGTAATATTTAAGTGGTTTAAAAAAGCAAAAGAAAAATTTGTACGGTTTCGTTTTTCGTGGCGCTATAAATTCACCCTAACACTTATGTATTATTCCAATGCTTGCGAGTTTGAAGATTTTGATGTGGGAGATTTGTCAGAATCAGAGACAGTTCCAATTATGCAAGACATGGCTACACATTATTTTTCGGAATATATTTCTCATGCCATATTAAAGTTCTGATTAAAATGAGTCCTCCCGTGGGTCTTAATGAAGCTCGTTAATATGAGGATACAATTAATGGTGGTCTAGTCAATCCTACTACACGTTTTGTAGAGTTATTGGAAAAAATAATCAAGTGTTAATGCTTTGAACAAAATGTGCTTAAAACTCTTTTGAATTTGTGTAGGAACCAATTTGAGCTTCCATGTTCCTTTGAACAGCACAATATGTGCGAAAACAAAAATAATTAACCCCAAAGCAAAATGCACGAAAAGAAAGAAATAGAACAGAAATGGTTCTCAGCTCAATTTGCATTTATTTGGCCATGTTTAACTTCAAAATAAGAATTTGAAATCAGGTACCTATGCACCACTTATTATTTTCCTATATATTTTAATTTTACATGAACTTGTGTGATAATTAACGGCAGAGTAAAAAGAAGTAGCAAAATGATGCAAAATGTACATGTGCATTATACACATACATATCTTCCCTACCTATTCACCTACATTACATACTCCGAAGAACAAAATCATATCTAGCTATAATTATTCAAATCTGCAATCATATGCCAGACCAGTAGCAAATAAAAAAAACCACCGCAATAAACCTCTAACAAAAATTCCAAAAGTAACAAGGAAATAAGGACAATCGAAGCGTATCGATAGAAAGATAAGCATGAAATATCGTACCTGCTTCAAACTGGTTTACAACAAAGAATTACCCAGACAGCATTCGTCAGAGGGATATTTTTTTGGGATATTATACATTTTCGTGTTTTCCTTTTTATAACCGGATCCATTTCACAAACCCGTACAAGCGATCGCAGCGACGTATGGACCGCGTAACGGTCGTCGTCGTCGATGCCGATTCTATTTGTAGTTATTCAATGTCTACATTCAATCAAAAACGGGGAGGGGGTTAATTTGTGACTAGTTCCTGTATTTGAGACCAATAGGGGAGGGAAAACTGCCGCCGTGAACTTTGTGATTGACTAACTTCGCCTAAAACTGACTCGGCCACACCGAAAGAAGGTATTAGAATGATCTGATCTTTCTTTTCCAGCGGTCAGTTTCAAGACAACAAAGAAGAACGATCGTTCGCTTAAAAGATCAATTCAGGCAGTCTGGTCGAGATTACTGAAAGCATGGAAGGTAGCTAGTGTTTCAGGAATGTCGGCAGTCAGGAAAACGTTTTGAAAATTGGAAGTCCAGTTTTTCTTGCCACTTTTTCAAACGGATGGGATGGGTATAACGGCAATACTGCGATGAATGTTGCCTTTTGTTGTTAATCGGCGGAGACTAGTGAACAACTACCATCTGATCTCTCTCCCTCTCTCTTTTTCTGTACTATAACGCATTCAACCAAAGCCGGGCCTAATTTTTAAACAAAATTTGATGGCAAAACTGACTGAGGTAGAATAAACCCATTCGCTAAATATTTACAATCCATTCAACCACCCCATATCCAATTGCTCAATCAACAATCGCAATATATGTAAACTGAAAGACCCTCCCAGCACAAAAATAAAAGGTCAGGCATATGGACCACAGGAACGAAAAAAAAGCAGGATGTTCCTGATAATCCTGCACAAACTTGCATCCATTTACTCGCACTTGTCGATTAACTACTCCTCTTCTGGTGAACGTTTTCCGCACTTAACCGAAGGGCAAATTTAATAGTCCGTCCACCAATACCATCACAACCGTCATCATCAACGGACAAAGTCTCTGTTAGCGAGCAATTCCAATTCATCATCATCATCATTTTCTGCTTATCTCGTGCTGCATTAGGTATCATTAGAATTGAAATCAAACAAAGCAGCAGCGGCGCACACAGAGAGACTTATCCTACCCCCCGCATCGTTCGACCGCATCCAGCGACCATCAAAGCACGAACGACCAAACCGACCAGGTACAGGCAGGTAGAACTGGGTATTTGCACAACTGATGATCTCAGTCTCCAATCATGCAAGTTGAAATCTTATCTTGGGATGTTTATAATTAAAAAGGGATGCACAGCACCGCCGGCCGCCGGGAGGGCAAGCAGTCTTAAGCTTGAGTTGGCAAAGCGTCCACCAGCCAGAACCAACCAAACTCAGACTCACCGTAAGGGATCATTTGAAACAGAAATAACAGAAATAGAAGGAGAATAAGTGAGTCGGTCAAACCAAAGCTAGAACGATGAAAAACAAACGTCCAGGACAGTGGACTGGGTGTTGGTGTTAGTGTAGCCCCCAAAGGCAAAAACAGAAACGACAAACAACTGAAATGGAGGCAACTGGCCAACATGCAACGTGATGTCTTGGCTTTTTGCCTTCAAAGAAATGGACGCCATCGTAAATACACACAAAAAAAAAAAAAAAAAACCCCAGACTACAACAAAAAACGAGGGACACAACCAAGAAAAGGGATAGATACCGCGCTGAAGAATTTTTGCGTTTTATTCGCTTGTTGGGTTTTTTTTCTCTGGAGATAATTCGCGAAAGTGGAAGAAATACTTGGCGAGGAATTTGAAAATGGAGCAAATGGACTGGACGCACCTTCTTTCAGCGAATGATGGCGTTTTCAAGCAATAAAAACGCAAGTTCATACAAAAAGGGATATAGCTCTTACATATTTAAACTCCAGACCAATAAACTTGTTGTGCGCTTTGGAATTTTGATGGTTAGTGCTGCAAGCAGAAAATTGCATGATAACGTGCAAATTAAAATCGAGCGTAAGTGACTCTTACCGCATGGAACGTTTGTTCTTCGAGTTTGATGGTTTCTTAAGTGATAAAGTTTGCTGTTTGAGAACAGTCAGAGTTACTGCCGAATTTAAGCAATACCATGTGAGAGGTTATTTTAGTTTAAATTGATTCTTTATTTACTACCTTCATGGAAGCTATTGAAATTTAGATTACAGATTTTAACAATATTTAATACTTAAGTCTAGCGAATTCTATGGACTGTTTTTTAAAAAGTAACAGGTTCGTTTCATTTGTTGTGTTATTTGGTCGTTCATTGAATAATTTGAAACCTTTATAAATTATAAGGAGTTTTGTGCACTAGCACTTAACGTGGTAGGTAACCTAAAGTCATTCCTATTTCTTAATGAGTATGGTTGAACATCTCTTATATATTGCACATCTCTTCTTCTCTTCTCTATCTTCTCTTCTCTATCTCTACATATAATAAAACTGCAGAATAAAAAATGCCTGACCGCGAATCAGGCAGAAACTACTGGACGGATTTTGATGAAACTTGGCATAGTGATTGCTTATGTTCTGGGTCGGGCTTTAGGTTACTTTTTAACCCGTAATATAATTTGGTTTTTACAAAATAGTCAAAAAAACCGGATAAATGTAAGGAAAATTCTGTTTATACAGACCTTGCTCAGTAATGGCTTATCGGATTGAAAAATAAAAAAACAGGTGAATTTAGTAAATTTTCTCCTGAATCTTTTAAGATATAAAACATCCTCTTGCGTTATCCTGAAGCTGAGCAAATGTTCAAAACAATTAATCAAAACATCGCCCACAACTTTCTATCGGTGGATACCACTATCAATAGTCATGCAGCAGTGAGTATCGTTGCAGTAGTGTGTGTGCGATTATCGTTTGCACTTTAATGGGCAGTCGTCTCTTTTCAGCGCATACATTCAGGTTGAACACGTTTTCAGGTGCTGTTCATTGGGAAAAGTTTGGAAATGGGCTGGGGTGAGGTTCGTGTGCCAATGTCAAGTTGTTTCATTCGTGTTGCTTCTTTTTGCCGACAGTTGAGGTGGTTAAGAGGGAACAAATAACAGGACTTTGCATAAATCTTTTTTGTGTAGACTTTTTAGTGTTTTTGCTTTATATTGTTTTTAGAAAGGTCCAAGGGAGGGAACATATTTATAAAAAAAACGGCGGGTAAAGCAAGGTGAGCACGGGTCAGCTAGTAGTTAATAAGGTGTTCTGGCATTAAATTGTTTTTGATTTTAAATATATAAATAAAAGGACATTCATTATAACTCTCTGTTTTACGGGCAACCTCTTTAACGAATTCAACATAATATTAATCGATACATACTACTGCATTTTAAAATACAACGCATTGCTTTATTTTGCAAAATCTGAAGCCTTTGTATTTCACTATCACTTAGTGTTGCCAGACGTCCCGGTTTGCCCGGGACGTCCCGGATTTACGACATAATTTCGGTTGTCCCGCCGGGACAGCTTTTGTCCCGGGTTGCGATTCATATTAAGAAAAAAAAGAAAAGAAAAAACGAGTTTAAACATTATTTTGGAACTTAGTGATAAAGAAATAAGATATTTTACAAAATGGAACAACATTCTTAAAAATGTTTCATTGGACGAAATACCAAATATATTCCAAATAATTTCCTTTGTGTTTAGTATTCCTAGTTCTAATTGTTTTGCGGAAAGAGTGTTTTCGCAGATGGCTCTGAAATGGACGGATGTGAGAAATAAATGTTCGCCAAATTTGATTAAAGCCGAACTACTTCCAGCTTTTAACTTCGATTACTCGTGTTCAGAATTTCACAATTTTGTAAAAAACAATCCCGAAATGATTCAAATTGCTAAAAGTTCCTTAAAATATACAAAGTAACTTAATGTTACGATTTTTTTTTTATGAACTAACAATGAAACTGAATGTTAGATATTATGTTTAATTGTATAAATTAAAAAAAAAGATAATAAGCAAAACAGAGTGCGTGCTTGTGACCACACGCCAGATGTTAAACATTGTCTCGCTAAATGTGGATGTTAAATTGAACTGTATTGTATGTAGTCGAATTTCATTAGGAAATTTAATTCAAAAACCAAATCTTTATAATATTATAATCTTAATACAGTGCAGTAGGTAATTATGTTCATTAATTTAAAAAGTTTTCATAGCGCAATCCAATCCAAAGTTTTCTTTTTCGAGAGTTTTTGTTTACATTTTGTTTTCATATCGTCAACTGATTCAGTAGTCAGTGTCTGTATAAAACCTAGCTTCTTCAGTTGGCTTCAACGTGACCATACAAGTATTCACTTTGACAATTAAGTTGAAAAAATTAAAAAAAAATTCTTTCCATATAACAATGCAAACCCACAAAATTTAATTGAACTCGGTTGAGTGGTTAAGAAGATCGACAAGAGCGCCACCTATCGGGTCCAAAACTATCCTATCCATCAAGTTACAACCAACCATGCACACCTCCAAATTTCATTCGAATCGGTTAAGTGGTTAAGGAGTTTTAGGCGGCGGCATAGTGATGGCGACAGGCCAATTTCCGTCACGCACTTCCGCTTGGTCATTTCCGCTTTGAAGAATCGATTTTACTCCCAAGTCGCGCCATAAGATGTTTCACATCAATAATAATTTGAATCTTAGTATGAAATAATTTTTGCATTTTTTTTGATTTTAAATGAATTCTATTTTGTTTATATTCTTTTCTCTTTTAATAAATATAAAGATATTTTGATTTATGTTTTTATGAATTAAAAGAAACGTATGTAAAAATGTATACGTTCAAAAACGTACTAGTCACTCATTTAAATAAAAAAATGAGTTTAATATGTAGATATTTTATATGAGTTTTTATTATGTCCCGGGATAAATTTGGAAGTCCCGGGTTTTTCTCGTATTTTTGCCATTTGTCCCGGCGAGCTGCGAGCAAAATCTGGCAACCCTATCACTACATAGAAACAAAACAGTTGAACAATACTCAAAATGTGGTTTGACAATTACATTATAAATATTTATTGCACTTAATGTTGATAAATCGTTTCGTGTTCTTTTCAAGAAACCCACTTCTATAGATATTTTTTTGCATGTATAGTCAATATGTTTTGTAAAATTTAATTTATTGTCAATCACAATTCCGAAATACTTAATTTCTTCAACTTTTCCAATTTCTTCACCATCAATTTCCAGTCTTATATCCTCTCATGTTCTCTCATTCATTATCATTCTCAGTGCCTTTTTTACGTTCAGTTTAAGTATTATCGGGGGGTTTTAATAAAACTTTTAAGCATTCATCTTCAAGATAGTTTATTGAACTCAGTTTTAGGGTGAGAAAAGACCGCATTTGAAGATGTCTATAACTATCTAAAGATTTAATGAAATCACGGTCCGTGAGCGACCAACATTGACAGCTGCCCTGTTTCAGAAAATCTATAAATTCGTATACCTTCTGAACTAGCTGGCCAATTGCAATAAAGACTAAATGCTGCTCCATTGAGCACTTTATTATGTAACTGAATTCCATACGGATTGGATGATTTGTTTAAACGTGATGCGTTAACAAATCCACACATAAACAAGCGAAAATATTTTTTTAACAGAGATATATAGTAAATAATTAAATTCTTTTATTTAAAAAGCAAAGATTGGTTGTCCTGTAGTTAAAGGAGTTTTGGTAAAAAATGTCCCCCAGGTTTTTTAAGGTTATATGCCTTGGCGTCGTCGCTCTTATACCGCATTTCAAGAAGTTATTTCAATCAGCTATTTGGAACCTCTGTCATGGTCTTCTGTACTCCAGCGGTTGTGAGCTTAATGCTATTCTTCCCCACCTATCATTTAAATTGACCGTCTTGTTGTCAAGCATCTTATTTAAAGAGTTGGAATTTTGGGGTTAAACAGAGATTGAAATTTGGCATCTCTGTCAAATGGGCATTATGTAGCGTGAGTTACAGATCCTCCGTCCTATCCTATAGTATAGGTTGGTTTAACTTAAAAAAAAAAGAACACCGGGTCCAATGGCAATATGCTGGTAGGGCGTATATAATAATAAAAAACAACATCAGCCAAATGGCCACCACGACCACGCTTACAGGACCATATCCTTTTCATGAAATTTTCCATAACAAAATCGCACAGTGGCTGCCCTATGTCCTCGATAGACTCACGAATTCCATCTTTGAGGTCTTGAATCGACGCTGGGCTGTTGGCGTAGACCTTATCTTTCACGTGGCCCCAAAGGAAGAAGTCGCAAGGTGTTAAATCACAAGATCTTGGTGGCCAATTGTGATCACCTCTTCGAGAGATAACACGGTCCGGAAACTTTTCCCGTAAAATGGTTTCGTTGCTTGATGATCGGCCGGCTTGAGTTCTTGTGTTAACTGAACTTTATAAGCCTTAAGATCCAAGTCTTTATGCAAAATGCGGTGTATTGACGTTTGTGGAATGCCCAATTCCGAAGAACGACGAGGAATGGACAAACCTGGGTTTTCTTCAACACTTTGGGCTACAGCAGCAATATTCTCAGTTGTTCTTGAGCGACGTTCACGGATTTTATTCTTCACATCACTAACTTGTCCCAACAGCTCGAATTTTTCCACCAATTTCTGTATTGCGGTCCGACAAGGTGCTTCACGACGACCCAAAAATGCTGCTTTAGTTTTGCGAACTGTGACTGCAAAATGTTCACCATTTTTGTAGTGAATTTTTATTTTATTTATTTCAATGTTGTTGAAGCGTGTATCGTTTCATTTTTAGTAATGGCGTAGTTTCTACTTGTCAAATGTCAAAAAATAACAGCTTCAAAAGCGACAGCTACCGAAAAAGCGGGCTTTTCAAAATAACACCTCTTATTGGAAACCCCTTTATATACGGATAGATGTCTTGACTTCTGCCTGGATGACGCAGGTTTCACAGCACGCCCTGTAGTAAAAATATCGGACATATGATACTTCACTGCAGTTTGTAACGCTCCGTTCGTACAAGTAGCTATGCTTGACTTTGAATACCTCATGCATTCTGGGCTCTTTATCTCTGTGAGTCAGCCCAGCGTGAGCCCGACTCAAGGCGACAATTTTATTATTTAAAAACCGACTTTGGCAACTCTGTATCGAACAGCATGAGTATTGCAACTCTGCAGTCGATGTATTGAAAGAGTATATGAAGTTAACGAAAGAGCGAGAAGGATCTAGTAATTGTATAACGAGAGTTAGTCTTTCAGCAGGATCGAGAATGAGCAGGTCGCAGGCGCAGGTCTAATAAAAGTGTTTTTTTAATATTTTTCCACTAAAGTTCTATTGCGTTTTATTTGTTCCGGCGGTTTTTTATTTTGTTTCTTCTTCTTTTCCCTGAGCTACGATACAAACTCCCCCCCTTGAGAGCACATCATAATTTTTTGTTGGAGTAATGAAATTGGTCTGATATTCCGCACTTTCAGCCATGCCGGACGTTAAAAGAATCATACATTTTAACAGATTAGAAAATGCAATGCAAAATCAAACCCTTCATAACTCCCTTGCGAAAAATTGAGGCCAAGTTGTTGTGAACTAACGTCCGTTGGAGTGAAAAGAACCACCCGGTGGTTCAGCTCTGGGGCATCTAGTCAAGTATGCAATTATACAAGCACAAGTAGCTGTGATCTATTGGATCCGAAAAGTTCAAGGAAAGAATAACACGAATAAGGACACCAACACAACTTTGTAAGCACTTTCATGATGACCTCAAGGATAATAATAATAACAATTTTTTGACTTGACATTGGATTTTTTTTCTTTTTGTTTCGCCCTATAACTAATTGGAATTATTTATTCCGATATAATGATTGACATACCGTATCCCATATACTGCACAGAAGGCGGGTACACATTAAATAGGTAGGAAGCATTTCTTCTGTGGGGCCTTGTATCCTTGAAATGGATTTTCCCCAGTTGTGTACACGGAAAATGATAGTACTGTCTGTCCTAGTTTCCAACAGCACAGCACACCACTTTCTCGCATGATTTCTGTGTTCCTTTCGTTTGTTTATGCAGTTCTATCCGAGTGCGACTATGACTATTACCATCGGGAATATCTAAACAGATATTTAATTTCGTGGAAAAATGCAGAAGTGTTCTCTCTCTTTCTCTCTGTATACATTTCCGTGTTTTGTTATTGTGCTAAAGTGCGCTGCAGCAGCCCCACCCCAACGATGACATCGCCGTAGAATAAAATAATGAAATTTGAATTATTTTCTAAAGCTGCATAAATATCTACGTATACGTGTCGGTGTGTGTGTGCGCGCGTACGAAACGAATGCGTTTTCTGTCAGTCACGTTCAATAATGATAACGAGAGAAACGGGGCAGCGGGCAGCAGCCAGCAGCAATAAATTCTGTTGCTGCCAAATTGAATTTTAAAACTCAAAATGTGTAATCTTTCCTTGGGCGTGACAGGCAGTCACAGTGCACAAAAGTGTGAACAATATGTCTGCCTGTGCAGATGAAATCTGTGCCCCCGCACCGCCCATAGACGGTTAACATGTTCAAAATGAAATTATCGCTTTGATAATTGACAATTGACCTACAAGTACTCGCTTCTGTCACTTTTTCTCTAATTTGTGGTTAAGGGTTGTTTGCGCGATGATCAATGTTAATTGTGCGGTCAGTAATGTATAGTATGACCGTGTCAGTGTGTTGGTATGCATTTTCTTAGTGCATGCACACATTTTTATCACAAGAATGCTGCCAAGTTTGCATGGAAATACGTGCCTTTCGTAGAAATTAAAATAAATATTTATCTCATGTTGTGTTTACTTTGTTTGTCGTCGGTGCGCGCATATTCATTATGTAAATATGATAAAATTGTTACGAGCGACAGCAAGACAAACTTCATTATGTTGACCTTAAGTTTTGAATAGAATTTCTTGATTCTAAGAAAGCGCAAATAAAATATGTAGTTTAGTGTTTACGATAACGTTTGTCCATTAATTGGTTTGTTGTTCGTCTATGAAACTGACGTTTGCATTAATGCGGGCGATTTGTAAGTGTCAATGAAACTGACATTTCTGACAGTCAACTTAATAATTACAAGTACGGGCAGGCTTTAACCAGGAAATCATGAATAGTTGACGAGACACTGCGAAACATTTTTGCATGCTCATTGGAGCTGCAGACAGCGAGGGTATAGTTGTGCGTATGTACGTGTCTCGTTAGGTCATATGCTCATTTATTGCCGGTAGGATATGTCAGTCATTACAGGATACGTACAATTGCATCACTTGGTCGGACCAAACTTTTTTGATTACCACTGCAAGTTTCTGTTAATGGCAGTAGATTGATAGATGACAACTGAAACGTCAAATTCAATAAACAAAAATTGGCATATATACAAAACAAATTGTTAGATGTTTGTAAACAGAGTTTGCCGTTAATTTGAAGACATTAGGTCTGTTCCTTTACTTTTAAATCTTACGAATTTTTACGAATTCTTACGCATTTTACTCAATTGTCGTTCCTCAACTAGAAAAAAATCGTAAAAAAGAGCAAGATACTTCCCCTCTTTTTAGCTTTTACACAACAAATTTCTTTGCCTAACAATTGAAAGAACTGTCAGTCGCCTAAAAATTGACAGCTGATTTGAATTTGTTGTTCTATTTGGCATTTGGGTGGAATATTCGCATCTGTCATTTTTAACAGGTTACTACAAAAGCGTTCCTTAACTTTTACGTAAGTTTCCCTTTCTGAGAGTGAATTCATCCCCTCTGTCATTGTCATTTTGACAGTCTTTTACATTTTTACTACAAAAGTAAAGGAACAGACCTATTAAGCACAACTTCTTGAAAGCTTCCGTTGGTGAGTTTTTTTTAAATAAAAGGGAATTACAATTTTATGCCGAATATAGACGGCCTGTAAGGACATGATTGATTAATGAGGTGCGATTTGTGTCCTGCGTGGCATTTTCCAAGATCGATTGCTATTCCCCACTAAGCCGTTCCCAATCTTCTTTGTCTAGCGCTGCAGTTATATTCGGTCAGAATCTTCTATTCAGGTTAAGTCACTACGCCAATCCACTTCACTGTTCCTATACCAATCGACCTTGTGCGGTCCTTTTGCAGAATCTAGTTCAACAGTCGCGCAGCTCCTTGTCTCATTGTACATACCACTTAAGCCAATCCGCCATGCCGGGTGCTGAGTATAATTTATTTTTCATTTCCCTCGAGTAGGTGCACTTCTGTGTGAGGAACAATTTCTTATCTGCCATCTATGGCATTCAGCAATTCATTTCTAATTGAAACCGAGGAGAAACACCCTTGGCATGCGTTCCATTTATCGCTTTGACGTTTTCCATACACACAAATGAACCGGCCCATATATGCTGTGTCAACCACTTGATTTCTGTTTGTGATTGACAATGATTAAGACAAGAAGCCCTTCGTCACCCATGTTCCCATCATCCTATCATGCGCACGCCATCAAAGGTATTGATCCAATTACCATTAAATCTCTATTTGCCTCCTCTGCCATTTCGAATCAATAAACATATTGCATAAAACACACAGCGCCCACTTCATCCACGCCATCTCTTGACTGCAAATCAATTAAAACGTCAAAGCACAACAAAAATTAATTAACGAAAACATATTTTGACATTTCGGAGTTCGAATTTGATTCGAAGACTCGGCCGCGCAGACAAAACTCATATCCGACAACAAATTTAGAAAGTGCGTTTACGTTTACGCCTCCGACAATGACAGCCCGACCAGATGTTCGTCACATGAGATAGCTAGCAGTTGCGGGCTCTCTTAAAGATATGGCCACTCATTCGTTTAGATAAAAAAAAAAGCAAAACAACAATTTATGCTTCAATATGTGTGGTTTTTTTTTAAGTAAGGGAGAATGAAATTCCCCAAAAAGAGTATAGACTATAGACCGCACTGACAAATCGAAAAAAAACATGGACTAGTGTCGGTGGCGGTTATGTCACATGTCCCATCGACATGATGGGTTCGGTCTGGCACTGGCACTGTCTTCTGTGAACTGTGAATTTTTGTGTTTTCATTCTGTTTAAGTACAGCAAATATTGCGATTAGAATTTAAATCGCGAGGGTAATCCCCAAGAGAATACGTTTTTTTTGTTCTAATTTATGAAGAACGTGTTGATGTGGGGGGAAACGTCTGTCATATTTATGATCTTTTACTTTTTTTTGCTGTCTCTTTGTTGAAAAGGGTTTGAGTCGGATTATGTTCTTTTCAAGTTGTAATTAATTTTTTACGAGTCACAATCTATTTGGCAACATGAAATCCTTTTTTCGTAATCAGGAAATTCAGTCAAAAGTGATTGTTTGGGGAATGGTCACAGACTTTGTTAAAACAAATTTGGGGGGTTGTTGGCTAATCTTACAATAATTAAATTTTACATGAAAAAATACATTTTAGCTAATGTCAGTGAAGTGGCGGGATGATAACTAATCCATTTGAATGTAAGCTCACAAAAGTCTATGCAGAAACATCAAGTGTAGTGGTGAGCCAACTGCTTTATTTCATTTAATGACATCTTAGGAAAGTGGATAGATTCAGCGTAGTTCCGGTGTAGGTAGGTATAAACATTGATCAAAGGCTGAGTAAAACTTTTCAATGGATAACGCAGCATTTACGTCAAAGTTGTGTACGCTAACTGACGTCTGCTAGCCAACTTTACTTGTGGACTCTTGTTTTATTGTTTATACCTGGTTGCGTTGTGACCGCCCAAATGTTTACATCCATTGTGGCATTTTTGCTGCATTATTCACAATTTTAAATAAAGACAACAAGAACCTTTCGGACAATAGAAAGCCCAGTGACAAAATAATTCATGAATCTTTGTTTTTTTATTGCCAGAGGTTGAAGAGTTAGAATTTGATGAGCTCTGATTTCAGCAGGATGGCTCCAAATATTACAAGGTTTAGAATACGTAAAGTCATAGGTAGTATTATGTTTTAGAAGTAAGAGGAGATTCTCATCCCACACCCAGCGGTGCCAGATGTGGGGATTTTTCCCCTTTTTTGGGAATTTTTGACTAAATGGGGAAAATGGGGAAAAGTGCTATCAAAATGGGGAAAAATTAAATACACGCGTGCTTATTAATTTTGCACAATTTAAAAACAAAACTGGTGTAGTAAACTGATCCCGAACATAATGACATCACCGCGTTTATAGAATCTAAGCGATTTAGCCATAAACGCATTTCGAACTTGTTGTGAGCTTGGGTAGACCACGGAGGCAACTTCGATGCAGGTGAGATCGTAGATTTGTGGCTGGGAGGAACCTTTTGGGGCTATCACTCACAATATCGGCCAGAGTGATAGTATTCGGTTGTGTTTATGACACAAAGGGCGGGCAGGCCAACCTTTGCCAACATCACCAGCCATGTCTCGGGTTCTTGACGAACCATTGCTTTTGAGAGACGGTGGGAAAGGAAGTGCGGATAGGGAATAGTTAGTTGTAGGTTAGTTTTAAGCTCTAATAGGCCCAGAGTAGGGTTTATTTGGGATTTTAGGTTAGATTAGATTTAGTTTAGGCTAGTTAGAGTAAGCTTCGCGGTATCTCTCCCTCTCCCTCTCATTAGCATTGGCAGAAGTACTTGATTTTCTCTCCTATTTTTCTTTCTTTCACTTTCTAGTCCATTCTGTCCGTCCGCAGTCAACTTAACGTAGCTTTTTTTTTTTTTGGCACGAGACAAAATGTGTGTTGAGCATGTGGTGTATGGTGAGGGGGCAAGACCTACCCCGTCCGACGAGCTGAGCCGAGCAACCGCAAGCGTGCCGCGCCCTTCTCACCTGCATCGAAGTTGCCTCCGTGGCCTACCCAAGCTCACAACAAACTGAACACCACCTTTACTCACATATGTCATTTTCACAGTCTGGTCACCAGCTGCAACCCTTTTGCAAATTTAATATCACCTCTGAAGTCGCTTTTTTTACTTTTAATGGGGTCGTTTGGACGTTTAGCTTGTGTAAAACGTCGACTAGATTTGCCTGGACCAGGTATACGAATGCGTTAACTAATTAAGTTGGGTTGTTGTTGTAAAATTTGGGTTAATTTTTTAATTTTGACACTTCAAAATGTCAACTGAGTATAGAATCAGGGTTTTCTTAACAAAATGTATCTGCTGCTCTCGATAAACATAAACTGCAAAAACTAATCATGTGACCAATATCGGCCAGTAAAAATTCAAACACAGCTAGTCAGTCAGCTTTCAGACTTTCTAAACTAAAAATCCGAACGTCTTCAATAACTTATTCTACATTTATTTTTTATTGTTATCAGTTTTTATTCTTAAAAAACGATATTTTAATAAAAGAAAACAAATTTTTATTGTATTAAAAATTGGGAAAAAAAGTGGGGAAAAAACGGATATGAAATGAGGAAAATTTTCAAAAATATTCCCCAAAATGGGGAATTTCGGCAAAAAAAAATCTGGCATAACTGGCCACACCTGTTAATGTCAATATTTTTGCCTGTGACTGAAACATTTGTAGAGCGCGTGTTACTGCAGAGCGACATCAACAAATTGTACGTAACTGCAGGCAGCTAGCTTAGAATCGAGTTTGCTGTGGGGGCTTGTTAGTTGAGGCTGTAAGAAAGCATTCCTCATTTGTAAGAGAGGAGTTATCTACAGAGCAACAAACAATTTGTGGCCTTTCGTCTGTTTGTTTGGTTCTTTGTTCAACTTTCTTGAGCAAAACGTACTTCCGCAAAGTTAAAAACATAGAAATTCACCTCACAAGCTTCAAAATTCCATTCCCTGACATTCTCATTAAAAAAAACATCAGAATGACCAACTGCCTCATAAAAAGTGGCAAAATGAACGCAATTCAAACAGCAACAAAAAACGTAAACTTGCAAATACGTAGTCAGAAAAAAAAACCTAACCCTTAAGGCAGCCGTCAAAGTTTTCGAAGCTTGCCAAGTACAACGTCAACATGGCGCAACATATCCCTTTAATTAAATGTGTTTCCCATCGTAAATATCTCAAGCACTCACCCTACAACAAGTGCACTTGCATCATCCGCCCGAAAAAAAAGTACAATGTACGAAGGTACACACAACAAAAAGCAAAAAATCTTCGACTACACATTCGTCTTGTCATATAGCTAGACGCCACCAGCAGCAGGCTATGGAAGGAAGCTCTTTTCCTTCCTACCAAACCAAACAAAGTGCATCCTTCAAGAGTTCCGACTGACTGAATCTTTGGCACATAGGTACACCACTTCCACTTGCATTGCATGCATACCTCCTTCCTTTGTGCGGACTCTTCGTAGAAGCAGCACACAACATGAGAGGACGATGTCAAACGCTTCTGCCATAAGAAGTGCAAAAACACACAAACATTTCGAAATAATGCAGGTCAAGTTGACTTGTGCGACAAAGGGAACGCAGCACATCAAAATCACTTGCAAGTCCTTCACAAATTGGCAAAATTTGTTTGTCAAATTAATCGTTAGGTAAGCGTCGAGAAAACTCACCTTATCAGCTGGAATAGTCCGAGACATTTTCTGTGTGGCTGTTGTCTTTTTAATGCTATTGGGGGTGAGAGTGGTAGTGGTTGTTGTTGTTGTCACACCTCCACAACCCCCTGCTGAGATAATAGATGTTGCAGCCACCACCGTTGTCGGATGATGCGAGGGTGGCGGGGTGGTTGGTGAAGGTGTTTCAACTGACGTTGAAGACATCTTGTGTTGAAATTTTCTACTCGTACTTCGTTGCGTTGCTAAACAAGACGAAGGAAGGTGCTGATAATGTTTGCCAAGTAGTGTGTGCAGGTATGTACTAGCTCCTTCCCGAGTCTTTGCTTTGTTAATCCTTTGCCTTCTGCAGTTGCTGTTGCTACTGCTGCTGCTGCTGCTACTGATGGTGGGCGAACAAATAAAAAAAAATATACATATACGAAAACCACGACACGACGAAGAGGAATTCTTTTTTTTTTTTTTTGCTTTCTTTCACCCTCTTTCACTATTGATTTGCAAAGGATTTTTCTTTTGTGAATTTTCCTTATTTTTTCCACTTGAAAACTCTACCCGTACAGAAATAAATTACAAAACAAAGCAACACGCTGATAAACAACCAACAAAATTGGTTTTAGTGAACTTTATTGCACATTTGTACGGCTCCTCTCGTTGATTTAATTAAATTTATTGTGTAACTCATGGAAATTAAGAAAGAGCAAACAAAAAAAAAACTGACACGGTGCTCGTTACACACGTTTCCTTTTTAACGAATTTTCATTGATTTTCATGTAAACATCATCAAAACACACGACGGAACGAACGAAAACACAGCGAAAACAGAGTTTCGGAATTGGAAAGGACAACAAAAATAGCCAGATGGATGAAGTGTAAAATCCAGTGATGGTATCCAACAACAACAATAATAATACGCGTATCAAGGATACGAATACGAATTTCGAAAGACCACAAAGGAAGTGGAAACGAGTTTTTATTTTTTTTTTTTAATTCTTTTTTTGTTATATCGATAGGGAATTTAAATTTTCTATTTCTTCTCTGATTTCCTGCACTTGGATAATCCTTTTTAATGGGTTTCTCTCTCACTCCTACTTTCTGGGCAGGTTGTTTCTTGTTTGTTTGTTGGGTTTGCTTCTTCTTATTTCGTCACAGGGAGGATGAAAAAAAAATACTGATTTTGAGAGACTTTCAAGGCAGAGCGAAACAACACTATAGTGCAACACTGGGGGAATCGTTATGTGATAGACCGAGATGGACCAGTTGGAGGTGGATTTTCCTATTTTTTTTTTCTTCCACTTGACGATTGATTTTTTTTCTTTTCGCTCAAATTGTGCGATTGAGGGAAATGTTTTCGATTAAATAGCTGAATGCGATTTAAATTGTATTGCGAAGGAAACTTTTTGCTCAATTATAATGTGAACGTACGAAATTCACGTTTCGCAGAGCACAAGAACTCGCGTCGTCGTCTTCGTCACGAATTCGTCCGTCGTCGAGTCGATCGGCCGTCACTCACCACTTTACGCCACAAATGTCAACTTTTCTCTACTGACTGGTTTTGCCTTTTGCCTTTTCTCGTATCGTATTCGATTCGATTCAGCTACACCAACACAGAAGCAGCAGCAGCAGCAGTAGTAAGAAAGAGTGGAGCTATTTATTTCATTTGTTGTTTTCTGTTGCGCTGCTGTTTTTTCTGGCTTGTTTTGTTGTTGGCTTTTGAAAGAGGTGATTCAGGTTCCAGTTGGAATAGAGGAGAAAGCGAGAAAAGGCAAGTGCGTTAAGTTTTCGTCTCGCTCACCCTTTGTGGCATGACGACGAGTGGCCATGTTTTCGTGGATAAGGTGAATTCGATTTTCGTTATGTAGGAATGTTGCCAGGTATTGAAGAATGCACAAGTGGATAAACAGGTGTAATTTGAAAATTTAAGGATTTTTAAAGTTTCTTTGAAAAAATATTAGCCGAGGATAATTATTTAACTAAAATGATTCAGAAAATGTCCTATACGAATTCCTAGTAATTTGTAAACATAAAATTGCTACTTCGAACGGAAGAGTTTTAAGAATCCTCCGGAAGGAGAAGTTTACAGATACAAATACAACCGCAGAAATGTTGTTGAATCTTTACTATTATTTTATTAAGGGAAGGTAGGTATATCGTATCAGTTTCCACTGCGCCACCTTTCGCGAACATCTGACAATCATCCCGAGAGCGTAACTGTCATAAAAGAGCTTTTCATTTTGCCGTTGGACTCGGCATAAAATTCTAGGTCCCTTCAATTCGTTCTTAAAATGAATAACTCACACAAATAGAATGGTTTTGAGAAGCTTGGCTTAGGGTCCTACAGACCTGTTGCGTCATCTATTTATAAATTAGTTAAGATTTCCAAAGTAATATAACTGCCCATTACAAAAATTACATGGTTTTTAAATGATGAATGTAAACAGATTGCGACTATTACAAATCCACAGTTCTCACTGACAGCTTTTCTGAATTCATTCAATTGAGAAAATCTGCAAAAATTTATTTTGAATCCGAACCGCTGGCTGAATTGAACAGCTTTCCTGGGACGATTAGACTCTCAGAGGAGAGATGGCTAAGGGAAACCAACTTTTATTAATTTGTGTTTTCCGATGATCAAATCTGCCAGTGGCTTAGTAGTAAGGGTCCACTAACCCAGTTCAAATTGGAAATTTATTCCAACGTGAAAAGAGATATACCTACCTAATGAAAGTGAGCTTGATTTGAAAGAAATCAAATTATGACAGATAGTGAGACTGATTGTGCAATAATTTCCCCAAATCCCGACCTATCTGTCTGGAGTATTAATTCCCCAGGGATGTTTTCTAT
This sequence comes from Cheilosia pagana, assembly GCA_936431705.1. NCBI lineage: Eukaryota > Metazoa > Arthropoda > Insecta > Diptera > Syrphidae > Cheilosia > Cheilosia pagana. Next base: position 51,300,446 of record OW386168.1, on the reverse strand, counting down.
TCAGCAATCTGATTTACATTGCTAATAAGGAAAACATTCCAATTGGAATTTATTTCTGGGTCGAATTGCTGTTACCGTTACTGTTCACGGATGCGGCAATTCAACCCGTGAATAAATTTTTGTTGGGGTAACCGCCATCTACATCTATAAAACTTAAGTAGTGCTTGCACCCATCTACAGCTGCTCTTACTACGGATAAAACTGATTGCCAACCTTCCAGTCGACTGTATTGCCATCTATCCTCGGCTAGTAGCATCTCTGCATGCCAATAAGAAATCACTTTAGACGCATCTCGTCGCAATCAAAATACCCAGCATCTGGATAACACAAACCCCTAATTGGAGCCATTTTATCCGCGTCGTTTATCTTCCATATCGAAATGTCATAACGAAAGGGAACGTCAACTTGTCCATTTTTAACAGGAAGAAAAACGACATAAAAAAAGGAAATCTTTCCCCAAAAAGAAGAAAACGAAAAAAAATTTTTTTTCTCCATCGTGTCCGAGAAAAATTTTCCCCCCAAAGTGAAAACAAAATGCACAAAAGAAAATTTCGAAAAATGTTGCAAGTGAGATAAAATTCTCGTTGTTGTTGTTATTTTATTTTTGTTTTTTGTAAATTTCCAAAAGAGAGCATTTATAATCGTCGTCGTGATTTGTCGTAAAGAACGTGAATATCGAAGAAGAAAAGTTCACACACTCGCTCACACATTCACACACATCCATACGCACCATCATACCAGCGCACATCCATTTAGTGGAAAATAGGAAAATAGGAATTGGAATCCAAAAAGAGGAAAACGAAGAAAATTGCAATTTTTTGATTGCTACTAATTCCCCACATACTTCCCCCATAAACGCACAAGCCCGCCCGCCCGCCGTACACAAGAAACACACGAACGCGAGTGAGGAACCATTGGTAAGGCCAGCTAACATTACCTTCACCACCAATGAACATGGACAGCTCTCTGGCTGGAGTCACATCGATTCCTCTCTTCATCGAGCTGAAAAACGATGTGGACGGAATCATGTCGCTAAACGACAACTCGCTGTCGCAACAAATCGAATTTATCCTCCAGGATCCGATCCCGGATAGAACCCCACCAGCGACTCCGAAGCTGAACTTGAACTCGAACGGATACCTCGTCAGCTCGTCGCAAATGGCCGCCAATGAGACGGACATGGAAAGCAATGATTACCAATTGATGGACTCGTCAGTGATAAAAGTCGAACACATGGACGACGACGATGATGTGGGTCGCGAGGAAGAGATCACCACTCTGCACACGGCCAACATGAGCACCAACACCGAGGAAGGTGGTTCTGTATCGTTAATGGACGCAGCAGCTATGTCAGAAGATGACGATGATGAGGACGATATTTCGCCATCGTCGTCGTCGGTGTCCAGTTCATCACTACCAGTGGGACTCGATGGGACTCAATCGTTCTACATGAACGGCACAAACAGTGGCATATCCACAGTAACAACCACCAACTATCACCACCGTCGAATATCATCGATCGAACAAGCACCCACCACTAGCGGTTGCAGCAGTAGCTGCAGCAGCACCAGCAGCGGCACTGTCATCGCTTCTGCATCATCATCTTCATCGTCTCAGGGGGCAGCAGCGCCACCGCCGCCGACACCACCGCAGGAGTTCCAGTGTTTTGACTGTGTCGAAAAGTTCGACAACAAGGAACTCTTTGAGATCCACAAGACGGGTCATGCCAACAACATGAAGTGCGCCATCTGTAACATGGTGCTGAAGAGCCTAAAGAACTACGAGAAACACTGCTTACGCTGTAAGCCGTACGAGTGCCAAATCTGCGGACGAGTGGTTCGCTTCCGGCCAAACTTTATCAAACACATGCGGGTGCACACCGGCCAACAGTCCGAGCGCCACAAGTACAAGTGCGATGTCTGCCTGAAAGAGTTCATGAGCTTCGAGTACTTCAAGGTGCACAAGAAGATTCACAACGACAATGTCAACTTGACATGTGAGATTTGCGGGAAGGTGTTCAGCGCGTTGGCATCGTTGCGAGGCCATTCCAAGCTACATTCCGGAGTTAAATTGCACAAGTAAGTGGGCCTTTGTTTGTTTCTTGTCAAATTGGGGGAATGGTTGTTGTCTTCCCATATGCGTGGGCACTTGTTTCGGATTATGGGACTTGAGCAGAAATCTGTTTTAAGTAGACACTTTGTCGGCTGAAGTGGCAGACTTTTTAAACTGACATAAAAAGGTAAAAGAACCTTCACTTTGTGTATTTTCGCTGGAAAGGTTTTCATCCTTTTTGTCATTGTGACGATGACCTGCCGAAATGATTTGTCTAAAGTGTCGTTGACATTGCATGGCCAATTACTCGCAGCACTTGAATTCAAGTCTGTTGAGTTGTGCGAACTTGTTATATTCAAATTTCAACATTTCTCCTATGAATTTCCAGAAAGTTGGATGTATACAGATGGTAAAACCAAAGAAAGTTAGACCATGGGTAACTGGGCCTATTTTTACAACAAATTCGACTGCTTTTGTTATTGCCTTCGAATGCTGTTAATGAATATCCTTTCTCCTTTCAGATGCGACGTCTGTGGCAAAGGCTTCGGTCAACGTTATAACCTAAAAATCCATGCTCGCACTCACACCGGCGACTTTCCATTCGAATGCAAAATCTGCAAGAAGAAACTGCACACGCAGTCCAGTTTGCAGACCCACATGCAGACTCATCAGAAAGATCAAACCAGCCAGGTGACCACCACCATCCAGTATGAGCCGCTTGTTGCTGTCAAACTCGAGCCAATCGATCAATCGCAACAGGAGCACCAACAGCACCAAGAGTTGCAACACCACCAGCAGCTGCTGCACCAGCACGAGATGCTTATCCAGCCAAAGCATGAGCAGATCGACAGCACCGATCTAGCCGATGGCATTCAAATGTACTCGCACAACCACCACAACAATAATATAAGCATAACAACGGCCAACGCGACCACAAACACCACCAACGAGGACTCCTCGAACGAATCTCATCATGATAATATGACACTTGTGATAAAGAACGATGTACAAAACGGGCCACCTACTCAGGTTACATACGCACAACAGCAGCCGCACCTGCAGCAGCAACAACAGCAACATCACCATCACCACAATAACCACCAATACCAACGGGTCTCAGCAATAATTAAGTCGACGACCGCATCCATGTCGTCGTTATCACAGTCGCCAACGTCTCTGATCATCTCTCCATCGCCATCGCCGTCATCTTCGTCGTCGTCATCGTCGTCGGTCTCGTCGCCCGCATCTGGCGAATCGCGATCAGTTGCCGCCTCAACATCTGGAGGTGTCGTCGGCGTTCATACATCCTTATCATCGATGTCATCCACGTCCATTAGACACACAAACGAGAACTCACCGTCCCTAGCCACAACGGCCCTAATAATCAAAAGCGAACCAAATCTCTACTCCTCAGGTGATAATTCCGTTGACATGTTCATCAAGAAGGAAATTATATTTGACGAGTGCTCGGCACCGTCACAGAACTCACCACCGACCTCGAAGTTTCATTCGAACTTTGATGGCGACGATCTGGTCGACACACACGACCTGACGCATTCGTTACCTTACTCGAATCTCTTCGAACCGAATTCGATTCCGGACAGCATTCCAGATGACCTCTACCCGGACGATCCAGATGACTTTCGGCTGGACCATAGTTCACTGGGCCTACAATCGTCCACCACCGATGGGGATTTCATCAAGAAGGAGTGGGTGTATGGCACGGGTACTGGTTACACGATCAACGACAAGTTTGACGACGACAGCGACGCTCTATGTGATGCAGCCAATTTTATTTACAATTAACAAAAGTAAAGCAATATTGACGACGAGGTTGTCATCGTTGTTGTTGTCGTCGTCGTCGTCGCTACTAGCCACCATCTTTGCCGCTGTTATTGTCGATTTTAAGCGCAAATGCATGCATAATCGTATCTTTCCACCAAAACTAAACGTACTGTGACATGAGGAGTTGTCTCTCGCACCGGCAGCAGGTAACTACAGATAAATGGGATGAAGTATTCTTCTAATGATAAGCGTGTAGCGGTTGGAATAGTAGTGTACTGTGTCTGCATGTATGTTTAGAATAAATTAAATTTGTTGTTCAGATAGACGAGAGCTCATGACACTAGGTGTAGGTGTATATTGATCTGCATGCATCATTTTTTTTTATAATTTTTATTGTGTAGTTGTGTTTTGATCGCGATTAAGTTAGTTTAAAATAAGAATAACCCCCTTGGATCAAAATAGTGTTAGCTATTTGCTCTGGGAATACGAATGCGATTTGCAGCTGGCTCTGTTTTGACAGCAGCAATTTTCGATGTATTTCCTCGGTGTGTGCTGGAGGTAATGTTAGGTTATGTTTTATTATGTTTAGGTATTTTTAGAGTAGCAAGAACGATCTGTTTAATAACACCAGCCAGCTTAGAGCGATTTTTATGTTTGTGTCTTCCCAGCAAATGCTATTCCATGTTTTTTGCTAAGCCAATTCACTCCAAAAGCGATTGTATCCTTTACCTGTTATGGTTTGTCTTCGTATTCTATTCGGCTTCCAGAGTTATGCAAACAACACAAGTTTAGAAAGCTGAGTTTCCACCGTTCCGAGTATAAAGCTCTACACGAGTGGTTTTACTGAAAACACGGCCACTGGCTGAAATACTTAGGTGTATTACGGGCTATTAATGAAAAGGATAACATTTTGGCGAACTAAAACCAGAGTGTAACAAGAGTTTGCATACTGCATGCGGTGTGTTGTTCTTCACGCGATTTTGTTTATGGGGTGATTCCTCGTAGCGATTTAATAAATACTACGGCGAATGCTCTCACGACGGCCATTATTTAATCAAAGATGCAGTGTTTTTCTTCGTTTTCATACGTAGGAATATTCTTTATAAAAGAGATGTCCGGTACGTTTTCTTAAACAGAGTGTAACGCGCACCGGCAGTGCAATTATTTTGACATGGCGTTGTAACGGGCGTTCTATTTACACTAATGTCGTTTGTCTTTTGGTACGTAAACCAAGGAAAAGTGACATAAATAATAAAACGGTTTCAGAAGTGATTTTATTGATTCCAAAGGCTCCAGGAAAACGACATAAGCACCCTTATTGCGAAGATCAGCTATCAACCGATTGACGGTTGATAGAATTTACAATTGAACTAAAAATCGGTATTGTGAAAATGAATTGATAAAATTATTAGCTTTTGTGAATACCTTCAAAATATTCCTATTACCTAGGTCTGTTCCTTTACTTTTGTAGTAAAAATGGAAAAGACTGTCAAAATGCCTGTGGAGGGGATGAATTCTCTCTCAGAGAGGAAAACTTACGCAAAAATTAAGCAACGCTTTTGTAGTAACCTGTGCAAAATGACAGATGCGAATATTCCACCCAAATGACAAATAGAACAACAAATTCAAATGAGCTGTCAATTTTCAGGCGACTGACAGTTGTTTCAATTCGTAGGCAAAGAAATTTGTTGAGTAAAAACTAGAAAGAGGGGAAATATCTTACTATCTCGAAACCGCTCTCTTTTACGAGTTTTTGGAGTTGAGGAACGACAATTGAGTAAAATGCGTAAGAATTCGTAAAAATTCGTAACATTTAAAAGTAAGGGAACAGACCTACTGTGATTGGGACTGTGCGTCTGACAGATGTTTATTTCTTATTTTTGATGAACATACAGAGGAAATCATCAGAAATCTATAAAATCAATTAAATTAAAAACTAAATTGTGTTGACGAAAAAAGGTTCACGTAAAAGGAAATAATACAAAACGACTTAAACTGAAATTTTTTTTGATAAAGATGAAGAGTTGGACGATCCTGCTATCGTTGAAATGGCAAAAATGCGAAGAAGTTTGAGAGATGCATCCAATCCTATCGAAGGATGCATTTATTTTATCTTTTCCAAGAAATTGAGGATACATTGAAGCCCTGCAAAAACATTGGAGCTGTGCCAAACATTTTGAAACTAGCAGCAGTGCAAAGATTCTGTGCACATGGGAACTACCAGTTGAGTTTGGGAAATGATTTGTTGCTTAATTCTTATTGAGAGACCGAAACTCACTTTTTTTTGTTATTTTTGTAAGCAGCACGAACTCATCAACTGCAAATTTACGATTGAAAGAAACATTGACAGCTGACAACAAAATTGATGAAAATTGTTGATCGCAATACCGGTTTTTTTGATTCACAATAGAATATTAAAGAAAAAATCAAAATGGATCAACAATATTGATAGTTGACAGTCACAATACCATTTCAAAAAATTCATTGATAACTATCAGTTATTGATAGTTTATCTTCGCAATTAGGATGAAGAAAACAAAGCACAAAAAGAAAGAATATCAAAAGTATTATTTATCTGCCAACTGCTACGCAGCTTTCTCAGCCCTTGTTTCAATGGGCGCATTCAAAAATCCACTTATCTTAAGTCGACTAGATTTGTGTAGATGTACCCTAAACGCAAAGAATAGGTTGGTCGCTTACGTCTAACGTCACTTTTTCTACGCCATTCAAATATACAAACTGTCAACTTAGTACTCAGTACGAATTTCTTGAATGGATTGTTCAGCTACCCATAAACGTAAACTGAAAAATCTGATCAAAAAGGTCTGTTCCCATTAAATAATGCATTTGAACACATTAGCCAAATTTAGTCAAAGTTTGTTCCCTTCTAAGGAAGGAAGTTAACTAATTTGTTCGAATGTATAAGGGAACATACCTAAAACTGACGCGCATCAAGTCAGCCAGCTGTCAGACTTACTAAACTTGATACTTGATATAAAGCACATTCAAAAACAAAAACTTAACGGTCGGGAACGTCACTATTCCTACGTCAGCCACATATGCGAACGTCAATTGACCCAGCTGCCCATGTGACCGATCTAGGCCAATCAAAACTGAGATACATCAAGTCAGTCAGCTGTCAGACTTACTAAACTAGATACTTGAACGTCCCCATAGTAATTTTTATCTGTCAAATTCAGTATGGTCGTAAGATCATTAAAGCGTTTGAGATACCTACAGTTCGTGACCCTATTTTGACAGCGACAACAGTTAGGTAGAATTGGACAGGTATCAGCCTTATTTATAAACGTCTGCTTAGTTTTACGCAACTCTTAAAATGTCCTTACGCAGAAAATCTTGATTTAAAAAACAAAGTGTAACTCGTAACGCAAAAATTTGCGCTTGGAAGTTGCAGAAAGCAACTTTGATGAGATGGAAGCCAAAAAAACACGACTTTAGATGGTCAAACAAGCACGCCTAATATCTGGCCTTGTAGAATCTGATTTGTTGTCTAATGCTGGCCTGTAGCTATTTATTTAAATATTTATGCTGAAATTCCGATAAAAAAAACTGCGTTTTCAATATTATCGAAAAGTGAACCGACATTTGTCACCCGAAATTCATTAAAAACAAATTAAGTTTCGTTTGATCCTTTCGCAAGTTTTATTTTAATTTAAATCGTAATAAAGAGTGACGCCACACTTCCAGAGCCAAAAACAAATGTGATCACTGATCAGTAACATCAATCTCAGCGTATTCCAGTCCTGATCTGCCCATATTAATCTTAGCTGTGGAATGGAACACTTTCCGGCTATTTACGTCTTCCTGCCTATTAGAATTCGAACAGATTCCAAGAAGCTCATAATTATTATAATTACCACAATAGCATTTTCATTTTTAATTCATGTGCAATTAGCCCCAAGTGCATTATACTTTATGCCCCCCACATAGTTTTTATTAGCATTAAAGTTATTATTCTAAGTTAATTTTATACAATACAATTTGTTTAAAAAAACAGCACACATACAGTGCAGATCAATATAGATGAGTGCATCTTTTATTTATCTCAATGTGAAATTAGTAAGTTATCTCGAATTATTTGTAGTGTAATATAAATATTAAATTAAATTAAATTGTTAAACAAATTGTTATCTGTTTGCGTAATTGGCCACAGGCAGATGCACACATACAAGCTAGACCAACTGTTGTTTAGTTCTAGTGAAGCCATGTACCTGTAAATGTGAACAATATAAAATGTTTTGCGAGAATATTTTTAAATATATCAACAACGATCATTGTCCTTTGCAGAAAAAAAAAGAAAAGAAAATTAAAGTAAAACAAAAAGAAAAATGATGACAAAGAAAATCATATATATATAATAAATATATTAGATCTAATTGTGAATGTTTATTATTTGTTTGCTCTGTCTCAACACCTATTAATATAAACAATCTGTCTGTGGTATTCCCCTAACTCTCATCGCACAACCCATCTCTCTGTTTCGATCAGGTAGTGTATCAAAGCAGTAACTTTTAAGTAAACAAAATGGTAGAAACGTAGTCATGTAAGTAGTGTTCCTTTTTATGCTTCGTAGATTTATGTAAATGTATGTGTTCTAGAAAAAAAAAAGTAATAAAAACAAAAACAAAGCCCATTCGTTTCTTTAGATAGAAAAATGTGTAATTTTTGATGATTTTGTTTTTCACTCTCTCTCTCTCTCAACGTGTCATACCATTTATCTAAACGTTTGCCGCTGCGTGCGGACATATACCCTCCAGCAAAACAATGTACATTTATTTTTTATTCTCGAAAATAAGAATAAAAACAAACAAAAAAAAAATACTATATTGATATCGTGATCTATATTTTTCAAATCTATTTATTATTCTTGTATTTCTTTATTAATTATTATTATTATTATTATGACATTTGTATGTACTAACAAAATACACACAATTTTTACTGACGCAACCGTTTTTTTTTTCATATATATTCGTTATACTATACATTTATTTTCCACAAAACACAAAAAGAAAAAAAAAAAAAAAAACAAACAAATTTATATACATATATATGTGTAAAGAAAACAACAATTTATATTATATACATAATGTATAAGTTCTTTTTTCATTTTTCTAAAGAATTAAAACCAGAAGTAAAATAATAAGTATAAATAATTTTTTAAATGTACCTAAATCAACAAATTATTATATATAAAAAATATAAATATATGTGACAAGAAATAAAACAAAAATTCTATAAATGTGAAACAATTTATTTATTAATAATAATAATAATAAACCAAAGATAAAACAAAATACTATATAAATTAATTTTAACAAAATGAAAAGTAAAAATAATTATCTACTTATATATACATATATAGATATATATATGTGTGTATCTATTCGATATTTGCTGTATTAGTTTTTAAGTAAATGAATAAATAAATAAAACATTTAAATGAATTTAAATTAAAAATCACTAAGTGTGGTCGTGAGGAGAATACAGTGATTGTGTCTCCAAAAAGAAAAGAGGATTGAAAATTTAATAATAAATTCTATGGCATAAAGAATTCTAGTCGTGTTTCAGTATTATAACAAAAAATTAAAGAACAAAACATTTTATTAGCAATTAATTTAGAAACTTAAATTACATGGATGTACTAACGTTTAAGCGTCAAAACTAATGATTTATTATAAATTATCTACGAAAAATAAAACACTAACCGTTACACAAGAGGTGAGGTATGTAACACAAAACAAATGGCAGAACATGTAAAACGTCAACCCCTTCTTATCAATTGGACAAGTGCAGTCGACTAACTCAATAAAGTAATAATGAAAACAATTAAATTAATTACATTTAACAATAAGTTTAAAAACGTTTAAAAAAAAACCTAACAAATTTCTTGTGTATGTGTGTGTAATTCAAAGAAAAAACAAAAAACAAAACAAAAAAATCATGTAAAACTACAAACAAAAAAATAAAACATTTTATGTCTTTCGTCATTTTAGAGAAATATAAAACAATTAACATGGAAGGAAAACCCGAACAAACCATCATCACTTGGTGAGAAATGAAATAATATAATAAGAAAACAAACTAGAAAAAACAAAACAAAAAAAAAAACAAGTGAACATATTATTAAAATAAAACTCGTATTTAAAAATAGCCTTTTGTGGAGTTTAATTGTTGTACATTCATTAATTACATCGCGCGGCGCTCATTTTCTGTAAGTGTTCTTGAAGAAACTATTGCAGCCTCTGAGGTAAGTCGCGTAAATAAAGGTAACGCACGGCATGCAGGTACAGCACAGCAGTCCACGTTGTTATCGTAGAAAATAATAACAAGGTCTTGACATTAAAATTCACGGGAAGTTATAGGTCTGCTCGCTTTTTTTCAGGTCATTTTTTTGATTTCGAACGGTTGAATGGAAGCTTTTCCAGGAAATGCATATCTTCGGATCGTTGTTAGATGTTCGCGAGAGGTGGCGCTGTTTTTTTTGGCGCTGGAGTTGAATTTGAGACCCTTCGCTTAGTAGTCCAGCACACTTACCGCTGAACCATGGTGTATGTGAAACTCTGATATTTGTGAGAGAGTTCCATGGCCATAGATGCAATTTCTGCCCAAGATTAGGTACAGAGGGAGATCAGTGTCTATATCCAATGCTAAGAAAGGTGCAAACCGTAAAGAGTCATGGACAAACTTCTCATAGGTAAGGTACTCATAGAAAGATAAAATGAAAGCAACCAAAAGGTCCCTCAAATAACATTTCTGCAGTAAACTGAAATAATGCACAGACAATCGGTGGAAGAAGACTTCATTCAACATCGATATAGTTCATCTAAGAATCACTGAAACATACGTATATATGTACATATGTAGGTTTATTACATGAAATGTTTGACGTCTCGATGAATGTCGATAAAACGTCAAAACGCATGCGAATTAAGGCGAAATTAAGCGCAAATTAAAGGTGATAGTTCTGTAATGATGAATACTTCTCCTCCTCCAAAGCCTCATATCTAAGTAATAAAATGATCTTCAACACATTTTATGTAAGATCATTTTCATAAGACACATCGTGATTTTTCTGCACCCACAACCTTTCACTTAATATAAGCACTAAAGGTGTTTTTCAGTATCACAACTTTGGCGAAACATTCAACTTTTCTGTACAGGGCACGAGTAAGAGATGAAAATGAAAATTAACAAAAAAAAAAAACAACGGCAACACTTACAAAAGGATACCTAGTTTAGAAACTGGGAACACTCAAGAACTTAGTTGTCTTAAGTCGACTATATTGGTCTGGTCTAGATGTAACCTGAAAGCAAAAACTAGAACGTCACTTTTCCTACGTCAGCCACATATGCAAACTGTCAACTTAGTACTCAGTCACGAATTGCTTGACTAGATTCGTCGGCTACCCCTCCATAAACGTCAACTGACAACTGCCTAATTCACCGATCTAGGCCAGTCAAAGCTAATTTACATCAAGTCAGTCAGCTGTCACTTATGTCGTTTTCCATTGGGCAAAAAGAAGCGTCCGGGAGAGTCCGGAATCGAAAAAATCACTTCTGAAACCGTTCCTTTGGCACAAAAAATACTCTTCTGGTGATTCTGAGAAGAGAAATTTGCTTCTCGATTTGAAGTCAGAATCCACTCAAGAAGCACTCACACAAGTGAAACTTATGTATTTTATACAAGCCAGCTGACAGCAGCCGTAGATTATTTTTTGGCATTTCACCAATACATTTCTGCATTCAACCAGAAGCACTTTTCTTGTTCCATTGGATTTCGGAATGAGTGAATCCCCGAGTGAAACCAATGGAAAACGACATTACACGCTAAACTCGATACTTAAACGTCCCAAATCTGAATAGATGTGCTTGAGTTTTTATTGGCACAGATTATTCACGTGAATAGTTTTTGCAGATGACGTTTATTGAGTTGTAGTCGACAAATCTAATCAAGAAAACCCTAGCGTCATCGAGAGAGCAAGATATTACCCCTCCACTGAGAATCTAACGAATTTTTACTCAACAAATTTCTTGGTGTACGTCAGTGGAAAAGCTGTCAGTCACAGCTGATTTGAAATTTCTTGTCCTATTTGACATTCGATTGCATTTGTTTTGATTTTTTGTGCATTATGGTATCAACAGGCGGCAAAATCAATATTGAATGTTCACCTCGAACATTCCATCGCATTGAAAATGGTAAGTAGACATTAGAGAATATGAAATAAAAATTTATTGAATTAAGTAAGTATCTGTCATATCTGTCATTAATCATAGTTTACTACAAAAGCGTTCCCTAACTTTTTCGTTAGTGACTCTCTCTGTGAGAGAATTTATCCCCACCTGCCATTTTGACAGTCTTTTCCATTCTTACTACAAAAGTAAAGGAACAGACCTCCTGTCTGTGTACTTAGATGACATCTAGTTTTTGCGTTCAGGTTACATTTAGCAATCTAGTCGACTTAAGACAACTAAGTTTTTGAATGTGCCCAATCTGCAGTCAAGTCAGTCATCAAGTCAGTCAGCTGTCAGGCTTACTAAACTAGATACTTGAACGTCCTTATTCATTCAGAAATTTGTCGTCTAAAAATGTAAATGGGGATGTTCGGATACCTAGTTTATGTAAAACGTCAACTAGATTTGTCTGGACTAGGTGCCTATAGGTACGAACTCGTTAACTAGGTAAGTTGAGTAGTTGTTGCAAACTCGCGGTTTATTTTTGAATTTGGACTCTTCACAGGCAGGATTAATCGGCTACCCATCCATAAATGTCAACTGCAAGAATAATGTCGTTTTCCATTGGTTTCACTCGGGGATTCACTCATTCTGAAATCCAATGGAACAAGAAAACTGCTTCTGGTTGATTCCACATTTGTATTGGTGAAGTGCCAAAAAATAATCTACGGTTGCTGTCAGCTGGCTTGTATAAAATACACAAATTGCACATGTGTAGGTGCTTTTTGAGTGGATTCTGACTTCAAATCGAGAAGCGAATTTCTCTTCTCAGAATCGCCAGAAGAGTATTTTTTGTGCCAAAGGAACGGTTTCAGAAGTGATTTTTTCGATTCCGAACTCTCCTGGACGCTTCTTTTTGCCCAATGGAAAACGACATTAGATGACATCTTGTTTTTGCGTTCAGGTTACATCTAGCAATCTAGGCGACTTAAGACAACTAAGTTTTTGAATGTGCCCAATCTCGCAGTCAAGTCAGTCATCAAGTCAGTCAGCTGTCAGGCTTATTAAACTAGATACTTGAACGTCCTTATTCATTCAGAAATTTGTCGTCTAAAAATGTAAATGGGGATGTTCGGATTTGAACGTCCCCATAGTAATTTTTATCTGTCAAATTCAGCATGGTCGTAAGATCATTAAAGCGTTTGAGAAACTTACAGTGTGTAACCATATTTTAACAGCGACAACAGTGCCCAATGAAAAGTTTTGCTGCAGAAAAACTCGGCATGTTTTCCGAACAAAATACCTCCCAGTGAACCAAAGAAAGCCTTCTTACCCAGTGTCCCTTTTTTGAATAAATATGGTTACCAATTCGGTCGGCATTCTGTAAAAACGAAAAACGTTTTCGTACACACGAATGATTTGCTGATTGCTCCATGTTCCAGAAAAAAATCGTTTGTGCATACGAAAATGTTTGGACCTTTTCGCCTTGCCGATCCTGAATTCATCTTAAAAAAAGCAAACCAATTTTTTAAACTACATAGGTATATCTTCTACATATATTTCTTTATTTTATATGTTTTTGTGTATATATATATGTAATTGTATTTAACATTTATTCATTTACAATAATTCACTTTTCTTTATTATAAACAAAAAAATGGCGCGATATTATTTTATATTTATGTTTCTCGTTTCGTAATTACAAAAATATTATAGGTACACTTACATTTTGGGTTATGCTCATAGTATAAAAAAAAAAACTACATTTACATCGATTAAAAATAAATATTTAACATTATTTTCTTTAGAAGACCGACCCTCTGTCTGCTTCTCTATCTTAATTTCCGGAAGCCCATTTCTATTTGTGTTTTACTTGATATATTTTACATTTTTTAAATTTTCCCACGTGTGGAAAACAAACGAAAACAAAATAAAATACAAAAACCTTTATATTAGAGCTTAAATTTAATTAAATTGCTGCTGCTTAAAGCTATGTTTTTTTTTCTTTTAAATATTTATACATTTTTTGGGGAGCTGGGATGGAAAGAAGCATTTTTTCTAAGCCGTTAGCTTGATATGAAATAATCCAACTGAAAGAGAATGGCCACTTGTAAAAATTCACACTCACTTAGCGGTGAGCTTTTTTTTTGTGCTAAAATATTTTACCCAAACTGTGAGTGCGCCGAAATGGATTCCATGAGCTCGACGAAATGCTGCCCAGTCGACTTTTTGGTGTTTTGCAGCGTAGCTTAGGCTTTGAACTTGTCGTACCTGTGGGACTGGATGAACCTGACGAAACACCCGATGAACTGGCCGCCGACAGAGTGGAAATGGAGCCTTTCGATGACAATGGCTAGAGTAGGGGGAGATTTAGAAAATCGTTTTGATGGTTTTTGATTTGATGATACCAACCTTAAGGTAGTTTCTATCCATTGGTGTGATGACTTTTAGCTCTAGAGACGAACCAGCCGATTGGATGAGACGGACAACTTGTTGGTGGGAGTACCATTTGACATCCATGCCCGAGACCTCGACAATGAAGTCGCCTTCTTTTATTCCACCCAACTGAAAGGAGATGCAAATTTAGATTCGGGACGAGAGACTTTTTTTTCAACTTACATCAGCTAGCGAGTGCATTTCCACGTGGGCAATAATCACTGGTGCATCTCCTCTCACGTGGAAACCATAGCTATCCACGTCATCCTTGTATAGGCTGCAACCGATTTCGTGCTGGTCAGTTGCCGGGCAATGGCAGTGGTAGACCGTTCCGCCACGATATACTGTGGAGCCTTTCTGCAGGCGAATGCATCGCGGAGCAGTCCAGTGTCGTCGCGCGGAGAAGATTGCAATGGGGCCGAGTCGCTTGAACGGATCATCGACTTTGTATGAAGTGAAATCGGGCCCGGTTAGGGAAAGTGTGAATTTCGAACATGCTGTTGAGAATAAGAGTTAAGTCAGACTTTCCTGGTTTTATTTTTGATTTTTCATTACCTTCCACTATGACGTCAATCAGATCAAAGTCCTCATCAATGTCCTTTTCGACTCTTTCTTCCTCGTATTTCTCATGTTCGTCTTGGGTTTTATAATGGGCTTCCTTTAGCACTTGCGTTAGTGAGGTTTTGTTCTAAAATTGGAATCATTTGAATTTTTTTTTAGTTATTGCCACCTAACACTGTAACTCACCTTCAAGTACCGGCACATCCGTTGCAGCCTCTGCGCCTCCTCATGACTAGCCAGCGATTCTTTGAGGTGGGCCCGTTTCAAGGCACTTGCACACCTTCCATCCTCATAGATGCAACTGCTTGCCGCATCCTCCTCCGCATTACCAATGAATGACTCGACTGTCGTTTGGCTGCGTTTGCCACTGGTTCCCAGTGAAGATGTGCTGTCGGCATTCGCGTCGATACTCCGTGACTCATAATGATGTGACAGTGCTGCAGAACAACGCAAATTGTTAGTAAATTTGTTGTTACTGTAAAGTGTTGGAAAAACTCACCTTTGTAGTATTCAGATTTCAGGGGCACTAAACCAGCCCAACATTCGGGCAGATACGTGTGGGTGTCGTTCAACTGAATGTTTTTGTGCATCTCATTGTATTCCATTGTGAGCTGAGCTGCCTCACCGGCAAGGTCTTTGAACAGCTGGAGGGTGTATTCAAACATTAGCATTGTAAACGAATCCCAAGCGGAGATACTTACATGACTGGAATCGATTAGAGCCAGCGACTCGATTTGGAGTTGAAGCTTCTCGAAGAGACACTCACGCGCTTGTGCAAGCATCAGTGAAACCAGAACATCTAGCACCTGTGGCTTCAGATCCATCGATGGAGCATTTGTGAATGTGTCAAATATGTGACGGAATATTCCAGCTGCGCGAAGGAAACTATCTACAGCCGCATCGAGTCCTTTTTCTGTGGTTCGGTCGTGACGTGCGCCGATTTGTGTGTAAATCGCCCCCAAGTTGAAGAGCGTGCAGGCTTTCTCGAAGGCAATGGTACGCTGACATGAAGGGACTCCTGAAAGATGTTTCAAAACAAATTTGTACTCAAAAACGTAAAGGGTAGATGACTTTGATTTGAAGCCAAACACAAACAAATCTCGTGATAGTCCCGTAAATGCGGTCGCATATTGGCTTAAGCCGGATTAATCCCATTCAATAACGTAATGTGATTCTTGCGCTTACCTGTTAATGAATCATACCACTCAAAGTATACGCCCAAGTTTCGGTCTGGCGGGAAAAATCTCCTTTCGACATAGTACAGCAGATTGTAGTAGCGAAAGAGCAAGGCGACACCTTGTAGATCTCTCGATGGTGTCTTTGATGCCTGAAAAGGTACGCCATTCCGTATTTATAATGCAACAATTTCATTTTATATACTCGTACCTGTCGTGTGTCTGTTATGTCGGCAATTGCATCGGTATACATCGATGGTTCCTCGCTGTAGTGTTCCAATATAAAGTCCGAAAATGGCTCCAAGAAGTTGATTTCTTTTGTCTCTTTGAGTCCGAGTGGTATCATTGGCATAACACTGTCCTGACTGTAATGAAAATGAACACAGGATAATGAAAATTTGTCTCCAAAACAACACCGAATACAGCGAAAAAAGGTACATAGTTTGATTCCAAACTCCAAGAAGTTGCTTATGTTTCAGGTTTTACATTGTTTGGGTAGTTTCTTAGTTGAAAAGTGAACATTGCCTCAAAACACTGCCCAAAGTTGATCAATCTAACTATGCAGATGACTCAAGTCCGCAAAAGACAAAGTTATGAAAGGAGCTATGTTTTGCAAAGATGCACTATACTTTCACATCACCATCGAAAGAGTTATCTCAAATTCCCCGAGAAAAACAACCACATTCCACAATCGGGAATGGTTTGACTCGCTCAAGTCTGAATCTCTTCAAAGGCAGCTAAACAAAAAACTACATCCAAAAATGGACCTTTCAAGTCTCAAATCAATCCATTTGAAGTATTCGGTTGTTTATCCCAATCGATAAAAGGAAAACAAACAAGAAATTCCTGCAAGCCAATTGAGCACTGCGCAGTTGTCAAAATTGTTACAAAACATTGTCCGTGTACGTGCAACGTAGAAAAATTCAATCTTCGCCTTTTGTCCGGTGCTGTTGGGTACATTCATCTAATACTGCTGCCCATTTTTGATTTTGTTTTTTTTTTTGCTGTGATTTTTATTATGCGCTTAATCGCATGGTCAAGCGCGAAATATCGCAACCAACTGGAACCGGTAACAGAAAGTAGGCACAGCTTAAAAAAAAGTCAAATCCATTTTTGATCTGACTGCGAAAAATGGGGTTGGGTTGCAGTGCAGAGCGATCGTGCACCTATTACCACCGGCATCCAAATAGATATACCTACCGACAGAAATTGGCAATGGCGCAGAATAAAAGAGTGCAAAGCACCGAACGTGGCTAGCTACTGGAATACAATTACACCTGTTATGGCTTATTTTTATTTACAAACACTTTTTTTTTACTTTTTTGTTTGTTGGTTTGTTTTTGTGGAACTTGAACACTTAATGTCATATTTTTATTACTAAATACTACGAGAGTAGGTACGTAACCTACTCGTGTTTGGGAAGATATTTCCGCACTTCGTCATGCAGTGAGTGTCTAGCTCAATCTGATTGATGATTGACGTAGGTAGTTATTAATTGTCGCGCCCAAAAACGTTGCACTTGGTTCTGAGTTACTAAAAGCATACAAGGCACATCAAGCACTCTTCTCTGGCCCGGCTTGGTTGAGCATTTATGCCATCATTATGTTCCATCCAGGGCTGTCGTTTGAGGACAAAAAGCAGCAGTATTACCAGTCGACAGAAAGCAGTACAAAGCAGTACCTCACCCAATGTATGGTGCTTCTAACACATAAATCGACTTTAAAATTAAAACACTCAACACACTTATGCAAAAACCTTTCAACTTGGAGTAAATAAAAGCAATTTCCCATATTGAACTTTAAGTGAATAAATCGGACCTTTTTTCCGTCTTTCCGATGCTTAGAAAGTTTTTAATGATTGATAATAATGTCCTGCAAAATGTATTGCTAAGTGAATATTTAAGGAATTATTTGGAAAATTCTTATCCAAGAAGCGCATCTTTTAGAAAAGCAGTATTTTAAGAGGGAGTGCACTACAGCAGTACAACCGTACAGAAAGCTGTATAAATACTGCTTTTGCAGTACAACGACAGCCCTGGTTCCATCGCTAATAGTCTTCGGTATGACCAAGATTCCAAGAATATCGGTCGATTGTCGAACTTTTCTCAGAAAAATTTGTAAAGTTTCAAGATTGGGTTAAGTTCAAACTTATTTGCGAGCCTCATTAGTTTTCAAGGCGGAAACAAGTAAACACTGGTTTACTAAAAAAGCCAATCAATTATTTTAATACAACAGTTGGAAAACTGACATTGTTTATTTACCAGGAAACGCCGACAAGTTAGTTTGCATTCAAGTTTACTTTCTAGGTCTGTTCCTTTACTTTTAAATCTTGCGAATTTTTACGAATACTCTTTTACTCAATTGTAGTTCCTCAACTCGAAAAATTCGTAAAAGAGAGCGACTTCGAGAGAGCAAGATATTTCCACTCTTTCTAGTTTTTACTCAACAAATTTCTTTGCGTAAGTATTGAAACAACTGTCAGTTGCCTGAAAATTGACAGCTGATTTTAATTTGTTGTTCTATTTGGCATTTGGGTGGAATATTCGCATCTGTCATTTTTCAAAGGTTACAACAAAAGCGTTCCTAAACTTTTGCGTAAGTTTCCCTCTCTGAGAGAGAATTCATCCCCTCCACTGTCATGTTGAAAGTCTTTTACATTTTTACTACAAAAGTAAAGGAACAGACCGTCTGTGTCCGCTTATGTTTTGACAGTTTGAAAGATATTAAGGTAGATACACCTGGATAAGTTGCCATTTAGGCCTATTCCTAAGGCGAGTTCCCAGTTAACTCGTGGTTAACTAAATGAACAAAAATTGTTGGGAGTTGACAGATAAAGGAGGGGAACAATTCAAATGCTTTCTAGTGCTGTAACTTTTCACTGTTAACACATATGTATACATTATACTAATGAATTGATACCTTCCGAAAAACGATCAACAGTCACTATTCAGCACTACACCTGATTTTGTCTTCCAGTGTGCCAGAGCCTTAGTTTTTTTGAAGCCTGATTTGGTACGGGAATTCTCTGAGACTATGTATATCAGGATCAAATTCTAGTAAACTATACATAGATAAAATCTAATTTCAGGCCTATAGTTGATGCAATTGAGAAATAAAAACAATCAGAGCAAAT
This sequence comes from Cheilosia pagana, assembly GCA_936431705.1. NCBI lineage: Eukaryota > Metazoa > Arthropoda > Insecta > Diptera > Syrphidae > Cheilosia > Cheilosia pagana. The sequence continues at coordinate 51,281,109 of OW386168.1, read as the reverse complement.
CGTTCTTGTCCAGCACTCCTTTCAAGATTTATATTGTGGATAAAAATAGGTACGAACGATGAATAATTTACAACTAAATATTCTCCATTTCTTTATTATTCTCATTGCACAGCAATAGTAGAACCATAACCATCTTAATTGTAATTCATGAAATAGAACGAACTTATATAAATACTCGCGTTTATTTTTACCACAAAACGTGAAAAAATGCAAACACTTTTCAAAACAACGCAATAAAAATATCGACAAGATGTGTGCATTTGTTTATGGACAATATAGGTAGTGTATCAGTCAAAAGACTGTTTCGATTGTCAACGATTAAAATGCCATCCCTCGTCATCGTCGTAACACAATACCATCGGGATTCAGTGGTGAAAAACTGGTTTGTGGTTTGGCCAAATGCGCAATTACAAAACAATTCCAATCGCAATGAGGTAGTTGAAGAGAAATTGATTTAGCCTGGACACCCCCTCGAACCGACCGAGACTAAGTGGTAAGAGTATTAATTTAATTGTCAGTTGGATTTAAAAATAATCGGATTTAGCAAACGAGTGTGGCTTAAGCGAGGGGTTGGTGGGAAGGTAAACCAAATTGATTTCACTTTAATTCCCATGGGTTCGATTGAAGCCATTTATCTTTGAAGTACAAATAAGGGAGTGATTCCGGGAGTGGCTCATCATCGACAGATGATGGAAATATTTTCCTGGTAAATTTTATTTTAGCGGTATCATAAAGTGTCATCTTCGTTCATAGACATGATTGATGACAATGTCGTTGTTGAGTTTTCAATGTTGATATGTATGATACCTTAAAAGAATTAGATTCATGCGGAATTTGCGGAATTGTAAGACCTATTTCGACATTTAAAAGATGATTCCTAAGAAGTGTGTTAATCCCTTTTTTAAGTTGTTCTAGTTTGTCAACGATTTCTCTATGGCAAATTGAGTTTTGTGCGACTTAAGAGTAAACACTCGTAAAATTGAGATCGATATACAATTGACCTATTTTATGTTCTGTTATGGACTTAACCCGAATTCGCATTACAACAACTTCGTTATATTTTGAAGAGCGCACCCGCTATAACTGACTGCTATTTGGGGCAAAGTACGTTTAGCTATAGATTCGCATACAATTTTGGGAATCTCAGTTGTGGAAACCAACCAAGGAATCTCAATAAATTTTTAAATAAATTGCAACAATTCTACGCAACTCTTATGAGTCGATGACTTTTAGAAAGTATAAAAAAAATATTGATTATCCTGGAATAATTCACTGTTTGACCAGTTTTCAAAAAATGGTAGGTGCCAAAAACCGTAACACTTCCCACGAATTTTAAAATTGTAATACAAGAATTATCCTAAACTCAATTCGACTATGCATCTCAATGTCAGTTCTCTCCTAGGTACCTACTACGTTGGATATTTAACGGCGGAAAATGCAATGCGCATAACTATTTGACGTTTGTCAAATAAGAACCAAAAAGTAACAACTATTTACAAAAACAAAGTTGATTATTAAATTTTAAAGTTTTAGGGAATTTTGCTTGACAATTCCGCCAAAAAGTGATTTGCTTTTTCTCACACTCTGCATAGGTACGTCACTACATAAATTAGGGACGTTTAAGTATCCCGTTTAGTAAGTCTGACAGATGGGTGACTTGTTGTGTCTCAGTTTTGAGTGGCTAAAATCGTTCTCATGAAGAATTTTTTTCAGTTGCCGTTTTTGGAGGGGTGGTCGACAAATCTAGTCCAGAAATTCGTATTGAGTACTAAGTTGACAGGTAGTATACCTATATGTGAATGACGTTACAAAAGTGACGTTAGACGTTACCGACTAATTTAGGGGAGCGTATCGGAATCCCGCTTTTTGAAATCCCGCTTTTCAAAAATCTCGAAAAAAAAGTTTTAAAATCCCGTCTGCTAAAATACTGTTTTTTTTAAATCCCGCTTGTTCAAAATCCCGATCGATTATTTTCGCTAATTCCGTTTTTTTACAAAACATTGTTATCAAAAAAATAGATGTTTTTGCGTCGCATTGCTTATAGTATACACTTGAACTAATAAAATAAAAAATGTTGTTTATGGTTTGAAGTTTTTTTTGTTCCCTTTCGCATTTTTTTCTAATTATGTATTGAAGATTGTCATATTTATTACTTAGAAATTTGTTTTGATATTATTAATTTCTTATTTTGTTACTTTCTCTAAAAATGATAAATGTTAAAATAAACTGCATTTCAAAAAAACGCTCATTGATTAATTTTTGAATTTTTAAATCTTTGATGTGTCATTCACCACTAACTTTTTAGTTAAAGAATGATAACTATTATTCTATTTAATTTTTTCATGAATATTGTTACTAGTTTTTAAGTATGAAATGAATAAAATCAAATCAAAAAATTTATTTTCATTTTCTTATTATCCCGCTTTTATAATCAAAAGTAGTCGCGGCGATTTTTTAAAATTAAGCAACTACTTTTGATTGTAAAAGCGGGATAATAAGAAACGGGATTTAAAAAAAGCGGGATTATAAAAAGCGAGTTTATAAAAAGCGGGATTTGAAGAATCGGGATTATAAAAAGCGGGATATCGAACCCAACCCGAATTGGTCCAATGCAAAATAAAAGTAGGTAAATATATTTCCAATAAAATGTCAGAGTGCTCTAAAATTAATATCAGTTGTTAATTTTTACCAAAAATTAAAATAAACAAAACTGTGTGTGTACAAATTGATCTTTAGCTGGAAGTAAGACCTGGTAGCTTAAAGTAGCTCGAAGTGTAAATATAAACGTGCTTTTCAGTCAATTTTCCGATTGCTGTGAACTCGCTCAATTCATTAAATTTGACAGATTTTTATTACTTGCGAAAGTAGTCGATTGGGTATAACTTAACATTATGCCGTGTGCTGCCAGACCCCTCAATTTTAAAACACTGCAATTCTTTTGCGCATAGTTATAGAATAGAGGTATGTTTTATAGCTGCGTTAGATGGAGTATTTACGTAAGGCATAGGTAGTAGTAGAAGGTGAAGCTATGCGGAAGTACAGTTTTTGACTACTTTGTCGAGTAGCTGCTCGTTACTAGGTAAGTGGGTAATTAAACTGACAAAACTTAGTAATAGTAGATAAATCATTTGTCAAATTGACATTGTTAATAAAAACCCTCCAATCAAACGCCATTCATATTAGGTCTGTTCCTTTACTTATGTAGTAAAAATGGAAAAGACTGTCAAAATGACAGTGGATGAATGAATGGGATGAATTCTCTCTCAGAGAGGAAAACTTAAGGAACGCTTTTGTAGTAATCTATGAAAAATGACAGATAGTTCATGCCAAATAGAGCAACGAATTTAAATAAGCTGTCAATTTTCAGGCGACTGACAGCTGTTTCAATTCTTATGCAAAGAAATTTGTTGAGTAAAAACTAGTAAGAGGGGAATTATCTTGCTCTCTCGAAGCCGCTCTCTTTTACGAATTTTTCGAGTTGAGGAATGACAATTGAGTAAAATGCGTAAGAATTCGTAAAAATTAAGTAAGGTTTAAAAGTAAAGGAACAGACCTATTATGTACAAGCCTTGAGCTCATGCGAAACGCAACTTGTTCGTTTGACGTACCTATATGTACCTACTTTAAAAAAATTAAAAATTTGAAATTCATCCACGAAATAAAGAATTAGTGGTTCCTCACTATAAAAAAAATAATTTACGTCTTAAAGAGGTTATAGGTAGACCTTTTTTTCATGCAGAGTACAGAATTTGTAGAATTGTTTACTAGAAATCCGTCTCCAAGCCGACTTACAATGTATATTTATAGACAGTACATATACCATCCTCTCGTGGTAATATGCAATGGAGATTCCTGATTCCAACTGTCACAGCATTGCACGAAATAACGATTCGACAAAAACCCATAAAGTACCATTTCAGATAAGGCTCCTTCGTCTTCTTGGGAACCTCAACTTGTATCGCCTCAGTTCCAAGAACGTCCATAGAGTAAAACAGTCAGACATCAAGCACCTTCGATGGTAACTTCCCTTTTCTTTCTCCTGACAGACAGATAGAGAGAGACAGAGAGAACCACCAGCAAGTATAACGTCTTCAAAAGGACACAAAACACCAACGAAAAGCGTACGACAGCGAGAATATCTCTGCATGATGATCACTCTGTATGCAATGCAACTGAATTAATGCCATCACACGTAGACCATGTCATTTCATGCATTTTAAATGAATCCACGAAAGGGTTTGCCAACACGTCTCCCTATAATGTTCCCCTTCGACAGGCCTTACCATTTAAGCTGGGCGCACTACCTCCTCCTATACCCAAACAACCAAGCGACGCGACGACCGGCGACGACTCCTGCGAGTAGCGATCATTAAAGGAAATTTACATAACACGTCTATCGTTGGTATTACAATATCGTTCTACTAGTTCAACGTCGCGGAAAACTCTGACTGCGACGACAACTTTGGGCCAAGGGATATCCGATCTCGGATGAAGTAGAAAATAATTGGATAGTTGGCTGTATACCTCTACGTATGTCGTATCTATTCCTGTTGCTGACTGTGTTTAGGAGGATAATTGTGCGGATCGAAGAGTATTTATTTTAAATTAAATTTACAACATCAACGACGACAATCGCGCACTCGCGCATACAAGGGTCAATTGGTATTTATTTAAATTTCCCCATACAGATAATGGTTGGACGCACGTGAGCAGGCGAAGGAGTAGACGTCGGCCATCGCTTGTGGTCCGTTTTACAAGGAATTTTAAATGGTGTTCTCTGTGGCTGGGTGGGACTGCGTATACACATACTACTCACCTATCATTTTGGTATACTTCCACCGATGAATTCAGCTCGGCTAATTGTTCCTTCAGCAGCTGGAGGTTGGAATTGACAAAGCTAAGTTCGAGGGCAACTGTGTCGCGTAGTTTGCGATTTGTGGTAGCCTGCGAAAGAAAGAAGAAGAGTTTCGAGTGTCAATGTTGTTGACTTGAATGATTTAGCCGCATGATATAGCCTGTGGTTAATATGGGGGGCAATAAAGATATCAATTGTTACCTTGAATAGATTTTCGGCTCCGGCACGCAATCGTAACTCTTTGTTGATCTCCTGATTCAATTTACAGCGTCGAGTTTGGAGTTTTCCACGACATGTCGCCGCTCGAGGATCAGATCCCTGCAAAAGAAGAGATAGGTTTATGAGAATACTTTTCAAATATAATGAGGGTGAGTATATAGGGTTTGAAAATGCCTAAAGGCTTTTGTTTAAATGGGACTTTGGATGGTGCAATTATTTGCAGGCGATCTGAGAATTGTTTTAATGCGGTTGTCTTGGCCTCTTTGAGAAGTTCGGAGAACTATATTCATTAAAATAAACGTTGAGACTTATTTAAGCGCTTGGGTAAGTGAATTCCGAGTCTTGCTAAAAGTACCTTTTGCTTTGTTTTGATACCATTTAACGCAGCCAATGTAGACTAATGACTTAAGTGGATTTCTACTTCTGTTTCAGAGCTAAATTTGTTTTTTTTTAGGAGCCAGAAAGCCCTATGACGCTCCAGCAGCTGTTGGGCGGAACTGTTAGGGTTTTTGTCATAAATAGACTTATTGAGTTCCACTGCAACTATCGTTGCTTTCGTGTTTCTCTTCCTTCCTACAAGAAATAAATGTTCAAAGGAGCTCTATTGACAACCTGGTCTTGGTCTCATTGCCAAGTGAGGGCGTGAGTTTTAATTGTATCCACTTTTGGGAGGAATCTACAATTTAAGGCTATGTATATATATAGATTTCGAGAGATAGTCGAATCAGACCACCAACGTCGGTTTTTTTTTCGTCTCTCTACCACTATAAAACTTACCCAGAGAGACTCTCTGGATTTCTTCGATGGGCTCGATTCCTAGTGTTAGAGCTAGCATTTGTTTATGGGAGATCTCTTTCATCGACTGGGTCTCGACCCAGTGATGTCCCAAGATCCTCATTCTTCTGCCAGCCAACGCCGTACATTGGCACAGTATATGCGCCGCTGTCTCAGATTCTTCCAGACATAGTTTACAGGTATCATCTTCTCTAAGGCCCGTCTTCCAAGGGAGTCCGCATTTTCGTTGCCCTCTATCCCCATGTGTCCTCGTACCCAGGTCAGTGTTACCTCATTTCTAGATGAACACTTATTGAGCTTGAGTACACATTCCAGTGCTAATGATGTTGTGATGTTTGTCTGTTCCATGTATCTGATCACCGCCTGATTGTCCAGTGCTATAAGGATATTTCTTCCCTCCACCTGACCTTCAAGCAAGTAATCCAAGGCATGCAACAATGCAATCATCTTAGCCTGGTAGACAGAATTGTGTGTTTTCCGAGACTGACGTGACGGGCTAGTTGCAGCTCTTCTGAATAGATGTTGGTGTTGTCCTTATTGCACCTGTAACTCCTATACATGCTAAACGTTGGACCCTATCCAGGTGCTTCCTCACAGTTTTCTGGGAAGCTTTCGGCCACCATACAACAGAGGCGTAGGTTAGTTCCGATCCAAAAAGTATCAAGGGCTGAAATTCCAGTTTCTTCCTCTTCCTAGTTAAGGCTATTAGATCTGTTTTTGCCGCATTAATGGAGAGCCCTTGTTCCAGACACCACCGCTCCATCACTTTGAGTGCGTTCCTCATGGTATCTGCGGTGACGTCTATGAATTTGCCTCTGGCCATTATTGCTATGTCGTCGGCATATCCCACTGTGTGAATGCCAGTCGCCTTAAGTCGCTCAATTTAAGGCTTGAATGTTGCCCTCGTAAGTGCAACCTTGAGTTATTTGGTATATCGCAGGCTTAAAACTCCAATGGAGAGGCCAGAAAGGTAGTATGTACCCGGTCCATTGAAGAAGAGTTGCTTGGAAAAGGGTCTTGATACCAAACGCTGTCAAATTTCTTCGAAATGTCCCGCCACTTTAAAACACAAATCTCTCAGACACGCATGACTTTCGAATCTAGGCTCCAATATATAGATTCCATTTCCCCTAGAAAAATTGGTATCTCTTTCATATTTCAATCAAACGCTCAGAAAACAGCTGTAAATCTTCTTTTATAATCACACAGCGAAGAAATGCAATAAAATGGTTAACTACGTCTTGGGCTAATTAAATCTTTAAGTGCCAAAGCAAAAGTGCTTGCGATTTTAGCCTCATCCAAAAGCCATCACACCACAATTGATTTATTTTTCTCAATAAAAAAACCCTACACCGCCACTTTGTCGAGCTCACTTCATCTTCGCAGTTCCTCAGGGAGTATAAATATTATTACATCACACGAGTAACATCCGTTCTTTTATCTTCTATGGAAGTAGTAAACAAAGTGTGGGCTGAGAGAGTTACAAAAAACATTGTGACGCGGCGGCACAGCGCATAAAACAAGGGCCCAAGGAGTGGTTGGCAAATGGAGGAACAAAACAAAACGAACAAAAAAAATACCAAAATCAGTTTGAACGAAGAAAATCTCTGGAGACACTAAACCAGCAAGATAAACGTCACCCTGGAGATATAAATCCACATTTAACTCCTTTGTGGCCTCCATATGCCGTAGCCGTATAGCTGCCGCCACCGCCACAACTACCGACCGAGCCGACCAAGCGACATTTACAAAACCTTTTCACATAGCTAGCGGTAGCATTGAAGCTTGGGACAGGAGTATGGGGGGTGTCGTCTTTTTTACTACGATATTGTCTCCGCTTTTACACGCTTGTTTATATTTTTGTTATTTTGTTTTTAGTTTGCTTGGTTGCGATATGAGGAACTCTTAGAAGTTGAAGTGTCAACAACCTCATTCTTGTGTTTGGTTCGGTAGAGCTATAGCCTATAGCCCACCCCCACAGCCCATGTTGCACTGCATTTAGTATTAAGAACGCTGGATTGTGGTTATACCTCAACTGGTTAGAAGGAAGGTTCCTCTATACCTGAGAGCGGTTGTATTTGTACCATTTGGCTTAATGGAAATAAAGTATCTATTGAGCAGCGAATAAAAACGGTGATTGTCGCCGGTATAAATACAAATACGCGTCTATGTGTGGATATACCCTATGGTGAGGCAATTTTGTATTGTAGTTTGTAGACCGAGCGAATGTAGTGAGTTACAACTTGGAGGTTGGAGTTCCTGCCCACGTAATTAAGTGCTGACTTGAATTGTTTAGACACTGAAGTAGGCTTGAACAAATGTGAGGCAATAATGTGCCGACAGTTCTTTGGATATTCGACTATGAATATTGAATTATTTGTGGGATGTCGGCGGTGTTTTTGGGGAATTAGACTCCAGACAGATAGGATGATCAGGTATGATGAGCCCCACAGTCGGTGTGGGAAGATTGTTATATTTAAGCGTGCGTATATACATCAAATGTGAATGGAAGAAATTCCATCACGAGACCTGATTTTGTTTACGAAAGCAGATCATGGAATCAGTTTAAAATGGGTTTGAAAATGGAAACTTGATTAATGTTGCAGTGACTTCTAATCAGAAGTTCAAGTTCCATTTTTTGGGGCGACAGAGCTAATGAAGATTTTAAAGGGATATTGCCTTAAACACGGAATGTAGTCTGCAATAACGGGAACGGCACTGGAATCAACAAACATCAGTTCTTAAACAGCTAGGATGATGGACCAAGTGATATAGACGGTGTTGGATACCAAAGGATTGTATAGGAGGGAATGAGTAATGGACTGATGAAGAATGCATTAAAGGCAGTTTGTCGTTTGTATGTGGATTTGAACACGCATTGCGTTTAAACTTTTCACCCATTTTGTATAGGTTTCTCGGAAAATATAAGGTTTTTCAGTTTAGTTTTTATTTCATCTCAATCGAGTAACTCATAAATGTAATAAATATGTCAGTCATCTATGGCTAAAGTGACCAGATTTATTTGAAGCAAAAGCGGGACATATTTTCAAATTATGATTTTGTTTAGTAAGAAAATAAAATAGTAAGCGAAATAAAAAAAAATATCAAACTTCATAATAATCTTTCGTTTTGATTAAAAAAGAGATCAGTAAAAATGTATCAGTTAATCTCCTAACATTTTTTGATGTGAAACATCTTATGGCGCGACTTGGGAGTAAAATCGATTCTTCAAAGCGGAAATGACCAAGCGGAAGTGCGTGACGGAAATTGGCCTGTCGCCATCACTATGCCGCCGCCTAAAACTCCTTAACCATACTCAACCGATTTCAATGAAATTTTGTGGTCCGGTGTGGTTGGTTGTAACTTGATGGATAGGATAGTTTTGGACCCGATAGGTGGCGCTGTTGTCGATTTTCTTAACCACTCAACCGATTTCAATGAAATTTTGTGTATTAATTATCTACTGCTTTGTATTAAGATTATAATATTATAAATTTCTTAATGAATTTCAACTACATACAACACAGTTCAATTTAACATCCACATTTAGCGAGAGAAGTTTCACATCTGTCGTGTGGTCACAAGCACGCTCTCTGTTTTTATAATAAGAACTTTAAATCGGCTTCAATATATCTATTGCTGGCGTATTTAGACATAAAGTCAAAATAGTAATAAATAGTTTTCTAGAAAATTAAAATAACACATTTAAAAACAATTTTATATTGGGATGAATTTCTTTAAGAATTTCATTATTAATTTTAAGTTTTTCATAAAAGTTTTTGTACTGCATTTTTAATATTAGTATTGCCTTAATTTTTTCGATGGACAGTTGAGTTTTTCAACGTTCAAGATTTTATTCAGAAACATTTTTCTTTTTATTTGATTTGTTTTCGATTTAAAAAATGACATACTACAAGCAAAACTGGCAATTCGCTTAACATGGAATATACATGGGCTCATTTCCTTCTGTTAAGAAAAACGAAAGATTTGTTCTTTATTTGAAGATTAATTTGTTAACTTTCCTTTAATTTGTTGTTAACTTTCCTTTGACTTTGGTGGAAGAAAAACGAAAGAGAAAGAGGAAGTAATGCTATTTGACAATTAAGATTTGACAATGATCTTTTTTATTTCAACAACTTCCTTAACAGCTCTTACGTTTGTTTTATATGCACCAATTTGTTTGCAAAGAGATGTAAAGTAAAATTTATATAATTGCTTCATTTTGAGAATTGTAGAAATCTACAAACATTTTCACAAAAGTAAGAAAGGTGGGACAGAAAGTGACCATGACCATGCGTCCCGCTTCCAGCGGGGGAGTCCCACATTTGATGTCTCTGTCGCGCTAGAAGCAGGACGTATGGTCACTTTATCTATGGCAAATATGATTTTTCGATACGAGGCTTACAGTTTTAGATGTTAAGGTGAGTCTAAGAGTGGAAAATATTTTAGCATAGACTGGCGGTAATCATGTGTCGCGTTGTTGGTGTTTGTTTGGAGCTTCCTTTACGTCACAGTTTAAAGTGAGTAAGAGCAAAATAGTACATTAGTCTTTTAGCAGCCTCTCTCTGTGGCAAGTCTTGGGTAATGGGTATATGTCACGGCCGTTTTCAACTGTAGATGGGTTGAACCCTATTAACTTAGTATTATCAATAACATTTTAACAATATCTAGAGAAATTCTTAAACTAAGCAGAAATCAACTCAGGAGCATGCAGATTCTGCCGGCGATGTAAAGGAAACCCAATAGGAAGTAACAGAAAATTGTTTGGATAATATTTCCTTAAGCATTTTGAAGAAACTTATGACACTGAACTACAGAGGGCTACTTTTGAATTTTAAAGAAAGTTATATGGTCGTTCGGCTATTTAATTTAAATTGTTTTCTTAGGGATCGCCATGGGCTCATTAATGACGCCCAGTTTTAAGTCTTCATACAACTTTAATTTGGTGCTTCTTGAGCAGAACAACGGTGCCGTAAAATAACGCCGAATTTTGGGATTAGGCATTATTTCACATTGAAAAAGTGAAATAACGCCGAATCTTTTTTGTGAAATAGAACCGACGTAATTATTTCCAGAATGACCGAGAAATTTAACTATATTTTCAATTTGCAGAAATGTTAACTAAATAACTTGCTCGAATTTCGAAAAATTTTAAGTGTTGAAGTAGATAGAAAGAGAAATTTAAGAAAATAGTAGTTCAAAATTCGTGCAAATTCCAAATGTTAAATTAAGTAGAACGAGAAATTTGGGAAAAAAATAGCTCAAAAATAAGAGCGAATAGGCTGAATAAGGCTGAATTTTGGCAGTGAATTCTGCACATAAATTCCTGATGGTTGAAAGACATTTTCGATTTTCCTCTGTCAGGAAGTGAACCTAGCAATCGACCAAGACCTGCAAATTGACCTGTATGAGGACCACGCTACCAAATGTTGAACACGACAGAGAGAATGATAACAGCGATGCATTTTTCTGTTGCTTTTAATAGTTTTGTCGGTCTCTCGCTGATAAATTTGCAAACTTTTAGGCTAGTTAAAGCAATCTAGAAAATGCCAACGTTATAAGTTCATCTGCACCGCTGTTCTTTCGAAAACGTGACAAAAATGGAACAAGCTGTGCCTGTACATAGTCTGCAATAAATGTACAGTCTTTTGCACCATCCTTGAATAAACGTTTATTGACAGATTGGGCCTACAAAATTTACACAAAACAAAGACCGCTTTCAAAGATATAACAAATAGTTGTATTAAAATTCCCCCATAAAACCATTGACAGTAAATCCTATCAAATTCTCATGGCTAAACATTAAGTGACACATCGATCTGAAGACGCCGACATTTCAACATCTATGACCCACCTTAAAGAAAATATTTTGATCTACCAATGTCAACTAAGCAATTTCAAAAAATAAACAACTTTAATAACCATTTCACAATCGGTCTACGATTGAACCTTCTTGTTTATCCTTGTATCACATACCTAGTAGTTAAATTCCACTCAAATTGTTTTCAAAAGATCTGGCGTCAACACTCACAACATTCCTATAATGACTAATTCCGGTAACCGAGCCGTAAAGTGGACTGATAAGACAATAAGTCTTATCCGAATTGGTTAACGCCTTCTGATTTGTTCTTGAGACAAAGACCCACTTATCGTGGTTTACCCACCTGTAATTGAGGTTGACATCGTTATCGATTATTTCGCAACATCGCACTGATAAGATTCTCTACACCCGCGACTGACTCATGCACAAGAAGATAATTTCCCCAGCTACCTCAGGGTGCACTCGTAAAAGTCAAACCATCCCACCGCTTCGACAAATAAATAGATTTTGATCGAATCGCATTTCCGCATACATTTATCGAGAATGTAAACATGCCGCCGCTATCTTCTGTCTAATGGCCAGATTATATTATGCATAAGCTAACATCAGGATGGATGGCACATGATCGCGCACGCATAACTGACAAGTGGACAAACCCGAAGTGAAGCAAGAAGGTGCGCTCTCTACATATCGTAATTAAAGGCGTTAAGAAAAGACTCCCCACCCTGTGCGCCCGCTCAAGTGTGTACCCTTTAATAGATCGACGTCAAAGTGTTGTTCCCTGGGTAACATCTCACTCAGAATGAGATCATAGTAATAAAACACTGATTGCAGATGTGCCATAAAACTCTTCTAGATCCATCTTATGCGGAGCACAAAAAAACACAAACTCTCCAGTGAACGTTGAGATGAGAATGTCGGCGATAAGAACCTTCGCCCCAGACCCCAAGCTCCAACACCTCTAGAAGAGGAAAAATATAAATAAAGAAAAGGTAAATATGTTTCCAGTTTTATGGAATGGTGTAAGTGTGGGTCTTATGTAGATAGGACCGACGACGCTGAGGAAATTACACATAATTATTCTAGAACGTTGAAGTGGTAAATTGGAACGCATAATGGGAGCAAATTTGTGAGTTAACACTTCTTGAAAATTTGTAGAAAAGCCGAAAAGCCGGATGTGCCTAATGGCACCACCCAATTTTAAACGACTCAAAAAGATGGATGCAAAGATTGAAGAATTATAATTGGCCACCTACGCAAATTATTTTCGAAACACTTATTCATAAAACTGCTGAGGGGTTGAGTGAGTACTTCTAGTCGTGAATTTTTTTTAATTTGCAAACTAAGACAATTATTCTCGTAGAAGATTCTGTCGAATGTTAGTCGTGTGTTTAAATTGAAATTTAGCAGCCATAAGTGGGACCATTTTTCTAATTTTCGTTTTGAATATAATTAAGGCTGTTTTTGATTTTTAAACTTTCTGTACCAGGTACGAATGCGGATATCAAACAAGCCTCAAGAAGGTGTGAAGCTGCAATAGGAAGAGATGGCTGGTCAGATGTCCCAAAGTTTCTCGATGAGAGCAGTGGCAGCACTACAAAAAGCCTTCAATGCTGTCAGATATATTGCGTGAGTTTCACAAGTCGACCACCTTTAAAACTGCTTTAGTTTGACGAATTATGTCGACTAACAAAACAAGAGGCGAAATGACGAATGCAAGCTCATAAAGTAGATTCTAGGAATGGCAATATCGAAAAATCACTTCAGCAGGTGCGTTAACAGAAAAGACGACCCAAATTGCGGTGTCAGAATTAACCATTCAACCTGGAGGAAGAAATCAAGACTTCCATACACTGAAATAAAAGATAAGTGAGGATATTAAATGTCTAAACTCAAGGCCAACTAGGCTGATGAACTTGCCGAGCTCTTAAGGCAACAGGTAATGAGTTGGAAGAGAGCATGTAGCAACCTTACGCCAGTATCCTATTAACGTATGATGAACACAACGAGTCCCCTTTACCTGTGTTAACTTCGCGCATACAAGATCCCATCTGCCATAATGTCTGACCGCATAAAACCCTCCGTAAAAAGTAGAAGTGTCTCCTATAAGTGCTGATACAGGCCCGCAGAGTTCATCGCAGATCAAATTTTAGACCTTAGATCTTAGATTGAACCAAAGAAGGCCAAATCGACTAGTCAACATCTTTTCATTGATTTTAAAGCAGTACACATAGAAAAGCCTTACAGAGCTGTTGCATGACGACCTTACCAAGACCTTATATGTGAAGAAAGGTTTTAGAAAGGGCTAGGCGCTGAAAAAAATGTATGCGAACAACACAAGCTCAGATTTTTAAAGGTTTTTTTTTCGAATATCCGCATATACGCCGACGATACTGACAAAACGTTAATTAGAAAACAGCAAGCTATCAATTTAGGGCTTTTTCGAGTTTTGAAATAGAAAAAACTTTAATGTGTCAAGAGGGGTAACGAGAGTGGGCACCCAACATCGAAAAACTGGACAGATTAGCAAAATACAGAGCTTTGAGGAGGTTGAAAACTTTATCTAACTTGGACATCAGAAATCAATTGCTAAAGAAAACTAAGTACGCTCGTCTCTTGAGTAACTATGGACTAGTCCTCTTGTACAGATCTGAAGCATAAGGCTAAGGGTTCCCTCAAAAGCGCTTTCAAGTTTGCGCTGACGCAAAAAAACATGTGGGGAAAAAACATGTTTTTGGACATTTTAACACTAAAAAATGTAATAGGAACTTGAAGTCTATCAGTGAAATATCAAAAGTACACGATTTGTTTGTTGTTTTCGCTTAACTTGACTTTTTTCAATAAGCTGGTTTCATTGTTGTTCAGCTTTGAAAAGATTTTGAACCTCAAATGGATGTGTTCACAGAGAATCTTTTTAAAAATATTTAAAGAAAGGTTTGTGATTGACTTTTTAATAAAGGGGACAAACCTCATTTTGTTTTGAAAAGGGGAAACGTCTGGTAACCCTTACCGTGACGACTTCAATTGCAGGAATATATCGAGCTAGTTGATATAACCCCTCCGGTTTAATTTTACTGACGATTTTTCTTAAAATGACAGGGCTCCAGAGCTAGAACTGAGTTTCGGAAACTAGGTATACATTTTAGATGATTATAGTCGTTTAAGATAGTAAGCTCTGTCTAGTTATAAACTCATGACGATCTGCAAAAAAATTGACATTGACGACTGTCAAATATATACTTATCTTTATTCGAAAAAGTGGCTCCTAAAAGTTAAAAGACAGTATATTTTATTTTAAATGTCAAATCCATAAAACTCTATTTATAGATTTAGCTTAAGATTTTATTTCGACATATTCAAACTGCAGTGGCATTGAGCAACAAATGAAAATGATATACATTTCTGATAAATATTCATAAGACTAGTTTGCATGTCAAGATAATTCAGATATTATGCTCGCACTCGCTTGAAATGTCAAGTTTGAAATTACCATCAAAAATGTAGTTTTTCTCCTCACACTGCATTAATTTAAAGACTTGTTCCACCAGTCACATGGTTTTGTTTTCTTAATTGTTAGCATCTACTCGTACATATTGCTATGCTAAGAACACGGCTTTCAATGTCTTGCTGGATTATGAAACATTGTTGACAATGCTCGCATGTAAGCCAGGTGCATCAAGTAGTACAAATTACACTTTGAACAAGTTCATCACAGTTCATTGCACAGGCGAGTTGACAAGCTCCATGTCACAATTAATCAGACGCTTGTCATGTCGGCGACGTAAAATTGCGGCAAAGTCCTTGCTGGCAACTGAAAGTATTCTTTTGACTCTTGTCACATTCGGCATCAATCAAAAACCGCGCACTACAACAATAACAAGAGTGTTTTGCGACTCATGTCGCACGTCTGGAATTCCATTGCTGGAATGCTGTTCCAAGGAGAACAAGTTACTGCACACCGTCTAACACAATCCGATTGGCAAACATTGATGGACCGATCAAGAGAGTAGGTAGCTTACAGCCGTGGCTGGTATTTATAGCCGGTGTGGAAGCATTCATGTGTTCCGACCATCAAGTGGTGCAGTGCAATCGTCGCGTCGCCATCGCCATGCCACTCCTACAAACTGGCATTAGACAAAGTTGGAGAAATAATTTTTGGAATGTTTACCACATTTGTTGTAGTGCGGTTTTGTCGAATGGAGACTTGCCTCAAAGTCAATGAGAAAGCATTCGAGGAGATGGCCAAATGTCAAGACGGAGCGCGGCAAGGGATGTTATATGTCACCGGAATGATTTGTGGCGATGAGCTCATTTTTTTTTAGTACACACAAATCGAGGCGATTAAATATGAAATTGTTACCATTAGCACTGTAATTACTGCGGAATTGTAAAGTTTAGAGGAAGTAGTAGTAGAAGAGGGACGACGCGTACGTGCCTTCTCTAATTGCGTCGAATTAAAACACAGCGCTTCTTAAATTGCTACGTATTAGGAGATGTTTTGTATTACGCAATGAAGGTTTGCTTTGCTGGGTGATGTTGAACTGGGTTTCCGTATTCTTTTTTTGGACAGAGGAACCAAGATGTTTTTTTTACATAATTTGTATGTCGTTGAAATAACTACGTTTAAGCGCGGTTGGAAAATGGGCGGCTTTCTGCATAATTTGGAAAAAAGCTTCAAAGAAGTTTATTAAAGAAAACGAGCTGTAACTTGAGACTTGGTTGATAATCATTTTCATGCCGGACTATAGCGCCATCTAGCGTATGTAGACATATACAGTAAACCTACAAAATTGTTTCATTTTTATAATATGGGATATGTTTGGTCTCACGAGTGCAGTGGTTAAATGGACAGTGTGTTCGGCTACCAAGTTTAAGAGGAGCTTCAGGTTCGATCCACGGAAAGGGACAAACTGCACCTTTCTGCAGCGCCAGCTATTGCAAACGTCTTAAAAATCCGAAAGTAAATATAAATATTTTGGGAAAGCTTCTTATTTAAGTCGTCCGAATCAAGGGTCGAAAATACAACCCCTAAAAACGAATGAGAAAATAGGTCTAGGGTAATTTTGTCAGGTTCCATTGCCTCTAGTTTTTAGATCTTAAAGGCTTGGGCTAAATATTTTTTTAGAGAACGGTTTACTTTAGAAATTGTTTTTTTTCGTGTGGCGTTTTTATAACTAAAGTAGTTTCTACTGGGCTTTCGAGACGACGAACTCTGCAAAAGATGATACGCAATGGACCTGTGGTACATCATGTCGTTGACAGCGATTGAACAAGAATTCATCTTAAGCTATTGCGAAACATACGCAATATTTATCTTATTTATTGACTGTAATAGGTGGAGGGAAAAAATAGAACTGCAGTTTCAAAAATCGTCTAGACGTCGGTATAAGTTTAACACAATAACCCCACAGAACCCCACTTAAAATAGACAAGTTCTAGAAAGGACAATCGGAGTAAGAGTTTATTAGAAGGTTTAAGATACTCAAAAAGCCTTTAACCGTTCATGAAGAATTGCTATTTTGGAAATCTTTCTGAGAACGCTTCAAAACTTTCTGGATGCAGGTTAAACTTTCTGACTGTTTGAATTAAAAAGCCTAGGCCTATTTGCTGGAACGGAACAGAAATATTAATGTTCAACGTAAATGCTTGAGCTCCCAAATACCGGGCCGTAGGCAGAGACTGCGAAGCCCTCGTTTATTAGTAACGCCAGTAAGAACTTTTTGGCATTGTCTATAGGAAGCGTTAAAATGTCCACCGTGATGCAGACTCTAAAACGTACCGGAACGTAATTGGCAACCAGTGTTGAAGCGGCCATCTTGAATTATCTCGTTGGTGGGTTTGTTCGTGATCGGGCAACTTCTGATCGATTGCGGTCATATTTTTGTACCTGATAGATATGCTATAATCCAATAGATGGCGCTGTACTTATTATTATTAATAAATGCAACATTTATGAAAAAAAATACTCATATCCACAAGACAATTAAAATTTGATTTTATTTTTACAATTTAATCAATGCGGATTACGGTAGTGTTTGACCAAAATGAGCAGCTATTCATTTATTTGCTTCATACTTATCCATAACTGATCTGTAAGAGTAAACTTGTACGTAGCGTTAAAAGCGGGACAGCATATAGTATATTTGTAACCCAAGTCAAGTTCACATATGCCAAGTTTAAATTAGCTAGAAGTCGACTTGCCAAAGTTGTTGCAGAAGTTGTTGACGTGAGGACAAAGTACTGTGGTACTCTCCACTATAGAAAACGAGACAAACTGCTTGATCTGTGTTCTTTTATACCCGTTTAGGGAACCTTCCTACAAGAATTGTTGCTCCTGATGTCTCCAACTAGCACTCTAATCTACGCAGATGATCACGACTTGTAAAGATGGGTTTCAAGCTTCTTTCTACAATTTATCGAGGCAGCACAATGCTTATGTATGCTCTTTACATTCGTGGTATGAAACGCATTTTTATTCATTAAGGGCGCACAATTAATCATCGGAATCCGATTTCATTTTTCTCCTTCCCAAACTGCAAAAATTCATGTAGAAGATAAGTCCCTTCTCACAGCGGTGTTTTATCTTCGCGATATGAAAATAAATAAAACAAACAAACTGAACTCCTCTTCACTTCACCAGGAATAAGTTATCTATCCGGGCCGCTTGTATATTTTATCATTGATTAAACACCACCAACATCGGACTCGAACTCGGACTCCTATCTCTCTTCAGTTGCTGTTCCAGAGTCCTCAGCCACATTGCACATACGACTACGAGTTCGAGTCTACTGAACGAGGACTCACGTATAAATAATTTATTGCAAGTATCGAGTAATTGCAATCAAAACAACTGCAGGCCCATTTCCAATTCCAGATCTACGCTGTTCTGTAATGCCTGTCAGCAATAAAAATTAATTTGTAATTAAAATCGCATGTATCGGTGCGCGCCAGGAAAAAGTATACTCCTTCTTCCACCTCTTAACACACACACAAACAAACATACACACCTCCGTCAGAGCGCAGGCTATTAGGAAGTGCTCTTCTTTTATAAAATAGAGTCAATAACTTTGCCAAGTTACTGCGTTACGTAACAAAGTTCAGAATCAAGCGTGCATTGCAAGTGCAATTGTACAGCGAATGCAATGCGAAGAATAATGCATAGCACGTCACACTCGCAGTAGGAACCTAGCAGTTCTATTTTAAGACACAGCCATGTGTCGGCGGAGAGGTGGCCCTTGTGGCCTAGGAGCCGATTTTTAATTTGTAATGCCAATGGAATTTATTATTATTGAAGCGCTTCTTGGCGGAGTCTATTTTTGGGCTTTGTGAGCTCAAACTATTATCACTTCCGAGTGGGGTGCCTCCTTCAACTTGAAGCAAGCGGCGCAAAGTCAACGCTCCTCGACAACGGCTGAGCTTGAATTTTTAATTAAGCCAGAGACGTGAATGCGTAATGAGTGTGTTTTTGTTTCTGTTGGACAAAAAGAACTCAAGTCGTGACTGGCGGGTATAGAGGTGCACACAGCACATACTTGTCTGGAGTTTCCGTTTTAAATTAAACGCATATGGCTGTCGGTCAGCGTTCTAAGTCGTCACGAAAATTGTGTTTTTTGTAAGTCGTGGCTTATATTTTGGCCAGCTTGGGTTATAATAAGCTTTGGAAATTACATAAGAGGACATTTACATCTAGACACGTTTTTCAATCGACAGTAGTATTAAATTTATTCCAAATGTGCGTGTTGTTAAATGATTTGGATATTTCTTGGAGTAATATTTCTAAAACAAGCTGTGAAATTTTAGTTGATCATAGTAAAAATAGTAACCAAACTGAGTACTTAAAGTTAAAGATATAGTTTCGGACAATTCAAGTAAGAATCTGTAAAAGAGTCATTCACTGCACGACTTTACTTCTCTAACCATTAAAGTACACTTATTGAATTATTTACTTGAATTATGAAAAAATTTGGTTGTTTTCATGAGAATAGTGTTTTTTCAAGACCAATGTGAAGAAAAAACCACAAAATTTCAACATTTTTCAGCTAAGTTTGTAAAAAGCGTTCGTTAAACTTGACGAAACTTATTTATTTACTTAAAATCGAGTGTTTCTTAAAAAAAAAACTCAGAGAAATTATAAATTCTTTAATAGAAAATCATTGTTGTTGCTGAACAGATTCACATAAATATCGCATGTTTCGTTTCGTTCCAACAGAGAAAACGACACACAGGTCTTTCGATCAAGAACCGCTGCTGATATTTAATTGTACTGTTTGGTTAAAGTAATCACAGCAAAAACATAAATGTAAAAAAGTCATATTCTCTTATATTGCGCAAAAGAAAAGTGTGTACCTAACTGGTCAGACATAAAAAGTAATGAGATTTTAATTTAATGTTGTTTAAGAAGGTTCAATGTTTAAAAATTTGTAGCTTCGCTGGTCAAGTTTTCAAATTTATAGATACGTAGGATCTTATTACTTTTCGTGGCTGACTAGTTTTCTTTTTCTCTATAGGCACACGATACAACTTGGCTCTTTTATACATTTATGTTTCTTGTGTGATTTCTTCACTTTTTTTTGTGATTTTTGTTAGATGAAAACCTCGAAAGGCTCTAGCGAAGTTAGTAACGTGGAACTCTAACCCACTTTGTCTTTCTTACTTGTAAAGTATTCATTAACATTTTATTTAGTAGCTTAATTTTTATTCATATTTTAAGTGGTAGGTAGATTCCAAACCCCCAAAATGGATTTTTTTTAATTTGTTCTGTTTTTCTTTTCGTACAATGCAGGTCCTATCAATCTACAAAATTTCAACGCTTCACGATAATCGGAAGTGCCCCAAACTAAATAACAACCGATTGTTTAAAGATGGGCGCATGCGTATTTTCAACCAAATTTCAATACTCAGCGATAATCGTAAATGCAAGTACGTGATAACTATTTGTTAAAAGTCCCCTAAATGAAAAATAAGAAGACTTTTTCCAGTACATTGCCGAACGACAAACTGAAATCAATCGGCCCACCGAGGTAGGTATCCGTCGGAACGGAAAATTCTCTGCAACGCATACTCTGTCGTAAACAAATTTCGCAACCAATTTCTGTCGGAGGATATCGGATTTCGGTCTAAAGCTTACATTTTTAAAGAAGCAGATAAGGCTATGTTTTCAATTATTTGAATAATGAATGACAAGTTGAAGGCAAAAAAGGAAATGTCGGGTAAAATCGCCCCCGAAAAAGAAGACTATATAACAATGAACGATGCATATGTTCAGAGTTAAAGAAACATTTTAAAAATAATTGCATCAGTTAAGTAGTTTTCAGTAAACATAAACATAAAGCCCCTTACATTTTCATAATTGAGTAGTTGGGCACTTTTGAGTTTAGCGTACAATTTGCCTTTTACTCAGTACTCGGTTGTATGTCTGTTAAACCTACGCAGAATATTTACAACATGCACCTACTTTTAAACATTGCTTTAAAAAAGTCACTAACTCGCCCTAAAAATCCACTAGATATACAAAAAAATGTCACGACGCATGAAAAATAAAATTTAAAAAATAAATTATTTTGAACAATAAATCAAAAAATAACAATACGTAAATACATAGGTAGATATGTTAACTTAAAAAAGAAACAACAAATTCAGTCTCAAAGTTTTTTAATGCAAAACAAATTAGTATTTAAAATCACTTAACAAACCACAAATAATTATATCGATTGCATCTTCATCAGTTTCATTTACCTCAATATTCGCAAAGTCAAAATCCCCAGCCCATTCGAAACACATCAACAAGACGTAACAAATCAAAGAAATTTTTAGTGGTCGTGGTAAAAACTGTGATAATTGAATATTGCAAGTATCAAACTCTAGTACCAGGGATGTAACATCACCAGTGGCGTAATAATTTAGAAAAACATGTTTTTGCAAAAAGTCACTAGAAAAATGACTAAAATTTTTAGTGACAAAAATTTATTACAACTTTCACTATCGACAAAGTCACTAAAATGGCAACCGTGATTTTAAACAACAATCCGTAAGCTTGGCCTGTTCACAATAGCACTTTCAAATTGCATGTGCTTCACCCTCTCAACTCACGTTGCGCCTTTTTTTTACTCGCGTATATAAAACGCGCATGTGTCAGTAAATAATTTGTTTTTGGCACTGGGGATCTCAATCCAAAAACTATAAAAATACCGCTCACGAACAGTTCGACACAGGTACCTCCAACTACGGTCTTGGTGGTTTTCATATAGAAAATTCCCAACAGCCGTGATTCACCCACTCAAGGTGTATGTAGCTACTATCACATTCAATGTATAAGTACACCACATCAATTAGGCAAAATATTATGATTAGTGCAGCTTCATTGCTTTAAGAGATTTCATATAAATAATTGAAAAAATCCCTCCCCCTTTATCAACTTTACATACTCTGATCGTTCCTATATGATTCAACTGAAAGTGATTCAACGTTGCGTGCTATTGAGGCATCCTTGCCACAGATCCCCTATCCACTTAAATAAAAATAAGCACATGCAACATGCTAAAATATACATTTCATGCACGCGTGGGGTGCTCGGGGTATACATTGACCACCATAGTCTGGCCATTACCTCTAATGGTCATTAAACTCATTTAACAATCGGTAATGAAATTATTTATTAACCAAGCTGATGAAGGCGATGCCCAAGATCCGATGACCACCTAGAAGACAAACTGCAGCTGGCCCCGTCAGCCGTCACATTGGCCGTGGGTAGATGTAATTTCATCAAACAACCGTTTACAACCTATTTGACATTGTAACTGACGTAAATGCGCATCAGAGTTCAGCCGCAATTAGATATGCGGGCATATAGGTAGCGCAAAAACCCACCGCACCGCTCAATTATTTCGAATTAGCCAAAGCGTACGAGTATATCGTCCGATAAGTGCTAATTTGGGTACGATAAATAGACGGCTTGAGGTCGGTTCTTCACTTCAAATCGAATGTGAGCCATCGTATGAAATGAACACAACAAAATGTTGAGTTGTGTTTGAACAACCTTAAAGAAAATTACGTGACATTAATACGCGGAAAATGGTTGCTTCTAAAATTTACGAGTGAAGTTTATTTTTATTGTTATTTTGTTTGTATAAATGAATTTGTAACAAAAGGAAGATAAAAAGAACACTGGAGTTGAATGGGCTAATTATTTTGTTGACAAATTGTCATTGTGGGTGGTTGAAGGACAATTGACGACTGAAGGATTTTGAACAGGAAGTGGGTATGGTCGTTTATGGTTGGGAGGGGTTTTGCAAATTCTGATTACTTACGTTCAATGACGTTTTTGGTTGGTTACGTTAAAGAGTCTGTTTAAATCGACAGTTTTAAACAGCTCTAAAGGAAATTATCCAGCAAAGCAAGAACTACCATAATGCACTTTGCAAACTGATGCCATCTCAGTTAGATCCGGCCATTACTGACAAACTTTCTAACCCGAAAACGCCTGCTGGTAGAAAAAGCTCAAAAGATGATAGCAAACCACTTCAAAATCCGAATTCGCAATGTGAACTATGATTTTTTCCATCGAACAATTACGATGAAAGGACTATCTCCAGGTCAAGAAGGACTTTTTGTTTAATCTTTCAAGAGGAGTTCCTCCGGGGAGTTCCTCACAGTTTCTACAAAGTTTTGCGGTCTTACCAATAATCGGGAAGACGACTTTCACTAGGACAACACTTTTGCTTAGGTATACTGTATAGCCCGGATAAGTGCTTCACCTTAAATGCCCCGTTTTGATAGGCACTTATGCGGGTTGTGCAGTTAAGCACATAGGCACATCACTAAATTTATAAAAAAAAATAAAAGATAAATAAAATTTAAATATTTAACAAAAATAAAAGAAAATATTTTTTTATAACAAAAAACATTTAATTTGATTTAAAAAATAAAAAAATACATTACATTAGCTGGCTATAGCAACGGTAACCTTTAAAAAGAAAACTTTGTACTATTTATGATGAGTTTTATATGAAAAAAGTCCTTAGAATTTTGGCGGGTTAGGCACTTAAGCGAGAGACACTTATCCGGGTTGTACTATATTTCAAAATGATAGTGATCTGCGACCACTTTACTTTTATACTAAAAAATGTTAGTAAAGAGACTTAGTTTTCAAATTATGTGCCATCAAATCAACTTTCATCGTAGGTCGTGTTCATCGGCGAACTCTTCCGCGAGTCCCAAGCGATACGAAAAATATTAAATAAGCACTAAGTCTGTATATAAGTTTGGGGGATTTTCCTAACTTTGTGACAAATTGATGGGACTTTAAATTATGTAACAAATCCGAACGGCTGAATTAAGATGCGTTCTAAATACAGATTTTTGCCAGAAGTTGGCGGAAGATGGAGCATTGGAAAAAACCCCTTATGGCTTACTTTGCGGGGCATAAACATGGAACCCTTCGTTCACTACTGACCCCCGCAGTATGCCAAATCTAGTTTTGCGGACACAAGATTTAATGAAAACAGTGTCGAAGGATGTCATACAGACATTTGAGGATTAACAATTAACAAAAAGAACTCTGCTCTGCATCAATTCGCCCTTTTATCTTCAAGCCGTCCAATCAATCGCACTATCAACCACCATTCCACTCAAAGACTCGACATGCAAGCCAGTGTCTGTATAAAACCTGCAAATTGTATGCAAAATACCAGAGCGAAACTAATTACAAAGTTTAAACTAACAATCGCAGAAATCACAATCGATCTATCAGTGCTCGTGTTGCGATTGCTAATCCGAACCATAAATCATGTTCACATGCGCATTCCAATTCAAGGCACACTCGGCTTAGACCTCAGCTACATGTAGTTTCCCTTTCTCTCAGAGTCAGAGTACTGCATTTCGTTTCACATGAGTAGAAATTTCTTGGAAAATTAACACGTGTGATAAACTGAAAACAGCGCAGAGAATCCAAATGGAGGTAAACAAAACACCATTCAATGGAAACCAACAGCTGCCAGCGCCAAGTGGTAGTTGCTCTTGGCCGCCTCTGTGCCAAATTTTTCATCACCAACAAATTTCAGATAGATTGTCATGACTAAGAAAAACGTTTTCTGCTTTTTATTTCAGAGCGGAAAACATGACTCTGACCCGACTCCAACTCTAAAGGTTAAACACCATTTTGGAGTTTCTTTTCTTTCTCTCTCTGCTGTAAATCATCACGCTTTTCCACGATCGTCATGAACGGATGGAACTATTCGGTATGGGAAATGCCGTTTTCTTTCTTTTGGATTTCAGCCAAAACCCAAAACAGAAATACAACACAAAATTGACCATCGAGCGTCTGGTCATACCTTGGGTGAAATTTGTGATCTGCAAGTACGCGATCGCCAAGTGAGGACGATCAGAAATTTTGTCCACGTCCACGAGGAGCGCACATGCGGCGCAGTTGACTTTCTTGCCCATCAGACATAGGTATGCAATATGCATGCATACACTCGTAGGTAAAGGATGATGATGGCTCTGTTAGTTTAGTGTGCCGATCAGGTGCTGACTCGCTAGTTGAGCCGGAGTGCCGTTTCTCGTTTTCGCCTTGCCCGGTGAGCATGAGCACAGACACAGTGAGTCAATCTCATCATCATGCTCTTGAGTCTTGACTATCTGGCGGGTAATGATGGATTTTTAAATAACTTTTACTTTTTTTTCACGAAAAGAAACTTTATAATCGCGCACATGCACTCTTGGCAATTGATCGTGATTGTGATGCTGATTAGTTTGGCCAGTTCGGATGGTGGCGATTGCCTTGGTAATGACTGCGGGATTGCTGGGAAGATGTCTTCATTTGAAGGTTCTGCGCATTTCGTAATAATGCTCGAATAATGATGGACAACGTATATTAATGGCCTAACTTTAGGTAATGCAGTGCGACGGTTTCTTGGGCATAATTAGTTTGAGCCACAAGCTGGCGTTGAGGTCTATATGAAGTCGAGGGTTGTTAAAAAATGAAGACCTTTGAAAAGTATATTTGCACCTTGCACATCTCACATTCAAAAAAGCTGTAGGGTGTTGCATGTCTATTCGAATTTGAGGTGAAAACTATTTCCTAAGACTCCCGAGAAGGCTTTAGGGTATTTCTTTTGTTGCCACGCCTACTTTTCTGATTTGAGCGCCTTTAACTTGTCATTATTTAAATGAATTGTACTTAATTGAAAACAGAAATAACTCCTAAGGGAGAAAATACATTCTTAAACAGATTAAGCTGTCAGTCAGATTTCTATTTCGTCCAGAAGCTGAGCTATACAGGGTGGGCCGATTACAAATTTATTTTTAAAAATCCCATAAAATGAACAAATTTATTTTTTTCCACACTCCGCACCAAATTATCACTCTCCGTGGATGCATTGGCTTCTCGACAAAATATGCTGGTTTCCCGAGCTCCAGATTGGGTAATTTTGTTTGGTCACGAAACCGCCGAAATGAAAATACGCCTCTTCAGAAAAGACGATTTTTGGCCCAAAATCAAACAGCACTCACTTAGGGAATAAGTTTTCAGTATTTCCCAACATTGTTCAAGCGTAAAGCGACTCATTTCGTTCCGCGGAGGTATGCTACCACTGAATTTCTGTCAAGATTTCGAGCGGGAAACAGCTGTCAGTGTCAAAATAACCTATTATTAAAAAAAAAACGCACTAGATTGCCCACTCGTTATATTTAAAAAAAATCTTAAATGATTAAATTAAAGATTGTTCTTAACTATGGTTCTGCTTTGGGGTATTGAGTTGGTCAGTCGAAATCACTGTGTGTCGGTTTCTCTGTTTGAGCGGAACGAACTTGAAGCATTTGATGTACCTACATACGAATGTTTTCAAGAGACACTTGAACCCAAATACAAATACAAATTGAGTGTGTGATTATCTAGGTTTTTTGGAAGAATCCCCTTAAGAAAATCTACTTGAAATGTTACTTTCTTTCAACACCACCACTGAAATTCGACTTTCATTCGGAAATGTATTTAATTCTTCTAACAATAAAGTGGAATCGAAATCATATTTATCTCCAGAGTCTAGCAATCTTTGATAAGGATTTGCAATCAGGGACTATACCTACTCTTACTTCAGACTTAATTGTGAGTTCACCTCTTATTTCAAATGCAGACTTTACAGTTTCCCTTGTCTGGCAACAGTATCATTATCATTGTTATTACCATACTAAAATTAACTGTGAAATAATACCCATTTACGAAAAATAAAACGAATGTAGACGCCCAACCAAGATTTTTCATAATTTGTCCGTTCTTACCTGGAAAGAGAGAGAAAAAGAGAACAAAAAAAAAATCATTATAACATTTGCTATTACAAATAGAACGCAAGAATTTGTTTAATAAAATAAAAGGCGAAAGTCCACAGCATGAAAAACATCGAGACATTCATTAATTATTGATAATTGAACCTTTAAGTGAAAGTAAACTGGGAATACGTACAATTAGTGTTGAACGGGACTGATGCGCATTTTTGGTAAGGCGCATGGGAAACGAAAACATAAGTTGATCAAGTTCGTGCACTGATGCACAGTTGGAATGAAATTGTCTCGTCTCTTGCATCAGTTGAGTGATTATTTCAGTCGCACATTAAAGAAAAGAAAAACAATCAATATCGATGTCAATGAAGGCCACGTTACATTGATTGTAGATGACTGGCTGTGCGTCAAATTACATACGTTTTAAGTCACAAAAGATCGAGAAATCAGAAAAGTTTACAAACTAGCGTCAGAGGTTTGGGTATATGAGGGGTATGTTTTTCGTGGCTTCTTTAACATCATTCTTGAGAAAATTGTGCGCAGTTCACAAACCAACACCAAAAGTCTGTGCAACTGCCTGCATACGCTGACGATATTGACGGAACACAGCGAGCTGTCACTGGCGCGTTTGCAAGTATTAGTACGGAAGCGGCAAAAATGGGCTTAGTAGTAAACGACGGCAAAACAAAATATATGCTGTCAACAAGAATGTACATCGACGTATCGGACAGAACGTCACAGTAGACAAATATAATTTTGAGGTAGTTAGGGACTTTGTCTACCTCGCCCCGCTATTAACTCTGAAAACGACATCACAGCAGAAATCACACGAAGAGTTACACTTGCCAATCGCTATTTCTTTGGACTAAGACGGCAATTGACCAGTAAGGCCTTGTCAAGAAACACTAAGTCGACTCTATATAAGACCCTCATCATCCCAGTCCTGCTCTATGGCGCAGAAGCATGGACACTAACAAAGGCGGATGAAGATCTTCTTGTCGGAAAGCAAAATTCGTCGAGTGATTTGTGGTCCCGTTTGCGTTAACGGGCTATGGAGGAAAAGATTTAACAGCGAACTCTACAAGCTGTACAACGACACCGACCTGGTCAGAAAAATACGCATCAGTCGTCTAAGATGGCTAGGACATGTAGAGCGAATTGACACCAACGCTCCGGCCCGGAGTGTCTTCGATACCGGAGGTACATAGGACACAGTTAATTTGTTTATGTTGGGAATACCTCGTGCATCGACGATTCTAGTATCTCTTTAGTTCATTCATTTACAACCGTTGCGTTGGGTCACGTTTTTATAATATTTGAAAAAGTTTAGCACCGTTCGGTATTGAGATCTATTGAAGGTAACTCTCAAACATAATTTTTGAAAAAATAAAGCACTATTCCATGCAATCAAAAGGAGCACCTAAATTGAACATGGTCGGCAAGAACCAAAAGTAAAAGACTCAATTCTAAAAAATATCGTATTTGAAATTAAGTAAATCTATTATATTCGTTTAATTCAAATTACAATTCAAACAAGACAATGTTCGCCATATTTTAATTTTAAATTATGTACTAAAACTATGTAAATAACCACCATTGTACTAAATTGCGGTCTACGGAGAAATCGATTCGGAAATAAAAATCACTTTGGTTGTAACACTCACATTGATTCGAGCTTTTCTCTTTTTTGAACTCGTCGTCGTTTTTTCGCTCGAATTGCTCAATAAGCGCAAATTACGTGTATCTTCTTCTTGTCGATAAGCAGGGACTTAACTCGATTGGAGAATTTTCCTATTAAGAAAGTAAATTTTCAACGGACGAAAAATCCTTCGACCGTACAGTAAATTTTTCAAAGTTTTGGTGTAACCGCTAAGAAGTTGGTTTATTTAAATACTCGCCGCTCTGTCAAAGTCAGGAAAACCAGAACCAAAACTTTGTACACATTTAGAGGGAGAACAACTCTCTGGCCCAGAAGCTTGGTGGGATAATTGTGCTGCACTTCTAAGCGAGAGGTGTCAGGCTTGATCGCCAAACCATCTCTCGCAAACGTCTGACAAAAATTCGACTGAAATGCAAAAGGTTCCTAATTCAGACGTTTGAAATCAGCATAAAATTGTAGGCCCTTGGTTGGCCCCTTCCATTTAGATACACTAAAAATAAAAACTTACAAAAAACGAATAGTTGTGAGGACCTTTAGACATAGGAAACTTTTACGCAAACTTTTATTTTTTTAAATCGATGGCGGAACCTTCTAAATTTTGAAATAAAGCACTTGGCACTTAGCACTTAGTTGTGATCAATAAATCTAAATCTAAACATGGAGTTAAAAGTGGGCAACCTGGCACCCTAAAAAAAGTGGTGATGGTTGGACAAGGGCATCAATCCTTCGAAAACAGCCGTATACACGACTTGGCGGTTCCATCAAGTAAATCCCCAACGCATTATTTGTACATCAAACTAGTGTCAGAAGGACAAATCGTCGCGACAGCGTCGAATGGAGTTGGAAACCCATCGGCAAGAGCTAATGCATTCAGGCAAGGATAGTATCAAAAAATCGCATAGTGGCGAGCTCTCATTTTCGGAACCAGCAGTTCTCGCTCACAGTTTACCGAATTAGTGAAA
Source organism: Cheilosia pagana (assembly GCA_936431705.1). Classification (NCBI taxonomy): domain Eukaryota; kingdom Metazoa; phylum Arthropoda; class Insecta; order Diptera; family Syrphidae; genus Cheilosia; species Cheilosia pagana. Next base: position 51,251,527 of record OW386168.1, on the reverse strand, counting down.
TGACAAAATGAACCTCTTCAAAGTTTTAAAAACCAAAATAATCGAATTCCTGTACACATTGTACTTTTTTCACAGCTAATCCGCAAACCAAAAATTAGTCCCAACTTTACCGCGCAGGCATATACATAAATGTTATTGGAAACACTTGACATATTTGAATGATTTGATTAATGGGCAGCCATGGGCTTGCTGATTTAACATTTCAAATTAATATACAAGAAAACAAAAACTGTTTTTCCCAAAGAACAATAGAAGCGAGTTAATTAATATCGGACTATGGTTACAAAAAAAAAATCCACAAAATGCCTTCCGTTGGTGTTATTCGACACAATTTCCCACAAACCTACTAAGGCAGCAATAAAAGGAGTTCACCACGGTATTAAAAGCTATTGACTCCGAAAGCCAAGAGATGATCAGATCTCCACACCTAGAGTGGCGAATTAATTTGTTAAGCTATTTAACAATTTAAATTCTGTTGGCATTTCTATATCCGTATAAATCTCTGAATCAAAAGAAGATACAACGCAAAAGACACGCCATTATATAAGACAACCTTTCGAATTCATTAGAAAATCAATCGCTGCATTAATCCGGAAATATGACTGCGAAGTCACACGTTTTCAAACCTCATCAGGGAGACTCTGCCATTCAACTGTGCATCTGCATCTTGTAACTGGCACATTGGTCATTAATTTTGAGTGCGAAAAAATGTTGCGCATACGCCTCCCTGCAGTCGAATTGCTAGTTCATGGCACAACTGTGTTACTGTCACATGAAAACGTGTTTCACTATAAAACGTCCGTTCCTCCCCGCCTTCTGTTCTGCCAGCGTGCGGAATTCCAATCTCGCATATTGCATAGATTAAAAGAAAACTATTCGTTTCGTTTGTCCGCGCATGGTCCATACACAGATAGAGCGAAGAGAGCAAGAGAGAGATGCCCCCCAGCTATACGCTAACACTAGGCAGCGGTAAAAAAAAAAAACAATATCGTGAAAACTATCTTAAACTAGTAGCGTATAAAACAAGCGCAGCATCTCATTTGGGTATCGCGCAACCAAAGCGCGATACTGTACTCTTGATGGAGATACCGATACCGGTCTCTGGTTCACTGACAGACAGAGAGGTGGTGGGTCGCCGTGGTGGATATATACAACGACTGACCTAGATATTATGCGTTTGTGAAGAGATTTCTAATTTGTTTTCTTGTCAAGCTAGCTTGGCGCTGCTTCTTTTCAACTTCACGACGCTATACCTTTTCGTGTGTCGCCTAACTGTTGTTGGCTGTTTAGATGCACCACAGAGAGCTGTGCCAAAAAGTCGACGAAGTTGCAGTTGATTACTGCAAGTGCAACCAACTGCCGTCAATATTGAGAATCCAATTTGAACGAAGCGATGCATCTCTGGACAACTTAGTCGGTTTGTAGGTCAGTTGATTAGTGTGGCCCGCTGTGTGGGGCGGGCTTTACACTTTTACAGCTCAGTTAGGTAAATGGCATGTGGCCTTCTTGAAATTAGTGTAACAACACAATAACCAGTATAATCGTGGATCTTTTTTCGGCCAGAGGTACTGAGCTTTGTTAAATGAACGCAAAGTGTTGCACGTTATGGCTGACCTTCGAAATGTTGTCGTTGATCTTTCAAAATCCCAGCCGGATAAAGGTCAATAATTGTGGCCTAATCATACATCCAGTACCCGCACATAAGGCCAGAGTAAGTGTTCCGTGTTTGTGGATCGATTCTGTATGGGAATATTTTGTTTAGATAATTATCACGTCTATAGAGGCTTTCAAGGTTTTTCACGATCAATATTGGCTTCACTTGAAAAGAGAATAATTGCTGCCACCATCGTGGAAGCGAAAAAAATTAATCAGAACTTTATTTTTAGAAATACATTTGAGAACAATTATTATAACCAATTTGGCATGATGCAAACAGGTAATTAAAGATTGAATTCTAAAGAGTGGCGTGGGACATGTTTGACGGAGTGAGACAAAATTAATGATCCCTAAAAAAATGAACAACAACTGAGTTTGAAATTTGAACAGGTGTTATGCAAATTGGCAGTAGTATTTGTTGTTCTTAAAAGGCTTGTACAATCGAAAAGAATTGTGAATTTGAGTGTGAAGCTGCGATATAACTCTAACGAGGGGTTTCATTTGAATTTGAGAGTTTGATTGCTCGCAAAGTGGTTAGTGACTAACATTCAAAGTTTCAAGAGACGCCGCCATTTTTAAAATTATGAACTTGGAAACTCTGTCAGCTTGCGCCTTAAGTTACGTTTATTTTTGCAGTTTTTCTGCAATTAGGAACTGCAACTTCCCATACGTTTGGTTGAAATACACGCAACAGAAGAGAGAGAAAGACAGTGTTTGCTGTGGGTACCGTCCTAATAACCAGCGGAGATTTTAGTTTTCGCTTAAAATTCCTAGTATATAGATGGTGCGTTGCAGCAGACATTTTGTTTTACTTTTCTTATCTAGTTCTTTTGTGGCAAAATGTTCGAAAATGCCAAATATCGCTCGCTGAGAGATTGAGGACGTTCGGATACCTAGTTTGTGTAAAACGTCAACTAGATTTGTCTGGACTAGGTATACGAATGCGATAACTAACTTAGTTGAGTTGTTGCTCTAAACTTGTGGTTTATTTTTAAATTTTGACACTTCAAAACGTCAATTGAGTATACAGGCAGGCTACCTCTCCATAAACGTCAGTTGCAAAAACTATCCACGTGACCAATCTGGGCCAATAAAAACTCAAGCACGTCTAATCAGTCAGCTGTCGACTTACTAAACTAGAAATCCGAACGTCCTCATTCTGTGTTGCGCTTTTAGTTCTTCATTTGGCCGCTGCAACCGCTAGCTGTCAAAAAACGCGTCTTCATTAATCCGCTGTGTGCAAGTAGGGTTGAAGTGGCTAGACTGTTGTGGAACTGTTGTGGTTAGTCCATAAAATAGAATTTAATGGCTGATATACAGTGCTTCAGGCATAAAACAGGCCAGCTGCAAATACAGTGGAAGTCACTTATAACGACCTCGCTTCTAACGACCAGTTGCTTATAACGTCCACTTTCATTTCATTTAGTTGGTTCATTATATTTAAAGTCATTCAACCGTCGGATATAACGTCGTCGACTCGTCGTATGTAACGAAATGTCAGATATAACGAAAAAAATTTTCGGAAAAAATCGGTCCTTTTCGTCGTTTATAACGTCGGAATGAGATAAAATCAAAAAAAAAATTTATGGCAGTTGTGGTTCACGCGTCTTTAACAAAAACTTTAGCATTTTATGTGATTTTGTTTTATTTATTCCTGAATATTTGTGAAAGGCAGTCGGATACAGCGACCGCCGGTTATAACGACCTTATTGGTCATTGGTCACTTCACCGTCGTTATAAGCGACTTCAACTGTATTAGTTTTCCCAAATTGCGTTTTAAGGGTGGACGACTTGCTGGTTCCTTTCCCTTAGATTCTAAAATTTTATAGCTCTTTCGCACTTAGCAAATTTACTGAGAAAAACGTATTCTATATATACGGCTAGAAATTAATTTAAGTTAAGATAAAGTTGTGTAAAATTTAAGATTTCTACCTAAAGTAACTGCTGGAACAGTGCGAATTTGAAACAATGATCAATTTTTTTACCAGAAACTAAAACTAAACATGGCTTAAAAAACTGTCGCTCGTATTTATAGTATAAAAAATAGATCTTTTATACCAACAAGCTTTTTAGGTTGTAATGACTTAAGTAAAACAAGCTGTGTAATATTCAATGTTTAGAACTTAATATTTAGTACAAGGGTTTAGCATGCGATTCATGCTAGAAAGGGACAAGCAACTGACACGAAAATATTCCGATATATAATGTAGGAACTGCTTATCTCAAAACTTTCTAGCTGAATAAGTTTTAGGCAAAGTAAAACATCTCACATAAGTTAAACATCAGTTTTATGATTTAAGACACATTTTTTTTAGTATCGACAAAATTCGGTGGCAGAATTGAGAACTAAGCTTGATAAAAAGTTTGCCCCTTTGAGGTTGAGAAAGTAAATCATTTAACCTGTCACCTATATTGAGAGTGAAAGACAATTCCACTCCGATTAGTCGCGATATTCATCGGACTGACTAATTATTGTGAAAGTAGACCAATTTACGGGTAAATAAAGTATATACCTTTCCAATAAGCCCGAAGCTTCTAAATTACGGATGAGAGTTTATAATAATTTCACCCAAACAATCTGCATAGAAAACTTCTTCTACAACTTTGTCAGAATATAACTCTTTTTATCGTGTTCGACAAGTCACAGAGCAAACTGAAGAAAAGATGCGCATTTTCTTCTTAATAGCTTCCGCACTTCTTCTCACAAGCAGCTGCGTACCTCGGTAGCACTTGCAAGAAAAAACGACGATAATTATCCCCATTTACAAATACTAACCATTTGTTCCAGCTTCAGCAAATAACCCATTGCTATGTCCAAATCACTCATCAAGAACTGTGTTATGTTACTATCCACAATGCTTATAATTTCGCTGCCAAACCACTGCCCCAAGAACTTTTTAATTTACACATGCAGAGCTTAAAGACCTCTTCTTTTCACTGAGGACGGGCATAGCACCATTAAATTTATTCTCAAAATTCTAACATAAACAACACCCAACGAATGGCAAATATTTTCGTGCAAATTATTCCATAATCATTCTGCGAAGCACACCGAACGTATAATACACACAACACTATATCTTTTTTCTAAGGCGACTAACTAAAATAATTCCAAAAGCGATGAAGGGGAATAACGCGTCTTAACTCCACGACCGACGGAATGGATCTTCAGCATCTTTGTAGTTTGTCTGCACGGAAATGACCAATTCTTTTGCGCTTCTAATGCAAAGAACCTTAATTGCCATTCTCTTGCGGTGGCTTAGAACATGCATCTCCCAGGAGTATCGGTGTGTGTGTGTGTGCTTTCTATCGCTGCGGCTTAGAAAGATTCTTTCCCAAAGATCAAAACGAAAATACATTTCTTGGAGAGAATCGCTAGTGGATTGCATGGAATGGAATGGCTGCAGGCTGAAATACTCGTACGAGCGGAGTTTTAGAGCGCTTTGTACAGTGGGATGGGAGTGCTTAAATGGGACGCAAATTCTATTTAAATAATTGCGGTATAATTTCGCAACAAATTTTCTTGTTAAAGGACACCCAATATGCAAATATTAACGCGCTCAAATTTAATTATGCAGTTTATAAAGAAAAACACATATTTTTATGTATTTATTTAAAATATGCCACCTTAAGTATACAGATTTTTATTAAGGAGAATGTAATAAAAAATAATGAATGAAATGAGATTGAAATAGATGTGCGTCGAAACATATTTTTACACAAGGTTAGGTTAGGTAGATGGGTAGGTAGAGCAGGGCGTACCCTGCAATACCACACTTAGGTCCTCGTGGACCCATTGTGATGCCCTTTTTTGGGGAGTTAACCGCTGGTGTTGTATCGGTTGTCTTCTTTCCATTCCTCAGTGTGGTTAACAGACGCTGTCCAGCCATCCCGATGTCCTCAAAAACCTGTAAAGATCAGACAGTGAGACATCACAAATTTCTTGTAAGTCTTGGAAGTAGTATCTCCCAAGTGTTCTGTTCCTCAAGTGACTGAGACTCGGACAGTGACAAAGGAAGTGAGGTGTATCCTCGTGAACTTCTTCGTCTCCGCAGCCTCTGCATATGTCGCCATCTTTGAGATTAAGTTTCACTGTGTGGTTTCTTAGGAAGTTATGACCAGTTAGAGCCCCTACTAGCCTAGATAGTGAAGACCTGTTAAACTGTAAGAGTTTATTGGTCCGACCACTTTTATATTCTGGCCAAAGCTTCCGCGATATTTCACAGGTAGAAAGTTCTTTCCACCTGTTGTTGGTTTTCATACGAATCTTGTTTTCCACCCGCTCTCTAAGGTTACAAAGCGGTGGCTTGACCGACTGAAGTGCTCTATCACGGTCCATTGCGGACCCAATTCTCGCCAGTTCATCCGCCCTGTCATCTCGCTATGTCCAGGGACCGAGCAGAGATTCGTGGTGTGCTGCAAGCAAAGAACCTTGAGCTCTTTTACACAAACACCGTACGAGAAGGAGTATGTCGTTTTCGCTGATGGAACGAAACAAAAATATTGTGTAACAGACAATCCTGAATGCATCACATTCTTAATTTCAGAAAAATGAGACTCAATCATTATGGCAAGAAGTTTTCACTGAGTATGTCGTTAAAATGACAATTTTGTTTTCTGTACAAATTTTGCAATTTTGAGCTTTCAAAAATTCGAAGACGAGACTAGAATTTGTTATAAGTTAATTTAAGCAAAGAGATAAGTCAAAGAAGCAACGCATTATATAAATAATATATAGGTAAAAGTTGTAGTAAAATCTTAGAATTATAAATTATTCACAATACGCAATACCTACTGAAAACAATAGTCACCCGATTACTTGAAAAGAAGCTGGAGTCGCCCTACTTTTACACTTCTACTAGTGAGAGCCACAAAAATGTAAGTAAAACGAAGTCCTCCGTGTGAGTTTATTAAAGAAAGTCCTCATTTGTTAGTCAACTGTAAGTGGCACCTTGTATTTCACAGAAATAAAACAATTTTAACAAAAGTCAACTTCTGATCGCTGTTGTGACTTAATTTGGTTTTTCACCGGTAGCTAGTTCCGAATTGTCATTTAAGTGAACTTATATATATATATTTTTGGCGCGACAGGTCTATGGGACCCAAGGCCTAGCTTCTCGCAACCATTCGCTTTGTGTGGGTTTTCAATTTTTGGGACGAATGGAAGGGATCTACAATTTTACACCGAGTCCAAACGGCTAATTGAGAAGCTCATTCATGACAGTTTTACTCTCGGATGTTTGTCAGACGTTCGCGAGAGGTGGCGCAGCGGAAAAAAAACCTTAAGATGTAATTTGGCCCTCTCGGGATTCGAACCTGAGCCCCTCGCTTAGTAGCCCAACACACTACCACTAAGCCACTGAACTTAATAAGCAAAAATTGTTTCAATTTGAAACAATCATTAAAAGTGTCAAGCCGCAAATTCCCAAGGTAATTAAATGAACACTACTAATTTACTTAACAATTGGTAAACATCAACTATTTGACAGATGCCACTTAAGATTTGACTTAATAAGCGGTGACTCTAATCTAAATATTTTTAAATTGAAAGTCAAATTTAATGCTTCATTTCTAATAACTTAGACCAAGAGCAGATTTTTATCCAAAAGTCGTTTTATTTGTAAGAGTTATTCAATAGGAGCCGTTCTAAATGTCTCCCTTTTGGAGACCAACTGTAACGTTGCTAAAATTAGTACGACGCATTCAAAAGATTTTCAGCAAACTCAAAAATACACTTTCTTGACCATCAAATATTGCCAATTGCCCACTGTGAAAGCGATCGTCCGCTTCGCATGTCGTTTGTACACTCTCTTTTTTCTCACCGATTCACACAGGTAGTAGTAGGCAGGCAGGAGGTAGCTAGTAGCTACCATTTGTAACGGTTTGGACAGAATTGTAAATTACGAAAATGGGAATAAGACAAAACGGCACACAAGCAAAAGAACAAAAACAAAAACCAAACAAAAAATTCTTATCAAACTAAGGCAGTGTAGGGTTTGGGATGGCGCACAAAAGGAAGATGCATACTAATTAGATACTTTGCTTGGCGATGTGTTGCGGGTATACCTACCTCACACACGTATTGTATAAGATAAGAATTAATAATTATACCGCACCGATCTAGATTTGGTTGTTCTTGATTGATTCATTTGCGTCAGGTGTGATGCAGAACCTGATTGAACCGTTGGGTGATGCAATTCCTATACGCTAGGTATGTCGATGGTGATGAAGACAAATGACTAAATTATAATAAAATATCGACGACTGGATTGAGGATTGACAACAAGGCTCAGGCTAACGTTAACCAACCAACAGGAGGTACCAGTTTTGACGAGATGCTATGCATGAGACATCAAAGTCGGTTGTCTATACTTGTGTTGGGGAAGGTCGTTAAGTTGGATTGTTTCTTTTTTTATTAGAAAGCATTAAGCAAGAGTATGACCATGTTAATTGAGAATGTACAGTTTAATGGAGTTCTTAACACTTAAGACACTAACTGTATGGGGTTTGCTCGATGTTGCTTTTCTAAAGGTATTAAAATCGTTTTATTGAACAAATCGATGCAATCGAATCGAGGTTTTAAGGCTGAAATTATCGGCAGATTAACTTCACGGTGGGCTTCTGATTTGTGCAGATAAACGGACTTACCTCATGGAGGTTAATAAAACAGTTTCTGAAAGTACCTATTAAAGTTAGGTTGTTTCTGGGTGCGGGGAAATATAGCTTTGAGATACAGCTTTATTAACCAACTTGCTGAGGCTGTAGCTGCAGGGTTAAGGTGGAAACAGTGATGTGTCTTTTCTTCGGAGATCGAGGTGATATTATAATGGCCGAAGGATCAGGATTGTGGTGGTTAGTTAAAAAAGTTAATTTTGTTCCCTGCACACTGCACAGCTTTATCGGCTGTTCATAGGCAAGAAAGCTTTTGTTTCTCAATTTGAAGCTGTCTTTTGTATAGAGCTCTTTATTCAAAACTTCTGCAAAAAAAATTGAACGTGCGGACTTAAATAAAGAGGCCTGTATGACCACTTTGAAGGTCCAAAGACACGACGACAGATGATTTGCTTAGACTCAACAACTCAACTGGAGAAGAAATGTGAAATAGCTTTTCTTCAGACCTTAGCAGAGCAATCCGGTGTCCAGCCAGTGAATCAGTGTTAATATTGTGCAAATAAAGTCGAAATATAGTACTCTGTTCGTACTACGAGCATACTATACCGCAAAGACAACTTTATACTGCATCGCTGGTGTAGGATTGGACTAAAGTTGCAAACTGAAAAACAGCTCTTTACATGGTATAGACCTAGAGTTTCGAAAAATGTTCCCAATTATTCAAATGTTGAATCTAACTTTTCAGAAATTATTGGGGTTATCTATTTTTGAAAAATAAAACTTGATTCCGTGCAGGAAAAATCTCGTGATCTCCAAATTCGTTACAACTTACAATTCTCATGTTATCGGACGCTGGCTTAAGCAGGATTAATCCTCTTTGCCAAAACTCAAAAAGAAATAGGTAGGGTAGATGTACCAGTACCCGGCCACCTAACACTTTTTTCTTACTAATTCAACTGACAATTTACACAAGTTTTTTCTTTTTTTTGTACATCAAAGGCAAATTTTGTTCAAAAAAAATCTAGGTATTTAAACTTTGCAGAATTTTCCCTAAACTTGGTTAAAAAGTCTAAAGTCATCTGCGGACCTATTGGCGCCTGTTGAATATGATCCAGTTACTAAATAAAGTGGTAAGCACAGCACCAGCAATCTTTTGTAACCGAAAAATCTGAGAAATTGCATTCACTTCCTCTTCCCAAACCCAGTTTTTATTTCTACACCAAGATCCCAATAGGCCATTTGCCAGAAACAGTTCGAACGGCTTTCTAACTATTACGGGAAAAAAAATCTTTAAACTTGAAAACCACTCAAGGATCCATGTGTAGTTATTCAATGTCAACATGGACACTATGCGATCCATCAGACTCTTAATGGGTACTCATCTTAAAGAAGAACATGTGTATAACTTCAGATAGAATCTATCTATCAATCTCATGTGCGCTAAGATCCCATAATACTATGTAGTTCGTTTTGTACTATGGGGCACTTACGCCGCCTATAAGTGGCAACGACTGGAAGTAGAGAAAATCCAAGGATGATGTTCACATAAACTTTGATGATCGTAATAAACTTGTGGACACATGTGTAAAGTTCTTGTAAAATGTGCCAAGGGGCAAGAGATTCACTGCACAATTTTACTGCTGATTGTTTGGGTTTTATCGATTTTTTTTTCTCTTTTTATGATCCAAGACTTTTGCTATTTGAAGGAAACTGTTCTAAACTGTTCTTTATAACTCTTTTGTGAGTGTCAATGTTTCTAAGAAAAACCTTTGAAAACAGCTACTCGATCCAAATTCGTTACGACTTCCAATTCTCATGTTATCGGACGCTGGCTTAAGCAGGATTAATCCTCTTTGCAAAAACTCAAAAGGAAATATACGTTTGATTCAGTTTAAGTAAATGTGACCATTCTCCATCTTGTGTGGACCCCGAACTTTGTCTGAGTAAGTCTCTTTTTCGAACCGAATCAAGTGAAAAATACCAAGAAAACAAAACAGTGTTCCGCACTCCATTGGACTGCACCATAATTATTAACAATTAACCAACACGTAGCACAAAGCTATTACAGACACGTACGAAAAACCGCTAGATCTTTATGCAACTCACAAGTCAAATTGTAACAAAATGATCGGCAAGAGCATTTCTGGCTGAAAAAGAAAAACTTCCCTTTCGGAATACGGTTGCATTAAACTACCGCATGCATCGATAGATCATAAGCGCCAACATATACCGACTAAATTGCAACAATTAAGCCCGCCAACGACGAAATTACTCCCATCAGGTGTAATTACCCTCATGGTTAATTCTTTTTGAAACTCCAACCGAACGTTGTAGATCTGCAAAGTGCACACATACAGAAACAGACACACTCATTCATTGGCAAAATCGTGACACTATAGCGATATACCGTTCGCAGCGAATACCTAGTTACCATCAGTAGATATACCCGGTCACCTACTCATAACTTTTTTATATAGCGGCGGCGCATGGCCCGTATGACTATGAAAACGGGGAATTCACAGTTGTTCTTGCTGAAATTGTGCACCTGGGAGACCGATATGGTGCATACGGCATACCTCACCGCATAAGACAGGTAGCTTGTCAGTCTTTTCCACTCTGCGTCCGTCAATTAGATACAAACCAGTAGTGTTTTGATGTTTTCTAACGTTCTCAATATGTGTTCGTGTGCCAATAAATTTAACTAAAACAATTTAAGCAAAATATGATTCCAGTAAGCCTGCAGACCGGTGGTAATGCAATTTTGATGGCACATTGATTAGAGCGATGATGGTATACGGCGACGGGTATAGCTGCTAGCTACTGGTTGTTCCGTTTTTAATTACTCGGTCATAGCGATAAAGAGTAAAGTGAGCTATCAAAGTAGAACGTTTGATGGCGCGCAAACCAGTCCGACCCGTTTAGAAAATATCTATAGGAATAAAATTGAAATGCATTTTTCATGCTTACCTATCTAATTGCGTTTGGAGGCTGTTTGTTTGTTAATTATGTAATTTGCTGATGGTGTATTAAACGGATGAGTTTATGGTGAACTTGAATGGATTTGCATATTTATCGGGGAAAGGTTCTCAAAATGGGAGGCAGAAAATAGTTTTGACAGTACCTAACTCAGTAACTGTGATGATGTGTTGCTTACAAATTAATTTTTAAATTTATTCTATGCACACCGCAGCGACTTGCGGTCATAAAAATCTCCATACTGTGACCAATCGATTGAAATCGTAATTTATCCAAAATTGCAGTCGAGTGTTCAATTAGCTCTGATTGAATTGATTCGATATACCAATTGAGTCATTTAAATCGCTTCAATGTCAACCGCATTTAAGTTGGATTTGTTAATAGGTATTTAGCGGCAAAGCCTGAGGCTTGCACAATCATAATGTACTTGTCGATGGGGACATGTGTTGCATGCTTTAGATATCAATTTTGGGACAAAGTACCTTTGCATATTTTTCCTCGAGGTACGCAATGTTGGGTTAGGTTGAAGTTGAGTTCTGAATGGCGATGACGCCATTGGTCTATCTAAATAGATATATGTGCTGCTTCCAAAAGATGCGATACAAAATATTATCTGACTTGTTCAACAAGAAAATTGCGCGAAAAGGGAAAGTTTTCAAAAACCTTTACACTTACTTGCATTTAGATGAGATTGATAGAACTTTCGAAGGTGTCACTGGTGTGTTTGCAATATTGTGACAGCTGTCAAAAAGAACGAACACACAACATCGGAGAATATGACAGTAAGTACGTCGAAAGTGACAGCTTTAACTCAGAAGTATTTAAAGACTGATTGATAAAGCCCTGAAAAGTGAAGAGTAACGCTTGATAGTCTAGTTTCTAATCTTTGACTAAGTATGGCATTTTCAGAAAGCTCCAAGGAGACATTTTCCTTTTCTATGGCACAGAAAAATGAACTTAAACGCAAGTCGGACGACGATGTCCTTCGTCTTTTTGAACGAAAAATTCTTCTAGTGATTTTTGGTCCCGTTTGGGGCTTTTGAGAGGGCGGTTTAACGCCGAACCAACGAGCTGTACATTGACTAGACTTGGTCAGAAAATTCGTCAAAGACGGCAAGGGTCGGAAAGTCTTAGATTTCAACACGGAGGGACAACGCAACAGAAAATGACCTCGCATTAGGTGACACGCACAAGTGGCAGGGGAACGTAACCAACTTGAAGGGCACAACTTGTAGGCAGATAGCCATGGGCGTGGTCGTTTTCGGTTAGACTTGTGCGCTGTAATTGTTTCCTGAAGAAGATCTTTCTTGCAACTCCCCACTAAGGACTGGACGTTAACATATAAAGGGTTTGCCGCTCTTTTGACATTTCTCTTCAGTAAGGTTTGCCATTTCATGACGGAAAGATATACGAGCCAACAACGAGTCGAAATTATTAAAATTTACTACCGAAACAATTGAGCGTCTAGTGGAAAAATTTGAATACATTTGAAACATAACGCCTTCTAAGACTAGAAGGTCTGTCGTTAACCCTTTCCTATATTTTATGGAATTTTATGGACGCCCAGCGATTATTAGATGTAGCTAGTTTGATATTCATCGTGAGTTTGACGACTCGTAGTCGACATGTTTTGCCAGCGATCCTCATATAAACTTGCCGACGAACGGAACTGTCGAATTTGCGAGCATTGCTTTCATGATGCACCTAAGGCTGGACTCATTTCTTGCGTGCTACTGCAACTAGCTTTGGTTTATTTACATTTTATGTAATTCCAGCTCTTATAACTAAATGTACAACCGACTTACCACTGCAGCAGGAAGTGTTCTCCTGCTAAGGGAGTTTTTGAAACTTTTCTGATTAGTGCTTTGGATTTTTCGTTCCCTCGTAACCCGAAAATCACATCATTATTTTTTAACCCAGCAAAACCAAAAGGAGATACGCATTTTGTTTGCCCCGGAAGATAATTCCGTTCGTCAGCAAGTTCATCTGAGAGTCATTGGCGACGCGTACCTTCTTCGTGAGAAGTTGTTTCCATTCCGACAATGGAAATGTTCGTTTTAACCAATTGTAACTCAGTCACTGTCTATCCAAAAACTTGAAATTGAAGCAAATTCCTAGAATTTTTGCTGATCCAAATGTTAGCGCGCTGCAAATGTCTATGAAATTGAATGTATGAACTCACTCCTTTCTGAACTTGACCTTTAAATGTACCTATACGGTGAACGTATCCAATTGCAGACATTTTGAAGAAAATCGTGCTTACCTGCAAAAAGAAAAGGAAACAAAAATGTTACTTGAGCTTCAAACACAGTTTGCGAATAACTATTTAAACGGAAAAGAAAATACGAGGACAATTCGAAACTCTAATTGACCGCAAATTGTGTACGATCCATTACAATTGAATAGCGAGGAGAACCTTCCACAAAAGTGCCTACACCGTCGTAATTTATTCTCAGCTAAGTGCGTGATGTCTTGCATTAGAACGCCAGATAAGCCCTTTTGGTCAACAACTGAACTGAGTACGAGCTCTTCCCAGGGGCACCACATTAACGTTGCGCACGCAATCTGACTGAAATTACTTAATTATACACGCCTCACGCGTTGTAGTTGGATGTTTGTATGTATCGATAACAAAAGGAACCCACCAGCTCCCCGAAATAATTATGCACAAACCTGCTATCACCGGAAAAGCGATAACTCTCTGTTAAACCAATATTTGCCATTACTCTTTACGGGCATAACACAAATCTGCTACACAAGTAGCTTTAAGATAAGATAAAAAAAAGGCAGCCCATCTACGCATTTGGTAACTGAAACTGAAACAATTACCAATGGGATGCCCCATTATATGAACATTATACAAGTCTGAATTTATTTCCTTTTAAAATTCCACGGAAGACGTGACAAGTTTTCGAAAACAACAAAAACAAAAACGAACTCCGTTTTCTATTCGCATTCCATACAAATTGTATCTTTCCGATACGAAATACGAATTGCGCTTATTATTCGTCGTCGATGCAGAAAATTGCCAAGTCGCGTTGCGAAATTGCTAAAGTAAATTACTCGTAGCTCAGCCCGCGGGCGTTGAGTTTATTGCGACGAGGAGTGCTGCCACTGTCAGCAGAATGTATATTCAATTTCGTTTGCTATTGGAAAAAAAAAATGTTGACATGGTGCCAAAATGGTGCCAATTCGATTGAAAAGCTAATTTGCATAGTTGTTGGCTATTAATTGGAAATTCGCAGGCATCCCTGAGGCATTTCCTCTCATCTTCTGACTGCAGGATGACGACTAGATACTGCGTATGTGTCGACGATTTGTATCCTTGATTGCAGAATGCAGAACATCGAGACTAATTAGTATGCAATTGCTGGCGATGAAGACAGCCACTGTGGGGAGAATCAAATCTACTTGACCATCACCAACTGACTATTCCGCAGTGGAGCGAAACTAACCGTTTAGTGTATGTTACAGTCGGACGAGTGCCGACTGCCGAGTAGTGATTGTCGACAGACGGTGAACCGGAAAAGATGAGAATGAAAATGAGAATGAATGCATTATCGCCCAGGATACACTAATTGGAAGGAATATATGCGAGGAGATGGACTCACGGGACACGGTCTACTGTGTGTGGCGCGGCTTCGTGTAGTAATCGTCGTAGCTTGATGTTACCGGAGTGTTTTAATGACGTCAAGTGCATTCAGGCAGAGAGTAAGAGTGATGACCACCAGTTGGGGTTGTCTTGTCTTTGTTGTTTCTTTGAAGCAGACGAGCCAAAAGGATGTGAGGGAGTTTAATGTGAAATTAGCTCCGGTATAGGGTTAAGTTGACCTAAGGGAAATCTTTGTATAAGTTCATATAGCCAGCTGTTTTTTAACGGTCTGTCTTGATGAGAAGCCTTTTTTTGGGGTCGCATTGTGGGGGTCCTTTATTATATACTGACACACCGATAAGGGCGCGAATCACTGTCACTTTTAGGAAACAAAGCCATTTTTTTGCTACTTTTCGACCTCTTATTAATCAGGACATTGATATTCGTGATATTCGGCGATGGTTATATTTTTTCAAAGTATATTTTAGTAGTTAAGTACTATTTCTCTGTTCCCAGTCGTTCACATGGAAATAGTATTGCCAAACTCTATATTCGTATTCTGCATTTTAATGTCGTTTTTTAGGCACTTGCCATAGGTTCGCTTAAGCAACTCAGAAAACCTTTTTGTCCGTTGAATTTTATGACTTTTCCTCCAAATTTACTTCGAGGGACAGATCTTGGTCCGAAAAGACAGGTTTTTTTTTACAGTTTTTCTTACTCCTTTTATCGGGTACCTTTCATAGCACATTTTAAATGGCGGTCTACATTATTCGGCAGCAGGTGACTCGTCGGCAAAAGTATTTTGACAGAAATGCCAATCGCTCTTAAATGCGCATAACTTCTAAAAGCTATCATTTAAACTTATCAGTTTTCACAGAGTGATTGCATATGATGTGGCCTGTGATAGCGTGTGTACCTAAATGAAATCTATTAAGTCCCATCGCTGGACAGGTCAGACCTTTTTGTGGTTAAAGTTCGATTTTTTGACTGGCATAAGTATTTTGACACAATCATTTTTCACGGTTTATTTGTCGAAAAAAATTCTAATCGTTTGAATTCAAAGTTATTTCGATAGACATATTGTTTACAGGTCCATTTTGACTGAAATATGTGGAAAATGACAGAGTTAAATCTGAAAGATCGAGCAGTATTTGTCGCAGAGTACGATTGCGGCCTTTCTTTAAAAAAATAAGGGAATAATTTTAATAATTAAAACGAAAAAATTATACCAAGAATGATAGATATATTTTCAGGGACTTTTATTATAAATGCAGGTTTAACTTCCAAAAATCTGCTGAAAACCCTAGGGAGAGGACTATTTGGAGACTTCTAGCTAAATTTGATTTAAGTAGACATTCTACAAGGAATGTACCGTATATAACTTACGAAAACAAAATCAGGTGGATACAATTCGCCCAAGAGTATAAAAATAAATCAAGAAGCTTCTGGATCTTAGATTTGTGGACGGACGAGAGTTCATTTGAGCTTCATGGATCACCGAAAAAAGAATTTGTTTGAATACCGAAAATAGATTGTCAGAAACGCATCAGTCGTTCAGAACAGTGGGCATGATGGCAGGTCGGTAATGTTCAGGGGTTGTATGGTTGTATGTCGTCCAACGGCCTTGTAGATTTGGTTCCAATCGATTGAACAATGAACCAGCACAAATGCTTTAAACAGTCATGCATTCCCATCTAGCGATATGCTAATCCTGATGTCATTTATTCTCCAACAAGATAACAATCCTTGCCAAAAAAGCCGAATTATGGAGCAACTTTTGCGGCACATTGAACCAGAAGCACACAGATCTCATTAAAGATGTATGAGTTTACTTTAAAGAAATAAGAAGTGTTTCTCTAACTCGGAGCAGAGAAGAGTCCATTTTTGAAATAATAAAGCTCTGGGACGACGTTCCCGCAAAAATGCTTAAAAACTCATCAAATCGGTTAAAGGACGATTACAGAAAGTTGTTGAGGCTAAAGCGAATATATTAGTTCAACAATAAGTTTAATTTTGTTCTTTATTAAATTTAAAATTATATTTATTTTCAAGTAAAACTGATTTGTCAAAATAATTATGACACAATAAAAAGCTAGTTTTATTCATTTGAATGAATTTAAATAAATATATTTAAAAATAAGAAATTGAGTATGTTCACCTGTTAATGAGGTAAACAGACCAAGCGTTTATTTTTTTTAGTTATTATTAGAATACAAAAAAAAAAAAAACTTTTGATCTTGTCAAAATACTTATGCCGACCATTGTAGGTATTCCCGGATGCATTCTGAGTGACTTTCTGATCAGTGATGATGCGATTTCGGCAAACCTATCTCACATGAGATAGACAGCATACGTCCCCAGATTCAGCCTTCGCATGTTTCAGTTGAACTTAAAATCTCATTTCCAAATTCAGATTGAACTCTGAAAAGCACTAACATTATAACCCCCTTTCAAAGTAGGCTAACAATTGCAATAATGAAATAAAATTATTATATTCGTGCTGTGGAACCTCACCTAACGCACGATGCCAGAGAACAGATCACAATTTGTGTCGTCGTCGTCGTGTCCCACATAGTATCGGTTCTGCATGTCGACAAAGAACAATCATCCGATCCAACATCCTGAATGATTATGCAAATGATCGGAGAGAGGAAAGCCATCAAATAAATTGATCGTGGTTATTGTTAAAAAAGAAAACCTCGTTCTTTGTTTCATATTCGATCGAAAGTTGACGTACGGCACAGTTGCATCCGATGGTATCCGTATAGAACTATGCTCACGCATATCGTCGCTGACGCACGACCGACGCGACGGATACAAGTGCATACGAACTCGGATTACACAATTCCTTAACGAAGCAGAAAATTGATTTTTTGTTGTCGTCGATCTTGAGAGTGCGCGCGCGCACGCCATTGTCATCTTTGGCAGAAGCAGAAGATGTCCGAAGAGATGTGCAGTGATTTGTTCCTCCGTTGCAATTACATTAATTTTCCCGCCGCAAGTGCCCTTGTACGGAATTGTGCATTTCAATGAGCACAACACATCAAAACTGCATCTCAATGAATGAATGATTTGTTAGCATATCAAATCGACATGATTGCTTCAAATCGGAAAAACGAACAACAAGACGACAAAGAAATCGGATTGGGTTACACAACACGTTTTCCCCCTTTGCACACGCTGGCTGCCTAGTTCTGTTCTGTTTGAATGTTGTCACTTGGCCGCCGCGAGCCGGCTGTGGCCGTATGGAGGTAAATGGCACACGAGCGATACGGGCATTGCATTATAGAGTTTCCTGGAACTCGTTCGTTCTTCGCAAAGGAAAACAAACAACTAATGGAGGCGTGCCAGTTACTCGATATATCATGCGGAAGTTGCACATATTTATTAAAATTTGAAATTTGATAGCTTCTTGAACGAAACAGTGACTGGAATGGTAGAACGTAGAACCACTCTGCATGGTAACCTAGAAACTTGACAGTTTGCCATCGATCGGTTGGCATTTTTCTCATTATGTCATAATGCAACAATTTTAAATTGAAAATCGTCACACCACAGTAGATATACGGGACTAACAATGTACAGCGTACAAGTGCGGTGTTGCGGTGGACTGATGGATGAAGAGTGACAGGAAACACGAAGCCACCAGTATTTTTGTCGCCTGAACGTTTGATGGCTACTTGGCGTTCCGATTGATTTGGTCGCGTTGCCCGGCGGTTGTGGTCAGACTTTATGCAGTGTATGGCATTCGTTGCCCGTTATAGCATTTGCCATTGACTGTGCCTATGCCAGTGCGATTGAATAAGAAGTTGAGGTGTGTATTGCTTCCGGCTAGTTGTCAATTAATGATGCACTTCCAATCAATGGGCTTTTACCATTGTGTGAGTGCACTCGGGTAATCGAGATTCAACAGAGGAAGTTGGTATAATAATTCGATGGGTTAGCTGAAGCTGAAGAGGGTATATCACTATTACATGGTGGTATGAGCGAGTGCAGTTGTGCATCTTAATTGGTTTATGTATAGTTGGACAGCTGGGGAGTGCTATGGAATATGCGTTTACATGTACCCAGTTGGAAGAGTAGCGCTTGTATGTTGAAAGAAAGTTGTGAAACGTGGATATAGGATTGGGTAGAGACGTTAATCAAGCCGCTTAGTACAGGCAATCCAAAATATTGCGTTGGTTGACGATTGGGGTGAAAAGGGGGACATTGCGAGTTTTCTAGGGTTCTAGGGGTGACAACTATTCAAAAAGTGGGATAAAACATGTTTTTTTTACACCAAAGTAAGAAAAATTAAATAAAAATTAATTCCTTTTTTTTTATAAGGTCTGTTCCTTTACTTTTAAATCTTAGGAATTATTACGAATTCTTTCGCATTTTACTCAATTGTCGTTCCTCAACTCGAAAAATTCGTAAAAGAGAGCGGCTTCGAGAGAGCAAAATATTTCCCCTCTTACTAGTTTTTACTCAACAATTACAAATTGAAACAACTGTCAGTCGCCTGAAAATTGACAGCTTATTTGAATTTGTTGTTCTATTTGGCATTTTGGTGGGTGAACTATCTGTCATTTTTCACAGGTTACTACAAAAGCGATCCTTAACTTTTGCGTAAGTTTCCCTCTCTTTTTTTAAATATTTAATGGCACATTTTTTTTAAGGTTTCAGATTGAATATTTAATAAAGGGGACAGTGGTTTTTATAAGGAGGGACAAACAGCATTTTGGTATGAAAAAGTGGGACTGTGACACCCCTAAAGGCGGACGTCTGGTAACCCTAGGTAACTGTGAAGATGGTAGCGTTTGTAAATCGGCTACAAAGCTCTCTTGGCATCCTTCTCGCACTGTTTCTTAATAGTTCTACATTTTTTTGGTTACTCCCATAATAATAATTGGGTTGCCAGTTACTAGGGGTTGCCAGGTTAAATCCGCGTTTGGGTTTTTTCCACTCTGCATTCTTTCGCGACTGTTTGACAATTTTTTGGAAATATCGCCGAAGTTTGACAGCTGCCTAAATCAAACATAGTCGTCCCAAAATTTATAGAGCAAACCATCGAAGCTTTGGAAGTGAATGGATCGAAGTATCGGTTTTGGCTTCATTTAAGGTCGGCCATAACGTTTTTGTGGTATACAGCAAAGTTTCTTGTACAGTCCATCTAACGTTTGCCTTTCCTGTGCTTTTCTACCTGCTTCAAGCTTGAATGTACAAGAGGGATCAGCTGCTTCTGAAACAGCTGTCGACCTAGTCATGCTAATTCGGTAAATGATAGACTACTTATTTCTGATTCGAGCCTCAGAGACCCAAGCCCACTCCTCCCGCTAAGTAAAGCTAATCGAAGAAACGCGTCTTTCAAAAATTATCCACAAACTCAAGACGGGCAGCCTCCACCCTAAAATGTGTAAGGTTCCAAAAACAAAGGCTTTAAGTGAAAAACCTTCTTTGTTGTGACGACGCTTTCGACTTTCTGTCCACTGAGTTTACCCTCCCCCATTTATCATAGGTTAGGCCCTTCCACTAATTAAACAGTCTTTCTTAAAGAATCTACACCGCATATTTTCAACCTTGTGTTGTTGAAAAAATGTATTGGTATAGAAAATAAAGGTACACCCACATGCTCGTGCATTATCCACCCACAGAAACATTGCTACCTCTTTAAGCAGTCAGTTCACTATTCGTTTAGTCAGTTTTATGGTTTCTGATTGATATGTGAGTCATGACTGACATTTCTCATGTACTAAGGACATTTCCTTGTTCTCTGCATAAATATCACACGGCTATTGATGCAAAATATACCACCAAGCACCAAACAAACATTAACATTCTTGCTGAGGGTGATTTCTGAACACGCGTATGCATAAAATACGCGACTTTTCGATATGCAAACATTTTGTTGTGTATCTGTTTGCATAAGACAAATCGGTTTACTGTTGAATTAATATGTGGAACATAACTGAAAATTAAATCACGTATGCTATCTGGTGGTTCTATGGCTTCTTAAAATACAAAACAAAATGCCAAATGGCTTTTAGTTTTGCATAAAATTACTACTTCCGAGATTTAAATGTGAACAGAGCGGCTTGATTCACATGCAAAGACGATACTTTGGTGATATATTTTTGGAATTTATTGCAGCATGATGGCGTCAATGACGATGAAATAAAATAGATCGTTTCCAGTCACGCAAGTTGCGAGTAAAGAATTTGTTTTTTTGTTTTCGGAAATCAATGGAGTTGCGTCATTCATCGTAATTATATTATGCCACTAAAGATAGGTATAGGTACAATCTATAGGGGTGATGTGAATTAATTTTGTTTATAGAATGCGATAGAGTAGAGGTTTTTATAATGCACCTTAATTATGGGTAAAATGTTTTCAAAAATACATTTTTAAGAGCTTTACCTAGTTCTATGATATGGATTGATGGAAAGGAACTGATTTTACTTAAACAATGCGATTTTTGACAGCAGTCAACACATTCAGTATGTATAAATGCTTTGCCTGTCTTTACGTAGGGGGTTGCAAGAGAAAAGCCTTTCACTTTCGTTAACAAAATAATGTCAATGGGGAAAGGGGAAGGGGAATAAGAATAAAATTAGAGCTGTATGGCTAGACTTTCAGGTAAGCATACCCTCAACACGAGGGATGGGTGCCTGTATCTTTGTAAGTATTTGCAAACGGAACCAACAATCCCATTTTAAAGATATGGTGTTGTATAGCTAACATCAATCTGTGCTGCAACGAGGTTGCAATTGTTATAGCACGCTGGCATGAACGGAAAATTGAAAACCAAAATATGCGGCAATTTTCATTTCATTTATTAATTTTTTTCAGATGAATTTCGTCTTTCGTCTGACACATGGTATGGTGGATCAAAAAGAACTGTTCTATATTAAGCGATCTAAAACATGACATGAGCCCACAAAACTATTCACCAAATGTCGACATGTAAATTATCTAGCAGACATCAGTTACCAAAGAAAAATTTGACGTAATATCGCTTAGGTCGTTGAAATTGTCAACAGGCAATGACTTAGAGTATAGCTTTTCGGATACCGACGATTACAGGAGAAGTGCGCTAAAGAAATGCACAATTCTGAAAAAAATCTAAACGAAAAATACGGCTAATTACCTCGTCAAACAGAGCGCGTTTTAACGCTCCGTTCTACCGCTGTAAAACGGAAAAATTAATCGAATGTGTTTGAAATTACCCATATTTGTACGTTATGTGTGAGAATCGTATACCAATGCAGTTTTAAAGGCTGAGATATGGGAGGAAATATAAAAAGAATTGCTCTTTTTGTAAATTTCGTGCACCTAAAACCTTTTTCTTTTTAGGGAATTACATATCACGGCAAAAAAAAAGCAATAATTCTTCCTCCGAACTGTTTGACATTTGCTAACACAATGAAAACCAAGAGTCATGGACATTTATGAGATCTTTCTGTTTGACGTCCTCTAACGCGGCGGTTAAAACGTTGCGTAACCCTGAAGTTTTCTGAACATACTCCTCTTCATGCACAATTTCGGAAATCGTTGTAGGATATACGATATACCCAATCTTTAGGCATGCCCAACATCGATTATGACTTAGAACAACGTTGTACTCTTCTGGTTCAACTTGACCATGACCACATTAGGTTAGAAGTGTAAATTTTACTGAAATCAATCTCAATTATCACAAGCCTTCAGCTTACATCTGACAACCCACTCTTATCTAATATCTTTGACAGAAATTTTGGGTACTATAAATAACGCTGAAAGCACTCACTTGGCAACGCTACTCAGAAGCCTTCTTATTGATTAGAAATGATATAATAACATTTTTCGAATAAATTATCAATCGCGGGAACAGTCTTACAATAACCAACCGCTTTGATCCTGGTGTGGGATTCTGTAAAAAACGAAGCGAATTTAAAAAAACGAAAGAAATCACTTGAAAGCGAAAATTTGCTTCATTTTTTTGCTTTCGTTTTCTTCTTCTCGTTCGCAAGGATTTAAGAAACTGTGTGAAAAAAGAGTTAAAGTTTGAGAAGCTGTGTGTATGAATATGCTGTTTTGACGGCTCAGCTGACCGCTTTCGATGCAAATATTTCGTTCGTTGACATTTTCGTCGTAACAAAAGGTGAACATTGGAATAATATTGTAAGTATAATGAACAATTACCGAAACACAAACGGTTTATGTATTTTAATTAATTACATTCTTATGGGACCTCAACAAACCTTTCATGGGGCAGCGAAGATTTTTTTTTTTTTTTTTTTTTAATTTAAACATGAATGGCAAATGTCTTTCGTTTTTGGAGTTACATGAAGCAAAGAAAACGAAAACGTCAATGAAATAGTTTTCGCTTTTTCGCACAAATGAAATTTCCTATCGTTTTTGTTGCATGAAGCAAAACGTTCGTTTAAACAAAAATGATTGAACGTTTTCATCTTACAGAATCCCATCACTGAATTTGGAAAATTTGCAACTATTAGCTTGGGAACCAGCAAAAAGTTAAATATAACAAGTTTCTACTTACTTTCCTTGTTGCATTCGTTCTGTTGCGAAAATTAAAAATGTAAGTTACCTACTTTCAAAATGACATTTGAGAGACCTCGCTCTGACAGTTGTTACCAGATATCTAGCGGAAGTGAATTTCTGGCGTTAAAGTTGACAGGTTTTTTTAAAAAGGGTTTGTAATGATTTCCACTCCATGTTAGATCAGGGGCTCGTCGCTAGTGAACATTGTTTTCAACTCTTTAGACCATGGTAAAAAAAAACATGAAAAGGCCAAGGCCAGTGAACAATCAATGCCTGTAATTTGTTCAATAACAATAAATTTCGCTCAATAAGCTCTAACCTCTTTAGAAATGTCGCAATAAGCTGATAGGTAGTACTAGTCCTAATTATATAACACTTAATTACAACAATCGCTATAAAAACGTTAGCGGAAAACCAACTCGAACGTGGCACAATAATTGCATTCTGTGCTTATCAACTGTCATTAAAAATACCAGCGTCAAACAATTAAAAGTTCTTTCCAAAGAACTTTCCATAGAACGCACAAAAAACGTTCCGGTAATTGCCGTAGCCACCCTATACGTAGATGCGCTTACAAAAACAGCTGGCCATCCAAGAGGTCTAACCGTTTTAGTCGCAGTATTTGCATAAACTCGTCGTAAATAATTAAATATGTAAACACATTACCGTTCAATAAGATTTATGAATGACCAATTGGAATAATAATTAATTAACTTGTCATAAATACGAGTATGCGCTCTTGCCTCCAAGTGTATTCAATTATAGTTCACGAATTTTGTAGGCCAACAAAACACATGCTGATCGATTGCGCTCGTAAATTGGTTTAAATTTATCGCAAGGTCGGTTTAATTTATTGATATCGATAGGTAGGCGGGTGCGTTCACCTTGCAAGCTGGCTGCGCTTATCGCTAGCTGTCAGAACATTGTGCATTATATCTCACTTGGAGTGCATAATTATTGTTTGCTTTCTCCTCTGAAGTATAGATATGAACACTTACCACTGTTTGCTACTTAAGTGAACTTGAAACCTACCTACAACACTCTGGAGCAGACCTAGGTTATAATATCATTGCTGCGGCGATTCGGTCTTGTCTCTTGTCAATATAAGAGTGACAACACTCTAAATCGCAAACAATCGGTGTGCGGTTAAAAGCATATAAACAACCGCAGACGCTGCATTTCAAATGAAAGCAAACAAAATTCAGTTCAGCTTGAAGGTTAGGTTGAAGTTTTGGATTTAGTTTTTTTTTCTTTTTTATTTATTTGCGCTTTTCTTTTGTCTTACAAGCTCTCTTTACACTTGCATGGATTTTGTAGGTACAAGACTGGGTTTTAGGAATTTTTCCACAGCCAAGGTCGGCCCGAGAGGCGCGCATGAGTGCCCGAGTGCGGCTTCAGATAGCGCGAGGTAGAGTCGCATACATTTTGCGGTATTAGTGTGGGGATTTGGCGGTGTCTTTATTTTATTTTATTTTTTCGTTCAAACGTCATGACGAAACCGACGCACGTCAAGTTGGATTACTGTGTTGTGATTGATAGGGCAATCGGTGATTATGATATTGGGAAAGAAATGTATATGCTTTTTAAGTGGTTTAATTGCTTATCGGAATGCGGTTCCGACGCGTTGCATTCGTGGAGTGAAGTTTAAGGTCAAGCTGAAGGCGTGAAGAGGCTTAGCAGAATTTAGCAATTCAATGAGTTTGCTTCGAGTTGCGTGTGGTCAGGAATGACTGATGTTGGGTAGGAAACTGCAAAAAAATGGAAACAGAAAGTTAGGTTATGTTGCTTAAACCCCGTTCCATATGGACAAAGTTATGAGTGCTTAATATAGAGGAATGTTTATGAAGAGGATCAAATTTTCAGACTGTCAACACTCTCCGCGATTCTTATAATCATTTTTAGTGTCCGCCCTAATTTTTCAAACTCCCAATGGCGGAATTTTCCATACAAAATTGCTTATTGTGACCTACAAAGGGTGACGATTAAGTAAGGCCCCCTATCTTTCGAAAAATGAAGAGTTTCTGGGACTGTCAGGACAGTAAATTAAACAGAAATTTAAATACAGATAGCTAGCGGAAGGACTAAGAAAATGTGTCTTGTATATTTTGCAAAGAGGCATCAAAGGAACGAAGTCTAAATTCGTTGCCGACCTCACTGCCGGCTCATGTCTGTCAGATTGAATATTAAATGCGGAAGGTGCCGCAAGTATTGTAAGCGATCATTCATCATCGGAGATGGACATGGGCGAAAAATGCTATAAGCTTGCGTCATAATATACGATGCCAGAGCTTACAGTGAACCTCTCAAACTCAAACCGAGTAATTGCTCCGCGGGGAGTCGCGTTCAAGCACCACTCTCTTTCGCCCCTCTCTCGCAAGTTTGTACCATTTCACGTCCACGTGCCTTCGCATTTGCTGACCTTACCGACATCATGCAAATTTTGTTTCTCTTCGAAAATGATTTCCTTGTTTTTAACAAAATATAAATATTCAATTCCACACACAATTTGCATTCGACCAACATTTGAATGGAGATCTACTACATTCGTACGAATTGATGCGTAATCCACTTATGTTCGTCGTTAAAAGGCTACAAGTGTCCCATTTGAATGGAAAAAATATGGACAAACGCATTCTGTTGTGGACAGAGCCTATTTGGACCGCAGCTATGAGTTCCGTCTTTGGCCTGGCTTGCCAATAATAGTAATTAAAGAGATGTACTCTGGTACTCGAACAAGTCTTTCTATTGCTCATTTATGGCCAAAGTTGATTGGTAATTGAACACGCATCCGCGTTGCCTTTTCTCCTTGCAGTTGGACATTTATCCGTGTGTCTTTTTAAGGAAATCATCTTTCCGGATGCGGACTGGAGTGCAACTTGATTTTTTATTATTATTTGTTTTGTGGTGAAAACACGCCGAGTATTTCTTGTTACCGATGCGGCGTTTGCCTTGCTTTTCATTTTATATTTGCGACATGGCGGCATATAGCAGGTGACTTTCTACTTGGCAGTTGGACGCGAGTCTGCGATTGCGATGATGGGCTCATGGGGGCACTTTCAGTGCGTACCAGGCCCGTTTGCATATAAATCATCGAGTATATGTTGCGTGCGAGGAGGGTATTAAGAATCAAAACTTGAAAACGCGTTTGCTCTTTTAGAAATTGATATTGATGCCGAAGCATGGATAAATGCGATGGATGGGTGGAAGAAGATGAAATGATGAGTGAGCGCGTTTAATAAATGAGCGAATACGCCTTCAAATTAGCGCGGCCAATTAAGACTTTGTTAGATTGAATGAGATTTAGTTGCACCATGTGTATCACTTGTGGAAGATGGAGAGCGTAGGCTTGACCTACTTTCTATAGGTAGGTATATGCGCGGGTAAGGTTGTAGAGGGACGCGGCAGGAATGGATTTTTATTGTTTCTAGGAGCATCCTCATAATTTTGTGAGGGAAGGTGGTAGCTGATTAGTTGGTGCTTTGTTGATTTATCTTCACGATTTATGTGGCGCTACTGATTTGAGGCCGTGGGAGTCATAGTAACGCCAGTGCTGGGTATAGGTGAATTATTACTTAAATGTGTTATTGTTTATCAGTATTTATTTATGGAAGGACGTTCTTTAATTTTCATAGTTGTTCCCGTTCTTTGAAGTGTTTTCTATGTCTGTCTATCTCTTTTCTTACAGCTTGTGGCAGCTGATCTTTCAGGTCCCGTATGATGGCTCTCTGGACTAAAGCGCTACCCCTCAAAAGAACTATTGGACAAAAATCGAAATACTCTGAAAGCAATTAACAAAATTTGTCATCGCTATGATAAGACAAGTGGGTTTAAAATTATATCTTTTAAGAAAAGTATCACAAGCCGACACAATTTCTTACGGTACATATTTACCCTACTTAATAAGGACCAATTCTAATTTTTTTTTTACCAAATTGAAGCGATCCACTCTTAGATGTGTCGAAAAGAATAATAATTTAAAAAAAGTATTTGCAAAGTAGGTTAAATAATGCTTTTAAATTACCTTGGTTACAATAACAACACTGTGCGCATACAAAGAAAGAACTGTGCCGTATGCCCCTCTAAGAGGGGGTTGCCGTTTTTTTCTTTTCTTGTAAAATGCCGAAAAAATATGTAAAATAAGCGTTTACATTGGTTAAAAAATTATAATAGAGCTTCCTTTAAAGAGGTTAAGGGTAATAACCAAAATTCCTTTCTAAACAGCTTTTGGTATACATCCCCTAAGTTTCATGACTCTGCGATAAGACTTTTTGGCTGCATGTTGATAAGGCAGTTACTCAAAACTTACGACCAATTATTTAGTAAAATAAATTAAATTTGTGTACAGAATCAAAGCGGTACAACATTTTTAAGAAATTAAAATACAGAGTTAATATGGCTTCAACTATTTCCGACTGCACATTTTAATAGAAAACCTGCTCAAAATGTTCAATTCCCCTCCAAAATTGACAAACGTTTTGCAAAATAATACACACGTACTGAAAAGTCAGAATAATGCCATGAGTATTGAGTATGTCACAATTATTATTAAGTCACTTGAGTTACTCAAAACTGGTGGTTTCTATGAATTGTGAAGCATGACTAAAAAAAAAGCGACAAGTTTAACTTAATATTATTTTTTAAGAAAAGTGCAAAAATTGAAAATCGCATACTGCTCTACCAAAATGGCAACAGATTTTAAATTATACCCCTATCAAACGACAATACTTCGGAATTAAATAGCACACATTTAAAGGCCACCATTAAGGCCAAAGAATGAATACCGTCATCAACTTCCAGCTTGGCGATTCTTGAATTCGTTTCACGGAAGAAGGTTTCGAATTTGCTTGCGAATTTATATGAGAATCCCTTGCGATATGTGTTTTAAGTTTAATGGTTCATGTCCTAGTCCTTCCTAGTAGGTAAATTGAAATGGTTATGACGATTCGAAACGCTACCATAAAAGCAAATGCCATGCGAATACGTAGACAAAGAATATGTGAAAATATAGAGGAGCCGTAAATGCAGATTTGCCGGGGTTAAAAAGGCGAATTCCCCGAGGAAAATAAGAAAATAAAATGCGAAATTTGTAACGATTTTTATTTATGATGCACTACGGACACATTTCTTGACAACAATTGCGTTTGTGATTAAATATGGTTGACCACTTAATAAAATTCTAAGTCTCGCTATTATATTTTTTATTACACAACTTTTGCAGAATGTCTGTAAGGATGGAAGAGTACTTCCCTTGAATTTGATTGGCAAAATTAATTTCGCTATAACAAAAGAAGTTGTCCATTTTATTGAATTTCTCAATTTTCATTTTTAAAAGCAAGCAAATTTCTAAAAACAAATCATCTGCTTAGTCGGCGAGTGACAATAGCCATTTTAGCCGATGCAATGTATGTTAAATAATTTTTTGCACATTGATTTTACTTGCAGCACTGCATTCTGCGCTGCATACAGAATTTCTGTACATGTGTTTTGGGCATTAAAACCGGTTCCCCAAACCAGCAAACATGAAATATATACGTCAAGAGGTCTAAATGCAACTGCAACTGCAAAAGTGACAGCACGCGTATTCCCGAATTTAAAAAAAAAAAGAAAGTAAAATCTTATTAAAATGCCAAATTCGGTAAAAATCGACTCGGTTTGCACATTTCGCTCATATATTAGAGAGATCTAAAGTTAGAGTGGGGGAAGAAAACACCCAACAATAAAGGATTCCACTGATTCTAGTTTTTATGTTTTTTGAATTAAAATATATTAAATAAATAATTAAATAAATAAATAGTTGGCGCAACAGGAATGAAACCCTAGCCCAACCTTCTCACAACCATTCGTTTGTGTGAGTTTTAAATTGTTGCGATGAATGGAAGGGATCTACAATTTTACGCCTAGTCCAAACGGCTAATTGCGAAGCTCTTTTACGACATTTTTACTCTCGGATGTTTGTCAGACGTTCGCGAGACGTGGCGCAGTGGAAAAAAATCTTAAGATGTAATTTGGGCTTTCGAGAATCGAGCCGGGGACCCCTCGCTTAGTAGTTCAACACACTAATGCACCAACGAAAATTATGTTTAACAAATAACAATTGATTAAGGCGAAGGATATTCACTACTGGTTACCTCCTTTTTCTCGTTTTGGCTTCAAACTCAGGTTTGACTGCCATAAAAACTATTGCCAGTGATGGTTCCGTGGGTGCTGTGACTATTAAATACTATGGTCAGTTATCTATGCCTTGCAGGCCAAAGATTATAACCACAATTGGTATTGGCGGTACCCCATACGTTGTGGTAGTTGTAATTGCTTTGGAATTGCTGAAATTTTACGCCTTTTACCCACTTTCCTGCAAACAGTTAAATATAGTTAGGATTTGATGGTGGCCCTCGGTGGAATTTTTACTGAGCTTGAAGTAATTTTTCCTTAACTTAAACTTAACAGACACTTTCAGCTGCCTTTTATTGCAAACGTACACCCATTTTCCGCTTCGGGTCTGAGAAGTATACAAAATACGTTTCGATACAATCGAGATACGAGTCACTACACTGGCAACAAAAGGTATTATATCACACATCGAGTCGGTTTCGAAAAAAAACCGACCAACTTTATGCAAATGAATCGGTCCATTAAAGACAACACCCAAGTGTGCATATAATTATTCCATACAAAGGGTATCAGTTTCGGAAAACCCAGGCAAACAGTGCTTATCTTGCCCATCTAGCCAGTCTTGCAGGCTGTTCACTCCATTTCCTTTCCATTATGATAAATAAACCACTTTTATCGAGAGTAGTATTGGGACCGCTCGCATCTTCTCGTTTCAATGAAAAGAAGAGGAGTCGCCTCTGAGAGGAAAAACACATTCACATCGTCCGAGTTCGAGTTTGAGTCCACTTTTCCTTGAAGCGTCTAGCTTCTTCTTTTTTTTCCGGCCACACACTTAAAGTGAAAATGCATGTTTGCTATTTCCCATTTGCAGCCAAACGACAAAACGAATGACAAATATGCATTTTGGAAAAAGAGAGAATCCCCCGCTCGCCATCATACGACCGAACGACGACGCGTGCGAATATTGCACTTTCCGCAAATTGTTACAAACGTATCTATAAGATAGAGAAATAAAACAAAAATGTAGGTGAGGCCGATCCCCGATCGTCGCATGCAAAGAAGACGATCTTTTGCCGTTTTCTCTGTGCGCCTATTTCTCATCTCGCCGATGGAATATCGTCTCTATGCACAAGCACAGCCATCGCCAAATGGTGGAAAATCTCCAACTAGAGATGATTATCATTTGAGCCGCCACGCAGATGGGAGGCATAGTAAACTCGTAACTACTGCGAAGTAACTTATAAAAACAAAAACTCGAATATCCCATTCGATCGACAAGTTTAGCACTTTCAGTGTTGTTTGGTGGGCGGGAGGGGGCCTCGGGCCTCATAGGAGAAAGTTATGTATACCACACTACTTCAACTACCCGAACACTGGTGTGGCATTTGTCGAATGAATTGTTGAATACTCGTCGCGCACAAATAGCTCTGTCGATTTGACTGCCGCAACATATCGAATTCCGGGAACAGCGTCAGCGATAGACAGCTTCATCTCAGGTTCAGGTTGGGCGCATTAATTAATTAAAGTTTTTAATGGAACTGGCCGACAGATTGAGACATCTTCATTGGCCACGATGACAATAAGTGGATAAATTCGATTGTGCGGAGTGGGGTTTGTTGCTTTCGTTTTGTGCGATATGCGGATATACTAAATAGCTAATGCGCTTATAAAAAATCGAGAGTTGGGGCGGAGGTATACTCGCGTTTTCCAATTTTAATTAATTTGTTTCGTTCGGTGGCTCGGGTTTTTCGTAAGAATGATGGGTAGAACCGTCATACCATTTTAAGGTAGTGAAAGTAGTCCGAATTCACCGACCGCTGATGGCAGTTAAAGGTGCGTAGTTTGAGCAAAGAATCAGAAGCTTCTCATTTTTAGATGTCAGGTGCATTGTATTTTTTTTTGAAAAAATTGCAAAATAGATTCCAATGCAGTTGTTAAATTTAACTGAAAGAAGCCATTTGCATCTTCGTTTGAGAAACTAAAAGCTTTGGGTAACGACTTGGTCCTTCAAACGGTCTTCATTGTCATCCTTTTGGCTGGAGCATTGTTGTTCATTTGTTCGATGTAACCGAGATCGTATGGGGTTCTCTTATTTCTCTCAGTAAAATTAATTTACCATCAAGTTTGCAAAAAACGAGGCAGTATTTAAAAAAATTAAAGAGATGTAAGCTTCTAAGACAACGGAACGCAATTTACAATTTAAGTGCAAAAGATGCACCCATCTGTAAGGTTTTCGAGGAGCTATTGAAGAGTATAATAGGTTCGAAGGAGGCGAAACTATAAAAAAACACACTAAATGTCAATTCGTCTGTTCCATTTGACGGATTTTAAACAACTACCCGCAGAGGTTGCTTGGAAAAATGATGAGGAAATGTGTGTGTCATGTTCGCATACGGAAACACAGCTCATCTATAAATTTTGTTACTGATTCAACCAACTGCGTCCAATTGTTATTTCAACTATTAAATCGAATCGTTGAACAACTTTACGTTGCTCGCGTTAAGCAAAGCAATTCAACTGCAAAATTACCAAGTTCGTGGTAAATGGATTACACGAGGCTAGTTACACCTAATTGATCAATTCATTCAATTGCTTGAACAGCCTTGTACACCTAGTTGATCACCCATTGAATTTAGTTTCGTCTTCCTAGTTCATCGACTTTAATGATTTTGACAACAAAATGTGAGTTGAACACTCTCGGGCACTTGATGAAACATTGAATATTAAGACACGATTTGAACGCACTCGGTGGATGACAGTTTACGTGCATCAGACCTGGTATGCGTTTGAGTGCGATATATCAGCGGGGGTGGCCATATCGCAATAATTTACATTTTTACGAATTTTCAAAATACGGACGGAGTTGTGAGGGTTATGTATTAAAGGTGAAATTGACGTCTTTAAACGGATGCGTTGCGCAAGTAGTGTATGACCGGCATATTACGCAAATTGTAACACCATTTGGGAAGTTCTAATAGGCAGATTCCAGATTTTAGAATTTTCTTATATTGAAGACTAAATTTTTAGTAAATGTGGTTCGTTTTAGAATTTTTTGTTCATTTTTTATTGAGACAGGTGACTTTTTGACCCACTTAAGTGAGATATAAGTCCCTAATCGAATTTGGGACTTATGTCCCACACCATCGGGACATAAGTTCCAACATTTTGTTGTCAAAGATGGGACATAAGTCTCAAATTTTCGTACGCAAAGGAATTTTATTTTGTTTTTGAGAATTTAAGATTTTTTAGTTTTATTTTCGCAAATTTTCAAAAGCTAAAATTTTATGAGTTCCTTTCTTTTGAGAATTGAGAAAAAAAATAAGCAAAGTCTTTTGTTCTAGAAAAGATGCTTATAAGATTCTAAAATTTTTGGAGAATTTCAAAAATGAAATAACACCCCAATTTTCTGTTGTTGTTTTTTTTTATATTTCATTGCTTTTTCAATATATCGTCATTTTAGAAATAAATTTACAATCTTTATATATATATTTTTAATTAAATAAGGAGTTGCATTTTCTTTTATATATTGCAACATTTCTTTGTAACATTTTGATTCATTAAAATGAAAATTAACGGAAATAGGTACCTAAAAACAAATTTGTAAATATTTTTGAATTTGAATTTTTAACAAAAGAAACTAAACATCAAGAATAGTGAAATAAATAAATGAGTAAATATTTTTAAATTTTGATTTTAATAAAACAATCTAAAGATTAAGATATAATGAAAATTTTCGCCAGCGGCGCTAAGGTTTAATTAAAATAACGTCATTACCTCGTCAATATTCAATGTTAAATATATATGACCAGAAGCTGGTTTAACAACCTTTGGGAACTATTTTAAAAGTTCCGTCCATTAAATATCTTCTATTCGGCGATGGTCTATTTTCCTTTAGGTATTTCGCTTAATATTTTTAAGGACGAAAATATACAAAAAGCATGTTTTTGGTCTTCAAAAATATAAACCTATCACTGAACTAATTTTAAAACGGTACTTTTGTACATCGGTACAAAAAATCCGCGAATAAAATACTTAGTCTAAGAACACCTGCAGATAAGAAAATTAACTGTTAATGGAGTTCTTGGATTATATTTCATATTTAGGCAAAAATAAGAAAAATAAACTGAAATAAGGCTCCAAAAAAGGAAATAACACCCCAAATTTTGCTAAAAATCGTGTTGTTGTTTCCTATATAAATTGTTGGGCCCTTATTTCATATTTTTTTTGGGATCTTATTTCGCAGAGCCAGGTGGGACATAAGGCCCAACATTTTTGTTTGGGACTTATGCCCCACTTAAGCAAGAAATAAGTCCCAAAGCACTTAAATGGGACATAAGTCCCAATTTTTACATTTCCCTGCGGCGATTTTTAACGACACTTGAGCGGACTTTGAGTTTATAAGTACTTACAAGTAAGTCTGCCTTGAGTCAAAAAATGATAAAAATATAGTTTTCAGCATAGTTCCTAATTATTTGTTAAACCTTTTCCCTCTTTTCGAGAGATTTCCTCAAAATTTCCTCATTTTTAGACGACCTATAACTACTAAAGTTCCCAAAAAAATTGTTTTTCCGACTGAAATGTCAAAATTGAAAAATATTCGCTCGTTTACAGTTCGCAATTCATTCTCATATGTGTAGTTCTATATTCGCCTTGCCATAAAACCACAAGAAGCTGTTTTCCATTCCTTACATTCCAAACAAATAACCTGCAATATTCCCCTGGATATATTAAAAATTATTTTTCAAATAAAAGGCTGTGACATTTTTGGGACACCCTGCATTATTAGTTTTGCAATTTGCTCGTAATTCATTCAAACCAGACCTGTTTAACGTCACTATTGACATTTTACAAACACTCTGCAATCAATCATACGTAGTATGCAATATCAATGGTAGAATACCAACATTCATCATCACAGTTTACTACCGTAGCAAGTTCCAAAATGATTAATTATATATCCATGTGCCATCTATCGTCTATTGCGGTGGTAAACTCGTTTGATTACGACTATGAGGCAACGCCCACGCTTGCATAAGTGGCGTTTATTTTGGGGTCATAACAATCAGATAAAATTACGATAACAAATATAAAGCGTGAAAAACGCTCTTAAGTAAACGTATCAAGGTAAACACAGAGTCTGACAACAAAAGCGTTAGCGTAGACGTATACGCAGTAGGTACTAGTTTCACGCACTACGCACTACACAAAAAGTGGTCGTGTGCGCTGCGATATTATAATACTCGCAGTTGTGCAACTTTGCTATTTGTTTTTTTATTCGTACTTCCTATAGCGGCAAATTCGCTTCAAAAAATTGAGCCTTTTGTTATGATTTTATAAATTAATAAACTCTTATAATCATGTGTACCTATCTACTGTGAAGACTGTGGGTTTGGAAATGACACAAAAAAAATACAAATCGAGAGAAAGACGGAAACAAGAGTTAGACCAGTTTCGTTCAACATAACTTTGTTATGCATTTTTTGGCTTTGACACTATAATGTGTGACTTTCTCCTATGGCACGGTCAATCCCATTTATGGGCCTCCTCAAACACCGCATTTGTCACACATCAATTTGCATGCGAGCTTTGGCGTTACTGTGAAGGTATCTCACACGTGTGATCAGCCCACAGTCGTATGGTAAATACTTCTGGTTTCGGTCAACTCCGAAACGCTTTGCTAATTAGGGTCTTAAGGCACTCAAAGCTGAGTTTAATTTTCGGTAATTGCTCCGGCACGACTCGGACTTGTACAAAAGTTTGTGGGTGTTTAAGGAAGGTACATTTGTCTTGTTAATCGATAGAAAGATAGTATTAGGCTTGAAACTTGATGTTCCAAGTGATATCTGTCAACAAATCACTTTGGAGGAAGTTTAATAACCGCAGACAGTACTTTAACATGTTCCATTGCGGTGCCGCATTTTACATAAAATGCTTTATAACATCATTAATACAGAAACAGAAAAAAAACCTATCTAAATGCTTTCTTTTCCATTGTAGATGCGAAAAAATAAAGCAAACGACATAAACAGGCCAACAACTGGGTAAGTGGTGACAAAGTAGGCACTATAGCAAAATCTCGAGGGTTCACATGACTTTTCAAATGGACAAACTGGAATGGACACTCAATGCGTGGAAGCAAATCTCATTAGCTATGTTTGCCATTCTGCTTTTCATGTGTCTTCAGAAAAGAAAAGAGTCTTTCATTTCGCTTTATATACTGATTTGTGAATGGCATTCATTTAAACCTTTTCATTGAGAAAATTGCATGGTCGGTATTCGTATTGTGATTTTAAATGTGGGTTAATTGAACTGAAATTACCTATACCGTATATACGTAACTTATGATCTTCTAAAAGGAATTGAATTTGTATCTCTTCAACGCGTCAAATTGGAAATATTGAGGGATTTCCACTTTAAAAATTGTATAAAGTTGTAGAGGATATAGCTGGTAGATATTTTTAAGGAGCACTTAATATACATGGGCCCAGCCAAACCGTGATTTAAAGAAATACAGGATTACGACATTCACATGATTCCGTGGATATGTTGTAAAATTTGACAGATTCTCTACACATAAATGTATGAATTAGCTATTCCTTATAGTGTGACGTATCTGCACTTGGAAGGATTACGCAAATCACTTGTGGGGCAAAATTTAACTCAAGCAACGACATGCAATGTTCTTCTTATACCGTGAGTCTCTGCTATACGTAAAATTATTTGCCTTTATAGTGCAGCCCAACCCATTCTGCATCGACAAATACGCCAACCTTCAACATAGGGAAGAATCCAATAAATACGCTCACATATCAGTTCCACAAAATGTTTTTGGACGACAAATGCCACAGACGAAATGTCTTTTGATTGAACTGTGATCGGCCTTCCAAAGTTTCGACTTTAAATAGCAATTTGGGAAAAATTTCAATGGATTCAAATAACTCAAAATAAGAAAGTAAGCCTACGTTATCCGTCGAATAAGGAATTGCTTATGGGTCACCTTTGATCAGCTAATTCGTACACTATATTTATCTGTCAGTTGCCGGACACGGATTTGCAAAAGTCTTACACAGTCACACGCCAGAGCAGCGTGGACATTTCTAGTTTTTTCTTTAGTAAAAAAAAATGTTTAAAGAATCCTACGCCAGGTTTACGATCAACATAATCGGCCAATTAAGTTGCAACACAATTGACAGCACTTTAAGTACTTTTTGACATAACAAAAAAAACGAAAAGGGGAGCACTGTTGAAAATATCGGGCTGATCTTCGCAAACTTGCGGTTTAAGTAGATTTCATTCGCAAAAGTCTATCCGCGTTAGCATCAAAAATAACAAGATATATACAGAGAGCCACATTACAAAGTAACGAGCAGCGAGTAATTGGAACGTCAGTTGCTTTAAAGATCTCTGAAGTTTTGTCACCCAAATGTTGTATTCTTACGTTATTCGACGTTACTCGTTATTTTATGAGGTCTCTACTTTTCTGCCAAAATTTGCTGGCATCATTTTCAGATTTTGTGCATAAGCTTTATTTAAATTGAGTACGCGAATAGGTCTACAAAGCTGTATACTTTTTTATTTAAAATTTTTTCTCAACTCATTTTGAAAGTTGGGAATGTGCCTCTTTAAACTACAAAATGCTGTCAAACGCCAATCTTTAAATTTAGCTTCAATGCAAATTGCAATGTAAGTGTGTATTTTGAGAAGTTTATGCGACATCTGTTGGTGTTTTGATAAATATCAATAAAAGCATGCGCCAAAGGTCTAAAGACGTACCTACTTACCTATACCTAACTCAATCTGGCTTTCACAAACGCATACATCAAATGCCATGTCATCGAACTTTGGCAACGCTAAAACCAGAAATATGTAAGCACACATAATCCAGTGGTGTCAAATGCGGATGAATTATGAGCCCCGAAAATAATGTGCGTGTTATAAACTCACTACATACATATAAACAGTTGTAATGGCGCATTTGCATTGTCACTTGTATAACTATTTTTTTTATACGCAATTTCTTTTTTTTATGAACTAGATACGTATGCTTTTGCCGAGTATAGGTAATCATTTTCGCCACATAAACAAATTCACTCGAAGTTACTATCCAAACAATGGAAATTACTTGTCGCGATAATTTGAAGATTGACATTTCCTCTGTCTCATACCCTTTAAAAGCGGCGGCTTGATAAATTGCCATCACGCTGTTTAAGCAGTGGTTCTTGACTCTTGAGTCATTACCGATGAACAATGCGTTGACCCAAGATACCAACAGAAAATCTCTTGCAAGAGGTGGCTCCGCAGCGAAAAAGGTCAACGAATCGTTAACCGCACACGATTCCAGGTCCCGGTCCCGATCCCGGTCCCTCTTTTTGCCGATTCAGCTGAGTTACTTTATACTTGTCGTTGTTCTTGCGCCGTGTATACGATTATTAACACTCCCCCATGTCAGTTTCGGGCTTGATGCTCGTTTAATTGCCATCAGGTTATGGCTGACGGAACGTCTGCCCACCTGTACGATGCGCCAAGAATTCTACACCCGAGTGAGTTTCAAGTGTAATATATGCGGTCGCGGCTCACAGTTCCACTGTCTCGACTAGTATAAGTGGAATCGAACAGAGAGAACATCGCAGAAGTTATTGCACCGATTTTGAAACCCTCAGCCGCAAGAACTTGGTTACGCGTCGGTGGTTGCACTTTTTTGTTATTTAACATGCGGTAAGTGCAAGATATGCAGACTAACAGCCGGCCATGTGACACGCCGAAGATTTTATGCGTTCAGATTTTTTTCCAGATTTCCACGCACAGCGCATTCCACACTCACAAAGATTGAATGTGAACTTAACCGCAAACCCATTCAAGCAACTTTCTACAAGTCACGAAACCGCACAAATCCCCAACTATCGCGATTTGTGAAGTGAGGTGAGGTGAGTATTGTTGATGTCGAGTATCGAGTTAGGCGCGGGAAAAAATAGTTCACGCAGATTTTCTTCCAGCAAATTGGATAATGCGTCTTATTTTCCAGACCTGACGCAAATTGATGCTTGCAGATTGAGACCAACGCCGTCGACGAACGATGGTCACGAATATGGACCATAAAAGTGTATTGCCCCTTGTTGCTGTTTTGGCACTTGGACATTTTTGCCGGTGACTAACCGCATTCGTACGAGCCATTGACTCTTTTGCGGGAGGCTAATCGATTATAACAGTTTTGAGTGGCAGGCTGTGAAGGGCTTAGAAATTGAATTGGAAGTTGATTTTTGCGGTACCGGCACCGATTTGGTACGAGACCTAAATCGATTCTGAATTGTTCGTGATGAAGTTGGGATTAAGTCAACGCACGGTCGAATTTTATCGTAGTTTTTTTTTTAAATTTTAGTTTCAAGTGAAGTGCTTGTGATGGGAGGGATTCTGCCTTCGCTCTTGAAACAGTCTCAGAGGTTATTCTATTTGATTTTATGTGATCCAGCACTTTCTATGCGATCTTTTACGATTTTGTTTAAGTAGTAGAATGACATTGAGCAGCTAAAAGTTCCACATCCCTCAAAATTTTTAAGTAAATGGGCACATTCAAGAACTTAGTTGTCTTAAGTCGACTAGATTGGTCTGGAGTAGATGTAACCTGAACGCAAAAACTAGAATTGTCGGGAACGTCACTTTTCCTACGTCAGCTTCAAATGCGAACTGTCAACTTAGTACTCAGTCACGAATTTCTTGACTAGATTTGTCGGCTATCCCTCCATAAACGTCAACTGACACAGCTGCCCATGTGACCGATCTAGGCCAATCAAAACTGAGATACATCAAGTCAGTCAGCTGTCAGACTTACTAAACTAGATACGTGAACGTCCCCAATGCATGAAACCTTAATTTGACACATGAATGCACGCTTTATTAAGTGCACAAGATTAGAGGGAGAAAACTATACAAATGGACCGTTGCTATATAAAAATAAACATACTGTTTTCTGTCACATTTCCAACATGGCCGACAAAAATACGCATCAAACCTCAATTCATTCTTTAAGCTTTCGTGCAACCATTTATAGCAAATGAACGAATCTTTCTTCGCAATCAATCATCTAAATCCAATCTTTCTAAAATTGCTTTCCTAAATTCCCCAGAAAACCGGAAATTATTGCCAAACAAAACACGCACATCAAGTGTCACTTTTGGCATAAGCTTCAAGTGATCGCCTCCATCGCTGTAAGACTATTACGCCTCTAGGCTTCATAGATTCTTATACTATTTTAAAAGTCAGCTTCTTAGGTGCGAAACAAAAACAATGTGTAGCCGCAGC
Source organism: Cheilosia pagana (assembly GCA_936431705.1). Lineage (NCBI taxonomy): Eukaryota > Metazoa > Arthropoda > Insecta > Diptera > Syrphidae > Cheilosia > Cheilosia pagana. The sequence goes on along the minus strand of OW386168.1, from coordinate 51,211,767 downwards.
TGGTAACAGGTGGTAGAAATAAATTCCATCCGGTCAGTGGAATGTGCGAAGGTGAAGTAGTGAAACCACTTACAGACAATACTCGTAGGTCAGCGCAACACTATAGTTAAACATTTAAAACAAAAATCCACTCAAAACTTACCCGAATGAAACAAAACGACAGTTGATCGGAACTGTTGTCGGTGTTCGAAGATGTATCCATTGTGTTGGTGTTTGTTTTTGCTGCTGGTGCTGTAACAAAAATTCCACGAATGTTTGTTGACTTGCAGTTGAAATGTCAGACGGCTGACAATAGGCCACCATTCATCAAGACGGGCTAAAATTATAACCAACCTTCGTGGCGCTCGAAGAAAGTTAGGTGCGAAACGTTACGTTACAACTACGGTGGTGTATTCATTTCAAATTCACATGCAATAACAATTTAGAACAACAATTTCACTCACAATATTTCATTTTCTAAATATTTGCACTGAATACGCGTTAAACATAAATAAAATGGAGATTTTTCTTTGATTCTGCGTCTTGGAGGAAGGAAACCAGTCACACGGAAGATACAAATCACGCGAGTAAAATGTTGTTGCGCACGCCCCGGGAGATAGGGTTTTCTTTTCTCTCTATCTGATGCAGTTGCTTTCTTTCGAATGCACTGTTGTTATTTGTGGATTCTTGAAGATTTTTTTAATTGACAAGACTGGCTCCAATGAAAGTGATTTTCTTTAATACTTTGGACGAATTAAATGACTTAATTAGGTTGTTGTTTTTTTTTTATGTGAGCTTCAGGTGCGATTATACAGTTCAGTAGTGCGTTTGAGTTCGCAATGAATTTCACTTTAAAGTCGTTGAAGTAGGTAAATATCTGTAAAGAGAAAAAGAAGAATTAGACGAAGCAATTAGTGAAATAGTTTTACTTTCTTGTTATCTATATCTACTGTGTAGCGTTCTCACTGCGGCTAATTTTAAAAAGTTTTATTGTGGGCTGTTAAAGTTACGTAAAGGGTCATGGACGGAGGCATTAAATAGTGAGAATACTGATGAGAGATATAGGTACCAATCGTAAGGGGAAAACAGTTATTTGAATTTTAAATAGGTATACTAATTCGAATAGAGATAAATTAAAATAAGTAGAATTTTATTTTAACTGGAAGAGAGGTCATCGTTTTCCTTTTCGGTTGGTGCACATCTCAACTCAACTCCAGGGGATTCAAAGCTGTTGTCGGCCATTTGGTAGTTTGTATTTGGAGCATGGAAAAATGTTTCCCGCTGCAATGCAAAGTGTCTGGGAAATTTACATAAGTAGTTAACGATCTTACAACTTTTTTTTGTTGGAAACGATCGAATGCAACCATTTGAATTCATTTAAAAATTTGCTTTCAAAGCACATAAGAAAGCTCTTCTTGATGTTGAAATTTCTCAAGCTCGAATTATTAGTATGTAATCTTTTCTTTGAGGCTGCAGCTCGGCCAGAATATCAGTGATAAAAAGAAACACAAGCCTGCTGAGTCTATACAACTAACTTGGGCTTTAAACATTTTAGGTCTTTTCCCTAACGATAATTTATTCGAACACATTAGCCAAATTTTGTCAAATTTCGTTCCTTTACGGAAAAGTTGGGTAGAAGAGAGCAGCAAAGGGAGAAAAAAACAATTGTAACTTAAAATGTATAAATCGGCAAGAAAAATAAATAATAAACTGTATCCAAGTGTTTTTCAACGTCTGCAAATTGGTTTTGACAAACGTCATGCCAAACTTTCGTTCGTGTACTTTTTCGTTATATTCGGCCCTAGCGAGGTATCCGTCGGAACGGAAAATTCTTCGCAACGAATACTATGTCGGAGGTTCAAATCCAAATGGTAAACAAATTCCGCAACCAATTTCTGTCGGAGGATATCGGAACCTAGCTGTCAAAAAATGAAGAAAAAAATTCACATCACCGCACTTCAACGTAATTCGCCGGTATGCGTTACAAAATGTCGGAGAAATATTCCGAATAGATGTTCCGAAGAATACCTCGAAGAAAAAATCCTCCGAATCGTATAAAATCGGAGCATTTTTCGTTCCGACGGATACCTCGCTAGGGTCGATTCTCTTTTTCTGAGAGAATATATCCCTACTCCTTGATATCTGGCATTAGGCCGAAATTGGCCCAAAAAGTAAGGGAACAGAACTTTTGTTGATAATAATCTACATACAAAATGTCATCTTGTATCAGATTGAAGTTTCTGAAGTTTCTGAAGTCACCGAATTTTATGGATTTTACATGCAAAACAATTACAAATTCAGTCACGTAGTTCTCGATCACGGATGTGGTAATTTAACCCCAGCTTATATCGCAAAAAGTTGCAAAATTCTTCAAGATTGAACATCGATAGCAATGGTGGGTGTAATTTACTTATCCCAAATCGAAATGAAATGAAACAGAACAATGAAAAAGAACAGGAAAAGCTTTTGAACTAAGTGCCTCGTTAAGTTCACACCATCAGGTCTGGAACTGAAAAAATTCACGAACATAGTCTAAATAATTTCGTTTCCGAAACTTGAACTTGAACGCCTGAAAAGCCTTATCTATAAGTACACATAAAAGAGGCTGTAGGGTATGTCCTACTAGTACCCGGCCAGTCACCAGTATCCGGCGTTAAAAAGTTAATAATACTTAAATGTTTCATTGTATTCACGGGCCAACAATTGTGGCTATAGTTTTCGACCTATTTAACGTGCTGCTAAAATTTGACAGCTGTGGAACTAAGCCGCCAAAAAAAATATGCGCAATCTTTGTAGTTCGTCCAGGAAGTGAAAAGTGCGTTTTTTTAGTTCGAGAATGTTAGTGGAGGTATCGAATGAAAAACGTTAGTTTCAGTGTTTTTCCAATACTAACCAACTTGTATATTGTTTTTCTGTTAAGTTATTCAATAACTAATCATAAAATGTGAAAAAACAAGAAATTTTCATTTTTGTTTAAGTATTAGAAGGTGGCCGGTCACTAGAACGTTTATTTTTTGAGGTGTTCCTGTTTGGGTGTCCGGCCAAGGTGGTCGGATACTAGATCTTTGATTAAAATTAAATTTGCTGTTTCAAATGAAACCAAAACATAAAAACTAGCTTAAATGTTTAATTTACTTTTTAATTGCAGTTTTTTTTTAAGTAAAAAATAACCTGACCGGATACCGGCCGACTACTGAATTTTGTTGGCCGGGTTCTGGTGAATTTTTCAAAAAAATAATTTTAGTTTTAAATGCAAGACCCCAATTAGGTATGTCCAACTATTTTTTTTTTGAACAAAAATTGACTTGATGTACAAAAAAAAGAAAAAAAAATTGTTTAAATTGACAGTTGAATTAGTTAGTACGGTTCAAAGTAAGAAAAAGTGTAAGGTCGCCGGGTACTGGTATATCTACCCTATGTACATTTCCCTAACCATGCTAATTAAAACAAATATATATATGCACTACCTACCTACATAGAAACTAAGAGAAATTAAAGTTAAACGTTTGATGGGAATAAATAATTATAAATATCTATGTAGGCTCACTGATAAGATACCAAACAACTGAAGTAATGCTGCAAGGTGTTACAATCCAATCGCACAAATCAATTACTCACTAACCCCGAAGTGACGCAGAGTTGTTTATAAACCGCATTATTATATTTAGAACATACGATATTTATAATTCTACATCGATCTGATAAAGATTTGATGGATCTTTTAATTATTCCGCAAATGCGTATTGTCAGTCCACAAAATTGATAAAAATTAAAAATATTTTTATTTCAACCAAAAACACAAGTCCATTAGCACCGAACTTCCGAGAAGCCATTTTGCCAAAAAAAGAATATAAAACTTTGGCAGATCGTTAAAATGTCAAACAGGACTTTATTTGCATTCCACCTTGAACTCTTATTATAAACCTCCTTGTTGAGTGTAATTGATTTTGTGGCTACATGTCCCGTCCCGGTCCCACTCCCACCGGGAGATGGCTCACTCGGGTCAATGATTTTTCTCTGGAAGTGGGTAATTTAAAACCTGCTGTCTGTTGTATTGGTTTTTGTTTATTTTTCTTCATTTTTTTTTACAAAATTTGCACAAATTGCGGCCTCCGAGTATCGGTTGCGCATGAGAGCGCATTTTGGCTCGTAAAAAAATGTAACATGCTTCTCTGACATCATATAACCTGTCATTTGCAAGCAAACAAAACAAATAGCGATGAAACTGAGCGTTTTGGGATGCCGGCTGAAGCTGATGATGGCTTCCGATTATGTTAATGTTGATACAATTTGCTTTCGACGGAGTTTAGTAATACGCATGAATTTAAATAATTTTGGCAGACGCTTCAAATGGTGGCTGTTGATTACGTCGAAACAGGTCAAACACTGCTGATTGCAGAAATGAAATGTTACATTGCGTTTAGCGGCAGCAGCAGCGCCTGGCACTTCGAATTATAAATGCACAGGGGGACGTCGCGTCGCGTCGGCTAAAATGCTGTGGAGTGGTGTGGTGTTACGAATAACGATATCTTGCATTTTTTTTGGAATTTTTTATCTCTGGACTTATGTAAGCTGCGGACAGGTTTCGAATCGGGAATATTGGATCCTGGCAAAAGTTACATCATTGTGCTGCAAGGTGTTGTGGGTATTGCATCAGATTAAATTTGTAGCTTGTGATAGTATTATGCACTATCGTCGAAATAGGCTAGGAGGACATCTTTGCCAGTACAATTGGACATCATAGGTAGGCACTGAGTTTGGAAACGAACCTAGTCTATTTGATTTTAATGTAGGGCATCATTCTGCTGGTAGCTCGCTCTTTCTTAAGTCCATAAAAACACGTCTATTTATCTTAAACGCCTTACCTACATAATTAACTTATAAACTTGGATAATCTCCAAACAAATCGTACTAGGGAAATTGTCAATCAAAGCAAAGGATTCAACCATTTTTTTTAACTACCAAATCAAATTCGTTGTCAGGTGACGTAACAAACTGCTTAACAAAAGAAATTCCAAAGACCGAAAAATACCAGAAACCGCCCCCTACTTAGCTACAAAGCCGAGTAAGCATTTAAACAAGAGCAAAACACTCCAATTCCACTAAACCAAAAACCACTCCAGTCCAGGTAGATTTCCATTCACATTTTTATACTAATCTCTTCTAGTGCCTTCAATAAATTCGAAAATTCTTAAGAACTTCTACAGCTAATCCCCAGACTGAACTCACCCTCAATCGAATACCTTCGAATAAAAAAAATATATCATTCCCATGTGCGGGCATTCATTAATTATCCTTTTAAGTTGTCGACAAGCCGCAGCAAGCAGGGCTGAGCATAACAATTGATAAATAATAAAAGGTAATAAAATCCACAAGCGAGCTCGCACAGTGTTAAAACTGAAAGGTATCCGAAACAGGTATTGTTTGAAAAGTTCTTCTATCACGGCAATCCACAGATATAGAAATAGGCCACTCAATCGTGCTAGAGCTTACTAAGGTCCCCCAGACCTTATTCTATTTTGTATTAGCTTAAGGTAGGTATAACACTTACATTATTCAAAATGGTAATAAGTACGTATCCACTTAAAGAAGAATATTGTTAAAGTTAAGAACTTTATTGCGCACAAATAGGTATGTTTTGTGAATTAGTTTTGGTATTTATTTATTTTTTTATTGTAATTCCGAAACAATTCACAATCAAAATAACCGCAAAAAAATAACGGGTGCTGGTATCTAGCGAAAAGTGAACGCGAACTTTGTTGGTAAACAAAACATGCGATGTAACCTTTAAAACAAACAAAAAATAGAAACACTGTCACTGTTTAAAATATGGAAAGAGGTGGGTGACGGCGACGAAAGGTAGTGCACGTTATATTTAATAATAATTATAACTGGAGAGAAATTACCCGCGCGTTACATCTAAACTCGCGAAGTATCGTTGATCGACTGAAGCAAATCGAGCTTGGGTTTCTCGTACAGTGTACGAATATTGTCATAGTACCTGAAAAAGGTGTGTAACTGTAGCCATAGCGCAGTTGGGTCAACAGTGAAACTGTTAGATACCATTTACCAACCGATTCAAATAAAGTGGGTTGTCGTATTTGATTTTGGTGAACATCATTAAAGTGGGTTCGTGTCCTCGGTGGGATTGCCACGTAGAGGAGGTTGGGGTAAAATGGCTCTTATCTTTCCGCCCAATTTCGTGTCAGAATGGAATAATAAAACTAACTTTTGAGAAATATGGTTAAGGCACCAAGTGACAAAGAACAGAAACAGAAACAGAAACTGAAACAGAACAGAAAGTTTTATCGTTCTGTAGTTAATTCTGGTTCTGTTTACGTTGGTCGATCAGCTACAAAGAACTGAAACAGAAACAGATCCATAAAAACATGGCAGCCGCCTATTCCATCAAATTGTATGTCGTTAGCTCTGACTTCAACGAAAAACATGGAACAGAATGAAATTGTATGAAATTTGGTGATTTCTTACGAAATCTATTATTCTCTCCTCTTCGTCTACTAAAAACAATAGTACGATGCGAAACAAACAGATGCAAAAAAAATCCAAACAAAAAAATACCCGCCCCCACGATAAATTTGAATTTCTGTTGCTGGCAGCAACAGAAACAATCAATAAAGACTTGTTTGCGTTCTGTCCTCAAACAGCCATTTTTCTGTCGCTAAATTCTGTTGCTGAAAAATAAATTTTCTGTTCCCAATTCGGTTTCTGTTGCAAATGTATGGGATTCTGTTTCTGTTCCTGTTTCTGTTCTTTGTCACTTGGTGCCTTTACACGTTGTGTTGTGATAAGTAGATGAGCTAAATTCGTAACCAAGTACTTAAAAAGACGTAGGCACAATTGTCACATAAACTAACAATAGGAATTTAAGGTCTGTTCCTTAACTTTTAATCTTACGAATTTTTACGAATTCTTACCCATTTTACTCAATTGTCGTTCCTCAACTCGAAAAATTCGCAAGATATTTCCCCTCTTTCTAGTTTTTACTCAAAAAATTTCTTTGCGTAAGAATTGAAACAACTGTCAGCCGCCTGAAAATTGGCAGCTTAATTGAATTTGTTGTTCTGTTTGGCATTTGGGTCGGCGCAGGGGCTTAGTGGTAGTGTGTTGGGCTACTAAGTGAGTTGTCCAGGTACGAATCCCGAAAGGGCCATATTACATCTTAAGGTTTTTTTCCACTGCGCCACCTCTCGCGAACGTCTGACAAACATCCGAGAGTAAAACTGTCATGAATAAGCTTCTCAATTAGCCTAGTGGACTCGGCGTAAAATTGTAGATCCCTTCCATTCGTCCCAAAAATTGAAGACCCACACAAAATGAATGGTTGTGAGAAGCCTTGGGTCCCATAGACCTGTCGCGCCAAAATATTTATTGATTTATTTGGCATTTGGGTGGAATATTCGCATCTGTCATTTTTTAAAGGTTACTACAAAAGCGTTCCTTAACTTTTGCGTAAGTTTTCCTCTCTGACAGAGAATTCATCTCCTGCACTGTCATTTCGACAGTTTTTCCATTTTTACTACAAAACAGAACAGAACTTTAATTACAGGTTACTGACTTTTCTTAAGCCTCGAGTTTACTGTAAAAGGACTTAGTTCATGTTGTTCGTAAAATAAGAATATCACACAAACAAACGCACCCAAAAGTCTTTTTGTGCTCTGAATGCTGCCGATACTATCCCTGGCCCAGCATCTATGACATTTTTGTCAAATGGGACTGTTTTTGCTAGTTGGACGGTGTCGCCGGTAGATTTTCACAAAACGTCGGCTTTTTTTCTCATCTGTGAGAGAAATTTCCACTAAATTCTTTAAAGTTAAATAAATAAACGACTTCATTAAAAATCATTCATCATGACTGCGTTTGAAGAATTTGGCGTTTTACCGGAAATCGCAAAAGCAATCGAAGAAATGGAATGGACCCTTCCCACAGACGTGCAAGCCGAAACAATTCCACTGATTCTTGGCGGAGGAGATGTTCTAATGGCAGCAGAAACAGGATCTGGTAAAACTGGTGCCTTCTGCTTGCCCATATTGCAGATTGTGTGGGAAACATTGCGTGACATCGCCGATGGTAAGGGAACTGCTACAGGAACTGCTGCTGGCGCTATAGCGCCATGGACAATGTCGTTCTTTGACCGTGGTTCGGCATTGGCAGTGACACCGGATGGGACTCGCTGTCAATCGAGAGAGTTCAAGGAATGGCACGGCTCAAGAGCAACCACAGGCGTCCGAGCAGGTGGAAAGCATTACTTCGAAGCTACCGTTACTGACGAGGGACTCTGTCGTGTTGGTTGGTCGACCGCACAGGCCAATTTGGATCTGGGAACTGATCGGTTTGGGTATGGATTCGGAGGAACAGGTAAAAAGTCCAACAATCGGCAGTTTGACGACTATGGTGAAGCTTTTGGCATGAGTGACGTCATTGGATGTTGTCTAGATCTGGACAAGTACGAGGTTAGCTACACGAAGAACGGAACTCCGCTGGGACTGGCGTTCAAAATAGCCGATAATCTTAAGAACGAAACTTTCTATCCGGCAGTAGTACTGAAAAACGCCGAAATGATGTTCAACTTTGGTAAAACCGAATTTAAGCACAAAGTTCCTCAAGGCTTTGTTGCGGCGTGCAAAGCCGACGCCAGTAATTCGAAAGCAAATCCAAAGGCGATTCCTGATAACTCGGCAGCAAATGCTAAGCAATTGCCAAATGCGCCACAAGCTATTATAATCGAGCCAAGTCGCGAATTGGCTGAGCAGACCTACGACCAGATTGAGAAGTTTCGAAAGTACATGAAAGACCCAGTGGTCAAGTCATTGCTGCTCATTGGGGGCGTTAAATTGGAGCAGCAAAGGACTGCCTTGCAGTCGGGCGTCCACATCGTGGTCGGAACCCCCGGCCGCTTGGAAGAGATGATCAGTAGTGGATTCGTTCAGCTGACCCATTGCAGATTTTTCGTTCTCGATGAGGCCGATGGTTTGCTGAAGCAGGGTTACACCGATCTAATCGATCGGATTCATAAGCAAATCCCCAAACTGACCTTTGATGGGCGACGGCTGCAAATGGTTGTCTGCTCGGCAACCTTACACGCGTTTGAAGTCAAGAAAATGGCCGATAAACTAATGCACTTCCCTACATGGGTCGATCTCAAGGGAGAAGACGCCGTACCCGAGACGGTACATCACGTTGTTTGCATGGTAGACCCGCAAAAAGACAACAGTTGGCACTCCCTGAGGCAGCGCATCCAAACAGACGCTGTACATGAGCGTGACGGTGCCCACCCGACGAGACAAACCCCCGAAACCTATTCCGAGGCAATAAAGATCCTCAAGGGCGAGTACTGCATTCAATCCATCGAGGAGCACAAGATGGACAGAGCAATCATATTCTGCAGGACAAAGTTGGACTGTGATAATCTCGAGCGTTATCTCAAGCTGCGTGGTGGAAAAAATTACTCGTGTGTCTGCCTGCATGGCGATCGTAAACCATTTGAACGTAAGAGCAATTTGGAGAGCTTTAAGAAGAATGAGGTTAAGTTCTTGATCTGCACTGATGTTGCTGCCCGAGGATTGGATATCACTGGTCTTCCGTTCATGATTAATATGACCCTGCCCGATGAGAAGTCTAGCTATGTCCATCGCATCGGAAGAGTTGGTCGCGCCGAACGCATGGGTCTAGCCATCAGCTTGGTGTCCACAGTTCCCGAGAAGGTGTGGTATCACGGCGAGTGGTGCCCCAGTCGCGGAAGAAACTGCAAAAACACTAACCTGACTGACAACGGCGGATGCTGCATTTGGTACAACGAAAAGAATCTGCTGGGTGATATCGAGGAACACTTGAACGTGACTATTACACAGGTTACCAAAGATGTCAAGGTGCCAGTCAACGATTTCGATGGAAAGGTGGTGTATGGCCAGAAGAACTTGAACTCGGGAACCGGTTACAAGGACCACGTCGCTCAGCTTGGGCCCACTGTTCGCAAGCTGACTGAGCTCGAGTTGCAGGCGCAGTCCTTGTTCTTGAAACGTTTGAAGGTTTAAAGAGGGGTTTACCGATTTTCAATTTCACTCTTATCGTATCAAATAAATATAAATTAATCACACGAAAGGAGTTTTTTCTTTTCTTTTGTCTGTTGTGTTGCTCTACCTGGTTTGCCTGTGATCGTTGATTACTTTTTGTGGCAAAGGGTCGTTGATTGCGCACTGAGGAGATCGAGCAGCTTCGAATTCGCTGTGGGTTTAAATACAGAAAGTCCATCGAAACCCGATTTATGTGTATGATTCTGTTTATTCATTTTTTCTCATATTTTTTGATTATTACAGAAATATATAAATTACAACAACTGATAACATTCAAATATATATATTTTGTAATATTTTCTTTCCAAATTTTACTTAACAACTACGCATGTGTATAACAGTTTCATTTATATATAATATGTATACGTATATAATAGTAGCAACTAAGTCTAGTTTATAATTGATAGCGCCGAGTTAAGAATTTATTTCAATCTCACAAGGTCTTGAAGTTATTTTCTTCTTTTTTTTCACAAGAACCATTTACACATTTATCCTCGACACGTACGCCAACACTTATGTTGACTGCAATAAAATCCTTAAGCCTAGTGTACAAAATAATTTCGAATTATGTTGGGGCATTAACAACAATAAGCATTTCTTGTTTTTGTGTTGCTTTTCTGTTCAGTGAAGAACTTGTAAAAAAAGTTTCAAAAGTCTTTTGTTTTATTTTCTTGTATCAGTGGTTTTTTATGTTTAAATTTTTAGCTGCTTTAAGGCAAACGAAAAAAAAAACACGTAGATGCTACGAAATACAAAATGAAAAAAACGTATATAACCTTACTTAAAGAAATAACAAGACGTACAAATAAAAAATACGAAAAAAATAATAATAAATCAGACTTCATTTCGAAATAAAAAAAATATTACCCTACGGAGCGCGGCGAATGAGGTTGGTGGAATACGAACGAACATAAGTTTAAATTTAATGATAAAATTGTAGTTTGCTTTGCGTGTGCGTATGCTTAGCCCAGTTTTGAATTTCCATTGAATAAGACACTAATTGTGTAAATAATTGGTTTTGTTTTCTTTTTTTGTAGAAAAATATTTTCTCAATATGTCTCGATTATAAAATATTTGTATTATGTATATAGCATTTGTTTAATAAATATTTTATGATTTTATTTTAATATGGCAGTCATTGATTTACTTGTTTTTTGTTTAGTTAAACTTGTTTAAAATTAAGAAACATAAAATTAAAAAAAAAGAAAAACACTATAAAAGAATATCAGATCTTTTGTTTACAGTTGTAATTGTTGTTTAGGATTTTGTTATGTAAGAAAAAAACAAAAAAATACTTTTCCTTCTAAACTTTAATTGGTGGATGTTAAGTTAGTTTTTATTTTGTTTATAATTTTCTTTTAATAAATAGGATTCAATGTAATTGTTGTTTACAAAAATGGGTTTACATTTTTGAGTAATGTATATTTTTTTTAATTTTGCAAAGCTTTTGAAAGCTTTTTTGTTCCTTTTATTAGATTGGGCCCGAATTTAAGATCCACCGTTTCTGCATTGACTTGGTTATTATAAATTTTGTATTTTCTGGTGTAGAAATATTCCTCGTAGTCTTGAAGACTTTTGGGGTTATGAAAGCCAGTTTTTCGGTCGGGATTGAGTGACTTAGACTGCAATGGGAGCAAAATGGACACAGAACGCAGTTAGTTAACAATTTAGGTAAGATCAATATTTCTTCAAGCCTAATCATACTTACGCTGATCAAAGGTGCTTGGATTGATGTAGCTTATCAAGTCCTGATCCGACATTGTGGTTAATTCCTGGGGAATGGCCGTGGCCGGTGGTATTGGCACTGTCGCCTGAGGTCCTGTCAAAGAGACGTTTGGCAGAATACCATTCATCTGTTGCTGTGCAACACCAGCGTTGGTTTTTTGTAGAGCAGAATCAGCTAGGCCCACCGCTTGGATAAGAGATTCCTGATTCGATTGTGGCCTGCGAAGAATAAAAACGTTCATATTACATTGAACACTACTTAGAGAACATGAAATAACATACGCGACACTTAAAGCCAGCTGATTGGACTTTTGTAGGTTCTGCAGAAACTGATTGGGTACACCGGGCGGCCCAACTGGTCCCGTCACATTCTGCACGTCATGGTTTAGCAGCATGTTCACCAGGGGGACAGAGTCAGGCGGTCGGCTGTCTAGCATTTGATGGTGTCGGTTGTTGGCAAGAAATTGTGTAGTTGGACACACACCTGCGGGGGTTGTTGGTACCAAAGGATTGGCTGTGACGCCTCCAGCGAGCATTTGTGACTGAGTTTGGATGGGATTGGTACCCAGACTCAGCAGCACATTAATTGCCGACCCTGGGTTGTTTTCATGGTTCGAGATGAAGTCGGCCGCCGCTTTGATAATCATGTTGCTCACAGCTGTCGAGGTTGCTGTTACCTGTGGATCCTGTTGTTGGGCGCCAGCCGCGACTTGCCGCGGTGGTGATTGTTGCTGGACTTGCTGTTGTGACTGCGGTGATGACTGTTGTTGAATTGGCGGCGAATTTGTCGGTGGCGTCATTATTATTGTGCTTAAGAGGGAATCTTGCGGTGATTGAGGTGGCATTCCCATCCCGTTGAGAAGGTTGACTCGGTTTACCAACATATTTGGCACTGAGTTCGGTGGGCAGAGAATTGTCGATGGCGACACGTTCGAATTTAGAATCATCTCAGCGGGGATGTGATCCGCTGTCGCGGCCGATTCGGTAAATATCTGCTGCATATTCACCGAGGTGAGAGTTGCAGCTGGTTCCGAGTTGAGAATGATGTCGTGTGTAATTGGGGAACCATTCGGCGATGAGGATGAGGATGACGACGATGAAGACGATGTACTCGACACAGACGAACTACGAACCAGTGACATTGACTGCATATCATTGGAAGGAGAGTGGTTGGCCACTGCCAAAATGTTATTCAACGTTTGGTCAATACTGTTGGCGGGGTTCGCGTTCATCACAAGGTTGTTGGCAGCCTGTGTTTGAAATATTACACCCGATCCACTGTCAGGACTGCTGACAAACATCGGATTCTGCTCCATCGATGGCGCTGTCGCAGTCGGGCTTAGGCTCGATAGAAACTTGTCGACTGTCTGTTGTCCCTGATGCACAACGGCGGCAGTTAAAATCTCGTTGGCAATTTGTTCATTTTTTACGGCTATATCAACGGCTGCGGCAGCAGCTACTGCAACATCTATATTCATATCGCTGTGGTGCGTGGGAAAGCTTGACAAACTGTTGCTCTCGTTCAGCAGCGACATCGATCGCATATCCAACATATCAATGCTTTGCTTGCGTAAACGCTGGTACTGCATCACCTCCTTCAGAGGACTCGTATCCACCACCAAACCGTTGTCACTCGCCACAACCGGAAAACTATCGAGTGAATCGGACTGCATAGCGTCCGCAATACCATTTTGTGAGTTTTCATCCAGAATCTCAGTCTTTAGTCCACCAATTTGAACCATCTGATCGGTGATCATGGCATTGGTCAGTGAAGATCGTCGTACATTGATCGGTATTTGAGTACTTGTTGGCGGTGGCATCATGTCCGCATCGATCTCATGCTTTGTCTCGTTCCACATCTGTTGCACGACTGCGGCATTTGCTGCAGCTGCATTTGGAGTGCATGTTTGAACCACACTCGTGTCCATGTAACGAGTATCTACAAAGAAATTACCTATTAGCATGCAAACGAATTGGAATCGTGTCAAGTTATAAAAAGTAGAAAAGAAAACTTAATACTAAAAAAGTTCTTAAAGTCTAAAAACTATTCCTAAGAGGAAGGAGGGCAAGGGGAGTTGTTATCTATCTACTTCATCTTACAAACTAACCTCTCATCATCGCAAAATTTTCATTGAGTTTGCCAATTAGCAGCTTCGTGAACAGCATTTTTCTAAACTTTTAGCTTTTGGATGATGAAAGTGATCACTTTGAGCGCACAACACACACTCAAAACACGTTCAAAACACACTGAATACACCTAACGAACCCCAATCTCAACAACAACAACAACAGTCTAAACAAACGCTTTTAAAAAAAAAAAATTAATACAACTCTAGCGACATCTATTTACAGACATTCGGAAAACAAACAAACGTCCAAGGTGATCAAATGAATATTTATGAGGTCAAAACTTATATAACGGCAGCATAGTGAGTCACGTCCTGAAAGGTTAATTAAAATTTTTAGGAAGCAAAGAGGAAAGCGAGCGACCAACGTTGACTTCCAATCAGACGTAACAGCTGTAACCAATAATTTACGTTAAAATAAATATAATAATTTTATGTTGGTTTTGTTTTCATTATTATTATTATTTTTTTTTGTTTTAATGTTAGAAACGAAAAGTAAACAAAATAATTGTATACACAAATTAAAATGGCGCAAAATTTAATTCAAATTCACCGGCAAGACGGAAATTACTTTGTGAAATTAATGCACGCGAGTTAATGTTAAATGTTAAATTTCGATTTGATACAAATTTTGACAAACCACACTTTAATGGAACTTGAATGAGTTGGATGCGCATCATCAGTATGAATGATTAACTGGGTCAGCTCTGCTTGTTTAAAGTCTGTGGCTTACTTTAGAAACTCTAGTTTTATAGTCTTAATCAAGAACTATGTGCCTCTCAAGTCACAAGCGATTGGAAAGCTTTTTGTGAGCGGTAATAATACATATTACTAGCTTAACTGCTTCCTTGTGAATTGTTATGTGCACCTTCTTTGAGTAGAGGGAAACAATTTTAGGTCGCTTTCATTTCTCTTAAGTTACAAACAATTTGGCAAGTGCCTGCCTGGTAACAGCCTTCTCAGGGTTAAGGTTTTTTTTCTAGATTTATCGCTCGAACAACGTTCGATTAAAGCAAGCATCTTGGAGTGTCCACTGGAATAAACATAAAGGACCTACGAGATCGAGCTAATCGTCTTTATCACTAGACATGATCAAAATAAAATCCGAAGGACACATCTCAACGAACCATGCTGTGATCACAGCAGCACACACAGTAAAGTGTGATACGGGTACCTTCCGCTGCGGAAATACAAAGAAGCTGGAATCAACCTTCTTAACTTCTTAGAAGAGTGATCTTTCTGCCTTTTTGTTAGCAGTAAAAATGTACGACTTAATGATTAACAAATTCTAGATTTATCTAATGAAATAAGCAGCGATTTAGGGTGTCCTTTGAAAGCATGGAGTACCAGATGTACCTGATTGCAAGTCAAGCAAGCATTTGCAATCAATTCGTCAATTCCTGGCATGTGCCACCATGATGCATATTCACCCACTCACCGCCAGTTGCATTAAAGCCGATCTTGTTTGTCAATGGAAAAATACAATAAAACAAAAAAAAAAAAAAGCGAATACCGATTTGCGGACCGAATTTACACAACAAACATCTTTGACATCCAAATATGTAATCAAATCTACCGATAAAATGTAATGCAATGTAAGTTTGTGTTTTTTTGTTTTTTTTTTTTATAACCAGTACCCTAATGTACAGATGCACTGAAGAACTGTTGCTAACGTTGCGCTGTCCTCTGGAGCCTCCCTGCGTCCATTATTTAAATGCACACGTGAAATTGTGATAGATGGGATATGCAAATCCATTTTCTTTTCAATTTTATTTCTTACACGCAACCTAAAGTGCTAAGAGAAGGAAAAATAAACGAAAAAAATAACATTTTGTGATTAGCGTTTTGAAAAACAAAAACCCTCAACCTTTGATTAGCAAAAAAAAAATCAATCTCAAAACAAAAAGCATTTCTTTCTTCTTTCTCTCTCTCTGTCTCTGTCTGTAGAGGGCGATAGTATCAATTTCTTTTTTTTTATTTTCCAAGCCCACACGCTTGCTATTAGCAGCTTGTACGATTTTGAAACTCTCCTAATCACAAAATATTGCTAAATTCATATAAATGTTGTCAAGTAAAAGAAAGTATGTATCCATTTTGGATTTGTGTGTTGATTCTTCTGTTCTTGTTTTGAAAACTCGCAGAGAAGTTTTTAAGGAAGAGAAATTAACCTAAATATTATGTGAACAGCGCGCAAAAGGATAATCCGGAAAACTCTGTCCACCATTCACACAGTTTTTCCCAACACACACACATGAGAGTATATAAAGCATAAAACAAAAACGCATGAATATGAACTCAACTGAATTGATATAAAATTGTGTTGTTTAAGAATTTTGTAAAGTAAAAAGTAAACGCGTAATGAATTTTTGAAATTATTACAACATAAAACAGTCAACTTGAAGATATTATAGAAAACGCTCACACCACAGAGTTGTCCAGATTATGTACTTTTGGGCCGGTATCGTTGTTGATCTTGTAGTCATCTACATCTCGTTGTTGATTGAAAAAGGAGAACTTAAACTGAATTGTTTCGATCGAAATTGTTGTTTCTCTCTAATGGAATGCTTGTGGAAGAAAGATTTGAATTCAGGTTTTGAGGAAACCTGAACTCATATCGAATTCTGGAAAGTATTTGGAGAAGCTTGCGATATTCGTAATTTTGAATTGAAAACAAATTTTTTTGATTTGTATGAAAAGTTTTACTATTCCGAAAGAGTATGTTGCAAAAAAGAAAATATCGCAAGTTGCTTGGGCAGCGTGAAATATTATATTTGTTAGCTGTCGACACCCTAATCTAAACTGAAACTCGAGTTCAAACTCTAGCAGACCTGCGTGTGGACACACGGGCCTCTGGAGTTTGAACGAATTTCGAACTTGAATGAATAAATACCTTGTCCCGACATTGAACCATGCAATGTACTTAACGTTGTTGCTGCTGATAGCGTGGTGTAGGTTCCCTTTGGGGTGTAGGTGAACGTGTGCGACTCGCTCTTCTTTCCACTGGAAATTATCGACAGCTGTACTATGACTGGCTTGTGGAGGTTCTGGTTGATGTACGGCGGTACGGTGCAGATTAGATGAGTCTGAAAATGTAATCGCAGAATTAGTGGTAAGTCAGAGGTGGATTGCACAAAGACTCCCTCTTACCTGCTGAAGATATTCCTTATCTGGTAAAACTGAGTCCTCCCATAAGGCGCGCAGGGGTACCATTTCATTCGACGAGTGCAGATCTTCGAGAGTTTCTTGAAATAAGACACGAGTGTCTTTGAGGAAGTTCTTTCCAATAATAAACAGTTCCAGACCACCATCGACTGGGCAAGAGTTCAGTGATTTTTTACAGATTTCCGGAACACCAGGTGGTTGCGCTAAAAGCAAATACAATTACATTACTCACTTGTTTCAGATAGGGTCACATGCCAGACAACTCACTGCAGATAATTGGATTTGAACACACTTGAAGTGTCTCCATTGTTCCATCGTCATAG
Organism: Cheilosia pagana; assembly: GCA_936431705.1. NCBI lineage: Eukaryota > Metazoa > Arthropoda > Insecta > Diptera > Syrphidae > Cheilosia > Cheilosia pagana. Next base: position 51,194,361 of record OW386168.1, on the reverse strand, counting down.
GCTAACTGTGTGCGAAACACCATTCGGCAGCGGGTGGATTTCTTTTTACTTTTCTGAGCCAAATGATCGGGAAAACGGTGCTCAACATCGACATTACGTTCCTAAGACAAAAATGGTGTAAATTTTGCTTTGGATAACACATTCAGGCGAATAATTCACTGCCACATACAGTGCGTGTATACACAAAAGTGACACGAGGACTGTAAACGAATCACAATCGCTTTGGCGGCCTTAACGCACTCACCTTCAAGATTCCGACGCAATCGCACGTGACCGTCATATCCGATTCTGGCTTGAAATCAATCTCAATTATCATTGTGCCCTCGACTTTCTTCTCATTGCATTGCGTTGAGTTCTTCCCAGCAACTTTACACGCCTGATAGAACATATGCGGTGCAACACGGCCCACATCTGTTCCAATGAATACTTGCATTAGGGCGGGCTTATTATAACCAACCAGACGAACGATGGGAAATCCATTTCCACTGCGATCCTTGACAGCACCTCGGCTGCCTTCAGTTTGATACCTGCAAACCAACGAGTACACTTTAACATTAACCTTTCAAATTTGATTCGTTTTGCATCCGCCGAATGCAAAGACACATACCTAGCCCTGTGCTGTTGTTCCGGCTGCGATACAATCTCTAGCTGTACCCGACCATTCGATGAGGTGGCTACATTATTCAGTGATGCTGCTGGCTGACGCTTGTGTCCAACGCGAGAAACTGTCCGCACTCCATTCGAAATATATCTGCAAAGAAAAGACCAAAAGAAATGTTTACTAAATGAATGCAATCAACGATAATTTCATGCAGAAAGCGCAAGTTTTATATTGTTTGTTTGAAAGCCAAGCAAGAATGAGTTAGTAATGAGAGTATGTGAAATGAATTTATTGATAGTCTTCATACAAGTAGAAGGAGAGTTTACAAAGCAACGAATAAAAGGCGCACTCAGTGGTCTACGATTTAGAATACAGAAACAAATAAAAAGAAAAAAGAACATTCAAATATGCATGAGTTATCCTTACTTTGTGGTCAGTGATGGCACTATTGTTGGACTGTTGACTAGCGGAATATTCGTTGCTGTTGCCGACGCAATTCTACTTATGAACGCATCTTCACTGCAGGCATCGTCATTGTCTAGTTCAACAACACTTTCGATCTTTTTCCGTTTTGCTCGGTATTGGACACGATTCTGAATGGAGTGATTCGGTGTTGACGTGTACGTATCATCTGCCGAGTCGTCGGTGCCGATTTCATCGTGCTGTTCTGCATCGTTTCGTGTTGATCTAGTGTAAAGATTTTGTTTGGTATTGATTTAAATTAAATGAAAAGGATTTTTGTTGGTTAATTATTTTGTTTCTTTCTACATGAGTGCTGTGTAATGAGGAAGGTAAAGAGTTGTCATTGAGTAAAAAATAAAACAGATTCTATAAGCGAGGGTTAGATAGAATTGAAGTTTATTGTATTCGGACGTGTTGTGTAAAATGACAGTTACGAGTACGCACATTTGTTGCTTAGTGTTTAAGAATAATGAATCCTCGCCTTTAATGGACCACTTGTCAATTTAAGCACGCACCTAATACGATAGAAAGTTAGCTAGACTGTGGGGATTTGATTTGACACCTGAAATGCAGCTGATTTCGATCGAAAGTCACTTTTTTAAGTGATTACGTTCCAATAGAAACAAAGAAGTTACTTGTTCCCCTGTGTCGTGCTGTTTTTTCAATGTTTATTGTTACCTGTCATTGCTTGCAGTGCAAATAGGGGTTTCATCGTCAGTTCATATCCGTATAACACTTTGCAATTGTTCAATTTCGATTAGGTGTACGTATGCGCAAACAAAAACTTGGTAGCTGTTAAATAAGACATAATTTGACTTCTTTGACGAGCAGCAATTGTTGCCACAAATGTAGAAGTATTTATTATTCGCATTTGTTTAAAGAATTGTTACAATTTGATTCGCAAAAGGATTAACGAAACATTTTATGTTGAAGAATCTAAGTCACATACTCCAAGTTTGACAGTTAAAATAATGTTTTATCAATCGTTAACGCTACATACTTCTTTTAGATCTGATCCTCTGGTTCTTACTACTTGCTACTTGTTTTTAATAACAAAATCATTGAATTCCCATTTTCGTTTAGCAGTTAATTTGATTGAGCTGATATGAGAGCACTTAACATGCGACCGGGTTTAGTATTATAATGAATAACATGCAAATTTGGATAAGTTAGTTATACCCTAATTTCAAATGTGAAATAAAAAATTAAAATACAAAGTCTTGTTTCCGCTAGACTTGAAGAACCCTACAGACCTTCAATTAAATTGAAATTTGTCATATAAGGAGGAAGTTACGTGGCTAACCTCAGATAGGAGGAATGACTAAGTTTTTTGGCTTACGAGTCTTTATAACGAATTTCGAATTTATAAGAACAACGACTATAGCTAAGTGGTATTGCAAAAGACTGAAAAATAGAAAGTCAGTTGAAATAACGCTACAAAGTGACCATAAAACTGCTCATCAGGTCTTATGGACGAGGCTTTAATGTTTTACAATATTTCACTTCTGCTTTGAAAGAAGACTTTTAGCTAAACTTTGCTCCACTCAAATAGATTAGGTGGCGCAACAGGTTCACAATGAAACCTAAGACTAGCTTCCTTCAACCGCTTGTTTAAGTGGAATGCACTATAATGCGCAGTTCAAATGGCTGAGTTAAGAAACCAGTTATACTTTCGAGCGTATTTCGGGTTGAACCTGAAACCCCTTGCTGAGTAGTTCATCAATTTAACCACTGAAACCCTGTATCAACTTATTTATCACCTCCGAAAGTAAATTACGGTAGTAAACTAATTTGTCGCACATCGAGCGAATGGACAATAATGCTCCGGATCTTCGAATCCCAGCCCCCAGGTTCGAGAAGACTAGGAAGACCGAACCTCCGTTTCAAAGACCGAGCCATCGCGGATGCCAGAGCTCTTGGTCTGGACAACTGGAAGCAACGTGCCCGGGATCGTATAAGATGGAAGGCTGCAGTGTCTCAGGCAGAGACTCTTCACGGGTCAGGAGCCCGATAAGTAAATATAAGTATCCCAAGGAAAGTGCAAAATAAAGATTTGTATCAAAAGCGCAATGGATTACACGGAAAGAGGCGGGGCAAAAGTCATCACCCAATAGAAAGATGCTAAAATTTTTGCAAATGTCAATTCTGCTTTGACAACAGTGAAGTAAATCGATATAACATACACGGCAATAAGACATTGTGGACCCCGTAGAATCGACCAGCCACCCAAATGGGCATCGATCGGCTGTCTTTACAGAAAATTTTGGTAAAAGACTTAAAGATGTTCCCTAAAAAAGTGCAGACAGTTCATCGGCTGTTAGCTATTAACCGCCAAGCGCGTGAAATCTATACTTAAGTTATCCTGAATCTCGACCACGAGGGAGTCAATTTTCAAATTTTCATCGAAAATCATCATATGTGATGGGCAAGATCGCCTGATTTAACAATTCCTGACTTCTTTTTTTTTTTTTTTGGGGGTTTTTTGAAGTCACAAGCCCATGTCAAACAAGCCTCAGACTTTTGAAGTTCTCAAAGAGAATATCCATCAAGAATGCAATGGAAAATGACATAAATGAGGCCCGGATGGTCATCAATTCTGGCGGCGCCACTTAGCCGATATTATTTTATCGACAACTACGTACAATCCGAAAACAGAACCAACGTTTTTCGGGTGACAACTATGCGCCACCTCTCACTAGATTAAATAAGTAAACTCTCAAAAGGTATATATAGGATTGATCATAATGTGGACTTGCGGGTCCAACCATGAAATACGAATTTCCGTGCGAATTTCTATATTTTTTGACAAAATTTAAAGAGAGCTTCAATTTGCACTCCATTCAAAAGTGATACTGGCCTGGAAAGCGTATGCAATATGCCTGACGGCTAAAGGTCACTCGTGCCCGCAAAACATCGACAGTAAATCTGACGCAATCGCCTATGTATGAGCTGTCGTTGTGTCTATTCCTGGGTACATAACAATACCCGAAATCATAAAGTTATTTATTGCTTGCCAGTAAGGACTATTCTAACTATAGCTGGTGCGGTAAACAAATCGTTATGAAATATTCCCCGTAATGATCTATTACACTTTTTTTTTTAGAAAAACCACACCAACACTATTTGTAAATAAATTCAAATATATCAAAATTATCAACAGAAACCGTTTTAAGCATCACCTTCCACAACTATGCACTCGATTTAGATGTTCGCCGAGAGCGAGCAGCGAGATAAGATGATTTAATATTGCATTTTGCTGATAACACCAATTGCCGTTTTGCATTTTGTATGCTCTTTCACCATGACCTATATGTAGACGAACTGATCTGAATGTCCACACTTTGTCTCCTCTCTACCGAGATTATACTTCAAGACTGTCTTAAGTGCAGGCGCGTCGGCTGAACGATTTCGAATGGCTTTTAGGGACACTGACAACTGTCACTAAGTCAAAAGTTCGCAATCAAAAGCTCGAAAATGATAAATTGTAATCCCGCTATGGGCAGTGAATGTTTTTTTTTTAAAAAAGCTAATTATTTACTCGTGCTAGAAGCCTGCTCGATTAAGCGAATAATTTATTATTATTTTTGGAACAGCAATCAGATTAAGTAGGTAAAGCGATCGACTCAAGTGGATGTCATGAAAAGGGAGTCAGATCGCCAGAAAGAGACGATTTTCAACTTTTATTGATCCCTAACAACAGGTAACAATTTTGCGCATACAGCTCGTTTTTGTTATAGGCTCGCAAGATATCAATCTAATAGACGTACATTTGTGTGAGCTACCACTCGATATGTCTGAACGGTTCGATTGGCTTGGATGGAATAATTGGCTAACTGCTTTATGGTGGTAGTTCACACGGCACTACTTTTGTGGACTGTGGATTTAAAAATGTCTGCCGTGGTAACGTGTGAAAAAAATATTCGCGCATTGGTAACGGGTGTTTTTTTTTGGATGGCTAACAGCCTGCGCGTAGAAGTCCATACTCATAACGCCGATCGTCGTCAGTACGGTAAGGTGACAGTAAAAATAGAAAAACAAATACAAAACTTGAACGTTTGTTTTCGAAACCAATAATCAAGCTGATGAAATGCACTTGCGTGAATGGATTTTGTGTCATAAAAGTGTGAATGATGGATTAAACTAATATATGGGACAGGATAAAGCATAACGGTGATAACATCAAGGTGATCGTGAGTATATTGACTGCCATTAAGTGATGGATAAGAGCTGTTGTGTTTTTGCAGGTTGGATTGAGCTGAACGGATTAAGTGCTATAAATGGCTAAATTGACTTTTAACGATCAATTTAGAGATTAACCGCTTGAAGCTGCTTCAATTAGTGACAAAATTATTCGTAAGCTAGTTGCTTTTACGAAAATGGTTACTAAGCAGGTCCAAGTGTTTAATTTAAGTGCTCTTACACAAGTTTAGGGCTGTTCGAAGACCGTTTATGTGAGCTTATTGGTTCAAGTAGTTGTGGCTACATATCGCGAAGACTGGGGACAGATAGTGTTTGACAGTCATAACCTCGAGAATAAAAAACAAAAGTGTGCTGCAAGTAACAGCTCTGACAAAGGACAGATCTTAAGTTGAATATGAGCGATTAACCATATTGCCATTTTTGGGCATCGATTTATTCAAATAATAGATACTGCTGAGAAAACCATTTCGAGCACTCAAGAGTCTTTTTCCAAAGAGGAAATTGTCCATTTTTATTTACTGACATTTGCCTATAGGTTTTTTTTTATTTTTATAATCAACACGCGCTAAATAGGTTATGACTACTCTTATAGTGAATACACAGCGCGGGCATTAATGAAATTAGGATAAGGAAGATAGGAGACTCCGATGCACATTGGTTTTAAATGCCGTAAATTGTACTGAGGGCGGAATGCAGCTAACGATTTCGGTTGAGCACTGTTTGTTAAAGAAGTGATAAAACAGTGAGAGACATGCTACATTTCTGCGATGTTCAAGCGAATTTATTAAATTCGCGATATTTGTGTCTCCGATTAGTGTTATCGTCCGATTTTGGATCCTATCCAGTAGGTGTAGTGTGGTTTTTGGCGCACCAGACCAGATACGTGAATTGTACTCAAGTTTGGGGCGAATGAACGCCTCAAATATATTAGCCAGATCAGAAGGGGTCTAGGTTTGAGGAAACCCAGACATTTCGCAGCGTTCTTGGCGACTTCGTGTATATGGTCGTTCCATCGAAGATTGTTATGAACACACATATCGAGAATGGAAAGTCTTTCGGTTTCTGTGATGCAAGTGCCATTCATGGATAATGGCTGAAGGTTTGGGTTTCGCTTTAAAGACAGCAGGCAGCATTGTGTTTTGGAAGCAATAAATTCCACTCTGTTGGTTGAACCCCAATTTATAATACTGTCAAGGTCGGAATTTAATATGCTTAACATACGTTGTCGTTCCAGTTCTACGGCCGAAGAGCAGGGACGTGTGTCCTGGAATGAATATGATAAGCTGAGGGTGCTGTCATCAGCGAAAGAGTGAATTGGATTAGAAGTTACAGACATATTTATAAAAATGAGAAAGAGAGTCGGAGACAAAACTGAGCCCTGGGGAACACCAGCATTTAAATGGTGAATTTCAGACTTGAAGCCATCCAAGACAACTTGAATTGAACGGCCAGAAAGGTAGTTTCTAATCCATTGAATAAGAGACGCATCGATCTGATAGGCAAACTCTGTCAAATGCCTTTGAAATATCAAGCGCAACAATCTTCGTTTCACCGGAGCGATGAAGAGATTGGTTCCACTTTCGGTGAGATAAGCCATCAAATCACCAGTGGATCTGTTGCCACGAAAACCGTTCTGCCGGTCATTAAGAAGTTTTCGTGATTCAAGATATTTCATAAGCTGACGATTTATCAGCGTTTCCATGACCTTAGAAAGAATGGACGTTAGTGCTATGGGTCGGTAATTGGTGGGAGAAGAAGATTCGCCTTCTTTAGGGACGGGCTGGACAAATGCTGTTTTCCACCTACTCGGAAAGAGTCCTGAAGAATAGGATAGATGAAAAAGCTTACGCAATTGTTTGCCAGCGTGGAGAACACCTCTTCAGAACGATGGGGGAGATACAGTCTGTACCAGCGGATTTATTTATGCTCAGATCGTAAAGCACTCTTGCAACTGTACGAGTGCGAAAATGGATTTGTCCCATGGTAAATTTGACGCTATCAAGTACAGGTGGAAACAAAGTGCAGTCTGGTAGCATTGAGCTGGCAGCGAAATGTTCTGCAAGCAGATTAGCTTTGTCTAGAGAGCAGACAGCTGGAATGTCATTGTGAATGAGCGTTGGGATTGATATAGAGGCCGAATTATTAATGTTTTTAACAAATTACCAGAAGTTTTTACTACTTTTTTGATTTTTGCCTCAACTTTTGGTCATATGTGAATTTGACACGCTTTATATGGGCATTGCAGTCGTTTCTGGCTCGTTTGAACTTTTTCCAGTTTTCCGAAGTCATTCTCTCTAGTCCTTTGAATACACAACCGCATAGGGTATAGGTTTTTTTGTCAGACAAGATGTTTGTCAAATCAGGAGAATCTGGTGTCTAGTTGTACTTTCCGAGAAAGCTGTATAGTTCTAACTTATGTGACTGCATAAGTAAACAAAATGGGCTCCAAATCACTTTGTAGAACTGAAACCCAGGCTAAAGCCGCTTATGGTAGTTGACTTAATGTAACATTAGACTTAACTGCTAGGGGTCTTGGCTAGCAGATCGACCACAGACAGATCGATATACCAGACCGAATGCATTAGCCGACTGAGGGCCTATACAAATGTTGTTGTTTTTAGTTACAGGAGAAAGATGTTTGGTGTGGACCAGAGACAATTCTCTGGTTCCATTTTTAAATTGGGTTTGCTACAAAGACACAATTGCACTCCCTTTTTAATCGCTTTGACTAGGAGACTGAATTGGACATTCGTAGAATCAAGGTCAGGATGGAACTTATGATTTCCGTCGCTGATAAGTTTTTATTGCCTTGAGGCTGTAATAAGCATCCGTTGAGGTAATTTAATCTCATAAAACAATTGGCGGGCATTCATATTTCTTGAATTTTATACATATAACTACTGATTTTGTGAAGATTATAGTTGAGAAAGACGGTGTTGACATCAGTTTTGGCTTTTTGCATCACTTTTTCGAGTGCAATTATTCTTTGATAATAGGAAATTCCAATTTGAAAGCCTTATTAAGTTGACAAGTCACAAAGGGCCCTGCTAGCTAGATAACCAATCCTTTCATTGGCTCCGAGTCCCAACTGATCTTAAACAGAGAAAGAAGTGACTTTGTTGAGGACAGCAAGCTGCTCGATAGAGTTCATACAGTTTCAGACAAATGAGAAGTTGAATTTGAATCAATCAAGCGATTACCATCTGAGATTTAGTCCTAAGCATTCTTTGGCTTCAAGTTCAATTGCATAGATGTCATCTTAGCAAAGTTTTGTAGCTTTTTCTGCTTATCAGTTGCCAGTACAGTAAAACAAACAAACTTGTACTGGGGTACGGTTTCGTTTGTCGTCGTGTTGTCGCTCTTGGCTCGAATTATAGATTTAAAGCGGCAATGAAGAATCAAATTTGTCACTTTCCCTTCCCCTAACGACTGAAAATTTTGTCAAAAAGTTCGAATTCGAAGAACAGACCCCTCCGAAGTCCAGACTAATGAATAAGAAAGACGCAGCGATGCTAGGGCGCAATCCACCTAATAGAGGTTAAAATGCAATTTAGCAACAAGAACGACAGAAAGTAGCTGAGACAAAAGTACACAACCCGAATATTTTTACTGTTTTGCATTGTAACGATGAATGAATGAAAATTGAACGATCCAAACAAAATTTGAAAAAAAAAAATACATCAAGCTATTATAAAATGCAACAACGAACAGTGTGTTATACCAAGGTGCTCTTAACAGACTTGAGTCGCATGATATACAAATTGATATGTACACTTTGTTTCAAAGAACGCTTCCTTACCTTGACGCTGGTATTGTCCGGATCATGTGTTGACTGTTGTTCTGCACTTCGACATGCTGGTCAAAGCCAAAACCGCTGTCATTTGAATTATCACACGGCGGTGGCTGTGGTCTCTGTGGTATTCGTTTACCCGGTGGTATTTTGCCAGGACCAATCTGAAAAAAACAAACAAACAACATTAGGCAAATTAGCGGCTGGTTAATTTGGGTCAACACTTACTCTGGATATTGAATGCAATTTGCCGGGTAACGCTTTGCCAGGGTGTCGCTTCGATGGTATCCGGAAACCTTTTCTGTGTACTCTTGGTGTCATCGTTGATGCTGTGGCCATGGTCATTCGCATAGCTGCAAAAGAAACAAATTGTATATGAGCAATGCATTCACAATCATCATCATCATCATCATTTTGTAAAGTGTGTACTCAATTGTTATTCAATTCAGAGCAATTCCATATTAATTGTGTGTCTACATTGCGTAAAGTATCTAAACGAGCCAGCCGCTCAATGCTGCAGAGCGGGAAGGCTGATAAGACTGTGTGTAAATTGTCCGCAATGAAGCTTCATTTGGCGATGGATTTCTTTTGTTGTGGTCGCATGAAAACTCCATATGTTTTATCTCAATTATAGCAATGTAACGGGGTGCATTTTACATGTTCGTTATCAAGCAGATGATTGCTCGCATTAAAGGAAATCAAAACAATCGTTACGGGGCTAATGCACCCTAGTTGATGACAGCAATATAGCGTACTTGAGATGTCGGTCTCAATTAAAAAGGGAAAGTTGAGCGAGCACGGATTTTTGATTTAGACTTGGACTGTTGTGGGTCAGAACACAGAAGTTGTTGGGCTTTCCTACATTAATGATAATCGATGAACGGAATTATGTGTATGATTGATCGAAAATCAATATAAAGCAAATTGCTACAGAATGGTCGACAACACAAGTAGGCGAGAGTGCCCCTTGTGGAGTGGCCAGTGATGGCCTTCAAGTATAGAGGGCGTTTGTAGGGATATATGTATTAAGCAAGGCTGTTAAATTGTACCTGGGAAGGTTCTATTGAACATTGGCAAGTTGTGTCGTTGGTTGGGTTAAGTGGTAGCAAAAATTCCCTACAAGAAAAGGATGCACAAATAACGCATGAGCGTCGTTTTGAAACCACAAACAAGCACAACCAGAAGATGGAAGGGGGAGAAGGATGTTACAGAAGCTCAAAACCAGCCTGTTGTTGAGAAATTTAATGATTCTATTGAATTGGATATCATGGATGGCCGATAGGTCAACTAGTGCCCTATGTCTGGTATTGGCTAGGGCCGGGCATTCACAAAGAAGGTGGAAAACCGTTTCACTCTTGTTTGTGCCAGCGCAGCTACGGCAGTGAGGGTTGTAGGGGTTGCCAAGCCTGGCTGCGTGAGTACCTAGAGGCCAATGGCCCGTACTAATTGTCGTGGGACTTTCTTGGTTGGTATAGCTACGGTCAGATCTAAAAATCTGTAGAGTCTCATTTTAAATACGAAACTAAAACAAATTCCATCAAGTATTGCTCGTTGCGAATCGAATCTATACTGGGCAGGGGAAATAAAAACTCGTCCACGTTCTGTCTTTGACCAAGGATACGTAAATGTTAACGAATCACAGTAGCGAAAACAGCACGTATCTACATCAGATATGGTTGCCACTTACTTTTTGTAGAAGTTGGATTTCATTTACGTGCATTTGACTGCAATTTTATTTCACTTAAACCCATCTTAGTTGTTGTAAATGTACGATTTATGATGTTTGCAATGGAGGAACCTACTGAGAGTGGAATAGGTTGGCGAGGTTTTGTCGCCTAAAGATTGAAAAGGGTTTGAAAAGTGTTCCAACCAAAGCTTCAGCTGTTCTGGCGCTGGTAGGCGGGAGATTTGAATGTTGGTTTAGCGTTTAGCATTATTTTTTTTGTTGACTTGATTTGGAAAGTCGATACTTTACATAAGACTTTACACAGAATATTAAAATATAGGTACATATGAAGTGTGCATTCTTCAGGTTCCATGAGCTCCCAAAAATATACCACATAGGCCACACAAAAACTGCGTCAACTGTAGCCAATGTGAAACCAAGTGCTTCTTAAAATCCAAAGTTTGTGGACAAATTTAAATGATATCCCTCATTACGATAAAACAAAAACAAATACGTAGTGTAAACAATGTGACAGTTGTAGCGTAGTCCACGACAGCTGTGACGCATGCACATCATTTTAAATGTCATGATGTTTAGCTGAAAATACGCATGTACCTATACACATTTCTTAGAATTAAGGGCTAAAAATAGTTTTCAAGCTTCCTATGTACACACGCCGAGATAGTGATACTCTACAAACGACCCGATGAAATATATTGTTTTGTTGATGAAATAATTTTCGCGTATTTAATGTGCGCCTCGCGCGTGGGGTAGGTAATAAACCGACTAAGACGGTTCCGAATGATAACATTCTTCAGTGGAGTACTAGTATTTCAAATTCTTCTCACCCATATTGCAATAGCTATTCGACGAACAATATTCTAGTTATACGCAAGTGAAACGTAAGCGAGATAATAAGTCGTAAAAAATGACTTACTCGCTTTCGAGCTGATAAAGCGCGTCAACAGGTCGCAGGGGCTATGCAAACAAACTGTGCTTGTGCACTGATCTAAAACAGATTTTACTCACTATATCTGGTATTAGCCGCAAAAGAAATAGGTTGAATTTTGATAAGTCAGTATTTTATCATGTGCGTGCAAAATTGTTTGGAAAATATTTTCTTTCATTCACATAAAAGCTTTAAGAAGTGATTTTTTTTTGGAGGAAAATGCGAGGCCCCTTAGTTTTTGTGAATGAATTTAAGAGATATAAATAATACTACTACAGCGTTTTATATCGAGAGTGGGCGTGTCAGTGGGCAGATAATAAAAAAGTTTGTTTTATAGATTAACAAAAACAGACGGACCCACAACTCTGAATAAACAAAAACACAATGCTCGGCAGTAATAAACCATTTTTAATGTCCAACTTTACGATATTTTTCGTGCAAAATTACCTATTGTGACCTACAAACAAATGGAGGGGAACTAAAAAAACAACAACAATCTTAACCACATAAATATTTAAAATTGAAGCTGGCTACGGTTAATTGAGTTCTCGATTTACAATTAAGTCTTGTTTGTTGTCAATTTTCTGATAATTAATTGTCAAAATAACCTAACCTGTACCTAAACTTCATTGTAGATCACAATAGGTACGTCTATAGTTTTGAGAGGTAAACCCCTTTTTCAAAAATTGAAGGAGATATTGAGAAAGACCCTTATTATCCGGATTGTGGTGTGTGGTGCAAAAATATGGACATAAAGCGGATGACACCCCCTTGGGATGCTTTGAGAGAAGGATTATTTGGGTAATATTCAATATGTTTGTAGGGTACTTATTCATATACTGTAAGTGAATTTTTATACGACTCCTATTTTATGAAAAAGTAAGTCATAAGTCATATAAAAGGCATTCACATCCATATATTCACGAACAGTCAAGCAGCTATAAATGCCCTTAACTCACATAGCATTGACTCCAAATCGGTACTTCACTGTTTCAGCACCCTAAAAGCACTTAGCCTCAGGAATAAGACCAAGTTATGGTGGATTCAGGGCCATGAAGGCTTTGAAGGAAACGAAAAAGCCGACGAACTGGACAGAATCGGCTCTGAAACTCCTTTCACAAATCTCTTCTCTTCTTCTCTACATATCTCTATCTTTTCTTCTCTTCTTTTCTACATATAATAAAACTGTAGAATAAAAAATGCCTGACCGCGCTTCACGCAAAAACTACTGGACGGATTTTAATGAAACTTGGCATAGTGATTGCTTATGTTCTGGGTCGGGCTTTAGGATACTTTTTAACCCGGAATATAACTTGGTTTTTACAAAATAGTCAAAAAAACCGGATATATATAAGAAAACTTCTGTTTATACAGACCTAGCTCAGTAATGGAAGTGCTGGGTTTCACTAGGCGACCACAACGAGACCCTTGGTTCGATGAGGAATGCCGCCAGGCACATGCAGCCAAGAACGAGGCCTACCAACTAATGTTGCAGACAAGAACCAGAGCGGCTGAGAGAGCTGCCCGTGAGCAAAAAAGAAGGGGGGAACACCGACTTCTCAGAAGGAAAAAGAAACTGCACGAGAAGCGAGCGGTCGAATCAATTGAGGGACGATAGTGCAGAGGCAATGTTCGAAAGTTCTACCAAAGGGTAAAACGATCCACCCAAGGATACAAGGCCCGAACAGTAGACTGCAGAGATGAGCATGGGAATATAGTAGTAGATTCACAGTCGGTGCTGAGGATTTGGAAAGAACACTTCTGCAGACTGTTAAACGGCGGAGACAGTTAACAACCCGCTGTCAGGCAGAATGATCTGTTCAGCTTGGACGATGATAGCCAAAACTTCCGTCCACCCGACCTACACGAAGTGAGGATAGCGATATCCAAACTTAAATCCAACAAAGTTGCTGGAGCGGATGGCCTTCCGGCCGATCTTTTCAAAGCAGCGGGAGATGGCTTGGTAAGGAGCATGCACCAACTCATCTGTAAAATATGGTCGGATGAAAGCATGCCCGATGAATGGAACCTCAGCATCGTGTGCCCCATCCACAAGAAAGGAGATACTCTGAACTGCGCCAACTACAGAGGAATAAGTCTCCTGACTGTCGCGTAGAAGATCTTGTCGGCTGTATTGTGTGAACGCCTAAAACCTTTCGCCAACAACCTGATCGGCCCATATCAGTGTGGTAGAAAAGGCCAGGAAAGTCAACCATCGACCAAATTTTCACAATCCGACAGATCTTAGAAAAAACCCAGGAATCTTAGATCGATACACACCATCTATTTATCGACTTTAAAGTTCCTCAGGGGTGGATTCGAAGACTCGTCGGGCTGGTGCGTATTGGTCAATACGCTCCACGTGTCCCAGTCATCGCAGCCGTTTTATTTTCTGCTTTTTGACTAGGTCAGCGTCGCTGTATAGCCCGTATAGTTCGTCGTTGAATCTTCTTCTCAACACTCCATCGTCACAAACTGAACCGAATAACACTCGAAGAATCTTTCTCTCAAAGCATCCCAGAAGGTTTTCATCCGCTTTTGACAAGGCCCATGCTCCTTGGTTCTATGCGAGAGAGGGCTTTACTTCTTAGATGCCTTCTAAGCTCGAAGAAACAGCGATTGGCAAGAGTGATTCTTTGCTTAATCTCTGCGCCGATGTCATTTTGCGAAGTGATAATGGAGCCCAGGTATAAAAAGTCTTTAACTACTTCGGAGTTGTATCTCCGTAATCTCATAAGTCATAAGACTTCTTTCTCCAAATGACAACCAGGGGTTATTGGGCAAATATATATGTCACTTTTTAAAAGCATATTATATCCGTAGTGATAGCGCTCAAGTCATTGTTCAATTCCCCATAAAACTATGGTTTTGGTTTGTCCGGATATCGAGTCCACTACGACACCATTATCTGTAAGGGTTCTGGACATCTTCTGCCTTTGCTCGTATCCGACTCTAAACCCTTGCAATAAGTGCTACTCCGACAAGAGAACTGACAAGTTTTAAGCAGAAATTGCAGAAACAAAGCTATCCAAAACCATTTACTTTCGACGCTCAAAAGATGGCGGACAATTGTAAGTTTTGAAATAAAACGCCCATAAAGGAATGGCTGTTGAAGCCAAACTTTCTCTTTTTTACCACATTCCAAGCTGTTACCAACGTCAAGCTGTCAGTTGTGTTTTGAGAAAGAATTGTGCGGTTTTCTATGACGCTTGAATTATTATTCAAGGTTGAAAAGTTCGAAAAAAAATCTAAAAGTCTAGATCTTCAAAAAATGATCTAAATCAAGGGAACGTGAAAAAAAAGTTATTTGTTTGTCCCTAAGTAAAACCAGATCAAATAATAATTAAGAATGATTTACATATGCAACTCGGCGGCTTTGTCCGCTCAACTGTCAGTCGAAAATAATCAATACGCCAAACGACAGTCGATTCCATTAGCAATGTGCCACTTGTCTAAAAACAACTTTGGAAAATCTACAGCAAAAAAAAAAAAGAGTTGACGCACGAAGCTGTATTGTGTCCATAACATTTATCTCTTTAATTGCATTCTAAATAAGCATTTAAAACTAATTGGTGTTTTTCAAACCATCATCACCCGAGTCACTTTGTCGATGAAATTAAATGAAAGAAAAAAAAATTCCCCGAAATGTTTTTCTCAATTTTGTACTTGATTTTATTTCTTACATGTGATATTTCCTGTTTGGCGTAGGTAACTCGCAGCAAATAAGATCTGCACTCTGGAGTCGCTAATCTCATCTTAATCGGCCAATGATTTACTCATAATCTAATATAATTATCATGTACCGATGTGTGAAACTGAGTTCCATTCGTTAAATACGCCACGCCTCCTACACACACACACATTGATCATTGAGCTCACTCATTTAGAGGACAGGTTTTATCTTACTGGCAACAAAAATGCAATACACGGACAAAGCCGCCACAATTTTGCAAAAGAAAATCCCATTCGGGTAGCAGTCACACCACCGCGGGGGCAAAGTGATAAGCGCGTGTTAGGCGTGTGGCTGTTGACGCCTGTTATCTCGTAATCGGTTTACGATATGAACGTACTTTTACTAATTTCTTATTTATTTATTTTATTTTATTTATTATCTTGGCATTTGTAATAAATAATTCGCTACTCGCAGTTGGTGATTCAGTTTCAGTTCAGTTCATGTCCTCGTTTCTACCTCTGAAGTGTGCTTGTGGTGTTAGCCCATTTTCTAGCAACAGATAAACGACAGATCTTATCAACAGTGAACACTGTGATTTGTTTGCAATGATGACGTCTAGCGAAGAGATAAGATATACACACAGATCCCATACAAACCGAGCGATTTCATTGAGAAAAAAAAAACGAATCGAATTTATTTGGAATTTCTGAAGCAAATTTTTGACGTTTGTTTTTGAAAGAAAATCATGTTTCAGGCGTTTTAAAAATTTCGATGTATGATATAATTATTTGTTACGTCTTTAATGGTTTAAGGTCTTGTGCTTTTCGGGCACGTGTTGTCCAACTATTTTGAATGAAAGCTTCTTTGAAAAGCTATATAGGAGCAGTGTGACTCTTTTCGAGTTGACCGTTGTCACTGTAATCGCTTTTTAATGCTAAATGAGTTGATTACACTTGTGATTTGAATGCAAATGGCCAACAACCAAAGTGCGGTTGTAAATATCCGCATTTGTTGATCTAATCTTATCGAAAACAATTTCTTCATCGAGAAACTGTAAGCAAAATTGATTTAAATTCGGCGGTAAACGTTCATTGTCGGCGCAGTGGCTTAGTGGTAGTGTGTTGGGCTACTAAGCGAGGGGTCTCAGGTTCGAATCCCGAAAGGGCCAAATTACATCTTAAGGTTTTTTTTCCACTGCGCCACCTCTCGCGAACGTCTGACAAACATCCGAGAGTAAAACTGTCATGAATGAGCTTCTCAATTAGCCGTTTGGAATCGGCCGAAAATTGTAGATCCCTTCCATTCGTCCCAAAAATTGAAAACCCACACAAAACGAATGGTTGTGAGAAGCTAGGCCTTGGGTCCCATAGACCTGTCGCGCCAAAATATTTATTTATTTATTTAAGCGTTCATTTCAAACACATTCTGGATGTCAAAGTGAAGGAAAACCAACATGGGTTAGGTCTTCAAAAAGTACTTCCTTTCATCCCGATTAAGAACGTTTTAGATTGAAGTTATAGAAGTTTATGTTTTTCTTGAGTAAAAGTGCTGTTCAAATTTTAACTCTTTCTCGAAATAGTTGTCGGTAATAATCGGGGATAAATTTTGACATTTCCAAAACAAAACCAACTGATTATTTGGTGAAATAATAAGCAAAAATTTTCTTTTAAAAAAACATAAATCAAAAAAACAGTAAAATTGAATCTGAAATATATTTTATTTGGTCGACATACGTTTTGTGGTTGCAGGTTATCCCTGATTATGAGATTGCACTATATCGTGCGTCACAAGTTGTTCTTAAGTGCTAATTACATCGCATAACCTTATAAATCATTTATAGCCAATAGTAATTGCTTATTGTTCTATTATACAAGATACATGTATCATAAACAAAGTGTTTATCTTATTTTGTTCTCAAACTGACTTCTTACAATCAAATTAAAAGAAAAACTGATACATACGAGTATATTATGTAACTACGTTTAATAAATAAAAGTGGAATTTATTTTGTTCGTAAACAATAACATAGGTAAGGCTAATTTGAGGTAGCAAGAAAGCATTTCACAAAACACATTATAAATAATGTAGTTCGTCTTAAAATAATGTTGTCACTTGAGAAATAAAAAGTTACAAAATCTTTTAAAGGGTGCAGCGCACCAACAGATCTCCAATCCAGTAAAAATACTTGGATTGGTTTTCTTTTATCGAGTCAAATGTGGCTTAGATCTAGTTCGAGTTTTGTCTCGCAACGAAACAGTCTTGTCTATATTGAACCTGCGCATAGTCACACTAGAGTCACCTCGTCCAAACGCGTGGCTTTGCTATTATTATTTGCTATGTTTATAAGGTTTTTTTGAAGGCACAACATGCATCTTTAAAAGAGGCCGCCGTGCCAGATCCCCCGTGAGGGCTCTCCCGCAATCCAATCTAATCTAGGTTTTTCTGAAGAAGATGCTTTTAAAATGAAAGCGCCCAGCTGGGAGCGTTTAATTAACCATTTTTGTTCGTTGGAGTAGACTTTTGCGGTTCATTTATCGTCACCGTTGGAAGTTAAATAAAGTGGGTACACCCTTCATGTGAGTTATACATTTCGAGCTTCCCAATTTTTAAAATTTTCAGGTTCTTTTAATGTCTTTTAGAAATGTCATTAAAATGCCATCAATCTGTTTGACAATATGAATGCATTCACGAATGGATTGATTTGTCAATTAAATGGCACAAGTCAGTTTAGCTAGCTGTCACAATGTTATATACGGCATTTTGTTTGCTGCACTTTGGCTCAATGTGTGTTTAACTGACATTTTAGCTTCTTGATTTTATCGTTATTTATTCGAGGACTACAACTTAAAAATATTTGCTACTGCGCACTTTTATATATTTACGCTTTTTTTTCATTTAGCTGTAGCAAAAAGGCACAAACTCATCAAATTGTTGGCTCTCCTGGTTATCTGACAGTTTATCAAAATGACAGATGTCATACAGTTTCTTTTTCAACTGTTGAGGGTTCCTTAAAGTGGATATTTTCAATAATCCCTTTTAGCTGTCACTTATAATTTATGGAGTTCACAATAGCTCCTTTCCACACATTAATTTGAGCAATTGTGAACTTTCGCAAATTTAAAGTCGATTCTAGAATTGGTTATTAGTAAGGTGCAAAATCACTCAGTTATGACGGATTGTCAAAACATTTTTTTTGTTTGCTGTTAAGCGCTGTCAAATAGCCTATTGTCAAAATATTACAATGGTAAATGGGACATAATGTCAAAAAATTATTAATACGTTTAGCTGTATATAATCGCACGTCGCACCCTTTCAGTAGATCTTCCTGGCTCCAACTGAACAAAATTCTGTCCAAAGTTGAAAATACCATACTACAGAGGTCACAATAACATTCACCATTCTGTTAAATTAAATCTTAGGTCAGAATAAACTGCGTTTTACGCTTACGACTTTACATGATCAAATTAATTTTGTACGAACACATTCCTTGCCACGTCATTCATATGCGTATGACAGGTTCGTGTTTCTATGAGGCCATGACATTCAAAAATGAATGACATGAAATGTTCCATTAAAATATTAACAAAAAATTTCAAAACCGAAAAAAGTTGTGAGTTTTTTTTTCAGTTGTATTGCCAAAAAATCGTTTTTTAATATATTTTGGTTGTTTTTTTCGAAATTTTGTTTATGCTCACCAGAGGCCAGGCTCTTTAATTTATATTCGGTTTGTTCATAGTGTCGTCAAATCCCGTCATACACATCTGAATGACACGGCCGTTGTGAAAACATTGTGTGTCCTTCATATTTGAATGCTGTATGACCTGTACGAACAGTACAGTAGAAGTCGCTTATAACGACGGTGGAGGGACCGATGAAATGAGGTCGTTATAACCGGCGGTCGCTATATCCGCCTCCATATCTGGCTTCCACAAATATTCAGGAATAAACGAAATCACATAAAATGCTAACTTTTTTGTTAAACACGCGTAAACCACAACTAATTTAAAAGCAGCTTTCACGGCGACACATTAAATAAACTGCCATAATATTTAACATATATATTTTTTTAATTTTCCCTCATTCCGTTGTTAAAACCGACAAGGACCAATTTTTTCCGAAAAATTGGTCGTTATATCCTACATTTTGTTATATACGACGGTAAATTGGCTTAAAATATAATGAACCAACCAAATGAATTGAAAGTGGACGTTATAAGCAACTGGTCGTTATAAGAGAGGTCGTTATAAGTGACTTCCACTGTATTTTAATATTTTTAGCAAAACGGTTATAACTCATCCAACGATTTTCCATTTTTATCTTCAGAAATGTTGTTTGGCAGCGAATGTGTTAAGTTTGAGTTAAAATCGTGAATAATCTTAATAAAGTTTATAATCTTATTTGCGAAAAATTTCCTCACTTTATCGGACAGAGACATAAAGGGAAAAACAAAATAACGTGCTTTTTATGGGCGTATTATCATGTCTGAATTGCTCGTTTTATTGTGAAGCCTAAAATTTAAATCGATTTAGTGGCAATTCACATTGATATATGAATTGTGATTTATTTATGTGATATGAATGTATCGAGTTGTACTGTATCCAACTGTCACACAAATGTATTATTTACATTTTGACACTACACAACGGCGTAAGCGCAAGTTGACTGTGCTTGACATTCATTCAATGGTAGGTACAACGAACTTTTCAGTATTTTGATGTTCACTTTAAGATTTCCCGTATTTTTGGATAAGAAGTAAAATGCACCATGCCATTGATAAGTTTGTCCAAAAACAACCTTTCAACTAAATAAATATGTAGCAGTCGCCTTACTTGAGCGTGTGTCATCACAGCATGGACGATAAACATTGCACAACAAAAACATATTTATCACCACCACCAAACCCGGGTACCCTAAATTGAATACATTGCCCGAGACAGGAAGATTGATAACATCCCAGTGACTTGTTGAAGTACGCACTTGGAATACGAAAAAGTAAAACAGACGTTCTTTTTGCAACAGAATTGATCAATTAATTGAGGAGCAACGTAATCCTAAGAAATTGATGCTGCAAATAGTCACGGACCGACGCGAATAAGAAGTAAAGACTTCTCACTTGAGAGGATTCCCCATTTTGACTTGAAACTAATTAATTGATATAAAAACGTATATATTGTGCCGTTTGTTCTAGTTGCTAATCGATATTTATTCATTTTGGTAGCCATCGCAACTTACCCGACGTCGGCACATGTCAATTAAAGCCGGCCAATATTGATGTTTATGTATAACTACCATAGGCTATCGTGTTTTATTGAAGAAATTCGCATTGGTAACCGTGAAACGTGTAACAAAAGAATACAAAGTTTGACATCATCGAAAAAAAAACACTCTTAATGTGTTGGTCAACAGGCGAGGGATAAAAGAAATAAATAAAATTACTTTTCGACAGTTTCACGTTTCGTTGTGAGGCGAATAAATTGCTCTAAATGAATCTAATAATCTTTGGTTTTCCCATTAACGATTTATTTTGACAGTTGAAGGTGTATGCGAAAGGGACTGTGAACACAATTAGCACAGAAGAGTTAAATGTTTATGACGTTGTTGACAACATTTGAGGCTAGTTTTCGGGTGCCAGACATTTTTTTACCAAGTCAAACTGTATATGGTAATAACTTCCGACTATTGCGTGAGATTTGGATGACTGAATAGCGATGAAATAAAAAATTGACAGAACGAACTTTAATTTGAAATAAAAATATTAATTTGCAGGAACTGAGATAGATACGATATTCGTTTATCATAGTAACAAATTTAATTGGGAACATAAACAAAGCTTACACGTGCGACACAGTAATCTTTGGTGGTGTCACTGTGGATGACTGGCATAACTCGAAACAAATAAAATATTTGCCTCACAAATGTTTCATTCATTCATTTAGTTGAATGAATTTTTTTAATCAGTTTAACAAAACAAGCTTCCATGCGAACAACAAGATTATAGACTTGTACCTACGCACTTTAGACTCGGTAATCTAAAGAGTCGACAAAGGATTAGGTTGGTGTAAGCTAGTTTCAAAAGTGGACAAAACTCCACGTAAGTTGAGTCAAACTCTTTGCCACGAATGTTATAAAGGGTTTTCCAATAAGAGGTGTTATTTTGAATAGCCCGCTATTTCGGTAGCTGCCCCTTTTGAAGCTGTTATTTTTGACATTTGACAAGTAGAAACTACGCCATTACTAAAAATGGAACGATACACGCTTCAACAACGCATTGAAATTATAAAAATTCACTACAAAAATGGTGAAAATTTTGCATTTTTTGGGTCGTCGTGAAGCACCTTGCTACAGAAATTGGTGGAAAAATTCGAGCTGTTGGGACAAGTTAGTGATGTGAAGAATAAAACCCGTTCACGTCGCTCAAGAACAACTGAGAATATTGCTGCTGTAGCCCAAAGTGTTGAAGAATACCCAGGTTTGTCCATTCCTCGTCGTTCTTTGGAATTGGGCATGAAGCATGATTAATGATTTTTTAGGGCCGTAGTTGGATGGTATTGATCTGGACAACGTTTACTTTCAACAAGACGGCGCCACGTGCCACACAAGCAACCATTGATCTTTTACGGGAAAAGTTTCCGCACCGTGTTAACTCTCGAAGAGCTGATCACAATTGGCCACCGAGATCTTGTGTTTTAACACCTTGCGACTTCTTCCTTTGGAGCCACGTGAAAGCTAAGGTCTACGCCAACAGCCCAGCATCGATTCAAGACCTCAAAGATGAAATTCGCGAGTCTATCGAGGACATAGGGCAGCCACTTTGCGATTTTGTTATGGAAAATTTCATGAAAAGGCCATGGTCTTGTAAGCGTGGTCGTGGTGGCCATTTGGCTGACGTTGTTTTTCATTATTAACGGCATACCTTCCTCTTTATTAATAAATATCCGATCATTTTTCTCAAAAAAATGTAATTTTTCTTTCAAAATAACACCTCTTATTGGATAACCCTTTATCTTCAATATACTAAATCAATAGCACTTAAGAACGTAGTCTGGTTTAAGCTCATGTCGAAAATTTACTCAAGATCAAAATTAAAATGAAGCACTAGTTCAGTTACGGTCTACATTTGCACTTTGGGTTAAGTTGGATTATTGCCAAACTTTTTAAGGTTCTGCCTAAAATTTTGCAAATCTTCAAGCCACGTAGGAACAATTTAAAAACATTCTAACGCCAGACGTTCGCAGAGTGTTGTTCTTTTTGCAAAAATGAACTCGTAAACAAAAAACAGGAAATGAAGTAGGTAGACTGGACATCCGAAAACAACCAAAAACTGCCAGCATGGATGTGGCTTTTATTTCAAGGCAGACTTAGATCAAATAAATACCTTTACGTTTTAGGTCTGTTTTATGTCAAGATAGAAGGTGCATCCATTGTAATTGTAGCCATTGCCAGTCTGTCTGTCATTTTAAGGTGGGAATTTTGTGACTTACTTTTTCAGTTTATGTTAAAAAAATTCTTACCAATTTTGGTTGATATTAAATTCGTATCATTTACTGCACACATACCTGTAAGAAAGAGAAAGAAAATTTGTAAGTATGTAGTTTTTACTGAAAATATTTTGAAACTTCCAACTAAAAAACTGTGGACCCTTTTCATCACCGTTTAATAACGGAAATTTGTTTTCAAATATAATTCAACAATTTCAAGGAATATATCAAACTGCATTCTATTCGGTGTCGCGTTTATAAAAAAGGGCGCAAAACTGGTTCCAAATAATAACTTGGTCCTCTGTTGATCAAGTGTACCTACAAATGAAACAACCATCGTGTAGTTAAAACGAAGAATCTATGAAAGTTCCGTAAATTTGAGTGCAGACATTGAATATAGATACGGGGGTTAGTGGAAACCATTTCAGCTAGGAGTTTTCTGATCCAACTGGTAGAACTACAAATTTGAATCAATAAGGGCCATTCTATGCGTCACACTTGTGGAGCGCTTTGTCCAACAAATTACAAAAAATCGAACCCGAGATTTTAATCAAATCTGACATGAAGAAGATAGAGGAACTGAAAAAAGTTGGTCTCGCAATTCTGTCCGTCCGTTCCTGAGGTCCACAGCGCAAACGGCTGGACGGATTTCTTTCAAACTTAGGATTTGGAGTTTGTGGGCTTACAGTTCGGGGCCACTTTTTTTTTGCACGTTAACCCTATTATTAACGGGTTTAAACAAGTTATAGATTTTTTCGAAAACGGCTCTAACGATTTCAACCAAAATTTATATTTGGGATTAAGTAGGTGAGATTAACGTTGCTGAATACCCAGTTTTTCGCTAAAAAAAAATCAAATAACGGTACATACTTTTAAAAACTGGACTTCTCAAAACCGGTCAATACGATTTTAACAAAAATTAATTCCTAACATGATAGCAAACTCAGTTTTTCTCTAAATTGTCTATTATAGATTTTTGAAAAAAGGCATTTTTTGAGAATTTGGTTTTCTTTTGTTTTACCTACATGAAAACGGGTAAAACGATTTTGACTATAATGCATACTTGGAGTAAAATTGACGTTTTCAACATTATTGCGTCCATCATTTTCGATTCCAATCACCGGAAATTTTGAAAACTGTTCATATCTCGAAAACTCCATTTTCGATTTGAATAAAACTTTAAAAACCAAATAATGCTAATATCGTGAACAATACTCAATACTCAGTTTTTAGCTAGATAGTTGAGCAAGATTATTTTTCGAACTAAATATTTTAATAGTTTTTACTATTTTGTACGCCTTATTTTCCAAAATCAGCTCTAAAGATTTTGACTAAAATGCTTATTTACGATAATGTAAGTTTTATAAATAAGACTCCGTACTTAGTTTTTCTTAGGGAAATGCAAATAAAGCTGGCGGGCTGAAGAATCTGCTCTACTTTCCTAAGCCAATGTTCATTAAAACAGTTCTTTAGACAGATGATTAGTTCAATATTGACTAAATATTAAAAAATACGTAAAAACAAAAAAGGGGGTTGGAGATATCATAAAAAAATGTTGCTAATATGTAGAAAAAAACAAAACCACCAATAGCAAATCGACTATAGGAAATATTTAGAGAATTTAAATCCATAAAAAACAATTTTACTTGTAAAAGTAACATGAATAAGTCAGTCCCATTTTTGTGACTTGACCGCCAGTTTTATAACAAAACTGATTAAATTATTTTTCTTTTAAACATTAAATAGGTTTGCTTATATTTTTTCGGATAAATCAATTTTACATTTAAAAGCTATATGCTTTTAGACCAAGACTAGTTTAAAATTTAAAATTTCAGTGCCTAAAAAAGGCAAACGATTTTTTCTCTGTCGTTTTATAAGTACGGCTATAAATAGCGTCTTATAGCCAATCTTAAAGTTAGTGTCACTACTGCATACATTTGTTTTAGAGTGAACAATCGCCCGGTCATACATGAGCTAACAGAATTTTGCGGGAATATTTAAACACTCCAATCTGTATTTATGGTAAATTCATCTCCAGACAAATTATAAATACAAAACATCAGTTTAAGAGAAGTTTCATCGATGAATATAGTATAGAAAATATCGTTCGAATTGGACTTTTCAGTGTCAACACGCAAATGAATGTAAACAAACAGGAAGTTCCTCTGAAGTCTTGAATAATTTCAGATTGCTTACAATTTTATTCAGTTTGCATTGGAATGGAAAATTCTCACTTGCAAATGTGGCCCTTTAGCTTTAAGCATAAACTGAACGCGGCCAATGCATTCGACACTCTAAATTAAGTCTAAACATTTATTAAATGTTGCCGCAATTAATTGCAAATAGTCGAAAATACCTATCCAACACTATTTGACATTGCTTGATAGAGAAAAATGTCGAACGTTTGCCACTGTGACGAACGTTTGCCACTGTGACGAACAGTGTAATCGCAGCTTTAATCGAAAAATAAGAACAAGATCTGCAAACATAAATATGTTTTATTGTGACAAATTCGTTGAAAAACTACCGGGAGCTAACAGAAATTTAAATAAAATACAAGACAATTTTTGATTTGCCCTTTTCCTCCGATATCTTACCGAAATTCGTTTTGTGATGCTGATAGGATGCATTGTGATGTTTCGACGGCACCCGATACGCGGATTCGTAACAATTATATTGGTTGCAGGCAAACCTCATTTTTATACTTTTTACCAGCACAAAACTCGGCACGTTTTCAAAATATGTACTATATCAACTTTTATATAAGGCATTCACGAGGAATTCAAATAACACTGCAAATGAGGCGCAGGGGTAACAATTACGATGTCGCTTATTTTATTTTTCGCTGTTATATTTTTTTTTTATAAATATATTTCACCAAAAGAGAACGCGAAATACTTTTGTGCTTAAACTTCCGTACACTGATTTGTTTCGTTTTTTCTTTTCAACCCGAAATAAACATTTGATGGACTTTTGTTAAAGCGAACAAATTCGAAAATAAATAATTTTTCAAAACGAATCTACAGGTAACTACACTTTCTTACAATAAATCACATATACATTCACTACAAGCGTGTGGGCTATAGGTATGCCGTATGCAGCACTAGATGTATAATTTTTGGTTTAGTAATTATTTAGTAAATCACTTGTAAGTCTTAAGGAACTTTCGATGAAAGACAAAGAAAAAAGGAAAAAAAACTAGTTCACTTCGTAGATTGCACGTTAATCACCAGGGAAAATCACAATTTTTTTTTTGTTAATTTTTGTTTAATTGTTTTTTGCGCACAAATTTAAGGTCTATTTCGTTTGCTATACAAAATGAGCTGCAAAATTTGTTGAAACTTCTTAGATGGAGCTCAAGCGATCGCCGCTTGATGGCGCTTGCAAGTTTAGCGTAAATAGCGATTTGACTTTGCCGATCGAGCTCTTTAAACCGATTTTGTTGACGACTCAACCGCCTATTATCCATTAAATGCAAAATTTGATAAGGGATGATATTTATTAGAGCGAATTTTGTTTTTCTTGCTTTTGTAATCTTTGTGTGTGGAATAACAAAACCCCAAAAAGATACACCCACACTCTTTTATAAGGCGAACAAAAAAAAATCCGCGGAGACGATTTACTTTTTGGCGAGTGTCCTCTTTCCTTCCGATCGCTGAAGCTGAGATCGATGAACTGAATTTTTTGGGGAAGAGCTTTTTCTATCAGAGCGTATAACTTTGTGCTTGCTCACACAAACAGTCGTCGAGAACGCTTTTGCTTTTGTATATATTTTTTTCCCACCACACTCACAGCCGCATGCGAAAAACAGTATACTATAGTATCTCTGGCTTCTATTGGCAGTTTTGTGTTGAATTAGTTGATTAAATTAAATGAAACACACTACGGGAGAGAGATAAAAGATTTTTAGCACTTGCTCAAGATAGAAATACCGGCCGCCGAACAATAATATACACATTTTCTCGCCAAGCACTTGTTCTCGCATTCACAGTACCAACAGAACTATTGACGATGTGGTGGGCTGCCTCTTTCACTGCTGTCATGTGATGACAAGACAGCTTCCATAGAGATAATGATAAACTAAAATAATATACACACAAAGAGAACCGTCAGATACAGATATATCATGCGAACGCAAAGTCGCGACTCACAAGTCGCAAAGTAGTCAATGAATAGAAATGGAGACGCACATGCGCTTACGCACCAGGAGCAGATACGTGATTCGGCACTGGTGCCCCGATCATCGCGATAACAACAATAATAATCAGCTTAGCAAAGATCGATTGACAGATATTGGCATGCAGAGCGATAAGGAAGACAGCAACAACCGTCAACAAGTGATTTATGAGATGGTATGAGAGATGGAGCGAGCGCAGGGATGGCATTTATGTATTTGTTATTGTTTTCTCTCCATTTTTGTTTCCTCATTTTTGCTGTGCGAATTTAATTGGTGATAATTTTTTCGTCAGACACGTTTCAAAATGGATGTGAGCAAAGATTTAAAAATCACGGTATGAGATCAGTGGCATTAGTTGATGTTTCGATTCCCGAATGCGTCAACGCTTCTTTCACCGCTAGCCAGTCATGTCATTATTTACACTGAGGGGAGAAAAACAAGAATAATTTATCGAATTTTGTTGGTTGCTTGCAGAAAACCTATACCTGCACAAAATGTGTTGTTCTAGTTTGCTTTGTGAGAGTTCAACCTGATTTCTCTTTCTGGGTCAAGAAAAATGAAGACAATTGGTTCCATTGTTGACATTTATCTTGTTTGTTTGCCACCTTATCACTATAAAGTACCTGAATGGAATTTTTTCTCAAAGTCAGTTGTGGCTGCTTCTTAACTTGTCTGTATGATACTGGAATTAGTATAGGGTGTGCCCTTCAGTGAGAGTCTTGTTTAGCCTCTCATGTTTAGGATAGTAAAAAAATAATCCTCAATTTGATTGTTATGAAAGTCAAAATATGTGTATGCTGTCAAAACTAGATTAGGAATGAAATCATAGAGTTTGGTAGAGTGGTAAGAACCCACAGTTAGCTTGGGGGATCGCTGAAGGTATTCAGATATTCGGTCCCTTTCCTAAGGTTTCTCAGACGTCAAACCTCAACAATTTACTTAAAAGAATAAATAACTAATATTGATTGCTAATTTCATTGATTTTTTCAAAACAAAACAAAAACCATCGTGATCAACAACTAATTCGGAGATAAAGCTCACTTTCGTACTTTCGATGACTATTGGGATGAACCTTATAATGAGTCGAGTGTGTTTTTGTTCTGTCAAATTAACTGCTTTTTCATCACCAATTGAATTGCCTTATTTATTATTACGATAACACGAAACGCGCTTCAAAACAGACGAAAAAACACTCTTACTCGCAATTTTTGCCTGTGGCCTGGGCACACCCTACACGCGCATGCGTTTTCATCATGATTTAAGAAGAAAAGACAATTCAGTAAATTCACAACAAGCTCTGTGAAATAATATCAAGAGATCTCTCTTTTTCGAGTGTTCCTTAACTGGTTTTCAGTGTTGGTTCAATGGCTTTTCAGATTTCTTTCGCCCTTTCGTGCAATTTGGCATTAAATTATCGCATTAATTGGCATTTTTTTCCAAGATTTCTTCTTAACCATTTCGATCGTACAGATCACTACAAGTTCTCTGCAATTTGTTTGTCGTTTCTTTCGAATTGCAAGGTTTATGACAGGTAACATATTGCAAGCAATAATTTTTTGTTGTTGTGAGCTTTAGTCACAAAAATAATTGTGTAAAGAGAGATCACAGTTATCCGCATTGATATGTTTTCTGTGGGCATTTTTAACATCGAGTCTGTTTAACCCATAACGGTTTTACAGTGCCTTTGGATAATTGCTATTAAATTGTTGAACATTGTAGTCTTCTGTCATCAGGAAGTGCACCCAAAAGTGTTCTTTCCAAAGGACACTTTCAATAGAGATTGGTCATTTATCTAACGTCGGATAGTTATGTATCACTTTATTTTCATACCGAAATATTGAAAGATGTCATCCACTGTCAAGATGTCGTTAGAAATGTCAAAATAAATGTATTTTTTTTAATTGAAACACCTAGAAATTTATAAATGTTTTTGATGTGAAACATCCTATGGCGCGACTTGGGAGTAAAATCGATTCTTCAAAGCGGAAGTGCGTGACGGAAATTGGCCTGTCACCATCACTATGGCGCCGCCTAAAACTCCGATAGGTGGCGCTGTTGTCGATCTTCTTAACCACTCAACCGATTCGAATGAAATTATGTAGGTGGGTATGGTTGGTTGTAACTTGATGGATAGTATAGTTTTGGACCCGATAGGTGACGCTGCTGTCGATCTTCTTAACCACTCAACCGATTCGAATGAAATTTTGAAGGTGGGTATGGTTGGTTGTAACTTGATGGATAGGATAGTTTTGGACCCGACAGGTGGCGCTGCTGTCGATCTTTTAAACCACTCAACCGATTTCAACGAAATTTTGTGGGTGGGTATGGTTATATGAAAAGATATATTCTTTGAAATTTTTCAACTTAATTGTCAAAGTGAACACTTGTATGGGCACGCTGAAGTGAACTGAAGAAGCTAGGTTTTACACAGACACTAGACTACTGAATCAGTTGACGATATAAAAACAAAATGCAAACAAAAACTCTCGAAATAGAAATAGAAGCCTTTTGATTGGATTGTGTTATGAAAACTTTTTAATTCAATGAACATAATTATCTACTGCGCTGTGTTAAGATTATAATATTATAAAGATTTGGTTTTTAAATTAAATTTCTTAATGAAATTCAACTACATACAACACAGTTCAATTTAATTTAACATCCACATTTAGCGAGAGAAGTTTCACATCTGGCGTGTGGTCACAAGCACGCTCTCTGTTTTTTTTTTCTTTATTTTATCCGAAGAATCATACATCATACAAATATTTCCATCTCCTCTTTTCCATAAGACGTTTGACGTATGATGGCTCAAGGAAATGGTTGGAAAGTTGGAAAGCCTTGTCTATGTCAATGTCAAAAGCGGAACTCTTAGCCAAACCAAAAGAAATTGCAAAAGATCGACACTATTCGCATTGACAAGTTAAAAATATTTATTAACAAATTAACGTGAGTAATCTTAAGCCCTAAAACAAGATAACAAAGAGCGATTGCATATTTCACATTGTTCATTTCACCGTTTTGCAGTGCTGCCGGTCCTGCGGGGACCTCTAGTGCTAACACCATCTGTTTCTCTATTTTAGGTATGTTGCCAATATGTGTCATCTGAAAGTGCTTAAAGTTTTAATATATTTTAAGAATTTAGTCGGAAAGAAAATCGCGTAGAAACACATTTATCACTCAGCGAAAAAGCGCTAATTTTTCAACTTATAAGGCTTTCATTCTTTCGAAGCAACAAATTGGTCATTCAACTGCTATTTACAACTGCATCTTTCAAGGGCAGCAGCTTCATTTTAATCATTTGTTTCACTTAAAAGTTAAACAAAAATATCTTTGACTTTGTTAGCCGGAAAGGTCCAAACATTTTGGAATGCAAAAAATCTATCAGATTATGGGAGGCTTTAATTAAAACTACACAGCCTGTAGCGCCATTTTAAATAAAAGCAGGTCTAAAACGTGGGAGGATGAAAAGCAACGCTAAAAGTCTTTTTTTATCCGCTTTTAAGCATCACTGGTAAAAAAGAGCAAGTCTTATTGTAGCTGATACAAAACATTTGGATTTCATATTGGGCACCTTCAAAAACCTGGTAATCTTAGGTCGACTGTATTGGTCTGGACTATAGAAATAGATGTAACCTGACGTCTTTTTTCCTAAGTCAGCCACATATGCCAACTGTCAAATTAGGACTCAGTCACGAGTTTCTTGACTAGATTCGTCGGCTACCCCTTCATAAGCGTCAACCGTAACAGCTTTCATGTGACCGATCTGAGATACATCAAGTCAGCAAGCTGTCGGACTTACAAAACTAGAACCTGAACGTCCCCAATTATCTGCAATCTAAGATTCCTAAACACATTTCTATATTGTGTGCCTACTTGTTATTAGATTCACAAAATACAGTGCATTTGCGACAAGTCAGTGAGTGAGTAAATAACTCTCACTACGTGTCATTTAGAAAAACTCGATAAATCAAAAAGGTCGAAACGGCATGATGCATGTTTACGCCAAATAACAAAACCTAGTGGTTATACGATCGCTCGTCAGTCGTCATAAGTTACCGAATAACTGTTTGTTTTTCGCTTTTCCTCACAGATACATTCAACCTACAATACTCCCACCTAGGTAGGTACCTATATAATTATGGTTGTTTTCAGAGTTTACGCGCAAATTCAAAGATAAACACAAATCATCTCTGTGCTACTTCTCGACATCCCTGTTGTATGTGCGATTACGAAGAAACGAAGGCGAACGCAACGATAATTGTTTACATTTCACACCGGCGCGCGGCGCTCTCCAAATAAATTTGTGTCATTATAAGCTCGCGCGACAGACACAGACACATTTTATGAGCGCCAAAGCCGCTCGATTTATACATCTATTGCTCCATGGAAGACCCACTTACAATCAAAGTTCTCTGTGCAAGTATGAAACCATTGTGTACGTGTGACATCGCCAAAAGGAGGTGCCGAAATTTCGCCGTCGTCGACGCAATAAAAACAGCAATTAGAATCTCAGAAAAATAAAAAAAAACAAAAACTTTTACAATTGAGTTGTTTTGATTGTGATATCGTTTTGGTTTTTATTTTGCGTTTTCTTTTAATTGCTGGTGGTATGCCATCACTCGGTACAGGGATGTTTGCGAAGCATTTTTATTATTTTGTGTTTGGTAAAATCTTTAAGCAAATGTCAAAAGGCGACGTAGACAAATTTTACTATCCATTCTAAAAATATAGCGGTAAGATAAAAAATTGTTGCTGAAAATAGAAACAGAAATTGAGAAACTGTCTCATGCAACTCTGTGATTCGCTGTCAAAATGGGTTAAAAATACATTTATTTTTTGTAGATGCTTGTACCTACACCAATTTTTGGTTCACTTCTTTTGTTGCGGCCTTGAATGACATTGTTTATAATGGGAAAGACGGAAAACAACACACAACACGGTAAAGGATTCATTTCTTTTTTAATTAAATTTAATTTGGTTTGACGTGGGTGTTTTTGATATCAATATTCTTTGAAGCTCCAACGTGACGGAGATGAAAATAGAAATTTGAACTTTGTCATATCCGGAACGGACAGAGATTGTTGTTATTATCAGCGTAAAATATATTTGCAACTCAATTTGATAATGCTGGCAACTCAACACTGTGACTCACGTGGAATGTGCTCGTAAAAAAGCATGATGTTCTACCTGACACTTAATGACCCTAAAGACCTCTGCATACGAATCGATAACAATCTGGCAGTAATAAACCAGAGATAAGTGCAAAAAACATGCGTCATCTTGCTGAACGAACAGTCAAATGTCCGTAGGTTATGACAAGTTTGCAATTGATCGGCATCAGTGTAAGTAGGGAGCAAGAAAAATCTGAAAAAATATGATCAACATTGGGATATTCAAACCTGCTGTTGTAAGCATTTGAATTTGAACTCATTTTCAGTATCTATGCTCAAAAAAGTACGAATTTCCCATAAATTGTTGGTGATCTTCACTTTTTTCTATAATCGACAACTGAATATTTTACAAAATTTGAAGCAATTCAGTTCGCCCTAAAATCCCTGAAAGTAAAGGGTGTCCCATAAAAATTCCAATTTTGCGCCATTTAATAGTACAGTGATGCCAACGCAAACAAGATTACAATATGACAGCTAACAGTTTGGGGTTAGTAAAAATGGAGTGCCATACGAAAAAACAAAGAATTTTAATTGTTGAGCAATATTTTAAGAATAATGAAGGTTTGCCATCTGCAGTCCGCAGTTTTCGTACTAAATATGACCGTCGTAGTGATTTAAAACAAATGCATCCACAACTCGTGACTGTTTGGTGCGGATTTTAGGCTGGAGGCATTATTGGACCATTCTTCTTCGAAAATGTGGCTGCTCAGGCAGTAACAATTAATGCTGTTCGTTATTGTGACAGGATAACCCAGTTTTTCTTTTTAGTGTCTAAATAACAAGATATGGATGTCACCAGCATGTGGTTGCAACAAGACGGTGCCACTTGCCATACAGCCAGAGAAACAATTAAATTAGTGCATGAGTCATTTCCCAATCTTGAATTCGGCTGTTTTTGCGATCAGGATTGGCCATTGGACTTTTTTCTTTGGGTTTTTTTGAAGTCAAAGGTCTATGCAAACGAGCCCACGACCACCAACACCTTGAAAGAGGAAATTGGGAGGTGTATTAATGAAATTCAGCCACATTTATGCGAAACCAAAATAGAAAATTTCAATATTTCTTACCATTCAATTTTATTCATTTCATCTTTATTTCATAACACATTTTATACATTTACAAACGATTACCCGCAAAGCAAAGTGCTTATCCGGTGCTATTCCATGCATAGCCCCAATCTGTAAACTCTATGAATCATTAAAAAAAGTAAGGTTTCTAATTAAAAATCGGACTTTTCTTTCAAAATTACATTTGGCATGCATTTATGGGACACCCTTTAGATAGGTACTTCGCAGTTGGAATCAGGGCTGTCGTTGTACTGCAAAAGCAGAAGATGATGTAGAGTAGGAGAATTAGGTCTTTGAGAGACAGGAATACAAGATTCAAGATGCTACCACATGTTGGACTTAAAAAATGCGACGATCGTGATTTCATCAACAATCTTACCCAGACAATTTAAGGAATCGTAAAGAATGGTTTTCCTTAAACGTTCAAATTGTTTGTGCTGCGAATTGTCGCTAGTTGACAGGTCACATCTATATACATAAAAATAAGTTGAATTGTGTTTGTCGCCAATGTTCTCTGTAATGCGTGAACCGATTTTGATTCTGAAAATTTCCCATGAAAGGTGACGTTAATGCTGTGGTTTGTAGGCGTACGGTCTTTGTAGGTGTATTGGTTTATGAGTTATAGGGGCGTGGCACCTCCCATACAAAAAATGCATTTAAAACATTATATTTCGAAAACCACACAATCGATTGAGTTCAAATTTACACACAATCTTAGGTAATGGCGCAGGAGTATTCCTGTGGAGATTGGTCAAAATTTTAGAAAGGGGCGTGGCACTTCCCATACAAAAAATACGTTGAAAATCTTATATCTCGAAAACCATTGAATCGATTGAGTTCAAATTTACACACAATCTTAGGTATTGGCCCAGGAGTATTCCTGTAAAGATTGGTCAAAAGTGAACAAAGGGGCGTATCACCGCCCATAAAAAAAATTCATTGAAAATCTTAAAAAAAAAAAAAAAAACAGTTAGCACATGGGACCCTAAGCCTAGCTTCTCACAAGTCACAACCATTCGTTTTGTGTTAGTTTTTAATTTTTGGAACGAATGGAAGGGATCTACAATTTTATGCCGAGTCCAAACGGCTAATTGAGCAGCTCTTTCATGACAGTTTTACTCTCGGATGTTTGTCAGTGGAAAAAAACCTTAAGATGGAATTAAATCTTCAACATCACCGAATCGTTGGATTACCTGCAGGATTGCATTCCATCTGATATTCCGAATTTAAACGACTTCAGTTTCCTGTTCGGCCTGCGTTTGCGGTTACTATTAATAAGGCGCAAGGGCAAACGTTAGAAATTTCTGGAGTTAGTTTAGAGTATTCAGTTGGACAGTTATATGCAAACCATCGGTTTTGTATATGTACACCGAAAATGGAAAAACCAAAAATATTCTGTACCACAAGTCATTACTTTAAAAACTATTTATCACTGATTTAAGTGAATTTTAATTTGATTATTTAATATGTATATTTTGCACTACGAAGTGTGCAGGGGGTCCGCTAGTTAAATATATAAATTTCAAATCGACTTTAATTTTTATATAGAACGAAAATCGTAGACAAGGCATACAAATGACAGGCGAAATAAAAATCTATAGTCGAAAGCTTAAACTGACATAAATTGTGTGTTATATCCCAGCGATAGAGAATCTGCCAGTTATCCAAATTTTGAATTTAACTGCGGTATTGAAAATTAACGTAGTGAATAATAGTAACATACCTACAGCTTAAAGTTCAACTCTCGATTTCAAATCAACTCCGAAGTTGACCAACTTATAATAAAATCTTAAAATCCAGACCATAAGCAAATTACATAAGCGTGTTGAGTGTTTTAATTTTAAAGTCTATTTATGTGTTAGTAGCACCATACATTGGGTGAGGTACTGCTTTGTACTGCTTTCTGTCGACTGGTAGTACTGCTCCTCTTTGTCTTCAAACAACAGCCCTGGTTGAAATTCCATTTGCGAATGTTTTTGCAAACATTTGTTACCAAGTTTCTGGACTCTAGACAA
Organism: Cheilosia pagana; assembly: GCA_936431705.1. Lineage (NCBI taxonomy): Eukaryota > Metazoa > Arthropoda > Insecta > Diptera > Syrphidae > Cheilosia > Cheilosia pagana. The sequence continues at coordinate 51,159,112 of OW386168.1, read as the reverse complement.
ATTTCAAAACATTTTTTATCTAGTGTACGTACATCGTTTTAAGTCTTCTAACATGCAAAATTCAAAAATTGATGAGTCTGCTTCGGTTACGAGCGGCCCATCAATCGCAAATGTAAACAGCAATACTTATATTAAGTACTTGTAGGTCCAATCGAAAACGTCTAATTAATTTTTGCCAAGATAGTCGCTCAGTTAGCAACGAAAAATGAGCTCTGCGTCACGTTTGCTAAGCACCCGAATAGTATATGTTGGACGGATTTTTTTATTACTGGCCTATATTTGAAGTTGCCGATAATTGTCAAATGAAGAGATAGTGCGGGTAACCTTTAGTTGTTGTCTTAAAAGTTGCTCTGTAAAAGCTGCTTACGAGTGAACAACGTTTTAGAGCTATAGCGTTTTTATTAAAGACGCAAAGTTGCTATCTGACAGGTGGTCATTTACGGTTGGTTAAGTTTGACAAATGAACTTGCGAATTTGAAAATTTGTTTCAAAAACAACTGTGAGTAATCGAGATGAATTTTTATGTTCATTTGCAGCACTTGATAGAACTTAAGTTGATTTTAATCCATATTTGACACAAGCTTAAGCCCACGTAATCGTATTTTGTCCCTTCAGAAATCCGAAGTGAAGGGAATTCAAATTCAACTTCACACTTTTTTGACCTCCAAATTCTGATTGATGCCATTCATGTCACGTGAGTTCGAAATAATTTTAGGCAAACTATTTAAACATACAACTTACTGAAGCACGCGCATCTCTCAGCAAGTTCGCAGTTGAGAACAAAATGTACATTTATTCACTATTGGCCTGTTTGGTGAGCAAATACGAACAATCGAACAAACGAACTCCACTCAACTTGGCTGCCAACAAAAGAGCATAGTGATAATTAATTCGACGCCTGTGAACAAATTTCAAGTATTGAATCTAGTCGAAGAAATCATGAATAAATTGTTGAAATAAAAACACACATGCGGGCTTTCACACACACATGTAGACATGCATACACACATCACGATAATTGGCCAAAGAGTGCTTCGAGTGAGTTAGATTCCTTTCTTTGCATTCAAGCACTCGAATCTGTCCGTAATGAATGCTAATTAAATTGATTATATTGTTCGACCACTTACAAATAATATTAGCGCACAAGGCAACAGAGGTTATCTTCACAGTCTTCGAGCGAAGTGTACTGCATAAATGAGTTCTGTGACCAACAGTAAGTTTGAAAGTTCTAGATATATTTGTACCTACAACGAAAAGGTGTAGTTCGTCAAGAATCAAATACCATTCATTCATTTTTTTTGCCCAAAATTCAATTGAATGAGCGTGCGCTGATATAAATGTTTATCAATGAAATCGAGAGATAACAACACAGACATTTTTGCCAAAAATTTGGTGAAATCTTATCGAATTTTCTTGTTGGCGCCATTTAAATTATATTGTACTTAAGTGCAACAGTGTTTAACAAAAAAATATGGCACATATGTAAGTCGTGTTGAATTTATTTTACATGACTTCCTAAAGGTTCGAATCCGTTGAAATTTTTGTGTGTGCAAATAGATGTAAAGGGACTTGACATTTAGATTTTCAATGCTGTCAAATGCTTAAGTTGCCATTTATAGCCGCAAGTGGCCAGAAGCGACTAATTTTTTTACTTGGCGGCTGAATGTCAATCATACTCTTTCGCAACTTAATGAAACGTACATTAAAAAAAATCAAAGGTCCAATAGATTTGTCTAGGCTCGATGTACCCCGAACGCAAAAACTAGTTTGGTCGGTAACGTCACTTGTCCTACGTCCTACGAACTGTCAACTTAGTACTCAGTAAGGATTTGACTAAATTCGCCGACTACCCCTCCATAAACCTTAACTGAAAAAACTGTTTATTTGACCGATCTAAGCCAATCAAAACTGAGACACGTCAAGTCAGCCAACTGTCAGACTTACTAAACTAAACAAAGTTGAACTTCCCCAGTATGCTCGAACAATACAAAAACGTCTGCAGTCGCTCTGTAATGTAAATACTCGTAGGAAGACGAGCCCTATGTCCTCGATAGACTCACGAATTCCATCTTTGAGGTCTTGAATCGACACTGGTCTGTTGGCGTAGACCTTATCTTTCACGTAGCCCCAGAGGAAAAAGTCGCAAGGTGGTAAATCACAAGATCTCGGTGGCCAATTGTGTTCACCTCTTCGAGAGATAACACGGTCCGAAAACTTTTCCCGTAAAAGATCAATGGTTTCGTGGCTTGTGTGGCACGTAGCGCCGTCTTGTTGAAAGTAAACGTTGTCCAGATCAATACCATCCAACTCCGGCCACAAAAATTCATTTGGAATGCCCAATTCCAAAGAACGACGAGGAATGGACAAACCTGGGTTTTCTTCAACACTTTGGGCTACAGCAGCAATATTCTCAGTTGTTCTTGAGCGACGTGCACGGGTTTTATTCTTCACCTCACTAACTTGTCCCAACAGCTCGAATTTTTCCACCAATTTCTGTATTGCGGTCCGACAAGGTGCTTCACGACGACCCCAAAATGCTTAAGTTTTGCGAACTATGACTGCAAAATGTTCACCATTTTTGTAGTGAATTTTTATAATTTCAATGCGTTGTTGAAGCGTGTATCGTTCCATTTTTAGTAATGGCGTAGTTTCTACTTGTCAAATGTCAAAAAATAACAGCTTCAAAAGTGACAGCTACCGAAATAACTGGCTATTCACGTGTTATTGGAAAACCTTTGCGGAGTAAGAAACGATAGCAAAGACCTTAGACATCTTATCGGAAAACGCAGTCTATAAGTAATCGGCGAATGTTTTCAGTCCAGCTAAAGTGGAAGTACCGTGATTAGACTGTGGTTAATTGTCAAACCAGCTGTCATTTTAAGTTCGCTCTTTGATATTTTTGACAGGTATTGCCTTTCAAGTCGATTTGGATCAACAACGTATTATATCTCAAGCACTTATTTTTTGTTCGTTTGGTGCATCTGTCAAAATGCTCATGAACTTTTCATAGAGACGTGATGCAGATGACAGATGTGTTAACTCTTGAAAAAGCTACCATTTTATTGCCCTTTTTTTAATTTTACAAAGTTGAGCATAGTCTTTCAAAGTTAGGCAATTCAAAACCCTTATGAAAAGCGGCTTTTTTACGTAGCTTCTGTAAAAGTAAATAGGTTTTTAAGCCAGTAATTATAACATTTTTTCCACAAAAATCCCTTATCGACTCGCATAGAATTTCAAGCTGCAATTTTACCAAAACCCACATCGACCAGCGACCTTCTCAAACATCCTTGAACAACTAAAGCGCTACTTCACCCCAATAGATGGCATGACATACTTATGCTAATAGACAAACTCGTTTGCATTTTCTTTTAACACAAAAGTGTGAACAAGACTGTTGTTATATGACGTACGCTGCCTGTCTGCAAGCTTTGTGTTCAAAAATTTCACCAAGGAATCTCCTACTTTCAATCAAATTTCTCTTCTACTCAAAAACAAAGTCTGCCATAAGTATGATACAAATCCTTTATTCATCGAATACTTCTCTGAACAGCTTTTTGAACTCGCGTAACCTTTTACCTTTGCATCTGACGCGGATGGTATTTACTTAAGTAATATCAATTTAAAAATACCTACCCACACTTGCAGTGCGATCAATCTCACACACAGTTCGATTTTCGCACTGTTCTAATTATTTGATCATGAATATCAACGATTTAATGTGCCGAGCGCGAAATACGAAATAAATTTAAAGCATGAAAGTAAATAAATAAATTTTGTCGAACATTTGTTGTTGACACCTTCTGTTTGTTTATATAAAAAATTTCATTTCATTTCGACCTTTTTGCATCCATTAACGCGAATTCTTGGAAAAAACTTATATGAGGAACGTGCTTAAAGAATTTAGAAAAAAATATACAGTATTTTCCAACTTTAATTGAAATGGCACGATTTTTTTTTTGATTTGTTAGGTTCTAAGTTTGATCTATATATTATTTTGTATTGAAGTGGAATGAATATGGGTTCCGGTTTCAAGGCTGAGAGATAATTTGTTATGTTGCGCTTATTGTTGACATTTTCAATCAAAGTTTTGAATACAAATCTAAAGCTAAAATCTCGGTCTGCAGAAGCTCAAATCGGGAGAGATGTCTCTGACCTATATGGAGATAGTAAAAAGGTTGTAAGGTTAACGTTGACAAAATTTCAGTTGAAGAGGAAGCAATTACTAAAACTAGTTTAAAATCTGGTATTACAATATTGTAAGCAAAACAAAGAAAAGGACATTTTTCTACAACCAATCTTCGAAAAGACGGATAGTGACATTGTAGACGATGAAAGAGTTGATAAAGACCTGTCAAATGTGAACTGCGCTGTTACATCTGACTAAGGATCACTAGAAAAAAATACTTGAAATGATCATCTTTTATTGAAAAAAAAGAACAGCAACTTTCAAATAGGCTATGTATAACAACAACAACAATAGCTGATGTATATTTGTCATTGTTATGTTCTCGATCAGCTTCTGTATTTAAACATATACCAGCCGAAAGTGTCAGCTCAACTGAGACTAACATCAGCTGAACGCATTCAATTACTCATTTTTTTTCACTTAAATCAGAGCAGAGAGCCCACTTTAGATTTCTTATCTATCAAGTGAATGACCTTACGTTGTTTACAAATGATAGAACGAACAACAACAAGCGCGATCTTTGTCTGTTTGGTGCGGCTCTGATCTGTAAATGCAAGTTCACCTTAAATATGCCAAAGAGTTGCATTCAAAATAAATCAGCAACATCTTAAAATCATAAAAAAAATGTTCGTTCCTCTGGACAGATGCCTCTCAACTTGGTAACTGCAGCTATAACTTATAATACTTGCTCGAGACAAAGACAATACATTTCCGATAAGAATGTTTACAATTTTACGACGCGTCTCGAATCACGAGTTGGATTGATGATGATGATGATGGTGGTGGTGGCAATGGGCAAATATAAATAAAAATAATTTATATGGTGCAAACAAAATCGATAAGAGTCTGGTAGAAAACAGAGATCAGGAGTGAGCGATAGACACTCTCAATTAATTAGGATTGTGTGATTGTTTTAAATTGAATAGAAAAGGACGTGGTTACTGCTGATAGTTTTGTAGGGCAAATATTATTGCATCTCAAAATAACATGCAATAGACCGCCACCAGTGGGTGCCAAGTCCAAAAACGGATGTACAGAGCTCATCCACAAATCCCCGGACATTTCATCCACACGAACAAATTTTGGGTTAATAATTAAGGCCGTTTTACAAAAAGACTTTGATGATTGATATATTTATTATTAATGTTCTCTCTTTAACGATCAAACCAGTAGTCATCCTTACTGCCATAACACATCCCATAAGATCTGTTCCTTTACCTTTAAATCTTACGAATTTTCACAAATTCTTACGCATTTTACTCAATTGTCGTTCCTTAACTCGAAAAGTTCGAGAGAGCAAGGAATTTCACTTTTTACTAGTTTTTACTCAACAATTTTCTTTGCGTAAGAATTGAAACAACTGTCAGTCGCCTAAAAATTGACAGCTGATGTGAATGAGGACGTTCGTATACCTAGTTTAGTAAGTCTGACAACTGACTGACTAGATGTGTTTGACTTTTTATTGGCCCAGATTGGTCACGTGATTACTTTTTGCAGTTGACGTTTATGGAGGGGTAGCCGACAAATCTAGTCAAGAAAATCCTGCCTGCGTACTCAGTTGACACGCGTTTTAAAGTGTCAAAATTTAAAAATAAACCACGCGTTTACAACAACAACTCAACTTACTTAGTTAAGGCGTACGGATACCTAGTCCAGAAAAATCTAGTTGACGTTTTACACAAACTACGTATCCGAACGTCCCCAATTTGTTGTTCTATTTGGCATTTGGAATATTCTATCTGTCATTTTTCACAGGTTACTACAAAAGCGTTCCTTAACTTTTCCTTAAGTTTCCCTCTCTGAGAGAGAAATTATCCCTTCCACTTTCATTTTGACAGTCTTTTCCATTTTTACTAAAAAAGTAAAGGAACAAACCTATTTATACCTCCTATGTTATCGTATTCAGCTGGCTATCTTCCTCGCACCTGTCCTTCTCCTCAAGACTCAAGAGACGACACTGCCAGGCAAAGTTCCCAGATTGAGGGGAAAAGCGCCATCACCAATTTTGGCGCTTTGTGAATGAATAAGGGGGAAACGAGGAGAAAGCTTAAAAAAAGGGAAAAAAATCAAAAATGTCTTTTCAACTGATATTGCTTAAAGGTAAAATTAAAACGAATTTACATTACAAATGAATGAAATATACACACTAAATATGAAAGAAAACAGGCCATCGAATAAAATACGTAAAAACTTTTGTGTATCTGAATGCATTCACTCATTTTGACATTTTGTCTAATAGAAAAAAAAAATCAAAATTAGCTAACTGATCGAATATATACAAAATGTATATTTTTTGTGTTATAGGTATAGGTTTATATATAAAAATAAATCAAATTTCACTAAGTTTCCCCTTTTTGCGAATTTAGGGGAAAGTTATTGACTTTGCTGATAAAAACAGGGGAAAACAGTCTTCACAGTCTGGGATCACTGCTGCCAGGTTACATTTTGTTACTTGTTACAATAATAATTAATTCTAGTCGTATTTTCACCGCGTAACACGTCTCATTTTTCGCCAATCTTTCTCTTGTTTCTATATTTTGACAGATCTTCTCATCAGCTCTCAAAATCAACAATCAAAATAATCAATAAATTAATTTCTACTATTAATGAGATATGGAAATCACTTGTATGTTCGACTACCTTCTAGAAAGATCCACCTGCCAATTGTGACAACCAAATTCCGTTGCATGATCTCCGACTGTTGAAAGGTAAACCCAACAAACAAACCTTTCATCTGGCAAAATGATAAATAATCGTGAGACACAAATTAGCCTACCGTGCAAATGTTTGGACGAATCCCATTGTTCGATCGTCAGCACAATTTTTACTGTCCAAGATCTGTATCTGGATACATATTTGCAGTTCCGCACAACCGATCAGTGAAAAATGTTCGCCCGACCATTCATTTCTGAATTTCTTCAATCTCTGTACGTAAACAATTTGGTGAATTAATCCAATTAACACATGCGAAGGGGCGTGTCGGCGCAAACTTATTTATTGAATGTACACCTATACTCTTTGACATAAACAAAATCAGTTGTCGACTAATGATCGTAATATGTTGGCTCTATGCATGATGAAGTTTGGTTGGTGTGAAAAGTGAGATTCGCGTGGTTATTTGCTTAAGTGATCTGTTATTGTACGGTTTTTCTGTTTTTTTTTTTGGGCTCCGCCACAAGGTTGAAATGATCAACGAAGCATTCTCTATCATAAAAACAACGCATCGACTGAGAGCACATCCTGACCGCTCTTAAATTTGTTCTCTATTAGCAATTGACTGTACGAACTGCTATCGGCGACTTAAATCTTTGATTGCATTGCCTTTCTAAACACAAACATGTGTAGTATACCACAGTGGCGTTAGAAACAGCTGCATAGCATGCATTGTAATTATATTGACTTGGGTTATCATTTATCAGCAACAAGTGCTATTTAAACGTTCCCTAGTTTTAGAACGTCGCGTCGGGTGTACAAAACAGTCATTAGGTGATAGCTGATAAGACTATTATCGACTGTTAAAATTACAGTAGTAACCGAATGCAATGGTGAGTAACGCTTGCCTCTGGGTAGAAGTCTTTTTGTCTAAATTAAATAATCGAGAACGTTTTTGACGCTTTTCAAAAGGAAAGCTCTAGAAAATGCGAGGTAGAAAATAATCCAAATGGGGTTGAGTTAGTAGCAAATATCCCCCCCCCCCTCTCCGTCACACATTTTTCCGCAAACCAAAATACATTTTGTCGTTGGCCGAGTGAGCAATAGGGTGGAGCACGGATGTATGAATTTTTTTTTTTTTGAATTCGGAATTCTAATAGTGGGCAAATGGTGCCTTATGTAAAGAAAAAAATAAATGTAGTTTTTCGATTAATTTGGTTAAGATCTTCTGCCTGCGCACTGACTTCAAAAATCAAAATTTGATGCAAGATTTTACTAAACTAATAGGTACGGTTAAAAATAATATAAAAGTGAATAGATACATAAAAGTGCGCAAAATATACTATTGATAATTAGAAATTTAATATAAACAAAAAATAAATTCATATTCGTAACAATAAATAATATGTATTTTATAATGAAAATGCTTAAAAATCCTATTTTGTCTCAAATTTAGGCATTGTCTTCCGTGATTCTATTTTCGACTTTATTCCGCCCAGTCAGGACTTTTTTGTCCGTCTTTATCTTTACAGCTCATGCAACAGCCTGGGTATGACACGAAAGCCTTAAAAAGAACACTACACCTTCATCACCAGATTCAACGATGCTGCGAATTACTTTGTCGCACAAGCTTTGCATAATCGGTCGTTCAGAAACCTTTTCTTGCCAATTTATTGAATCGATATACGTTAATGCATTGAAGTAAATAAGCGGCCCTTCAAACAGCCTGGTTGTTGAAGACCCAGGCATACAACGTGCTTTATTTAAAGCCCCGATAGCAAGAATAAAGTGTTCAGGATGCGCAAAATAATCATTCCGCTGAATGACAGGATCGATTACGTTCTTAAGTTCTTTTGGAAGTATCTGGAGGCCATACCTGTGTCAAAAAGATGATGGTTTAATTTTGACGGAGCACCAAGATAGCGCGTAGACTTTGACACCAAACGCGGCCAAAGTGATCAAGTTTCCCGAAGGTGTCTCTGTTGTTTATATAAACGCATTATGCGGTTGGCTCGTGACATGATCTTTTGCAAGTACTGTTGATCTGTGGTTAAATCTTTAGCCATTTCTGGTAGAACATGTTTTAACAAGTAATTGTTCACAGGTTTGAAGTACTTTTTCCAAAGGTCCAGTGTTAGATTTAGGTCCCGAGGTACATCCATCAAGATGTTGAAATAAGTGTTTTAAAGGCAGCTCATTCATATGTAGTAAACATATTATTATCCATTAAAGTGGTTTTTGAAGTTCTGTCTTAAGTAGTCTTATAACACCGCAGTACTTTCCCTTATTTACATTTGTACCGTCACAACCGCTAGCCATAAGATGATGTCGAGGAATCTCTTCGTCTGATAGAAAACTTCTTATTGCAATTTGTGATCTTTTCGCCGAACTAGTCTAAGGAACTACATATCCCATGTATGTGGATCCTGACTCTTGCAGCAAAGAGATGTGTATTAGTTAAATAACAACTTTATTAGTCAAATACTTTCTATTTTGGATGTTATATAACGGGTGATTTTTTAAGAGGTTTAGAACTTTAAAAAAAAAAAACACAAAAAATTCGAAAAAATGAATGAAATATTTATTTGAATCGATAGTTTGAACCTTGCAACTTAATGTTTAAAGATAATTTCATGCAAATGTTGACCGCGGCTGCGTCTCAGGTAGTCCATCCGCTGAGTCCAATTTCGGCATACTCTTTCACACATATCGGCCGGTATCTCACGAATGAATGCATGGATGTTGGCTTCCAGTGCGTCAATCGAAGCGGGCTTGTCCCTATACACATTAGCCTTGACATACCCCCACAAAAAATAATCTAATGGTGTCAAATCGCACGATCTAGGCGGCCAATTGACCGGCCCGAAACGTGAAATTAACTGTTCACCAAACTCGCCTCGCAATTGCGCCATTGTTTCGCGTCCTGTGTGGCATGTGGCACCGTCTTGTTGAAACCACATATCACGCAAGTCAAGAACTTCCATTTCGGGCAAAAAAAAGTTTGTTATCATCGCTCGGTAGCGTTCACCATTGACAGTAACGCTGCGATTCGCATCATCTTTGAAGAAGTACGGTCCAATGATGCCACCGCCCATAAACCGCACCAAACTGTGACTTTTTCTGGATGCATTGGTAGCTCTTGCAATGCTTCTGGCTGATATTCAATCCAAAATCGACAATTCTGCTTATTTACGTGCCCATTGAGCCAAAAATGAGCTTCGTCCATAAAATGGAAGCAGCGCGCGATGAACATTTCGAACCGAGCACCAATTTTGATAGTAAAATTCAATAATTTGCAAGCGTTGTTCATTTGTAAGACGATCCATGGTTAAATTGCAAACCAAACTGAAGCTGTTTGACTGACAGTGACACAAGGTACTAAACACACGTCAGCTGTCAAAATCAATGTTGCCAAAACCAAACCAGCTAAAAAATCACCCTTTACTATAGCTGCTACTTCTGGAATGGTGGGCTTTTTGTTTCAGTTTCCAATTTGAAAATAAGTTGATGTCTCCTCCATTCATAGTATAGTTATTTCATTTTCATAAATATAACAAGGATCACCAAATATAGGACATTTAAATATACTTCGCGTTCTTTGCATGTTCTTTTTTTAAGTTTAATATTTTTAAAAGAGACGATAATACGACTGATGCACTCGGAAAACAATAGTGAACTGATATGAAAGTGGCTAGCTAGATATTCAAAACAAATAATAAAGTTTTAAAGCAAACCGTCTCACTTGATTACGAAAAGGTCGATTTTTGGCTTTATTTTACGAATTTTTTTTAAACTTGCGATAATCTGGGAAAAACTAAATGTAATATAAACAAACTTAAATTAAACAACTTATACTCGTAGTTCCTTTATTACTTTTCTTTTAACTCAATTTATCAATCTTCCTTTTTACGTCCTATCTGTAGGAACGTTAACGCACGAGTGCCCACGACTGGCTTTTCTTTATGTATCCTATTCTCCTTCTATCCCTCTCTCTCTTTCTGGTGCGTTACAGACTCGGCCATCCTGCAAATCTTCGTCGTCCTCGTCGAAGTCTAAACTCAGATCTATCCAGGGTTTCATTCTATCCGCAGACCAAATCGCTGAGTACGGTTTCTGGGTCCTAGGAGCATACGGCATATCGGCTACCTGGTATCTGTCGTGAGGTAAGACTGCAGTTATGCAATAGGGCCCTCGATATCTTGCTTCGAGTTTCCGTGAGGTTCCCGTGGCAGCGCTTCCATCATTCAGGGACATCACTAGATCACCTACTTTATACGTTTTTGCCCTTCGGTGTTTTAAGAATATATCAGTAAGGAAGTTAAGTACTGGTTTGGTCTGAGTGCTAGGGAGTGCTTTAAGATGAACATTTCTCACTCCCTTCGGTACATAAAATCTGAACTCACCTTCCACTTTTCGATAGATTCGTCCGTGTTGTAGGGCATAGTCGTGGTGTATTTGTTTTTCGGTTTCGTTAGTCGGAGAGCTTTGTAGAATTTTCGATATTTCAGCCACTTCTTGGTCCTGAAGCTGGAGAGAGTACAACCAGTCGGTTTCTTCAATGTTGACTTTTAATATCTGCATATCTACGACGTCGGGGGATCGAGGCGGTTCACATGGGTTCCTTGAAAGCGTATCCACGTGGGCCATTTGTTGCTCTTTATGGCCCACTACCGTAAGATGTAGTAGCCCGGATGGTCCCACGTATATCTTCACACCATTTAATTTTTTCAATGAGCTCGGCGATGTTGTTGAAGTTGCCTGCGGCCAGATTTGAGCTCAGTTGTGGGTCATTTAAACCAGAAAGAATATATTGGATAATCGTTTTATCGGTAAGTTGAATTCGTTTACCCAACATATTCATCTCGTAACAAAAGCTTTCGATTGACTCATTCTGTTTTCTGGTTTTATTCACTAGCTGCTGGTGCACTTCGACTTCACTGTATTGGTGAGGGAAGTTGATTTTTAATCCCATAGCAAGCTGGGTCCAGGTTACGGATACTTCCTGAGCTGTATCCCACCAATAACGTGCCGGACCATGCATTTTGGATGCTGCTGCCATCAGCAGTGCCTTCTCGTCCCAGTTATAGATTTTCGACAGCGCCTCCACCCGATTCACCCAACTTTCTGCTGACATCGACGTTACATCGCCTGGTGAGAACATCGGCATTGCGTCTGCCATCTCCCTGATGCTACAATTTATCCCTCGTGTGTGCCTTGTATCCAGAGTTTGTGTCCGAAGATCTTCTAGTTGTTTCAGTTTTTCAGCAAGCTCATGTTCCTTTTTCATCATAGCTCTTTCGTTCTCAAGGAGAGCTTTCTCCCGTCTGATAAGGTCCCATTCTCTTTCACGCAGGACTTGTTCGTCTATAGTTCCTGATTCGGATATAGTTACTGCCTCATTGATGTTACTGGCCTCATTGATGTTACTGGCCTGATTGGGACCATGCGTTTCCTTCTCTTTTTCGTATTTAGAAATTCGGCTGATCAGAGTTCTTTTGGTTCCTTTAACAGACAGACCCCTTTTTTTCGACTCACTTTGGAGTTGTTTGAGGTTGAATTCCTCCATTTCCATCTACAATAAATTTTAATGTATTAGTTATCTAAATGTTAGCTATTTGTTTGTATCAATACTCTGTAAAGACTATCAGGCACTAATTGCCACTGGTTGTGACACGGTTTTAATCACCTTTACCGAGACGTTAACGTAGAGTATTGAATAAAACTAACAAATGTGTACAAAACTAGAATTATACTAGATTTATTTTCCAACCAAAGTATTTAGCAGTTGTACCTACTCAAATTACATGAAATCAATCTTAGGCACCACCATTTACTGTATCCCCTTGACTGTGTACGCAGATGCAACTTGCTGTTTCAAACATTGTAGTTCTTCTCTTTTTTTTTTTTTTTAAAACTCTCTGACTATTCTAAGTAAAGTTACTCCTTCGTATACCGAAAATGCAACAACCTTATTATAGTCCTCTTTAACCATCTTCTCTCTTTCTCTTTCACCTTTTTGTAATTTCCGATGTATATATTTTTTTTTGTATATATCTGTTCCCTTCATCATCAACCAATAACTTCCTGCGAGAGTACACATAGTTCAGAACAAATTTTTCGTGCACCGAAAAAGTTGTCTCCCTCATGTATACATCTCCTTTTCAAGTTATTCAAACTATCTTTTTCTGCCATGTTTCCTTTATACCCCAATATATAGGTACACATACACACACGTGTCCCCAACAAGTTGCATCCTCTTGTATACTTGGCGTCAAGGCAATGGTAGCGTCTGGAACTTTCCGTTATCTATCTTACGATTTATCACCAATTCAAATGTGCATAAAATCTCAAGACATCTACTATTTTGTGCACCAAAATCGTATTACCCGAGGCTCAACCTAATGTAATCAGTTATCACTTTATTCATTCCTTTTTTTCTTTTAACTTTTCGAGCAAATCTCTTGGTTTGTTTTTATTATAATTTTTTTTCTATTACCATTTACTTAACTTTAAGACACGTTTTTTGATCCTGTATCCCACTTCTGATTCTATAAACAAACTTAAATTAAACAACTTATACTCGTAGTTCCTTTATTACTTTTCTTTTAACTCAATTTATCAATCTTCCTTTTTACGTCCTATCTGTAGGAACGTTAACGCACGAGTGCCCACGACTGGCTTTTCTTTATGTATCCTATTCTCCTTCTATCCCTCTCTCTCTTTCTGGTGCGTTACAGTAATATGAAAAAAGGATAATTTGTGTTTAGGAATTAAAAATGAATATTCGGAATAAGAAGTTTTATGATGATTTTCCCAATTAAGTCATAAATTAAGTCCTTATTTTGAAACCCAAGTTGTTATTAAAAGTTTCAGTATCGTTATCCAAATCGAATAATATTTTACATAATACTATATATATTTAAGGCTATAAGGCACCTTTTTTCCACTATTAGATACCAAAAAACAAAAAAAGTTTTTTCGCTCCACCCTAGTGAACAATTTGTACCCTAGTTTTCTGTAGAAATAAACAAATTGGCACAAGTTAGTTAACAAACATTTTGGCGCAACAGCTTCACTTTTCAACGCCACTGTAAATTCAGAGCACGTGCCTACCAGAGTGTGACGTAATTGAGGTGGTCAAGACGATGTTCCATTTGCTACTACTTGTTAATATAGGTGACCAAATTGATATTTTCTAGATAATAAATACAAGTCTAGTTTGGCCGGTACATCCGCTATGATTCAGTAATTCTATTAACGACTCGTGCATGCGAAATGGCGCACGTACGTATTTCTTATCAATTTATTCAATTAACCGCGGCCGGCGGTGGTGGTGAATTTAGTACAGAATGGTTTCGCGCGCGTAAATAATAGGAAAAATGACACAAATAAGAACATATATAGAAATGTTTCCACTGGACCACCATCTGCACAAAAGCAGAACTAATTCGGGACACAATTGTAGACCCTCCGCCTGCTCTGTTATTCGTTACCTTATTTTAATAATGTCCCAGACTTTTGGCGCATGCTGCACAATGACACGTGAAGGTCATTTGGAGTAGTTTGTTATTTGAACTAATTACATATTCACCGAAAATGTACGACGTTATTTTACTGACTATACTTCACTTAACACCTCACTTTCTAGCAGCCTTTACATACCAAGATGTTGTGGCTTCACCCAACTCGTGGACACAACACTACAAACTTTGGAAGAACAAACGAGAAACCCCCAAGCTCATGGATATCCACAACGAACCGAATCACCAGTACCACGCCCATTTTTTGTTAGCGATTTCTCATCATCACGTTCTCCATCAGAAGCATCAAACAAAACAATGACGATCATAAGGCCATTTACATGTTTGGCTGTGTTGACAACCATTCAATAAACAAGGCCACCGAAAGCCTTCTTATACTTCCGAATGATTCGAATCGTTTATCCAGCTATCTTCACATTCCTCCGCCATGCTCAAAAAAATGCGGCACACGTAGGTAACACACAACAACTGTATCGACTTGTTTACAAAAATTTAGATCCGCCATACTTCTCTTGATTGGTGTGCGTGCGGTACGTGTGTTTGTTTACATTTACTTAGCATTTTAATTTGTTGTTGTCCGAATTTTTGTGAAGCCAAGAGTAAATATAAATAACCATCATGAGACAAGCCCGCAGTCGGACCGTTCAAACACGTGATGAATATTCATGATCATTCTATCTCTGTGCAAAAATAAATAACAATAACAAGTGAGTTCCAGCAATAGTGCGAATTTGTTTCTTCGATTTTGAAAATACATAGTTCAATTTTGGGGAAAAGTGAGCCGAAAAACAATTAAAAAAAAAAACGAAAAATCGCTGTTTGAAAACAAACGATAAGATTTGTCGCAGTCAATTAGCTCTCCCATTACAGCGAGCAGTGTGCATTCTGTGTTCAACTAACGGACCGGAGAGTCATTGTACTTCAATTTGATTTGTTCGCTCTGTGAATTTAGATGCGTGGTGTGGGCCTTTGGATCTCTTTCGGACTTTGGATTCGACAGTTTCTCGATAGCATCGTGTAAGCATGTAAATTAGGCAAACGAATGGAAGCGTAAAAGCTCGGACGCAGAGAGAGAGGTAGCCCACAAGATCTGACCTTAATCTGAACGCAGTGCAAGCAATAAATTGTTGCTGTTGCTGTTGGTCCCTTTACCGCACCCCGTTGAATGGTTTTTCGAGGAGGAGGATGCGGGTAATTCTGGAAGCGAACATTCCAGTTTGGCTTCCTTCTTACGGCTGTTATTTTTTATTTCAAGATTCTTAAGAAAACTTGTTTCGATAGTTTCGCTCATACGACTCTCACGTAGTTTTTTTTTGGAGGCAGGGCAAATTAAAATCACGTCGAAAGAATGATACTTAACTCAATCATGCTTCACCCACTTAAGTTGTCGATTACTACATCCGGGGGATAGAATAACACGATATACCAAATAGAACTTATCTCTCTCACGAAATGCGTAGGCGTATTATACCATTTCATAGTCAAAAAACGCGCCAAAACATTGTTCCCAAAAATAACTACAATAATGATGCGTTTAGAGTCCTGGCATACAGCAAATAAAGATGAACCAAGGGACGAGATCAGTTTGCGAGTTCCACTATACAATTTTTGTTGAGCTCAAGTAACCTTCTAGGTTTGCCTGGTTGGGATGCCTCTGCTCTTCTGCAAAAGTAAGTAAGTAAACTCAACCTATTACCTATAGAACTATTCATGCAAGAATCTGCAGCCAAAAGTGCCCTAATAATCAGCCAAACCAAGAGTTGGAAACCTTACAGACCGGGGCACGCGAGCTTCTGGATATTTATGGAATACTGTCACCTCTGACTACACGTCTCCCCACATGTACTTTGATATACCATTCTCTTGCTATTTCCCCAGCAAAGACAAATGGGACACAGCTGAACCCACAAAAAGGAACTACACAGATGGATCGAAAATGGACCGTGGAACCGGTGCCGGAATTTTCTGCGAGGAATTGGACATACGTCGGTCAATCAGGCTGCCGAATCATACAGTGTCTTCCAAACAGAAGTCCTGGCAATCGCCGAAGCTGCCCATATGGTGTCAATGTTGGCAATACCAAAGGACGATATTACCATATTCATTGACAGTCAGGCGGCTATAAAAGCAGTTTCTGCTATTGAAATAAAGTCAAAGCTAGTTCGCCGCTGCCGCGAAGAGCTTAAGGTTCTCTGCTTGCAGCATACCACGCATCTCTGCTGATGAACTGGCCAGAAATGGATCTGTAATGGATCAAGAGCGGGCGCTTCAGTCGATTAAACCACCCCTCTGCAATCTCCGAGAGAGAAAGGAAAATAAGACCCGTATGAAAGCCAACAATAGGTGGAAAGAATTAACTACCTGCGAAATTTCAAGAAAGCTATGGCCAGAATATAGTATGAGTCGGACCAAAAAGCTAATGCAGTTTGACAGAACGACGATATACAAACTTGTAGGGGCCCTAACAGGTCACAATTTTCTAAGGAACCATACAATGAAACTAAATCTCATAGATGACGATATATGCAGGGGTTGCGGAGACGAGGATGCTCATGAGGACACACCTCACTTCCTCTGTCTATGCCCTAGTCTCTGTCACTTGAGGAATAGAACGCTTGGAAGTTACTATACTTTCATGATAAAGAGGAGCTCTCTGATGTCTCACTAACCAATCTTTACAGGTTCATAAATACATCGGGAAGGCTGGACAAGGTCGAGTAGCTGCATAAAGGGAAGAGTTTTATCGCCAACAACATCGGACAATCTCCCAGCAAGGGCATCACAATGGGTCCACATGGACCTACTACACTACAGGGCTCGCTCTGCTGTACCCACCCAGTAACCTAACCTAACCTAGTAAGGAAACTAGTGTAGTCTGAAGATACGATGGCAACAAGGGAGTTCCAAGGATAACATCGATAGATTAAGGGACTATTCAGTCCACTCACGCAGCAGTAAGACACACTCAAAGATAGCATGAGACATGGCAAGACAGATTTAGAAATGAGCCAAAGGAAAATAGTTCTCTCGTCTATACCTGACAATATTGTTGGATGCCAGTCTGGTGTGTTCCTCGATCTACCTCCGGTATTTGTATTCCAAGAAGTGACTTAATCGGTTTCACCCATTTCGCTGCTAGCAGAACAAATCTGAAAAGCTAGTCACGATAATTTCACGGATTGACAAAACGTCACGCGACAAAACGTCACCTCACATGTGGTCCAAGAAGTCTTGAAGTAGTCGTTTCATTTAATCGGACTTCAAAGAAACCCACATAAGCATCTCCTGACCTACTATTTCGACCCTCCAGCCCTTGGGTATATGCATTTATTTTCCAATTGCTCAAGGTAATAAAGTAGAAATCGAAAGCGAGCCTAACCGGGGTTCGTCAACCGCAGTTAAATATATCAGCAGCAGTCATAAACTGATAAGCCCAACCGGCATTGATTAAACGTTAAGCGTAATGTATTCCAAGCTAGCGCGACAGTTGTTGCAAAATTCAAAACCTGACCTATTTACGTTTCAAATAAGACTATGCGAGCAATCCCAGACTCACTCATTTCGAAATGTTTCTCATTGCATATTGATGTCGCTGGCTGTCAATAGTTTGATCACAAACCGTTGGTCTGAGCTGTAATTTTTACATACGTCATGGAATCGAACTGAATCGAACATAAACTGCATCTCTATATGTGTGATGTGGAAAAGTACTTCTGGGTCATTTCCTGAAACTGCACGCCCTTCCTCCCAGTTGAGCTTTTTCCTCTTTTACCTGATGATACAATCATTTAATTGCGAACCAGACGCGGTAACTCGTCACGTGAATTCTACAGAGGCTGACTTCGTTAAATCGGCCGACGACGACGACAACAACAACCGACAATTCCAATCCCATTGCAGTGAGCGAGCCCGAGCAGTGCCCGTGCTGCACGTCGAAAGCAAACATGCGAGTCATCCATCGTTCACACAATGGAATGGAAGGTGAACTCGATTGAAAAGAAAACAACAACATATGGAACCCAAGAGGGGGAATTACACCAACAAATTATAGAAATTATTTTAATTAGAAGAGAAAAACCCTATGACGATTACTACACAATGCGCTTAACATTTATAATAATATACAACTTCACAGTTCACAATAGCGATTATGGGCTGAACTTTGCTCAGACCGCCATATCAAAACCAAAACAACAAAAATATACATACTTTGAACCATACACACGATACGATTCGTATTGCATAGTAGAAGTAGATTATTTAAGCAACTAATTGTTAAGACAAACCTGTTCCACGGGCCACTATTGTTGATGAACTTGTTGCACTGCTGGAGTTGGAATTGATATTGCTGGAACTGGAGTTACTGCCCGAGGGGCCATTACCATTGCCAGCCCCCTTGGTAGGAGCCTCGCCTGCTTTGTTAGTGCGTGCCAGATTGGACGTACATTTAAGAAGCATTTTGGATGCTACGAAAATAAACTCGTCACAGCTGCTGGGTGCTTCCTTCGGATTTCACAACTATGTCTTAATTTATTTTTACAACACTACACTCGCGTTCGTTCTGTTTTGATTTAAAAACTCTACTGTCTACTTAATTTGTTTTTTTCTTTTTTCCTTTTGCTTTCCTCTTGCGTTTTTTCGTGTTGGAAGTTGGAACTGAATGCGTGTAAATATTTTTGGATTTTATGGTTTCCCTCGGCCGTGATTGGTTATTGCGTTTGACTAACTTTAACGAAATAATTGAACCGAATTGCAAGGGCGAATGTACTTTAAGAACGAATTGAATAAAGTTTATAGTTTTGAAAACTAGATTTCTACAAAGATAAATAAAATTCTTTATCGGTTATCTATTTGGGATACGATGTGTGTTTTTCATTTCTCGCACACGATTTTCACTCTTGTTGTTTTTTTTTTTCTTGTTGTGAAAGTGCATTCAGCGCTTGAAGTTATTATTCAGCGCAGACTGCTTTGACACTTGTTGGGCATGTTTTGCTTTCGATGAGTGGGTGCGTCCAGAGGCAATATGGTGCTTGTTTTTTTTAATCAACTTGGATTTAAGCAAAGCTAAGACTGGCTACGGGACATGGCTACCTAATGGTATTTTTATTAAAAATAGAGTTTAATAAATTAGGTTGGCCCTTAAAACGTTCAAGATCGTGCAGTAAAATTAAACACTAGAGTTAAAAGAATAATATTTGTGGCCGATATTAACTTAGTTAAAACTGTAGGGGTTAATTATTTGACGTTAAAAATAACCTAGCAAACCTGGGGTATTCCTCTAATGCAACTGGTCGTTGTAAAAAAAATGTGAAAATTTCGTTTTCGCACTACAACAACTAATTAGCTATACTGACTAATATTTCACTACACTTTTGCACTTTATCCATATCCTGATCGTAATCCCATTGCAAAGGGAAAAACAACAGAGAAAGTAAAACCTCTTGACAGTAGTTCACCAAATCTCATTTGATTCAGACTGGAGATTGGAAAAATTGTTTTATTTTATTTTTTTTCAATCACTAGTTTACAAAAAATATGTGTGTTCACGATCTTGTAAGAAAACAAAATTTCGAAATTTTACTAGATCTATTACACCCAATCGTGAATTACCTAATATATTAATTTTATTGGGAGCTACGTCACTTACAAAACACTACCAGTTATATATATAATTCGGAACCCGTCCACACATTTTCAACGCAACTTGGCATCACTTTAGTGGCAATATGCACTTGCCGTGTAAACTCAGCGACACCATTTGACATTTCGATTGTTTTATTTATACCTAGGCCCACAAATAACCAATGAATTACGGTTTCTCATAAACTTTTCACAAGAACTCTTTAAACCTACAGCAAAAAATAACCTCAGTTGCACAAACATGCCACCAAAACCCCATCCGAAATGTATTCAGTGCGAGAAAACGGAAAGCCCAATGTGGCGAAGCACAGATCTCGGTCATTTGTGCCAGGAGTGCTACGATCTCAACTGCAGCAACATAAAAACCGAACCAGAAGCTGACATTGGTGAGAATTCCAATGGGAACAACAATGGCGACGAAAAGAAACTCCGTAAGAGCACCCGCGCAACAAGATTTAAGACCAAATCTGGCGCCGCTGGTCAATCAAAAAATCTCCCAAAAGGACGCAATCGACGGAACATGTTCAAGAAGACGCCTTATAAGACGCCAATCGAGCAAGCATCGACACATACAGTGGAATACTTGTTTTTCAACGGTTCCTATCTCCAAGTGGGCGATATAGTATCTTTGATGGATGCCGATGATAATGTGTACTATGCACAGATTCGTGGACTGCTAGTGGACACATATTGTGAGAAATCTGCCTTCCTCACATGGCTAATTCCCACAGAGGTTAGTCCACATCCAAACGATGGATTTGATGCGAGCACTTATTTAATCGGTGAGTACAAGTGAAGCTTTGAGTGGGAAGAGACTGACGTTCTTTGTTAAAAGGTCCCGATGAGGATCAATCGAGGAAACTGTCATGCCTGCAGTTTGTGATGCACGCCCCGAGTAACTACTACCACGACAAGACGACACCATTTCCCCTGCCCGACTCAATGGACAACGAAACGAAGCCGGGTGGATTCATCTGGACCACACTGCCCGAGTACGAGCGCAACAAAAACCGTCGACAAACAACGGAGACCTAGCTTGTGTACTTTTTTTTTATTATAAACTTCTCACCCTGTTCACGTTCAACAAACAAATAAAAAAAAAACAATATTTTAGTAAAAATCATCTTCGGGGTCCTTAGACGCGTGTTGCTGATTTTTGATTTGGTCCTGACTCGAGTACATGTCTGCGACTTGCGATGCTGAGGTAGCATCCTCAGCTGATTTGTCATCACGTATCCGAATGAAACGGGGGAAGCGCAGCGAGATACCCTTCTCGGGATCGACAATCCCAATGGCAGCCTTGTGAGCGGGAGAAAGCGAAAGGTCGGCACATTTGACTTCCCACAGTTGAACGGCGTCGAACCACTCGTCGGGCTCATGCGAGCTGTCGTAGCGATAGTAGGACTTGGGTCCCTTGAGCAGGTGCTGCTTGAGGAATTCTGTATGCGTTTGGAGGTCCTCGTCACTGAAACCTAAAAGGGGGTTCATGTGTCATATAAATAGAGGTCAAGAACGTGCTGTCTTTACCAGTTCCGATTTTGCAGATACTCTGGTACTCCTCGTTGTCGGCATCGTAACACGCCAATAGGAAACCTCCATATGTGCCCGTGCGCTTGCCTTTGCCGATGTATCCTCCGATGACCACCAAATCGAGGGAGTCGCCCACTCCGGCGAGGTAGTCCTTCTTTAACTTCAACCAGTTGCGGGAGCGCTTCGCGATTTCATAGGTGGCCTCCTTTTCCAACGTTTTCACCATCAGACCTTCGCAGTTTCCTTTAAAAAAAGAAAAACCGAAGACGGTCAATAGATGCCAAGAAAAAAGCAGACACAGACGATTTCCAATGCCGATTGGTGGCAAAAGCATTCGGCATCTTCAGTGCCACACACAAAACCTAACCAATTGGCCTCACCTTTGATGGACTCCTCGAGGAAAGACTGCACCTCATCGATGTCACTAGTGTCCACACTAGTTGCGAATTGCCACTGTCCCTGCACCTCTTTAAAGGTGTCTTTGAGCAATTGCCGTCGTTCCAGGAAGTTCTCTGTGACCAACGGCTTGCCATTGAGGAATAGTAGATCGAACATGTACACACAGACTTGCACTTTGATCTCCGCCTCATCTGCATCCTTGCGCTTACGCGTGCTCAACACTTGGAAGGGAAGAATCTGTTTCCGTTCTACATCCCAAGCGACCACTTCACTGTCAATGATGTAAGACTCAACATTCTCGCCCTTAATGTCGTCGATACGGGCGATCAGATCAGGGTACTTTGAGGTGTTGTTCTCCTGATTCCTACTGTAGATGCTGATGACGCCCTTCTCGTCGCGATGTATCTGGGCGCGCTCTCCGTCATACTTCCATTCGCAGGTGAACTTGATTCCCTCAAAGCGTTCCAACACCTCATGGACGCCCTTTGTGGGATGTGCCAACATAGGTTTGAGTGGGGTACCAGGCTGCATCGGACAGTGATCGAGAAGTTCGCCGAGCCCGTGCTCCAAGAGGACTGGGACGATCTTGTTATAGTTCGGGCACTGACTGCAATAAAAAAAGGTTATTCAGTTCAGCCCATGAAAGCAACACTCACCAATAGGTAGTCTTCAGGATGAGCGCATTTTCTTCTACATGCGATTTGAAGGCACTTTCGCCCAGCTTCTTGGCAGCGTTGAGGATCTTTGGAGGGTAATCCTTCTGATTTGGTGGGGTATTCGTGCAGGCCAACGCCAAAGCTTGAAGGAGTGACTGCTCTGCCAAGCCGATTCTCAGCTTTCCAAGCAGGGAACGGATGAAGAAACGCGCTTCTGAGTGGCGACAGGCAACGAACAGCGATTGGATTTTGTCCACCTTTTTGTTCATCGCAGCGTGACCAGACATCTTGGCGATCTCCTTCAACTTGTGGAAGACACAATCGACCGTCAGTGGAGCCGGTTGGAACATCATTCGTTGATTGCTCCTTGATTGTTCGGCAACGATTCCCATGTCGCCGGTAGACTGAACTTGAGTTTTGATCTGTGCCATGCTTCGGCCTGTTGTCTGGCAGATTACCTTCATCAAGGACGTCTCAGCAACGCCTAGTTCAAAGCCTAAATGGAGAGATAATCTTTTCAATATGCGCCCAAAACTGCATGAGAATAGCGACAAACCTTCGTAAGCCGGAGCCAGCTGGTTGAGGCAGAGATAGACGCACGGCAAGAGGTCATTTGGACTGAGAACTATAACCGATCGGAAGAAATTGCTTAGGACCTCGATCATCCTCAGGCGTCCACTGATCTCCTCGATCAGTTGAAATGTTCGAGCTAACGCTAAATAGGGTGTTCTAAGAGAATATGTCGAATACAAATCGCAACTATGTAATGAGCTGATGAACTCACTTTTCGCCACGTTTCCAGAAGGCATCATCGATGGGATGGTAGTTTCTCTTCGACGGATCAAAGTCAGCTCCCTTTTGTCCCTGACCAGCGGTTTGCAGTTTCAGTTCCTTTTTAACGACTTTCTCTGGAGACTTTTCCACTTTTTTCTCACTCTCAGGGGACGTTTCCCGCTTTATGACCTGTTTCTGGGGCGTCTCCTGTTTTGGTTCTTCTTTAACCGCCTCCTGCGTCTTCATCGCATTGTCGTTCTTCTTTTCCTTCTTCGCCTTAGAAGGGGGACTAGGTTTTTTGG
Source organism: Cheilosia pagana (assembly GCA_936431705.1). Lineage (NCBI taxonomy): Eukaryota > Metazoa > Arthropoda > Insecta > Diptera > Syrphidae > Cheilosia > Cheilosia pagana. Next base: position 51,135,432 of record OW386168.1, on the reverse strand, counting down.
TTTTTTTCTCCAATGCCGGAGTCTTCTTCGTCGATTTGGGACTTGGTTTCTTCTCTGTCTTCACCGGAGTTGATACTTCTTCAGCGGACTTTGTTGCTTTTTTGGCTGGAACGCTATAAACACAATTTAAACTTTTCTGCACCCTTACATACCAAGTGTTAACTCACCTATCGTTGGAGCTTTCATCACTACTGGAGATTCGACGGCGTTTGAACGTCTTCACCTGATTCTTACTGGAAAAATGTACGGAAGAAAGTTTAGCAAAGTTGATTCGTTCTCCTGGTACCAGGATACTATTGCTCACACGGTGCATACACCGAACAAGTATTCGAAACGATAGAATCATCTGAAAGTTAAGTATAAAAAAAGTTTTCTTTTATTTTTTACCTTCCAATTTCTTCATCATCATCGGAGTTTGCAGGGGGTTTCTCTACTTTGGCAGGGGTTTTCTTAAAGAACGACCTGCCAGGGAAAATGTTAAATTTGGATAATCCCAGACATATTTATATTTAAAAGCTTACGTGATAGTTTTTTGAGACATAATACAACAAATCGGGAAAGATAAACAAAAATCTGTAATGCGTTATGAAATTGCTTTACCGCCAAATTGATATTTGACAGTTTGCAAAGTTTGATCGCGTTTACATCTGATGTGGAAAAGGTATGTTTCACTAGAAAAATTTATTTTGGAAATGGGTGCTGACAGAATGACATTTTGATTTTGTTGGTTATGTGAATTGCTCATCGTTATTTTAAATAAATAAATGACAACCAATCATAGCTTTGGAGGCAAAAGACATCCTGTCACTTTAAGAGGTTTGTAGGTATATGAAGAGTATGATTTCGTTTTTAACTGGGATTTTCAAATTTTGCTGTCAGTTGTTGTCAGTTTTTTCATTCCCAATGGAACATTAAATCCTATTTGTGTTGGTGTATGATTTAAACTAAATTTTATGTTTAACAAAACTTTGCCCAATAAAAAATGACATAAATTCTTCGGCCTGTCGATTTGTTGAGGTGATTTGGTCGATTAATTTATCAATCCAACTTTGTTTTGAAATTGAGATATTCATGGTTTTGGTATTATTTTGCATAGCACGCCATTAGGTTTGTTCGACGTGGGCCCTAGTGGGTACTAGTGCGCACTGGGTGTGTTCGATATAGAACTCAACTCGCCCTGGTACTAAAAACCTGCATTGTGCCCTGAACTGACCGCAGTTAATTTGTCGGGCCAGAATTCAGTGCTGAGTTTCGCTGTCATTTTGCTTGCTGTCATTCATTTTTTAAAGTAAAACTTCAGGGTAGCATATGTTGTGTTCGATGTAGTAGCCGAATTTTCAGGGTTATGCAGGGTTTTGGATAAGGCTGGTACGCTGTTCGAGAGAAGTGAAATTTTCACTCCTCTCTCGAAAAAGAGCTGTGAAATTGAAAGTGAAATTTTCACGCCGAAATGTCAAAAATTTAATGCGACGGACAATAAAAACCAAGTGAAATAGCAATTAACGCCCTCTACATATCACTTTTTGAACAATTATTTTTCACTTGAACAGCGTACTGCCTGATGAAATTTTCATGTGAAAAGTTCATTTTGACATTTCGCAGTGAAAAAATTGTATGAAAAATTGAATTTCAGTCGAACAGCGTACCAGGCTATGGGCGGGAAAATTAGCTGACACTTCTCAGTGCGTACTAGTGGGCACTAGTGCTAGCCACGTCGAACAAACCTAATACAACAACGGGATTGCCAGTGGATGGGACACTTTACGGACAGCGCACTAATGCATTACCGATGTCCTCTTTTGTGAGCAAAAGAAACGGTTCGTATCCTTGCTATTGGCGCATTTTTAAATATCCCAAAACGGAAGAGCGTTCCATTAAGAAACCGGAAATAGGAAAGAACCACTTTTCCATTAAACTTTTTGTCTTAGATTTAGTGCAATCTTTTTTCAAATCTTCTCGAAAATTGAATTTAAATTTTTTTGCTACCTACATAAAGCATAAGTCGTCGTATTTCCTTGAATCGGATAAAAATGCCTCCAGGAAAACGATGCCTAAAATCATATTGCCAACGGATAAACTTGAAACTGCGCACCTGTTTCTTAAACGTCTCAGTCCCGCAAACAGTTGTCTACTCGCATTCCACTGCCAGTAGTCGAGAGACCATATACTCCTCCTTGTGCACAAGAAAAGGTCAATTATAGATGAATTCAGCCAACCAAAACAATTGAATCCACGTCGCGACGTCATCCGCGAGCATAACCGAACTGGAATTAATGGAAAACTGTTTTTTATGTTTCCTTTTCAGTCTTTTTGCATGACTGCGCAGGGGTATATCCTTCATTGAACTCCTATGCGAATGGATATCCTTTCAATACATCTACAACCTTTTACATAGGCTACTCAGCTCTAAGTCCATTGCAGGATGTAGTTTAGTTCTTAGCCAACTATCGAGGTAACACCGTGCTTAGCGGAAAATCGGAAATCCGTGTAAAGTGTTTTCTAGTAAATTAAAAAAAAAAATTGTAGAAGACATTGATTTTCAATTCCAATCAGTGTGAAGGTGTTTTTTTTTCGAAAAGAACAGAAATGATTGTCAATACTCAAATGAATCCATCGCAGTCGACCGACATTATGGATTCGCAACAGCAATGTGAAAGTTTTTATTTGAAACGCAAACTTGGCCCCGACGACCAAATCAATAACGGCAACGGCTGCTACATCCAGGCAAAGAAGAGACACTTGCAAGAGTTCTCTCCAACAAATAACAATTTTCAGGCTACTCCTACAGAGGAACCCCAGCAAAGCCAAGAGCAACACGAGCAGAACTGCAACGATATCCATTTCAATCTGAGCACAAACGCCTTCATCAACGATCTGTTCAGTTACGACAACAATTTGGTGCCAGTTCAGTCTAACTTTGCGAACGATCAGTTTGACGGCAATTGGCAGAATGCGGACTTGCTCGAGTTGGATCATCGATACAATTCCGGATTAGCTGTTATTACACACGAGACTCATCAGCAGGACGTCGCAAATAACAATATTGAAATGGGACAGCTCGACCTTCAGCATCCTCCACAGCAGCAGCAACAAAACTTGCCCGTTTTTACTATTCAAAAACAGAGTTCTAGTTCCAGCTCGCGACGGACCTCAGACGGTGGAGGTCTTTCCACTAGTGGGCCGTTCAATTCTGATCCGGAATCAGATTTCGAGGACAAGAACCTTTCGTGGCTGTTTAATTTTAAGCTGGACGAATTGCCGCATCTTTCGCCAGAGGTCAATCAGGTCAATCAGACTGCTCAAATAGTTAAAAGTAGTGCAGAGACGGTATCGAGACCGCCATCGAAAGTGCAATCAAAGACGGGCAAGAAGTTCGAGGAGCTCGTGATGGAAGTGACGTCGGAATTGGATGGAAACGAAATGATTGTCGGAGAAAATATTGTGGTCGAAAACTCTCCGAGAATGTGAGTACAATTCTGAAATTTTGCATATATCAGAAATAAATTCTTGAGACGTGATATTGTATCAATCATTCGGTGTTGCAAAAATTGTGGTCATTTTCAACTTATTGTTAGATCATTTGTAGGCCTTACAATATTGTCAGATCGGGCAATCGTCTAAACATAGCTTAAGTGATTTTTTTTAATGGATTTTAACAATTTTAAGGTCACCTTTGGACACACAAAGATATGGTATATAACTTATCCTTAGATCTTCCGATGTTTGAAATGTTCTTCACAATAAATGCGTTAAAACTTCCAATCTGTTTTTAGTCATGAATAGGTGGGGAGAGGCGATAAAAGGCTCGCTGCACTGAAGAAGCCCCACTTCCGCGGTGAAACGACATGTAAGAAATGCCTTTTTCAAATCATCTACAAAACATATATAGATTAGTGTTGCGTACTTCAAATTCAAGAATAATCAAACATCATTCCGGTTGTGGTTTTGATGGTCAAACATTTTACGTAAGCCTCACTGCTTCGACCACTTGAGCGAGGCCTGCAACACGCTTTTCACACCTTTCCAACATTTTGTTGGATTATTTCAAAGTGATATACCTATAAAATGAGCACAATCACCCCAGTTTTCCATTAAACTATCGCATCTCAAAGACCCTGTGCCCTAGAGCTATGAGCATTTCTGGCCGGAATTATTTGACTGCCAGATCTGCAGTCATTTAACTTAACTCACTTATTCAAGGCCATTTGTGGGCAGCTTTAACAAAAAATTTACAAGTTTCTTCGTGCCTTCGTGTATCGGTTTTAAAAAGCCCGATTTCTCCAAGTGCATTCACGCGTTAGGCTTTTTAAAATCAGGAACTACACCGAGCCGATTCACTTCTTAAACTACTCCCGCAGAAGGCTAAAAAACGGACTCAAAACGAACTCAATTTTTTACTTCTTCAGACCATATCTGCCATGACCATGATAATAATTAGTTTTGGATTAAATCGGCATATTTATTAACCATTAAAGACTCGTGAATGATGTGATGTACGCCATTTAAATTGCGACCATCCAATTGATAGACCATAATTGGTAGACGTTTAGCGGATACGGCGTACCGCATACGCAATCGCATACAGTATACGTCATACACGTCATGGATGACACTAAATATAGTGTATATATGACATATAGGATTCTCTACGTTTATCTTAATTTTCAACATTTATGTAGTTTTCCATTGGCCAAAAATAAGCGTCCGGGAGAGTTCTGAGTTCGGACTTCGGAGTCAAAGAAATCACTTCTGAAACCGTTCCTTTGGCACCTAAAAATACTCTTCTGGTAATTCTGAGAAGAGAAAATCGTTTCTCGATTCAGAATCAACTCAAGAAGCGCTATCACAAGTGTAATTTATAACATTTTATACGAGCCCAGCTGACAGCAGCCGTAGATTATTATTTTTTGGTATTTCATCATTTGTGGATTCAACCAAAAGCAGTTTTCTTGTTCCATTGGATTTCAGGTGACTAACTATGTAATTCGATTTTACTTTCGATTCTATTCGGAGTTGTTCCGATTCTAGTTTCAAATTTGGCCCCCAGAATTAGTGAATCCCCGAATGAAACCAATGGAAAACTGCAATAGGTTCACTGATTTTCAACAAAAAATATCTAAACTTTTAATAATACAGATTTATTTTTTCAGTTACATTTTGTGTAACTCACGCCAAGCCCAAATATCAATTTAAAGATGGCATTCCCATTTTTTTTTTTAAATAACCAACTCTAAAAGCGCTTCAAAGCGAGACGTAGTAATTTAATACAGAGGCTTTTCAATTGTTTTGTAGAAAGCTATTCAAAGTAAAGAATGCTAAAGTAATTTTTGTTTTTTTCTGACGTTTGTGTCATGTATAACTACATATTTGTTTGAGAAAAAATATGTACCTACTTTTCTTCTTGATTTGTATTAAGATTTGATTTTTTTGCTTTTTGCTAAACGCTACCCGAACGCTTTTATTTCCCTTATTGCGCTTTCGATTGAAGAAAACAATTACCCTTTCTATCAAAAGAGGGAATTTAGATTTATGATTCCAAAATATGAAAATAGATAATAGATCTGTTTTTACTTTTAAATCTTACGAATTTTTACGAATTTTTACGCATTTGTCGTTCCTTAACTCGCAAAATTCGTAAAAGACAGCGGCTTCGAGAGAGCAAGTTTTTTCCCCCCTTACTAGTTTTTACTTAACAAATTTCATTGCGTAAGAATTGAAACAGCTGTCAGTCGCCTGAAAATTGACAGCTGATTTGAATGAGGACGTTCGGCTACCTAGTTTAGTAAGTCTGACAACTGTCTGAGTAGATGTGTTTGAGTTTTTATTGGCCCAGATTGGTCACGTGATTAGTTTTTGCAGTTGACGTTTATGGAGGGGTAGCCGACAAATCTAGTCAAGAAAATCCTGCCTGCGTACTCAGTTGACATTTTAAAGTGTCAAAAAATTAAAAATAAACCACGCGTTTACAACAACAACTCAACTTACTTAGTTAAGGCGTACGGATACCTAGTCCAGACAAATCTAGTTGACGTTTTACACAAACTACGTTTCCGAACGTCCCCAATTTGTTGTTCTATTTGGCGTTTGGAATATTCTATCTGTCATTTTTTACAGGTTACTACAAAAGCGTTCCTTGACTTTTGCGTAAGTTTCCCTCTCTGAGAGAGAATTCATCCCCTCCAATGTCAGTTTGACAGTCTTTTGATTTGGTCTTCAAAAATAGCCATTTATGCTACATTTGATGTGCATGTACATAGTGTCTGTTGTTTTGGTTAAATGCGAACTACATATCCCTTCATACGAAAATGACAAAAACATTGACGTTATGTCAAGCTTTTACATTGTTACCCTACTCTGAGGGTCGAGCAAAGCTCGCAGAGGCATCTTTCTGGTTCGTTGTTTATCATATATTTGTTTGTTTAAATACACTATGTTCCTATTTAGACGTTTCTGAATGTGTCACTCGTCAAATAAGTGTTTTCTGAAAAAAGACAAATGGTGCAGAGTTTATGATTTTATTTCATGCAATGTCGGCGCAGTGGCTTAGTGGTAGTGTGTTGGGCTACTAAGGGAGGGATCCCCGGTTCGAATCCCGAAAGAACCAAATTACATCTTAAGGTTTTTTTCCACTGTGCCGCCTCTCGCGAACGTATGACAAACATCCGAGAGTAAAACTGTCATGAATGAGCTTCTCAATTAGCCGTTTGGACTCGACGTAAAATTGTAGATCCCTTCCATTCGTCCCATAAATTGAAAACCCACACAAAAGGAATGGTTGTGAGAAGCGACAGACCTGTCGCGCCAAAATATTTATTTATATTTTTAATGTTCTACTCTTACTAATGACATCTTTCTTTTTCCAGGCCAAAGAAGCCACCGTTCACATACACCGAGCTTATTGAGTACGCCCTCGAGGACAAGGGCGAATTAACTGTCTCTGGAATTTACCAATGGATATCGTAAGTATTCCATCTACAAGCCGTAAGAATTTTAAATACTTTCTCAAGTTTCACCTCAATGCGCTTTTCATCGCCCGCGATGGCCCCTCTTTTGCATTAGACCATGTTTGTGATTATCATTTGTGTGGTTGTGCGGTGTTCGAGGGGGTGGGTGTGTGTGCAGGTGTTTACAAAACAATTTTTGTGCAAATAATCTCAACAAGTCTGGTGAAGTTGGGAGCAAAGTGAGTTTCCGTAGCGAAAATGTGCATACATGTTGATATTTGTTTACCAGTTAACCACCAGTGCTCCCAGTTATTAAGCTGCAAATTAACCAAAGCCAAACATAGAATATAAGTTTGTAAAGGATTTAGGGGATGAACGAAGTCTATGACGTCCCCCCACATCCAAATCGAAGGGTTTTCTTGAGGGAAATTCGCGTGGGAGAAAACGCAAGACACAGTAAGTATTAAGTAATTCGTGCCTGGTGCGGACCGGCACGCTATGGTACATTTTTTCGGAAGGCTCATCTTCAGAGTATGGTGGTGGGCAATGAGACGCTGGCGCTGTGCAGATCAGCTGTTGAAGTTTCAACACCGATCAAGCGTGATCCTCACCCAATGAAGCCGTTGACCGGAACGGAGGTATCTAAATCGATTAACTTGCTAAAGGGTGGGCAGGTCCGTCCGGGCAAGACAGCATACACCTACACCCTTATACTTAACTGCCGACTTGTAAGCGACACCAGTGAAGCGTGTAAAAGGTGTATACGCGACCGTGGAGGTCGTCACGTGGCGAATGTACCTGTATAGCGGAGTGGAGAAAAATTGATGATGAACAATTAATGCCGAAAACGGTAAACACATTTTATGGGCAATTTGTAAACGGTATATACGCGCAACGGAAGGGTCTATGTGTAGGGGATGAAATATATGGGCATGCATATTTTTGTGAATGGTTTTCCCAACCCACTCCACTTGGCAAGTTTTACCGGGTTCATTTATTGGTTGCAAAGAGAACAGGTCTTTCGTTGCCGAAAACTTACACCTTGCACGCAATGCTGTCTATTCTATTGCTGTGCTTGCGCTGAAATGCCGCCCTCCCTGGTTCGTATATAAATGTGTAATCGGATGGGAATGATGGCTGAGGTTTTAGGGGCCACTGCGAAGTTTTGTAGGTATTTCATCATATTTGGTTTTAGAACGGGGGGTTCTTAGTTTCGTCGTAGTAAATGCAAATGTAGGTAGTAATTTGACTAACGGCAGGCAATTCATTGGGTGCCCCCTTTAAATCGTAAATTATCGACTGTTCTGTATGATTTTCAAAGACACTAAAGACTGTTGGTGATTACCGATAAATTTTGTTAAAGTTGCAAGGAGAATTTAAGCGCTAAAATTGTTAACTCCGTCTTATACCTATGTAGGAACGAAGAAGATGGAAAAGTGACACAGAACAACGAGTTCTCTCTGATTTTCATGAATCTAGCCTTAAAACATGACAGTGACAGTTCACGAATACATCGCATCAGTGCAAAAAAATGATTTGAGTTTGACATTCTGTGCTTTAAAGCACAAATCGCTTTCATTTGGTTCTCCGAACATACAAAACAGAGTCCGATGACATTAAAAATATTCGCGGAGCGTCAGTAATCAAAACGAGTAATTTTGATGGTGGAGAATTTGCAAGATTGAATGATAGAACGTATAGTATTGGGTTTTAAGGGAATAGATACTTAGAAAAGAACGCAAACCATCATTTAAAGTGTCATGGACGAAAAGCTCAAAATTAAAAATTAATAAAATAGATTCGAGCATTTATGTCCAGGCTAACAATGAGAACGTTCGGAATTCTAGTTTAGTAATTCTGACAGCTGACTCACTAGATATGTTTCAGTTTTTATTGGCCCAGATTGATCACGTTATTAGTTTAATTACAGTTGACGTTTATGGGTGGGTAGCCGACTCAGTTGGCATTTTGAAGTGTCAAAATTCAAAATTAAACCACAAGTTTATAGCAACAACTGAACTTAGTTAGTTATCGCGTTCGTATACCTAGTCCAGACAAATCTAGTTGAAGTTTTACACAAACGAGGTATCCGAACGTCCAAAATATTTCTGCAATCAACTGAAAACTTTTTCATTATTGATTAAATATGAGATAAAGTGATTAGTTTCAGTAAATTCGAACAATAACAGACATTATCATTTCAACGAAATGCATGAATTATTATCCGTTCACCGAGATGTTTGTAGGAAATCAAAATTCCGTAGGCCATCGTTAAAAAATATTAGTTGCACCTTTCTATAAATCATTAGATGGCGGTCCAAAATACGCGTCACACATGTGTTGAATGCTAGATAGCGCTGAGCTGACCCGTTTCTGACAGTCGACTATTCATTGTTGAGCGCTCAGTCATCCTCCGTGACAGGTTGGTGTGTCGCTGTCAATTTTTGTATAAATGTTTTCCATAAAGGTTTGCTTTTAAAAACGCTTAGTCAACGTTTCAGAGTGATTTCGCAAATGTTCGCAAGACTCGTAAGTTTTCATGTTTTTTATTAGCCGATAGATATCTACCTACCTATACCTACATGAGTTTAGTTTTTCAATGGTTTATCTTTATTTCTTTAACGCATCAGATAAACAACTTATGCATCGCACGTTACAAAGTGTAGAAAGATGTTCTTCAATGTTCATTGGGGTTATTCGGCCACCTTTAGTACCAACTTTTCTCTCCAAACATCATGTAAAATTCAGCTAAATTTTGACATAGAGAGTGCTGTGGACACTTAGTGACAAAAAATCGGTTCTTTGAAAATAACTTCCTTGATTCAAAATCCGCAAGGCTCTTTATCGATGGATGTTGCTCCAAGCTCCACCAGCATCGCCAGCTTTTTCTGAGGACTTTCCTGTCATTTTAATGAAAGACTCAAGCACCAGGTGCTTCTCGTCGAGTTATTCAATAAAATTACTCATCTTTTTAAAGATTTCGTTTGTAAACGATTTATTTTTAAAACCCCTAGGAGATGTGGAAGAACAGAATGTGAACATCTATATAAAAAACCCTTAACGATTGATTATGACAGCACTTCCTATATATCTAATCATTCAATTTTACTGCTAGTTCTGTATAAGTATTCCGTAACGGTTTATTTTTTATTTCGGAACGATACTTTGTTTACATCTAAAGCCCTGTATGCTGCTGTTTCAGAAGGAAATTTTCCGGTGGTATCCAAATGGACAGTGCAACGCCGCACCGTCTGCAAAAATACAGCGGAAAAAAATTGTATGGAGAGTTCCATTAGCTGCTACACGAGGGGAACAAGCCGTGATGTCAATTGCACATAATTATGACCAGTAGGCATAATTCCGATGCTTTGGGAATAATTTTGAGAAAAAATGCATAATTTGTTTTGTGAATTATTTTTACAATCATTAGTCATTACATACGAATTATTTTCAAATTTGGTAAATCTGGCAAATACCTACCTACTATGATTATCAGAGTCGCATTAATAATTTGCATTTATAATTGTGTGTCAAATCGAATGTGGAAATGTGGTTAGGGTAGGTGTACCACTACCCGGCCACTTTGCGTTGAAAAGTTAATAATACTTCAATTTTTCGTTGTATTCACGGGCCAACAATTGTGGCTACAGTTTTTGACCTATTTATCGTGCTGCTAAAATTTGACAGCTGTGGACTTAGCCGCCAAAAAAATGCGCAATCTTTGTAGTTCGCCCAGGAAGTGAAAAGTGAGTTTTTTTAGTTGGAGAATTTTAGTGGAGGTATCGAATGAAAAACGTTAGTTTCAGTGTTTTTCCAATATTAACCAACTTGTATATTATTTTTCTGTTAAGTTATAAAATGACTAATCATAAAATGTGAAAAAAACAAGAAATTTTCATTTTTATTTAAGTACTAGCTGTACCCGCCCGGCTTTGCCCGTGCAAAATGTGGTTTCAGAACAGTTTAAAACAATAAAATAATAACATTTTCAGCCAATTTTCTCCAGTTATTTAGGAAAAATGTACACATTCAATCGGTGTTAATGATATCGAAAATTGGTAAATAAGTAACCATGTTTAAATTAAAATGCTTCAAATTTGTAAAACCTCTCTTGTAGCCAGTTTTATTAATCAGACAAATCAAATTAAGCGCCTTTTATCAATATCTAAATTCTACATACTAACCAATAGCATTCATTATTATTTTAAGGTAGTATTCCCGAACTCTATCACATCCACATTTCGCATAACGCTTGAGTTGACCTTGGCTGGCGAATAAGAGAAAAAACGGGATAAAAAGAAATGTTCTCTGAAAGTCAACTATCCATCCAGTGAGAGCTAGAGCTTTAATAACCCGATACCCGACCTTCGCTTTGCTGTGACGATGAATGATCAAAATGGATACATACACACAATATTTAGTTCATCGCTTACGTGTGTGCCCCATTTTCTAAATATTAAATTCATTTGGTTGCTTTCATGTATATTAATTTGGTTTTTGGTAGATAGTGTTGGCTGGTGAAAATTTAAAAAGGGAAGTCGGTAGGAATCGGGTTAGGGTTATATGGACGCCACGCCACTTCCAGTTTGAATGAAATAGAAGTTGAGCAAGAGAGCAGACACACCACACCTTTCCTACAAATTTTAAAAACCTTAAAAGGTGTCGAGTTAATAGTTATCCTAAGTGGTAGGTAACTCCAGATGTCCTCTATAAGCTGGTATTTACTCTTTTTTAATGCTACCAGTATTTTGGGACGCAAAGCATGAAGTCCAATTTTTTTCCAGAATTAATAGAGATAAGGAGTTGAAATAAAGTTTGGAATGTAGGCCTAGGTATCCTCTATAGTCTATAGGCCTGTGAAAAATGTACCAAAATATATTCAGCAGTTGCTAAGGTTTTTGCATTTAAAGATGTGCAGTCAAATTCAATTTTAGTCGAACAGAATACCACCAATTTTATTTATATGATTTAGCATTTTAATTTTTAAAAGTCTGGCAACGTTGCTCGAAATCCCATACACTTCACAATCACATTATCTTATCTGTTATCACACTCAATCTCAATTCTCGATCCCGTCCTCCGTCCCTCTCAAATGGACAGCAGACAGCACACTCGCCAAATTCATATACATACTCTATATCTAGTCTAGCCAACTAAAACAGAACTCACTCAGCTCAACCTTAAACGCATGAGCTGAGCAGATGCAAAGCACTTGAGCACTTGAGCATGAGCAGACCAAATCCATTCGACTAAAGTTCCGATTCCGATATCCGATTCTGAGTATTCTGAGTAAAAAAAACCCTCCCGCTCTCTCAAAAAATACGAATATACCTTGAAAGAAAACTGAAAAAGAAACCACCACTGAGATCGATTTGAAAATCTTGGTCAATTAACAAATTGATAAAAAAAGGAATTTCGCAAAGGATTTGTTAATATTGCTCAGCTGATATAACAAATAGAAACTTAGTTTTGGACTTAAAAGATGGGCGTTTTAGGTATCTAAAAAATGGAATTAATTTCATTCAAATAGACGAAGGAGAAGTTCACTTTTTTTGTGTTTAAAGTCTAATTATTGAATTTCTTCGACTTCCACAATCAAAATCAAAAATTTTTAAATGCACGAACTTGCTCCTCATAGAAACCTAATAAATAAAAAACAAATTGTCAAAATCCGTTCACCCGTTTGTTCTGTAGCTTCCGACAAAAAAATATTCACTTTGTTTTATATTATTATTTAAGTATTAGGTCGGCGAAGTGGCTTAGTGGTAGTGTGTTGGGCTACTAAGCGAGGGGTCCCCGGTTCGAATCCCGAAAGGGCCAAATTACATCTTAAGGTTTTATTCCACTGCGCCACCTCTCGCGAACGTCTGACAAACATTCGAGAGTAAAACTGTCATGAATGAGCTTCTCAATTAGCCGTTTGGACTCGACGTAAAATTGTAGATCCCTTCCATTCGTCCCAAAAATCGAAAACCCACACAAAACGAATGGTTGTGAGAAGCTAGGCCTTGGGTCCCATAGACCTGTCGCGCCAAAATATTTATTTATTTATTTATTTATTTTTATTTAAGTATTAGAAGGTGGCCGGTCACTAGAACTTTTATTTTTTGAGGTGTTCAGATGTCCGGCCAAGGTGGTCGGATACTAAATCTTTGGTTAAAATGAAATTTGTTGTTTCAAATGAAACCAAAACATTAAAACTAGCTTAAATGTTTAATTTAATTTTTATTTGCAGTTTTTTTTTAGTAAAAAAGTAAAAAATAACCTGGCCGGATACCGGTGAAAAAGTGGCCGACTACTGAATTTTGCTGGCCGGGTTCTGGTGAATTTTGACTTCTTTCAAAAAAATAATTTTAGTTTTAAATGCAAGACCCCAATTATGTCCAACTATTTTTTTTTTAACAAAAATGGGCTTTGATGTACAAAAAAAAAAGAAAAAAACTCGTTTAAATTGTCAGTTGAATTAGTTAGTACGGATCAAAGTAAGAAAAAGTGTTAGGTGGCCGGGTACTAGTACATCTACCTATATCATTCAGGTGTTGAATGCAAATGCATTACAGTTTGTTTTTGTGCAGAAAAACTTACAGAAACAGTTCGTAAAATGTACGGTTCGGTGTCGTGGAAGTTCATCCGCATGTCAAATGTCAAATTGTCAAACTTTAAAATTTTCGCAAGCAATTAATATTCCGGACAATAAAAAGTGGAGAGTGGAGAATTTTACCCAGCAATCAACTACAACTACCGACCCAATTTTTCGGTCATGATTTCGTTGTGACACTTTTGTATTGGATTTTTCGTCCCGAAACAGCAGTGCAATGAAAGACTAAATTTAAAAAAATACCTACCTTTGTCACATTATTCTTACAATTTGTTTACTCATTAAATAAATAAATAAATAAATATTTTGGCGCGACAGGTCTATGGGACCCAAGGCCTAGCTTCTCGCAACCATTCGCTTTTGTGTGGGTTTTAAATTTTTGGGACGAATGGAAGGGATCTACAATTTTACGCCGAGTCCAAACGGCTAATTGAGAAGCTCATTCATGACAGTTTTACTCTCGGATGTTTGTCAGACGTTCGCGAGAGGTGGCGCAGTGGAAAAAAACCTTAAGATGTAATTTGGCCTCCTCGGGATTTACTCATTACTCGCAGTTAATTTCTGTGTTTTATTGAGAAGCTAGGACAATCCCTTCATGTTAGAATACGATCTCTGACATATATTCGGTTTGAAAGTTGAATCATTTAAAAAGTATAAGGGAAATCTGCGTTTCAGAGATAGCATTCTCCTGGGTAGACAATGTTGTCAATTATAATATTCGTCTGAAAAACTCGATGCCTAAAGCATACAGATTACGGATATATATATTCTCCATTTCTCTATCTCACTACCCATAGTCAAATGCCAATACACGTCATGGTAAAATAAAAATCGTGTTCCAATCATACCACTTATAAATTGCATTCTATTGCCCATAACCATAAATGCAGTACCTACACCCGTATATAGAACTGTCAACTCCGCAGAGTCCACATCCGCCCACACACCCTGTACACATCTATACAACCACTATTGGTCATATTTAGAATTCCAATTATGAAAGTTTCCCCCAAGTTTATTCCCTCCCAAGAGGAGAACAAACAAAAAATATATAAAAAATGAAATACTACTTTTGTATATGACAAGTCGAAAAAAGCAAAAGGAAAAATGTTCATAAATTTATTTCGCCTGTCCCCCGTCCGCGTGTGCCGCCACAACCCTATATACTCGACAGAGATAGTGAACCAGGTTAAATTGACTTTCAAAGTTTCTGTTTCGTTTTTTTTTCGTCGGTCCCGCAAACCTTCCGTTGGGCCAAATTATGGCACGGATGACTCTTGCCGCTGATTCGTTTCTGCCATACAATCTGACAGACACACATATACACACCAACAACATCACTGATGTACGTACCTATATATATAAAATATATAATTTATGAACTCACTTGGTCTGGTGCCACGGAACCGCCTGGCACGAAATCCTTCGCTTGGCCATTCACAAACTCTTCACAAAAGTTTCATGGAACTCCAACGAGGGATGGACAACGAAATGAAACCACCCCCTTTCCGGGGTTTTCTAGGCTTCCAGCCACCACCAGTCAGTCAGATATATCTATCCGACCAACCAGCCATTGCCACCCTTCGAAAAATAATGAATCGTGTAGATATGCCTATAGATAAACGGATAGCCAGGACAAATCGTATGGATTGAATCTATTTTTCTTTTGCCAAACGAAAAATATTCAAAATATCACAGCACAATTGAAGGATGATAGACCTGGCGCACGGGAGGACACAAATGATATTCCTTCCGCTCGTGACACCCCCCATTTCGATGGAAATGATATTGAAGTGGCATGAAGCACGATTGACAACTCCCGGTCTATTAAAGAAGACGAAGTCGTGACGTAGAAAACGATGTATATCCTTGTCTGTTTTTCCACAGAGGTTATAATGTATACTTTGCATTTCCACACTCGGTCGGAACAATTAAAAGCACGCAATGTCGACAACGGGTCTAGGTTTGTATGGATACTTGGTAGTGGGTATTGAAATACATAATCTCGTAGTCCTGCGGAAGGGTCATTAAATTTTCTTTCATTTTCCGACATTTTTTTTATACTCATTTAATGGAAAATTGCGCCCCCGTCGAGGGTAGGCGAGTTTGTGCGAGAATGCGGGACTGCGCAGGCTTTTGCGTTGTCCTTTGATGGAGTTGGACGATTGGTGGTAGGCATGTGGTGGGAGTTGCCTTGAACAGGATAATAAAATGGAGTCCTGTCGAAGGGTGTAATGGAAAAAGTTTCGCTTTTTTTTTGCAGATGAGGTAAATCAGACACGATATACTTTTCGGCTCGAAAATATATGTGGACCGCAAATATTTTCTCCAATCGTGACACATGACGAAACAGATAATATTTTGAATAACTCAATCTACAAATTAATTGTTATTTACAGAGACCGCTTTCCATTCTACAAGTCCAACGATGACCGATGGAAGAACTCTGTCCGACATAACCTGTCAATTAATCCGCACTTTAGAAAAGGCGTCAAGGCGCCACAAGGAGCTGGTCATCTGTGGACAATATCCAGTGGCGACTCAGAGGAAAATATCTTAGCCTGGGAGCATGTAAGTATCCACCAACTAGCGCAATCCAATTTATTTTATGAGATTTTCTACTTGTCGCAGAAAAAACAACGCCTGGATCTGTTTTTCAAAATGGAATCCATGCATCGGGAGAGAATTGCATCATCATCGCCCAATAGTCGCGATCAAAGTCTACACGTGTATGACGAAGCAGCAATGGCCGTTGCCACGATAACTCAAGAAATGCAAAACTCGATGTCCCCATCAGACCAGTGTTCGACAAGCTGTTCGCCATCCACCTGCGATCGACTAGGTACGACAGTATCTGTAGCACATGAGCTGCCATTTAATGACCTCATCTCTGACGAAGACTTGCGTAAGACGGCGGGACAAATTTTGAATGGAATTCACCGAGATGTCGAGGTACAGGCGGTCAACTCAATCATAAGCACCTATCACGATAGTTTGTTGGACACAGGTAAGAGTTTGCAACGGCCTAGTCAAGAGTTCTTATTCAATGAATACCTTATTTGTGTAGAAGACTATCTAAACCCCATTCAAAAGGACGTATCTGTTCACGAGAGCGGGCTGCGCAATGACTTCTATGTAACTGAGATCGACCCAATTGAATTGGGCATTCAAATGTCGCAGGTAGAAGAAGAGGTTCTATTTAACGATGAGTTCAATTTGAACTACTTTGGCTACAGCACAGGAAGTGATATAGTGGCTTGACCGAGATCGTTGATAGGCCCGGGGCTGACGGCTCAAAAGTTGGACGATCTGCAGTCACAGTTGCAATCTCATCAGCCACTGGCCAATGTTAATTTTGATGCCAACAATAACGGTGTCGTGGAGCAGCAATCTTAGACATCGAGTTCGAGCGTGTAGAATAGTTTGTAGGATTATCTGACTTTGAAGAGTTTGTGTAATATAATTTGAAAAAGAAAACAACTTGTTTGGCTAGAAGGAGCAGCGGGTATGTATTTTCTTTTCCAATCAATAGAAGTAATTTTTGACGATGTAATGTAAATGTACGTAATATTAACGTAATAAAAATGTAAGTCTTCTTCTGAGAGGAATGTGTTTAGTTGGGACAGTACTCGTTACGTTATTTAGAGCGTACAAGGATATTGCGCGGAATGTTACATTCACATAATGTAATCGCAAGATGGTCTTGGGTAGGATAATATATCGACTTCATTTTGACAGAAGACTGGCGACTACCCCGTACCGTCTTATGAATAATGACTAACGACTAACGAATTCCGTATAACGAGCACTGACAACGGGCTAACAAATAACAAATATTGACAACCGAATACCGACTAACGAATACCGCATACAGGCTAAATAAATAACGAATACTAACTACCGAAAACCGAATGCCGACTAACGAATACTGACAGCCGGCTACTGAATAAGAAATACTGGACTAACGAATACCGACTACTGCTCACCAACTACCCATTTACCAACAGGTATTTTCCGAATGCAAGTTCCATCTTTCTTAAATAAATAGCGTACGGAAAAATGTAAAAATAGTTACCAAATTCAGCTGTCATATTAAGTACCCCTATCGAGGTATCCGTTCGGAACGGAACTGTCGGAGGCTCAAATTACATTCGAGATAGGTATCCCATTTCGGAAAAGAAAACACTTTACTCCAAATCGTAAACAAATTCCGCAACCAATTTCTGTCGGAGGATATCGGAACTTAGCTGTCAAAAATCTAACAAAAAAATGCATTTCATCGCACTTCAACGCGATTCGCGGATATGCGTTATAAAATGTCGGAAAAATATTCCGAATAGATGTTCCAAAGAATACCTTGAAGCAAAAATCCTCCGAATCGTATAAAATCGGAGAATTTTCCGTTCTGAACGGATACCTCGATAGGGGTGAAGGTTCGGTACTAAAATTTGCCTCAAGTCACCAAGCGGCAGAAAAATTAACCACTTCGGGAGAACGCTTTGAGAACTGCAAGCATGAAGTGGTTGTTCTTAATAAAAATCAAGTCTAACCTTCCCCTTGTTTAGGTTTAAGGTCACAACAGAATACTTTTACAGTTTTTTTTAAGTTTAATCTTAACACTAAAACCGATTTTTAAATATGGCTACCCGTACCCATATTTAAAAGATTTCACTTAAAAGAAACTAGAATCTAGATTTTTAACGCTCAATTTTTGCCTTAAATCGGTTGTAGGTCACAATAGCAAAATTTATATGGTAAGTAGAATAAAAAGAACGCCGCAAAAAGTTCTAAAAGCAACCTCCTGGTGTAAAAGAAAAACAAATTAATATTTCAGATGACGTACGAGAAAGACTTAAAGTAATTAGGTACCTAACAGATAATGCGGTAGGGAGTTCCCCAAACAACAACAACAAACAAAAACAAGTCGATCTTACTAAAGTTATCAATAAAACCATCATCTGTTGTCTCGCTCATAAGATTGTGGAAAAACCCGCCGTTAAAACGAGAACTGTGCAAAAACAGATAGGAGTGAAATCATTCCAGACTTATGATTGATATGCTATAGAATTTATTATCTGAGGCTTGTGTGTCAGTTCAGTGCGTGCAGTCATGAAGCTTGCTATTGCAATTGTTGTACTCGCGGTACTAGTCAATGTCGAATGTGGAAGAGACAAAGGTGTGTTAACTCAATAAATCCCAACTAAGAGTCATTTTATTGGGGTTCGTGTTTTTGTAGATTGCCCAACAATCAAGACGAAACGTCAATGGGGTGGATCAGCAGCCACTTCAGTGGATTATCAAACAATTCCCGTGCAATATGTGATCGTTCATCATACTGTGAGTCAGAGCTGCAATACTTTCATGGAGTGCGCAACTATCCTCCAAAATATGCAAGGCTATCAGAAGAGCAGTGGATTTGACGATATTACATACAAGTAAGTTATTTGAAGTAATCAACGCTGTTCATATCACAATCTTTGCTGTACCAATCAGTATGTTCAACTTGAGAGTTGAGTAGATAAGACTCGTTTTTTTTTTGTTTTTCGTGTGCTTCTCAACATTTTTAAAATACCAAAATATATAATCAATACCCATTTCGGTGACTGTTAATTTAATTCAGTTTTATAAAAACTAATATATCTACATATTTATGAACTCTGCCACAGTCCATCAAGGTTGACAATTTTTTATTTAAGCGAAGCAGCGGTATAACTACAAGCAGTCGCTATTGCAAATCGTTCTCATACGATATGTCCGGAAGACCGGAAGTGGGATCGCAATCGTTGCCGTCTATAAGAGAAATAATTCCCATTTGCATGTCACATAATTTCCCTTCCTGTACGACATTGCATTTGAGCGTTTTCGTACAATTTGGTTGGAAAAAAGCAATCAAAACTATAAGGAAATATTTTCCCTCCATAAATGCCTGCCAAGAAATTGATTTTGGCTACCTGGTTGATGGTTGTCAAACCATTCAAATGACCGTCTGTAACTGGGCACATTCAAAAACCTAGTTGCCTTAAGTCGACTATAGCTTGGTCTGGACTAGACTTACTTGAGCGCAAAAACTAGATTGCTCTATCACGTCACTTTTCCCAGCCACATATTATGCGATCTGTCAACTTAGTACTCATTCACGAATTTCTTGACTAGATGCCTCGGCTTACCCTCCATAAACTTTTCAACTGGAAAAGCTGTTCACGTGACCGGCCTAGGCCAATGAAAACTGAGCCACATGAAGTCAGCCAGCTTCCAGACTTACTTAACAAAATAAAGGTACTTGAACGTCCCACTGACTGTTTACTCGATTTTGTTTATATTCTATGCTTGTTTAGCAATAAAATAGATGCAAGCAGGAAGAGGAGGAAACTATAGATTTTTTAATTTTCCCAACAAAGAACAATTCACACTTTGCAAAATTGTGGTTCAAAGCTTTAACCTTTTTGTTGGTTGTTTTGCATTGTGGTCAGTGAATTTCCCCATACTGAGATAAGTTTTACATTCAGCAATTATTGGAACGGGAAGTATGGGATGGGAACAGACATATTTGATAGATTTGTGATTTTTGACGTTAAAATTGTGGATAAGAAAGTGGGCTGTTATTAGGTTCATTCGCGTATGCGGTTTAAATCGAACGCATCATAGAAACATGACGGCGACAACTTGAATAGCAACAAAATGCTTTCGATTAACTACTAAGGATTTTGTATGGGAAATTCTTAACTTCATTTTACCAGTCTTAAGGGCGACATATACCTACGATTTTTTGTTTCTGCACATCTATGTACCTTTCGAATGATATAAGTTTCATTCTCCTCATTTCATAAATACTTAAAAAGTGCACGGAAACTTTTGATGCTTAAGCCTGGTACGCTGTTCGAGTGAAATCTAAATTTTCATACAAATTTTTCACTGCGAAATGTCAAAATGAACTTTTCAAGTGAAAATTTCACCAAGCAGTACGCTGTTGAAGTGAAAAATAATTGTTCAAAAAGTGATATGTAGAGGGCGTTACTTGCTATTTCACTTGGTTTTTATTGTCCGTCGCATTAAATTTTTGACATTTCGGCGTGAAAATTTCACTTTCAATTTCACAGCAATTTCTTGGAGAGGAGTGAAAATTTCACTTCACTTGAACAGCGTACCAGCCTTTACGTATTAATATAATGATGACGAGTAACAGAGAATTTCAACCGGCAAGTTCTGATAAATATGTCAAATGCACAAGTTGAGAAGATCCAAATCCAAAATCCGTCAAAGAATACAGAAAACTCGGTGGTGGTTGAATATTTACTTTTATCTTTTTTATGTAGGCACTCCTGAATAACATACACCTATTTTGTTTTATTTTTGACGTAGTTGATGTCAAAGATGTAAGTGGATCAAAGTAGCTCGAAATCTATACACGTACCTACTTTGGATTGGAGTAAAATTTTCGTTCTCTGAGAGAGTTTCGCTACATTTTCTTAGTTTGACATATTTTTAGTGCTTAGCTGGGGAAAGTACGCGAATGGACCTATTGGCCTAAAATATGCTGAAAAAAGGAATGTCGCAAAGAAGCAAGAGTGCCAATCAAGTGTTTTCTTTCGTATGTCGGCAGATCATTTTTAGCGAATATTTTTTAAAGTTAAATTTGATGTTTTAGGGAAGTTTCCCGTGTTTAAGTCAATTAACGTTTCGTTTGGACCATGGGCGTTACTTAGAAGAATTCAATCCAATGATTTTGCTGACTTGTTGAATATACATTAAATTTTGAACATGACATTTTAGTCGAATATTAAAAAAGGACGCAGACTAAAAGTAGAAATTTAGATTCTAATACACCATTCTTAGAGCTCTTAAACTTTTAGAAGATAGGACGGCAAAACGATAGTGTTGACGATTGTTCTAAAAACTGCGCAGTTAGAGCGGTGTCCATTTGAGTTGTAACCATTAATCTACAATCTTGTCAACTGTTATCGATTTTCGAAAAACATATCGCAGCCATGTTTAAATTTAGGTTTTTTAAGTTAAATTTTGGCATTTGTTATATAGATATAGCGTATAGATATAGCTCCACAATTTTGGGGAACGGTTGAGTCTCGAAAAAATGGAGAAATCATCCCGACAGCAGACTTGTTAATCTTGTAACTGAGCATTTTCTTCATTTAACTTAAAAAATGCTTCAATATAATATGAAAAGGAAACTATGTAACTCAATTTAAGCGGGTTTGTTATAGGCCTAAAAACATAATTCGTTGTTATTTCGAGACTTTGTTAGTCAGTTATCTATATCGTTAATAGATAATATGTAAGATAAGATAAGATATATAATTAAATAGCCAGTAATCCATTTTTAAGCCATTGTGCCTAATAATGCGTTTTTAAGAAAACGTTTTAATTTAAAAAAGTCAAAAATCACACCAAAAGCACAGAAAAACTCGTTTTAAAAAAAAAGCGCTAAATAATAAATGGAAATGAATAACGAGGCCGAAAAGCTCTAACAATAAATGCAATTGAAAACAATAATTCAGCAAAATAATATATTTCGGCCACTTATTTTTATAAGTAATAGCACCTAACGAGGGCTTGAAGTTCTCCTCTACAAAGAGGTGAGTTTACTCCAAACATTATGCTGTATGCTAATCCAAATAAAATACAAACGAACCAAATTTCTTAATGATTTAAATATTTAACAAAAAAATTAAAAAAAAAAAATTCCAGTTCGGCCGGGTATTCAGCTGTCAGCTCGTCTTAAAATAAATATTAGTTGGCAACAAATTCGCTGTGAAATGGTTGAAAAAGCACACGAGCTTTTTCACCGCATGGCATGACGTATCACTCTGTCCGAGTATAGAATAGGAACAGTGTAAAAGATAACAATATACCACTTTAGGGGATCCCCTAACCCCTATGCCTCATGCAGATGCTGCCAAAAAAAAAACAAGTCTGACTTCCAAAGAATTAAGAAGAACTCAATTCGTTCTCGTATTTGGGATGACAGTTGCGAAAAATCCCCCACCTACAGTCCAGCGACTGCAAGACGAATAAATAGATGAAACAAGATTGGAATGGTGTTTTCATCTAATTGTTTACTGAGACCTTGCCAGTTTGAGTTAGTAGCGACTATCAGTAAGACGTTCGGCGCGCACAACCATGAAGATCGCCTTAGCAATTCTCGTACTCGCGTTGATTGTTTGTGTTGAGTGTGGAAAAGCCAAAGGTTATTGCCCATAACATCGAAACTATACGAAGTCAGGGCGTGTATTTTATTGGAATATATCTTTTTGCAGATTGCCCAACAATAAAGACGAAACGTCAATGGGGTGGAGCTGGAGCTACTTCAGTGGATTATCAAACAATTCCCGTGCAATATGTGATCGTTCACCATACAGTGACTCAGATGTGTGACACCTTCGCAAAGTGCGCAACTATCCTGCAAAACATTCAAAGCTATCACAAAAGCATCGGTTACGATGACATCGGATACAAGTAAGTTCGGAACTGTCTGATCTAGGACAGATACAAAATGGGGTTATGCTCTCTCTACTGCATCGGTAGCACGGTTTGGAATATTTTTGCTATAAAACTGATAACCAGCCGGCCGGCGGTGATTCCATTGAAATGATCGCGAATAGAGAAAACAGTCCATAGAAAGACGCTAATTGATTCCTCAAGTCATTAGCGCTTGATGCGTTATAATTACAATTTGTTTGCTTGTTTTCTGTGGGTTCGTATTGACTTGGACGTTGGAGCTACTAACTTTGTTTCACTTCAAACTTTGTTTGACGAAAAATGCTTCCAATTTTAAAAATGAAACGTATCAAGTGAGGCGACCTGTGGTAATGTTATATACGCTGTTGACATCTTTGAACTCTTTTATTCAAAACGGGTTTTCGAATACTGGCGTATTCCATTGACCTCAGTTTTCTAACGACAAGTTCTGCCAAAATTTAAATATAATTCACCCCACTGACTATTAACAACCCGACATTATCATTTGAGTGACTCTGCCTAACCACCGTCATTCACCATTAGTCGATTATAATGACATCTATTACTTGCGCATGACGAACATAAGAGTTAATTATTTATTGATATTTTATTAACTTTTGTATTTTCTTTACATTTTGTTCTAGAAGAGGAAATCTTCCAAATCAGTCTGAAATCCTCCAATACAGCTAGAATTCCAAACGAACTAGCAACACCTGTCAAAATTCATTATCTTGAACTTGAAAATTGAAGAATTTAGTCCCTTAACTTAATTTTTCAAACTTCAATCTACTAAAAAGGCACTGCTCAAAATTTAAGAAAGTGGTTTCGGGCTGCATTCTAAGTTCTGTCTTTGTTCACTAAAGCAATTACAGCATTGACACTGACAGTTGTGTCATTTCATAGAAGGGAAATTTAACTAAAAAATCAATAGACGAGAGTTTTGTTGGTTTTGCTGTCAATCAATGTCAAAGAAAAATGGTTTGAGCTCTGACATAAGTGACAAAATTCATATCTTGCTCTCTCGGAGCCGCTGTATTTTACGAATTTTTCGAGTTGAGGAACGACAATTGAGTAAAATGCGTAAGAATACGTAAAAATTCTTAAAAAATCGTAAGACTAAAATGTAAAGGAACAGACCTATCACGTCATCCAGCTGTCAGATGTAAAAAACGTCACCATTAACATAGAAAGACTTGGTCAATTTGTAGACAATATTAAATGTTTTATATCCTTTGCAGTTTTCTTATTGGTAATGATGGAAATGTGTACGAAGGATGCGGATGGCATAAAATCGGCGCGCATACGTATGGCTACAATCGAAATGGCACCGGAATTGCATTCATTGGTGATTTCTCGAGTAAGTTGATTGGCAGTTTCCAAACTACAAGCGTATTATGCAACTCATAATTTCCAGATGAACTTCCAACACAAAAAGCACTGAAGGCTGCCCAAAAGCTATTAAAATGCGGCGTCGCTATGGGTGAACTTGGTACCAGATTTAAGTTGTTGGCCGCACGTCAGGTACAAGGCACCGTTAGTCCAGGACTTCCAATCTACGGAGAGATTCAGGAATGGGACAATTGGTCTGAAAGTCCATAACAAAATAGTTTGTACTATTTTGGGATGGTGTTAGTTTTTCCTCTGTTAGTGTTGATTTTTTAATAAACAATTTAAATATAATGACAGTTTTTTAACATATTTTTGAGCATACACACACATATTTCATGAGTCAAGTGATGGCATCAACCTGCTTGCACCGACATTCCTTTTGAATCAAACTGTCACTACTGCCACCTACGTATCAAATTAGACGGTAAAATGTTTATTCTGTACACAAACCACTAGGTATTTCATTCGTTAAATCGAGGAAACAGTTCGGAATTAGACGGAAATGGTGGAAGTATTCGCTCACGTTACGTTGAATTTGACGGAAAGATTATAGTTAATGAAATGAAATTCAAATATGTCACTTCCGTGTAGTCAGTACCCTAGCACGTTGTTCATTGAAGTCGACCAAGCTCTGCCATGAAATATAATATTCCTTTCGACCTTCAATTTTACAGGACAGTGTCCTGGTGCCCCAGATAGTGAAATTTGACCAGAACTTCCATGTTTACTGCACAGGTTATTGGCTAGACACCCCTTGCGGCTCTAAGGTCAGCTAGGCTTACATCCAATAATTCAATTACAAGACGATTCTGTTTGAAGACAATTGCCAGAGTCTATTGAACCCTGACAGTTTACACTGATGGATGACCTAGGATTTATTTCTCATAAAAGAAAATTCGATGACGCACGACATGGATCAACGTAAAACGTTTGGGTGCGCTGCGGGACAATTGATTACGAAATCAAAAACAAATTGAACTCACGAGATACAGATAAACACAGACTTTCCTGAACCGATTTTTATTCATGGTTCTGCTTTGCGTCTATTCTGTTGGTTACTTATGGATTTATTTTGTGAACGTGCTCCTAAGCGAACCCAAAATGTTTACACACAGTATGCTATGTTGTGCATGTACACCTCTTTCACGCCCATTTTCTTCAGGGCTATGGATCTGCGCACCACAATACGACAGCCAAGAAACAAGATACAAAACTATTGGATAACAATAAAACAAATAATAAAAGTGACACGTATGTGTCACACCTTTGTTGCACGAGTACGACTATGAGTCCCTTGTCGGCCAGTTGCTGTTACTGTTTGATAGAGCACGCGCAGCTATACTGTACGGCCAAGAGAGAGGATCGCTGTAACGAATGCAATTAAAAAAGGTAATAGCTCTGTGTACATGAAATAGATACTATAGTCTGTACCGCGATTGATTGCTGCTCGAAAATAATTGAATCACCGGATGAAGTGATTACCTTCGTAGTTTTCTTGCTGATTAATATTATGTAGGCTGCGCAGCTGGTGATTATATTAGAATTTTAATCGGGATTTGCGGTACTCTGAGAGTCCTTTCAGATGACTTATGAAATGATTTATGGAACGTATATATTAAGTGGGATTGCGAATAACACTTGTGCATTCATTGATGAAGACGAGTATCTATTGCTGGGAATCTATTTGATGATTGGTATCGGAGGTAGGTATATGTAGCGAAGGTCACTTAAGGCGAATGAGGAAGTTGAATTGGAGAATACGGTTTTTTGTCAAATTAAGTTCAATTTTATTGCAGGAAGTAAAAAATGACTGGAAAATATTGGATTGCATAAAATCTGAATATACAAATTGAAAAATCTATGCCAAATGTACAAAAAAGTCTATAAAACTTACACAAAAACTGTCGCAAACACAAGTCAAAAAAGTCTCCAAAAATTTGGTGCAGAAAGTTGCGTTTAAAAATCTATTAAGCATTGACGAATCGAACAATAAACCTCGTGTAGCAAACTGAACCAGAAATTAAATCATCGACAATGTTCATAAATAAGTAAATAGGTATAGAACGATTGAAAATTTAAGTCCACTTTAGTTTCGACTGAAGGTCCTCGAAATACATTAAAAAACATCTTAATACCATTCAAAATATTAATATGCGTCGACCAGTGCATTGAAAAGAGTAGTTAAAACTAGGTATACTTAAAAACACATAAAAAAACCGAAATCCCATTAGAAATGTATCCGATAATACTTAAAGGATTGACGTTTAAGATTATTAAAAAAGAATTAGAACTGGCCAAAATATTTGGTAAAATAGACTTTTTAATTATGTAGTTTAGAAAATGTGCTAAAAAACAACACGTTGAAAACGAGTCGACAGTTAAGAAAACTTGAAGAAAGTTGCAAAAATTGTCAAGAAACACCTATATGTAACCGAACTCAATATTGCCAAAAAGCGGACGAAATTCTTTACAAAAAATCTGGTAAAATATGCAAACAAGAAATTGGTAGGAAAAAACTCAAACAATTCGAAATATGATTTCAAAAATTTGTCAAATCAAATCAAGATTCTGTCACAACGGAAAAAAGAACTTTAAGAGTGGGAGTGAACTGCATGCTATAAATGATAAGTTCAACAAATATTGTGCTTTTCACTGCATACTTTTAGTAAAAATTCGCCCAACCAAGCAGTTTTTTTGCTTTGACATTTAGCTGATGACTCACGTGAAAACGTGTTTCGTTCTCTGGCTACAGCAATTGACATCGGCCCACAAAGCTGGTCCTAAACTCATGAAATAACAAAATAAAAATTAAAATTGCGCGCATAAAAATAGTGACAACAATTTTCTGAGTCACACAAATTCTTAAATTAAAGCGACAAAAAACATTTTTCAAAAATAAAAACAAAAATGCAAACCGCTCTCAAATGTCATGAAACAGTTCTCAATATCCTACTGAAAAATACATATTTAAATGGAAAGTCCTTGCAGTTTTCATCATTTGTACCTTGTTGGGAGTAGGCATTGCATGATCATTATATATTGCATCCTTAGTATGTTTTTCCTAAACCCTACGTAAACTACTAACATTTATCAAAATCTTTGACAAAGTGCCCCCTTAAACTGTCCACACCCACTGTTGTTGTCGCCCTCATCATTCACCAGACTTTCAAACTTTTCTTATTATTTAATTGAGCGTGTAATCGAAGGAAAGGTCTCTGGCGCTGGCGTCCCTCTACCTATATGAATCAAAATTAATTGCATTCACTCTGTGTTATTCTATACACTAAGTATGTGCAATTAAAAAATGTAGATGTTTTATGTGCGGAACTTCATCATAACTAGGTACATATGCACATGGCTGCTGGATGCCTTTTTTAATTTATTTGAATCTATAATCATGATGCGCCTCTCGCTGTCGGCCATTCATATCTGTCCGACGGAATAGAAAAAGCCCATCTAATCGGTTGGAATACTAGACCAGAAAGGTAGCCGCAGATATGCAATCTAGTTGTCATAAATACTGGCCCTGCATAGAATAGACATCACCAATGATAATGAATCATTGTCGTTCGCTGAAGCAACCAGAGTCGCGAATGTAGTTGCATTTAAATGCGATTAACGCGTGTGCTACCGCTGAATCAGTGTGTGGTGTTGGTTACACTCATGAAGAAAACAATCATTTCAAGTCAAGGGCGAACCGCAAAAAGTGTGCATACAGAGCTTCTGTGGTTTACAGCTGGTTTTGTTTTAAAGCAGTATCGTGTTGATCTAGACATTAGAACACGTTTCCAAACCTAACATTTTCATCTATTCAAATATGAGCTTGCAAGTTTTTAAAAAGGTTATGTCACTAATAACACGGTTAGTAAAAATATGACATTAAAGGAAGTGACAGTTGAACGAAGGTGAATTTAAAGTAAAGAAAACCTTTCAAAACAATGACTCCGCCAAATATTTTTAATTCTGATTAATTATCTGGAATGAACTTCTACTATGAGGGGTGTCAAAATGTCAGACCAAATAGCGGCTGTCAAATTTCGGTCTTAGCGGTACCTAGTTATGTTTCTTAATCGGCGTTCATCGTTTTACTCCTATTAATATCTCGGAAAATATCAAATAAATGTTCATCCCGCAACCTTACTTTATAATTTAAATTTTCCAACACACTAGGCAAATTCTGACATCTGACAGATGTGTTTTGTCCCCGCCTCTACATAAAGATGGTGGGTATCGATTTATTAGTTCCTTGCTAAAGCACCATAGTTAGGAGGGATTTGAATTAATTATCCAATTGTGTTTGTTCATTCCCTCAAGTTGACACCCATTCCGGGTTTTCCTCGATTCGAGAAACTTTTACCTACACGCTACACTACACCGCTTAATTTATTGCTCGAATATTTAAATTAGACTATCAACAACTTGAAAGTTGGGCCCGGCAATAAGAAACAAAAGGTTCGGCAGTTTACACATTTAATGACAAATTGTGGCTTGGCGTATATAGTGAAGGTATTATAATTAGGCAGAGTTCTGATTCTGGTTGGCAATTTATTGTCCCAAACGTCATAATCGAAGATAAATGTGTAAGCCGCTTGTAATTTGTTAAGGCGACATTTTCTAAGTTTTCGGTGAGCCGTTGAACAGGTGCCTTAAATAGTTGCTTCCACAAAATGCAAATGCATTTGTAAAATCGAAAAAGATGGGCTTGAACGCCTCTCCCCATTAAATGACGGCATACATTGATTCGTCTTTCTAAAATTACAATCTTCCATCGGGAACTTTTATCACAGACTACCATCTTCTGCTGAGATGAGGGAATACATAAAAATGTTAGAATTTTTAGATCCCATTTGTCATTCATTCTTCGACTAAGAATTATCTTCAGTTCCGAAGCGACAGCACAAAACGGCACTAGAGCTATGGAACATGATATCCGCCAGCCAGAACACAACATTTTGTGGTTAGACTCAAAAGAAGTTGTGCATTTCCCAGTCGCAGTTGAGATGAGAAAGCTGCCGCTTCGACGGATCAGATGCTGTGCAATGAAATTCCAGAAAACAATCGAACCGGGAGGTTGAAGATGGTTTTGAGTTGCATTATGCAAAAGAAGACTCGTCTGCGCGACATGTAGAAGATAAAGTGGAAGTGTCTTCCTGGCTGATGATGTAACTCTACGCTCCTACGCTGGAAAATAAAACTACAAGTGATTTTTACTTGACACGAAAATGCGTAGTTCTACCGACGACGACGGCGGATTTCTGCAAGACTGGAAAATATCTTTGCAAATACTTGATGGTGGGAAATTTGCCAACAGAGTAGATGATTTTGCACTCGTTGACATCATTGAAAGCAGTGTCACTCTTTTGCTCCATATGACAAACATCTTACGATTTAGAGGATCACTTTATGGGCGTGTTCGCATAGACTTGCGACCCCACAATAAAATGGGATCAAATCGCACGATCTCCGTGGCCAGTGCACATCAACTGCTCGTGCAGAATTTCCATTGTGGCGTGAGCTGTGTGGCACCTTGCGCCGTCCTGTTTAAACCACATGTCGTTGGTATCCATATCATCCAATTCACACCAAAAGAAGTTGGTAATCATCGACCTATATCGCTTGCCGTTGACGGTAATGGACTAGCCAACGTCGTTCTCAAGGAAATATGGACCGATGACACCGCCAGCCCATAATCCACACCAAACAGTGACTTTTTTTCGGGATGCATCGGAGCTTGGACGCTCATGGGTCTTGGATCTCAAGTGGATTAGTGAAGTCTCTATAGTTTGACATTTTTGTTTTTTGACGTACCCATCTATAAATGGGATGAAGATGATTTTTTGACAAAAAGCGCGCTTTGCCCGTTTCCATCATCTGCACTCGTTTTCGAACGCAATGTCCATCCACGGTGATTGGGGAAAACAAACTAAATAAATGAAAGCCAATTTTAACGATGTACTTTCAACAATATGGCCGCTATCAACTGTCAAAGTTCAAAAGACCCTATAGGAAGACTCTGTGTAAGAAATGCAGGATGCTTCTTAGCGACGAGTTTGACTGCAAGAATATTCCTAAATTCCCATAACAATCTTTCATCATAAAACTAAAATCCGTATATTATTATTATCCCAATTGAAAGTCGCTCTATTTATGTACCTACAACGTTCTCAGCTTCTTTTGCAATACCATTCAGTGTTTATTTATTTATTTATTTATTTATTTTATATTCAATCAAATGAGAACATCTACTGTTCTCGCTAGATTACAAAAAAATATACTTAAAAATTACCACCAAAGCCTAACAACAGAATTAATTTATCCCTAAATAAATCCCTGCTAAGATGAAAATCGAATATACTACAATATTTATTGGATTCTCTTAGGCATCTAGAAATTGGTTCATTGTAACCATAATTAACTCTGTGATGAGGTACATAAAATAAAAAGAGATTTCTTAGAAGTCTCGCAGGAGCATAAAAGCCAATTAAAGATAGAAGAAAAGGGCAATCGATATGACCGCCTATCAAATCTATATATATAAAAATGAAACCCGTTTTCCGTTGTCATGACATCACGCGTGAATGGCTGGACCGATTTCGTTAATTCTTTTTTTGTTGCGTTTGCTATTATCAGCAGAAGGTTCTTATGAAAGAAAAAATTAAGAAAATTGCGCGAAAAATTAGAAAATTTAAGAATACTTAACCACCATATTAAATTTCTACTGTATTATTCTAAATAAAAAATAAAAAAGTATTTGCAGGGCTGTCATTCATTTCTATTTTATAAAAAAAATATATTCCTAAGCCTACCAATTGAATTTAATATTCACAAAAAAGTGCACACACGTAATCCATCAACTAAATATTGTGTGCGTATCCATTTTCATCCATCATCATCGTCTTCACGACAAAGCAAAGGTAACCCCAAATATGTCGGGTTATTAAAGCTCTCACTGTCACTGGACAGTTGATTTTGAACGAAAATTTTTTTTGTGTCTATTTTGTTTCCCTGAGGAGAGAAGAGTATACCGTGAGACCTATTTGTTTAACCCGCTTGGCCATGCGCAATCACACACACACACAACACAGTACAGCGAATACAGTGCAGGCATGTAATGTGAGGTGTTTTCGTGTGCGTCGATGCTTCAGACACTTTTATACCGTTTTTGTTCTGCTCTCTTGATTAGTTTCTATTTCATTTAATTTTATACATCCATAAATCGCATTTGGTGGGTGTGTTGGGTGTTGTGCTGGCCGTGGCCGGGGGCCGGGGGCGTGGGATTGAGAGAAATGGTAGATAGGGTGTGAAATGTTTACGGGATTGGGAGATAGTGATTTAACATTTGAAACGAATACATGTTAACATTACGTTAATAAGGAGAAGGACGAATTATTTTATATAGTGGTGAGAAATATCTCTTATCCGCCAAATTAAGCGTTATGAGAAATTTGGATGTGATATAGTTCGGGAATACTACCTTTTAACAAAAATTAATGATATTGGTTGGTATTTATATATTGTCAAAATGGGCTTTATTTGATTTGATTGATTAATGAAGCTATCTACAGGAGATGTTTTACGAATTTGTAGTATTATTATTTTTCATAAACATTTTAAGCACATGTACCTACCTCCAATTATTCATAAAAAAAAAATATTAAGCATATTGCAACGAATAATCAAAGAAACCACATTTTGCACGGGCGAAGCCGGGCGGGTCCAGCTAGTCACGAATAAATATAACGGAAAAATATTGCCTCCTTCTGAAAAGAGGTAAGATACCGAATAATTTACACCTCGTCTCATAAGATGGCATTTCAATATTCCATCGCAGTCTATGAAAGGCAACTCTAGTAAGACGCTTTTGGATTCTCTCAATTCTAATAGAATGTGCTTCATAAAATAGATTCCATACTATACAGCAATATTCAAGATGAGACCTAACAAATGCAAAAAATAGACATTTAAGAGTTTGTGGATCTCGAAAGTCTTTCGAATTCCGCAATATGAACCCTAACATCTGATTGCCTTTGGCAACTAAAAATTCAATGTGTTTATGAAACCTAAGTTTAACGTCAAAAATGACTCCCAGATCCTTTTTGGAGGAAATAATAGACAAAGGGGTATTACCTATTACATACGTAAAGGGAATTGGAGAGAGGTTCCGATAAAAGGAAAGGCTTTGGCATTTAGAGACGTTGAGATGAAGGTCATTATTAATACACCATATGGAAAGTCGTTCAAGTTCCTTTTGTAAAAGGGTACAGTCTTCGATAGAAGTTATAGGTCGGTAGATCTTTAAATCGTCAGCAAACATAAGACATTGGGAACTCAAAAACAAGTCAGGAATGTCATTAATAAATAGAAGGAAGAGCAGAGGGCCCAGGTGACTACCTTGAGGAACTCCAGAGGTAACATGAATTGGTGTGGACATATTGGGTACGATTTGTTAGGTAGGAATGAATCCACTTTAGGACATTGGGGTGAAATCCAAAGCTAGTCAGCTTGGAAATTAATCTATTGTGGTTAACACGATCAAACGCTTTAGCAAAGTCTGTATATAAATTACATCACATTGTAAGCCATTCTCAAGGTAATTCAAGGCAGTATTACAAAAAATTGAGAGATTTGTAGTAGTAGATCGGCCTGCAACGAAGCCATGCTGAAACGGGGAAATAAATCTCTTTAAGAAAGGTGTAAGTTTGTCGCAAACTAGTTTTTCAAACAACTTAGGAATAGTAGAAATTTTACAGATTGGACGGTAATTAGTAATATCATGTCTCGATCCAGATTTATATATAGGCGTCAAAAACGAGCTTTTCCAGTCTTTCAAAAAATTGCCCGACTGGAGAGACAAATTAAAAACTAAAAACAGAGGTACAGATAACGCGAAGGAGCACTTTTGAAGTAAAATTGGCGGGTTGCCATCCATACCAGGATTTTTATCCAGTTTTAATAAGGAAAGAGCCCTTTGAACCTCAGGGATTGAACACTTTAAATTGCCAATATTTACGAAATCACAGGACATTGAGTTATTACTAGAGACTATAGGTACGGTAGTAACACAAGAATATACAGACTGAAAGTGTTTATCAAACATATAACAAATGGTTAAGAAATCAGATGAGGATACATTATTAAGACGCATACAGTTAGGAATTCCATTAGATTGCTTTTTGCTATTGATAAAACTCCAAACTCTTTAAATTGGATTCGACAGAAAGAACATAGGTACCTACTGTCTGTAAAGAAATTTATTTAAAACATCAAATTGTTTTTGAAGCGTTCGATAAATTCGAAGAAGCTCCGGGTCATTATTTCCATTACGGAACCGTTTATAGGCCTTATTTTTCTTATTATTTAAGTTTACGATTCTGTCATTAAACCAAATAGGTTTATTACCCTTAACAGACTTCATTTTAGGAATAAACATATCAATTGCCATTAAACAGTTTTCATAAATAAATTGAAAGATTTATCTAAATTGCAATTATTAAAGATATTTAACCAATTAATACTATCTGAATAATTTGAAATGCTCCTGAAATTGGCTTTAGCATAGTTATACTTAAAGTAAGTAAAAAAAAAGTGTTTCCGGAACCCGGTTTAAAAACTGTCATCATTTACCAATAACAGATATGTCCTAACTTTATGTATAAGGTATAACACCTTGTTGGTCGTCCACGGCCAAAAGCTAAAGAGCTGCACTCTTTTTCTCTTCCGCGTTCATTGCTCAAAACTCGTCATTACCCCCAACGCCCAACTGAAGGAGTAGTAGGGTAATAACCATAATTTTGCTCTAGAAAATGCCCCACAAGTGTTTCGCCTGTTGCCCCACCTCGCCTCCCTAGAAGTATACAAGTGATAATTTGCGCCAAACTCCCGGACAGAATAACATCGCATGCAACCGAATTATTCAAATCATCAAACCCAACCACACACCACCGCACCAACTGGTAATACCCGTCTAGTGTTTTTTTTCCTTCTGCCGCCACAAAACTGCTGATTGTCGTAAAAAGCAAAATCCAAAGAAACTCGATAAATCCGCTGCGTTATTGAAACATGAATCCTTGCATTTTATTGACTTGAACAAGTTAGAAGTCACAACGGTGACACCAAAAATGAGATTGCGCTCATCAAAGCCCCTCATAAAGTGCTTACCCCTCGCGGTGCACCTCTCTCTGGTAACCAACTTTGCTGACCATGAATCCAATTCCAAATTGGAAGTGGTTTTTGGCAGCAGCAAAACAAACTCTGCCGACAACAACAACAACAGCAGCATAGAGTTGGAGTGGTTTTGCTTTTTGGAAACAAATATGGCCGCCAGTTGTTGTTTACACGGTACACACGCGCGCAACAAGTAGCACCCACACAAAACAACGTATCAAGTGCTTGCTCTGCGAACAGTGTGCATGGAAATTGTAAAAATATTATTGAAACTCTGGAGGAGATTGAGATTCGAGCACAGGGGAAACTATTGAGGAGCGAGTGTGTGCGTTGAGTATACTTCCGTGTATCTCTAGCATGTTTCTCGCCGTGGATCGAGCGCTCCATCTCCACTCCAATCCCCTTTTACAGTCTGTAGTGGTAGTGGTAGTCTCCACAAGCTTTATGCCAAGTCTGGCTGTTGTTGATGTGCCAACTGCCAACTAGTGGAGTGGTTAGTGGATTGGATTTGGTTTTAGATACTTGGCCAAGCACAGCGACAGCAGTGGTGTCTTGTCTGGTGTGTTGATTTTGCTGATCTTGCAGAGAGAAGACTGTCTTTGTTTGTGTTGTGTTTTCTTGGTTTTCGTTTTGTTATGTTTTTCCGTGTTGCTTTAGACTTCTTTTGTGTTGCTTTCTTGAGTTTTCTTTGAGTTTCTTTTTCTGTGTTATGCTTGGCGTTTCTTTTTCGATGATTTTTATGGTGCCAGTTGCACTTGTTGGAATTACTTTGGGTAGATTCGGACAGGACTTGTGACTTTTGCATATTAAGTCTGCAGGCATGTTAGATACCAAAGGTGTTATAGAAAAGGACAGGTTGAAGAACTAATATTCCCCTTTAAACATGATTCTTTATAAAACTGCATAACCATTGTCTTCAGAGGTAGTTTTTTTTTTTTTTTTTTAAACAGTCAACAGACAGACAACAGTACCACAGTCCTCAATGGTCATGTACTTACCTGAGGACTTACTCAAGAGTTTGGTTTCAGAATGGTAACCCAAGATTCGTCGTTGTATATATTTTGACAAGGAGTACCTAGAGCAGCCTTTGCAAGAAGACTTAAATACTTATCCCAGTTAAAAGAGCAACGTTATTTCGCTTGTAGTGTATAGGTATAGGTAGTACTTACTTCAATAAGTTGGCGCTACACTCCAGGTTAGATAAAAGCCTTCAGTTCCTTATTCCAAGATGCTTGAGTTACCCTTAAATACTGAGACTCATCAGTGGTTATTTCCCTTGGTTGTTATTTTGTATTTCGATCGAATTCGTCCGATTATTGCAAACTAAAACTATCTGCAGGAGTTAAATATCTTCAAACCATCAACTTAAAATTTAAACGTACGCAACAATTTGTAAACATCTGTTCCACTTGTTCACAAAGTACAGCTGAACAGTGCACCTGTACCAACTTCATACAAGTGGCAGTGCCTGCCTTCAAACGCACCAACGGCAACGATCGTTTCGTTTTACCTCATTCGCTGAACGTTGCTTCCACTTCGTCGTGTTTCTTTTTCTTCTTTCCAGCAGATAAACAGAAATACTGAGTTTGACGCTTGCCTGTTGATGTTTTGAACGACAGTTTGCTGTAACGTAAGCAAGTGATCGCACATATGTAATTTGTTCACGTAGCCGGTTCTACTATCGAACGAAACCGAAACTATTATCGGACGGATAGGCGAAATACGCTCATAGATTGTTTAAGATATATTTTTTTTGGTGAATGTTTACATCGGAGTTTCCATAGATTTTTTTTATTCTTTTTTGTCTTCGTTGTGCGTTCCCAATTGACACGCAACGTCAGACTTTCTACCGAACTCCACTATCGATCCGATCGAATTGCGAAAGACAATCGACGATCGACGACGACAAACCACTTGATTGAGCATTAATCGAGGTTATTTTGGGCAAAAGAAAAGAAAAATACCCAAAGAGAAAGCGCGAATTTGTTTCTACGATCCTATTAGATCCTATTAGAATAATTTGTTGGATGTGCGTTTGTTGTTCGGTGTGATCTTGTGTAAAACAAAAGATACAAAGTGTTATCAGTAGAAAAAGTGGGTGTAGATACAGTATGTATGAATAAAATTATTGACAAGTATCTACTAGTGCTGTTTATACTGTTTGGTGTGCAAATTTGAACCAGACCACAAAAACGGATTACGCCATTTCGAAAGCTGACTCAACAACAAAAGGATTAACGCTAGAGCCCAGTAAAAGCAACCGCAGACGATTAAGCATTGTTCTTGATTTTTGCTTGCATCGTTCATAGGTGAGTCCAATATTCGAATCGGAACCAAGCTTTGTCGTCGTTCGTCTCTGCTGTCAGCATAATTATTATTTTTGGCGTATAATGATGATAGGGAGGGGGGGAATTACAGACACCGAGAGGGAATGATGAATATCAGCAGCGGCTTTCTTCGAAGACCGCGAATTGCGTTCCATGCCCTCGTTTGCGCAAGCGTACATGATTATGAGGTTTTATTATTTTTTTTTTGTTGTCTTGTTGTTTGCCTTACCCCGTGAGAGGGTAAAGATATGTAATTGTTGTACGCTGAGTAGCCGGCTGATGAAATTAAGAGGTAGATACGCATTGCTAAATACAGTACACGTACTCCATGTTGCACTTTGTGCCAATCCTTTGACACACGGTGTGTGTGTATGCACAACATGGATTCCCGGAATGCTGAGGTATCAGATTTCAAGTACGCTTTCGTCGTAAATCGCAGACTGTACGTATACGTACTGTTATTGTTGACAAAATCGATTTGTTTCGTTGAAATATGAAACCTTTACCAAAGTAAACAATTAAGGGTAAATCAGGGTTGGTGTATGGGAATATGGGTCCGTCCACTTTTATGCGTTATGCAACACATGTGTGTCGAAAGTGGCAAACGAATGTGTCATCGGATTGGTTTTTTTTTTTTGTTTTGTTTTTTCGAACATGTAAACTGAGACAATGGAAAAAAACAAACAGAAAATTTGGATCATTTACTTAAGTGGCTGCCAAAGTCAAACGAGTTGAGTTCGCTTTATGTTTAGGCAGCTAATTGCGGTCTTTTGGGGTTTCATTAAGGAATTTCGCTTTAAGTTTGATGTGGGAAGGCAGTCAATCAGTGCAATGAGTACCGTACTTTGGATTTCTCTGAGTAGGTAAAACATAAGATGGCGCAAAAGTTGAGAAACAAGCTCTAGTTAAGGATCGCCAGTCTATTTTCATTTAAGGTTGTTAAATGATGATCCCTCCCAAAACCTACTACAGCTCCGTGTCATTCCTTGTTGTTTTGGTTTTGGTCTCTAATATCTATAGGGAGAAGTTGTTAACAGGAGAAGTTGTTACAGAAGACTTGTAAGACAGTAAAGAAGTTTGTGGTAGGCCTGAAAGTAATAAAAATTATAAAATGGACGTATGGACCAAAAGTTAACATCTTGTCGAGTTAGATCCTAGACTCGTAGCTAGGGATCTGTCGAACTCGACTTGGCGTTTCACCATGGCTCTGATCCTGGACCTTACTATCGATCCGACAAAAAGTGTCTTTATGCAATAGGAAGGCACATAGGGCTATTATTTCTTTGAACTTTCTATAAATGACCAGTTTATTTGACTTTCAAAGGTAGGTATGTACAAGCCTTTGCGATTAAAGCAGTTTGCAAGGTTTTTGCCAGGTTTTTGGGTGTCAATCGGATTCACCTGTTGCTAGATCAACATCCTCTGTATTAGAACTGTGTTCGCCGGGGGCTGTAAATACCTAACTTGTCAGATTAAATTTTATCGGAAGTGAACTGTCACCAAGCGATTACTTCGTTATTTTCTTGGGCTAACTGACAGAGGTCGTATAAGTACAGTCAGTGAGTTGAAACTCCTTTGGACTTCAGGGTTCTATAATTTTATATTTGAATAAATGTTTAGAAGCCTTACTCTGACTTTTTAGATAGCATTGAATCGGCGCAGTCTGCACAATAACAAGCCGCTCCAGTCAGCTTAGGGACAAGTTTGGTTGTGGTCGAGTACGGTAGGATAGTCTAGAAACAAAATAGCCAGTAAACTCAAGTATGAGAGTCTATAAGAGCAGTCACTCAGCACCTTTTTCAGCACCTTGAATGTCCAAGTTAACGCAAATCGGCAGCTTGTGGAATATGAACGTTATATGCGATGTTATCTGCAACTTAACAGAGGTTTGTACCATAAATATCTCAAACTACCTTTCGGAGTCAAACACCACCACCGACTTTCGACAGATTGCATTGTCTTTACTTTCGCCATAGTTAGGTACCTACCTTTGGTAAATTGCTATGCTTGTATGTTTTAAGATTATATCTTATTTAAGGGATATGATCCAAACTTCACTTCTGGTTTAGTACTTCCTGCAGCGGTTAAGAAACACCGCTACTACCTCCCGAAATCGTTCACATAATACAGTCATAAGCACGCGTATCTCTGCATTTTAACGACCACAGATGCTCGAGCCCCTTCGGTCTCCTTTGCCTTTTGTTGAAACTATCTAAAGTCAAATTTTCTTCTACCACTCATACTAATGTCATATTCAGGTCCAACTCTTCAAGCAAGTGTTACAAAGCTCATAAAACCGAATCAACTCAATAAACCTATTAAATATCGGTTGCGAGGCGCGAATGCCTTCCCCTTTAAGTAAAAAAAATATCTTCTTTCATGCCATGTAAGGAGGTCTACACAACCATCATCAAATTCCATTGAAATAATTTTTACGATCGATTTTATTTCACCGAAATTGTAAATTATGAAAAATCTCATAAAATCGCCTTCAATGCTCATGCGTACGACGCGACACGGCTATCAATTATTTGAGAAACAAATTCCATAGAAATCGAAAGACACACCTACAAGTCGACACAAAGCACCACTCTTCATCTTCATGGTGAATTTCGGCGCACAAAAGATGTTAAAGATGCCCCTAGCCCACAAAAGGTGCACGCATGTGTGAGAGAATCGTAAAACTATACGCACACACACCTAGTGCACTGCCCGAGGTCGCACAAAATGGCGAACATTAATAAAATTCCATAGCCCAACTGTGCGTATGTGCGAAAAAGATTTGCGACACCTTCGCGACGCTGTACGACGACGTTCCGGTTAATACCGAAAGTGAGCAAAGTTCGTGACTTTGAAGCGTCAGCCAAGCATGCCTTATACGTGACTTCAGGTCGAAACATATACCCAGCTAAGCGCCGAGACAGCCAACCAAACACGTAACATACGCCAATTCCGTCTGCTTAATTGTTGCACGCGTTTTGCGCGACAAAGCGAACAATTAAACGAGACCCGTTGGCATACAACTTTTGTGTGCCGAGGAGAGTGCTCAAAAGTCGTTTTTCTTCTACCTTGAAAGATATATCAAATATTTACACGGAACCCAAGATAATTGCTCAATTAGCCTATACCTTTCGAAATAAATCGACGGTAGATACACAGATAAGAGATACACACAAATCTGGGGGCCCCAATCAATCGCTATCACCGCTTCTCGTTGTGAAGGTAAACAAAAGAAATTCTTTTAGCGGCCCGAAAATAGGGACTCTAAGTAAAAAGATACTTTGTTCCTTTGATTCGGAGAAACGTAAAATATTAGACCACTTCACGCAGCACGTAAGTGGCTATCAATCAGTGTTGTGGAATTTGAAATATTCTCTCTACAGAAAGGCACGGCGACAGGTAGCTGAACCTATGACTATTATACTGTATATCTCTCCAGGGAGATCTGCATTCTCTGGAAGAAATATGTCATAACAATTATTCTGCGAATCAATCAGCTCTGGGAGTACACAGAGAATAAACGTCAAGTGCGCATGAGAGCCCACACAGACGAGCAGACTTGTATCTTTAGCGATCTTGTAACCTTGTTCGTGGTAAATCTGGGACGCACTTAAAACCAAACAGAACGCACACCGTGTTAGTAGGTTTCAGGGGTTAATTGGGCGCTGAGAATATGTACTTTCTTCCTCGGCGAGGTCATTGCGCATACGTTGCTCGTTCACCCTTCCGAGGGTCAGTTCGGGTTGAAGTTGAAAGTAACTCAAGTCTCTCAAGAAACAAAAAATCAAAAACTTTCCCGAATATAATGAAAATTTCGACAAAAAAACCGATGCGTGTTTCATAATTTTACCAATTTCATGTTTTCTGACGCGCGTCCTAAAAATAAACGCTGCTGCAAGTGCATATATCGGATATATCGAGAACACGTGCTCCACTTGATAAACATTTTTTTTTCCTCACTTGGCTTTAGATACTTTTGTAGAGTTGTTTGCGTTTCGAGTGTATAATCGGCCTGAATGTTCGATTTTTACGAAGTGTGGCATAATTATGTGAAGCAACACAGAACATGTGTGCAACGCGTTTCGGGGGAATCGGCCGAACTCGTGCCACGAGTGTTTGCGTTTTGTAATGCAAAAGCCAAGTTGGAGGGATAGATGTGGATTCGATATTTGTTTATTCGATGTCTATAGCTGGGTGTGCGCTGTGCGGCGCAGTGCATTCGAATACTTGAACTTTGGGGTGGCAAGTTAGCACTGTGATTGACGAACACTGCTGCTCTGCGGAAATTATGCACGCTATGTGGATCTGCCGGAAGATTGACGGATTGTGTTTTGGATACGATGCGTGAATTGGCACTACGTGACAATATTTAGACAGACAGTCGTGTGGGAGCATGAGTAGATTGTGGTTTTGTTTTTAATGTTCTTTTCGAAAAGAGGAAACTATTATAGGTAAATCAGTGGTCAGGAGAGACGCGGAGTCAGGTTTCTTGGGTCCTTGACGATGGTGGTTTATTTTTGGGTTGGTTTGGAAGCACTGACAATGTAATTTCTTGGTTGTTTTGTGCTCGCAACCTATTTTGATGGTCAACACATCGGTCTGTCAACACTGAACTACGACGTAGCCCTGAAATTTATTTCGAAGGATAGCTTTGGGAGCTATGCAGAATATGCTACTATCGAAGCTTAAATTCCTGCCAGTGTTTAGGTTTTTTGGGCTTAGTAGACGACATTGAAAATCACTGTTGATGTGACTGCTTTTTTACTTCCTATCTGGAACTTCAGAAAAACTTTGTTTATCTTCGTGGATGTTACAATGTCGGATAGTTGGAGTGTGTTTACTACTAGTCATTGAGGCCTGAACTGCAATTAACTAAATGAACTCGACAAAGACACTAATTCATAAAGTGGATCCGACAGAGAATGATGGAAAATATTAAAGCGCAAATACGTTATTGAGGATGTCAACATTTCAGGCGATTTTTGCTATGAGTCGAAATTTCAAATCATTAGGAGAAGACATTGCATTGGGAACTTACTTACCTATCGGGCTAACAAATGAAGAATAGACGCTTGCTTTCATTTTCTTTGATCCCCGGTGTTCTTCTTTGTCGTGCCATGGCCTCCTCTATGGCTAGGTCCTGAAAATGGAGGTTCGGCCTTTGTTTTCATCATGTAGGGGCTGAAATTTAATGTCGGGTCCATAAAAACATCTATAGTTCAAAGAATGAACGCACATAATAGCTGAATGAATCTATTGAAAATTGCGTCACCCCCTTTGATACCGGTTCTGCGAACTTTCTGCTCTGAAAAGAAATTTAGATTGTAATAAAATCCAGTGTCCCAGGGCGAGAGGGTCGTTAATCCACTTTCGAGGGTCTCATCTGTTACAGCCGGACTTATATCATTATATTTATACGTATCTAAACATCAAAAGTTTCCGTGCACTTTTTAAGTATTTATCATAAAATGAGGAGAATGAAACTTATATCATTCGAAAGGTACTGTGCCATAGATGTGCAGAAACAAAAAATCGTAGGTATATGTCGCCATTAAGACTGGTAAAATGAAGTTAAGAATTTCCCATACAAAATGCTTAGCAGTTAATCGAAAGCATTTTGTTGGCATTCAATTTGTCGCCGTCATGTTTCCATAGTGCCGAATTTAATCATCTTAGATTAGAACCTGTTGGAGAGTCTCATTAACCCATAAAGGTATGCAATTTAATTACCCCTAAAAGTAATCAATCATAAAATCTTATTTCAGGGGCATTGCAGAGTTATCTGCGAGGTGTTACTATGGAAACGAACATTCATGTTTTGCCCTTTTCCATTTCTTTTTCCACAGCGGAAAGGTATATGAATTAAGATTTAGCATATAAATAAATTATATTAAAAACAAGAAACAAGAAATGAAACTTTATCTACCGACAAAATTGGTCGAATTTCGACCACGGGCGGTACTAGTTATCATTACCATGCGAAACAAATGCAGAGGCATAAGCATACAAATCCAATAGTAAGGCCAACAGTGTTGCCACTTTAAACGAAAACAAAAACAGTGACCTGTCAAAATCCATTCGCCGGTAATGTAAACTCTCTTGTTGAAAAACTGATTCAAAACTAAACAGAAAACTATGTGTTTAACTTGACATTTACTTTCTTTAACTGTCAAACCCATTTGCAATAAATTTGTGCGAATTTTACTTGAGAGACTACTACTAAAAGGGATAGAACCTTTATAATATTAGATAGTTAAATGCGTCCTACGCAAAGGTTTCGATTATACCAGTATCCAAATCAGTTTTGTTTGAAATTGTATTTCAGAGACCGCGTGCGTTGAAATTGGCTCAGCGTTTTTAAACTTTTCTAATTTCCTTGCTCCGATGAGTATAAACTGAGTTATTTTGGCATAATAGTTAAGTTTCTTGCTACCAAACAGAGATAGCCCTACTAGAGAGGTTAAAGAAGCGTCATTGAAAATTAGTTTAGAAATAAATAAGTGAAACACCAAGGATTGTCAGATGTGAAGCCGAAAACCATATTTACTACTAACAATAGACTGCTCGTATTTATATTTTATATAGCCTTTTAAATGGTAAATAAGAAAAATGCAATTTAAACAGGTGTGGCAATTCGTTTCAAAACTAATTTTCCACGCCAACTGTGGCACAGCTCCGGTGACTCAATGTTCGCCGCCTGTATCCATATTCCCTTATCTTCCCCATACTTATGGTCGTTTGCGAAAAAATCAAAGCATATCAAAGCAAGTCTCGCCATAAGTATATCTACTCTCATGTATTCATTGCAGGAAATTGATATTTGCACCGTCAATGTCGATATACAAACACTAAACATCGATAACACTGTAGGTAATCCACCTGTTTTGTTAGATCACAGCGACCACACCTTGGAATAGCTAGCCTAACCTACGCTCGCATGTGCAGTACTTATCACTGCGAATTGCTACGGTCACATGGGAATCGGCTCGTGTGAATCTCCATCCTCAATTGGTGAGGTTGCAATTAAAATTCCTCTCAAATTGCTCTCCATACAACAACACAAAAAAAAAACCGTGTGGGACACGCATCATTTCATATACTTTCATACGCACGCGAATTTTATCCACTTCACAGAACCAGTAGCGGCACCAGTACGAACCTACCTACGGCTGTAGTAAACGGAAGACGCAAAGTGGACCGATTGCGAGTGCAGTAATTAGGCCAATTTAAAGTGCTCCGCTTGAAGATTGGACAATCGGTGGGGCGCACAGGGGTCGATGGATTACAAGTCGGCGTGTGTCCGATTTTCTCAATAATATGTGCGGTCCTCATCTGTATTTGACTGTGAAATAGATTTTCGAATAAATTGCGGAAGTGAATAATCCGATCGGTGGAATTAGGAAAACCCATCAAACTTAATTTGAAATTTGTGTATTAAAAGATTTTTTGTCAGCGGAGACTTTCATGAATGTTTGAAAGTACCTTCGCGCAATTGGATTTAGATATACTTTTGATTAAAGCCATTTAACAAAACAACAGACAATCAAATGTGAAACATAAAATGACGCACTAAAAAGTCCGCTCGACTCGTTATTGATGAATCGAAATCGAAAAATTTGTATTTTTAAAACCAAAAACTACTTTACTTTGCCCAACCAACTGGAAAATTAAAATGTTAATCATCTGACTTGAGTGGATCTGTTTTCTAGAGGCTGTGCCCTACTCCATTACCATTA
Organism: Cheilosia pagana; assembly: GCA_936431705.1. Taxonomy (NCBI): domain Eukaryota; kingdom Metazoa; phylum Arthropoda; class Insecta; order Diptera; family Syrphidae; genus Cheilosia; species Cheilosia pagana. The sequence goes on along the minus strand of OW386168.1, from coordinate 51,090,800 downwards.
GTCTTCTGAATAATTTTGTTTGTTTTTTATTTCAATCTCGTAGATATTCAAATCAAAGCAAACCTACCTCCTACCTACAAATACGACGACTATATCTGTGTAACTATGTATCTATGTAGATTTCTTTTGATTTCTATCTGAGAAGCACATACTATCTATTGTGTATGTTGAACTATAAAATATGCTGAAGCGAGCTCATTGCTATTCAGACAGACAGTCTGCTTGATGGGCGAATAATGACAGATAGACAATATTGTTTACAATGCATAGAAAATTAAAAAAATATATTCCCTTATAACATAACTGAAGGATTTGATTATAATTTTTTTCTCTAATTAAGAATTCATGCCACGAGTGGAATATTAAGAAAAATAAAAAGAAATTGACAAATATACGGTAGCGGATTACAGATTAGATTTGTTGTTGTGCACCCGGTATGCATGATTTGATTGACCATCATTTTAAAATAGACGTTTTTATCATGCGTTCGTTGTGGCAACGCATTTAAGTATGTTTTCGAACAGTTTCTTATACCTGTGAAGTTGGTTGAAGTTGAGGAGACAATTCTGGGAAATCGAATGTTGTGGCTAGGGGTACAATGGTGGAGCTTTGTGATGTACCGCCTGTTGTCAGGTATAACAAGTGACTTAGCATTTGCTTTTTGTATGCGTTTATGGTGGTTTGGTGTCGATTTGGATGGTCACATTTGACAGAACGTATTAAAGTTAAACGTGGTTTTCCATTTTAAGGGCGACGGTTTTGGTCTTTGTTATTATTAAAAAAAAAACATTTTTGTCTGCTCAAAAAAAGTGGTGGCAAACCTCTTTAAGGGCCGATTGTTCAATAGTCAGAAAATTGCCTGATTGCTAACTAAAAATTATATTTAGTTCAATATTTATCTTCAAGATATAAGCTTTGAGTTTTTTAAACATAAAATAAGAGCTTATAACTATTCGAAGGTAAAGTGGCGTGAGTGAGAAAGATTGATTGAAAATATTCTGTGTTAAAGCGTAGAAGATAGTCATGTTTAAGCTTGATGTTTATCATTAACCGTTTTTGTTTCATTGGCAAGAATTTGAAATTTGCAATGGAAAACTCTAATATTGTATTTGCTAAAAAAAGCGGGAGAGATCTGTTTAACCTTTCAGAAACGCGTGTGCTAATGAATATGGTGTCCAAGTTTCAAAAGATTATAGAAAATAAAAAATCTGATTTCGTCACAAACAAGGAAAAAGATGCTGCGTGGAATAAATTTACCAAGTTATTAAATGCTGTTAGTGTGACCGCAAGAACTTTAACAACTTAAAAGCTTAAGTATGAAAGCATTAAAAAAATTACAAAAAAACCGCACAAATTGTACATAATTTTTACGTTTCTTTCTCACTACTCTTTGTTTTCTTGTTGGGTTGAATAAATTGTTTGCTAATTCCTCTTCTTCAATAATAATATCGTCAATAATGTCTAATGATTTCATTTCTAAAATATAAACATATCTCCCCAAAAAATATTACAGCTCGTCTACTTTAACTAGAGATTTATATTTTATCCATCTCAGAAATGGGCAGATAACTTTATGAGACATTTAGCTGTTATTTTCTTCGAATAGCTGCTATTCGGCTATTGAAAAATGGATTAATGTCTTATCTGACAGTTGATTGGTTATCGGACTATTGAAAAATCTGCCCTAAAAGCACCCTTTATATGTTTTTCTAAGATTCGTCAGTTTTTTCGAGCAGCTAGGGGCATTTATGGTAGGTCTATAATTGAGAAAATTACAAATGAAAAAGAGCTGTCAACTGTCAAATTTGTTGTGTCTGAAAAAACTTAAAAAACAAACTTCTTTAAAAAAAATAAAGAATTCAGTTCAATTCAATGCTTGTCTTTTTTCGCAACAACAAATTTGGAAGGCATCAGATCACAAACGAGGTGCAATTCAATGATTAATTTTGGGACTTATCTTCGACAACAATAACTCTATTACTTCGTCATTTATGAGACATGTGGCGCCGTCTGTTTAAAATCGAAAAAGATTTGACTTTGTGGAGGAACTCGGAACTATATCGAACTCCAAAATTATAAACAACTTGACCTTAGCTTTAAAGATGCAAAATTGTTTACATCACGGAATATCTACGCACAATCTTTCTCTGCGGCTCCCTAACTTGTGTTTTGAACCTACCATAGGCAATTGTAGTACCTTATTACCGCAAAAAAGGTAAAAGGTAAATTTAAGGCCCCCGCTGTGCACAGTATATAAGGGCATTCATAGGACCTTCAACGAGCGCATAAAATGTAAGTAAAAAACCTCATTGTCCTTCGTCATTTTCAAATAAAATTATTTTCCTCAAACCTATAGACTGTCATGATGTCAGTTTGGCCCTCGTGTAGAGGTTTCAGTGTTTCCTTGCGACTTAATAAACCTTCAAGCTGTCGACATCAGGTTTGGCTCTTTTGTTAGTCTGCTGAACTACTGAGCGAGGTGTTTAAGGTTTATTTATATAAGCAAATTACTGCTAAGGGTTTTTTTAAAAATTGCGCCACCTTTACAACCAACCGATAGTACAAAACTAACACGAGAAAGCTTCTCAATTCAGCCTTTGTAGGTCCCGCATTCGGTTAAAAAATTCAAAACCTTCGCAAACGATTGCTTGTGAGAAGCTAAGGCCAAGGGTAATTATACGGACCTATTATGCTAACCATGGTCATATTTATTTATGAACCTTTCCAGTTTACTAAATCTGGCAGAAGTCAGCCTAAATATTTTTTGAGTCAAATGAGCAGTTGCTTTCAGTTGACATTTATGATGTAATGATGGGGTTAGCCGATAAATCTATAGTCAAGAAGTTATCTTATAAGTACTTAGTTGACGTTCGATTGTTTGACGTTAGCGTACCAATCAAGTTTTAGCGTTGACCTGAAATCTAGTGCAGACAAGTCAAGTCTTCTCTTTCAATATGTGCGCACGAAAATTAAAAAAATCATACGGGCAGTGCAAAAGATTCTTTTGTCAACATGTAAGTACGAAGACGCACCTTATTAATGAATTAAAACAACAGCTGTCAAACAAATTTGTTAAAACTAAAATATCGCTTTGCCTTTGGCAACTGATGGGATTGCAAAATCCCAGATTTTGGGATTAAATGTTACCTTGTGTGTCACGAAAGTAATTTTTGGCATAGCCCCTGGCTCACTTCATACTTTGATAGACCTTGAGCATTTGTAGTCCTCCAGCTGATTGAAATTATTTATGAAATCAATTAAGTAGCATATTGTTGCCAACAAATTTTAATAACCCCCTTTAACAAACGCTTGTGGTTTGAGCTGATGAATCCGTGATAAACCCAAAAGACTGCGCAAACTACAAAAATCAATAGAAAAACAGTTTGTGAAGATCAACAACCGCTGTCACTTAGCAATGAAGTGTCATCAGACATGGCCCTCATCAAATTCAAAACATCTCGTTATGTTTCAACGCTCAACACAAAAGTACAGGGGTACTGCTATTGCACAATTGCTTACTCCATAAGCACTGATGAAACACCTAGCCCTTTGAGAAGTATGTATCTCCAACTACTTACGCATCGTAATGTGTTTATTATTACTCGCCATTCGCCTATCCCAATTAAGTCATTTAAGAAAATGTTTGGCACTTACATTGTCTTTAAAAAGCAAATAAAAATTGCATAAATTTGCTCAGAAAGACAAAGGCATTTTTGTTGAACAGTTTTTTGTACGTGGGCTTTTTTATTGCAGCCTACATCTACTTCCACTTTCCATTGTCTAATTGCGAACGTCTGACGTGCCTGTCATAAGTGCCTTCATTTTGCACTTTCATTTTTCTTAACATTTTCACCACAACAATGGCTAACTGCATGGCGACCAACACAAAAACAGAAACACACATTCCGCTGAAACAACTCACTTTCAAAGTAATTGTTTTCTATGCGGTATATACCTTCACACGTCATTTTACTGTCACAAGGTAGTTAAACTGAGATTATCTATCTCTAGAGCTCTGAGTAACAAAAGCCAACCCCCAACGGCGCGTTTATAATTCATAAAAATTCCAAAACAACGCCATGGGCTTGTCTATCGTATCGACGACATCAATTCGACACTCCCGCATACGAATTTGTGCGTGCAAAAGATAATATTCACGTATCGAATTGCTGTCCACGTGTTGGCTGTTGTTTTTATGTGTTTACTACTCAATTTAGTGTGGCTATCTTTTGTTAATTTATTCATATAGAATATTGGAATTTACAGGTTCCTGCGTCCACCTACGTTCAGGCGTTGATTAGCATAGCTTTGGTACGAATTTTGGAATCGTTGGAACACAGCGGGCTATAGTTTGGCAGTTTATTGACTTGTTTCCTCAAAATTAATGCTAACTTGGTGTTAAGTTATTACGAAAGTGTGTTAAAGATATTTTAAATGTAGGGATGTATTTATGGTTGTTTCTTAGCGGTCAATTAATTTAGCTGTTTGCTAGTCAAGCAACAAATTGCTTTCATTAATTTGGTTGATAGCCGCGAAGTTGGTTTTGACTCTTTATTTTGGTTAACAGGTGAACAGGGTATGCGAACTTTAAAGGCATGATATGGGATCGAATTAATTTGAAGAGAACGACTTCTTAAAAAAATTGTTGTTCGTGTTTGGTACTTGAAAATTGACAACCTCTACAAAATCTGTTGCATAGTTTTCCTGTTTAATGGAATATTTAAGAACATGTGCATAAAATATATCACAACTTAAATTATTTCATACATTTGATTAAGTTTCATACTTTAAGATTTTAGAAGTTCACCATTTTAAATATGGCAGCTAATTTTACAAATTGGACCATCATTTTCGCTAAAAATTTTGACATTAACAATTCGGTGTACAACAGAATAATCATTCAACGCCGTTGTTTATAATCAAAATATTCGTGCATTCGACCAACACGAAATGAAGACATCGATGTTCAAAAAGGTTGTTACCAGACGGGCTCTTAAAAGGAAATTGAGAAGACTTGGCTTCTAATTTTGGTAAATTAAGTGCCCCATTGATAAGAAAGGAGACACGTCTTAATTACGTAGCATCAAAAACCTTGTTGGCTAAACTTTAGGAACTTCCAAAACCTCGTGTCAATACTTGGCTTTTAGATCTCGAAAGACAACTGTCAACAAAATTTCTACACGCCAGAAAATTTTGGAAAATGCTTGGAAATCCAAATCTATACTCCCAAAATCTACAATCGGGATAATGTATGTAGGGACGATGTTGTACAAAGCCTTCGAAAACTGTTTAAGTCAATGTGACGCGATGTCAAGCAACTTCCCTAGCATCAACATTCTTTATGCGTTTGTATGATAGTTATACAAACCAACATAGGAGGTGCAATTTACTAAAAACCCGCTTAACTACTTGCGTGTACAGATGATAATGGTGTAAGGCGTTTTTGTCTTAGTTTAAGGTAGAAACTGAACCTTCGAAAAAATGTTTATACTTCTCTTTTTTGGCTGAGACACATCAGAGTTCTTTTTGTGTTTCTTTTTAGTGTCAGAGCATGATTAGAACGCACTCTATGAACTCGAAATAGGTAATTTAAACGAGCAGTTTCAGTCCATATTGACAGCTAACCAAATGAGTGCTTACCTATAAGATGTGATCAGAAGATTGCCAAAAAAGAGTAGTAGATCGAAAGAAGACTAGCAAATAATCGGTTCAGATTTGAGAGCATTTTTTACGTGCTCGAGCTCTGTTCAGTTCCTCGGCTTTGAACGAACAAAGAAAAACGCCCATTATCAGAAAAACGTAGCGAACTGTTAAGCTGGTTAAACATTCTGACAACACTGTCAATTTTGTTTTTAAGGACCAGATCCATTTCCACCTCGAACGGTAGCGCCATTACCGTCTGTATAATGATCCTCTTTGCCAGATTTATTTTACAACCCGTGGTCGAAATTCGACCAATTTTGTCTGTAGATAAAGGAACGAAAGCCAACTAGTTTTTTAACATAATTTATTTATTATTTGTTTTAATTTATTTATATGCTAAAACTTAATTCATATACCTTTCCGCTATAAAAAAAGGAATGGAAAAGGGGAAAACATGAATGTTCGTTTCCGTAGTAATACCTCGCAGAAAACTCTGCAATGCCCCTGAAATAAGACTTTATGATTGCTTACTTTTAGGGGTATTTAAATTGCACACCGTAATGGGTTAATGAGACTTTCCAACAGGTTCTAATCTAAGATGATTAAATTCGTTACTATGGAAACATGACGGCGACAAATTGATTGGCAACAAAATGCTTTTGATTACCTACTAAGCATTTTGTATGGGAAATTCTTAACTTCATTTTACCAGTTTTAATGGCGACATATACCTACGATTTTTTGTTTCTGCACATCTATGGCGCAGAGCCTTTTGAATGATATAAGTTTCATTCTCCTCATTTCATGATAAATACTTCAAAAGTGCACGGAAACTTTTGATGTTTACGTATTAATACATATAATGATAACTGGAATGGAGAATTCTTCAAGATATGATCCCTCTCTTTCATATCTTTCGCTGCTTCACCTAGGGAACGTCTGACTAACAGCCATAAGCATAACTGAGCTCGAAACCGACATCGAGTTCTAGACATTTTTATTTCAATCAAAAACAAAAGCTCACAGAAGCCATGCACTGCTTACTTTTATTTTTTTGTATTCCCCACCTAAAGTTCTATTTTGAACTTTCTTTATTTCATGTACAATCAAGTAATCTTCAAAAGAATGCCCTCAATCTATTACAAATACAAGTACCTACTCCAACACAGATAATACGCCTGTCAGTTTTGATGGCGCTACGAAATGATATCGAAAACATAAAAACAGAAGCAAATCTTCAAACATTAAAGATGCAACATGATGAGATGTCATCTCGTGCTTCTCATCTTATTTTCCCAGTTTCCTCCAAAAACAACTTTCCCTCGTAGTTTTCCCAACTGCCTCAGTTAAATTAAACGCCACTCTCATTTCGAAGGTAATTTCCTATAAAATTTAGTATACCTCTCTCAACGCAGACGAAGAAAAAAATGTCGTTCGCACAGGTATCTGGAGTATTGCGACCTCACACTTGACGGTCCTTTTTATATACCTTGAAGTGAAGGTTTTGATTACATCCAGTTTCGGTTTGGCAAAAAAAGTGATTTTTTGTCTGTTGTTGCCATCGCCCATGTTGACATGGCTAATTATGCTTTTGGCTAAAAATAATTGCGAAGGGAAGCCTAATTGATGGAAGCAACAGAAATCACCGCAATGAAAAAAAAGGCAAATCTCCCAAGTACGACGAAGCTTGTTGTGATTAAAAAATGAATGGTATCTTCAGCTTTTTGTCAGGTTACTTTCAGGCATCGTGGGAAGTCATTTAGATCGAAATCGATTGAGGAGCGACCTATCTAAGGGACTGGGCTTTGTTTTGAACAAACTTGCCGGCAAGCTTTCCCGGTAAAAGTACCGCGAATTTAAATTTATGCCCGAAACTGGCTGGCAATCATTATAAATATTATTGAGTGGTTAGTTGGACACACTAATTGAGATGAGCTACTGTATAATTAATGGGACTAGACTCAAGACTGGGCCAGCTAGGGGGGAATTCATTTTGATTGGCAATACCAGATTGGGAGACTAATGAACTTTAACAAACAGATTGATGAGCGCTATTTTTTTTATCGTCGATGAGGGTTTTTTGTGAATTATTTGATTAAATGTTGATCAGTCAAGATACGTTTGAGCATCAATAAGTCGTGAATACTATGGGGTCTGTGACTAATTGACGACTTTATTTTTAAAACAAGAAGATGGTGTGTTAAAGGAAATCACTTTTGATTGCGTCTTGTCTTGATCCGGTTTGCTCAAACTAAAGTGAAGGTAACCTATGTTTTTGTGGTTTCTTTTGAATGCATTTGGAGATACTGTCCGCTTTTTTTTGCACAGTTTTCCCAACTTTATCAATTCTCAAAATTGCATTCCAAAGTGGAACGTTTTCTTGTTTGACAAGCTGCTAACCCATAATTTGATAAAATTACACAAGATGCAACTATATTCTGTTATTAGTTATAGTTACGCTAAAAACAGCGGACAAATAGGTCAATAGGTATAAACTGAAACTAAAACTTTACTTTGGATTTAAAAAAAAAGAAAAAATGAACTGCTGTCAAACGAAAAAAAGCGACACAAGCACTGATATTTTGTATGCATCTTTTAAACGACGAAAGCGCCGTCTCCGGTGGTTAGTATAACTACGAAAAATGCTGTCACATCAGTATGACCATGAAAATCATTTGATTGCTATGCAAATTCCTCAAGTTAAGTGTTTTAAATCGTGGTGGGCTAGTTGGTAAGTCGAAAAATAGGATCGTAACGAAAAGTGAAACGCATTCAAATGCCCCACTTTTTATTCAGGAACCCAACATTGAGGTTAGTTCAACGAGTGTCAATTTCGACATTCTTTACTCAAGTTTAAATTCACCCGACGACACTGCGTTTCATTTTTCGTTACGCGTTAGTACGTTCTAAAATAATTCACTTACTTGCATCTTCTCATTAATAAAAAACAAACAGAATTCATACTCAAACTGGACTGAACCTCTCTCACTTTTGCGTTACGTCTGAGAGAGAATTCATCCCCTCCACTGTCATTTTGACAGTCTTTTCAGTTTTTACTTCAAAAGTAAAGGAGCAGACCTATAGATACGAATTTGAAATTTTCTGGCGGCATTGATGGTCGTCGCAAAAAAATAAATAAACTAAAATGTCCATTGAAAGAAAATCGATGAACTAGATCAGTTTAAATTAAATTTATACTCAATGCAAACAATCTGAATTATAATAGTTACCCAGCCCAAAAACGTCCAGATAAACGTTTCAATTACAAAAGAATTTCAATAGACACTGACGATGAACCGATCGGAGGCTCCTCGAGGTGTGTCGATTGCAAACTCACTCCATTCACAGTAAATTTCGCTTTCATTCCGAGCCCCTTACTAAGGTCAAAGTCAGTTTTACGAGCGTCCATGTAGATCGCCAAAACACTGATCTAACATGGCAAAACAGTCCATTGTTGGAGTGCGCACGGCGCGCACTGCACTTGCCCTCATTTCGGGCTTGCAATCACGCCCGAAACTAGAAAAACCGGCAGACGCGACGCGCATAGTTGACGCTTTCGCCTCACGTGAGATGTATAATTTGTTCGGTTTTCTGCTGTTCAGTTTTTTTTTGTATAGCTGAGTACCTCCCGCCACCGATGCGATGCAGTTTGATCATTAATTGCCTACTCGCTCGGATGACAGCTAACAGGTATCTATCTGCAATGGCACCTCTTCGGATGGTAGCCCGATTCATCTCTTCGAGCACAGATGGAGATCAACAGCATTCCGCAGTCGATTTTCTGGTTCGCGCTAATGGCTGTTATTTTTGTTTTTGTCTAAGGCTGCCGTAACACTTTTCTGCACATCAAGCCATTCATTCTTGGATATTGTGGGTTTTTTTTTCAATTCACTTTGAGGTACAATTTTATTTGTTTAGCTACACCTCTCGGCTTCCGCGATAATGACAATGATGATGGCAACGATCGTGCAGCGTTGTAAGATGCTAACGGCGCGCGTATAGTCTCGGTTTGTAAGCATGTGCATGCGCATATTGAAAGACTGCATTTGTGCCAATGACTTGTGTTGTTTGTAGCTAATGATTCGCCAGTTATTTGGAAAATAACATGCATTCATATGGTACTACTGGAATGGGGGGATCGGAATTTTGGGATTTGCCAAACCTACAGATCGCTTACAGTTCGTTTGACTTTTACTGAATTGTATGGGAATTCAGTTTTAAGGGTAGGAAATTTTCATACGGGAAGTCGTATCTCACGAAAAAAGTCAGCTGATCGGACTTTAAGAAACTAGACATGTGAGTATAGTCATTCAACGAGCGCTAGCGTCTTTAACACAACCTTTGAAATGAGCTATGGGTATTTTACCCGCTGATTTTAACAAAATATTACGAAAACGGTTCTTTTATTTTACAACGACAACAATTTGAGCTTCTACTCTTAAAATGAAAGCTTAACTTTCATATGGAGGCTGGAGATTTGACTTTGAAATGCCGAGGTATCGAGCTCTCATTCATATTAGTCTCAGTTCTCGAAGACTTCTTCTAGGAAAGCATACATCTTTGGCAATCTCGGTGAATTCACTAATTTAAGCGCTTTATTTTGAGCTCCTGTTCGTTCAACAGATCAGAGATCATTGAGTCTAACTCTTTCTTAATCTTGTGGTCCTGTTTTTTTACATTTGTATGTACAATTGGCGGTGCCAGCGATCTATCAGCTTAAAACAAATAATATACATCAGTACTTTCAGTTTAGACTGCTGAAAATGACGAGTTTTTGAAAGTAATTGCGTTTTTCTTTCCCTTCACGACTTCAAGACTGCCAGACTGGGTCTTATAAATGTTGAGACTTCAGCACATATGCTGGCCCAATGTCCAACATTTGAAAGTAGAATATTTCGGTTATTGAGTTTAGAATGGTGTGTTCTAAATGAAGGTAACGCAGGAAACCACACCTCTAAAGATGTTGAGAGAGTGGTCGACGCCGACGCTCTGATAAAAATTAATATTATTCCTACTGAGCGGTTACCCGTAAAAGGTGAGTGTGAATTAAAAAAAACATTAAAATTTAATATGACTCTCCTGCATACAACTTGTGGGTATGACAGCGCAGTCAAACAGTCGCCAGATCTATGGGAACGATCAGCTCTTACTGGCAAAATTAATTGACTAGACTGTAAGCGAAGTTCCACAACTGCATTACATTAGATTAATCTGGCTTAAGCCAATGTGCGATTGCACTGAAATCGAATGTCGTATTCATAATAGGATATATGTTCCATATCAACTGTGTGACAGAACTTATGAGGGTTTTTGTCTACATTTGACACTATCTGAAAGGGAATTCGTTATAAAAACAGAGTGAGAGTAATCCAGCTTAAGTTGATGAGCGCTAACATTGAAATCGAATGATCTTTTACCCGATTGGGGATCAGTAGCTTGCTTTATGCATTTTACAGAGCTTAAGTTGCCTTACAACGATATTTGACACAAGCTTAAGGTCACAGGAGTCTTGAGATGCATTTTATATTGCGACGGGAATGTCACGCCCTTGTTCATTTACTGACACTATGAACTTACCGATTAGAACAGAATAGGCGATCAAGATCGGTGAGATGGAATGATCTCCCTACGATAGCCGATTCGAGGTCTAAAGTATATTATTTTATCAAGCATCCAAGGTGGTGTAACTTTCTATAGATACTCTGTGAAAATCTCGATAAATTTCAGACGCCAGTGAATACGATCATTAAGAAAAATGATGAGCTACATTTTTACAAGCTTTCATGCAGAGAATTGTTTCAATATCCCCTTCACTGAAACTTAAACAAAATATATAAAAAAAAACTCCTTTCCACTTGAACGGTCACTGATAACACCACACACTTGACGACATTTTTTAAATAAATGCACGTCCCACCAATTTTGATAATTAAAATAAAAAACGATCAAAAAAACGATCACGCAACGCGATCAAATATAATTGATTTCGAAAAGCTTTAGAACCAAAGATCAGTGAACCATGATCCATTCACCCGGCCCCATCAATTTGTCATCACTTGACTGAAGTTGTTGCCCGTTTGAAAAGAACACCAGAATCACCCTCGAAAGACACAAATCCATAGACACCCAATTGAGGGAAATGATTGGCGTTCCCCCACAACAGCATAATGTTGTGACTTGTGCGTTGCATTTGACGCTTGCAACGTCTTTCCTATGTTTTGTGTGCCGTATGTTTGTTTTTATTTATCGCTCGCTATGGAGGAGGACATCGAACGCGAGGGCGTTTGATGAGATAGTACAAAATGACCACAGCGACAAATTTCCGTAGATCGAAGCACTTAACACCCACGACGCGACGTCGCGGTCGATCATTTTGGTTACATCAGTCATAATTGGGAAACGGAATAGATAAAGCATCGGCATTTATGTTTGGGCGACAATTGAGTAGGTTTTTTTTTGTCGCATTTTGTAATAACACCCGTGAGTGAGTGCCATCTGACCTTCACCGACGAGCATCTACCATCTTTGGACATAAATAATCCTGTCACAGATCTAAACGCACTTTTTCTCTTTTTCCAATGATCTTTTCCTCCCATCGGGAATCAGTAGCCGCGTTCTGCGAAAGATCAAAAAGCATCCACGCGCGAGCTGAAAATGAACAAAAAAAAGCCAACCAAACGACCGACGACATTAAAAAGTGATTCCGCTTGGACTAATAAATTATGACCCACATGAGAACAATGCCCTTGCGCATATCGCTATAGATACAGTGTATGTACGAGGCAGAACTTTAACCGCGATGTTCATCAATTGAACCATTGTGCGAGTGATGCGAGATTCTGACGTATAAAAAGAAAAGAAAATGACCGAGTTGAGTTGGATGGAGGACAACATTGAAAAGAAATCTGTCAGGATTATTTACGCCTGTGGAATGGACACGCCGAGGGTATTTAAGATCAAATTCCAGAGGCGCATTCTCTCTTTTGTGGAGATTACCTCATGGGGTTATAAATAGAAAAACGCGGTAAGGGTATTTATAGAAAGCCGATTAGCTGCGATGCGCGCGAGGGTAATTTGTGCAATGTTGGGTTTAGAAACATTTTTGAGAAGCCGTTTCAGGATTAGTAGAACAAAGGAAGATTCTTCTTTGAGGCAACTCCCTTTAAAAATTCCTAAGGACAGCCTGCTCCTAAGTTATGACGTGCATTAAGAAAGAAATGCATCCACATTAGTCATTCTGATTAGACATGCCTCGTACGTCATTTATTATTTCGCTTGTTAATTCAAGCAGACCCATTAAAAGCCCATATCCATCTGCATTCATTTAAAAAAAACTAACAACTCAAACAAAGGCGACATTCCTCGCCAGTTGATTGATAAACACCAGTGCATGTGTCCACGGTCATTCAACACTGTCATAGACTAGACACTAGGCATGCTCCCGCACCTTAGTTCTACAGTCTTTCTACAAACTAAACTTTTTACTGCGATGCGACAGAGTCATCTTGGGAATAATCACAGTCACTGCTGCATCTAATCAGTGATACTCCCCACCATTGGTATTAAGTGAAAAATTCCAATCAAATTGATTCGTGGCAATTTTTCAGGGCCACTTTGTGCGACTTGTTGTGTAGCTGCAGGTGTACAATTGATCGCATTCCTGTAGCAGTTGAACTCATAATAGTCATTGGAACTGTGAGTATAGACATGTTGAGAATTTCTTTGTGAATGAAACACAATTCATGATCATATCTAACGTTGAGTCGGCGCGCTTTTGCTGGAACTTATGCCACCCGTCCAATGACCCATGCAAATTGTTATGCTTACCACTCGATGTACACACGCACTTGGGTGTTTTTCTATGTCCAAGTCCATCCCATGCGTGTCTAGTTTTTTTTTGTCGTTCCCCCTCCATTGTATGAAGCAATTGACCCACGAAAGTGCATTAGCCAAGGCATCGATTGAATAATAAATTCATGACGCAAATTGAATGATAAATTTTTTTCTTGCTGCTATTTATATGCAATTTGAATTTTATTTTCTTGTGACCATCTCCTTAAGTGGAATACATTAAAGTATAGAGCCATCAGTGGAATGACTTTACATGGGGTTATGCTGAGTAGTATATGTTATGACCAAAAAATGTTTTGTAATGAAGGCAAGTCGTTTTTGTGTTGACACATGTTTATGTAGGTCCGCCTGCAGGTTGCAAACAAATTAAAGATCAGAAAGAGTTGTGTGCAGATAATGCCAGGTATTGTGGATATCCTCTATTCAAGGTGCAAGTGTTTGTCGGGATGCGCAACTGAATGTGCTTATATTTTCGAAAGTTAATATTGCGTGACATGAAGCCGAAGTTCCCTTTTGACAACTGTTGTCGTCTCGCTGATGTTTGTGATTAAGTAGCTACGATTAAAATACACATATACGGTTTTCAGAAGCTCTCAATCTTTGCGAGAGACGAGCTACTAGTTAAAATAAGACCGATGTTTCTGACACCCTGGACTGTTGAATAACGCTGTGGAAAAACTTAAAAAAACCAACAATGATTCAACTTAAAAGTACCTTAAGTTGGAGGACTTTAAAACCATGGCATGTTAAAAAGGGTGACGTTTTTTGAAGTTGTTGCTGGGATAGAGAGATCGGCATTTCTGGATGTCTCAGATGGTTGTTCATAAGTTACTTAGAATTGATCTGAAGTTGTACGTGTTTGGAGTAAAGGGGATCATTTTCATCTGTAAATCGCAATCGATGTTGTCAGAGTATGTCAAAGGCGATGCTCATAAAAAGGTAACTGGTGATGGAAGCAATGAAAACCTTAAAGAAAAACACGAATAAACCCCATTTGAAGTACATACTTCGAATCTTTGTATCACAGTTGATATGGCGACCAAACTTGGCTGGCTTATTTAAGAAAAGGCCTTTCAAAAGCAATAGAGAGGGACTTGGTAGGGAATGGGTTCATAAATTCTTTGTAATGGCTGGCGTTTCACAAAGCCGAGTGTAGAGTTAGCACTGTTAACCATTTTTTATGGACGTGGGCAATAAAATTCAATTCCTTGCGACAGGTAAAATCTAGATGGCGGATTTCGATTGTTAAATAGATCAGCTTGTCACAAGTTATGTGAAGTGGAAGGCGTTTGGGAGACTTATTTATTGCTTGACATTTGCTAATTTTTTCAATTTTTGTATGTAGCTTCTGAATCGCCAAAGCGATTTAAAGGCATCTCGATAGATAAGATCTGCTATACCAAAAGGATCAGAAATGTAATTTATGACAGAATCTATTTCCAGCAGATGATTATTTGAATTTTGGGTACTACATTTTCCTTAAGAAGATGAGGAACGCCTTTTTATTTTGCAAACAGTTGGGACATTCGCATATAAAGGGTTTTCCAATAAGAGGTGTATTTTGAGTAGCCCGCTATATCGGTAGCTGTCACTTTTGAAGCTGTTATTTTTTGACATTTTTCAAGTAGAAACTACGCCATTACATAAATGGAATTCAACAACGCATTGAAATTATAAAAATTCACTACAAAAGTGGTGAAAATTTTGCAGTCACAGTTCGCAAAACTAAAGCATTTTTGGGTCGTCGTGAAGCACCTTGTCGGACCGCAATACAGAAATTGGTGGAAAAATTCGAGCTGTTGGGACAAGTTAGTGATGTGAAGAATAAAACCCGTGCACGTCGCTCAAGAACAACTGAGAATATTGCTGCTGTAGCCCAAAATGTTGAAGAACACCCAGGTTTGTCCAATTCCTCGTCGTTCTTTGGAATTGGGGGATGATTAATGATTTTTTATGGCCGGAGTTGGATGGTATTGATCTGGACAACGTCAACTTTCAACAAGACGGCGCTACGTGCCACACAAGCAACGAAACCATTGATATTTTACGGGAAAAGTTTCCGGACCGTGTTATCTCTCGAAGAGGTGATCACAATTGGCCACCGAGATCTTGTGATTTCACACCTTGCGACTTCTTCCTTTGGGGCCACGTGAAAGCTAAGGTCTACGCCAACAGCCCAGCGTCGATTCAAGACCTCAAAGATGGAATTCGTGAGTCTATCGAGGACATAGGGCAGCCAGTTTGCGATTTTGTAATGGAAAATTTCATGAAATGGATATGGTCCTGTAAGCGTGGTCGTGGTAGCCGTTTGGCTGATGTTGTTTTTCATTATTTACGGCATACCTTCCTCTTTGTTATGAAATAAATATCCGATCATTTATCTCAAAATATGGCATTTTTCTTTGAATATCGTAATAACACGTCTTATTGGAAAACCCTTTATCAAAAGGGTCAGAAATGTAATTTGTAACAGAATCTGTTTTCAGCAGAGGATTACTAGAATTCTTCTGTGTATTACTTTTTCCTGATGAAGATGAGAAACGTCCTTTTAATTTTGCATATAGAGTAAGGGCATTCGTAGATATGAATGCTCAGATCGACTTCCTCGAGACATTGTCGGCACTCCGGGGAGTTGACTATAGTTATGTTGTGTTGGGTAGCTTACTAGGTTTTGAATTGATATTATTTTTGGAATGTCCTTCAGATATGTTTATCTATATTTAAAATCAAATTTACAGCTTATTTTGGCACTACGCCGAACGGTTCTGGTCCTATAAAGAGGAATTTCATACCTCTTCTGGATAGTTCGTCCGCTCGATCGGTTCCCTCAAATCCTTCGGTGTAATTCCTGCAATTTATTCAATAGACGGTCACTTCCTCTTGTGGTAAAAATAAGCTTTCGGGTCTGGCATGAGAGAAACCATTTTTAAGGAATTTCGTCTAACATTGAATTCGTCGTCAAGCCTTTATGTCAAACCTGGCAGAGTTAGATAGATTTAATATTGTTTACTTTTTAAACTCTCCAAAGAGAATAGTTGGCTTTTTGTCAATTTTGTAGGTATACCTTTGACAGTGGGCCTGATCATTCCTAATCATTTCAACGAACCGTTTATATTCGACGACTTTAAGTTGCTTCATATTTTGCAAATCCACTCCATGTTTTTTGCAACTTGTTTTCCTTTCTGGGCTCACCATTCTCATCCCTGAACTTGAGCCTTAAGTCAGCTCATTTTCTTGCAAGGATTCTCTTTCATTCCTATATACCATCTACTACAACTACACTTCAAAAGATCACCCAAATCGGCGTCATTCATTAACGTGCGATGCTCTTAACCATCATTAAGATTGACTTAACTATTCCTTGGCTATCCAAAGCCAGCTGTGCCATTGTTTTGCGTCAGCTACCGCCGCCTACTCACCATTTATTCCCAACCCACGCCGCATCCGAGGATCAGTCCATACCCAAAGATGGAAACAAATTTCGCTGAAGTTAACATATTCACTTTAGCGGCACCCATCAGCAGCTAACCGGTACCAAAACTGAAGCAGGTGCACTCTTCCTATCTCGAGTTTCGCATCTGGAAAAAGGTTTCACTGCGGTCGTTTGTAATTAATTTCGATCTAGAGCAAATCGCTTATTATGTCCAACTTGTTGGATGATAAAAAAATAATAAAAATTCCTCCGAGTGGGTTGTGCTCGCACAGACGAAGCAGGTTTCCTATAGCAATCCAGAGCAGAACCTGATGCAACTAACCATCTGATTTGAGAATTTTTGATTTAAGTGCATTTTTTTTCTTCTCATTGCAGGTATGCGGTAAAGAAGTTAAAACGGACTTAAAGCCATTTTACGATCGTCGAAATGGCTTCGCCAATGAGTGCTGTGACACTCTATCGCAGCCCAGGCGGTATGTGCAGCTCGCCGCCAGTCAATCAGCAATACTTCAACAACAATGAACACAAACGCATAGTGCAACTGTTGAGTGCACCAGCGATCTTGTCGCCGACACTGGAGCCCACCTCAAAGGGACTGCTGAATGGACCGGGCCAGAATAATTGCTTTCTCAATTGTGCAGTCCAGGTGAGTCCTAGAAATAGAAATAGAAATAGTGTGACCTCATTTTCGGATGGAGTTGATCCGCAAACTAGAACTCTCCCCGCACAGATCAGCACATGTAAGATGTGACCCAAAAACGAATGCAGAGAGCCGCGAAATTGTATTCATGACACGCGAGTCTTTATATTCATTTTCATGGGAATGGACTTCCATATGCATATTGCATATGGATGCAGATGCAGGGATATACGCGAGGAGGGCTCCTCATTAAATGGCGTCATCGCTGCCTAGTTGTTTGACATGCGATAGAAATGTTGGGTGTGCTATCTTTTTATGGGGTGTGGTGTGTGCAGCTCATGTTCAATTGTGAGAATCTCAATTAGTCTGTGTGTTTCATTGTCTGCGACATGAGTAGTTCTAGCAGGAGGAGATCGAGTCAATGGGTCTTGGCATGAATCTTCTTATGACATGAGATCCAATTGTTCTTCTTTTTCCATGTTTCGCGGTGTTGTGTTCTACTTGGTTGGTAAGTAATTAATTTTTGTGTTGGTAGCCCTTGTGTGAAAGTGTATTAGGGGCGATGCCAGAAAGTGCAATTTCTCATTAAAGATGATTGATGCATTTGGCCTGGGAAAGCGAACACTTTTCCGTTTCTGATGGGCAAATTGTGCTAATGGGTTTATCTTGCCGATATAGATATGAATTAGAGCAGATTTTTTCTATTTCGAAGGTGATAGGCTGCCACTGCTTGTGGAGGTCCAACTTTTAGCCATCATTGGTGCTGTTACTGTTTACCAGTTGTGTTTCCACGCCAACACCGCATCACTATTTTCGGTTTTTGGTGCTTCTAAAGTATGTATGCTGATATGTAATTTACACCATACAGCTAAGGGTTAGAACGAGTGGAAATGCTTTTAAAAACAGGGTGAAAAGGTTATTCTTCGACAGTTGGCTTGTCAAAAGCCACTTGAAATGATTTTCAAAATTAAATCGACGTTGAACACCTCCTGGTGGCAGTTGTGACTGTTGAACCCTTATTCGATGTCGAATGACTGCTTCAACATTCGGGCCTTAATCCGATTTGATGTCAACCCAAGCCTTAAAGTAGTCTTCGTTGTGGCAGGTCTTTTGTTAAAAAAAAAACAACAACTGCTGCGCAGAAGGACGTAAGATATGGTAGAAATTTGACCCAATCCATGGACACAAAATATTGTGTTTCACGCATAGACCTGTAGCCTCTTTAAGGCGATTTTAATCTTCCTTTGGTGTTTCCAAAAACGATCCCAATCAAATGTCAGAATTCGAGTGTTCCATCAATCACTTCAAAAAGTCTGGAGATGGATAAGTGTCAAAGAGGGACATGATCTTATCTTTGATTCAGTTGGATGGCACCACAAGTAACATGGTGTGCGCAACTATGAAGGCAGTTCACAGTCGGCGGGAGCAACATGTTTGATTAAGACCATCAGAAGTAAAAAGTAATCAAGGGAGCAAAATTGTTGTGCGCTCAAAAAGAACGATTTAAATGATGCAGTTCGACTTGAGTCTCATAAAAGTGAAAATTCAACTTATTTGTATTGAAAATCAAACTACATTCCCAGTTCTCTAGTCCTCCAAAATTTTTGGCATAACTCATGAAAAATCAAAAGAGTCCAACTGCGAACTGGGTTTACTTTTACCTTCAGTTGATGTTCATTTTATTTTATTTTTAATTTTTACAAACACTCTAAAAGCAACTACAAAGCGCAATACTATCCAAAACAAAATACACCTGCTACCTTCATCACTGTCTATCATCCCACTGAAAAGGGTTGCATTTCGTGGCAACGTTAAATAATACCCTCCGTCATGTCCGCGTGTCTAACTCTTCTTTGCTAACCGGTTGAATTAAGAACAAGACAAACGTATATTTTAAAACTGGATAAAAGAGCTCTGCAGCAGGTGCTATCGCACCTCTTTTACCCTTTAACCACGTGCTGCAACCAATTGATTTACCGTCTGCCCGAAGTTCATGGTCAGCTCTACATTTTAGGGCTGCAATTCGCGTGCGTGATCAGCGATGGGCAGATGCAGATCAATTTTTATTTGAACGTTTTTGGAAACTCATCTGCAAAACAAAATAACAAGCGATTTCTGCCGCCAATTTTAAACTGTGCTTTGTTGACTTATTTGCTTTGCTTCATTGCAGAATTAGTTCCAAGTCAATGGACTTGAAAAGAGTTGGGTTTTTTTTTGTCAATTTCAGACAAAAGGACAATCAACTCTCTCCCACACACGCTCGGAATTCCAGCGAAGCATCAATAAATTTTGCGTGAACACTATCTGAATGTGAAACGGGTTTCGATGTCAGCCAAGCCCAAAAAATTCCAAATTTATGTGATAAAGGGTCGAATGGCAAACAAAAAAAAGGAAAACCCAAACATCTTCTCATATTTTTATGAAGCCAATGCAATGGGTATGTAATTTATTTTGTGGCTGACGCAGCATAACGCGTATGTAAGTCCACACCTCGCTTAGTGGTCGATTATGTATTGTTTTTTTCTTTGGAGGGGAAGCCATCTTCTGTGTAAGCCGATTAAAATGAAACAAATTCCATTAATTGCTGGAGATGACAATTTGTATTAGCGGGCTTTTGGGCTATTGTATAACCATGTGGAGGGGCTGAGTTTGTTTCGAAGGTGCTAATCAGCTGTAGTGAAGATGTTGCCGGAGTTAAGACTGGCAAAACCCTCTTAACTGATTGGGGATTTGGTTTTTTTTTACCCATAACTTATCTTAGTGATTTTATTCAGATGTAATGGGACTGAAATTTGGTAAATGTGTCGCGGGAGTGCTCGCACTAGGCCTGTTGAATGCCATGGGAAGGACTGTGACTAAGGTGGGTCGGAGTAGGTGTGTTTCAAATGATACTGCGGGTCAATTTATTGAGTAAAACATTTTTGAGACTTGCGAGTGTCATTTGTGAGAGTTTTTTTTGCATCAAGGAGTCAAGCAGCTCATCACTGAAAGGACATACTAGCTCCAATAAATAGCCTGAATTTTAGTGAAAGGTTGGACCTTATATTGGCTGTTAAGGAGGCCTTATTTTACTTCACTCTTCTACTTCTCACCTTAAGATGGATTTTCCGGAAAAGTTGACAGGAAAGACTCCACCAAACAAGCCAGATTGACGTTCTTCCTCAACCCCAACCCAGTGTAGGCTTCACCAATCTGAGTGCCTTTGCTTTGACAAGCATCAATTTATTGCCGAGTCCAAATGCACCTACCCACACTTAACGACAAAACCACTGAACTCGTCAATTCAAATGCTCCATCCCTATGATGATGATCCTCTTGCGCCGTGTGATGGGCTGATGGCCCCCGCCTGCAACGACATTTTAATTTAATCGTCAGTGCAATAAAAGGTAAATTAAAAATTCCCATTTACCTCAGGGTCATAGACAAACAGATACGTGTAACACGAAGAGACACATCCTACCCACGCTTCTAGCATGATCCACCTAAAATGCATAAATTTCCTTCAACGACTCTTCGCGTCGTCTGTATCGTCGAACGGAAGGAAGATACTTATTTAAGGCTGCTCTCTCTCTCTCTCTCTGTGTTGCATACACAATGCACACAACATTTACGATGGGAAATCCACACAGAAGATGATATAATTTGATATGCGCCCAGGCGATAGGTGAAGTGAATCTCCCCTCAGCTCGTAATAGAAGTAAGTAGTATGTAATAATAATCTCATAGCAGCAGCAGAACAAAAACCAGATCGAGATTAGTTCACACGATAAGCTCTGGCAGTAGTAGGGCAGGCCAGTCATACCCCATGTGGAACTGCTCAATCGTGAAGCATGGTAATATTCATGTTGCCATACAAAATGAACTTTTGTATCTGTCTCACCTTCTGTGCAAGTGCGCAATTGCATCAACTACTGCGTGAACTGCCTGCCAGAAGGGAGTCGACTTTAAATTGGAAAAACCACAAGTACATCCACAGGTGTCATCTCGATTCTCATCGCCGGGGATCATCGTATCAATTCTGTGCAAATCTTCCCACACCCATAGATCGGACAGCGGTGGTCTAGAATATTATTTATCGGCTGCCAGTCGGTTGCAAATCAATTTTTTTCACACTTTTCCCATCGGTTCGGAGCGCATAACGACTGTCAGTCTTCCGTTCCTCCGTTGCACGGTTCGCAGATTTTCCTGGGAAAATCCGCAATCCACTGCAGATGGTTTAATTAATTGTTGGACCGAAAAGTTCGCTAAAAGTTTATACAGCAGGATTGGTGAAGGTCTGGGATGTCGCCGCTTCGCGTCTAGACTGGTTAGTTGCAGAGAGCGAAACACAGTTCGTGACTGAACTCTTTCGTTTTGGATATATAGAGACTTTGTTGCGCGCAGTGATTTCACTTTCTCACATGCGACCCAAAGGACACAATCCCAATGTAAGTGTTTCATCGTGCGTGGCGAGGCAATAAAATTCAATTCAGCTTTTATCGCCCTTGATATAGTTTGTTTGTTTGGAGGGTAATTCGATGCGAATTCGTGCGATGATCGTTTGTCTTGTTTTGTTGCATGTAAAATTCGACGCGACGAGAGTGGTCATTACGAGCGATGTGTGAGAACGTATAATGACTCCGTGATTATGACTTTATAGCCGACAAGCTTAGCACAAACGTTTAAAGCGTTCAAGTGCTTGCGCAACAGCCTGCCCAGCAATATGGTGGAAGTGATGGTTTTATGTCTGCCGGGAGTTCGTTAGCGTTTGATGTCTTTATAAGTGAATGGGAACTCTTATGAGTATGCACGAAGCTGTAGCGAGAGGGGGTGACTTCGTGGGCTAGATTTGTAGATCGTTTGACGGTCAATTTGGATTTTATTGATGTGCCATAGGAAGAGGGGTTGGTTAAACGGAATCATGCATAACATCACAGAAAAACCAGCAAGCTTTCCCACTCTGAACTGGGGTTGTTAAAGTCTTCTGTATTGGCAGGAAACACCACTCTCTCTCTGTCATCACCTACGCCTGAGTAAAAATATCTATACGACTCAAAGAAAGTCAGCTCTTCCACATCTGATCATTGGCGGCTACCACAAAGAACTCGCTTCGCTTGATTCCTTTTGAATTCCAACGCCAACCATCAACTACCCGAAAGCTACTGTAATTATCAACGAATGACACGCCTTTACACTTTCTATTGCCAATAAATGCTGCATGCCAATATATTGTATCTCCGAAGAGGTCAAGCGTGTGCAAACCACTGCTGCCTTGCGAATTTCCTCGAATAAATCAATCAATCAACTCATTTCATTTGCTGCGGATGCGGTAACTACTTGCAGACTGACTTGAACAGCGAAAAGAAATACGGGTTGCCCAGAAAAGAGTCAGGATTTTGCTGGCGACGTTCACAATCAAAAATCAATATTCTAGTGCCCACTGCCCACATTATGTTCACAGTTTTTAACAATGCCTGATCTTAGAATTAACCACCGTAATAGTGGATGCCCAGCGGAGTGAAATTATCCGCATTGGAAACTAATTAATTGTGTTGATTTATTACCAAGGCGTCCCCAAGACGACAGCAGTACCATCGATCATATTGTCTGCGCGTTTGGAAGTGTTAAACCATTCAAAGCTTAGAAAAATGCATTAATCGCTGCGCACCAATAAATAAAGGACAGTGGTCTCTTAAATAATTTCTAAGTCAAATCGAAGCCCTATACCAATGGGCAATGCAATCGCGTCTGCAACCAGACATAAGGTTATTAATGGCACCAACGACAACGCGAAATAAATGTTAAATACGACCAGCACCACTCGCGTTCCAAAGTCCAAATTTATAAATAAACGTTCGACAGATTTTCAGACCGCGATCCAGGTGTGTTACACTACATACAATCGTATCTACCTACACCGTGGACGTTGCAGTCGAAGGCTCTGGCTCAGGCTCAGCCTCAGCACGTGCTAATCTCCAATGGCTGTCTTGTCCTCGCCATTGAACATAAAAAAAAAATTGTCGATAGACATAGGCCCAACACTCTGATGGTTCTTGGGATTGCGACCTCTCATCCAGGTAGATGGAACAACAAAACGCAAAAGAAAATCGAGTTCATAAAAATGAATTAGTGGCCATGGGACGGTAATTTGCTTGAAGATACTTTCAAGTGATAAACAGAAGTTAATTGTTGTCGTAGGTACTTCGTCATAAAGAATAATGACGACGACCGACGTGGAGGTTAAGTATATCCTGTGTCTATCCAATATCCGATTGATTGTGTACACAGCACCGGAAGGATGTGTGTGAGAGTACTTTCATCCGGTGAATCTCATTTCCCAAGCCAATTACCACCAACCTTCCGTCGACTCAAGGGTTAAGTAATTGATACGATTTAGGCGGCGCAGCAACAGCATCATTTCGAAGCATTACCAATTCCTGTCATTAGTTGCCGTGAAATTACCTCGCTCCGGCCAAATTCATTAGAGCGGTAATAAACCGCGACTGGCAAAGAAAAGGCGACAATCACTAAGTCTCACACATCTCTATGTTAGAGCGGTACATTTTTTTTGTTGGTCGTAAAAAAGTATCTCGCATCCAATTCAAACTCCACGGTGGGAGATGTCAACGGCCTCTGTAATGGCGACAGACAGAAGTAAAAGACGCGATGGAACAGTGTATACAACGAGTGACATGGAAACTGGTGTTGAATTGCGGTAAATTATTTATCTCTTTCCTCGGCTTTTCACTAACGAGATAGATACACTGCGAATGGTAACTTTTTGTTGCGCTGCAAGCATGAGATCGGAAAATGATTGTAGCCGCCAAGTGTTAAACACATGTGTGCGCTGCATATTAAATACGTGGCCATCGCTGACGCGTATCCTTAACAGGATAATTGCGTCTTCCTGTGATGGAGTGGCTTTATCTTAGAGGAAATGGTAATTGTTTCGATTTTGTCCACCGCAAAAGTTGAGTCGTGTCAACCCCAGTTCGGAGTGCAACTCTTTTGTTTTTCTTGCCACACATTTCGTGGGGTATTTTTCGGTAGAGTGCACTCCTTGGTAGCAAATTCAAATTGAAATGTGCACAAGTATGTTCCGAATGTATTTATCAAATTACATGTGGCCCGGTCTTGCGGTGTGGATATGTCCGCGGCAATTATTTCCAGTATTGCACTGGAGAGACACTGGTGCGGTCTTGTGCGGTGTTGTTTGCGAGGATAATTGGATGTTGTGTCGACTACCTTAGAAGGAGAAGTTGATCAAATTATAGAGGGGGACCTTATCTTGAGCAATTATTGGTAATTTTTAGACCGCTTCGTGATTGATTTGCAGATAGGGTTTTAATTTATCCACTGGTGCTTGAGGTTGTTTAATTTGGCTTGTTTTTCGTTCTTTGTCTGTGCAGTGCATAGTATAGGGTTTGTAAGACAATTAAACGGTTCGCATTTGATTGGTCTTTGAAAATCTACACAACTGGCTGGAAAAGAAATCAGACAACTTTAGCCCACTGAATTTGAATGTGTTTTTGTTGACAAAGGGGCTGATGACTACCTAAGGCGAGGTCTTTCTCCGATTTAGTCTTGAAGACTCTATGAGCCGTAAAATTTCTGTTCATTCGATTAATCTTTAATGGCTTTTGGTAAATTTTTTGAAAGATTGATGTCACTTTATAGCTCGTAAAGGTCGTCCTCCAAAGACCGTAAACGCAAACGTCGCCGACGACTTTACAAAAAAAAAACATGTTTTTGGTTATCAGTCGTCTATCTAGAGGCCCGATAAAGTCGCCGATTAAGTTCCGAAAACCTGGAAAGTAGAATTAGTTTGACCCGATTATGGAGCTCTTGCCAGTGATTTTCTTCGACTAATAGCTCGTGCAGTGGTAAATTCCACTTATTAAATTAAATGGCAACTGATCTTCTATAGTTTATTACAAATTCAGCCATCAAAGTGGATATAAGCAACATCTCCAAAGTCACAACAATTCAAATTCGAGTCAAGAAACAAAAGAGTCCAACAGCGAACTGCCTATTTCATGAACCAACTAACTCCAGACCATGTTAACATACTCTTCTTCCATTTTCTATACCAACAATGGGTTGTGAAAAATTGCGCGCCAAAGCCCCATCTTACCCGCCATAAAAGCAGCAACCAGTTCGGTCTATTTCAAGCCATCGCCATCTAAGGATCAACGCAGATGCGCGCGAAACGCGCTCGTGATCATGATATTCCCGCCACGTTTTCTATTCATGTAATCGTTTTTATTTTGTTGTGTGCACTATTCCATCAACTGCATTTATTTTTCTAGGTTATTTTTGGTGGCGGATACCTCCTTCTATACATTTACTGACAGCAATGAAGAATCCTTTGACAGCAATCTGCAAGCAATCTCGCAGCATCATCCCCAACCTCAACCTCTCGTAGAGGTAAAAAGCAACATCTCTTGTGGAAACCGGTTCGCAGGCGGTCCAAACATATCGCCATTAAGTCTCTTCTTATGCTGCTTCACTTTTTCTGCGTCTACCTCTTGTTTGGTTGTTGTTGGCTTGTCTTCTGCAATAATTGATGCTTGTGTCCAGCTGGTTGAGAGTTTTTTTTTTGTTTCTCTCTTCTTTTTTTTGTTGAGCACGATGTTTTTGGTGTTTTCGTTTTCGGTTTTATGGAGAGGGAAAACTTTCGAGAGGCACGAGCTAAAAAGGGGTCCTCGCTCCATCCTCACTGTTAATGGAAACTGCGCCAGCACGAATTTTTATGTGCACAGGCCGGCAGTTCTTTTTTCTTCATTTTTTATGTCGTATACTGAAGTTCATTGTGCTTGTGCAGAGAACTGATTAACAGCCTCGATTGCAACAGCATCAGCAGTGCTGATGTAGCACGAGTGCAGCAGCATAATTTTCTGGTTCTACAAAAACACAGAAAAAAAGGATACGGTCTTTGTTTGTGTGGTTGCTTTCCCCCCAGCGCGCACCAATAAAAAGAAGTATCTCTCTTTTGTTGGGAGTTAATGAGTTTATTTACACAGCACGTACCAATTGTTGGTTGCAGACTATGAACACTGGACCAGGGACACCGACTGTTTCTAGTTCTGCTGATGAATGTGTGTAGATTAATGGTCGGCTCACGAAACTAATTCCGATGACAACCGGCGTAAGGTGGAGGCATTAAAGACAGCCATCGCCTTCGTTTCGATATCGGCCACGATCAGTTGGTTGGAGTGGAAATTCCCATTGGGATGTTGCATATACAAGCTACTGCCACGCACGAGACACGATCGAGGTAGAAGTTGAATTTATTAACATTTCTTAACATATCTGTCTCGATGGCTTAGCTTTTGGGTACCTAGATGGTTTCTGATTTTTAATGACGGGCAGAAGAGTTTATTGGAAAACTCTATCTTTGTTAACAATCATGGAATGCGTTTCGTTTTGTTTTGGTCTTTCCTCTTAGCGCGATTAAATTCTTTTTGGGCGTTCAAATTTTTAAGTGATTAAAAGGCCTAATGGGCAGGTTGGTCGAAAGAACACGATGAGTCAGCTGCATTTGCATTTGTTTGGATTCGAGATGTTAGTTTGGAACCATAGTGATAGATAATAATAGGCGGACAGGTGCTGTGGCTTCAGGCGTCCATCTAAGTGAGAGTCTTTAAATCTATTGTCTCTTGGTTGACTGCTTTTGATTTGTTTACTTCGTTCAGTGGATGTGTGCTACTGTGCGGTCAGGGAATACCAGTCTTGGGGTTATTTTCACTGCGTCTGATCTCGTTTCATTCGTCCCAAATACAAGAAATAAATACGCAAAACTTGGGAGAAGTTCGACCTTTTGTACCAACTGTTTCTTCACTAAAAAACATTCACGCTTGTGGAAAAAAAAAACAAAACCTTATACCAAATCGCACCCAGCACTTAGTACCTACTTTCAATGCATTCGATTTGATTGCACATTTACCAAATTTGTGGGCTTTTCTATTCTCACTTTCATATCTTTCACTTTGACCGCCACATGGTAACGATAACTCTTACATCTCCATCGTTTTGGAACAATTAACCTACAAACTGACGTTTGAGTACCCAATCATTACGCGCACTTGATCAATCATCAAACAGCTTGCATTCAAAGCCACGAATCTCTCTCTCTCTCTCTCTCTTTCTCCCTCTAAGTGGCACATTGAAGTAATAAAAGCGAAATTTGATCGACGATTTACCATCGGTCTAGACGGAAATGGACATCTCTCATTATACCTCGTCAGACTTAAGCTGCCAATTTTTCTATTTAGGTTAATTCAATTTCCTCTGCAGCCTACCGCACAATAACCGCTAATTTTCCAGCGCGATTTCACCTGTTCCATGCCTAACCACCAAAAAAGTGTATAAATGCCTATAAACGTTGAACAACAAGTCAACTCACACGCCGCCGACAGCAGCGCACTCTACTAGGCGATATTTAATAAAAAAAAAATGAATGTGTACAACAATTCATGCATTCCAATCCACTCGACCAGAGCGACGCATTATGAATTTGAAATTAAGTACACATAATCAAAACGACAGCACCGCACCGCAATATGTCCATAAAGCATACCTCTCCCTCTAAAGTAACAACAAAGATAATCGGACTCAACTCAACTCTCTGTAACAGGTTTCCGCGAAAAAGCACAATCTACTTAGCCTTAGCCCGCACAAGAACCACACGCGAGAGGAAAATCTCAGCCAAATGTCTTTGAGTGGTATTTGTAGTCGAGTGGAGGTTCGATTTAATGCCCCCAAGATGTTGCAAGGGTATTTCACAGATGAAGATGCTTCGCAAAATTGAATGCTGTCTGTTAAAAATGCCAGGGTCAGCATGGTTATGGTAATTTGTTTCCTCCACCGGAGATGAGATTGAATTTTGATTTCGATAAATGGATGTGTGGGCGTTTGCGAAATTTCGTAGTACCATGCATATGCAATCGCGCAGAGTTTTTTCCTTCATTCCACCGAATTAAGTGCGCATTTTAAACAAGTTCTAAGCGCGCTTTTAAGACGCGAACATCTCCATCAAAACAAAAAGGCAAAAATAGATTCAGCAGGAAAAAAATTGTATATCCTTGGAAGCAGCCACATCAGAACTATGGGATATCGTAAATCGCAGAACACAGCATCCATGGCATACACGCCACAGATGAACTGCGCGCCTCTCAAACGGGTAGACTGGTTTGTTTTTCTATAGAAAACTAGTTTTGGAGTGGCAGCACGGCCGCCATTTTACAGCAAAAGCCCCCATACCAACTGAAACCTTCGACGGCACGGATTTAATTGTCCAATGCACGTAATGCGCGCGTGTGCGTTTTTGTTAAAGCCAGGAGTTGATACGTGACTAGCAGTTTTTCTTTTACATTTTCACTCCTCTATGGCGAACAACGAACAAAGGATTTAACCGATCTTAAGGCGAACCTTAGAAAAAAACACCGTAGAAAATGTTATTTTCTTTATTTCTAATGGTAGTTGCCAATCCCAGAGTCTAACACGGACACGAGCACCTACACCAGTAGGATAAGTTCGAAAACGAAAATTCTCCCAATCTCGCTCATCGGTGATCTTTTGAGAAAATTTCCTTTTCGAAGATAGAGCTCTGAAAGAGCAGAATGATCCCGAGTTGTCTCTCTGGTTCTCTTAGGAAAACAAAAGAGTTCGTTAGCAAACTGGGAATTTAATTGCGAAAATAAAATTTCGTTGCATACTTTTTGGTGGTCTAGAAATTCATAGGGAAAAGGAACTGTTAGATACGATGAAAATGGTCTCCAAATATTCCATCTTCCTCTTAATGGAATGACATAAACAACAACAACAACAAAATACGTACAGATGCTTGGCTCTTGTTTGTTGCATACCTTACGGATGTTGGAATAAATGTTTGGATTATTTTACAAAGCTAGTAAAGGGTTTTCCAATAAGAGGTGTTATTTTGATATTCAAAGAAAAATGTAACTTTTTGAGATAAATGATCGGATATTTATTTTATAATAAAGAGGAAGGTATGCCGTTAATAATGAAAAACAACATCAGCCAAATGGCCACCACGACCACGCTTAGAGGACCATTAAATAGTTATTGTCAATATCCCAATATTTTAAAGGAGTATGAGGGGCGGTAAACTTGAAGAATAATACGTCCTATCAAAAATTGATATGACTTCTCAAACGCCATACATTTCCAACTATTTGGGAATGCAGGCAGGGTTTTAACAAGTATCAGTTCTACCATTAACTGTTTTAAAATTGGTTCTAAAATAAACACTTCTAAGGACAAAATTTGTTTAGAAAAGTATTTTCCGACGGCCATGGGACATAGCAAAAACGATTTTTGAAATCGACTTCAGTGTTAAAGTACCAATAATAAAAGCGTCTTAGTTCCTTACTCTCAATTCGATGGTAACTTTCGGTCCTGGGTTATTTGAACGTAATAATAACTGCCAATTTTGAGGATATCACTATTGGTCCTGAAAAGGGACCGGTGCAACTGTTTGTATATCCGGAGCTTAATTGACTATTCTTCGAGAAATTTTCTCAGGTCGATTAGACCTTTAAACATTTGTTGATCAGTTCGATTTCGCACTTAACGGTTTTTTATTTTTTTCTGAAAGGTATCCCATATGTCTTCTGAAGATTTTTAAAATCTAATTTTAAACTAAATAGCCAAGTTCATCATACAAAATAGCAAAGCAGCCGCTCCTACTGGGCGTTTCAATATTTGTTACGATGAAAATATGTCGGGGAGGACTAAGAAAGCATTTCAGGAAAC
The DNA here is from genome assembly GCA_936431705.1 of Cheilosia pagana. NCBI lineage: Eukaryota > Metazoa > Arthropoda > Insecta > Diptera > Syrphidae > Cheilosia > Cheilosia pagana. The sequence goes on along the minus strand of OW386168.1, from coordinate 51,060,477 downwards.
GCAAATGTAACGAAATATAAAACGCACTGACCTGAGTTATGTGTGTCTCAATATTTGTTACGCTTTGAACATTTTTATATCGCGGAAGGACAAGCTTAAATTTTGAGAAATAAGAATGTAACGAAAAATGAAACGTCCCATATTAATGTGATTTGTTTTTAAAGATTTTGCGGAATACGGGTGAGCATGAGTAAAATTAAAATATTGGAGCCAACTCTATAGCGTTCGATGTTACATTTCTCTTTCAATTACATATTTGTTTAATAAACAAATTTTTAATGCACTCTTTCTTTTGGAACTTATGGCTGCAATTTTAGCTAAAGCATTTTTATAAACAAATCTGGCAAATAACAAATGGATTTCTCCGTTTCCTTAGAATAATTTATAAATCTATCTGAAAATAACAAATGAAACTTTTTTTATGACTGCGCTGTTGGGCAAACATCTGTGCCCTCACGCGCTTTATACAAAATTCATTCCATTTGCCGATGGTTTTCTTAATAATTCCCAAAAAAAAAAACAATGTGCGGGTGCATTGTTATCACTGTTACAACCAGCGTTTATTCCTAAAGTCATGGCCTTTTCCAAGGAACCTACGGTCACTCCATGTTGTTGTCGTCTTGGGGTCATTAATCAACCTGACGCGTCCATCCCAAAATGCAAAACCAAAAAACCAACAAACAAGAGGGAACCCCTTTTTTCCCACCAACAGTCAGTTAGTTCCATTCGAGTAGGCACGCGCTGTTATTTCCATAAATTTGACCATCGTCAACCAAAGTTTTACTGGCACGATTGAGATCTCTTCAAATGCAAGAACCAAAAGACGCTTGCCAACGAAGAGAATGAGTCTCTTGAATTTAAAACTCTCTTTCAGTCAAGTCGCACACCTCACCTGTGTTACCTGCATTTAAACAGGTAAAGGGAAATTTATTTTCTTCAAAAAGACTACAACAGTATGGGTTTTCGAAGATTGTCTTCAAGAATACCTAAAGAAAACTCACCAGAGAGACTTAAGCCAGTATTAGTTTTGCTCAATTCAAAGACGGAGGTGTGTTTTTAGTGCGGTGTTATCAGAAATATGTGTTTCATTTTCACTGGCAAATTAAAAATATAAACAAAAGATATTCTGCAACATTGCAAATTATTTTGTGAACAAAGTGCAGTTACAGTGCATGGTTAAAGTTTATGAATATTTAACAATTAGACTGGAATTCGATGTGGCCAAGTGCTGCACTCTAGTGCGACTTCGATGAACTGTGTAACAAAATGGTGACGTCAGTTGCAAGATGTTGCCATAAGTGTGACTAGATAAATTGTGTTTTTACATTTTTCCTTCAAACCAAATGTGGTGCATATGTAATTGTCCGAAAAGAGTGTAATTATCTTATATGGTGCTATGGATGTTTGAGGTAAAACAGAAGTGAACGAAAAAAAAGACAAACCCTTCAGGGTAACTAAAGTGAAGTCATAAAAAAGAAGCAGACGATTCCTAACAATTGACTGTGTGTGCCACGACAGGTGTATCTGTTAAGCTTGTGCAAATTTAATTTTTTCTTCCATCGAAGAAGCACCTGTGACCTGTGTCGAGGGGTTACTGTGAGCGACCCTCTTCCTTATTTACAAAGTTCGCAATCATGCGCGAAATCGGCTGGCAATAAATTTTGCGCCGACTTTTTTGAATACCTCCGTCTACCCCAATAATATATACACACAAATTGGATTAATCAAACCGAAAGATGGATAACACACTACTGTCACCGGTTGGCCAACAAGTTGATAACAAGTTTCCAACCTCAAATGTTGGTGCCTTCTTCCAGACCTGCAAGGTAAGTGCTGTCAACTCTTTGATGTTTCCCGCTTCTTTACCAGGAGTAGACAAATTTGACAAACAACCAGCAAGAACAATAATAAAAGTCAACTAACAAGCCAATTGCTGCGTTTGCAAGATTTTCATAGCTAGTAGGTTGTTTATACAGAGAGGCAATGGTTTATTGCATTAGAAAACACGTACAGAGAGACCTCCACTGTAGGTGTACTGTTATTGTTGGTGGAGGTGCGCTGTTGCTGGCTACAATCACTGCAAAGTAGGTAATTAACAATTCTGGTGACAGGTTTTCGCTTCGAATTTGTATTCAGGTGGTAATTTCTCTTTTCCAGAGAGAAGACCTAAATTGGTGGACGCAAGTAGTAGGCACGAGGTAATCTACCGACAGCAGGTATATTGCATCGTTTTGGGTGGGATTTGTCTGCGGTCTGAGATTAAGAATGTCTTAAGTTGGGTTTCTTTGTTTTATTCTTGCAAAAGGTCGCCATTCAATATTTTGGGTCGCATGGACACATGTTCCATTAAAATCGCATAGTTCTTGGCGAATTTCGTCTCAAGCTGTGCTTGGATATATGGTAGCATATTTGAATGGTAGTTCTGTTATTAAAACTCAAGATGTTTTGAGAGAATAATTATGTGGAAACCATCTTTCAAAAATAAAGTACAATAGCGCATCAAAGGAGCATTGCATTTGAGTTTTTTTGCATCCAAAACCTCAATCTATTATTAGGATAGTAGAATACCTACCTACCTCAATATATTTCCGGTCCTTGTCGTACATTAGATCGACGCGTCTAAACTAGGGAGCTAGAATTAAGAGCCTTAAAAAAATGTTGCCTTGAAAAGTGGTGAATGGAAGTCAACATTAAATTTTAAGAATATATTTTTTCGAAGGTAATGTCTTTCACAAAATGTTTTCTTTTCAACCTAATACAAATTTGTGCAACACGCCCACTTTTTGGGGGTGTATTTTATCCAAAATTTAAATTAGTGGTAACATTAAAGTGTGGGAAAAGGAATTGGGCTTCAAAAAGGTTTGTTTCTTCCAAATTTGACGAAAATAACTGAGTAAAAAATCTACCTGTTGCTAGGACCATCTTGTAAGTCAAGGAACGTATAAACTCGAAAATTTGGTTCACATTTTGGGATGTAAAGTCAGTTTCGTCAATTTGTAGCGACTAAGGTTTCCAACGGGCCTGGTCTTTTGAATTGCAATGATATTGAAATAAATATTGGTCTTTTGTATGTGGTTTTGAACAGACAACAAGTTTCTCAGACTTAACAAAGTTTTGAATGGAGCAACACATAGTTTTTGTTTTATCGAAGTCGGCCAACTGATTCAGAAGATATACGAATTAAAAGTTTTCTGAAAGTTATCAAACGACTTGTATGTTATCTCGTTTGTTTCTTCCCTTTCCTGGGCAAAGGCGTACAAAGTCCCCAGGTCCCTATAGAGACGTAGACCTATCTTCACAAACCTAGTTGTTTGTGTGACACTTTCTTTTTTGGTTCAAGTGGAAGCCATCTATATTTGTCGAGAGAAAAAATGCCCTAAGTTGTTGTTTTTGTTTTTCCAGAGTCGAACCGAAGACCACTAGCTCAGTAGTCCCATCATTGAGAAGATTTCTGTCTCGAAAAAATTCCATTTGAACGATTCTTGTTCGAAGTGCGGACAGATACATTTTTCATTGCAGGATTTTATATAATTAAAAAATGTTGTGGGTATTAATCCGAAATAGAAGAAACTTGGAACTTGAGCCACTACCATTGTACGCGACTTTATCGCAAATGATTGCATACCTACAGGCTGATGGGAAGCCACGTTTTATTGAGAATTTTCCGCAACTTATATGTGCATTGCTAAAAAATAGATAACCGCAATAAAACAGAAGATCAAATGTCCTCCATTCGAAAAGCTGAAAAAAAAACACTCGAAACCGCATTCGAAAAGTGTGAAAAATCTCTCTCTCGGATCCGTGAAAGTCTTCCAAACCATCTAATGTATGTGTTATGGGAAACTGACCACCGATTTCAAAAAATCAATTGTTGTCCGAAACCACGCACATCGCCTTAAACTATTTGCACAAGTTGTAAACACATTTGTTTGGGAGACACTCATGTTTAACCAAGCTTATTGTCACCAACACCACCATAGGTAAACCTCTTTCATCTTCTCATTGAATGTAAATTACGGGAGAAAAGCAGAAGAATCATGTGTGAGAAGATAGTACGCTCCAATAGGTCCAAGTCACACCTGAGTAACTTCCGCATGTAAACACACATGCATCGGTCTGGGAACTTCCTACGGAAACTACTTAACTTGATACCGACGATGACGCACATTTGAAAAGGGCTAACTAGAATGGGAAACTCGGCGTTGTTGCTTTTATTTTTTTGCGCACACCATAGTCCCAGACGAGTGGCAATAAATTAACTCGTCCAAGACCAGACCACCAATCATCGTGGAAATTAATTCTAAGCCATGCACATACGGCCCGGCCAGTATTTATGTGTAAGTTGGGATAATGTAAGGCGAACGCACACTCCTTTATATGGATGTGTAATTAATTTTACAGCAACACTACGCGCGAGTACTAATTGCCAATGTTAATGACCAGCGGTGACAGGTTTAGACCTAAAACAGATTTGTAAGTCAATTTTATAGCTTCCAGCTCATACACCTGACTCACGTAACAGATGTTGATGTTTCTGTGTATGCGTCTTCTTTAGTTTTCTTTTCGGAAATCGTGAGAACTGATTTTTATTAATTGATTAGAAGAACTCATTCATTCATGCGAAGATGAAAACGAAACTGAAAACGAAGACCCTTCCCATCGGGCTTACAGGTGCGCTAATTTGTTGGCAGCATATGGCTGCGCCGGATTGTGGTTTACGATGAAGGGTGCCAATCAAATTTCACAACGCGATGGGAGTTTTTGCGTCGAGATATATCGCGGAAGTGGCGGCTTGAGATTTCATTCATAAATACAACGGTTGGGTTTTTTTTTCTATTTTTAATTGTCACACTGTGCTTCAATCCTTGACATCCTAAGTATATGGTTTTCTCACATTTAGCACATAAAATGGCAACCACAGTCGCAGTCGTTGTGATGCGGTTGCCCTTTGCATGCGCTCGTCGCTGACCAAAATTGTTAATGGGACATCTCACATTCAAGCCAGATGTTGGTAGACCACAAATAACGTATTTTCCATACTCATTTCCCAAAGGATTCTCATTCCCACAGCTGCATAGCGACAGCGAAATCCACGAAATGAGCTAAATGTCACGCAACCCAATTCAATGGGCGACATCGACACACGTGGGCGCGTACATCCGAACTCAACTACCACCATCCGGTGCTCTGGATCTGGTTCCACCACCTACGACAATCATCCCGTATTGGAAATTCATATAGTAAATATTACCAAATACATTTGATTAATCGAAAAGCCGACAATTTCGGTGGTCATTTACCTTCCGGTCACCATTTCGACAGACAGAAGCTATTTCGGTGGGTGCATATAGGCGACAGTGATAGAGAAATGGTGCGTGAGTGACACGGACCCACGTTCCTGCAGTCGCACATAAATAATTTGTAAGACACACACGACACAGATAGAACAACCCACCACAGGTACCTACCAGTATATGCGTAGATACATCTGTTGAGTGGTTGTTTCTTTATTTAATTTACCGATTTTTATAGTGTCTATGCAAATATTTGACTGTCTCAATGGATGTCGGGTATTTTTGGTGTTTGATTCGTGTTAATGGTGGTATATTGAATTAGCACACGATTTTTGAGAGGTAGAACATCAAGTCGACGTAAGGCACGTGACATCTAAGCAAATATTTGCAAGTTAAATGTTGGTAGCTTTTCTGGATAGGGATATACAATCGATTTAAAATTTGCGTAAGACATGATTATTTATTAGATTATGTTGGGGGTTAGAAACTCTGTATCCATAGGAAACCTGTTAGTCTGGTTGGAAGTCATGCCATACGTAGCAAAAAATGTCAGCGTTTCTTAATTTACATATTTATTAAAAACACTCTTTACCTAGTTTTCGCAAGGAGATTTTTCAAGTGTGAAATCAAATCATTCATTTTGCTTAAAATAAGTATTAAACATTGCAAACACGCTTCTACGTTGAGTTCTGAATGAGAGCACAAAAACTTCTTCCGTGGCCTTCTGATACTAAGACAACTCATCTCCGAACAGTGCTGAACTTCAGTCCAACTCATCTTAACATCCCATTCACCAGAATGTTCTAGCTAGCTTCGCGTTAAGGCACGCAAAATACCCCTTGGCAAAATGTAAAGTCGCTTAAAAGTCCAAGAATCAGCTGGACTGTAACTAAGGTGTTGGGTTAGGTTGATGGGTTTTGTGGGATCGTCACAATAGACCAGGCACTAAGGTTTTACGTAGGGGAATTTTATTTCTTACGAGAGATTTACAATTTTATACTTTTTAGTATTTCTTTTTGGAATTTGTAGAAAATCGTGCAGAAAATCATTGGTTTGGGTAAATGCTAAATAATTGGATTGTTTTATTTCACAAACAAATGTTTAAATTTGCGCGGAAACAGAAAAGTCTTTTGGTAATTTTCTTTGACAGCGAACTTTCGTGTCTTATCAAGTCAGACTTTAAGAAAATAATAAAAACCGGCATTTTTATTTGGTAATCTCTTTCTACACTGATACCCGCAATTAATAGTGCAATGTGCAATAATGCAATAACGATGACTCGATAAGTGAAGTAGTCATAGTCACCAGTTTACAAGTGGGTACTTAAATTTCGTGAAAGTTCCCTCAGAGTGGTGACACATAACAATATTTGTCCGCCTTAGTGATTTGTCCAAGGGAACATGTTTTTTAAACACATAATTTCTTGTTTTATATAAAAAATAAATTGTTGGCGGAACCGGTCCGTGGGACCCTAGACCTAGCTTCTCACAGCCAATATGTTTTGTTTAAGTTTTTCATATTTAGGACGAATAAGAAGGATCTAAAATCTTATGCCGAGTCCGAACGGCTAATTGATAATCTCTTTCATGAGAATTTTACTCTCGGATGTTTGTCAGACGTTTGCGAGAGGTGGCGCAGTGGAAAAAAATCTTAATTTGCAGTTTCGGGGATCGAACCGGGAACCCCTCGATTAGTAGTCAAAATTTATAATTTATAATATGTTTAAAAATATTTTTTACCATAGAATTTTTTTTTTTTTAAATAATTATTAATTGAGATTAAAAAATCCGTTAGAATAGCATTTCGATAAAATTTTGAATAAAATTGAACCTTTGAAGGGAAACCAAATTTCATCATCCATATCAAGGATGAATGTGTCTTCGTTTTCGCAGAAATGTTAAATGCTCTGAAATTTCTCAAATTGATTAAATCTCTTCGAGAGACGTCAGTTCTTATTCCGAGGAAATTTGTGTATGTTTAAAGTCTGTTATATTTGTTAAAGAAAATGCAAACAAATTAGAATATTCATTCACCGATATATTTAACAATCGATAAAGTATGAAACGTTGTTAAAAATAAAACGAAAAACCATCCATTTGACGTATAAAAAACAATAATAACATATTCCTATGAAATATCCCTTTTATGTGACAACTAATAATTGTAAATTGCACGTATTTGCCTGTCAGCTTTCAAAAAAAAAAGAAAGCCCTATTGACAATTTTGCTTATAATTGAAGACGTTCGAATTTCTAGCTTAAAAAGTTTGACAGATGACTGACTAGATGTATTTGAGTTTTTATTGGCCCAGATTGATTACGTGATTGGTTTTTGCAGTTGACGTTTATACCTTATCCAGACAAATCTAGTTGACGTTTAACATAAACTAGGTAGGGCATCCGCCATTATTTGCGGATATCTGGCTGTCACCTGTCAAAAAGGAAACACAAATTATATTGGGAGCGGTTTAGGGTATACGATAACATTTATAATTGTGTTCGCTTCGTACTTTTTCCCTGTTACCTACAACTTTTAAATAAATTTACAAACTTATTACGGTGTAGGTACAGAAAAAATGTAGAATTCTGTTTAGCGGCACGTACTTCTCGATCGAACCGTTTTCTTTTCATTTTGAGTTAACGAAGGTGTCGTCAAGTCTGAATATCTGTGTTTTCAATTAATAACGCCATGGTTCCTGGCCCGTTCTTGATGCATGAGCCTCAGCAAATCGTAGACATCGAAATAGCTTTTGGTAACTGATGTCGGTTTTTGACGCACTGCTCAATAATGATCCGCATTTTGCTGATGTTGACACAGAAGGGAAAACTGATCGACTGTATTTTCCCGATGTACATTCCTTTGCCCTTATTTAACTTAAGCTATTACTATAGGTGTATCATATGCAAAAGCCCACCAAAAGACTGATGAGGACATCCGTTTTCGAACACCATACGCCTTTTTTTCGAGATATTTGTACAATTCTTCATCTTCAAATAGTCAGTAAAACAGTCTGTGTCGCTTTAAGAATGAGTGCAGCAACTTTTCATATGATGCTGGATGCCCCGGTTAATACCCCGATATGTTAAAATTTTGTTGGAACTTCTATTCTGAGGAAAATGTAAATACGCACATTTTCTGAATTTACAACTGCCCTTCGAATTGACAGCCCTTCGTTTACAGCCTTCTATGGGCCCTTCGCCCTTTTCCTAATCGCCTCAAATGTTGATCGCCTTTTTTTGTACCGAACAAGCCTCATACCACAGCTAATTGAAATTAAATTCTGCGGTTAATGTGTATCAAATTTCCAGCATCACCCCAGTTTAGGGTTTCAAAGGCGAGAGATGGAGAAAAAGGCCTCGTCTGTCGTCTCCTTTGTCTCGTTCCACATGATGAATAACCCAAAATAGGTAAAAGGTTTCCCCGCACCCAATCTATCTGCGTCACATATGTGACAATCTGATATCTCCGCGTGTGCGCGGTTGGTTTGAATTACCTCCACTCGGCACATGGTCAATGAAAGATGATATTATTTTGGAGTTTCAGTCATCCTGACTCATTCGCACTTCCTAAGAAGAAAAGCGAAAACCACCGCCGACATTCCTTCAGCTAATCGTTCTCGGAAAAGCCATATTGTTGTTGGGGCGGACAATTCTCTTCGCTAAAGACCTTCTTAACTTATTAAGCGTGAAATCTCATAGACCTACTACACAGGAACCACTTTTACGAGGTGTGGTGTATGGACAGCAAAGCTACATAATTTTGCTAACTTGTTACCACGTTTTATTGCCACTAGCTGTGATGGTAGCAAAACCCTATACTGCGGTCAATCGGTCAAGCACATAGATTCTCTCGTGTTCTATGTGTAAGTGGACTAGTTCCACTCATGATTAGAATGGGAAATGTTGTACGCCGCTATAAAAAGTGGGAACAAAACTCGCTTCATCTGATGACCTAAGGTTGGTTTCGAAGAAACTCGCTGATTATCCTGTTTACCATTTCGAAGAATATCACAAAAAATCTGCCTGCGCCAATTACCGTTCTTTCTCAGTGAAGATAACACACCAAATAAATCAGAATATCTCCGTTAAAAAGTGCCAACTAAATGAGCCAATTAAGATAACAATTACAATTGGTTTTCATCAAAATATGCTCGTTCACCAAACGTCTGCAGAGGAAATGTGAAAAAAAGACCAGTTCGTTGCTCAACTCTTTTGTTTTTCGCAGTTGTACATTGTACACTTCTAACGCTGCATGCAATGTGCCGCGAAACCTGGCAACAGCGTAAATCTTATCTAAATTTCATGCGCCAATCTACCTTTTAACACCCAAATCTTAAAGAAACGCTATTTTTTTTGTCTGCCATCTATCCAGCGCAGCAGCTTGCCTCTATGTACAGCTCGAGTTGTACAAACAAAACCCACCGCTGAGCCCTATGCACACGGTATCTAACCGACGAAGAAACGAAACTTTCAAATCTATTTAAAACCTAAATCTGCTTTAACAAAGCAACTCAGAAGAAACAACAGCACAAAATTCAAACCCAACGCCAACAACTATATCCACGAGTGCCAGGCACTTCGAGTCTCTGACAAAAATCGTAGAGCTTGACCCGAACACAACTCGCTGTGTGTCTTAAGTTCTTCATATATAAGAAATCCGACTCACCACATACGAGGTATAAATAGAAAGGAAATACATACGTCTAGCAATGGGGACTGGGGAGTGTGCAGGGGTTATGTGCTGTTAAAAAAGACCAGCCAGAGGAAAGAAACTACTTTGCCAACTGAAGGCGCATTTCCCCAACTCCGATCCATGGCAAGACCCCATCTTGGATTTTGGCCAACAACACAAAATTCATTGCAAGTTCCAGTAGTACAGTCTGTAAATAATATGCCTTGGATGCTTGGATGCTTGGATACAATCTTGGGGGTTCATTGTGTTTGCTGCGGATACAAAGCATCAAAAACTGGTTTTCCGTCTTTCATTTAACTCAACTCTCAGAGCTAAGGCGTTGTCCGACACCAGCAAACCGACTCTCAACAGCCATCGTATATTTCTTGTTTCTCATTTAACACTCACACCACTGTGTACTGTGGATGTGGATACTTTATTTGGATTTCTCTTTAACCGTTTTGTTGTTTTGTCGTTATAGGTTCTATGGCACTTGGACGCTTTCAGAAGATCGTTCCGACAGTTGAACCAACATGTCTGCAGCGGGCAAGATTGTATATTTTGCGCTTTGAAGGTAAGTGGATTATGTTTGATGTGTGTCTGTGGAATCCATTGGTGTTGAAAAGTATGCAATGGAAAAATATGTTTGTAATGATCACTCACAAGAAATTAAGGGACTGCTTTTGGGGGCAGCATGGATATATGTTCGTGAATACCTTTGAGTGTACAATAGTAAAGGCTTCGACATGAAATATATTTAAATGTTATGTTTGGCTGGATTGGATTATAAAATCGATCCGGATTGCGGTGCCAGTACGTAAAATGACGTGCACTGGTAACACTTGATCCACGATTGCGCCTAAAATACCACAATCGATATTATAGAAAATTTTTTCAATAGGAATACGCGTGGAGCTGTTGTAAGAAATATGATTTGCGAATTTAACGCGACATAACAAAACAGAGAACACGTTTTTAAAGGGTCTCAGACTAAAGATGCTCCTCATGGCTACAGTTGTGTTAATCTCCTGTTTCGTTTGTTGTTTGATCTTAAAAAATCAGACTTTAACTACCTATTCAATTAGTTAACTTAATTATCCTTGGTTTATATATATTCAATCAGTCTTAGAAATGGATGCTATAAATTAAATTTTGACAGTTGCCGAACTTTTTTCAAGTCTCCCCCGGTTCTTCAAAGGAATGAGAAACCTCCTAAAATAGAAAACAAACTAAGAATTTCTTTTTTTACAGCTAAATTTACTCAAATACATCAGAGAAAGACTGATACTTACATTCTTTCACCGTTTTAACGGCTTGTACAATCGAATTCAAAAATAAAAATAAATATGTCATCTCTCAAAGTTTCAAAGATTACAATTTTAACAGAGATGTCTCTGATATGGTTTTATACGAGGGTGCCAACAAATGTTGTCTATCTGTGTCAATCTGGGGTCGAATCGCGTCATCCGTGAACGAGCATTACGTGACGAAATTTGTTTTTGTTTCACATATAAATCAACTTAATTTCGTGAACGTAATGCTCGATCACGGATGACGCGATTCGACCCCTGTTCTCACACAAAACGTATAAAAAAATTAAAAATTGAGGTTAAAATTTCCAATTTTTTAATCATCTCTCTTTTGTTATTTCAATAAAGTGGCGCCCTCTATCGGCTCTTTTGAATTTGCACTGAAACTCGAGGGCGGCACTTGATATTTTCAGTTGGAAAATTGTTATCGAGTTTTCGTTATATAAAATGTCTGTTCCCTTACAATCATCCATTCGAACATTAGCCAAATTCAGTCAAAGTTTGTTTCCTTCTATGCAACTTTTGGGTAATGGAACGAAGTTTGACTGATTTGTTCGAATGCTTTATTTTAAGGGAACAGACCTTGCGTACGAGAGCAACAAATGGATTAATCAGATTGATACCGAACTTGGCCACTGTTCATGTGAATTTTCAGAAAACATTTCTGTAGCACAGAGTTACACGTCCAATCTTCTCCAATCCATGGCATAAAATTAACAGTGCAATCATCCTCCTTCCACTGCAAACGACTCTGTCATTACAACTAATGAAGTCCCATCTGCAAACTCAACTAAACGACAAGAGCTACGGATCACAAAACACAGAAGACAGAATAATCTTCTCGTCAATATATATATGCTTCTTCCATTTTAATATGACCAACAGATACAGGCTCGTGCATCTGTATCGAATGTACATTGACCCATAATACTAACAGCATCATATTACAGTTTCCATCAACACAAAACACAAAGAAGAATAGGAAAAACCTAGGAAAAGTGACGACTGTACTTTTTTTTCTCGCTCTCAAGAAGTTTTTCCGAAAGGTTTCATCGTTGTTCGCTCCCCCTAGAGTGGTGCGGTGCAGCATAAGCGCACCGCAATCGTCGGCCACCGATTTTTCTGTGGTTGCATTTACCTGTGCGTGAGTGTGTGTTTGTCCATATTGTCATTCCCCCTTTTAGTTTGAATTAAAAAATTAAAAGAATACTACGAATGGGAACGATTATAATTGATATACGTGGCATTCTCCCACGCACTGCACAGCGCCGGTGTAGAAGCAACGAACCGCGAAGGAAATCCATCTCCTTAGGTTCACCCTATCGCTATCGTCTGCGGATTACACGGATTGCGATGCACAATCCTCGGTTTGTGTTGATTGTCTTTGCCAAGGGGAGGAGTACCTTCGATCATGAGTCTATTGTTGGGTCTTGATTTGTTTGTCCATCGATCGAATGTTTGGCTTTTGGATTTTCGACATCTCTGGATGGCCCTTTGTCGAAATGTATTGTGGGAATGACTAAGCAGGCGAAAAGTCTAGTATTTACGACATGTCCTTCCTTCCGCCTCTGCTGCTTTATCTTTATGACTTGCGAGAAATGTGCCTACTTCCTGCACCGTATGGCGAATAAAATAGGTAGCTTCCTGGAATTACCTTCTCTAATAGCAGCCCGGGACCGTAAAGTGTTCAATTAGTGCCGGTCATGCGCATATTTGAGTGAGATATTCATCGCAAGGTCAGCAGCAGGCAGCCAGACACTTTTAACCCTCTTTGCGCAGCTAGAAAACATTGCCAGGTTAATATCCATCCACACAACGTCACCTCTGGCTCTGGCTGGTGAATGCATAATTGAGTCGATGATAAATTTCGTTTCCATTGGAAAACGTGAGTGCGAATAGCACTTGTGCGCTTTGGTAAACATACTCGAACTCATGAAGTGACTGCCATCTCAAGGGGATTCACTTTATTTTTTTCATAAATCAAAACCCCATGAAGATGCAGCGAGGTATTTGAAGATGTGCGCTGTGCAGTTTTCCAAATGTCAGAGTTCTCGTGTAAATGTTACATTGCAATCGAACAATCGAGCAGCACACAAAAGATCGAAGTAACAAATTGTGTGAGGAGGGGATTTTTTTTTGGTCTGTGGGAATTTTTTTTCCAATTTTAAGGATACAAACAGTTTCGAGTGGATATTTTTGGGTGTGAGAGATTTCCATTTCGAGGATAATTTGTAAATTGCACCTTGTTGGGTATACGCACTGGAGTTCTCACGTTCAACATGTGTGCCTTCGAGCGGGATTTCTATTTGTTTTTACCAATTGCATTCGTTAATTGAGGTGTCTTTGGAAAAACACACGTTCAGATAGGAAATTGGATTTACTGAAATGCGCAAATAGTTTCCTTGAACTTGTACGTTGAAAATGTTGTGTTTCTTTTCTTTAGGGTGGTTAGGGAAAGTTTGAGGGTTTTTTTTTAACAGATAGGTGCGAGTAAATGTGGTCCACATGTGTTTGGTAATAAAAGCAGCAGTTTTGATCTTGTTTGAGAAGATTTAGGCAGTAAATCAAAGCGGAACAAAATGTACAAAATTATTTATTTACTCTTATTGCCTGCCACAGTGCTTCGCATTGTCTGCTTATTTCTTAAATCAATATAAATATAAATAAACAATGGAAGAAGGCGGCTTTCACACTGCTTGTTTCAGTTTCCACAAAAAAAATGTTAAACCGAGTTTTACATTCGTCTCACTAAATGCAATTTGCAATTTTGTTTAGAGACAATTTTATTCATAAACAAAATGTGAAGCCAAGAATTAACCTCAATGCTGAACACGGTTTTGGAATGAAATAAGTTACAAGTCTGCACATATAAAAGTTCGATTTGCAGAATTAATTTGAAAAAAGAAAAGAGCAGTTCAAGACTAACAATACACGGATTCATTTGCTCTAAATTTAATCACTTCGAGCTCGAAAGGCAAAAACCCCTTCAAAAATACATAACAGCACATTTTAAAATTGTCGTCTACAAGTTCGAGCTTTACCGCTACAACTTTATAGAGCCCTAACATACACAAAAATGTAAAAGGACATAACAATTAAGAAAACGAAGCCCCCAACAACCATAAAGGTAAAAAAAGTACAAAAAAGTTGGAAAAAAAGTTTGACAGCTCTGTCACGCCTAAAATATTTGATGTTATATAAAAATTAATAAGACATAAAATATAGCGAATGGTATTACTCTTATATATTCATTATGATATTTTCTCTATGACGTACCAGTGTGAAGATATTTCAAATTCGAACATAAAAGAAATGATTTTTCGAACATTTTCGAAAAAAATAAAACATTACTCTAGTGCTATGGGATGGAAAAGTGCGAGCTTAAGAACGAGTTTTCGTAACTAACTTGTATTTTCATCAGCTCTAAATGTCATATCGCCATTTTTTCGAAGAGTTTTAACTTTTTTTTTATCTATGAATGGATATTTGAGTATAAGACTAAAAAGATGATGATAAATAAGTCGGCCTTCAACTGGGTTACGTCTTCGACTTCTGCCTGTAAGTACCTAGACACAAACAATAGGTAGATCAAGGAAATTTTCACAATTAGACGCCTACCCCTTTCGCAATTCAACCAATTCCTATTGGGCCTCATTATACACCGAAGGGCACGTTAATAGTGTCAGCTAATGTCTCATAACGATCGTCCGTCTATGCTTTGTATCGTGCTCATATCGGAAGTCTGCAATCATAAAAGACTCATTCATGGTGCCACTCGAATTACAACTACTACCCTACCATATGACCTTTAAGCGATTTTAAATGCCTCTGCGGAGGCATCTCTTCAATTTTTTTGTTTTGTTGTGTTAAATGTTTACCATAATTAAAAATTAAATGCCCTCCTTGGTGCTGGTCATTCCAAGTGACTTTGAAGCGACGCGACGGTTTAATAAACTTTACGACACCCCAAAGTCACACAACACAATAAATTCGTTCATTCAACTCAAGGATTTGGTGGATATTTTCTTTTGATTAAAGGGACTTATCTTTTGCCCCAAATCTGTGACAGTAAAGATGCGTCTTCTTCACAGTTGTATGTAAAAAGTCACACACACTGTACATGGGATATGTTAATTTGTTGGAAAAACAAAAGTGATAACCCATAAGTCGAAATGAAGCGAGATAGACGACCAACGTTTTTTTTTATCTCTCTGTCCCAGTTTGGTGTTTGAACGAATAATCATAGCAAAGTCGAAGTGTACCCTCTGAAAACTAAAAAAAAACCGTCACCATGTAAATAAACAAAGACAATGCACTCTACCTGTCCATGATTGTACAAATAAAAAAAAAGTGAAAATGCGCACACATGGAGCGCTATCGTTCTTGGAAACCTTACTCATGTGAAAGGTACCACACCGAAAATGGGGGAACTTCCTGAAAAAGGGTTGTACTACTCGTACATGTAACCAACTTGTTTGGTTGATAAATTCTTATTTGAGTTCAAAAGACAGGTTCGCATTTATCCATGTTTACGACGCAAGCGCTTTAAAGAAATTGAATTTATTTAATTAGGAATTATTAGCACTTGACAAGATGTGGATGAGGTTTGTTGGGCAATAACGGAGATTGCATTTCATTTCGTGCACCGAAAGTGGGGCTCACTCATGCAACAGATGTCATCTTTTTCTGATTTGGCTGTGTGACGGATTTATCTGTTGAATATTTGACGTTTAAGTTGGGTCTTGATAAATAGATAAATAACCAGAAACTGCAGTAACCACTTGGGTCTCTTGGGGATTTTTCAAATGCAAACAAATAAAGAAATAGATTGCGCAACTGGGGTTGGCCTAGCTTCTCATAAGGCTTTCGATGGGGTGCAACATATTCCCGGAGATGCTTCTACAATTGCGAAAAGTCAGTCTTCAACACTGAAACAAAAGTATGACTCTAATCAATCTGAAGAACCAACAACCTAATAGCGTCTGTATTGCCATTGAAAATCCCATTAAATGGTTCATGGCCCTTAGTCTTGTCACATAGATTGGAAAAATTGTCACACTCACATCCAATTCCATTTGTCCTTCGCTGCGATGGTATCATGCTTAACCCTTTCGATCCTGATGGGACATATACGTCCCGGTCAAGGTATAAACAAACCTAATATGAAAAATATGTACTTTGAATGGGGTGTATATGTCCCGTCTCGTAGTTTATGATTTAAGTTACCGCAAAATATTCTTAACGCGCAATTTCGGCGCTGCATACTCATATCTTTGTGGAAAACGTGTCAGCAGTCGAATGAAAAAAAGTCGAAATGTGTGAAAATAAGATGAAATCAGGTTCATAAAAGGAATAACTTTATGAATTATTATATTAAGAATATAAGGTAAATATTTAAAAATTGGTAAGAACAATTTTTGTTCAGTATTTTTATTGTTTTATGCATTTATATATGCTCGGGACATATATATGTCCCATCAGTATTTTTTTTTGGGACCTTTGTGTCCCAGTTAGGTTTCCTTGCACATGTTTACTTTTACTATGTTATTAGACTTCGGTACAATGTGTCGACGCCATTGTTGCTAAATATAATCAATTAGCTATTGGAAGAAGGAAGCGATGACCAGGATTTTTCTGGCGATAGTGAGGATGAATATTTGCCGGTGATGGGAGGAGTAGACCGAGCAGACCAAATTTCAAGATTGTATTAGCCTGACAGGGAATCGACAAAATGGTGAAAAAATGTATTCTACCGTCTTCTTATGATATCGCTTGTCAATTCCTGGGTACTACACTCCCAATTGGGACGCAAAAAGACTTCATGTATTGACTATCTGATAAACGTTGCCGAAAATTTGATTGAAGATTGAAAAACAACATCAAAAATTCAACGCCGAAGCCTTTATAGAAGGAAGAATGGACCAACTTCATCACATTTGACGGTACAAGATAGTACGCGCTGGCTTTGTGCGTCCTGTAGTCAAAAAGGGAAGGAGAAGAGGACTAATAGTATATTCCAATAGTGTCAGTTTATACTCTGCTTTGAAGGCTTAGCAGTTTTTCACCAACAAAGTTTTTCATTGTACCTGTTCTTTCGATTATTTTCTATGAATTTGAAGTGAATGCGCTTCATGTTTTGTTTTCTGTTGATTTTCGTTCAATTTAATTTTTTTTTCAATAAAAAAACATTTTTTACATTCATTTGTTATTGCAATTTTTTCAGCACAAATTACTGAATGGGATATATGTGTCCCACCCAAAAATACGGATGGGACATATTTGTCCCATCACCTCCCACCACCCCCTAATATACGATTTTCAATTTTAGACTGGAGATTATTTTAATTAATTTTTATGAATATGGACAACCTAAGAAAGAAGTTATATTGGTCTTTGTACACATCCGGATCGAAAGGGTTAAATCGCTTGTGTAATTGATTTCTGAAATCATAATTCTACGAAACCTACACCAAGGTCCTCCATAATAAAAACCCTCCATTGACATAATCCATTATGATGCGTCGCCGACATACCTTTCTCAAGTCTGTCCATTGGCACTCCATGACTCACTTCAAATATTTGACTCATCGAAGTTGTAAACCAAGAGATACAGCGCGCGGTAACTCTTTCCTCAGATCAACATTTCACGGAATATCTTCCCAGGCCGTTCATAATGGTTTCATTCGTTTTTCGATTACACGCACGAGAGCGTGTGCTGCCCAACATGAGACCATCATAAAAGCGAGGAGTCATAAGACCCCCACCAATCGATGCCACCAAATAGTAACCGCCTAGATGAAGGGAGAGATTTCCGGAAGCTGTTTGTTCAACTTTCATTTATGCTAAGCGCAAACCTTTCAATCTCCCAACTGTGACTTCGATCTTGGCCGAAACAAAGAGAATCAAACAAAAATTCATCCAAGGAGTCGTCGCAGAACAAAGAGTCTTTTGGCACAGATCCACCAAGCACCAACTTCCAACCAACCAACTACCAATTGTTTGCGATTTCCCCTGCAAAAACAGAAACCCTATCCTCAAGACCCCTATGGGGGGATACTAGCTAATATTATCCTCAGCCACAGACACACACACCATCCGAATTAGTTCATCTTTCTTTGAAATGGAAATTGTTGCCAGCAATCCGTGATACAAAAAAAAAACTCGTTTGTCGCCGCAGCTACCACTAACACCATGGCCCGAGGAAAACCTGTTCCCAAAGATACTACTTGTGGGTTGCCCATGCTTCAGCTTACCTCTACATCCATTAAAAATAACATACCTACACCGTGTAGGCAGATACAGGGGTCGAATTACCGCATCCGTGATCGAGCAATACGTGACTGAATTTGTTATTGTTTTGCATGTAAAATCAACAAAATTCAGTGACGTATTGCTCGATCACGGGTGCGGTAATTCGACCCCAGGTATAACCATACACTCAGGTGTGTGTACTGTGTACTCAGGTGAAGGGAAATACACCGTCAACCCAGAGTCAGTCTTTTCGAACGCTTCGCGCGGTTTACAACGATTTTCACATGTAGTGCGGACAAAAAATAACAGTTTGTTCAAACAATTACAATTAGTGTTGTGCGCAGAAAAAAAAAACGCAAAATATACATTTGCCAAAATCCGATTCTAGTGATGAAGTGAATTGTTTGTTTTCATTTTTCCGATTTATTTCCAAAAAGAGATATCGTAAGTGTCCAATTCAACTTGGTGTGGAAATTTTGTGCTGCGCGCTTGATTATTGGATATACATACGATCGCTATCATCATCCAGCTAGCATCACATCAGCGTCAACTCTTTGGATATATACATACGTGTGGTTGAGTGGTTTGAAAAACTGGAATCAGTTTTTATTTCAATATATATATGTGCTGTCGTTCTGTGAAACATAATCTGCATCTGCATTCTCCCACACCTTTTCTTAGTTTGCATTCGCAGCGTTATACATTAGGTTCTATGAGAGTCTTAAACTCCCGTTTAAGGTAGGGACAAAGCTGAATAATATTCCATGCACAGAGCCTCAATCAGAGACGATCATATTTCTTGTGTAGCAGCAAGAAAACAAAAGAGTACAACAGCGAACTGGGGTTTTATGCAAATTTTCTATACCTATAAATCGAAGGAAAAAACTCCGTTTAGCGTGTTGCTGGCTGAATATTAATTTATCCATAGAATTTTAAATTTCCTTAAACAATGCGCTGTTCTAAGCATAAATTTATGTTTCTCTCGTTGCGCGGGCTTGACGACGTTCATGACGGGCATGACGTGCATTTAAAATGCGACACTGTAGGAACGAGTGTGTTCTTTGAATTCGACAAAAGATTTGAATCGATATTGCTCTAGAAAGGACAGCAACATCATTAAGTTGAGGTTGAGATGAATCTCCGAGAATCTGAGAAACTGAGAATCCATCGCAGCGGGCCGTTTACTTTTTTTCAATTCTTCTATTCATCTGTAATGGATGAGGGGTTTTATGTGTGTCCCTTAAGGGACCGATTCTCGACGCGGGTAAATCTCCTAAGAAGATGAATAGAAGAAAACACAAAACAACCTCTATACAGGTGTGTTATCTGAGATTTTTATTTTTTTTCCTTTATTGGCCATCTTCTGGCATGTCTTTCATGTCACCTCGTCGATTTTGGAAATGGAAAAAAAAAATGTAAATAAATGATGGGTTTTTTTTTCCATTTTTGATTATACATTTTTGTATTCTCTTCTGTGCCCTTCTCGTATGAATTGGTCTGTGATTCAATGCTAGCATTTAGCTAAATATTAGTTGACGTTGCGCGGCATTTATTCCACATCACGTGTATGTGGCTTGTATATCGATCTCAAGGTCTGCAAGTGCTATTTCGTGCTTTTAATGGCAGCTTTTTACTTTTCTTATTCAAAAGAATTTGCTATTGATCATTTGGAAACTTGTAAAGTGGTTATAGATACTTGGAATCGCATTACCGATTCCTATTTGCAGTCGCATGATGGATTTGTATTTCGCTTGCCCGCTCAACTGTTCTGTATGGCAACACTTTTATGGACACACGGGTTTTTGGTCAATTCTATTGTTTTCTGACTGTTTTTGGGTAAAGTTTTTTTTTGTTTTTATTACTCTCGGTTGGTGGTCTATTGTTAATGTACACTTTGGATAGCTTGCCGCGCAATATATTTTTGTTTTCAAGTTTTTTATGGTATTTCGAGTTAGCAAGTGGCAAACGACATAGAATGTCATAGGTTCAAGTTGCACCTGGGCACTGGCAGTCGTTTAGACTTCCGTGTTTTTGTTTTAGGATTTTACAACTTGGACCTTAAGGGGAGGTTACTATAGAAGATATGTGTACTAAAGATCTGGGTTGGTGGTATAAAATAGGCTTCTCTTTTGATAAGCGTAGGTATTTTTGTATCCTATACGTATCCGGGTTATAAAGACTACCTTCGTGCGAAATTTGACCGATTTTGGCTCAACAGTTTTTGCATGATGAAGCAACAAAGATACATTACAGCAGATTCAGAAATCATTCTTATTTAAACATTTCAGCTTTATTTAACAATAAAAGAAAACCATAAGTACATCCTTGCCACACTAAGGCGCATTTGTTTTAAAACTGTAGGCTTATTTAGATGTTAGTTTCATTAGATGTATTTCAACAAGCATTTCGGGTACATTTTTTGGTTACCACGTGATAACTTTAACGCGCCTGACCTCTTTTGGCTTTTGGCAAGATCCACAGAGTCATGGTCGTAAAATATCGTACAACTGGATTATTTTGGCAAGATCAGTCGATTAGTAGATGAATGCGGTGTGCCATGTAGAGTATTCGCTGCTCGAAATTTATTCAGTGATCAGCGAACATTTCGCTTACAAGATCATTGAACTTAAGAACCAACTGCCGGCTTTAGTTGTTTGTTGATATTTCTCAAATTAAGGAATGATCTTCAGAGTAAAAATCGTAAAGCACTAATTAACTTAATTGGTTCTATAAGATCTGAAAATTTGTCGATCATTTGTGAACATCTTAAACCAGATTTGGTAGTTTTTCAGAATTTATTTACCGATCAATGATTTTTTACCTGACAAGATCACTGATTTTCGAAACGAATCCCCTTTCAAAATATATATTTTCGCAGATCTTTCTCTTAGATGAATTAAATTGGGAACTGTGATCATTTAACTCCCATAAAGAGAATTCGAATTAATAAGATCAGTTTGTTTATAGATCGCTTCTGATTATTTTCAGGCGGGTTTTTAACGTATTAGTTGCTTATTCACGAAAAGTATTGCCATCTAAATTATTTGCATTTTTTCATGTACGTCAAATGACAGCATGTATAAGCATTCACTGATCAATGAATATTTTTTTCCTAGCAGTATCACTGATCTTCGAAAGGAACTATTATCTAAAGCAAAAATTTGTTCGCTAATGTATCCCTAATTGATGCTGTGATTGTAATTGTTGTAGAAAATTTACAAACCACTGATCTTACAGACGAAAAAGATCTTGTCAAACTGCTAATTTACACTTTTGCTTAAAGCCATTGAGGGTAATTGAAAAAATGTTGTCTGCTTGCTCCTGAATGACATTTCTTTTGCCAAGAGGTGATCATTTCATCTCACGATCAGTTTTATAATCGATTGTGTGTTTTACTTCAGCACAAACTGAAACTCGCTTGTGGTGCTAGAAGCATCACGAAAGCTAAATGTTATGCAAACTTCATTCATAAACGTTAATAGCGTTTTCAAGATCAAAAATAATACAGAACGCAACATATGACTTGGGATATCATTTTCTTAAATTAATCGTTTTTCTTAAGATAGAAGCACTTACTCAAACGCTAAAAATATTCAAACTGCCTAAAAACAATTTCTGTAAATACGCAAACAACGATCGATCGTTTAACAGTTTCCACAAGATCAAAGAATCAGCATATTATGTGATCGCAGATTTTTTTGGAGCAAAGCATCCAATTCTGAGTGTAGGTACTTGTTTTAGATAGTCGAAAGGCCAATGAAAAGGAAGATCAATGGCCTACAATCTACTGATCGTTACAGTAAAGATCAGAGAAGCTCGCTTTTTGTAGGCTACTTCTTAAATGAGAGTGAGTTTAAATCGCCGCCTATTAAAATATAAAATTGTCACACTTTCTAAAACGTGTATTTATTTATCGCTGATCTTGTTGTGATAACCGCATTTTAAACGATTTTTCAGTTGATTTCGGTTCAATATTGTTGCCAAGTTCCACATGTGCCCCATTTTAGTTCCAATCGAACACTATAGAAACCCGTTTTCTTCACAACCGCGCAACAAACAAATTCAAGTATTTAATGTAAATTCGCCGTGCGGAAATAAAACATTTAAACGAAAATTTAAACTGTATAAAGCTCAAGGCTAGCCAAACAATTTCAACCAAAACAAGTTAGCAATCAACCAAATCCGACTCCGACTCAGTGCCGTACTTGATTGTGTCTCTTTAAGAGAACAAACATCCAAAAGGTTAACCATAAACCGAGTCTCAGTTTGTTATTGTAACTATGTAATGAACTCTTATCCGCCCATTTAGATTCAATGACCACTCCAACGAATATTCCCATAAAAACTTGTCGCCCCTTTTTTGCAGAAAACAAAAGAGTTGCCGTCAAAACTGCACTCCACTCAAGTGCTGGTGTGTCATGAATCAGGAAATATTTATCACCCACGCATATGTAATAAATAAATACATGACATGACACCATTTGGCATTGAATTAAACTTTTTGTCAAACATACTATTAGCCAAAGCGAACCAGGCTAAGTGCTTCTCACTAGAACAATCACAGTTCTCAGATACTAAGAGCGACCTCAATTATTCTCATTCCCAAGAAACTATACTAATCTCCTCTTAAATTGGCATTCAAACCGCACATTAAATTAAATTGTTGCTCGCGAAAATATAGACCAACATCGACTTCCGACGGAAATTTCAGTGTCTCGTCAGACAGTCTTTTCAGTTGAGGCCCACTTTTGCATCGACTGTAAATTAAGCCGATAAACAAATTTAAATTTGAATAAACATCAAACAAATTGTTAAAACAACAGAAAATATGCTTCGGTGAACAAGTTTTGTTTTCTGTTTTAGCGAGAAAAAGAGAAAGTCCAACTTCGATTTTAGGCGGCGGAATGTGTTAAGTACAAGAAGGAAAACAGAAAATGCCAAACATTTGTGTATCGGAAGACTTTCCTTCTTTAGGTGGATCGGTGTAGGTACCTGTACCAAAAAGAGGAGCAAAAACAAAAGTAAAAGTCAACCACAGATTTTAGTTGGGAGACTGTCAGAGATTTTTGCTGCTAATTTGGGTTGGTAGCCTCCACAGTTCTAAGTGATGCTTGACAAGTGATCATCAATCACTTGAGAGTGGATTTGGCTCCTCTTTAACAATTTTGTGAGTATCGAGTGGTGGCTGATTGATGATCGTCACTCGATGATGAGCTGTTGTTCAAGTAAACAAGCAGCGGCCCCATAGAAGAACCTTGTGGCCGTCCTATGAGAACGATCACAAAGTGTACGATCGTGATGTATTATTAGATGAAGGAGGTTATCCCAAAGGGATCCCATTAGAATTTCGAGGGTGGGTGCATTTTCACTTTTCTTTCTCTCACTGGAGAACTAATGAAACTTAAAAGTAGCTGGAGGGATTATCATGATTTACAACTGTGTTCCATGTACCTGTTTCATAATGGAAGGATGCTGTTCGGCTTGATCACTGCCCATCGGTTAGAATTTGTCAAAAAAAAAAATGGGTAACCGCTTAGTGGCGGTCGTTTTGAGCCTCAAATAGACACTCGAGGAATGCGGTCTACTATAGCATGTCGTTACAATATCAGGAAACGAAAAACTGTTTTCTTTTACTATTTTTAAGGAAGAAAAACATTTTTATTTTTGCATGGGATTTCGTGGTCCCATATGGAACATTTTAGAAGCCTAGCCTAGAATACCAAGTGCATGAGAAAAAAAAACCCAGGAACTATAAGTGAAAAATCTATAAAGTTCTTCATTTTACACCACCTTCTTCCTTTTCTTAGTTTCGGTCTTAACCAAGCAACTTCAAGAACGGCAAAATATTAGTATAAGTTCAGGAATAAATTGAAAACATAACAGAGTTCAAAAGTAGAAAATAAAACAACAAAGTATGAACGCACTCTCGAGAAAATCTCTATCAGATATTCCGCAAATAAAGGGTTTTCCAATAAGAGGTGTTATTTTGATATTCGAAGAAAAATGTCATTTTTTGAGATTTTTGAGAAATGATCGGATATTTATTTCATAATAAAGAGGAAGGTATGCCGTTAATAATGAAAAACAACATCAGCCAAATGGCCACCATACGACCACGCTTACAGGACCATGGCCTTTTCATGAAATTTTCCATAACAAAATCGCAAAGTGGATGCCCTTTGTCCTCGATAGGCTCACGAATTCCATCTTTGAGGTCTTGAAACGACGCTGGGCTGTTGGCGTAGACCTTATCTTTCACGTGGCCCCAAAGGAAGAAGTCGCAAGGTGTTAAATCACAAGATCTCGGTGGCCAATTGTGATCACCTCTTCGAGAGATAACACGGTCCGGAAACTTTTCCCGTAAAAGATCAATTGTTTCGTTGCTTGTATGGCACATAGCAGCGTCTTGTTAAAAGTAAACGTTGCCCAGATCAATACCATCCAACTCCGGCCATAAAAAATCTTTAATCATCTCTCAATTCCAAAGAACGACGAGGAATGGACAAACCTAGGTTTTCTTCAACACTTTCGGCTACAGCAGCAATATTCTCAGTTGTTCTTGAGCGACGTGCACGGGTTTTATTCTTCACATCACCAACTTGTCCCAACAGCTCGAATTTTTCCACCAATTTCTGTATTGCGGTCCGACAAGGTGCTTCACGACGACCCAAAAATGCTTAAGTTTTGCGAACTGTGACTGCAAAATTTTCACCATTTTTGTAGTGAATTTTTATAATTCCAATGCGTTGTTGAAGCGTGTATCGTTCCATTTTAAGTAATGGCGTAGTTTATACTTGTCAAATGTCAAAAAATAACAGCTTCAAAAGTGACAGCTCCCGAAATAGCGGGCTATTCAAAATAACACCTCTTATTGGAAAACCCTTTACAAGCTCCAACCAAGCTCGTTTCCACAGTCATTTTCACTGTTAAACGACTATCATCACTATCTTGTTGCCCATTTGCAACCACCCCCCAAAAATAAACCCAACCCAATTACACACCAAACGCAGAACCTTGAGGTTCCCCTCGTCGGACCCAACCCATTTCCACTGTTTCTACATTCAAAGGTTAGGAGCGCAATTGTTTTTCATTTCTTAGCAGCGATCTAATTTCCTTCCAAGTATCTGTTAACAACAAACAAGGTATATCGCTATCTGATACCTTTCGAAGCTCAAGTGGCTTAGCATTCAGTTCAACTAAGGTCAAACAGCTGAAGTACTTTGCGGAGGCATTATTTCTTCTGTTTAATTTTTTTGTTGGCTTTCATTTTCGGTATCTAATTCAAATCGATCTCTACAGCCAAACCAGTTTATCCATCAAAAAACAATTTACATTCAGTTCATTTATGCGCTGCAGATCAAGTTAAATGCAAACTCACACTAAACCAACTTACCAGGTTTGGAGCATGATGCCAAAACTCAAAAACTGGTACCTGCATAATTTTTATATGGACCATGGTCGTGTGCAGTGCTTCTCTCAGCACAACATGTGTGTGCTACATTTTCTTTGTGGAAAAGAATAAAAGACTCGAGTACAAACAATGGGTAATCGATTTTTAGCCACCTGCTTTAGGATTTTGGATGCCACATGCCAGGCGACACTGCAAAAAATATCTTCACCATCCCCTAATGGTTGTAATTAGACTTTGTTAACCCTTTTTGTATATGTTTTCGTCCAGTAATTAATTGCAAGCCATCATTGTTCCTCTTGGCACTCTGATGACGGTTAGTCGCTCCCCTTAAAGGAAGTCATCGAGGCGCAAAGCCAGAATGTCATTGCAAAAAAAAATACGACGTTTCCTGTCTTCCTGGAGATGGTGTTTATTTTTTTCCATCGCATCGTGAGCTTGGGTCATGACTCACATTACCTCAGTGTGCTTCTGTTACCATTCTTTTTTTTGCTCTGTTTCCTTTGTTCTTCTTTTCGATGCAAATTTACGAGAGAGCTGCCCACAGATGTGTGCAAACATTGGGATATGTATAGTGACGCTTTTGCGGTCCGCCGATATTCTGACATCATTTCAAAGTGACTGTTAAACGAAAATTAGTATCCATTAAGCAGCCATTAGATGGACTTTAATGGACACGATTACTTTGCAATGAATCGAAGTGCGGTGCCTGATGGTGTCTGTGATAATCGATAGAGAGAGGTTTGTCTATAGATCTCGTGCGCTTCAAGGCTAGTGGGTGATGTGTTTTTGAGTAATGAAGGGAAATTAATCAGCGGACTTAAACATTGCTTTCGTCGAAACACGTGCGGCGTATTAAATTGAGTGGAGTTTTACCAATAAATCGTTAGGCCGTTAATGTCGTCTCAGCAGTGATAGCGCAAAGTTTGTTTAATGGGGGTTTCATCAGAAAAAGAACAGCTCATAGCGTTGTTTATGAGGGAGAGGTCTTTGAACGTCGATTTATGTAGTTAAAAGCGGTTTAGGTGATGTTTATGCTCATGATCGTGAACGAAAACCGTTTGAACTTCCAGGACACTTGTTCGTTAGTGTTGACTGTAGCATATTTCTCGCAACTTACAGCAGTTTTCCAAACGGAATTGTGTGAACTTTCGAGGATCGTGGACTGGAAGTTCAAGTGGATCTAAAATTTCAATCACGATCCACAAGTGTCATTTGTCCCATCGATCTCTTGTAGGAATAAAAACCCAACCTTCCGTATGTATATCAAAGTCCAACGAAGCGCCCAGCACAAATTCCATTAAGGACAGCCCCAAGACTGACATAAATCACCCAACCTATCCAACCTTCTCTTCTGCAGCTGCCATTCCAATTTAAGTAAACCAACCTAACAGACATGATAAAATTTCGCTACAAACGAAAAGAGCCAACTAACATAGTTGGCACAGCGGCAGCCACCGCTCCCGTTCAAAAAGCCATCAAAGAACAATCCACCAAGCACGCGAAATTCAATCAAACTACATCATCGGCTGTCGGTAATATTGGTGGCGGTGGTACACTGCCACGCATTAGTCCAAAGAAGTTTATCGATCAAACTGACGGTAATAAGTCGTCGACGCTTACGCGTAAGACTACGGCGAAAATAACCTCCGGTATTGCGACGGTAACGCAAATTCCATCAACAGCCGATCAACTGCACGGATTGAGCAGTGAAAACATTGCCGATCGTGATCGGTGCATAAATGCAGTCATTGTGAGTGATTATTGCTAACAATATTGTTATTATCAGTAGAATGGATAATTTTTGACAGTAAATATTGACTCTCTCTCTTTCATTTTCGCAGGAACTCTTCCAACAGCTGCAGACGAGCTCGGAGCCGGCTCTATGCCCGGAACCACTGCGCCGTGCTCTTGCCAGTGGTCCATTGGCCGGAAGAAGATTTCCACTTGGCTGCCTTGGAGATGCAGCTGAGTGCTTTGAGCTACTGTTGCATCGCGTGCATTCTCATATATCACCAGACGATGGAGATTCCTGTGAGTCACAGGCGTGCATCGCACACCGTCGCTTCGCCATGCGTGTCATTGAGCAGAGCGTTTGCAAGTGTGGCGCCAATTCGGAACAGCTGCCGTTCACCCAGGTAAGTGACATCACAGTCTCGTCCAAGTTAGAGTTATACCCAGAACCCTAATAACCTCCACTCAGGTGACTCACTGCGCCCACACAATGTGTGCCAAGAGTCAGCCTCTTCCCCGCACGCATGTATAATGCTTACAAGCCAGCAACAAGTCCACCTGCGTGACCGGCGGTTAAAGAAAAGACACAAATCCGAAACCAGCATCTCCCAATATGGTCGCATCGCTGTCGTACTACACACTCCATTCAGAAACACGAGCCAAGAAATTAGACCACCTTATAGTATCTTAAGCTACTTATGCCAAACTAATTTTCTCTTCCGTTTCCATGGTATCATACGCTAATCTGTTGTCGTCGTCGTCTGGCGTGGGTTACGCTTCACCACCCATGCGAAAGACAACACCAGCAAAAAATGCTGCACGTGCAGAGGTGTTGATTTATACGAAGAGGTTTTCCGAGTTAAAATCCAACCCTATCAATAGGCGAGTTGTCAAAAAATGGTCATAACGTGTTACAGATTGGCCTTTTGACGTATAGAATGACAGGCCATTGGTCAAATCTGGGATTTAAATGGAATTGGAATTGAAATAAGTTGGCCCAACAACTGTTTTGATTAAGACCTAGTGTTGGCGTTAAGTATTTCTCTGTCGCAGATTATACACAAGTTAGTGCTTTCCGGTCCCGGTTGTTGATTGAATTTGGATTCAATTAGTGTGGAATAGCTTTTTCAACAAATATGGGGTTTCAGTGGATTTCGGCTGTTTGTTTGATCTTAAAAGAAGATTATTAGTCTCCAATTTTGGATTTATTTAATACAGGAAATTTTTGAGGGATGCACATGACACTACCATAGTTGATGAACGGAACTAAAACTTCATGTTTAATCGTCATTTGTCCCGAAATCCATAGCCACTTGAACAGGTATGACATCTGTTGGCAATAGGTACTTATTTCTTAGCGCAGACATGCACCTTTTTTTTTTTTTTAAAAGAAACTGCTTTTAAATAGAGCACAAGGGAACTCAGTTCTTTGATTCAACAACTATCGTTTGACATCTTTGAATTTTCACTAAAAACAATATTTTTTGACTTGCAACAAGAAGCTCTATCTCTATCTACTGATTTTGTTATAATCGGATTCTCTGTTACTCTCTCAAAATAGAAGCAAATTTGTTAACGCGGTTATATTGATGTGAGATGTAAACACCTTTTTTGTAAACTATTGGGGACGTTCAAGTATCTAGTTTAGTAAGTCTGACAGCCGACTGACTTGATGTATCTCAGTTTTGATTGGCCTAGATCGGTCACATAGGCAGCTGTTTCAATTGACGTTTATGGAGGGGTAGCCGACGAATCTAGTCAAGAAATTCGTGACTGAGTACTAAGTTGACAGTTCGCATATGTGACTGATGTGGGAAAAGTGACGTTCCCGACCAATCTAGTTTTTGCCTTCAGGTTAAATATATTCCAGACCAATCTAGTCGACTTCAGATAACTAAGTTTTTGAATGTGCCCATTGACAACAATTTAATGAGTACTTGTCCTAATTTCAAGTTAAGTTGAGCTTAAGTTTAAGTGTCAAATTTTTTTGTTACCAAAAAGTATAGACAACGCACAGGGCTTTTTTCGGTGGCGCTCTTATTTATTTGTTTATTTATAGTTCGTCAAGTTCGTCAAGTAAATTTGTCTTGACGACCGTGTAAATTCGACTTGTCAGATATAGTTCAACATGATTGTCAACTAGGATAGCATTGCAAGTTGTTTACTTTTATCTAACTGCCAGAAATATAATGGCATCCTTCACTTACATACATTTTTCAATGTCAGTGCGCTTTGGCGTCCATTTTGGGGCAGCAGCATATAAATATTAAATTGTCAACAAGCTCTTTTAATGGCGCCCAAATGAAATTCGAAATGTCAACTAAGTATGGAGGGAGAATTTTCTTGACTAGATTGGTCGACTTACCCTCCGTTAACGCCAATTGAAAAATCCGTCATGTATTCATGCCCAAGCAAAACAGAGACAAAAGCTGTCAAACTGCTGTCAGAAAAAATAAATTAGTGTTCCAAAAGTTTGCATTGTGAAGTGTCTAAGCGAGAATGAAAATAGACATGGACATCTGCTCTTTAAAAACCGGTATGATTAGATCAGTTTTGTATAATCGTTACTCGTTACATTTCAAATTGACTATCGTGAATTTTGTCGTTATTTTTTTTAACAGAACAGTTGGTAGAGAAATGAAGATGACAGTTGTTTGACATTTTATTTAATAGTTTCGACATTTTTCAGTACAGTTTCACTTCGAAATTGTTTTAAATCCATTAATAAACAAACGAATAACTGATCATGACATTTCTACTAAATCGAGTAATTTGGACATGAGCCAAAAAAAAAATTGTATGGCCTAGTCCCAAATGTTTTCCAATTGTACTGCTATACTATCATTTAACTTGATTAATGAATTCACTACCAAAATACCATTAAAAATATTGATACTTGTTACTCTTGATGAGGACAAGTGGAGGTTTTTTTTGAACAACAATTGATTTCTTTCAATGTCAGCCACTTCTGACAAGCGCTTACAACAAAGTCTGATAACAATGTTTAAGGCTATTTCTATTCAATTTTGCATGAATAAATCTAATACAAAACAAATTAAATTATTTCCTAGAAAAGAAGTTCATTTAATTTTCTTCTTGGCATCACTTTCGATTAACTAAATCTATTTCGAATTTTTAATTAAAAAAGAAAACAGAAAGTTGTGACTATAAATTAG
Organism: Cheilosia pagana; assembly: GCA_936431705.1. Classification (NCBI taxonomy): domain Eukaryota; kingdom Metazoa; phylum Arthropoda; class Insecta; order Diptera; family Syrphidae; genus Cheilosia; species Cheilosia pagana. Next base: position 51,029,634 of record OW386168.1, on the reverse strand, counting down.
TGTAATAACTTATTTGCTGAATGGAAAGAATTTCCTGATTATTACAAGAAGATGGAAAAATTAATAATTCAAAAGTTCGCTGACATTGAAAAGTGAAAGTAATTTACATTTTAGTGTGACATTAAAACAATCTCTGTCTCTGTTTCTAGTTCAGAGTGTCAGCTAGAAGTTTTTGCAAACATTTTTGTGGTAAAACTGTGACTGAATATTGATCAGATAGAATAGAAAGAAATTGCTTTAATTTTTCATACATAAAAAGTTGTATAGATTTATGCAAATTGAAAGTGAAAATTCTAGAAAAGTGAAAACAAATGCAGTCATCATTTTGCGATCGATAGGGAGATTTGAAATTGATAGAAAGGGGATGTGGATATTTTGAATTTAGAATGACATACCAACTTTTGGTGGGTTTTTTTATTTTTAAATGCTCTTCTGTGACGCAGTGGCTCAGCGGTTACTGTGGTGGACTACTGAGCGAGGGGTCTCAGGTTCTATTCCTGGAAATACACAAATTACGTCTTATGTTTTTTCTACTGCGACCGTCTGACATTCATCCGAGAGTAGGTATACCTACCTGAAATAAAAGGTCTGCTCTGATCTGGGATTTTAATTTTTCTGTTTCACAAGGAAATTTGACAGAACTTCTATGAAAAGTGACATTGTATGGGATAAAAAAAACTTGTGTGAGCATCACCAGAACAATTATTTAAGTTTGCTCATTTTTTGTAGACCTCGATGAAGAGAACTTTTTAAAACTCGTATATCTTGTAAATGAGTTGAGCGATCACGATAAAGTAAGAACTAAATGTTGCTGCCTTATGCCTTCTAATACTTGTGAAAAAGCCATACGCTTTAGGTGAACAGTCTCTACCTGATGCTGTAACAAATCCAACATGCAAAGCATTTTATTATTTGCAGGCAGTTTCGGTTCTTAATGTCCACAAATGATATTATTTTTGTGAAGCCTGCCATAAAAATTGGTCAGGGCTACATTTTCAAAGATAATTGTCTAAAAAGTTGAGCGTAAATTCCAATTTTCCACCTGATGATAGACGCAAAACTTCCGGAAGAGGAGACAGTCAGCCCTATTAGCCGATGACTGATGGGCAATTGCTACCTCAAACATTATCATAATCAAGCTGAAGTAATCACTCGTCGTACACGATTCCAATTACCTTTCCCAGATTGATACCCACAAGTAAAAAAATGGAAATAAAAATACCACAACGTGACGCGCTTGTTTTATTAATCGATGTGACTTCCCTTAGAAATAATGCGACTTGTGTACGTGACTTATATAGACAAGTGTCACCCGATGACAGACCGTCATCATTGCCCTACCCCCTTTGAGCTGTGTCTCCCCCATTTAAAATTTCATGGTCCTTAAACGTCAGTGCGGTCTTCAACCATAAAACTCCGACTGGATAAGTAAAAGCCAAACTAAAACATTAATCTTTCCCTTGCAGATGGTCCATTACGTGTCAGCATCAGCACTAACATCACAAAACAGTTTGGCCATTCAAAACCATCAACAGTTGACTTTTGGCCAACTACTCCGCGCGGCGGGCAACATGGGAGACATACGCGACTGTCCGGTGAGTAATGATTTACATTTCACAATCGGGTAGTGTTGGCCAATCCACAGGCCGCAACAAGCATTCCGACATCATTAATCAATTGAAAGTGCGGTTATGCAAACACACACACTGGCCGGCCATATGCCGTTGCGCTCTGACCTGTCAATATCGGTCAGCATCGAAACGCATATAGGAAGCTGTCCTATCGGATCAATCTCATGATGAATCGAGTATAGCAGGTCAGCAGCTGCTTGATGCAACGTCGGTCGGCTGCAGTGTGTGTTCGCTTGTTTTCCACAACCTTGAAAATAACGTTTCTTTGTGTTTTGTGTTTGCAGAATTCCTGCGGTGCCAAGATAGGTATCTGTCGCGCTCTGCTCAATCGGCCAGATGTTGTGTCGATCGGAATTGTTTGGGACTCGGAAAGACCTGCCGCAGATCAGGTCCATGCAGTCCTGAAGGCAATTGGCACCTCGCTGCGTTTGTCCGATGTCTTCCATCAGGTATCCGATCAGCGCTGGGCACAGACAGTGCAGCATGAGTTGGTCGGCATTGTGTCCTACTACGGCAAGCACTATACGACGTTCTTCTTTCATACGAAATTGAAGGTTTGGGTGTACTTTGACGATGCTAATGTTAAGGAGGTAAGTTCGGCAAATAGCTTCTTCCTTGCGTTCTAATACTAATCACTGTTTAATCTATCATAGGTTGGTCCCAACTGGGAAGGAGTAGTGGACAAGTGCAGTCGTGGGCGGTACCAGCCGCTTCTGTTGCTATATGCAGTTCCGCAGCCACCGGCTGGGCCACAGATGCCGCCACAGTATATACAGGAACTCGTTCAATCCACTGCTCGTCGGGCCATCACTCCCAGTCCTGAGAAGCCCATTATGGGCAACACCCGTCGTGCCATAACTCCAACCCCAATACGCTCGCCCAACGACTACCAGAACCTGAGCGTCATCCAGAGCAAGATCTTCCCCTCGGATGAAACCGACGCGTATATAAGCCGCAAGGCGGTCGAGAATGTGCTGAATGCACAGTACCAGAACCTGAGCGTTATTCAGGACAAAATCTTTCAGAACGGGGGCCCAGCAATGGAGGACAAGGAAGGCGGCTTTTTGAACCGCAAGCCCATCGAAAACACCCTCAACTCGCAGCTCGCTCGCAAGCACCACTTGAACCTGCACCGCAGCCTGAGCGCCGAGTCCGGCCAAGTGGCCAATGGCTCTCCGCCCAGCGATGGACTGACCATCCCCGATCACTTGAACCAACCCAGGCGACGCGACTCTGGGAACTGGAGTGGCGACCGAAACAGTGCCAGTTCGGCATCGTCCACCACTTTGGACAATCCCTATCTGTATATGGTGGGCAAGCGGGGAGGACCAGCAGCGGTGCCTCAGAGCCCGACCAGACAGGCCGGCATGCCCTACGACCCGGGCTACGATTCGTTCTCACTGTCCTCGACAGACTCGTATCCGCCGAAGCACCACAACCCACAGTTGGCCAAGATACCAGAGTCCATTGTCCTAACCGGGGACTGCGAGAAACTGTGCCAGGAGGCTGATCAGCTTCTTGAGAAGTCGAGAATTGTCGAGGAGTCGCACGATTTGGAGACAGCTCTTGTCTTGTGCAACGCTGCAGCTGGCAGGGCTCGCGCAGCTATGGACGCTCCCTACAGCAACCCACATACGATGACTTTCGCCAGAATGAAGCACAACACGTGCATCATGACGGCTCGAAGCCTTCACCGGAGGATTCTGGTGGAGAAGGGTCAGGACTTGGAGACAAACTACCCCCCAGAGCTGATCAAGAATATCATGAGTGGCGGCAGCGTGAAACATGTGCGCCAGAACAGCAAGGACAAGACTTTGGAGAAGGCAGCCAACAAGAATATCGAGATCTACGCCACCTTGCCGAAGAAGAAGACTCCGCTCAAGGCTGCCCTACTTGCCGACGAGAACGCAATTGAATTTGATCCGCCAGCTAAACCGGAGCGCGAGAGCCGCAGCATATTTGGCCGCAACAAGGAGAAGGACAAACGCAGCCGCAGTGAAGACAGAAACAAGATCAGCAGGGAGTTCTCAGTCGCAGAGACACTGCTCGTCAATGCCAAGGACACCCTCAAGAAGCACAAGGAGGACAAGGACGAGAAGAAGGAGAAGGACAAGAGTGGCAAGAAGCAGCACAAGATCAGGAGGAAGCTGCTGATGGGAGGCCTTATCAGGAGAAAGAACCGCTCCATGCCCGACCTAACCGAGGCGAATGCAGCCGAAGAACAGCAACAAAAGGAGAAGCCCGTAGTCCCAATGGCATCCGTGGACGACAGTACAGTGGGCCTGAACAAGAACAGCATGAGTGGTTACATATCAGAAGGGCACTTTGATTTCCGCGAGGCAAACAATGCCAACCCGAACTTGGAGCGAAGTAAGCTCATGAGGAAGAGCTTCCATGGCAGCGGGCGTCAGCTGACTGTGGTAGCCAAGGTTGCCCCACCACCGCCACTGAGGATAAGCTCAGCCCTTACACAGCAAGATGCGGTGCTGCAGCCATTCCACGAGGCGAACCTGTCCAACATCTCGAGCATGAGTGAGGACTCCTGCCAGACCATCATCACCACCTGTGCCCAGGTGCACTCGGAGCAGAGCCCGGTGAAGAGTGACTCGTACGGCTACATGGACGGAGGAGTGGACGAAGTAGACTGCCGCATGATGGATCCCACCCTGGATCTGCCTCCGTACCCAAGTCCACCGGCATCAGCTTGCCACTCAAGGCAAGCCAGCGAGGACTTCCCACCACCGCCGCCAGAGATCGACATGGAGCCGCTGAACCAGCAAATCAATCAGATCCAAGCGCTAGAGGCGAACAAGATCCGCAATCTGGAGACCCTTGAGGGCACCACAAGCATCCTCGCTCAGCTGCAACAACGCCAGCACCTGATGAAGATGCGAAAGGATCAGAACTCCCCCATTACCAATGACAGCGACAACTGGCTGAGGGAGCTGCAGATGAAGCAAAGCGATCTGCGGAACAAAAAGCCCGAAGCTGTGGGCTCGCCGAACAGCGTGCGCGACCTAGCCAATCGCTTTGAACAGACCAAGTTACAGTCGCCCGATCAAGCCTCGCAAATGCGCTCCTATCCGTCGCAGGAGCTCCTCAGCAGCAAACCGCAGATTCGCACACAAATGAACGGACTGCCCGGACCGAACGGTGGCGTCGATGAGGTCGATTGCCCGCGTCCAAGGCTGCCGCCACACCAGATTCTCCCCAAGCCGAAGTACGAGATCGCCCAGAGCCAGATCGCCGAGGAAATCCGAGAAGTCGAGATGCTGAACGCAGTTGTTCAGCAAACGCTGAATAACTCACAAAATGGCGTCAAGCGAGTGAAGAAGAAGAGCGTCTCCTTTTGCGACCAAGTGATTCTCGTCGCCACCGCAGACGAGGAGGAAGACGACAGCTTCATCCCGAATCCGATCCTAGAGCGAGTTCTGCGAACCGCCCAGAACCCCAACGACAAGGTGACCGCCCAGCTTATTCAGCAACAGCAGCAAAACATGCTGCGGCTGCAAAGCGAAGCTATTCCCCGCAATGTCTGCCAGCAGCCGAGCCCAACACCCTCGATCATGGATCCGCGTCGCAACATGCCCCAGGACATGCAGCGCTACATCCAAATGCGACAGCAGCACAGTCCCCAAATGGACAATATGCGCCACGAAATGGCCTACCCCGGCAACAATAGCCCGCAGTTCCATCAGCAACAGCAGCAGCAACTGCCGCCACCAAGCCAACCCAACCCCAATACTAACACCGCCGCCACACATATGCGTTCCCAGGTTTACACTCCAATGCAGGACATTTTCCGCATGCAAAATGTACCAGGACAGATGAACGGAAGTGCCAATACTAACAACAACCAATCCAGCCCCCACCTCAACACTAGCCCACTTACCAACGCGAACGGCTTGGTTCCACCGCGAACCAGTATGAGCGGCATCGCAAGCGTTGCCAACATGCAACACATGCAGATGCTAAGTGGCAACAATGGACAAATGGACGCCAACGTAAATGGCATCGTTGGATCGCGGGCTCCCATAACCGAGCAGCAGGCTTACCCCAGCGCAAACGCCCCCAGCAATCGCGTTCAAGTGCCCAACTTGAACCAGAGCTACTTGGTCTCCCTACAGATGGCAGCACAAAAGCAACAGCAACAGCAGCAGCAACAAATGATGAATGGCTATCACATGGTCGCGCAGAACGGCTATCACCAACTGCCAGACGAAAGACACCACCCGAATGGCCCGTCGCCATACCAGCGGGTGCCGATGCCTCATGGCGCCTACCCTGGTAACAATAACAACCAACCTCCCACCTCCTCTCCCTATTTTCAGCCACCCGCCCCACTCAAGCAGATGTCTCAGAAGAAGGTCAGCTTCGAGCCCGGCACCAAGGGCGAGGCCGACCTATCTGCGCAGCAACAAAATGGCATACCCACGCCGGAGAGTGCCCAGCAAAATGGCGGCTCGTCCGTTACCGTCATTCCGACCCGCGTCTACAACAATGCAATTGTGAAGGCCTCCGCCAAGGCGGTCGAATGCAATCTCTGCCGGAAGCGTCACGTAATCGCACCCGCGATCTACTGCACCAACTGCGAGTACTATCTGCAGATGTTGAATAGCAGAAGATAGGACAACAACAAACTCAGTCGTCCCAGCAGTTCCCGCCCTTCCACATATTGGTCTCTCTCACTCTAAGTGCAAATTATATAAAATATATTTTGTTTTTTATTTTAATGTTTAGAACTTAAGTATTTTTTTTTCGAGATATATTTTTTATAATCGTGGCGCCCATTTGCAAACAAGTGGTTCGTGTGTAGGAGGTAAGTATGGAAAATTATATTGTGATATATAAATTACAATATATATTTTTTTGCTTATAGTTTTTGCTACTAATTCTATTTATAAGATTTATTTGCGATGACGAGCATTTTTTATGGTTGTACATAAAAAATCAGTAAGTAAAAAACGTTTTTTTTTTTGTATTTTTAAGGCGAAATATATATTTTTACTAATTTTATGTATTTTTATTCATTATGTATTTTGCTTATAGAATTAAATATTTTTTTAAGAAACATGCGATGCTGTCGAACGGCGCTGCAATTATTGAGTACGGTTTATAATGATTTTACAAAAGAAATATTAAAAAAGATATTCAAAATATATAAGAGATACATATGAAATAAATAAAAGATTCTTTTACAGATAATAAATAAAATTTGTTTTGTGTTTAATTTGGGCGGAGAGATGTCGCTCTTTTTTGAGCTTTGGAAATGTGTATTGTGTTTGTGTGCTCGGAGGTCGGAGGTCGGAGGTTCTTCTTATACGATTTTGGTTTGCTGATTGTTCATCGCATTAATATAGATTTTTTTTTAAATGCTCATAAAAGGTCAAGTAATGTTTTGTCTCAAGGATTTATTGCGAAATGGCATTAAAATGATCCGTTCGTCCTTCTTGTTTAGTTATGTAAAGCCTAATCGATTTGACGGATTTTCTTCAAACTTTGTGTCTGAATTTAGTAAACCAAAAATAAATTTACGTGTTATTTTAAATAGGTACTAGGTTTTTTGGAAAAAAAAATATTTAGGAAGGATTATACACGAAGGATTTTGCAACACGTTTTAGGTCCATTGGATTTAGAAGAAATGTAAGCACAAATCATGACTCGGTTTTAGATAGCGTTCAGAAAACTGCATACGTAAGAACACGAACCAGTAGAAAATGAAGACATTTTATGGAAAGCCATTTATAGCTATCAGAAAAATGTGCTTTTGTAAAAAAAAAAAACAACTCCCAAGCAAATTGATTGCAAGCAACCTTTTCTTCCGGAATGAAATCCATACGTAAAGTGCAACCGAAAAAAATTCTATTGCTTTTTTTTGAGCACTTAAAGTTAATGCTTGAACTCAATCTTTGTCTTAAAATATTGCTTATTAATCATAAAGTTAGTTTATAAAATAAAAGTGAATTATTCATTTTTCCGTACGAAAAACGTTTTCTGATCATCTTCTCAGTTAATTCCACAAAAAAAACCCAAATCATTCCACTGAAATTTGTCATTTCTTTATTAGTCCATCAGTCAGAATTTTTTCTGATGGAATCTAATCAGTGGTGGTTGATTTGTTTTAACTGACAGTGACAATTAGTTTTTCTAAAATAGTTTTTCCTGTATGCTTTGACCGCCTAAACGCGAAAAACTCATTTTTATACTGTTCCAACTTTTTTGGTTGCGTTTTACGTATCGCTACATATAACGGGCTTCTAAGAATGAAATGGTTTATTGTTGTGGAATGGACAAATAATTTAAAAGTGAGGAAAAATAGGTAATGTCTTTTATATTTCATTTTGTTTTGATAAATTGGTTAACTTTAATTATAAACAATATTCAGAGAGAGAGAGAGTTTGGCAAAAGCAATTCAGGTTAAGTGTTTCAAAAAGAACGAAACAATTTTTTTTCCTTTTCGTTTTACGTATGGATATAAATGGAGCCTAAGCAGAGTCTAAGAGAGCAATTCATATAAGTCTTATACATCTTAGAACAAACTACCAATAGAAAAGTAGTAACACAACGTCAAAACCCCATTTAGAACTGGATTTTACAGTGATTAAAATAGATGCACAATTTATTGCAAATTGACAGTTTTTATATACAGAGAAACCTGTCGATTTTCATTCCGCGTGACGGTGTAAGAATCATCTAAAAGTATAACTGGAAACTCGGCAAAACGGGTGCAAAAAATATAACAAAAATCGTGTGGTGACAAATTGAGAAATAACTTTTAAAAATAACAAACAAATTGTGATTGAATGATGCCTCCGGCGCAAAACCCGCATTAAATGTGGATGTTTTTGTTTCTTATTCAACAATCAAAAATTCTAAAATTTTGACGTCTAACAAAGCCATTCTGATAAAATAGACGATCGTTTTGTTAGATTTATGTTCCATAATCCGTTAAATAAGAACAGCTCGAATTGGTAGCACTTTTATGCCACTTTATTCATTTCCTCATTTCGTTTTTGAGGAAATTGAATTGCTGCATTAACTGACGCTACTGTAACTAGAAATGTCCAGTTTCTCAGCACCCATAAGGTATGCAATAGCATTTTTGATTTTCAAAACATCACTTCCAGATTTTCAACGTCGGTAAAGTAGTAGTAAGGTCCGATTCACCAGGGAAATAAGTATTTCCTGATGAATTTTTGAAATTGGATTTCACGTGAACTGCCTTTATACTTCTTTTTGTTGATTTAAATCTGTCGAGTTTAATAAATGATTTGCCTTATTGTGAGTTTCGCCCGAACAATATTCCACCCAAAAAATTGACATTTCACTTTTCGCTTACATGAGTTCCGGGCAAAAAATTGTCTTCGATTTTATAGTCCTTTCTAAAGCTGCCAATATTTTTCTTAAATACTCGGAATGTGCAACATTGTCAAACGAAATTGTTATTCTGAATGGTGCTGCAAAGTATGACAACCAAAAATATGACAACTATTTCGCTATTCACTAGAAAGGGACGGTGATTAACCCATTTAAGTAAATATGAACTTAAAACAAGGGAGAAACATGAAAAACAGGGAACTGGTCGCAAAAATTTAATCCTTCGTGATAAAACTACCATCAACGACGCATCTTGCACATCCCTTATAGAAATTCATTGTTACAGGTGCCTTTAAGAACACCCCCTCCCACATTCTCATGGGAGTCAAATTCAAAAGGCTCCATCAGCAACTATAGTAGTTCTAATTTTTATTTGACAACAGTAAGTCCGCAGCGGCCTTACTGTGGTCTCACTATCAAATGCTCACATCTCAAGGATTACATTTAAATTCTTCTTAAATATACGTAACCTACAAAATCGACAATTAAACATATATTATTAAGAGGTAAAAATCTATAATATATCATTATGTCTACAAGTATGTACATGGAGTGTGCTATAATCTAAACAAGCAGGATAATTTCGAAAAAAAACGTATTTCCAACCGAGAAAAGAATAAATTACATATCGCAAAGCTAAAACTAAAAAAAAAATGAGAACAAGTTCCTTGGCAAAGATTCCTTTAAGTAACGACGGTCCCAGAAGCAACCATCTGCTCACTTCTCTGCCTCGTAAGCGTTATTGGAGTGGCCGTCCTCTTTGCGGCTCAATTGGGACTCCATTTGAGTGGCACGCTTCTCGGTGGCACCTTCCTCGGACTCGTCATCAGAGTCGTCCGTGTGCTCAACGTACTTGAACCGCATAGCCAGCACGATGAAGATGAGCATATCGGCGACCATGAGGGCGGCGAATAGAATGAACTCCTCGGACTGAAAGGAGTACAAAGCGTTAGGGTACACAGTAGAGGACTACATCTCTTCTTACCTGAGAGTCGAAGAACTTCAGTTTGGCAATTATCACAACCAGGATGTTGCCAATGGCTACGGTGAGTAGCCAGCATGCCTGGAGGACAGATTTCATGCTCGTCGGAGCCTGTGTGAATGAGAACTCTAGACCTGTAACCGAGAACATCACTTCAGCGGCCGTCATCACAATGTACTGTGGCAGCTGCCACATGATGTGCACCGAATTGGGCTCCACGAGCACATGCGTTCTGGTAGTCTGAAACGGAATCAAAGATATTAAACCGATGAGGGGTGTGATTTGCGACTCTACTTACATATCCCTTCGACTGGCTTCCCTCCACCACTAGGACCTTCACGCCTCCGATGTCCAGCTCAAGCGATGTCACTTCCTTATCGTCCGCTCGGAGCGAACTGATTCCAGGAACTATGTGCAAGAGGTTGGTTTGATTTCTGCCCACAGCGACTGACGAATCGGGACCTTTGAGGAGCAGCTTTTCACCAGCAGGCACATTCAGCAGAACTCTCAGCGCCGAGTCGCCGGACTTTGGCTTACCAGGGCTATCCTCGAACTCGAACACCTCGTTCGAGGCGATGAAGTAGCTCATGGCCTTTCCCGGCACCACGGAGAAGTCGCCCGCCAATTTGGGACACCTAATCGAATCGTTCGACGACGCTGTGTAGTTGTAGGTCATCACATTGGAAACAGTCAGATCCTTTTCCTCCAGCATTCCAAAGGGTGTCAGGGAGAGCTTTCCCTTGACCGGAATAAAGGTTTCAAAGTCATAGGTGCAGTTCACTCCGTTGTAGATCCGAAGCTGCGCCTCATGCGATGTTGGCACCCTTGGGTCCATCGATTCCAGTTTAAGTTCCACAAACGCGGACAGAAGAAAAGCAGTTGCAGCCAACAAACCGCCCAAGGTGAGCTTCTGCAGTGGTCTCTTGATGCCGACCTTCTTCAGCATGGGATACACCACGTAGTTGAAGAGCGGAATGAATCCCAGAATCAGTAACGGATTCACGACTTGCATTTGATCGGGCTTGATGGTGAAGCCCCCGATTTCGCCTATCATTCTGGTCGCCTGGAAGGTCCACCGAGAGCCTTGCTGATCGAATAGGGCCCAGAACACTGGCAGCGGCAGGTAGAGGACGAGAATTTTCAGCAACGCCTTGGTGTCTTCGATCAACCTGCGACTGCACTTGCCCTCGGCGTAGTCTAACCAGTGAATCTTGGGGCTCTTCTTGCCGTCCTTGATGCGTCTTGTAATAGCCTCGGTTATGCACTGCGACACGCCGAGAATCATGTTACCGGC